>CM069865.1:60495095-61896177 GCA_036172795.1 Pelodytes ibericus | reverse complement strand
ATGGATACCCAGACCCCTGGTATAAACCAAGTAAGAGGCCATGAAGTTTTACTGCCCCCAAGAGTGGGAAGCCTGGGTGCAGTTGTGACCCCTTCCACCATGAAAAAAAGAGGGGGCCCCTCACTACAGCCAGGCCCCTATAAACAGTAAGGGCTATACCCCCCTGATGGCATAACTGCCCCATATTTAGTCTACATATGCCTAAATCAATTCATCTAGCCATGAGGCATCTATATTTTTCTGAAATGGGCCACATAATCATAAATAAATGGACAACATGTTTATACATGAGTATATATATACATTTAAAAAACATTTTTTACTGTCATTTATTACAGTACAACAAAGGCTCTTTTAAGACCTATTAAGCCCTTCCTCGTTCTACATGTCAAAATTGCAAGCTGGAAAACCAAAAAGTGCACCTCTAAAATGTGATCTTTTAACCCCAAAACAAGCTGACAAACCTATGCATGGGAGATGTTGCTGAACACATATTTGGATTTTGTTTAGCAGCGACACACCAGAATATGTGAATTCATGTCTGAAGTACAATGTATGTGGAAAAAAACCACACATGAATTAATACCAAAAACTTTCACAAAGGCTGGTGGCAGAATTAGGGCATGGAAAGTTATAAAATACCACAATTTGAAAAAGGTTAGGGTGTCTACCTTTAATAAATATATGATTTCATGTGCTAAAATACACCAGCTGGCTTCAAATATGTCCCAAGTGGGACATGGTCACAGGTTGTCTGCACATCAAAATTTCAAATTGGAAAATCAAAATGCGCAACTCACAAATGTGGCCTTTTAACCCCCAAACAAGCTGACAGCGAGTTTGTAGATAGGTAACTGTATCTACATGTTGCAGTGTTTTTAATGAAGATACATAAATAAAGTTTAAACCTTTTTTTTAAGAAATAGTAAATTTAACAGCACATACCAAAATTACAATATGTATATATATATATATATATATATATATATATATATATATATATATATATATATATATACAAAATCCAAAGGCGGTGCACTCAGCTATGAGAAGCAGCAGGTTCCAAGTGCCCGGGTGCTGTGTAGCATAAACACACAGAAGTCCAACGAAGAAAGCAATAAACACGCACTCACAGGACAAATTCAATCAATATGATCTTTAGTCGATACTCCAGACAATATCAGGAACAAGTAATCGACGTTTCGGTCCACCTCAAGGACCTTTATCAAGACTGATAAAGGTCCCTGAGTGGGACCGAAACGTCGATATATATATATATATATATACACACACACACACAAATATATTATTGCATAGATTAAAAGGCTCCACAATGTTACTGCCTTATTCAACCCCAAAAGTTTAATAGAGGTGTGAAAAAGTGCCAACTGGTGTCTGCAAAGCTCTAACATATTTACTTGAACAGGGTGAGTTACTTCAAGTTACAAGTCCCTTGAGTGCATGTTATTTTATCTTTTTTTACTGATAAATGTGTTTGGAGCTGCATGCTTTTCTCAGTTGGCACTAGTGAAATCTGTACAAATTAAATAGATACTCAGGACCTTGGTATAAACCAAGTAAGAGGCCATTAATTTTTACTGCCCCCAAGAATGGTAAGCCTGGATGCAGTTGTGACCCCTTAAACCATTAAAAAAAAGAGGGACCCCCTCAGTGCAACCCGGCCCCCTTAAATAAGGGTTATGTCCCCCTGATGGCATCACTGCACTTGATGTCACTGACACATATTTCGGCTACATATGCCTATATCAGTTCATCTAACATGATTAGAAACATATGGGTATCACTGGCTTCGACAGAAAACAAGTATGTTTTTAAACTAAAAAGCCCTCATCTTGTTCTATATGGGACATCTCCTATTACCCTAGCAATTTTTGGCCCACAACAATCTATTTACTATAAAATGATTTGTGGTAACCTGACAAGTAAACAAGAAAATCATCAATTGCTGAGTTATAAAAAATAATCTTAATATTGTTATACAAAACTATTAATTACAAAGTTATAAAATTCTCCCACTGGCCTATATTTCCAGCTCTAATGCCTGTTTTTTTTAGTTCCCTTGCAATACAAAAGTGAGCAGACCCATTACGCAGCTGGTGAATAGGCTTAATCTACCGTTGAGTTGTCATCTTTATCGAAATAATCTATTTCCATTTCTTACCGGACATTTCTACCAAATCTTTCAGCAAAATTATTGGACTACACCGCAAGCAATGCTGCAACTGTAACTGACAAAACTGTCTTCAGTATACGTGTTTACTTTGGAATTGCCCGTTACCAGGAGATACAGTTAGAAAGATGCATCTTGCTGAACATTCCGAGAGGACACCAGGCAAGACATAGCCTATTGCTATGTAATAGATCTCTATGGGCATAGAGTGAGTGTACGAAACAGCCTCTCTTATAGTGAGAGGAAAATATTTATGTATTTTTGTGTAGCAAGAACCTTTCATACTATGGGGATGACTATAAACATGTAGCATGAAAGAAGCTGGGTAGCTAAAAAAGAAAAAAAAGTATATATTTGTAAAGCATATCCTGTTTAAGTAATGTAATTGTGCTGTTTATTGGACACTTGTTATCATCTGCCATGTTCAAAATGGCACAAGTCAGTCAACTCTTCAGAGTGCCACAGATACAATCTTTGTGTGATATCTTTAAGTAAGGACGAATAGTGTTGACTGTTCTAACATAGACACAAGTATGTCAGTCAAGGTGTTATTATTTCTGTTTTAACCATGGAGGTTGTGTGACATCCACATTCAAGTGTTACTAGTGTAACTAGCGAGGCACTTAGAAACACCAATCACTACTTACAAATTAGTTGGTTGTCCCTCTGAGTGACCACATCAGCCCAGTAGAAGGGAGCACTGCTGTAAAGATGGTGCTTCCCATCTATTGGCAAGAGCAACTGAAGTGATTTTGTTCGCTTCCATTGCTCTAGGAGGCACTGCAGGATGAGTGATGAGCACTTATCATACAGTCAAACCAAAATCTGTGAATTCATGTCTGAAGTACAATGTATGTGAAAAAACTGCCACTTCAAAATAGTACCTATAGCATTAAATACTTAGGTATTCACGCTGACCCAAAAGACTGGTATAATTTAAACTTTATACCCTTAATGGAAAATATGAAAATTGACCTTTGAATATCCATGAAAATCCTGCCAAAAATATTATATGTGATGCAGACAATGCTAATACATATTCCAAGTTCCATTTTCTCTAACCTGAGAAAACTGTTTAACTTTGTCTGGAAGGGTAAACCAGCTAGACTGGCTTAAAAATATCTCATTAGGCTTCGAGATAGGGGCGGATTGGGCCTGCCTGATATTTACAATTATTATCGAGCTATACACCTTACTCGGGTCCTTGAGTGTACACAAAAGTACCCCAAACCATGGATTAAATTAGCAGAAGATCTTATTGAAGAAGAATTATGTCACCTACCTTGATTTAATAAATTGAATGAGAAATTGAGTAAAATGACCTGGAAAATGTATCCAGCTGTTGCACCAATGCTGAGGATCTGGATAAAGGAAAGTAGATCGAGTGACATAGCAAGACTACCAGGGCCAATGCTGCCCATCACTAATAATATGGATTTCAAACCAGGAGTAAGGAATAAGGTGTGCTTTAATAGTCCTGTAAGAGAATAGAGTAACATTAGGCTGGGAAACATCACTAATCTATTTCCAGGTGAATTGTTACCAATAAATGTGATACATAGACCAGAACTAAATAACATTGTAGGATTCCTCTTCTCTGCACAAGTGGGTCACTTTGTAAATTCCTTTAGATCATATTATGAAAAGCTGTGCATTAAGAAGGAAAACATATATATATATCCCCCATGTGGAAATATATAAAATCTTGATGGCCATAGAGGGACCTGAAGTACCATGTTTCTGCAGAGTGTGGGAACTAGATATAAAAATTGCCCTGGATTTGGACCATTGGGGATATTCATAGATGTTGTCAGTCATTAAATAAGAGCTGATGGAAATGGGGAAAAGATGAGGGTAGCCTATTACACATTTTTAGGGAGTGTAACATGATCACAAGGTGATCGTAAGAAGGACTCTTACAATAATGAAAAAATCCTATTACTAAAAAAATCCTTTTACTATATCTTCTGAAATATGAAACATATTTTTTATGAAAATTTTAATAATGTGAAAAATCTTCCTATGGGCTGCTCTTTATGTGCATAATTTTATAAATAATTTGAGATGCTCTGTATAAGTGAGGAAAACAGTGTTAGGCGCTACTTTAATTGACTTATTATTTTTAGTGTTTGCAGCTCACTATCCAGTGGAAATGTTACCTCTATTTCCACATAAAAAGAAGCCGGTTTAGCCCTGTTATCTGCTTGAAAGGAGTATCTCATGCTTTCAAGTCAGAAAAACATGGAGCCTGTGCTACAGCAGAGGAGTGTAAGGGCCAACACCTGCCTCTAACTGTTGTTCAACTACAATTCCCATATGACTATCCTGTTCTAGAGCATCTTAACAGAGAGACCATAACCGTCACATTTAACAGTTCTCCAACCCTGCCTTAAAATGTGATAAGGCTACAATTGAAAGCTTTGAGTGTCAAAACCATGAACAAAACACTCAATAATACCATGTGACCCATGAAACCAGTGTCCCATTATTCAGTGAACTGGACTAACTGACATATGCTAAAGCGAGATCCTCCTTAAAATACTAAGTGATCAGTCAAACCAGGACAGGTTTAGGTCCACCTTTATATAACTGGCCACTTGTAGTAAAAGGGAAGGTGTAGGAGGAACACTGATCACTGGAAGAATGGAACAGGTTTACAAACCGCTTAGTTCAACAAACAAACAGTTACAAAATATACTTTGGTACCAAACTGAAAATACTTGTCTTTACAATGAGGTTTTTAGCGGTACCTTTTCTTTGCTTGCAACCTGAAAAAACTTCAGAAATTAACAGCAAGTAAGGCGTCCATTTTAGATATTATTTCTCTGACTTTCCTTGATGAGTTTTGTTGTTTTAGGTTACTCAGAAAGATGCTGGACAAATGTTGGGGGCGGGTGAACAACCAGAAGTTGCGGTGGCTCTGCAAAGACTGGAAACTACATCAGCATCACATTCCTGGCTTTGCTGGCTCTCGTGTTCTTGCAGTTTCTTCTTTTTCTTGACTACCTGATCTGCTTCCATATCCTCTCCACCACAAACCATAGAAGAGTTTTCAGTTTTTTCATGGATGCAATCATTAAGTTGGTCCATTCTCTCTCTTTTCCTCTTTCATTTGTTTTCTGGCTTCTTTGTGGTGTGGTTGCGGTGAGTTGGATCTGGAGAGGCCTGCCCCAGTCGGGAATAGGTATTTTCTGCTCTGGCATCACATTCCTTTATTTCGTCTGTCTTCAGGGGTGACACAGTTTGTGTCTTTCTCCTTCTGGTTAGGTTTCCGTCCATTGCCCATTTCCAATGTTTGCAAAGGCTTGGATGAGATGGTTCTGCATAATGCACAGTATACAGAATCCTCCATGCTGACAGTTGTGGCTGTGCTCCTTGGATAGCAGGTAGTTAGCCAGGGGTGGGGTGTAGGTTAGGCACTGCACAGAGGAGTTCAAGAAACAAGTTGTAACCGATTAGTACTCTATTTCTGTCCATTACGTCTTAATTGCTTAGAATTTAGCAGTGCTAACCATACAGATATCTTTTATTAACAATATTATATTGATCAGCAGGTTTATCTATTTAAATTAAAAAATAATTGAGAATACAATAAAAAAAATAGGGAGTTGGATGCAATAACCTTTTGTCTTTTTAAATATTTTATTTAATATAAATAAATATAGACAATGGATAAAAATATCTTAATAAATCATAATAAAAGCAGAGTAAATAAAGTTAAATGTATATGCTTGCAATAAGTAAACTAAAATCACATACTCTCCTGGTTGTTTACAGGTTAATCTCTCATTCTTGTGTTAATGCTGTTGCATCAACATAGTCTCCTCATTCTGTGTCAACTAACTGATAATTGGTGTTTATATAGATTTTAGATAACCTTACTTCCGCTCATTTATGGGCAGGAAAAATACCATATGATACATTAAAACAGGTAACTATGGTTTAATTTGGGGTAAATCTCGGTCAATCAAGAAAATATTAATTAACCTTAAGTCTTGATTTCTTGGCAAACAGTCAAGGCCATGACATAATAATGAGGTACATGTCCTGGCCTGGCAGGACAAAATGGCGTCTATAGTCTAAACACTTACTTGTGAAGCTGGTCGTGAAGCCAGTTTGATAACAGAAAGAACACAGTTGAAGCTACACAATTTGCCCATAACAAAGTATTTCCTAGATTTTGGAGCCAAGACCGCACCCTGGATACTCTCTCCCACTTCATAGACAGTTTATATGCTGGGAAGAGAACTTTCTGAGGCAGTGGAATGCCATCTGAGCTCCTCCTGTAGAAAGCATTTCGTAGAAACGTTGGGGGGCTATTCCCTTGGGTATCTTCTATCTGGTCTCAGCATTTTTGTAAGTGTATTTAGCTTTTGTCTATTTATTTTTCTTTTTTTGCTCCCCCTTTTAGTACTATTTGTATGAATTTCTTATTTTGTTATATATTCATTATTACTAGCCTGGATTTGGCTTGTATTTGACTAGTATTATCTGTATGTTATATTTGTATTTTTTTTACTTTTCTTTGACATTTTAATTATTACAATAAAAGTTATTTTTTATATTTTCCTAACATGGTGTGCTGCCTTTCTGTATATATCTATTGATTTTTGGGTGGTATGGGACCGCATTTGTTGCATGCACCCTAATCATTATTATTTGATTTACGGATTCTGTTATGTCCAGTGGTCCTACCTCATTCTGTTTTTTGGATGCCATCTGCATTACCAGTCGGTAAGTCACAACTCTGTCTCTAGTTTTGAACCCCTTCAAGGCTCTTATGTGGGGTCCCAGCCCGAACAGTTGGGCTTAGCAGCACATGTTCCCTCTTCAAGGTCTCCAACTGGTAGTGGAAGCTTTTACTGGCTTTCTCAAACTCCATTTTATGCAAAATAATTTTCTTGGCGGATGAAGGCAGCAACTTCAAGGCATCTTTGAGATTCTCCACAATAGTCATGGTGCATCACGGAGATGAACCATATTCTGTATGCTGAGGAAGAAAACTGAGTATGCAGTCAAAGAGTAGCCCACAAGACAATCCGGTTTACAAAGGCAGGCAGCACACAAACATTGTAATAAAGCAATGTGAGGTCACATTGGTATGAGGCAGGCAAAGGAGGGGTCAAATAGGCAGTCTGGTTCACAATTGTAGGAGGCTAACAGCAGAGTGGTCAAATAGCAATCCAGGTCACAAGGGTAAGTTATAGGCAAATAGAATGGTCAAATAGCAATCCAGGTCACAGCGGTATGAAGCAGGCAGTGGAGAGGTTAAATGCCGTCCTGGCCAAAAGAGGGGGAGCGCAGCAGTAGGATAAGCAGGGAGCACAATAAGGGACAGCTGACTAGTAGCAGTAAGTATTCCCCCTAACACATCTCCAATCGTATTGTATAAATATGTGACAGCATACTCGTTTGATCATAGGATATTAAATTAAAGAACCCCATTCCTCCATCATTTCTATTTCTGTATAGTAACCTCTTCAAGATCCTACATTTTCCCTTCCTCCAAATACAAAACTCTCATCTGCAGGTGGTATAACCATTTCTGTAGGATGTATGCTCTATTGGCGTTCAGTCTATCTAACCAAGATAAATGTATAGATTTCCATACACCAATTTGTGTTTGCATTTCCTTAAATAAAGGGAGATAGTTCAGCTCAAGTATGTTATTCATATCAGGGGAGATGACAATTCCGAGATACTTAATTCCCTTGGACACCCAGCAATGTCAGTTTATCCAAAGTAGTATCTCACTCCTAATTTCTATAACATTTCTATAGCAAAATCGGTGAATTAATATAGACACAATGAAAATCTCTCTTTATCACACCATACATTAATGCTAGAAGAAAAAAAATCTAAATCCTATTATATTGTAGCATACTTTCAGTACATAATGTGTTACACACAAATATCGTATTGCATCTTTATTGCACTATAACCTAGAGCCGCACAAAAAGAAAAGAGAAAAAGGAAACAAAAATGTTATGATGCCTCCTGACAGTCCACATTCATTAATACAGTTACTCAAGATTTTCTTACATGGGTTTTTAGTCAGTCTCTAGCTTTAACACAAGTCTGTACAGAGTACACCTTATCCCTGTATTCAAACATAACCTTCACAGGAAAACCCCATCTATAAGGTGTCTTCTGCTAGCTTAGAAATTCTGTTAATAAGTTTAAAGTTATGCTTTTATTTATTGTGAGAGTCAAAAGTTCCAGAAAAATATAAGGTCCTTAAATTGTCCCTCATCTGCTGTAAAGTATCTTGCTATGGAGGAAGATTTTATGTTGACATCAGAACAATTATATACCTTGGAAGCTCTTGGGGTATATTTCTTGGTCTACATGTCCTGTGTGCCGTTTTAATAATACGCTCCTACTTGGCCTCAGTAATGCCCATTTGTATGAAAAGTTCCAGGAGAATTTTTCAGACACCCCTCTTTTTTCGACAACGGTCTTCTGTCTCCAATAGTTTGTTATCTAATGCTTCCACTTTATCTTGTAGGCCTTTCATAAGGTCAGTGTGTGCATTAACTTTGAATGTTAGACCATCTATTTTGTGTTTGTTTTCCTTTAACCTACTGCCAAAATTTTGTATATCCTCCTGAAATATTTTAAAGTTACCCTTGAGTTCACATTTTATCTGTTGCATTAGAGATTCAATGCATAGTCGCACATTTTCTTTTGAGACTGAACTTCTTTCCATGCTTGGCGGATCCGCAGTTGGTCTTGTAGAATCTATCTCCATCTCATTGGATGTTGCATGAATTCAAATCCATAGACTTATTAAGTTTGTAAGCTCTTTTAGAGATTTGGGGCAAGAACAGAGATGCCATTTTCTTTTCTTTGGAAGATTAAAAATCTTCTTTATATCTTTCCTAGCTTGTACTCTTTGCCCTTGGTTTTTTTGTAACTGCCATTATGATCTTTAGACTTCAAAGACAGTGATGCTTATCTTGCTATATCAGGGTAAGCAACAACCTCCGTTTAATGTATTGTTAAGACAGATTACTAAAGAGACAGGAAGTCTTTACCACCATATATTACCAATCAGATAGCGGGCTCTCATTAATTAGTCCAGAAATGTTGTTAATAGTGTTGAGCGGACACCTGGATGTTCGAGTTTGGCGGGTTCGTCCGAACTTCGAAAAAAAGTCCGGGTCTAGGTTCGAACTTGACCCCGAATTTGACCCCGAACCCGATTGAAGTCAATAGGGACCCGAACATTCTCAGTGCACACCTGATTTTGTCCGCCAGTTGGTTGTACAGGGAAGGGATGGCTCGCCTGGAAAAGTAGTGGCGACTGGGAACCACATACTGTGGGACAGCCACCGCCATCAGGTTCTTAAAACTGTCCATCTCCAACAGACGGAATGACAGCATTTCAAAGGCCAGGAATTTTGAAATGCTGGCATTCAGGGCCAGGGATTGCGGTTGGGTAGGGCCATCCTTCCTCTCTCTAGTATTTGGGAGATGGACAGCTGAACGCTTCCATGGTACAGTGTGGAGATGCTTGCCACATGTGTGCCACAGTGTGGCATTGCTGCCACATCCTCTGTTTGCGGGGTGGCAGGTGCCACTGTGACTCCAGAGGTGGAGAAAGAGACCGAGACAGCAGCAGAAGAGGAAGCAGGAGGAGTCTGAGACCTTTCTTGGTTTTTGAGGTGCTTACTCCACTGCAGCTCGTGCTTTGCATGTAGATACCTGGTTATTCAGTTTGTGCTCAGTTTTAGCATGTTTATGCCTCGCTTCAGGCTCTGATTGCATAGCGTGCAAACCACCCGTGTCTTGTCGTCAGCACATTGTCTGAAGAACTGCCAGGGAACTCCTTGGGGCTGGCTTTGGTGAGCTCGGTCCCTGGGTGAGGTGGGCAGTAGCAGGCGTACTGTCTAGGGGATGGCCTCTCCGCTTTTGCACTCTGCTCCCTATTTTGCTCTGCTGGTGCCTCTGTGCGACCACCGCCTCTTCCTACAAACTGGACACATCACTCGCATGACCTTGTTTCCATGTGGGGTCTAGGACCTCATCTTCCTCCACATCATCTTCCACCCACTCCTCAACCCTGCTCTCCTTGCTGGTCTGCCACAGGCCAAAAGCCACAGTAGTTGGCACCTGTGTTTCGCCATCATCAGAGACGCGCTGCGGTGGTCCTCGCCTGTCCACATCCTGACACATAAGTGGTTGTGCATCAGTGCGAGAGGATTACTATTGTGGTGTGTCCTACATTAACTCTCGCAGTACTGGTTATCCAAGTGTGGTGTGCTCCTGTTTACCATCTGATTACGGGGTACAGAGACTTCCTCTTCCTTGCTACCACTGTCAATTGGAACTCACTTTTACAAACTGTGCCCTGTTCCTACCACACTACTATCAAGCTACAGGTGCAAGGTTAGTTCTCACTTCCTCACATACTTTATATATACTGGTTATCGTACTGTTCTGATTCTGCATATTGGCCTCCATCCAGTACCTCGATCCTCACATTCCCTTTAGATAAACCATGTCTTTGGCATCCATTAATACCGGATCTATGTAGCATTGTAAGAAGTGCATTAAGCCTGACTCTTGTTCCAGCAGGTTAATCCTGGAGGGAGGGGGGGGGGGAAGGCTGGACAATAGCTGGTGCGGGGGAAGGAAAGGGGACACATGTTTAAAGACCAAGAAACAACATGGTCAGAGAAATAAGAGGGCTCTGAAACTATTTCTACTTAAAAGTAAAGCTTTCATCTTGGACTAAGTTTAAGTGCCAAGTTGCTAGGGTTTAGTTTAACGCCTAGTATTGTAATTAAAAGTATAAAGTAGCTGCTGCAGAACCTCTTTAAAAATCATCCTTTATCGTCCTGGAATCAAGAGCCATTTTGGACACAGCTATGTGCTTTGCTGAACCTCTCTGAAGTTAAGTACATGTGATATCTAATTAATACAATGCTATATAGAATATAACAGTTGTATGTTTGTAACTTTGTTTGTGATATCCTTTTAGATATATTGTTTTTACCGACAGAGTTATAAATAAAGTATACCGTATTTGCTCGATTATAAGACGACCCTGATTATAAGACAACCCCCCAAACTTTGTATATTCCTTTAGGAAAAAAACTAAAAGCCTGAATATAAGACTACCCTATAGGAAAAAAAGTTTAACTTGTATATATGTAAATTGCTTTTTAATATTTAATAAAAAAATTATATTATACAAATGCATTTGTTGTTTTTATTTCCTTTTATGTGCCAATGCGGCCCCTCTCTCCCCATCCCCTTGTCTGTCTATTTCCCCTCTCCCTCCCTCCCCTTGTCTGTCTATCTCCCTCCTCCCTCCCCTTGTCTGTCTATCTCCCTCCTCCCTCCCCTTGTCTGTCTATCTCCCTCCTCCCTCCCCTTGTCTGTCTATTTCCCCCCTCCCTCCTCTTGTCTAATTCCCCCCTCCCTCCCCTTGTCTGTCTAATTCCCCCCCCTCCCTCGTCTGTCTAATTCCCCCTCCCCTTGTCTGTCTAATTCCTCCTCCCTCCCCCTCACCTTGATTTTTTCACTGGTGGCTAGTGGGGGCAGCAGGGTGATGTCTGCACGATACATGCATACATCCTCCATGCTGCCCGACACCTCCGTCTATTATGACGGACAGCTGTCCGTCATAATAGACAGAGGTGTCGGGCAGCATGGAGGATGTATGCACGTATCGTGCAGACATCCCCCAGCTGCCCGATTGTCCCTGGTGCCTAGTGGGGCAGCATAGGAAGTCTGCGCGATGAGCGCAGACCTCCCCTGCTGCCGCCCGGCACGCTCGCCGGGACTTCTGTGATGAAAGCGGAAGTACCCGGCTTCTTCACAGAAGCCCCGGCGGTCGTGCCGGGCGGAAACAGGGGAGTCTGCGCTCATTGCGCAGACTTCCCCTGCTGTCAGAGAGGGGGATCCAGGTCCCCTGCAGCTCTGCTGGGGACCTGGATCCATGTCTTATAGTCTGACCTCAATTTGAGTTCAGATTATGAAACGACCTCGAATATAAGACGAGGGGTATTTTTCAGAGCATTTGCTCTGAAAAAAACCTCGTCTTATATTCGAGTAAATACGGTATTATATATATCACAATGTCTTTTGGTATTAATTTTTACATAATTTATCTGTATTCTCAAATCAAAAAATGTATTGTTGTGCTGTTAGTCTTGTTTGTCTAAATAAATATTTATTAATTATTTCAATTATAAATAGTTGACGGGGAGTGGCCCAGGGCCGTCTTTAACGCAGGGCAAACGGGGCAGCTGCCCTGGGCCCAGTTACTCCTGGGGGGCCCCAAGGCAGCTGTCCCGTGGGCCCCCAACCCCTTCTTTCCGCGTTCACAGCGCATTGCGCTTGTGAACGCTATTTTCCGGCAAGCCGCATCCGATGGATGCGACGGCCGAAAAAAAAAAGAAAAAAAACTGACGCCGGATATGACATCGTGTCACATCCGGTGACTGTTTCCCTCCTCCATGCAAGAGGAAAGACTGCACGGAGGAGACATCCGGCGGGGGACAAGGAGCAGTGAAGTGTAAGTACTAGGAAATGGGGGGGGTGGGGGGGCAAGGGGCTGACTGGCACAGTATTACAGACATCTGACTGGCATAATATTACAGGCATTTGACTGGCATAATATTACAGGCATCTGACTGGCACTATATTACTGGGCATCTGACTGGCACAATATTACTGGGCATCTGGCTGACACTATATTACTGGGCTCTGACTGGCACAATACTACTGGGCTCTGACTGGCACAATATTACAGGCATCTGACTGGCACAATATTCCTGGGCTCTGACTGGCATAATATTACAGGCATCTGACTGGCACAATATTACAGGCATCTGACTGGCACAATATTACAGGCATCTGACTGGCACACTATTACAGGCATCTGTCTGGCACAATATTACAGGCATCTGACTGGCACAATATTACAGGCATCTGACTGGCACACTATTACAGGCATCTGTCTGGCACAATATTACAGGTATCTGAATGGCACAATATTATAGGCATCTGACAGGCACAATATTCCTGGGCTCTGACTGGCACACTATTACAGGCATCTGACTGGCGTAATAATACAGGCATCTGACTGGCACAATATTACAGGCATCTGACTGGCACAATATAACTGGGAATCTGACTGGGACAATATTACTGGGCATCTGGCTGGCACTATATTACTGGGCTCTGACTGGCACAATATTACAGGCATCTGACTGGCACAATATTACAGATCTCTGACTGGCATAATATTTCAGGCATCTGACTGGCGTAATATTACAGGCATCTGACTGGCACAATATTCCTGGGCTCTGACTGGCACACTATTACAGGCATCTGTCTGGCACAATATTACAGGTATCTGAGTGGCACAATATTACAGGCATCTGACAGGCACAATATTCCTGGGCTCTGACTGGCACACTATTACAGGCATCTGACTGGCGTAATATTACAGGCATCTGACTGGCACAATATTACAGGCATCTGACTGGCACAATATAACTGGGAATCTGACTGGGACAATATTACTGGGCATCTGGCTGTCACTATATTACTGGGCTCTGACTGGCACAATATTACTGGGTTCTGACTGGCACAATATTACAGGCATCTGACTGGCACAATATTACAGATCTCTGACTGGCATAATATTTCAGGCATCTGACTGGCGTAATATTACAGGCATCTGACTGGCACAATATTCCTGGGCTCTGACTGGCACAATATTACAGGCATCTGACTGGCACAATATTCCTGGGCTCTGACTGGCACAATATTCCTGGGCTCTGACTGGCACAATATTCCTGGGCTCTGACTGGCACAATATTACAGGCATCTGACTGGCACAATATTACAGGCATCTGACTGGCACAATATTTCTGAGCTCTGACTGGCACAATATTACAGGCATCTGACTGGCACAATATTCCTGGGCTCTGACTGGCACACTATTACAGGCATCTGACTGGCATAATATTACAGGCATCTGACTGGCATAATATTACAGGCATCTGACTGGCACAATATTCCTGGGCTCTGACAGGCACAATATTACTGGTGTCTGACTGGCATAATATTACAGGCATCTGACTGACACAATATTACAGGCATCTGACTGGCACACTATTACAGGCATCTGACTGGCACACTATTACAGGCACAATATTACAGGTATCTGAATGGCACAATATTACAGGCATCTGACTGGCACACTATTACAGGCATCTGACTGGCACACTATTACAGGCATCTGACTGGCGTAATATTACAGGCATCTGACTGGCACAATATTACAGGCATCTGACTGGCACAATATTACTGGGAATCTGACTGGCACAATATTACAGGCATCTGACTGGCACAATATTACAGGCATCTGACTGGCACAATATTACAGGCATCTGACTGGCACAATATTCCTGGGCTCTGATTGGCACAATATTACAGGCATCTGACTGGCTCAATATTCCTGGGCTCTGACTGGCACACTATTACAGTCATCTGACTGGCATAATATTACAGGCATCTGACTGGCACAATATTACAGGCATCTGACTGGTACAATATTCCCCGGCTCTGACTGGCACACTATTACAGCCATCTGACTGGCATAATATTACAGGCATCTGACTGGCATAATATTACAGGCATCTGACTGGCACAATAATTCTGGGCTCTGACAGGCACATTATTACTGGGCTCTGAGTGGCACAATATTACTGGGCTCTGAGTGGCAAAATATTACTGGGCTCTGACTGGCACGATATTACTGGTATCTGACTGGCACAATATTACTGGGCATCTGGCTGGCACACTATTACTAGGCTCTGACTGGCACACTATTACTGGGCTCTGAGAAGCACAATATTACTGGGCTCTGAGTGGCACAATATTACTGGTATCTGACTGGCATAATATTTCTGGGCATCTGAGTGGCACAATATTACTGGTATCTGACTGGCACAATATTTCTGGGCATCTGACTGGCACTATATTACTGGGCTCTGACTGGCACAATATTACTGGGCTCTGACTCGCACAATATTACAGGCATCTGACTGGCACAATATTACAGATCTCTGACTGGCATAATATTTCAGGCATCTGACTGGCGTAATATTACAGGCATCTGACTGGCACAATATTCCTGGGCTCTGACTGGCACACTATTACAGGCATCTGTCTGGCACAATATTACAGGTATCTGAATGGCACAATATTACAGGCATCTGACAGGCACAATATTCCTGGACTCTGACGGGCACACTATTACAGGCATCTGACTGGCATAATATTACAGGCATCTGACTGGCACAATATTACAGGCATCTGATTGGCACAATATAACTGAGAATCTGACTGGGACAATATTACTGGGCATCTGGCTTGCACTATATTACTGGGCTCTGACTGGCACAATATTACTGGGTTCTGACTGGCACAATATTACAGGCATCTGACTGGCACAATATTACAGATCTCTGACTGGCGTAATATTTCAGGCATCTGACTGGCGTAATATTACAGGCATCTGACTGGCACAATATTCCTGGGCTCTGACTGGCACAATATTACAGGCATCTGACTGGCACAATATTCCTTGGCTCTGACTGGCACAATATTCCTGGGCTTTGACTGGCACAATATTACAGGCATCTGACTGGCACAATATTACAGGCATCTGACTGGCACAATATTTCTGAGCTCTGAATGGAACAATATTACAGGCATCTGACTGGCACAATATTCCTGGGCTCTGACTGGCACACTATTACAGGCATCTGACTGGCATAATATTACAGGCATCTGACTGGCACAATATTCCTGGGCTCTGACAGGCACAATATTACTGGTGTCTGACTGGCATAATATTACAGGCATCTGACTGGCACAATATTACAGGCATCTGACTGGCACACTATTACAGGCATCTGACTGGCACACTATTACAGTCATCTGTCTGGCACAATATTACAGGTATCTGAATGGCACAATATTACAGGCATCTGACTGGCACAATATTCCTGGGCTCTGACTGGCACACTATTACAGGCATCTGACTGGCGTAATATTACAGGCATCTGACTGGCACAATATTACAGGCATCTGACTGGCACAATATTACTGGGAATCTGACTGGCACAATATTACAGGCATCTGACTGGCACAATATTACAGGCATCTGACTGGCACAATATTCCTGGGCTCTGACTAGCACAATATTACAGGCATCTGACTGGCACAATATTACAGGCATCTGACTGGCACAATATTCCTGGGCTCTGATTGGAACAATATTACAGGCATCTGACTGGCTCAATATTCCTGGGCTCTGACTGGCACACTAGTACAGGCATCTGACTGGCATAATATTACAGGCATCTGACTGGCACAATATTACAGGCATCTGACTGGTACAATATTCCCCCGGCTCTGACTAGCACACTATTACAGGCATCTGACTGGCATAATATTACAGGCATCTGACTGGCATAATATTACAGGCATCTGACTGGCACAATAATTCTGGGCTCTGACAGGCACATTATTACTGGGCTCTGAGTGGCACAATATTACTGGGCTCTGAGTGGCACAATATTACTGTGCTCTGACTGGCACGATATTACTGGTATCTGACTGGCACAATATTACTGGGCATCTGACTGGCACACTATTACTGGGCTCTGACTGGCACACTATTACTGGGCTCTGAGAGGCACAATATTCCTGGGCTCTGACTGGCACAATATTACTGGTATCTGGCTGGCATAATATTACAGGCATCTGACTGGCACAATATTCCTGGGCTCTGACAGGCACAATATTACTGGTGTCTGACTGGCATAATATTACAGGCATCTGACTGGCACAATATTACAGGCATCTGACTGGCACACTATTACAGGTATCTGAATGGCACAATATTACAGGCATCTGACTGGCACAATATTCCTGGGCTCTGACTGGCACACTATTACAGGCATCTGACTGGCGTAATATTACAGGCATCTGACTGGCACAATATTACAGGCATCTGACTGGCACAATATTACTGGGAATCTGACTGGCACAATATTACAGGCATCTGACTGGCGTAATATTACAGGCATCTGACTGGCACAAAATAACTGGGAATCTGACTGGGACAATATTACTGGGCATCTGGCTGGCACTATATTACTGGGCTCTGACTGGCACAATATTACTGGGTTCTGACTGGCACAATAATACAGACATCTGACAGGCACAATATTACAGATCTCTGACTGGCATAATATTTCAGGCATCTGACTGGCGTAATATTACAGGCATCTGACTGGCACAATATTCCTGGGCTCTGACTGGCACAATATTACAAGCATCTGACTGGCACAATATTCCTGGGCTCTGACTGGCACAATATTCCTGGGCTCTGACTGGCACAATATTCCTGGGCTCTGACTGGCACAATATTACAGGCATCTGACTGGCACAATATTACAGGCATCTGGCACAATATTTCTGAGCTCTGACTGGCACAATATTACAGGCATCTGACTGGCACAATATTCCTGGGCTCTGACTGGCACACTATTACAGGCATCTGACTGGCATAATATTACAGGCATATGACTGGCATAATATTACAGGCATCTGACTGGCACAATATTCCTGGGCTCTGACAGGCACAATATTACTGGTGTCTGTCTGGCATAATATTACAGGCAACTGACTGGCACAATATTACAGGCATCTGACTGGCACACTATTACAGGCATCTGACTGGCACACTATTACAGGCATCTGTCTGGCACAATATTACAGGTATCTGAATGGCACAATATTACAGGCATCTGACTGGCACAATATTCCTGGGCTCTGACTGGCACACTATTACAGGCATCTGACTGGCGTAATATTACAGGCATCTGACTGGCACAATATTACAGGCATCTGACTGGCACAATATTACTGGGAATCTGACTGGCACAATATTACAGGCATCTGACTAGCACAATATTACAGGCATCTGACTGGCACAATATTCCTGGGCTCTGATTGGCACAATATTACAGGCATCTGACTGGCTCAATATTCCTGTGCTCTGACTGGCACACTATTACAGGCATCTGACTGGCATAATATTACAGGCATCTGACTGGCACAATATTACAGGCATCTGACTGGTACAATATTCCCCGGCTCTGACTGGCACACTATTACAGGCATCTGACTGGCATAATATTACAGGCATCTGACTGGCATAATATTACAGGCATCTGGCTGGCACAATAATTCTGGGCTCTGACAGGCACATTATTACTGGGCTCTGAGTGGCACAATATTACTGGGCTCTGAGTGGCACAATATTACTGGGCTCTGACTGGCACGATATTACTGGTATCTGACTGGCACAATATTACTGGGCATCTGACTGGCACACTATTACTGGGCTCTGACTGGCACACTATTACTGGGCTCTGAGAGGCACAATATTACTGGGCTCTGAGTGGCACAATATTACTGGTATCTGACTGGCACAATATTTTTGGGCATCTGAGTGGCACAATATTACTGGTATCTGACTGGCACAATATTTCTGGGCATATGACTGGCAGAATATTACTGGGCTCTGACTGGCACACTATTACAGGCATCTGACTGGCATAATATCACAAGCATCTGACTGGCACAATATTACAGGCATCTGAATGGCACAATATTACTGGGAATCTGACTTGCATAATATTACAGGCATCTGACTGGCACAATATTCCTGGGCTCTGAATGGCACAATATTGCAGGCATCTGGCTGGTACATTATTACTGGGCTCTGAATGGCACAATATTGCAGGCATCTGACTGGCACAATATTACAGGCATCTGACTGGCACAATATTACTGGGGTCTGAATTTCACAATATTCCTGGTATCTGACTGGCACAATATTCCTGGTATTTGACTGGCACAATATTCCTGGGCTCTGACTGGCACAATATTCCTGGACTCTGACTGGCACAATATTCCTGGGCTCTGACTGGCACAATATTACTGGGCTCTGACTGGCACAATATTCCTGGGCTCTGACTGGCACAATATTCCTGGGCTCTGACTGGCACAATATTACAGGCATCTGACTGGCACAATATTACAGGCATCTGGCACAATATTTCTGAGCTCTGACTGGCACAATATTACAGGCATCTGACTGGCACAATATTCCTGGGCTCTGACTGGCACACTATTACAGGCATCTGACTGGCATAATATTACAGGCATATGACTGGCATAATATTACAGGCATCTGACTGGCACAATATTCCTGGGCTCTGACAGGCACAATATTACTGGTGTCTGTCTGGCATAATATTACAGGCAACTGACTGGCACAATATTACAGGCATCTGACTGGCACACTATTACAGGCATCTGACTGGCACACTATTACAGGCATCTGTCTGGCACAATATTACAGGTATCTGAATGGCACAATATTACAGGCATCTGACTGGCACAATATTCCTGGGCTCTGACTGGCACACTATTACAGGCATCTGACTGGCGTAATATTACAGGCATCTGACTGGCACAATATTACAGGCATCTGACTGGCACAATATTACTGGGAATCTGACTGGCACAATATTACAGGCATCTGACTAGCACAATATTACAGGCATCTGACTGGCACAATATTCCTGGGCTCTGATTGGCACAATATTACAGGCATCTGACTGGCTCAATATTCCTGTGCTCTGACTGGCACACTATTACAGGCATCTGACTGGCATAATATTACAGGCATCTGACTGGCACAATATTACAGGCATCTGACTGGTACAATATTCCCCGGCTCTGACTGGCACACTATTACAGGCATCTGACTGGCATAATATTACAGGCATCTGACTGGCATAATATTACAGGCATCTGGCTGGCACAATAATTCTGGGCTCTGACAGGCACATTATTACTGGGCTCTGAGTGGCACAATATTACTGGGCTCTGAGTGGCACAATATTACTGGGCTCTGACTGGCACGATATTACTGGTATCTGACTGGCACAATATTACTGGGCATCTGACTGGCACACTATTACTGGGCTCTGACTGGCACACTATTACTGGGCTCTGAGAGGCACAATATTACTGGGCTCTGAGTGGCACAATATTACTGGTATCTGACTGGCACAATATTTTTGGGCATCTGAGTGGCACAATATTACTGGTATCTGACTGGCACAATATTTCTGGGCATATGACTGGCAGAATATTACTGGGCTCTGACTGGCACACTATTACAGGCATCTGACTGGCATAATATCACAAGCATCTGACTGGCACAATATTACAGGCATCTGAATGGCACAATATTACTGGGAATCTGACTTGCATAATATTACAGGCATCTGACTGGCACAATATTCCTGGGCTCTGAATGGCACAATATTGCAGGCATCTGGCTGGTACATTATTACTGGGCTCTGAATGGCACAATATTGCAGGCATCTGACTGGCACAATATTACAGGCATCTGACTGGCACAATATTACTGGGGTCTGAATTTCACAATATTCCTGGTATCTGACTGGCACAATATTCCTGGTATTTGACTGGCACAATATTCCTGGGCTCTGACTGGCACAATATTCCTGGACTCTGACTGGCACAATATTCCTGGGCTCTGACTGGCACAATATTACTGGGCTCTGACTGGCACAATATTACTGGGCTCTGAATGGCACAATATTACTGGGCTCTGAATGGCACAATATTATTGGGCTCTGACTGGCACAATAATACTGCGCTCTGAAAGGCACAATATTACTGGCATAAATGTGTGTGGGGGGGTAACATTGCGATGGATGGCGGGATTGCATGCAGAGGAGGGGGCAGGGTCCAGGGGGCCCAAGCAAATGCTTGCCCAGGGTCCAATCACTATTAAAGACGGTCCTGGAGTGACCGGAAGCTCATGTAGAGGAGACGTGCAGTGAGTGAGCTCCCGCCAGGAAAACAAGCTTCATGATCTAAGCTTCTGATCACCCTAAGAAAAAGACTGCCACCTCCTCAGACATCAGTAGTGGGCTATCCCCCTTTATTTCGAATCCAAGACTTTAAGTTCGAATCCCTGCGCTATTTTTTCTGCTGAGCCCACGAGTTACTCACCCCTGCAATCCAGTACAGGACCTTATTTTACATCACAGAGACACTCTGCAAGGGCAGAACAAAATGTGGTGACCGTGAGCAATTCCCACACACAGATATATATTTTTAGACCAACACCGCCCTGGGAGGGAGAGAGGGGAGAATCATCTAGAAGAGCCGTACGTCTCTATGTATGATGTTTACCCATGCTGAGCACCCCACTGGGACTTTGACCATGACGGACAGTTGGGAACTTATTCTATTTTTCTCCAATGTTTTCTAATGCTTGTTGTTCTTATACTATAGTTTGATGCCTATTTGTTTGATTGTGATATATTCCAAATTATTGGCGTTTGCACTGGCGGGGTAGCGACATCCCATTTAATAGACAGCATCTAATCTACAGTATATTTTTTGGACATCTGGCCCCTTCCCAAAAATAACACTGTGTCTATATATATCTGGCCACGACCTCTCTCTATAATGGAGCCCACGTGACCGTGACACTCTTGCTACCTAAAGATTCCCTGATTAAGAGAACCTTTTACCCATAACATTTTCAGGTTCATATCATCACTGTTACCAGCCACTAGTTTATTTCTATTTGGTATAATACCTACGTGGGACAGTCTTAGGAGTCCAATTCTACTTTAACTCCTGAGCTCCCTCACATACCCCTATGCCTACCTCACTCAACTTAAATATTATATCTATCAATGCCAGAGGCTTGAACATCCCGAATAAACATACTTGTCTTTTCAGAGACCTTAATGCAAAGAAAGCAGATATTGCTCTTATCTTTACAAACCCATTTCAATAGGACTAAAGTCCCACATTTTAGCAACCTCACATACGACAGAGTTTTTTACTCGCATCCCCCATTTCAGAAAAACAAGAGAGTAGCAATATTTGTAGCCGAATCCTTACCATTTGTGATCATTAAGAAATGGAATGATAGCGAAGGACTCGCAGTGTTTCTTAAAGACTCAATTGGTTCTGAAATATTAACTGTAGCTAATGTATACTCACCCAATGTTAACCAGAATTTGTTTCTTTGTTCAATGCTCCGAGAACTGGCGAGTTGACTGAAGGACTCACAGTGTTTGGAGGTGATTCACAATCCCCAACTCATAGACACCTGGAGGATATTACACCCCACCACTAAAAACTACACATTCTATTCTCACCCTCAACAAAAATATACCCGACTAGACTACCTTTTCATCGCGCACAGACATCTTGACAGACTAACATCAGCTAACATAGGCACTATCACATGGAGCGACCACGCACCTACAGTTATAAAAGTAGAGATGCCCATGATTCCCACGAGGAAAACCTCCTGGAAACTCAATGAGACCCTACTGGAGGATCAAACTCTTCTCCCTAAATTTTAACAATCCCTGAAACAATATTTTGCAGAAAACTTAGATACAGATACGTCCCCACTAGAGATGTCCCGAATAGTTAGCTGGCGAATAGTTCCCGGCGAACATAGCTTGTTCGGGTTCGCCGCGGCGGGCGAACATATGCAATGTTCGGTCCACCCCTTATTCGTCATCATTGAGTAAACTTTGACCCTGTACCTCACAGTCAGCAGACACATTCCAGTCAATCATCAGCAGACCCTCCCTCCCAGACCCTCCCACCTTCTGGACAGCATCCATTTTAGACTCATTCGGAAGCTGCATTCTTAGTGAGAGGAGGGATAGTGTAGCTGCTGCTGATTTAATAGGGAAATCGATAGCTAGGCTAGTGTATTCAGTGTCCACTACAGTCCTGAAGGACTCATCTGATCTCTGCTGTAAGGACAGCACCCCAAAAAGTCCTTTTTAGGGCTAGAACATCCGTCTGCTTTTTTTTTTTTCAGTTCCAAAATAAATTAAAAAGTATGCTTTACACAGTGTATAAGGGTGATGTCACAGCACAACGTGAATCTAACAGGGGAAGAGGTGAAAGTAATCCTCCTCCTCCCACGACCACGCCGGCAAGGACAGGACGCTTTACAGACGTGTTGTTGATGGAGGACATGCAGAGCTTTTTAAGTCCTACACATCGCCACAGCCCTTCGGGGTCCACCCTCAGAGAACGACTCGACCAACAGGTAGCAGACTACCTCGCCTTAACTGCAGATATCGACACTCTGAAGAGCGATGAACCGCTTGACTACTGGGTGTACAGGCTTGACATGTGGCCTGAGCTATCCCAATTTGCGATAGAACTTCTGGCCTGCCCCGCTTTAAGTGTCCTGTCAGAAAGGACCTTCAGTGCAGCAGGAGGTATTGTCACTGAGAAGAGAAGTCGCCTAGGTCAAAAAAGTCTAGATTACCTCACCTTTATTAAGATGAATGAGCGATGGATCCCGAAGGGACTGACAGTGGGCGATACATTCGACTAAAAATGGCCTGATGAGGGGGACGTAACAGGGATTAAACTGATAAGAATAGTACGACTTAACACACCACTCCTATCTGGTGGCACATTAGATTGCACGCGCAGTGCCACAAAATTGAAGTAGGAGGACCGACCAAGCATCTTTTTCCATCTCCTGGTTCCTAAAATCGATGCCATATACACGTCCCCTGATAGGGGACGTAACAGGGATTAAACTGATAGGAATTGGTCTACTTAACACACCTTATAATAACGCAGAGAGAGGCAATGCTAAGAGAGGAGTCTGAAGAAGAGGAGTCAGAGGAGGAAGGTAGCTTTGAAGAGGTGGAAGACCAAACACAGCAGGCGTCCCAGAGGGCTTGTTGTCACCTTTCGGGGACCCTTGGTGTTGTACGTGGCTGGGTGGAGGAAGAGACCTTCAATGACATCAGTGAGGACAAGGAACGGGACATGGCTAGCTTGGTATCCAACCTTGTGCAAATGGGGAGTTTGCGGTTGTGCAAATGGACTGTTTGCGGTTGTTTGCGGTGCGTTAAACGGGAGTTTGGTCTGTCACTGTGAAGCGGGCATAACCCTTACACTACCTGATTGATACAACATCATACCTGATGTTTTAAAGCACGTTATTCCAAACAATTTAGGAATGTTAGGTGATGTATTCCCTTTATGGATTAAAACCAGACTCTGCATCAACTAATTTTAATTTTGTAATTTCCCATGGGAGTTTTGCACTGGATCCCCCTCCGGCATGCCACAGTCCAGGTGTTAGTCCCCTTGAAACAACTTTTCCATCACTATTGTGGCCAGAAAGAGTCCCTGTGGGTTTTAAAATTCACCTGCCTATTGAAGTCTATGGTGGTTCGCCCGGTTCGCCCGGTTCGTGAACATTTGCAGAAGTTCACATTCGCCATTTGTGAACGGAAAATTTTATGTTCGCAACATCTCTAGTCCCCACAAATCGCCTGGGAAGCACATAAAGCTGTCATGCGAGGCCACTTCATTAGTGCTGGCTCATTCATTAAACGACAAAGAATGAAATCCACGGCAGACATTCTTGCCAAAATTACACACCTGGAAACTGCACACAAACACAATCTCTCTCCCTCTTTATTTACTGAACTGACGAAACTCCACTCGGAGCTTGCGGACCTAAGTAACACCCAGACCCAAAGGTCCATACAGAGACTTAATAGTACATTCTATGCACACAGAGAAAAACCTGGCAAATATTTAGCGAGAGCCCTGCTAGATAAATATAGCTCAGCCTTTATTCCTAAAATTCGAGACAAACAACATCAACTACAAATACAAACCGATAAGATAGCTGAAGCTTTTAAAATCTTCTACCAGGATCTCTATAATATACATGAGGGTGAAATGTCGTCGCCTGACCTTTCCCTGCAACATAGAATTCAGTCCTATCTGGATAAACACATCACATTAACAATCACTGACTCAAATATAGCATTACTGGAATCCCCCATCTCTCCTGAAGAAATAGCTAACAGTATTAAAAACCTGCCTCAGGGAAAAAGCACAAGCCCCGATGGCCTGACCAATGCTTACTACAAAGCCTTTAAAGACCAATTAATCCCCCACTTGACATCACTGTTTCACTCCCTGGCCTCTGGAGGCACACTACCCACCCAGTCGCAAGAGGCCCATGTCACTGTAATCCCCAAGCCAGGTAAAGACCCTGAGCTTTGTGGCAGATTCCAGCCTATTTCGCTTTTAAACACAGACGTTAAATTTGGGATAAAATCATCAGCACACGTCTAGGGCCACTGATGCCAGACATCATACACCGAGACCAGGCAGGTTTTGTGCCAGGACGGGAGGCCAGGGACAACAAGGTCAAATCATTGAATTTGATTCACCATGTACAAACAAACTCTATTCCTACTATGCTCTTATCTATGGATGCTGAGAAGGCGTGCGTTTGACAGGGTGAGATGTAACTTTATCCCTCCTAAAAGACACTTTCCATTCCGATGGGCTGACTGCACCGTTAAATATTTGAGTATTAACCTCTCCGTGAACCTACACACATTATACGACATAAACTATCTTCCACTTTTACAATCATTCAAAAGAGATTTGTCAACTTGGACGGGCAAGTGGATATCCTGGTTTGGTAGGGTATCCACAATCAAAATGAACATATTATCGAGCATTCTATACACTATCGAGGCGCTGCCTATTGAGATCCCGAAATCTTTATTCCTGGACTTAAAGCAGACAGTGGTGAAATTTATCTGGAAATCGTCTGCCCCCAGACTGGGGTATAACTTCCTAATCCGACACAAGACACTGGGGGGCATGGGACTACCAGACCTAGAAACGTACTATAAATCCTCTTTACTAGCAAGAATCGTGGATTGGACTAGACTGGCTCACAAATTGTGGCTATCAATTGAGCAAAGATCTCTTTCTATCCCAATCCCGGTTGCAGCATGGGTACCCAACCATCAACAAGTTGAACTCTCCCCACCACACCCCACCATATCCCCCACTATGCAGATATGGAAGAAGTTGAAAACCACCCCAGGGCTCATACATAATCCCTCCCCTCTTAACTCGCTCCTTTCAAATGACGACTTCCAACCGGGCTGACATGACAGACCTCTTGACAAATTCCTCCCTGCTAGAATACCATACCCGAGACTAGGACATGTTCTGAAAGACAACGGAGACCTGAAATCCATTACGGAGCTCACAAACCCCCTTACCTCACTCAGGCTAAAGTACTAATCTAAACACAAATACAACACTACTATAAAACCTGTATCAGAGGAGGGTCCATAGCGATTGCTCTATCTGACTTTGAAACCCTGTGTGCCCAAAAAGACACTCGGCAGAATCTGATCTCAGTACTCCACGACCTGCTCACATCAATCCAACTCCCACAAAAGCCATATTATGTAAGACTGTGGGAAACTGACTGCCACACGGTCCCCACAGAAGACCAATGGCAGAAAATTGCTACCTTAAGCCACAAATGTTCGGTCTCCACTAGAATTCAAGAAAACACCTACAAAAGTTTTACTCAATGGTACAAAACCCCCGCACAGTTACATATAATATATCCTTCCATGTCTGATGTGTGTTGGAGATGTAGGAAGGATTGGGGCACTTTCCTCCACATATAGTGGGAATGCTCATTAATACAAGCATTCTGGAAAATGCTCCACTCAATCATCATAGACATAGCGGACGCCTCAATCCAATTTGCACCTCTCACATACCTTCTACACCATACCAAACTACCCATCAACTAATATAAAAAAATCACTGACTGTCCATCTCCTGAATGCAGCAAATACCATTATACCAAGCTTATGGAAAATACCCTGCTCACCTACACTGAGACAATGGATAGCCACGGTTGTGAAGATACGTCAAGCAGAAGATCGGATACATACAGCGCAAGGTAGGGGACAAACTCACCTTCACCAATGGTTCCATTGGTCTATGTTTATAGATGGTGAACTCTGTCAAAACTTGTTGATTACTCATCCTGACTGACCAAATTAGGTTCTATTGGAAGTTGTGCTGGCTGATCCCCCTTTACCCCTTTCCCTTTCCATCCCTACCCCCAGGGACCTGTCTGTTCCCCCAACAGGTCCTACATATCTTCACTGACACCATGTTGACCCTATCCCCCCTATTTTATATCCATCCATCCTGGGCTTCATGCCCTCACCCACTCCGCCCTTTTCTGTTTTATCTCTGTTTTTCAAGGTAAAACTCTAAACGGAAGAGACCTCCACTTCCTTCATGCCTGATGGCCTCACGTGAGCCTTTGGGCCTCTACCAAAATAAGAGCGTTGACTCACGTAGAGGTGAACCTTCTTGCCCCAGAGGACACTTCTTACCCTCACACGTATCTAAGGTCACTTCTATTGACTGTCACATAGCAGTTCCTAAATGTATATTATTCATTGTTATACTGTATGATGTGACTGCCCAGGTGTCCACACCTGATTATTTTCGTACCCCTCCCCTCTCTTTTCATTTTCTGTATCCCTTATCTCCCTATTATTACAAAACAATAAAACATATATATATTAAAAATGTTTTATTATTTAACATAATTTAGCATACAGCAGCTCACGACCGCAACACAGGTACATAACATGATCTTAATAGGTCATGGAGTTTTTTCTTCTTTTGATAAGTTTTTTTTAACTGAACCTTCAAACTGGTTTCTGGAGGAACTTTGGCATGGGAGGTCAGAGACTTTTTGGCTCAGCAGTCGATACAGAAATCTACAGCAGATACTAAAAATGAAATACAGGGAAAAAAACTATTGGAAGAATATAGTTTGGGTGAGTGTAAGCAGGTGTTGCACCACTAATAAATACTCGAAACACAAATAAATACAACAGATTTTAAGAAAAAAATTATAATTTAATATATAAAATTTTGCTCCTTTTGGCAGGATTAATACAATAATTGTGATCCAGGAATATTGAATATTCTGGAGGATGGTCTTCCTCCCTTTCTTGATCTGAAACAGGAGAAGGTAAAAAAAAATAGTCATAGAAGTGATAGAGATCTTAATTAGCCACTAAACCATTTTTTCTTCCCTTGTGAGCCTATTATAGAAGCATAATATGAAACTGCTACAGCGCAATACAATTATTTTTTAATCTATCGCTTCAGATCCAACTAGGGGACAATAATTAGATGTAAAAATGAGTGTATCTCGTTGTTTCCTCCAAGAACTGAGCTAAGTACCCCATGTTATAGCAAAAACTGTCATATGTAATCACTTACTGGTGTGTCTTCATTATTTTAAGGCGTATTTTTCCGCAGTTATTATTTGATACAATCTCCCATTTGTCTTCACCTTCACTAGGAGATGTGCAAGTGTTTGGTCTGACTGTGAAACAGAAAAAAGTCTCTTAGTCCACAATAGTTTGGGACGAAGAAGCACCATCCCGGGACAAGGTGTTCTTTGGTTGGAAAGACTCAGCAGACACTAGTGGCACATGTGCCATAACAAAATTATGAGAAATATAGCTGTATACATGAATGAGATCTAAGCTTTAAAGAAAAATACACTCTCTACATAGGAAGACTTCATTAGCATCTCATCAGTGCTGCAAGATGCTATTTGCCATTAATATAGCTCAGCTACTAGATAATCTGATGATCTGATCACTATCCTTCCAAGATCTGTGAAATGAGTACCACTAAGGTGTGTAAGAATAATATCCATTATTCAGCTGCCAATTCAGTTAATTCTGAGAGTTTGCATTAATGCACATGGAGTCCCATTGGAGCAAAAGTCTCTGTTGAAGGGAAATACTAGTCATCTCAATAAATAATCCCTTTTAAGTGACACTAGTTTAGGCGAAATGAATCTCCAGATACAAACATAAAAACATGTTTAACTTATGTTTAACAGGGTTTGGTTGTTGAGAGTGTTTGGCACCAACTAGTGCCAGATGCACTGCATAAATAAATCAATAACCAAAAGAATACTCATAAATGTACATCATGACATTGTCTCAGAAAATAACTACTGAGCTGTACAAACATGCACCATCCTGGAAAATGTAGGTCTTGCTTAAAATGTGTACCTGACCACTTACAAAAATATCCCATTCCTCCAAAATCTGGTGTGTTAGTGGGATTTCTAACCAATGACCTGATGTTATTTTTAGTCATATGCGTTTATAAGTAAGTGCTTTTAGCTGTTGCATAAAAAAAATACATTACAATAGTTATAATTGAATTTATTTATTATCTCATTTACTACGTCTTTAGTCCACTAATGAGATGTGTGTTTCTGGCAGAAAACCTTCAGAGCGTTTTAATGACAGATAACAAACTGGTGAAAATTATTCATTTGTATAGGGATGATATTGGCTAGCTCTTACTATAAGGGTAACATACAAAACAAATAGATTTTCTTAACCATCATTGACATAAAGCCTCTTATTAAGAATACATCAGTTTTATTGCATTCTGCAGAATTATATTAATAAATGACAGGTATCATGTTTACTTACAATCTTGTTTTTTATTTAAATATTTTTCCAAATATATTTTAGATAAATGTTATTCTGTCTGCATTGTATTATAATACACTGCTTAAATTGTTGTTACACTTTACAAAATAGTTCATAATATGTTCAGTGACCAGATAATACACAGATGAGATTAAACTAATGGCATCTCCCATCTGCTATACAATATTATCTTCTTACCGCCATCAAAGGTAACAAATCTATAACTTCTACACAGAATTGATAACGTAAATGTTCTCTTTTATCGAAGATAAATTTAATTTCGATCTTTTATATATATATATATTATTTTATTTTTAAACCTACCAGTAGTTATATGTTGTTGTGTAGACATCCCCTCATTCACTAGTTTTTTTATAAGTTGCTCCCTTGTTTGCTCTTCCTGATCTCCTGACTGGTACAACCTTGAATTGATAAATATCTTTATTTCATTAGTGACCTGCATAAAATATAAACACTGCCACTATCCGATAAAATACTGGTTATATACTTTTCACTTGTCTCTTGTAGATGCAGAATTGCAAGCAAATGCATAACATAGGAAACATATATGTTTTATATTTATTTCTTGTCTCCAGTTAATAACATCACCTTGTGGTTTGATATGCAAATTACACAATTGCACATTTGCATACAAAGCCACAAGGTGATGTCATAAACAGGGGACACAAAAGTCATATTTATAACACGTGTCTCTTAATTTAGGCTTTTGCTTGCAATTCTCTTAACAAAATGTGTAACTCATTGTTCATATGTTTTTATTTTCCACATTCATATTATAAACAATGTTTAGGTGACAGTGTCCCTTTTAATGGCTCTTTAAGCCATCTTTGTTAGGTAAGCCTTCAACATGGACTATTAGGAATCATTATTTACTTGGCACAAGTAACAGGGAAATCAGGATGACTAGACTATTTCTCTATTGCCAAATATTACATTATGTGTTTACAGTACGCTAAAATACTGAATAAATACCTTTTATTTATGCATTATGTACTTTGGAGTCACTGTGTGCATGTGTCTTCATGTCCGGTCTGAGACTTATTTATCATGGTCTATTAAGGCTGTCACTCTGTGAGGCAGGTCAGTAATACATACCTTATCCATATAGGAGCAAATCTGCAAGAAAAGCCAAATATCAATAAGTAATGAAAGCAATTTATTTACAAACATGAGTTACACCATAAGAAAGCATGAGTGAAGTGAATCAATAAGATCTATTTGGATGACATGTATGAAATAAAGAATGAAAGAAAAACAAGGGATTTATTCATTAACCCCTTGGCGACACAGGACGGACTAGGTCCGTCCTGTGTCAAAACGAGCACTGAAAGCGGATTTTTTCCACTTTCAGTGCTCTAAGGTTATTGTAACGATGCTTCCTCATGGAAGCATCGTACAATACTAAAAAAAATGCCCGTCGGGCATTTCAAAAATGAGCATAGGAAGAAAATGTTTCGCTTCCTATGCTCAGAAAGTGTTTCTGATTGACTCGCAAGTCGAGGCAATCAGAAACACAAAAAAAAAATGCACGATCTTGGTCACTGGGTGACCAAGATGGCGCTGCCCTTCTAAGGGCAAGAGCACAGGAGGCAGGAAGTACCTGCTTCCTGTGCTCTCTGGCAGCCACATGATTGCCTCTTCACAGAGGCAATCAGTGACTGCCAGGCACACTGACAGGCAGTGGGATGTTCTGCTGACATCCCCACTGACTGGTCAGATCAATATTAACCCTATATTGATCTGACCAGTTATGATCTGTCTCCCTCTCCTCATATTTTTTTTAGTCAGGGAGAGAGACAGATCAAAGTTATAAAAGTAAGTAAAAGTACAAAAAAAAATAAACACACAACACACTAATAATAAAACAATAAAAAAAATGTATTAAACCAATTCCCTGCGTTTAACCCCTTCCCTGCCACTGATCTTGCGTAAGCAGTGATCGTGCACATCAGCGCATTTATTTTTTCTGTTTGTGCATTTTTTAGGGGTTAATTTTTTTTGTACTGTAATCATGGGCATCCGCAGAAATTTTTTCAGGGGGGGGCATAATTTTTCCGTCATCCTTTCTGCGCCGCGCCTCTTTTTGACAAGTTATCATGAAGTGGAGGAGCTTTGTCATTATCAGTGAAGGCATGCAAAGGGTTGATAAACCCTGCACCAGATACAGATCCACAGCACCAGATATAAACCAACCACACTAGATATAGCCTCACTGCACCAAATATAGATCCACTGTGCCAGATATAGACCCACAACACCAGATATTAACCCACGGTACCAGCTAAAACCCCATGACACAAGATATAAACCACAGCACCAGATAAATATCCAGAGCTCTAGCTGAAACTCCACAGCAAGATACAACAACATAGCAAAGATATAACCCCATAGCACCAGATACAACACTATAGCACACAATATAACCTCTCAGCACCAGACACAACACTATAGCACACAATATAACCCCACAGCACCAGACACAACACTATAGCACACAATATAACCCCACAGCACCAGACACAACACTATAGCACACAATATAACCCCACAGCACCAGATACAACACTATAGCACACAATATAACCTCTCAGCACCAGACACAACACTATAGCACACAATATAACCCCACAGCACCACATCCAGCACTATAGCACACAATGTAACCCAACAGCACCAGATACAACACTATAGCACACAATATAACTCCACAGCACCAGATACAACACTATAGCACACAATATAAGTTCACAGCACCAGATACAACACTATAGCACACAATATAACTCCACAGCACCAGATACAACACTATAGCACACAATATAAGTCCACAGCACCAGATACAACACTATAGCACACAATATAAGTCCACAGCACCAGATACAACATTATAGCACACAATATAAGTCCACAGCACCAGATACAACACTATAGCACACAATATAAACACAAAGCAACAGATTCCCTAAACACCCAAATTCCTAAATCCATGACATTTCTTTATCTTTCCCCCTTTTTTATATGTTTTTTTCCTCCATGTTTTCCATCTCTTTCCCCATCATTTTATGTGTTTTATTCCTCCATGTCAGTGACCTCTTTTCACCTACATTTTATCTTTTCTGCCCCATGTCACAATTTTGTCTGTATTCTGCTCCAATCAATCACCTCTTTTCATTCTCTTTTATCTTTTCTGCCCCATGTCATCCCATTTTGTTTGCAATCTGCTTCCATCTATCACATAATTTTATCCTCCATTATCTTTTCTGCCCCATCCACTTGTCACCATGTTGATGTGAGCAGAGCCTGGTCAGAGGAGCTGCTCAGACTGGACAAATGGAGACCTCAGGTAAATGGGAGGGACCTCCCTGGATTTACCCCACTCTACCAAGTACGTTAAAGCTATTATAAGCTCTTCCTACCTGTTACAGAGGCTCAGCTATGGTCTCTGAGTATCTTCCCCTGTTTCCTCCATGAGCACTGCAGGCTCTCTTCTGTCAGTCATGCTGCCACATGGAGGGGCTATAACTTCATATCCCCGGGCACCCCTGTCATTGGCTCTCCATGCAGCATGACTGAGAGCTGCAGAGACCTGCACCAATGTGGATGGGAGACCAGTATTACAGCAAGCAGAGTTGCAGATAGCAACAGCTTTGGGTGCCACCTCCTACCCCAGCAACTAGTGTGCAGTCCCCTAGGGACAACTAGAGGCTACATACTGAGAAAAAAATAATAATAATTAAAGGGGATAATAATTTTTTTTTTAAAGGGGAATTGCAAAAATCCAGGGGCTTGCCCCCCCCTACGGACGCCCATGAATGTAATTTATTAAGAGTTATTAACCCATTCTTTGCTATCGATCACTGCTTACGCAATGATATTGACGCCAAAGCAATTTTTATCTGTCTGCATATTTTTATTTTTTTATTTTGTTACACATACCCGCTAGGGGATTACATGTAAAGTAAAAATATTTGAGATTTTTTTTTTAATCTGCCTGAGCTCATAGCGATCAGTAACAGCGAATTATTTGCAAAGGTGGTTTGGTGATTTCCCAATTAAGCTCACCATTCACCCCGGTCAGATTAAAATTGGTCGGATCAATATTCACAAAAATTGATCTGCCTCCCTCTCCTCGCTTACATTTTTGAGACGGAAAGAGACAGATCAGTATTAGTGATATAAAATAACATTTTATAAAATTGTCAGGTTTTATGAAAGTCTTTCACTGTGTATTAACCCCTTCCCTGCCATTCATCACTGTATAAGCAGTAATCTTGCACAGCAACAGTATGTTTTGCTGTCTGCAATGTTTTATGGATTAATTACTTTGTACTGTAATGTATTACTGATTCTGAGGCGGCGGACTCAGGGTTTGATTTTGACCCTGGTCAGCTTTCTGATACATCATCTAGTGATGTATCGGTGGCTGCTGAGCCCTTGCCACAAGGAGTGATGGGGGTCTACCATTAAAAAAATATATGGTTTGGTGGGGGTAAATTACATTGGCTGGCTTAAAAGATATATCCCATATAGGACACGAACGCAGGTTGACTACATGTCAAAATTCCAAGTGTTGCCTCCTAGCCAAAAAACAAACCAACAAACCTATGCATGGGTGCTATGCCTGTACTCGGGAGATGTTGCTGAACACATATTAGGTTGTTGTTTGGCAGTGACATATACTGGAATCTGTGAATTCATGCCTGAAGTACAATGTATGTGGAAAAAAAACTCCCAAAAAAGTACTACCACAAACTTTTACAAAGGCTGGTGGTAGAATTAGTACCTATACAGTATTAAAATACCACCATTTAAAATACCTTACGATGTCTATTTTCCAAAAATATATGGTTTGATGGGGTACAATTCATTGGACGGCTTCAAAAATGTTCCAAATGGAACATGGGCGCAGGCTGACTACATGTCAAAATTCCAGGTTGGAATTGCGCACCCCCTAAATATGGCCTTTTAGCCCCAAAACAAACCAACAAACCTATGCATGGGGGTATCCCTGTACTCAGGAGATGTTGCTGAACACGTATTGAGGTGTTGGTTGGTAGTAGCAAATACCAGAATCTGAAAATTCCTGCCTGAACTACAATGTGTGTGGGGAAAAAATGATATCCCAACCCTTTGACATAGGTTGGTGGTAGAATTAGCACTTGGAAAGTGTTAAAATACCACAATTTTAAATACCCTAGGATGTCTAGTTTTCCAAAATATATGGTTTGATGGGGTAAAATACTTTGACAGGCTTCAAAAGTGTCCCAAATGGAACATGGGCGCAGGCTGACTACATGTCAAAATTCCAAGTTAGAAATGCACCCCCCCTAAACGTGGCCTTTTAGCCCCCAAACAAACCAACAAACCTATGCATGGGTGGTATCCCTGTACTCAGGAGATGTTGCTGAAAACATATTGGGGTGTTGTTTGGCACTGACACATAATAGGATCTGTGAATTCATGCCCGAAGTACAATGTATGTGAAAAATAATTACTATCCATAACAAATACCCTAGGGTGTCTAGTTTTAAAAAATATATGGCTTTGTGGGGTAGAATACACTTTCTGGCTTCAAAAATGTCCCAAATGGGACATGGGCACAAGTTTTCTGCATGTCAGAATTCCAAGTTGGAAAACCAAAATGAGCACCCCCTAAATGTGGCCTTTTAGCACCAAAACAAACCAACAAACCTACGCATGGGTGGTATCCCTGTACTCAGGAGATGTTGCTGAACACATATTGAGGTGTTATTTGGAAATACCCCTTCACATTTTAAGGTAATGTTTACCTAAATTGCAATCTATGTGAAAAATTAAAAAAAAAGGTTTTTTTTCTGCAAACTTTGGCAAAGATAAAATGGCTACATGAAATGTGTCAAAATACCCCAAGTTAAATGCCCTGAGTGGTCTAGTTTTCAAAAATATGTACATGTTGGGGGTCATTCATTGATTTAGTACAGAAATCAGTGTTACAATGTCACTATCACTAATTTTGAAAAAAAGGATTTTAAAATAGCTTTGCACTACTTATAGTTCTGGCCCTGTAACATGAATAAAAAAACAAAAAAACATAAAACATGGGCTATTTCTGAACTCAGGACATATATTAGAAACTATTTAGCAGTGTTTTTATGTTGTCTCTTGTACATGAGTATACAAAAAAAAAAAATATATATTTTTAAATTTTTTTGCTATATTTTATTATTTTGTATTGTAAATTATATGCAATTATCAAAACAATGGTATCAAAAGAAAGCCCTTCTTATAACGATAAAAACGATATATAGTTTGTGCGGGTACACTAAATAAGACAGAAATAAATTACAGCAAAACACAAACACCTCAGAAATGTTAAAACAGCCCATGTCACCAAACGTCGGACAAGCCAAAAAAGTCATGTCACTAAGGGGTTAAAGGACAATTAAACCTTTTTAAACTATTCCCACCCTGATGGAAGCAAGTTTTAAAAAATATGTCCTGTTGGTCCCGAGTAAACCTAACGAGTCCTTTAACAGATACCTGCGGGTTTACTCTTTTCAACTAAATATCGACTCGGGAGGTCGACTTTCATTTTGAAACTACGTCAAATTCCGCACCAGCGTTTGTATTAGAAAAAAAAACAGGTTCGAAGGTTCCCCATTAAAAGTAGTGGGAGGTGAAATGACTAAGACAAATTTGGGTGCTGAGTTTGACTTAGTCTACAAATGAAAGCCGACCACCTTGAACTAAAACTCGAATTTTAGTGAATAGAACCATCTACGTTTTTTTCACAGGATCAGCAGATCCAATGCAAAATCTAGGAGAGAGACAGTCACTGACCAGACTGGACTGCCCGCCTATCAGAAGTACATGGCAGTCTATCTTCACACTAGGCACAACTATTGTTTCACTTGTGCTTCTGAGGTGAAATAAAAATTTAATCTCACTGACTTATCTTTATACAGTGCCAGCCCTGCAAAAAAGAACTTAACTTGCCAAAATAATTGTCAAACCTTTAAAAAAAATTTTAAAAAACAGGGCCTCACCAGGTGTTCCCCTACTCAATAGGCAGTTACAGGAGGAACCCCCTATTAAGTGACAAGTAAACCATTAATTGCAGAGTTATAAAAAAACATTAATACCAGTAAACAAAACTATTAATTGCGGCATTATAAAAATAAATGTCTCAGTTGCCTATATTTCCAGCTCTAACGCCTGATTTTTGTAATTCCTTTGCAATACAATTTTAAGTGAGCAGACCCATTACCCAGTTATAGAGGGACTACATCCCTCATTCATACATCATTTTTTTTTAAAGATTTTGTTAATGAGGCAGAAGAGAAGACCATGTCTGATGTCTCCCTAAAAGTGCCATCTGAATATCGCACCAATTGTGCACATTTCAAGCATTATTCATCCCCAGACTTGACTTCTGCAATAGTAACAGTCCTGCTTATATCTCTCCAAGTCCTCCTCATTGAATGTCACTGAATTTAGAGGCCCAGATGAAATTAATTTCAATATCATACCACAGAAGAACTGTGAATTGTTTTAAACTAAAAACATGTGCATTTTACTTTCTTATATTAAACACATGTACATCTTCCAGAAAGAGTGTGGCACTTACTTCTGCAAACTGGTGTAAGATGGAGATTTCTGAGGGTCCAGATGTATTTGATTTTTGGTGCAAAAAAACCCCTACAAAACAATGATATCACATTAGCATGAGGGTCTAGTGAAGAGATTACATGCAGGATAGTGCTGGTCGTGTCCTTGATTAATGCATTATCTGCTTAAAGTGGGATGAGAAACATGAACTGACCAAAGAGGGACACTATTAATTTTTTGGGGGTTGCTGAAGGTGTGGCCGTTAGTGACAAGACTTTTTAGCCTTTCCCTTGGTGACAATGGCTGTTTCAACATTACTGAGGTGTTTGTGTTAAACTGTAATTTTGTTCCCTCCCATTTAGCACTGTGGCACTTTCAGAGCTCTTTTCACTGCTTCCGGTTTTAAAGACCTTTCCAAATCGCTCTCTGGAGCGATCGGGCAGTGCTCACACTATTGCACAATGCCTCTCAGTCTTTTTTGTCACTTTCAGTGCTCTTTTCACGGCCTCCCATTTTAAAGCAGTGCGCCTTTAAAGCTGACATCGCTCTCCTGATTGATCGAAATTCGGGTGGCATTTTTTTTTAATTGCACAATGCTTCCTTGTGGCAATTGTGGCAATACTGAAAATAAACTCCTTTCAGTGCTTGTTTCAGCGCAGGACATGTCAGGCACATCCGTTGTCGATAATGAATGGAGACTCTGTCTCTGTATAGTTAAATGCCGACAGCCTATAAACCGAACGTTCGGTTTATAGACTTTCGGCTTATGTAATACATGTAATCCTATGGCTATTCTATAAACCGAACGAGAGCCCCATTCATAAGAATTTCTTATGAATGGGGCTCTCGTTCGGTTTATAGAAAGCCAATAGTATTACATTGTATTCTATAAAACGAACAAATAAAAATTAACGAAACGAAAATAATTAACGAATTTCGTCTGAAACGAATGCAGTAATGAACGAAATTCGTTTTAGACGAAATAAATAACAATAATAACAAAAATAACAATAACAATAAGAAGAAACTAAAATTTTAGTTTTGCACATGTCTAGTCGATCCCTCTTGGCTTGACAAACAGACGTCTTGCAGTTGGCCGGAGCAAAGTTTAAGTAGCTCGTTTGAAGCTTCTTGGGGAGTCAGGGCTGTGTCTACAGACAAGTTTCACCAGAATGTGGCTTCTTCAAGTGTATGCCCCCCCATCTATAGCTGACATTTAAATAACCCATGCTTCGTAACTTCACATCCAGTCACATTGATTTTTTTACATTTTACCAGTTACTCTGGTTTCATTTATTTTTGGAACAAAATCCTGGCATATTATTGGCAAAATCCTGGCATACTGAGGGGCAAAATCCTGGCATATTGAGTGACAAAATCCTGGCATATTAATTGGCATAATACTGGCAAATTAATTGGTATAACCCTGGCATATTAATTGGTATATTGAGGGGCTAAATCCTGCCATATTGAGGGGCAAAATCCTGGAATATTAATTGCCACAATCCTGACATATTAATTGGCATAATCCTGGCATATTAATTGGTATATTGAGGGGCAAAATCCTGGCATATTAATTGGCAAATTCCTGTCATATTGAGGTGCAAAATACTGGCAAATTAAAGTGCTAAATCCTGGCATATTGAGTGGATAAATCCTGGCATATTGAGGGGCAAAATCCTGGCATATTAAATGGCAAATTCCTGTCACATTGAGGGGAAAAATACTGGCATTTTAATTTGCAAAAGAATGGCATATTGAGGGGCAAAATACTGGCATATTAAATGGCACAATGAGGGGCAAAATACTGGTATATTAATTGGCAAAAGAATGGGATATTGAGGGGCAAAAGAATGACATATTAAATGGCACGTTGAGGGGCAAAATACTGGCATGTTAAATGGCGAAAGAATGGCACTTTGAGGGGCAAAATGCTGGCATATTAAATGGGAAAAGAATGGCACATTGAGGGGCAAAATCCTGGCATATTAATTGGCAAAAGAATGGCATATTGAGGGGCAAAATACTGGCATATTAAATGGCATATTGAGGGGCAAAATACCGGTATATTAAATGACATATTGAGGGGCAAAATACTGGCATATTAAATGGCATATTGATAGGGAAAATACTGGCATATTAAATGGGAAAATAATGGCACATTGAGGGGCAAAATCATGGCATATTAAATGGCAAACGAATGTCATATTGAGGGGCAAAATACTGGCATATTAAATGACAAAAGAATGGCATATTGAGGGCAAAACACTGACTTATTGAGTGACAAAATATTACTGGCATATTGAGCAACAGCTCCGAAAAACAACCCTCCATATTACAGTAGACCGGTATAACATGCTTGTGAGGGTAGGTGGGGTGAGTGGGAGATATTGTCGGGGGGGGGGTGGTAGGGGTCCCAGAAAATTTGTTTAGTAAGGCTATTTTAACATTTCTGTGCTTTGTTGCAATCTGTGTGTAAAATCCCCTTTTTGTTTCTGCAAACTTTGGCAAAGGTTGGTGGTAAAATGGCTACATGAAAAGTGTCAAAATATTAAAGTTAAATGCCCTTAGTTGTCTAGTTTTGAAAAATATTTACATGTGGGGCGGGTCATTCTTGGATTTAGTACAGATATCAGTGTTACAATGTCACTATCGCTAATTTTGAAAAAAGGATTTTGAAATAGCTTTGCACTACTTATAGTTCTTGCCATGTAACTTGAAAAAAAGCATGAAAACATAAAACATGGGCTATTTCTGAACTCAGGACAAATGTTAGAATCTATTTAGCAGTGTTTTTTTGTTGTCTTTTGTAGATGAGCATTCTATTTTAAAAATCAAATTCAGAATTTTATTTTTGCATTTTTTTACATATTTTTTTTATTTAAAATTATATGCTATCAAAATAATGATATCAAAAGAAATCCCTGTTTATGCGATAAAAACAATATATAGTTTTTGTGGGTACACTAAATTAAAAAGAAAGAAATTACAGCTAAACACAAACACTGCAGAAATGTTAAAACAACCACGCGTCTGAAAAGCCAAAAAAGTCATTAAGAGGTAAAGTTGATTTAAAGGACATCAAGCAGTGTAGCAAAGAATTGCGGAAATATGACAGTACAGCGCTCGTATCAAAAGAATAAAGAATTGTATTTCATACTGCCAACATATCACTGGGTTCCACTTCAGAAAATGGAGGAACCATGGCCAGTCCTGTGTGGGATCACATGACCTTGCGGCTGTGTGCACCCATCTTCTGCAGAACCACAGGAGTGTGTACTTTAAGCTCATTATGTCCACGGGACATACTCTATTACAGTGAGTTTCAAACCTGTTTTCAAGGTCCAGGGTTTAGAGTTTTCCCTGTTTTGTTTCAATAAGAAAATGTATAACACCTGGTGTGGTTCCCTAACCATTAGGGAACCATCCCAATAACTGATGGGATTGCGGGTTTTATATTAATCCCACAGAATTTAGAAAAAAGAATAAGTAACAGTTGCTTTTACTAATTCTAAGCCCACAATCTTTTATAATAATCATTTGACATCTTTATTTCTCAGACTACATATAAGCGGGTTTAGCACTGGGATGATGGAGGTGTATAGAACAGAGAGTGCTTTATCCTGGGCCAGTAGATACTTAGATGATGGTGTCATATACATGGCTAGAACAGTGACATAGAACAGAAGGACCACTGTGGTGTGGGATGTGCAGATGGAAAAGGCCTTGTGTTCTTCTGCAGAAGAACTGATTTTGAGGATGTCAGATATTATGGATGCATAGGATGCCAGAATTAACATTGTGGCTGGTAGGGCTAAACCAATAAGAAACTTTTCGACACAAAATATGTTTAATAACACTGTAAGATCACAAAAATGGATGAGCTAATGGTTCTAGGAAGCCAACCACCCGACAGGGAGTGGGCAACAGAAGACATGTGTTCCTGTTCATCAAAACTAGGTAATGTAATGGCTTGCAGATGGACACATCGTAAAACATTGCTTTTAAGGAAACAAACTCTGTACATGGCAAAGACATGGGCACCGCTTTGCCAGAAAGGATGGACCTAGTCTGTTACATGTCGGCAAGGAATTAATGAAAGAATACACATAACATACCTTATTCAGTCCTCTTTGTTACAAATAGCTCTAACAGAGAGCAGACATCTTCCTTAGGTTTGTTGGTCATAAGGGTCAAATCTTCCTTCACCTGGTCCATGTAAACAACATGTCTGCCCCAGATATGGATTTATGCAACAAAGAGGTATTAATAACATACTTTATTTGTACTTTTGCCTTAAGAAAATCTATATAAACCATCTGTAACCGTTGCTGGGATTGAACCCTGGATCTCTGTGTTTCTGGTACCTATAACTGTTCTGTGCACCACCAGAGGGCTTGGCTTTTCACCATTGCTATGTGTCTGTCTGTACCTCCTGCCCATACTTTATCAAACTCAGGTGTTCGTTGTCCATTTTTACTGCCTTATTTAAATCCCCTCCTCCCAGCACTCTTTGCTGGAACATTTTGCCTGCCTGTCCTTTGCTTGTGCTATTGTTTTGTTCCCTGACCTCCTGGTATTTACTTGGCCTGTACCCTGACTTGGTTAGTACCTTGGCTTCTCTGTCCTTTTCCAGTCCTGACCTTTTGCCTTGTGACCCCTACTACGTCTTCTGATTTAACCATTTGTTCCATCAAGATGCCCAAAAGAAGGCCTCAAATCCCTGATTGTGGCCACTCAAAGTCTGGGGCTCCACCCTTGGTGGAGAGTGGTCACCCTGCACAGGGTATCACACCTGCTCCAGCCACTGCATCTTCACTCCAGCTGGAACTGGCATCCATGCCGGTGACACCATCTATACTTAATGCAATCTTTGCATCAAATATAAAGTACTTTTGTGCTATTTTTACCTATCTAGTTGAGTTGAGTCAATGTGTATAATTGTGATGATGTGAAAATAGTTTGCATTGCACTCACTGATGTTTTGTTCTCTGTATAGTTCATGGTACATACTGATCTGATTATATATTTTCAAGTCATACTTAATTGTCTCAGTTTGAAATAATCCCTCATGCACTTAGCTTTGCAAATTACAAGGGAATTTCATCTACACTCTCCCTAGAGAATATATATTAAGGGCCCGACACAAAGACACACCATAGATTAACTCTTCCTTTCCAAGAGTATATGTGAAAATTCTAAACAAAATGGATAGACAATCATTCTCAACAAAATGGATGATATAGAACAGAACAGATCATGGATGAGTTTATCATATTTAGGGACAACCGTGAGCGTAAAGAACGCTTTAGCTTTAGATGGTTTATACAGAAACTATTTAATGAAACAATGCAAATAGGGTTGCCACGTTATTTTGAAAAAAATTATAATGGCCATACTGCTGCTTCCATACACTTTAAAGCAGAATATAGAATATTTGGTACGCTCCTAAACTCAAAATCTGAGGAAAGGGATTTAGGAGTAATAATTTCAGAGGACTTAAAGGAAGGTACGCAATGCAATAGAGCAGCAGGAAATGCTAGCAGAATGCTTGGTTGCATAGTGAGAGGTATTCGCAGTAGAAAAAGGGAAGTGCTCATGCCATTGTACAGGGCATCGATGAGACCTCACTTGGAGTATTTTACGCAGTACTGGGGACCATATCTACAGAAGGGTACTGATACTTTGGAGAGAGTTCAGAGAAGGGCTACTAAACTGGTGCATGGGTAGAAGGATAAAACTTACCAGGAAAGCTTAAAGCATCTTAATATTTATAGCTTGGAAGAAAGACATAACAGGGTGGATATGATAGAAACATTTAAATACATATATATAAAGGAAGAGAGTATATTTAAGAAAAACTACCACAACTAGAGGATATAGTCTAAAATTAGAGAGGCAACGATTTAAAAGTGATATCAGGAAGTATTACTTTACTGAGTGGGTAGTGGATGTATGGAATAGACCTAAACATAGTCAAGGATTTTAAGCATGCGTGGGATAGGCACAAGACTATCCTAACAATAAGACAGGGAACAATGGACTAATAAAAGTGTTTAGAAAATTGGGCAGACTAGATGTGCCGAATGGTTCTTATCTGTCGACACATTCTATGTTTCTATGTTTATCTTTGTCTAAAAACCTTAATACAAATAAAACAAAAATTAACTGAGGAGACTTTTTCCTCAAATAGCTATAACAAGGAGCAGACATTTTGTTTTGAATCTTGGATAAGATGGTCAGATAATCTTCCATTTTACCCATGATTGTAAACATGACTGACCCGTGATAGAGCTATTATTTAATGCTTGATTGAATTCAAGACAGTCACACACTGCAAATACTTAAAGGGTATTGTACACAAACATGGTCAGGGGACCAGCCCATATTAATGTGACCACATACCCCAGATTGAAGTGAAGGTTTTTATAAAGGGCCGGATCTACATCATTGTATCCCTGCGCGGATGTTCCTCTCGGCACTCACACCGCACAAATAAAACGAAAGAAGGGTAGAGGATTGTCCGGAGAAGGGTAAATAAGATGTCTGGAGACCAGGTAAATGCTGTGATAAAGCGCTTTAATGTCTAAACACCACAGCTAGTAACTGCATTGAGAGTGGGAACACCCGGTGGGTAAAGTGAAAAAGCCTATGCGTTTCACGCCTGCGTGCTGGCACTTCATCAAGGGCATGATTGAGATGTGTATTTTAATACATTCTAGTGTATATGTCACTTAATGCTCCACATGGGGTTAATTGTAATTAATCACTTTTGCACAGGTACTTAAGATGCTGATCTTCACATCTCAATCATTGTAAGAAGTGCATTACGTCTACCAACAGATGTCACTAGGGAGTGAGTGATGGGAGTGAGTGATGACTCTTTGTTCCCCCAGGTAAATCCTGGAGGGGGGAGGAGAGGCTGGACAATAGCTGGTGTGGAGGAAGGAAACACATGTTGAAAGACCAAGAAACAACATGGTCTGAGAAATAAGAGGGCTCTGAAACTATTTCTAGTTAAAAGTAAAGCTTTCATCTTGAGCTAAGTTTAAATGCCAAGTTGCTAGGGTTTAGTTTAATGCCTAGTATTGTAACTAAAAGTATAAAGTAACTGCTGCAGAACCTCTTTCAAAATCATCCTTTATCGTCCTGGAATCAAGAGCCATTTTGGACACAGCCATGTGCTTTGCCGAACCTCTCTGAAGTTAAGTACACGTAATATCTAATTAATACCAGTGGTGTATCTTGGTTTTGTGCTGCCCTAAGCAGAAAAATTTTGGGCACCCCCCTACCCACGATGCAACACCCACGACATATTAAATTTGCCGCCCTAGGCAACTGCCTAGGATGCCTCGTGGTAAATACAGCATTGATTAATACAATGCTATATAGAATGTAACAGTTGTATGTTTGTAGCTTTATTTGTGATATCCTTTTAGATATATTGTTTTTACCACCAGAGGTATAAATAAAGCATATTTTTATGGAGCTGGACCTTTAAACTGGTTTCTGGAGGAACTTTGGGATGGGAGGTCAGAGAGTTTTTGGCTCAGCAGTAGATACAGAAAACTACCGCAGAAACTAAAAATGAAATACAGATTAAAAAAACATTTGGAAGAATATAGTTTGGGTGAGTGTAAGCAGTTGTTACGCCCCTAATAAATACTGTAAACACAAATAAATACAACAGATATTAAGAAAAAATATATAATTTAATTTATTACATTTTGCTGCTTTTGGCAAGATTAAAACAATAATTGTGTTCCTGGTATATTGAATATTTTGGAGGATTCAGGTTGTTTTCCTCTCTTTTCACCTTTTTTGATCTGAAACAGGAGAAGGTAAACAGATAGTCATAGAAGTGATAGAGATCTTAATGAGCCACTAAAGCTTTTTCTTCCCTTGTGAGCCTATTTTAGAAGCATGTAAAGAAACTGCTACAGCGCAAAACAAATAATTTTTTTATTCTGATCCAACCAGGGGACAATAATTAGATGTAAAAACGAGTGTATCTGATTGTTTCCTCCAAGAACTGAGCTAAGTACCCCGTGTTATAGAAAAAATTCTGTATAGCTTGGCTTATAAGAATTGTCATATGGAATCACTTACTGGTGTGTCTTCATTATTCTGAGGCGTATTTTTCCGCAGTTATTTGAAATAATCTGCCATCTGTCTTCCCCAGGAGATGTGCGAGTGTTTGGTCTGACTGTGAAACAGATAATGTCTATTAGTACACAATAGTTTGGGAAGAAGAAGCACCATCCCGGGACAAGGTGTTCTTTGGTTGGAAAGACTTAGCAGACACTAGTGGCACATGTGCTATAACAAAATTATGAGAAATATAGCTGTAAACAGGAATGAGATCTAAGCTTTAAAGAAAAATTCACTCTCTACATAGGAAGACTTTATTAGCATCTCTTCAGTGCTGCAAGATGCTATTTGCCATTCATTTAGCTCAGCTAGTAGATAATCTGATGATCTGCTCACTATCCTTCCAAGATCTGTGAAATGAGTACCACTAAGGTGTGTAAGAATAATATCCATTATTCAGCTGCCAATTCAGTTAATTCTGTGAGTTTGCATTAAGGCACATGGAGTACCACTGGAGCAAAAGTCTCTGTTGAAGGGATATGCTAGTCATCTCAATAAATAATCCATTTTAGGTGACACTAGTTTAGGTGAAAGTAATCTCCAGATACAAACATAAAAACATAGAAATATGTGTAACTTATGAGGCAGAGTCTGTTTCCTCATGGAGTCAATGGGAGGAGAACAAGAAGGACCACAAACAGGGTTTGGTTGTTGAGACTGTTTGGCACCCAATAGTGGCATATGCACTGCATAAATATATCAATAACCAAAAGAATACTCATAAATGTACATGTATAAATAACCCATCTAACAATTCATAACATTGTCTAAGAAAAGAACTACTGAGCTGTACAAACATGCACCATCCTGGAAAATGTAGGTCTTGCTTAAAATGTGTACCTGACCTCAAAAAAAATAGCCCATTTCTCTAAAACCTGGTGTGTTAGTGGGATTTATAACCAATGACCTGATGTTATTTTTAGTCATATGCGTTTATAAGTAAGTGCTTTTAGCTGTTGTATGAAAAAGAATACATTTTAATAGTTATAACTGAATTTGTTTATTATCTTGTTTACTACGTCTTTAGTCCACTAATGAGATGAGTGTTTATGGCAGAAAACATACAGAGCGTTTTAACAGCAGATAACAATCTGGTGAAAAATATTAATTTGTATCGGGATGATATTTGCTAGCTCTTACTATAAGGGTAACATACAAAACAAATAGATTTTCTTAACCATCATTGTCAAAAAGCCTCTTATTAAGAATACATCAGTTTTATTGCATACTGCAGAATTATATTAATAAATGACAGGTATCATGTTTACTTGCAATCTTGTTTTTTATTTATATATTTTTCCGAATATATTTTAGATAAATGCTATTCTGTCTGCATTGTATTATAATACACTGCTTAAATTGTTGTTACACTTTACAATATAGTTCATAATATGTTCACTGACCAGATAATACACAGATGAGATTAAACTAATGGCAGCTCCCATCTGTTATACAATATTATCTTCTTACCGCCATCAAAGGTAACAAATCTATAACTTCTACACAGAATTGATAACGTAAATGTTCTCTTATATTAAAGATACATTTAATTTCAATCTTTTTATATATATATATATATATATTATTTTTAAACCTACCAGTAGTTTTATATAGTTGTGTTGGCAACACCCCCTCCTTCACTAGTCTTTTATAAGTTGCCCCTTTGTTTGGTCTTCCTGATCGCCTGACTGGTACAACCTTGAATTGATAAATACCTTTATTTTATTAGTGACCTGCATAAAATATAAACACTGCCACTATCCGATAAAATACTAGTTATATACTTTTCACTTGTCTATTGTAGATGCAGAATTGCGAGCAAATGCATAACATAGGAAACACATATGTTTTACATTTATTTCTTGTCTCCAGTTAATAACATCACCTTGTGGTTTGATATGCACATTACACAATTGCACATTTGCATACAAAGCCACAAGGCGATGTCATAAACAGGGGACACAAAAGGACTATTTATAACACGTGTCTCTTAATTTAGGCTTTTGCTTGCAATTCTCTTAACACAATGTGGATCTCATTGTTCATATGTTTTTATTTTATACATTCATATTATAAACAATGTTTAGGTGACAGTGTCCCTTTTAATGGCTCTTTAAGCCATCTTTGTTTGGTAAGCCTTCAACTTGGACTATTAGGAATCATTATTTACTTGGCACACGTAACAGGTAAATCAGGATGACTAGACTATTTCTCTATTGCCAAATATTACATTATGTTTGTACAGTACGCAAAAATACTGACTAAATGCCTTTTATTTATGCATTATGTACTTTGGAGTCACTGTGTGCATGTGTCTTCATGTCCGGTCTGAGACTTATTTATCATGGTCTATTAAGGCTGTCACTCTGTGAGGCAGGTCAGTAATACATACCTTATCCATATAGGAGCAAATCTGCAAGAAAAGCCAAATATCAATAAGTAATGAAAGCAATTTATTTACAAACATGAGTTAGACCATAAGAAAGCATATCAGAAGTGAATCAATAAGATCTATTAGGATGACATGTATGAAATAAGGAATGAAAGAAACACAAGGGATTTATTCATTAAAGGACAATTAAACCTTTTTAAACTCTTGCCACCCTGATGGAAGCAAGTTTTAAAAAATATTTCCTGTTGGTCCCGAGTAAACCTAACGAGTCCTTTAACAGTTACCTGCGGGTTTACTCTTTTCAACTAAAAATCTACTTGGGAGGTCGACTTTCATTTTGAAACTACGTCAATTGCCGCACCAGCTTTTGTGTTCGAAAAAAAAACAGGTTCGAAGTTTCCCCATTAAAAGTAGTGGGAGGTAGGGTTGCCACCTGGCCGGTATTTTACCGGCAGGCCGGAAAAAAATTGACATCAGGCCAATGTTAAGTCTATGGAGACAGTACCAAGTCCGGTATTTTTCTGAAGAAAAGGTGGCAACCCTAGTGCTAGGTGAAATGACTAAGACAAATTTGGGTGCCGGGTTTGACTTAGTCTCAAAATGAAAGCCGACCACCTTGAACTAAAACTCGAATTTTAGTGAATAGAACCAGCAATGTTTTTTTCACAGGATCAGCAGATCCAATGCAAAATCTAGTAGAGAGACAGTCGCTGACCAGACTGGACTGCCTGTCTATCAGAAGTACATGGCAGTCTATCTTCACACTAGGCACAACTATTGTTTCACTTGTGCTTCTTAGGTGAAATAAAAATGTCATCTCACTGACTTATCTTTACATTATACAGTGCCAGCCCTGCAAAAAAGAACTTAACGTGTCAAAATAATTGTCAAACTTTAAAAAAAAAAAACAGGGCCTCACCAGGTGTTCCCCTACCCAGGTTCCTCCTGTACCCAGTTACAGGAGGAACCCGCTATTAAGTGACAAGTAAACCATTAATTGCAGAGTTAAAAAAAAACATTAATATCGGTAAACAAAACTATTACTTGCGGCGTAATAAAAATAAATCTCCCAGTTGCCTATATTTCCAGCTCTAATGCCAGATTTTTGTAGTTCCTTTGCAATACAATTTTAAGGGAGCAGACCCATTACCCAGTTATAGAGGGACTACATCCCTCATTCATACATAAAATAAATAATTTTTTTAACGAGGCAGAAGAGAATACCATGTCTGATGTCACCCTAAACCTGCCATCTGAATATCGCACCAATTGTGCACATTTCAAGCATTATTCACCCCAGACTTGACTTCTGTAATAGTAACAGTCCTTCCTATATCTCTCCAAGTCCTCCTCATTGAATGTCACTGAATTTAGAGGCCCAGATGAAATTATTTTCAATATCATACCACAGAAGAACTGTGAATTGTTTTAAACTAAAAACATGTGCATTTTATTTTCTTATATTAAACACATGTACATCTTCCAGAAAGTACATTAGTGGGACTGCCACTTTAGAAAGAGTGTGTCCCTTACCTCTGCAAACTGGTGTAAAATGGAGATTTCTGAGGGTCCAGATGTATCAGAGTTTTTGTGCAAAAAACCCCCCTACAAAACAATGATATCACATTAGCATGAGGGTCTAGTTAAGAGATTACATGCAGCATAGTGCTGGTGGTGTCCTTGATTAATGCATTATCTTAAAGTGGGATGATAAACATGAACTGACCAAAGAGGGACACTATTATTTTTTTGGGAGTGGCTGAAGGTGTTGCTGTGGGAGGTGCATTCCCACAACATTGAACCCGTTAGTGACATTACTTTTTAGCCTTTTCCTTGGTGACAATGGCTGTTTTAACATTTCTTGGGTGTTTGTGCTAAGCCGTATTGTGTATTGTGTTTTTCAGCATAAGTAGGGCATTCATTGGATGTCATTATTTTTATCATATCATATCCTTTTATGCAAAAAAATAAAAAAGAATATGATGAAAATTTTTAAAAAAATTTCTTTTCTGGTCTTTATTTGAAAAATAGTATACTTATCTCAGTGGTGTATCTTGATTTTGTGCTGCCCTAGGCAGACAAAATCCAGGCACCCCCCTACCCAAGCTGCACACCCACGTAACACACCTAAGACATGCCCGATCGCCTCCATTTCATGACCCCACATCACACATAACTTTCAGACTCACATCAAGCTCATACTCCCATCACACACACACTCCTACTCCCATCACACTCAGTCACACACTCCTACTCCCATCACACTCAGTCACACACACTGACTCCCATCACACACACTGTCTCCCATCACACACACTCTGACTCCCATCACACACACTCTGACTTCCATCACACTCAGTCACACACACTGTCTCCCATCACACACACTCTGACTCCCATCACACTCAGTCACACACACTGTTTCCCATCACACACACTCTGACTCCCATCAGCACTTACCTTTCTCTGGTGGCTAGTGGCAGGCAGCATGGTCCCGATTGTGCCGACAGGTCACGTGACCGGGTGCGCGTATCACGTCAGCGCGCCCGTCACGTGACTGTCGGCACTTCCGTGTCACACTGCATGGGGAGCCGAACAGGCAGCACGGAGGTTTCTCTGTGCTGCCTGTTCGGCTACCCGTGCAGCCTGGCAGGCAGAGCGATGATGAGGGGGATCTTCCGATCCCCTCTCACCTCCGTCTCTGCCTGCAAGCACGGTCTTTTTTAAATTTTTTTAAAGGGCCGGGTTTTTTATTTTTTTTATTTTTTCAGTGCTGTGGGGCCCCCAAAAATTTGCTGCCCTAGGCATCCGCCTAGGATGCCTCGCGGTAAATACAGCACTGACTTATCTACCAAAGCATACAAAAAACTCTGCTAAATAGATTCTAATATTTGTTCTGAACTTAGAATCACCCACTGTTTTTATTTAAACAAGAGTTTCTAAGTGTAATACATAGACTCTTCCTAGAAAAATGTATGTCTTTTATCCTGGAATCCAATTACTTTTTGTTTAATGGCGACTTTTATTTACAGATATGTGGCACTGCGATGGGGACCCGTTTCGCCCCCAGCTATGCCAACTTGTTCTTGGGTAACTGGGAGGAGGAGGTTATCTTTGGACCCCATCGCAGTACCAACCTTCTCCTATACAGACATTACATAGATGATGTGTTCCTACTATGGAGTGGTTCTGAAGAATCACTGAATATATTCATGAGAGATTTAAATACCAACCCCTTTGGTCTAGTGTTCTCATATGAACACAGTTTAAGCAATATCAATTTTCTTGATCTATCAGTTTTCATCGACGAAAAAACAGGTTCCTTTGCCACCAAGACCTACTTTAAACCAGTAGACAAAAATACTTACCTACATTCAGCTAGTTATCATGACTCAAGGTGGCTTAACAATATACCAAAAGGGGAATTGATACGTATTAAGAAAAATTGCTCCAGGCTAGAGGATTTTGAAGAGCAGGCCAATGAGATACAAAATAGATTTATCAACAAAGGCTATAATGGGAAATTAGTCCACAATACTCTGAGCCAGATTAGATCATATGACAGGAGTTCTCTCTTAGAAGGTAAAAATGTGAATAAGAATAAAAATAAAAATAAAAAATTCAGAATTACAACCCTTAATAATTGTCCTATTGCTAGTGACAGTAAAAACTTGGAGGCTATGCCCTCTAAGCCCAATCAATATGAGTCTAGTTTTGTCACTACATATTCTGATAAATGTAAAGACATAGGAGCTATTTTGAATCGCCATTGGCATATTCTTAAAAATGACCCTATTTTGGCCCCCATGCTTCCAACAAGGGGAAGAGTTGTTTGTAGGAAGAACAAAAATCTAAAGAGCCTGTTGGCCCCAACAGACATGACAAACAAGTTCAAATGTAGAGAAAAACCCCTACAGCATAACTTTTTATCTTGCATCAAGGGATGGTATAAATGTGGCAATTGTGGTCACTGTTCAGTTTGCCCCAGAAAGGTGGACTATTTTGTCGACAATGCCTCAAAAATGACCTATCCCATTAAGAAACATCTAACCTGCAGTACTAAGTTTGTGGTTTACCTGCTCGAGTGCCCTTGTGGCCTCCAGTATGTGGGGAGAACCAGCAGAACTTTTAAGAAGAGATTATCAGAACATAGATACAATATCAGACGAGGATACGACAAACATACTTTATCTAAACATTTTCTTGATCATCATCATAAAGATGACAAACAACTGAAGGCTTTAGCCATCGAAAATACCAAACTGGGCCCCCGCAAAGGTGATAGGCTCAAGTTGTTATGTATGAGGGAGACCTATTGGATCCTTACCTTAAATACTCTAGTCCCCAAGGGGTCAAATGACCATTTTGATCTTATACCATTTCTGGGTTAATTACCTACATATTCTAAGAGTCCTAATTACCAGCCCACATTATTATAACATCTAAATATGTTTTTTTCTAGTTTTTTCCTTTTTTTTTTTCTTTGCCAATATCTCTTATATCTATACTTATATTTATATCTGTTTATGTACTAACACTATTGCGCAATATATATTCTCTTTATATCACTGGTACTAATATCTTACAAGTATTTACATATATGTACATGTAACTGATGTCTTGAAGCAATTTATGTATTTTTCTCCGTGGTAATAATGGATGCGCAATATAACTGGAGATGCTTCTCAAATATCGGGTTTTTAGATCTATTCTTTATATTTATTTCCATTTCTATATACCAATCATGTCCTTTTTATGATTATGTTTATGATTATGTATGTTGTCAGTATGTAACTAGTCGGGTCACATGATATTGATGAGTCTAGTGGTGTACGCACAGTCTGTCCTCCCCATGATCGCATTTCTGCTTCACTATGCCGGCTTTGTGATAGCGGAGATGCGTAACCATGGCGACGACGACCGTCGACGTCACCACGCCTCGCTTCCGTGTTTTTTGTCATATCCGGAAGTGGGGATATTTAAACCTGGAACATGTCTGCCCGGAGTATGCTGGACGCCAATCGTTTACAGGCTGAGGAAGTATCTGAAACGCGTCTCTTTTTCTTTTGGCGTCCCTTCTATTGAAAGAACAGCCCAGGCTTTCTCCCACTGGGATCAAAGTTCGTCATTTGTCGTTTTTTTGAGTCCAGCATCTACACGGGCAGACATACAGGTGTGTTTGTATTTATTTTTACATCCACTGTTCCTTTTCTCTGCTTCTACTGCTCATTAGTCCTTGAACTTAGCAGTTCTTATCCTATGTATTTATTTATCCTGATTTTCCTTATTGTACTGTGTTGATTCTGTATTATATGTACATATTTCTGTATTTTCATTTATATTTATTTACTAAGTATATGCATTTTCTTTCATATTAAAATTGTACTTTTATATTATATTCAGGTGTGTATTTTATTATTTCCTTTTTACTTCATAGTATCATTTATAAGATATAGCGCTGTCTATTTTTGTTTTTATGCACTGTTTTTATGTGTTCACGCTTTTTTCTTTAGGTTACAGGGCAATATGTATAAGCAGTGTAATGCTATTTTGAAAGCATTTTGGCCAACTGGGGCACTTTCAGAGCTCTTTTCACTGCTAACGGTTTTAAAAGGCCTTTTCAAATTGCTCTCCGGAGCGATCGGCAGTGCTCACAGAAACATAGAAACGGAGAGACATAGAATGTGTCGGCGGATAAGAACCATTCAGTCCATCTAGTCTGCCCAATTTTTTTGAATACTTTTATTAGCCCCCTGTTCCCGGTCCTATAGCAAGGATAGCCTTGTGTCTATCCCACGCATGCTTAAAATCCCTGACTGTGTTTACCTCTACCACTTCTGCTGGAAGGCTATTCCATACATCCACTACCCTCTCAGTAAAGTAATACTTCCTGATATTACTTTTATATTGTTGCCCCTCTAATTTAAGACTATGTCCTCTAGTTGTGGTAGTTTTTCTTCTTTTAAATATACTCTCTTCCTTTAGTTAAGGTACTACTTTAGTAGCGCAGGATGTGTGAGGCACGTCCGTTGTAGTTAAGGGAGTTTCTCCCAGGTCGTGCCTGACACGTCCATTGACGGGAAGGGGTTAAAAAAAACTATGGCAATTGTCAACTATTTACATAGTTTGACACATATAGAGTATATTGTTTACACAAACTGATATAAAAGCACAACTACTTTAACTCAATTTAGTGTGAGATTTAAGAAAAAGGAGGGACAGTAGAGGAGAAAAGATGGAGAGAGGGATTTGGGTGCAAAATAAGGACTGTCCTTCCTAAATAGGGACACTTGGTAGGTATGATATTGTCATCCCTGTTCTTAAATGCACCATCATGTATGTTAAAATGCTGACCACGACTCACCTCATGTTCTACACATTGGCCGCCTTTTAGCACATACTGTGCCACTAGAACGAGTTTTCTCAAACCGTCAGCGCCTGAAAATGTAATTTAAGAGAAATATTGGAGTAGGGAATTCATTATTACAGTGCTAATAGAAGTGGGACACAGGTCTACTCACTAAAGAATGGCCATCAGACATTAAAGGGACACTAACCAATTTTTGCAATTGCTTGTTAAATGAGATCAGCAGAGGGAACTTTAACTAGGTAAAATAAGGGGACCTTAACTCTGCAGTGACAGTGAGAAACCAATGCAGCCTGACAGACCTCAATCAGACACGTGGATAGAACTCCCCTCTGATTTACTGGGCAAATGTTAGGGCCATCATCAGAAATGTTGGGGCTTCTTTTGTACCTCCGTGTTACACAAAGCATTACATATTAGATGTTAGAGTATAAGGGACAGTATATATGATATAATGCATTGAGCAGTATAAATTGCAGGTTGGTAGTGGGTATTATATATAAAGCAATGCATGGAGCAATTTAAACAGGGGGTTTGTATATAGGTAACATTATCTACATGTTGCAGTGTTACACACACACATACATATATTATTGCACAGGTTAAAAGGCTCTACATTGCTACTGCCTTATTCAACCCACAAGATTAATAGAGGTGTGAAAAAGTGGCAGTTGGTGTCTGCAAAGTTCTAACTTATTTACTTGAACAGGTTGAGTTACATCAGCTTTTCTCAGTTGGCACTAGTTAAATCTGTACGAATTAAATGGATACCCAGACCCCTGGTATAAACCAAGTAAGAGGCCATGAAGTTTTACTGCCCCCAAGAGTGGGAAGCCTGGGTGCAGTTGTGACCCCTTCCACCATGAAAAAAAGAGGGGGCCCCTCACTACAGCCAGGCCCCTATAAACCGTAAGGGCTATACCCCCCTGATGGCATCACTGCCCCATATTTAGTATACATATGCCTAAATCAATTCATATAGCCATGAGTCATCTATATTTTTCTGAAATGGGCCACATAATCATAAATAAATGGACAACATGATTATACATGAGTATATATATATACATTTAAAAAACATTTTTTACTGTCATTTATTACAGTACTACAAAGGCTCTTTTAAGACCTATTAAGCCCTTCCTCGTTCTACATGTCAAAATTGCAAGCTGGAAAACCAAAAAGTGCACCTCTAAAATGTGATCTTTTAACCCCAAAACAAGCTGACAAACCTATGCATGGGAGATGTTGCTGAACACATATTTGGATTTTGTTTGGCAGTGACACACCAGAATATGTGAATTCATGTCTGAAGTACAATGTATGTGAAAAAAAACCACACATGAATTAATACCACAAACTTTCACAAAGGCTGGTGGCAGAATTAGGGAATGGAAAGTTATAAAATACCACAATTTGAAAAAGGTTAGGGTGTCTACCTTTAAGAAATATATGATTTCATGTGCTAAAATACACCAGCTGGCTTCAAATATGTCCCAATTGGGACATGGGCACAGGTTGTCTGCACATCAAAATTTCAAATTGGAAAATCAAAATGCGCAACTCACAAATGTGGCCTTTTAACCCCCAAACAAGCTGACAGCGAGTTTGTATATAGGTAACTGTATCTACATGTTGCAGTGTTTTTAATGAAGATACATAAATAAAGTTTAAACCTTTTTTTTAAGAAATAGTAAATTTAACAGCACATACCAAAATTACATATAATTTATATATGTAATATATATATATATATACAAAATCCAAAGGCGGTGCACTCAGCTATGAGAAGCAGCAGGTTCCAAGTGCCCGGGTGCAGTGTAGCAGAAACACACAGAAGTCCAACGAAGAAAGCAATAAACACGCACTCACAGGACAAATTCAATCAATATGATCTTTAGTCGATACTCCAGACAATATCAGGAACAAGTAATCGACGTTTCGGTCCCCCTCAGGGACCTTTGTCCCGTGAGTGCGTGTTTATTGCTTTCTTCGTTGGACTTCTATATATATATATATATATATATATATATATATATATATATATATACAGTGCTGTATTTACCGCGAGGCATCCTAGGCGGATGCCTATGGCGGCAAATTTTGGGGAGCGGAAGCGCCCCCCAGCACTGAAAAAAATAAAAAAAAATAAAAAAAAATAATCCGTCCCTTTAAAAAAAAATAATAAAAAAAAATAGAACGCACTTGCAGGCAGAGACGGAGGTGAGAGGGGATCGGAAAATCCCCCCTCACCAACGCTCTGCCTGCCAGGCTGCACGGGGAGCCGAACAGGCAGCACAGAGAAACCTCCGTGCTGCCTGTTCGGCTCCCCGTGCAGTGTGCCGACACGGAAGTCCCGACAGTCACGTGACGGGCGCGTGACGTCATACGCGCGCCCGGTCACGTGACCTGTCGGCACAATCGCCGGGAAGCCGAACAGGCAGCATGGAGGGACCATGCTGCCTGCCACCAGTGAAAGGTAAGTGCTCAAGGGGGACTGTGTGTGTGTGTGTATGTGTGTGTGTGTGTGTGTGACCGAGTGTGATGGGAGTCAGAGTGTGTGTGATGGGAGACTGTGTGTGACTGATTGTGATGGGAGTCAGAGTGTGTGTGATGGGAGACAGTGTGTGTGTGACTGAGTGTGATGGGAGTCAGAGTGTGTGTGATGGGAGACAGTGTGTGTGTGACTGAGTGTGATGGGAGTCGGAGTGTGTGTGATGGGAGTAGGAGTGTGTGACTGAGTGTGATGGGAGTGTGAGCTTGATGTGAGTCTGAATGATGGGGCATGTCTTAGGTGTGTAACGTGGGTGTGCGGCTTGGGTAGGGGGGTGCCCGCATTTTGTCTGCCTAGGGCAGCACAAAATCAAGATACACCACTGTATATATATATATATACACACACACACAAATATATTATTGCATAGATTAAAAGGCTCCACAATGTTACTGCCTTATTCAACCCCAAAAGTTTAATAGAGGTGTGAAAAAGTGCCAACTGGTGTCTGCAAAGCTCTAACATATTTACTTGAACAGGGTGAGTTACTTCAAGTTACAAGTCCCTTGAGTGCATGCTATTTTATCTTTTTTTACTGATAAATGTGTTTGGAGCTGCATGCTTTTCTCAGTTGGCACTTGTGAAATCTGTACAAATTAAATAGATACTCAGGACCTTGGTATAAACCAAGTAAGAGGCCATTCATTTTTACTGACCCCAAGAGTGGTAAGCCTGGATGCAGTTGTGACCCCTTAAACCATTAAAAAAAAAGAGGGACCCCCTCAGTGAAATAATCTATTTCCATTTCTTACCGGACATTTCTACCAAATCTTTCAGCAAAATTATTGGACTACACCGCAAGCAACGCTGCAATTGTAACTGACAAAACTGTCTTCAGTATACGTGTTTACTTTGGAATTGTCCGTTACCAGGAGATACAGTTAGAAAGATGCATCTTGCTGAACATTCCGAGAGGACACCAGGCAAGACATAGCCTATTGCTATGTAATAGATCTCTATGGGCATAGAGTGAGTGTACGAAACAGCCTCTCTTATAGTGAGAGGAAAATATATATGTATTTTTGTGTAGCAAGAACCTTTCATACTATGGGGATGACTATAAACATGTAGCATGAAAGAAGCTGGGTAGCTAAAAAAGAAAAAAGTATATATTTGTAAAGCATATCCTGTTTAAGTAATGTAATTGTGCTGTTTATTGGACACTTGTTATCATGTGCCATTTTTAACATGTCAGTCAACTCTTCAGAGTGCCACAGATACAATCTTTGTGTGATATCTTTAAGTAAGGACGAATAGTGTTGACTGTTCTAACATAGACACAAGTATGTCAGTCAAGGTGTTATTATTTCTGTTTTAACCATGGAGGTTGTGTGACATCCACATTCAAGTGTTACTAGTGTAACTAGCGAGGCACTTAGAAACACCAATCACTACTTACAAATTAGTTGGTTGTCCCTCTGAGTGACCACATCAGCCCAGTAGAAGGGAGCACTGCCGTAAAGATGGAGCTTCCCATCTATTGGCAAGAGCAACTGAAGTGATTTTGTTCGCTTCCATTGCTCTAGGAGGCACTGCAGGATGAGTGATGAGCACTTATCATACAGTCAAACCAAAATCTGTGAATTCATGTCTGAAGTACAATGTATGTGAAAAAACTGCCACTTCAAAATAGTACCTATAGCATTAAATACTTAGGTATTCACGCTGACCCAAAAGACTGGTATAATTTAAACTTTATACCCTTAATGGAAAATATGAAAATTGACCTTTGAATATCCATGAAAATCCTGCCAAAAATATTATATGTGATGCAGACAATGCTAATACATATTCCAAGTTCCATTTTCTCTAGCCTGAGAAAACTGTTTAACTTTGTCTGGAAGGGTAAACCAGCAAGACTGGCTTAAAAATATCTCATTAGGCTTCGAGATAGGGGCGGATTGGGCCTGCCTGATATTTACAATTATTATCGAGCTATACACCTTACTCGGGTCCTTGAGTGTACACAAAAGTACCCCAAACCATGGATTAAATTAGCAGAAGATCTTATTGAAGAAGAATTATGTCACCTACCTTGATTTAATAAATTGAATGAGAAATTGAGTAAAATGGCCTGGAAAATGTATCCAGCTGTTGCACCAATGCTGAGGATCTGGATAAAGGAAAGTAGATCGAGTGACATAGCAAGACTACCAGGGCCAATGCTGCCCATCACTAATAATATGGATTTCAAACCACCAGGAGTAAGGAATAAGGTGTGCTTTAATAGTCCTGTAAGAGAATAGAGTAACATTAGGCTGGGAAACATCACTAATCTATTTCCAGGTGAATTGTTACCTAGAAATGTGATACATAGACCAGAACTAAATAACATTGTAGGATTCCTCTTCTCTGCACAAGTGGGTCACTTTGTAAATTCCTTTAGATCATATTATGAAAAGCTGTGCATTAAGAAGGAAAACATATATATATATCCCCCATGTGGAAATATATAAAATCTTGACGGCCATAGAGGGCCCTGAAGTACCATGTTTCTGCAGAGTGTGGGAACTAGATATAAAAATTGCCCTGGATTTGGACCATTGGGGATATTCATAGATGTTGTCAGTCATTAAATAAGAGCTGATGGAAATGTGGAAAAGATGAGGGTAGCCTATTACACATTTTTAGGGAGTGTAACATGATCACAAGGTGATCGTAAGAAGGACTCTTACAATAATGAAAAAATCCTATTACTAAAAAAATCCTTTTACTATATCTTCTGAAATATGAAACATATTTTTTATGAAAATTTTAATAATGTGAAAAATCTTCCTATGGGCTGCTCTTTATGTGCATAATTTTATAAATAATTTGAGATGCTCTGTATAAGTGAGGAAAACAGTGTTAGGCGCTACTTTAATTGACTTATTATTTTTAGTGTTTGCAGCTCACTATCCAGTGGAAATGTTACCTCTATTTCCACATAAAAAGAAGCCGGTTTAGCCCTGTTATCTGCTTGAAAGGAGTATCTCATGCTTACAAGTCAGAAAAACATGGAGCCTGTGCTACAGCAGAGGAGTGTAAGGGCCAACACCTGCCTCTAACTGTTGTTCAACTACAATTCCCATATGACTATCCTGTTCTAGAGCATCTTAACAGAGAGACCAAAACCGTCACATTTAACAGTTCTCCAACCCTGCCTTAAAATGTGATAAGGCTACAATTGAAAGCTTTGTGTGTCAAAACCATGAACAAAACACTCAATAATACCATGTGACCCATGAAACCAGTGTCCCATTATTCAGTGAACTGGACTAACTGACATATGCTAAAGCGAGATCCTCCTTAAAATACTAAGTGATCAGTCAAACCAGGACAGGTTTAGGTCCACCTTTATATAACTGGCCAGTTGTAGTAAAAGGGAAGGTGTAGGAGGAACACTGATCACTGGAAGAATGGAACAGGTTTACAAACCGCTTAGTTCAACAAACAAACAGTTACAAAATATACTTTGGTACCAAACTGAACAAACTTTTCTTTACAATGAGGTTTTTAGCGGTACCTTTTCTTTGCTTGCAACCTGAAAAAACTTCAGAAATTAACAGCAAGTAAGGAGTCCATTTTAGATATTATTTCTCTGAATTTCCTTGATGAGTTTCGTTGTTTTAGGTTACTCAGAAAGATGCTGGACAAATGTTGGGGGCGGGTGAACAACCAGAAGTTGCGGTGGCTCTGCAAAGACTGGAAACTACATCAGCATCACATTCCTGGCTTTGCTGGCTCCCGTGTTCTTGCAGTTTCTTCTTTTTCTTGACTACCTGATCTGCTTCCATATCCTCTCCACCACAAACCATAGAAGAGTTTTCAGTTTTTTCATGGATGCAATCATGAAGTTGGTCCATTCTCTCTCTTTTCCTCTTTCATTTGTTTTCTGGCTTCTTTGTGGTGTGGTTGCGGTGAGTTGGATCTGGAGAGGCCTGCCCCAGTCGGGAATAGGTATTTTCTGCTCTGGCATCACATTCCTTTATTTCGTCTGTCTTCAGGGGTGACACAGTTCGTGTCTTTCTCCTTCTGGTTAGGTTTCCGTCCATTGCCCATTTCCAATGTTTGCAAAGGCTTGGATGAAATGGTTCTGCATAATGCACAGTATACAGAATCCTCCATGCTGACAGTTGTGGCTGTGCTCCTTGGATAGCAGGTAGTTAGCCAGGGGTGTGGTGTAGGTTAGGCACTGCACAAAGGAGTTCAAGAAACAAGTTGTAACCGATTAGTACTCTATTTCTGTCCATTACGTCTTAATTGCTTAGAATTTAGCAGTGCTAACCATACAGATATCTTTTATCAACAATATTATATTGATCAGCAGGTTTATCTATTTAAATTAAAAAATAATTGAGAATACAATAAAAAAAATAGGGAGTTGGATGCAATAACCTTTTGTCTTTTTAAATATTTTATTTAATATAAATAAATATAGACAATGTATAAAAATATCTTAATAAATCATAATAAAAGCAGAGTAAATAAAGTTAAATGTGTATGCTTGCAATAAGTAAACTAAAATCACATACTCTCCTGGTTGTTTACAGGTTAATCTCTCATTCTTGTGTTAATGCTGTTGCATCAACATAGTCTCCTCATTCTGTGTCAACTAACTGATAATTGGTGTTTATATAGATTTTAGATAACCTTACTTCCGCTCATTTATGGGCTGAAAAATACCATATGATACATTAAAACAGGTAACTATGGTTTAATTTGGGGTAAATCTCGGTCAATCAAGAAAATATTAATTAACCTTAAGTCTTGATTTCTTGGCAAACAGTCAAGGCCATGACATAATAATGAGGTACATGTCCTGGCCTGGCAGGACAAAATGGCGTCTATAGTCTAAACACTTACTTGTGAAGCTGGTCGTGAAGCCAGTTTGATAACAGAAAGAACACAGTTGAAGCTACACAATTTGACCGTTAACAAAGTATTTCCTAGATTTTGGAGCCAAGACCGCACCCTGGATACTCTCTCCCACTTCATAGACAGTTTATATGCTGGGAAGAGAACTTTCTGAGGCAGTGGAATGCCATCTGAGCTCCTCCTGTAGAAAGAATTTCGTACAAACGTTGGGGGGCTATTCCCTTGGGTATCTTCTATCTGGTCTCAGCATTTTTGTAAGTGTATTTAGCTTTTGTCTATTTATTTTTCTTTTTTTGCTCCCCCTTTTAGTACTATTTGTATGAATTTCTTATTTTGTTAAATATTCATTATTACTAGCCTGGATTTGGCTTGTATTTGACTAGTATTATCTGTATGTTATATTTGTATTTTTTTTACTTTTCTTTGACATTTTAATTATTACAATAAAAGTTATTTTTTATATTTTCCTAACATGGTGTGCTGCCTTTCTGTATATATCTATTGATTTTTGGGTGGTATGGGACCGCATTTGTTGCATGCACCCTAATCATTATTATTTGATTTACGGATTCTGTTAAGTCCATTGGTACTACCTCATTCAGTTTTTTGGATGCCATCTGCATTACCAGTCGGTAAGTCACAACTCTGTCTCTAGTTTTGAACCCCTTCAAGGCTCTTATGTGGGGTTCCAGCCCGAACAGTTGGGCTTAGCAGCACATGTTCACTCTTCAAGGTCTCCAACTGGTAGTGGAAGCTTTTACTGGCTTTCTCAAACTCCATTTTATGCAAAAGAATTTTCTTGGAGGATGAAGGCAGCAACTTCAAGGCATCTTTGAGTTTCTCCACAATAGTCATGGTGCATCACGGAGATGAACCGTATTCTGTATGCTGAGGAAGAAAACTGAGTATGCAGTCAAAGAGTAGCCCACAAGACAATCCAGGTCACAAAGGCAGGCAGCACACAAACATTGTAATAAAGCAATGTGAGGTCACAATGGTATGAGGCAGGCAAAGGGGGTCAAATAGGCAGTCTGGTTCACAATGGTAGGAGGCTAACAGCAGAGTGGTCAAATAGCAATCCAGGTCACAAGGGTAAGTTATAGGCAAATAGAATGGTCAAATAGCAATCCAGGTCACAACGGTATGAAGCAGGCAGTGGATAGGTTAAATGCCGTCCTGGCCAAAAGAGGGGGAGCGCAGCAGTAGGATAAGCAGGGAGCACAATAAGGGGCAGCTGACTAGTAGCAGGAACCATTCCCCCTAACACATCTCCAATCGTATTGTATAAATATGTGACAGCATACTCGTTTGATCATAGGATATTAAATTAAAGAACCCCATTCCTCCCTCATTTCTATTTCTGTATAGTAACCTCTTCAAGATCCTACATTTTCCCTTCCTCCAAATACAAAACTCTCATCTGCAGTTGGTATAACCATTTCTGTAGGATGTATGCTCTATTGGCGTTCAGTCTATCTACCCAAGATAAATGTATAGATTTCCATACACCAATTTGTGTTTGCATTTCCTTAAATAAAGGGAGATAGTTCAGCTCAAGTATGTTATTAAAATCAGGGGAGATGACAATTCCGAGATACTTAATTCCCTTGGACACCCAGCAATGTCAGTTTATCCAAAGTTGTATCTCACTCCTAATTTCTATAACATTTCTATAGCAAAATCGGTGAATTAATATAGACATAATGAAAATCTCTCTTTATCACACCATACATTAATGCTAGAAGAAAAAAAATCTAAATCCTATTATATTGTAGCATATTTTCAGTACATAATGTGTTACACACAAATATCTTAATTAGTCCAGAAATGTTGTTAATAGTGTTGAGCGGACACCTGGATGTTCGAGTCTGGCGGGTTCATCCGAACTTCGAAAAAAAGTCCGTGTCTAGGTTCGAACTTGACCCCGAATTTGACCCCGAACCCCATTGAAGTCAATAGGGACACGAACCTTCTCAGTGCACACCTGATTTTGTCCGCCAGTTGGTTGTGCAAGGAAGGGATGGCTCGCCTGGAAAAGTAGTGGCGACTGGGAACCACATACTGTGGGACAGCCACCGCCATCAGGTTCTTAAAACTGTCCATCTCCAACAGACGGAATGACAGCATTTCAAAGGCCAGGAATTTTGAAATGCTGGCATTCAGGGCCAGGGATCGTGGTTGGGTAGGGCCATCCTTCCTCTCTCTAGTATTTGGGAGATGGACAGCTGAACGCTTCCATGGTACAGTGTGGAGATGCTTGCCACATGTGTGCCACAGTGTGGCATTGCTGCCACATCCTCTGTTTGCGGGGTGGCAGGTGCCACTGTGACTCCAGAGGTGGAGAAAGAGACCGAGACAGCAGCAGAAGAGGAAGCAGGAGGAGTCTGAGACCTTTCTTGGTTTTTGAGGTGCTTACTCCACTGCAGCTCGTGCTTTGCATGTAGATGCCTGGTTATGCAGTTTGTGCTCAGGTTTAGCATGTTTATGCCTCGCTTCAGGCTCTGATTGCACAGCGTGCAAACCACCCATGTCTTGTCGTCAGCACATTGTCTGAAGAACTGCCAGGGAACTCCTTGGGGCTGGCTTTGTTGAGTTCGGTCCCTGGGTGCGGTGGGCAGTATCAGGCGTACTGTCTAGGGGATGGCCTCTCCGCTTTTGCACTCTGCTCCCTATTTTGCTCTGCTGGTGCCTCTGTGCGACCACCGCCTCTTCCTACAAACTGGACACATCACTCGCATGACCTTGTTTCCATGTGGGGTCTAGGACCTCATCATCCTCCACCTCATCTTCCACCCACTCCTCAACCCTGCTCTCCTTGCTGGTCTGCACACTGCCAAAAGAAACAGTAGTTGCCACCTGTGTTTCGCCATCATCAGAGACGCGCTGCGGTGGTCATCGCATGTCCACATCCTGACACATAAGTGGTTGTGCATCAGTGCGAGAGGATTACTATTGTGGTGTGTCCTACATTAACTCTCGCAGTACTGGTTATCCAAGTGTGGTGTGCTCCTGTTTACCATCTGATTACGGGGTACAGAGACTTCCTCTTCCTTGCTACCACTGTCAATTGGAACTCACTTTTACAAACTGTGTCCTGTTCCTACTAGACTACTATCAAGCTACAGGTGCAAGGTTAGTTCTCGCTTCCTCACATACTATATATATACTGGTTATCGTACTGTTCTGATTAAAGTATATTATATATATCACAATGTCTTTTGGTATTCATTTTTACATAATTTATCTGTATTCTCAAATCAAAAAATGTATTGTTGTACTGTTAGTCATGTTTGTCTAAATAAATATTTATTAATTATTTCATTAATAAATAGTTGACGGGGAGTCTTTAACGCAGGGCCGTCTTTAACGCAGGGCAAACGGGACAGCTGCCCTGGGCCCAGTTACTCCTGGGGGGCCCCAAGGCAGCTGTCCCGTGGGCCTCCAGCCCCTTCTTTCCGCGTTCACAGCGCATTGCGCTTGTGAACGCTATTTTTCCGGCAAGCCGCATCCGATGGATGCAACAGCCGAAATAAAAAAAAAAACTTATGCCGGATGTGACATCGCTTCACATCCGGTGACTGTTTCCCTCCTCCGTGCAAGAGGAAAGACTGCACGGAGGAGACATCCGGCAGGGGAAACGGAGCAGTGACGTGTAAGTACTAGGAAAGGGGGGGCGGGGGGCTGACTGGCACAGTATTACAGGCATCTTACTGGCATAATATTATAGGCATCTGACTGGCATAATATTACAGGCATCTGACTGGCACTATATTACTGGGCATCTGACTGGCATAATATTACAGGCATCTGACTGGCATAATATAACAGGCATCTGACTGGCACTATATTACTGGGCATCTGACTGGCACAATATTACTGGGCATCTGGCTGGCACTATATTACTGGGCTCTGACTGGCACAATATTACTGGGCTCTGACTGGAACAATATTACAGGCATCTGACTGGCACAATATTCCTGGGCTCTGACTGGCATAATATTACAGGCATCTGACTGGCACAATATTACAGGCATCTGACTGGCATAATATTTCAGGCATCTGACTGGCATAATATTTCAGGCATCTGACTGGCACAATATTCCTGGGCTCTGACTGGCACAATGTTACAGGCATCTGACTGGCACAATATTCCTGGGCTCTGACTGGCACAATATTACAGGCATCTGACTGGCACAATATTCCTGGGCTCTGACTGGCACAATATTACAGGCATCTGTCTGGCACAATATTCCTGGGCTCTGACTGGCACACTATTACAGGCATCTGACTGGCATTATATTACAGGCATCTGACTGGCACAATATTACAGGCATCTGACTGGCACACTATTACAGGCATCTGACTGGCATAATATTACATGCATCTGACTGGCATAATATTACAGGCATCTGACAGGCACAATATTACTGGTGTCTGACTGGCATAATATTACAGGCATCTGACTGGCACAATATTACAGGAATCTGACTGGCACAATATTACAGGCATCTGACTGGCACACTATTACAGGCATCTGTCTGGCACAATATTACAGGTATCTGAATGGCACAATATTACAGGCATCTGACTGGCACAATATTACTGGGAATTTGACTGGCATAATATTACAGGCATCTGACTGGCACAATATTACAGGCATCTGACTGGCACAATATTCCTGGGCTCTGATTGTCACAATATTACAGGCATCTGACTGGCTCAATATTCCTGGGCTCTGACTGGCACACTATTACAGGCATCTGACTGGCATAATATTACAGGCATCTGACTGGCACAATATTCCTGGGCTCTGACAGGCACATTATTACTGGGCTATGAGTGGCACAATATTACTGGGCTCTGACTAGCACACTATTACAGGCATCTGACTGGCATAATATTACAGGCATCTGACTGGCACAATATTACAGGCATCTGACTGGCACACTATTACAGGCATCTGACTGGCACACTATTACAGGCATCTGACTGGCATAATATTACATGCATCTGACTGGCATAATATTACAGGCATCTGACAGGCACAATATTACTGGTGTCTGACTGGCATAATATTACAGGCATCTGACAGGCACAATATTACAGGAATCTGACTGGCACAATATTACAGGCATCTGACTGGCACAATATTACTGGTGTCTGACTGGCATAATATTACAGGCATCTGACAGGCACAATATTACAGGAATCTGACTGGCACAATATTACAGGCATCTGACTGGCACACTATTACAGGCATATGACTGGCATAATATTACAGGCATCTGACTGGCACAATATTACAGGCATCTGACTGGCACAATATTCCTGGGCTCTGACTGGCACACTATTACACGCATCTGACTGGCATAATATTACAGGCATCTGACTGGCACAATATTCCTGGGCTCTGACAGGCACATTATTACTGGGCTCTGAGTGGCACAATATTACTGGGCTCTGACTGGCACAATATTACTGGTATCTGACTGGCACAATATTACTGGGCATCTGACTGGCACACTGTTACTGGGCTCTGACTGGCACACTATTACTGGGCTTTGACTGGCACACTATTACTGGGCTCTGAGAGGCACAATATTACTGGGCTCTGAGTGGCACAATATTACTGGTATCTGACTGGCACAATATTTCTGGCATCTGACTGGTACATTATTACTGGGCTCTGAATGGCACAATATTGCAGGCATCTGACTGGCACAATATTACAGGCATCTGACTGGCACAATATTACTGGCATCTGACTGGCACAATATTACTGGGGTCTGAATTTCACAATATTCCTGGTATCTGACTGGCACAATATTCCTGGTATTTGACTGGCACAATATTCCTGGGCTCTGACTGGCACAATATTCCTGGACTCTGATTGGCACAATATTACTGGGCTCTGACTGGCACAATATTCCTGGGCTCTGACTGGCACAATATTACTGGGCTCTGACTGGCACAATATTACTGGGCTCTGAATGGTACAATATTACTGGGCTCTGAAAGGCACAATATCACTGGCATAAATGTGTGTGGGGGGGGTAACATTGCGATGGATGGCGGGATTGCATGCAGAGGAGGGGGAAGGGTCCAGGGGGCCCAAGCAAATGCTTGCCCAGGGTCCAATCACTATTAAAGACGGCCCTGGAGTGACCGGAAGCTCATGTAGTGCAGTGAGTGAGCTCCCGCCAGGAAAAGCAAGCTTCATGATCTAAGCATGAAACCTTCCGATCACACTAAGAAATCGACTGCCACCTCCTCAGACATCAGTAGTGGGCTATCCCCTTTTATTTTGAATCCAAGACTTTAAGTTCGAATCCCTGCGCTATTTTTTCTGCTGAGCCCACGAGTTACTCACCCCTGAAATCCAGTACAGGACCTTATTTTACATCACAGAACAAAATGTGGTGACCTTGAGCAATTCCCACACACAGATATATATTTTTAGACCCACACCGCCCTGGGAGGGAGAGAGGGGAGAATCATCTAGAAGAGCCGTACGTATCTATGTATGATGTTTACCCATGCTGAGCACCCCACTGGGACTTTGACCATGACGGACAGTTGGGAACTTATTTTATTTTTCTCCAATGTTTTCTAATGCTTGTTGTTCTTATACTATGGTTTGATGCCTATTTGTTTGATTGTGATATATTCCAAATTATTGGCGTTTGCACTGGCGGGGTAGCGACATCCCATTTAATAGACAGCATCTAATCTACAGTATATTTTTTCGGCATCTGGCCCCTTCCCAAAAATAACACTGTGTCTATATATATCTGGCCACGACCTCTCTCTATAATGGAGCCCACGTGACCGTGACACTCTTGCTACCTAAAGATTCCCTGATTGAGAGAACCTTTTACCCATAAAATTTTTGGGTTCATATCATCACTGTTACCAGCCACTAGTTTATTTCTATTTGGTATAATACCTACGTGGGACAGTCTTAGGAGTCCAATTCTACTTTAACTCCTGAGCTCCCTCACATACCCCTATGCCTACCTCACTCAACTTAAATATTATATCTATCAATGCCAGAGGCTTGAACATCCCGAATAAACATACTTGTCTTTTCAGAGACCTTAATGCAAAGAAAGCAGATATTGCTCTTATCTAAGAAACCCATTTCAATAGGACTAAAGTCCCAAATTTTAGGAACCTCACATACGACAGAGTTTTTTACACGCATTCCCCATTTCAGAAAAACAAGAGAGTAGCAATATTTGTAGCCGAATCCTTACCACTTGTGATCATTAAGAAATGGAATGATAGCGAAGGACACGCAGTGTTTCTTAAAGACTCAATTGGTTCTGAAATATTAACTGTAGCTAATGTATACACACCCAATGTTAACCAGCATTTGTTTCTTTGTTCAATGCTCCGAGAACTGGCGAGTTGGCTGCAGGACTCACAGTGTTTGGAGGTGACCTCAACCTTGCACTGGTCCCAACTCTGGACTCCTCAACCGGGGCATCCACACTCAGATTCCCGAAACTCAAAAAGGTAAAAAAAGCGCTTCACAATCTCCAACTCATAGACACCTGGAGGATATTACACCCCACCACTAAAGACTACACATTCTATTCTCACCCTCAACAAAAATATACCCGACTAGACTACCTTTTCATCGCGCACAGACATCTTGACAGACTAACATCAGCTAACATAGGCACTATCACATGGAGCGACCACGCACCTACAGTTATAAAAGTAGAGATGCCCACGATTCCCACGAGGAAAACCTCCTGAAACTCAATGAGACCCTACTGAAGGATCAAACTCTTCTCCCTAAATTTCAACAATCCCTGAAACAATATTTTGCAGAAAACTTAGATACAGATACGTCCCCACTAGAGATGTCCCGAATTGTTCGCTGGCGAATAGTTCCCGGTGAACATAGCTTGTTCGGGTTCGCCGCGGCGGGCGAACATTTGCGATGTTCGGTCCACCCCCTGTTCGTCATCATTGAGTAAACTTTGACCCTGTACCTCATAGTCAGCAGACACATTCCAGCCAATCAGCAGCAGACCCTCCCTCCCAGACCCTCCCACCTTCTGGACAGCATCCATTTTTGACTCATTCGGAAGCTGCATTCTTAGTGAGAGGAGGGATAGTGTAGCTGCTGCTGATTTAATAGGGAAATCGATAGCTAGGCTAGTGTATTCAGTGTCCACTACAGTCCTGAAGGACTCATCTGATCTCTGCTGTAAGGACAGCACCCCAAAAAGCACTTTTTAGGGCTAGAACATCCGTCTGCTTTTTTTTTTTTTCCTGTGTAATCTAATTGCAGTTGCCTGCGTGCCAGCGTGTGTGTCAGGCTCACGGCGTATACTGTGCCCACTTGCCCAGTGCCACCACTCATATCTGGTGTCACAATAGCTTGCGTTTAAAAAAAAAAAAAACGTTTTTGACTGTAATATAATAGCAGTCAGTTTCCTTCACATTTGTGCGTTTCAGGTCCTGCCAGGGCACAGTATCACACCAGTGCAACTCATATCTGGTGTAACAGTAGTGTACATTTGAAAAAACAAGTGGATCAGTGGCTGACTCCGCACCAACTGGAGATCGGCAAAGTGGTTTGTGACAACGGAAGAAATTTGTTGGCGGCATTGAATTTGGCAAGTTGACACATGTGCCTTGCATGGCACATGTGTGTAATCTGATCGAAACAACGCTTTGTGTATAAGTACCCAGGTTTACTGGACGTCCGGAAGCAGGCCAGGAAGGTGTGTGGCCATTTCAGGCGTTCCTACACGGTCATGGCGCACTTTTCAGATATCCAGCGCCGAAACAACATGCCAGTGAGGCGCTTGATTTGCGACAGCCCGACACGTTGGAATTCAACACTCCTACTGTTCGACCGCCTGCTCCAACAAGAAAAAGCCGTTAACGACTATTTGTATGACCGGGGTGCTAGGACAGCCTCTGTGGAGCTGGGAATTTGTTTGTCATGTTACTGGACGCTCATGCGCAATGCCTGTAGGCTCATGCGTCCTTTTGAGGAGGTGACAAACCTAGTCAGTCGCACCGAAGGCACCATCAGCGACATCATACCATTTGTTTCCTTCCTGGAGCGTGCCCTGCGAAGAGTGCTGGATCAGGCCGTAGATGAGTGTGAAGAGGAAGAGGAAGATTTCTGGTCACCATCACCACCAGAAACAGCTTCTCAGCATCGCTTGCTGGACCTGCGGCAATGCTGGAAGAGGATTGTAAGGAAGAGGAGTCAGAGAAGGAATGTGGCTTTGAGGAGGAGGAGGAAGACCAACCACAACAGGCATCCCAGGGTGCTCTTTGTCACCTGGTACCCGTGGTGTACGTGGCTGGGGGGAAGAACATACCTTCAGTGAGATCACTGAGGACGAGGAACGGGACATGAGTAGCTTGGAATCCAACCTTGTGCAAATGGGGTCTTTCATGCTCTCGTGCCTGTTGAGGGACACTCGTATAAAAAGGCTGAAGGAGAACGACCTGCACTTGGTGTCCACGCTATTAGACCCCTGGTATAAGCAGAAAGTGCCTGAAATGTTACCGAATTACCGCAAGTCGGAAAGGATGCAGCAGTTCCAAAATAAATTAAAAAGTATGCTTTACACAAGGGTGATGTCACAGCACAACGGGAATCTAACAGGGGAAGAGGTGAAAGTAATCCTCCTCCCACGACCATGCCGGCAAGGACAGGACAATTTACAGACATGTTGTTGATGGAGGACATGCAGAGCTTTTTAAGTCCTACACATCGCCATAGCTCTTCGGGGTCCTCCCCCAGAGAACGATTCGACCGACAGGTAGCAGACTACCTCGCCTTAACTGCAGATATCGACACTCTGAGGAGCGATGAACCGCTTGACTACTGGGTGTACAGGCTTGAAATGTGGCCTGAGCTATCCCAATTTGCGATAGAACTTCTGGCCTGCCCCACTTCAAGTGTCCTGTCAGAAAGGACCTTCAGTGCAGCAGGAGGTATTGTCACTGAGAAGAGAAGTCGCCTAGGTCAAAAAAGTCTAGATTACCTCACCTTTATTAAGATGAATGAGCGATGGATCCTGAAGGGACTGACAGTGGGCGATACATTCGACTAAAAATGGCCTGATGAGGGGGACGTAACAGGGATTAAACTGATAAGAATAGTACGACTTAACACACCACTCCTATCTGGTGGCACATTAGATTGCACGCGCAGTGCCACAAATTTGAAGTAGGAGGATCGATGCCATATACACGTCCCCTGATAGGGGACGTAACAGGGATTAAACTGATAGGAATAGTACTACTTAACACACCTTATAATAACGCAGAGAGAGGCAATGCAGAGAGAGGAATCTGAAGAAGAGGAGTCAGAGGAGGAAGGTAGCTTTGAAGAGGTGGAAGACAAAACACAGCAGGCGTCCCAGGGGGCTTGTTGTCACCTTTCGGGGACCCTTGGTGTTGTACGTGGCTGGGTGGAGGAAGAGACCTTCAATGACATCAGTGAGGACAAGGAACGGGACATGGCTAGCTTGGTATCCAACCTTGTGCAAATGGGGAGTTTGCGGTTGTGCAAATGGACTGTTTGCGGTTGTTTGCGGTGCGTTAAACGGGGAGTTTGGTCTGTCACTGTGAAGTGGGCGTAACCCTTACACTACCTGATTGATACAACATCATACCTGATGTTTTAAAGCACGTTATTCCAAATAATTTAGGAATGTTAGGTGATGTATTCCCTTTATGGATTAAAACCAGACTCTGCATCAACTAAGTTTAATTTTGTAATTTCCCATGGGAGTTTTGCCATGGATCCCCCTCCGGCATGCCACAGTCCAGGTGTTAGTCCCCTTGAAACAACTTTTCCATCACTATTGTGGCCAGAAAGAGTCCCTGTGGGTTTTAAAATTCACATGCCTATTGAAGTCTATGGCGGTTCGCCCGGTTCGCCCGGTTCGTGAACATTTGCGGAAGTTCACATTCGCCATTTGCGAACGGAAAATTTTATGTTCGCAACATCTCTAGTCCCCACAAATCCCCTGGGAAGCACATAAAGCTGTCATGCGAGGCCACTTCATTAGTGCTGGCTCATTCATTAAACGACAAAGAATGAAATCCACGGCAGACATTCTTGCCAAAATTACACACCTGGAAACTGCACACAAACACAATTTCTCTCCCTCTTTATTTACTGAACTGACGAAACTCCACTCGGAGCTTGCGGACCTAAGTAACACCCAGACACAAAGGTCCATAGAGAGACTTAATAGTACATTCTATGCACACGGAGAAAAACCTGGCAAATATTTAGCGAGAGCCCTGCTAGATAAATATAGCTCAGCCTTTATTCCTAAAATTAGAGACTAAACAACATCAACTACAAACACAAACCGATAAGATAGCTGAAGCTTTTAAAATCTTCTACCAGGATCTCTATAATATACATGAGGGTGAAATGTCGTCGCCTGACCTTTCCCTGCAACATAGAATTCAGTCCTATCTGGATAAACTCATGACATTAACAATCACTGACTCAAATATAGCATTACTGGAATCCCCAATCTCTCCTGAAGAAATAGCTAACGCTATTAAAAACCTGCCTCAGGGAAAAAGCACAGGTCCCGATGGCCTGACCAATGCTTACTACAAAGCCTTTAAAGACCAATTAATCCCCCACTTGACATCACTGTTTCACTTCCTGGCCTCTGGAGGCACACTACCCACCCAGGCGCAAGAGGCCCATGTCACTGTAATCCCCAAGACAGGTAAAGACCCTGAGCTTTGTGGCACATTCCAGATTATTTCGCTTTTAAACACAGACGTTAAATTTGGGATAAAATCATCAGCACACGTCTAGGGCCACTGATGCCAGACATCATACACCGAGACCAGGCAGGTTTTGTGCCAGGACGGGAGGGCAGGGACAACAAGGTCAAAACATTGAATTTGATTCACCATGTACAAACAAACTCTATTCCTACTATGCTCTTATCTATGGATGCCAAGAAGGTGTGAGGGTGAGATGTAACTTTATCCCTCCTAAAAGACACTTTCCATTCCGATAGGCTGACTGCACCATTAAATATTTGGGTATTAACCTCTCCGTGAACCTACACACATTATACGACATAAACTATCTTCCACTTTTACAATCATTCAAAAGAGATTTGTCAACTTGGACGGGCAAGGGGATATCCTGGTTTGGTAGGGTATCCACAATCAAAATGAACATATTACCGAGCATTCTATACACTATCGAGGCGCTGCCTATTGAGATCCCGAAATCTTTATTCCGGGACTTAAAGCAGACAGTGGTGAAATTTATCTGGAAATCGTCTGCCCCTTGACTGGGGTATAACTTCCTAATCCGACACAAGACACGGCGGGGCATGGGACTACCAGACCTAGAAACGTACTATAAATCCTCTTTACTAGCAAGAATCGTGGATTGGACTAGACTGGCTCACAAATTGTGGCTATCAATTGAGCAAAGATCTCTTTCTATCCCAATTCTGGTTGCAGCATGGGTACCAAACCACCAACAAGTTGAACTCTCCCCACCACACCCCACCATATCCCCCACTATGCAGATATGGAAGAAGTTGAAAACCACCCCAGGGCTCATACATAATCCCTCCCCTCTTAACTCACTCCTTTCAAATGACGACTTCCAACTGGGCTGACATGACTTCTTGACAAATTCCTCCCTGCTAGAATACCATACCTGAGACTAGGACATGTTCTGACAGACAACGGAGACCTGAAATCCATTACGGAGCTCACAACCCCCTTACCTCACTCAGGCTAAAGTACTAATCTATACATAAATACAACACTACTATAAAACCTGTATCAGAGGAGGGCCCATAGCGATTGCTCTATCTGACTTTGAAACCCTGTGTGCCCAAAAAGACACTCCGCAGAATCTAATCTCAGTACTCCACGACATGCTCACATCAATCCAACTCCCACAAAAGCCATATTATGTAAGACTGTGGGAAACTGACTGCCACACGGTCCCCACAGAAGACCAATGGCAAAAAATTGCTACCTTAAGCCACAAATGTTCGGTCTCCACTAGAATTCAAGAAAACACCTACAAAAGTTTTACTCAATGGTAAAAAACCCCCGCACAGTTACATAAAATATATCCTTCCATGTCTGATGTGTGTTGGAGATGTAGGAAGGATTGGGGCACTTTCCTCCACATATAGTGGGAATGCTCATTAATACAAGCATTCTGGAAAATGCTCCACTCAATCATCATAGACATAGTGGACGCCTCAATCCAATTTGCACCTCTCACATCCCTTCTACACCATACCAAACTACCCATCAACTAATATAAAAAAATCACTGACTGTCCATCTCCTGAATGCAGCAAATACCATTATACCAAGCTTATGGAAAAAACCCTGTTCACCTACACTGAGACAATGGATAGCCACGGTTGTGAAGATACGTCAAGCAGAAGATCGGATACATACAGCGCAATGTAGGGGACAAACTCACCTTCACCAATGGTTCCATTGCTCTATGTTTATAGATGGTGAACTCTGTCAAAACTTGTTGATTACTCATCCTGACTGACCAAATTAGGTTCTATTGGAAGTTGTGCTGGCTGATCTTTCTTCACCCCTTTCCCTATCCATCACTACCCCCAGGGACCTGTCTGTTCCCCCAACAGGTCCTACATATCTTCACTGACCCCATGTTGACCCTATCCCCCCTATTTTATATCCATCCATCCTGGGCTTCATGCCCTCACCCACTCCGCCCTTTTCTGTTTTATCTCTGTTTTTCAAGGTAAAACTCTAAACGGAAGAGACCTCCACTTCCTTCATGCCTGATGGCCTCACGTGAGCCTTTGGGCCTCTACCAAAATGGGAGAGTTGACTCCCGTAGAGGTGAACCTTCTTGCTCTAGAGGACACTTCTTACCCTCACACGTATCTAAGGTCACTTCTATTGACTGTCACATAGCAGTTCCTAAATGTATATTATTCATTGTTATACTGTATGATGTGACTGCCCAGGTGTCCACACCTGATTACTTTCTTACCCCTCCCCTCTCTTTTTATTTTCTGTATCCCTTATCTCCCTATTATTACAAAACAATAAAACATATATTATTAAAAATGTTTTATTATTTAACATAATTTAGCATACAGCAGGTCACGACCGCAACACAGGTACATAACATGATCTTAATAGGTCATGGAGTTTTTTCTTCTTTTGATAAGTTTTTTTTAACTGAACCTTCAAACTGGTTTCTGGAGGAACTTTGGCATGGGAGGTCAGAGACTTTTTGGCTCAGCAGTCGATACAGAAATCTACAGCAGATACTAAAAATGAAATACAGGGAAAAAAACTATTGGAAGAATATAGTTTGGGTGAGTGTAAGCAGGTGTTGCACCCCTAATAAATACTCAAAACACAAATAAATACAACAGATTTTAAGAAAAAAATTATAATTTAATATATAAAATTTTGCTCCTTTTGGCAGGATTAATACAATAATTGTGATCCAGGAATATTGAATATTCTGGAGGATGGTCTTCCTCCCTTTCTTGATCTGAAACAGGAGAAGGTAAAAAAAAATAGTCATAGAAGTGATAGAGATCTTAATTAGCCACTAAACCATTTTTTCTTCCCTTGTGAGACTATTATAGAAGCATATTATGAAACTGCTACAGCGCAATACAATTATTTTTTAATCTATCGCTTCAGATCCAACTAGGGGACAACAATTAGATGTAAAAGTGAGTGTATCTCGTTGTTTCCTCCAAGAACTGAGCTAAGTACCCCATGTTATAGCAAAAATTGTCATATGGAATCACTTACTGGGGGGATGGGACACTTCATCGCGGCTGCTTCCGCGCAGCCGCTTCACCGCCGAGTCTACAGCACAAGACAGATCGTCGCTGGAGATTTCATCGCGGGACCTTTCATCGCTAAAGGTAAGTATTTTACCGATTTTAGTTGGTTTATAATTAGGGTTTAGGGGGTTAGAATTAGGTTTAGTGTTTAGTGTTAGGGGTTAATTTTACTGTTAGGGGTCGGGGTTAGTATTAGGGTTAAGGGGGTTAACTTTAGTATTAGGGGTCGGGGTAAGTATTAGGGTTTAGGGGGTTAACTTTAGTATTAGGGGTCGGGGGTTAGTATTAGTGTTAGTATTGGGGTTTAGAGGGTTAGTATTAGGGTTAGTATTAGGGTTAGTATTGGGGTTTAGGGGGTTAACTTTAGTATTAGGGGTCGGGGGTTAGTATTAGGGTTAGTATTGGGGTTTAGGGGGTTAACTTTAGTATTAGGGGTCGGGGGGTAGTATTAGGGTTAGTATTAGGGGTCGGGGGTTAGTATTAGGGTTAGTATTAGGGTTAGTATTGGGGTTTAGGGGGTTAACTTTAGTATTAGGGGTCGGGGGTTAGTATTAGGGTTAGTATTGGGGTTTAGGGGGTTAACTTTAGTATTAGGGGTCGGGGGGTAGTATTAGGGTTAGTATTGGGGTTTAGGGGGTTAACTTTAGTATTAGGGGTCGGGGGTAGTATTAGGGTTAGTATTGGGGTTTAGGGGGTTAACTTTAGTATTAGGGGTCAGGGGGTAGTATTAGGGTTAGTATTAGGGGTCGGGGGTTAGTATTAGGGTTAGTATTAGGGTTAGTATTTGTGTTTAGGGGGTTAACTTTAGTATTAGGGATCGGGGGTTAGTATTAGGGTTAGTATTGGGGTTTAGGGGGTTAACTTTAGTATTAGGGGTCGAGGGGTAGTATTGGGGTTAGTATTGGGGTTTAGGGGGTTAACTTTAGTATTAGGGGTCGGGGGTAGTATTAGGGTTAGTATTAGGGGTCGGGGGTTAGTATTAGGGTTAGTATTAGGGGTCGGGGGTTGGTATTAGGGTTTAGGGGGTTAATTTTAGTATTGGGGTTAATTTTAGTGTCAGTATTGGGGTTTAGTGTTACTATTGGGGGGGGAATCATTTATTAGGGGGGTTATTTTACTTTTACTTTTAGATTTGTAAGAGCTGACAGTTCAGCGCTGAACTGTCAGCTCTTACATAGCTGCAGCCGCGGTGAAACGGCCGCGTTATACTTCGTTGCTGACAGTTCAGCGTTCTAACTGCCGCGCTGAACTGTCAGCGATGAAAATGCGGCGAAGAAGTGTCCTAGACCCCTTACTGGTGTGTCTTCATTATTTTAAGGCGTATTTTTCCGCAGTTATTATTTGATACAATCTCCCATTTGTCTTCACCTTCACCAGGAGATGTGCAAGTGTTTGGTCTGACTGTGTAACAGAAAAAAGTCTATTAGTCCACAATAGTTTGGGACGAAGAAGCACCATCCCGGGACAAGGTGTTCTTTGGTTGGAAAGACTCAGCAGACACTAGTGGCACATGTGCCATAACAAAATTATGAGAAATATAGCTGTAAACATGAATGAGATCTAAGCTTTAAAGAAAAATACACTCTCTACATAGGAAGACTTCATTAGCATCTCTTCAGTGCTGCAAGATGCTATTTGCCATTAATATAGCTCAGCTAGTAGATAATCTGATGATCTGATCACTATCCTTCCAAGATCTGTGAAATGAGTACCACTAAGGTGTGTAAGAATAATATCCATTATTCAGCTGCCAATTCAGTTAATTCTGAGAGTTAGCATTAATGCACATGGAGTCCCATTGGAGCAAAAGTCTTTGTTGAAGGGAAATACTAGTCATCTCAATAAATAATCCCTTTTAAGTGACACTAGTTTAGGCGAAATGAATCTCCAGATACAAACATAAAAACATTTTTAACTTATGTTTAACAGGGTTTGGTTGTTGAGAGTGTTTGGCACCAACTAGTGCCAGATGCACTGCATAAATAAATCAATAACCAAAAGAATACTCATAGAAACATAGAAACATAGAATGTGTCGGCAGATAAGAACCATTCGGTCCATCTAGTCTGCCCAATTTTTTTGAATACTTTTATTAGTCCCCCGTTCTCGGTCTTATAGCTAGGATAGCCTTGTGTCTATCCCACGCATGCTTAAATTCCTTGACTGTGTTTACCTCTACCACTTCTGCTGGCAGGCTATTCCATACATCCACTACCCTCTCAGTAAAGTAAAACTATACTATCATAAATGTACATCATGACATTGTCTCAGAAAATAACTACTGAGCTGTACAAACATGCACCATCCTGGAAAATGTAGGTCTTGCTTAAAATGTGTACCTGACCACTTACAAAAATATCCCATTCCTCCAAAATCTGGTGTGTTAGTGGGATTTCTAACCAATGACCTGATGTTATTTTTAGTCATATGCGTTTATAAGTAAGTGCTTTTAGCTGTTGCATAGAAAAAATACATTACAATAGTTATAATTGAATTTATTTATTATCTCATTTACTACGTCTTTAGTCCACTAATGAGATGTGTGTTTCTGGCAGAAAACCTTCAGAGCGTTTTAATAACAGATAACAAACTGGTGAAAATTATTCATTTGTATAGGGATGATATTGGCTAGCTCTTACTATAAGGGTAACATACAAAACAAATAGATTTTCTTAACCATCATTGACATAAAGCCTCTTAAGAATACATCAGTTTTATTGCATTCTGCAGAATTATATTAATAAATGACAGGTATCATGTTTACTTACAATCTTGTTTTTTATTTAAATATTTTTCCAAATATATTTTAGATAAATGCTATTCTGTCTGCATTGTATTATAATACACTGCTTAAATTGTTGTTACACTTTACAATATAGTTCATAATATGTTCAGTGACCAGATAATAAACAGATGAGATTAAACTAATGGCAGCTCCCATCTGCTATACAATATTATCTTCTTACCGCCATCAAAGGTAACAAATCTATAACTTCTACACAGAATTGATAACGTAAATGTTCTCTTTTATCGAAGATAAATTTAATTTCGATCTTTTATATATATATATATATATATATATTATTTTATTTTTAAACCTACCAGTAGTTATATGTTGTTGTGTAGACATCCCCTCATTCACTAGTTTTTTATAAGTTGCTCCCTTGTTTGCTCTTCCAGATCTCCTGACTGGTACAACCTTGAATTGATAAATATCTTTATTTCATTAGTGACCTGCATAAAATATAAACACTGCCACTATCCGATAAAATACTAGTTATATACTTTTCACTTGTCTCTTGTAGATGCAGAATTGCAAGCAAATGCATAACATAGGAAACATATATGTTTTATATTTATTTCTTGTCTCCAGTTAATAACATCACCTTGTGGTTTGATATGCACATTACACAATTGCACATTTGCATACAAAGCCACAAGGTGATGTCATAAACAGGGGACACAAAAGTCATATTTATAACACATGTGTCTCTTAATTTAGGCTTTGCTTGCAATTCTCTTAACACAATGTGTAACTCATTGTTCATATGTTTTTATTTTCCACATTCATATTATAAACAATGTTTAGGTGACAGTGTCCCTTTTAATGGCTCTTTAAGCCATCTTTGTTAGGTAAGCCTTCAACATGGACTATTAGGAATCATTATTTACTTGGCACAAGTAACAGGGAAATCAGGATGACTAGACTATTTCTCTATTGCCAAATATTACATTATGTGTTTACAGTACGCTAAAATACTGAATAAATGCCTTTTATTTATGCATTATGTACTTTGGAGTCACTGTGTGCATGTGTCTTCATGTCTGGTCTGAGACTTATTTATCATCTCTTTTTAGGCTGTCACTCTGTGAGGCAGGTCTGTAATACATACCTTATCCATATAGGAGCAAATCTGCAAGAAAAGCCAAATATCAATAAGTAATGAAAGCAATTTATTTACAAACATGCAGCCCGCGGAGACGCCTAGGTGCAGGAGGGCCTTGACAGCTTGTGCTGTAGCAAGGCTGCACACATTGGTGGTAAGGTTTTAGGGGAGGAGTTGGGGGAGGGGATCAGAGGATATTTAAGGCTGAACAATAGGAAAAATCTCCATAACTTTTTGGCCTACCAGAATTTTCCCGCCCGCCCTCCCTAAAGTTTTGGGGTTATTAGGTGTATACTTGTTATTTCTGGTTTCTGCCGCTTGTCTTCTGTGTTTCAGATACAGCGTTGCATTGGATGGATCGTGTTGGAATATTCATTGTCACAGCTGGCGGTAACTTGCTCCTTAGGGGGGGTCTATGGCTGGAATATCGGGAGTCAGCCATAGTTCAAATGGATTACGGGAGAGGTTCGGAGCTAAGTTGGAGCTCTTAGCCTGTTGGTGGGCTGGGCAGAAGGTCTGCCTGGCAGTGGATTCAATGGACGGTGGACCCCTGGGGAGCAAGTTGGTGTGGGACATGTTCCTTGTTATGTTAACTATGTTAATAAAGTTAATGGTCAATTATGTTAATTTTGAGGTTCATGTCATTTATGACATATGTGTGAATATGTGGGTTTGTCATTGCCTAATTTGTATATTTATATGTATTTACTACCATGTGGTATGTTAAGGTTGGAGGCAATGACATATGTTATAAATAAAATGGCTGTGGCCTTTTCTACCCACTACGTCCGTGCCATGTGTCTCTATTTTATGGTAAAGATACAGCCTGGTAGTCGAGGCTACAACTGTCATGAGTTACACCATAAGAAAGCATGAGTGAAGTGAATCAATAAGATCTATTAGGATGACATGTATGAAATAAAGAATGAAAGAAACACAAGGGATTTATTCATTAACCCCTTGGCGACAGTCCTGTGTCAAAACGAGCACTGAAAGCGGATTTTTTCCGCTTTCAGTGCTCTAATGTTATTGTAACGATGCTTCCGTATAGAAGCATAGTACAATACTAAAAAAAATGCCCGTCGGGCATTTCAAAAATGAGCATAGGAAGCGAATTTTTCGCTTCCTATGCTCAGAAAGTGTTTCTGATTGCCTCGCAAGTCGAGGCAATCAGAAACACAAAAAAAAATGCACGATCTTTGTCACTGGGTGACCAAGATGGCGCTGCCCTTCTAAGGGCAAGAGCACAGGAGGCAGGAAGTACCTGCTTCCTGTGCTCTCTGGCAGCCACACGATTGCCTCTTCACAGAGGCAATCAGTGACTGCCAGGCACACTGACAGGCAGTGGGATGTTCTGCTGAACATCCCCACTGACTGGTCACATCAATATTAACCCTATATTGATCTGACCAGTTATGATCTGTCTCCCTCTCCTCACATTTTTTTTAGTGAGGTAGAGAGACAGATCAAAGTTATAAAAGTAAGTAAAAGTACAAAAAAACAAAAAACACACAACACACAAATAATAAAACAATAAAAAAAATGTATTAAACCAATTCCCTGCGTTTAACCCCTTCCCTGCCACTGATCTTGCGTAAGCAGTGATCGTGCACATCAGCGCATTTATTTTTGCTGTTTGTGCATTTTTTAGGGGTTAATTTTTTTTGTACTGTAATCATGGGCATCCGCAGAAATTTTTTCAAGGGGGGGGGATATAATTTTTCCGTCATCCTTTCTGCGCCGCGCCTCTTTTTGACAAGTTATCATGAAGTGGAGGAGCTTTGTCATTATCAGTGAAGACGTGCAAAGGGTTGATAAACCCTGCACCAGATACAGATCCACAGCACCAGATATAAACCAACCACACTAGATATAGCCTCACTGCATCAAATATAGATCCACTGTGCCAGATATAGATCCACAGCACCAGATATAAACCAACCACACTAGATATAGCCTCACTGCACCAAATATAGATCCACTGTGCCAGATATAGATCCACAGCACCAGATATAAACCAACCACACTAGAAATAGCCTCACTGCACCAAATATAAATCCACTGTGCCAGATATAGACCCACAACACCAGATATTAACCCACGGTACCAGCTAAAACCCCATGACACAAGATATAAACCACAGCACCAGATAAATATCCAGAGCTCTAGCTGAAACTCCACAGCAAGATACAACAACATAGCAAAGATATAACCCCATAGCACCAGATACAACACTATAGCACACAATATAACCTCTCAGCACCAGACACAACACTATAGCACACAATATAACCACACAGCACCAGACACAACACTATAGCACACAATATAACCCCACAGCACCAGATACAACACTATAGCACACAATATAACCTCTCAGCACCAGACACAACACTATAGCACACAATATAACCCCACAGCACCAGATACAACACTATAGCACACAATATAACCTCTCAGCACCAGACACAACACTATAGCACACAATATAACCCCACAGCACCAGATCCAGCACTATAGCACACAATATAACCTCTCAGCACCAGATACAACACTATAGCACACAATATAATCTCTCAGCACCAGATACAACACTATAGCACACAATGTAACCCAACAGCACCAGATACAACACTATAGCACACAATATAACTCCACAGCACCAGATACAACACTATAGCACACAATATAAGTTCACAGCACCAGATACAACACTATAGCACACAATATAACTCCACAGCACCAGATACAACACTATAGCACACAATATAAGTCCACAGCACCAGATGCAACACTATAGCACACAATAAAAGTCCACAGCACCAGATACAACACTATAACACACAATATAAACACAAAGCAACAGATTCCCTAAACACCCAAATTCCTAAATCCATGACATTTTTTTATCCATCCCCTTTTTTTTATATGTTTTATTCCTCCATGTTTTCCATCTCTTTCCCCATCATTTTATGTGTTTTATTCCTCCATGTTCATTGGACGGCTTCAAAAATGTTCCTAATGGAACATGGGCGCAGACTGACTACATGTCAAAATTCCAGGTTGGAATTGCGCACCCCCTAAATATGGCCTTTTAGCCCCAAAACAAACCAACAAACCTATGCATGGGGGGTATCCCTGTACTCAGGAGATGTTGCTGAACACGTATTGAGGTGTTGGTTGGCAGTAGCAAATACCAGAATCTGAAAATTCCTGCCTGAACTACAATGTGTGTGGGGAAAAAATGACATCCCAACCCTTTGACATAGGTTGGTGGTAGAATTAGCACTTGGAAAGTGTTAAAATACCACAATTTTAAATACCCTATGATGTCTAGTTTTCCAAAATAAATGGTTTGTTGGGGTAAAATACTTTGACAGGCTTCAAAAGTGTCCCAAATGGAACATGGGCGCAGGCTGACTACATGTCAAAATTCCAAGTTGGAAATGCACCCCCCCTAAACGTGGCCTTTTAGCCCCCAAACAAACCAACAAACCTATGCATGGGTGGTATCTCTGTACTCAGGAGATGTTGCTGAAAACATATTGGGGTGTTGTTTGGCACTGACACATAATAGGATCTGTGAATTCATGCCCGAAGTACAATGTATGTGAAAAAAAATTACTCTCCATAACATTGACATAGGCTGGTGGTAGAATTAGTGCATGGAAAGTGTTAAAATACTACCATTTGAAATACCCTAGGGTGTCTAGTTTTCAAAAATATATGGCTTTGTGGGGTAGAATACACTTTTTGGCTTCAAAAATTTCCCAAATTGGATATGGGAGAAGGTTTTCTGCACGTCAGAATTCCAAGTTGGAAAACCAAAAAGCGCACCTCTCAAATGTGGTCTTTTAACCCACAAATAACCTAACCAACTTAAACATGGGTGGTATCCCTGTACTCAGGAGATGTTGCTGAACACATATTGAGGTGTTGTTTGGCACTGACATATAACAGGATCTGTGAATTCATGCCCAAAGTACAATGTATGTAAAAAAAAATTACTACCCAAAATATTGACATAGGCTGGTAGTATAATTAGTGCATGGAAAGTGTTAAAATACTACTATTTGAAATACCCTAGGGTGTCTAGTTTTAAAAAATATATGGCTTTGTGGGGTAGAGTACACTTTCTGGCTTCAAAATGTCCCAAATGGGACATGGGCACAAGTTTTCTGCATGTCAGAATTCCAAGTTGGAAAACCAAAATGCGCACCCCCTAAATGTGGCCTTTTAGCCCCAAAACAAACCAACAAACCTATGCATGGGTGGTATCCCTGTACTCAGGAGATGTTGCTGAACACATATTGAGGTGTTATTTGGAAATACCCCTTCACATTTTAAGGTAATGTTTACCTAAATTGCAATCTATGTGAAAAATTAAAAAACAAGTTTTTTTGCTGCAAACTTTGGCAAAGATTGGTGGTAAAATGGCTACATGAAATGTGTCAAAATACCCCAAGTTAAATGCCCTGAGTGGTCTAGTTTTCAAAAATATGTACATGTTGGGGTCATTCATGGATTTAGTACAGAAATCAGTGTTAAAATGTCACTATCACTAATTTTGAAAAAAAGGATTTTAAAATAGCTTTGCACTACTTATAGTTCTGGCACTGTAACATGAATAAAAAAACAAAAAAACATAAAACATGGGCTATTTCTGAACTCAGGACATATATTAGAAACTATTTAGCAGTGTTTTTATGATTGTCTCTTGTACATGAGTATACGATTTTTCAAATAAAAGTCATAAAAAAAATTTTTTTTAATTTTTTTGCCATATTTTATTATTTTTTTTACATCAAATTATATGCAATTATCAAAACAATGGTATCAAAAGAAAGCCCTGCTTATAACGATAAAAACGATATATAGTTTGTGCTGGTACACTAAATGAGACAGAAAAAAATTACAGCAAAACACAAACACCTCAGAAATGTTAAAACAGCCCATGTCACCAAGCGTCGGACAAGCCAAAAAAGTCATGTCACTAAGGGGTTAAAGGACAATTAAACCTTTTTAAACTCTTGCCACCTTGATGGAAGCAAGTTTTAAAAAATATGTCCTGTTGGTCCCGAGTAAACCTAACGAGTACTTTAACAGATACCTGCGGGTTTACTCTTTTCAACTAAATATCGACTCGGGAGGTCGACTTTCATTTTGAAACTACGTCAAATTCCGCACCAGCGTTTGTGTTAGAAAAAAAAACCAGGTTCGAAGGTTCCCCATTAAAAGTAGTGGGAGGTGAAATGACTAAGACAAATTTGGGTGCCGGGTTTGACTTAGTCTCAAAATGAAAGCCGACCACCTTGAACTAAAACTCGAATTTTAGTGAATAGAACCATCTACGTTTTTTTCACAGGATCAGCAGATCCAATGCAAAATCTAGGAGAGAGACAGTCGCTGACCAGACTGGACTGCCCGCCTATCAGAAGTACATGGCAGTCTATCTTCATACTAGGCACAACTATTGTTTCACTTGTGCTTATGAGGTGAAATAAAAATTTAATCTCACTGACTTATCTTTATACAGTGCCAGCCTTACAAAAAACAACTTGCCAAAATAATTGTCAAACCTTTAAAAAATGTTTTAAAAAACAGGGCCTCACCAGGTGTTCCCCTACCCAATAGGCAGTTACAGGAGGAACCCGCTATTAAGTGACAAGTAAACCATTAATTGCAGAGTTATAAAAAAACATTAATACCAGTAAACAAAACTATTAATCGCGGAGTTATAAAAATAAATGTCTCAGTTGCCTATTTTTCCAGCTCTAACACCTGATTTTTGAAATTCCTTTGCAATACAATTTTAAGTGAGCAGACCCATTACCCAGTTATAGAGGGACTACATCCCTGATTCATACATCATTTTTTTAAATATTTTTTTAATGAGGCAGAAGAGAAGACCATGTCTGATGTCTCCCTAAAAGTGCCATCTGAATATCGCACCAATTGTGCACATTTCAAGCATTATTCATCCCCAGACTTGACTTCTGCAATAGTAACAGTCCTGCTTATATCTCTCCAAGTCCTCCTCATTGAATGTCACTGAATTTAGAGGCCCAAGTGAAATTAATTTCAATATTACACCACAGAAGAACTGTAATTTGTTTTAAACTAAAAACATGTGCATTTTATTTTCTTATATTAAACACATGTACATCTTCCAGAAAGTACATTAGGTGGGACTGCCGCTTTAGAAAGAGTGTGGCACTTACTTCTGCAAACTGGTGTAAGATGGAGATTTCTGAGGGTCCAGATGTATTTGATTTTTGGTGCAAAAAAAACCCCTACAAAACAATGATATCACATTAGCATGAGGGTCTAGTGAAGAGATTACATGCAGGATAGTGCTGGTCGTGTCCTTGATTAATGCATTATCTGCTTAAAGTGGGATGAGAAACATGAACTGACCAAAGAGGGACACTATTATTTTTTTGGGGGTTGCTGAAGGTGTGGCCGTTAGTGACAAGACTTTTTAGCCTTTCGCTTGGTGACAATGGCTGTTTTAACATTACTGAGGTGTTTGTGTTAAACTGTAATTTTGTTCCCTCCCATTTAGCACTGGGGCACTTTCAGAGCTCTTTTCACTGCTACCGGTTTTAAAGGCCTTTCCAAATCGCTCTCTGGAGCAATCGGGCAGTGCTCACACTATTGCACAATGCCTCTCAGTCTTTTTTGTCACTTTCAGTGCTCTTTTCATGGCCTCCCATTTTAAAGCAGTGTGCCTTTAAAGCTGACATCACTCTCCTGATTGATCGAAATTCGGGTGGCATTTTTTTTTAATTGCACAATGCTTCCATTTGGCAATTGTGGCAATATTGAAAATAAACTCCTTCAAGTGGTTCTTTCAGCGCAGCACGTGTCAGGCACATCCATTGTCGATAAGGGAGTTTCTCCCAGGACATGTCTGACACGTCCATTGTCGGGAAGGGGTTAAAAAAAATTATGGTAATTGTCAACTATTTACATAGTTTTATGCGTGTAGAGTATTTTGTTTACACAAATTAATATAAAAGCACAACTACTTTAACTGAATTTAGTGTGAGATTTAAGAAAAAGGAGGGACAATAGAGGAGAAAAGATGGAGAGAGGGATTTGGGTGCAAAATAAGGACTGTCCTTCCTAAAAAGGGACACTTGGTAGGTATGATATTGTCATCCCTTTTCTTAAATGCGCCATCATGTATATTAAAATGCTGACCAGGACTCACCTCATGTTCTACACAGAGGCCGCCTTTCAGCACTTACTGTGCAACTAGAATGAGTTTTCTCAAACCGTAAGCGCCTGAAAATGGAATTTAAGAGAAATATTAGAGTAGGTTATTCCTTATTACACTGCTAATAGAAGTGGGACACAGGTCTACTCACTAAAGAATGGCCATCAGACATTAAAGGGACACTAACCATTTTTTGCAATTGCTTGTTAAATGAGATCAGCAGAGGGGACTTTAACTAGGTAAAATAAGGGGACCTTAACTCTGCAGTGACAGTGAGAAACCATTGCAGCCTGACAGACCTCAATCAGACACGTGGATAGAAATCCCCTCTGATTTACTGGGCAACTTTTAGGGCCATCATCAGAAATGTTCGGTGTTGGGGCCCCTTACAGAACAAATGGTCTGCTCCCCTTTGTACCCCTGTGTTACACAAAGCATTACATATTAGACGTTAGAGTATAAGGGGAAGTATATATGATATAATGGATTGAGCAGTATATATTGCAGGTTGGTAGTGGGCATTATATACAAAGCAATGCATGGAGCAGTTTGTACAGGGGGGTTGTATATAGGTAACATTATCTACATCTTGCAGTGTTTATAACAAAGATTTATATATATATATATATATATACACACACTAGACATGTGCATTCGTTTTCGGACGAATGCATTTTCGTCCGAAAATAGCATTTTCGTCCATTCGTCCGAAAAACGAAGAACGAAAATGCTAAGCTAACGAAAGCCGAATGAACGAATGGTTAATAAACGAAAATCATTAGTTCATTCGTCCATTCGTAGTACTATTGCATTCTATAAGACGAAATAGAGTCAGTTCATAGAATACAATAGCATTTAACTACACGGAGACTTTGTCTCCGTATAGTTAAATGCCCACAGCCTATAAACCGAACGTTCGGTTTATAGAATAGCAATAGGAATACATGTATTCCATAAGCCGACAGCCTATAAACCGAACGTTCGGTTTATAGGCTGCCGGCATTTTACTACACGAGACAAAGTCTCCATTCATAATTTTATGAATGGAGAGTCCTTTTCCGTATAGTTAAATGCCCACAGCCTATAAACCGAACGTTCGGTTTATAGAATAGCAATAGGAATACATGTATTCCATAAGCCGACAGCCTATAAACCGAACGTTCGGTTTATAGGCTGTGGGCATTTAACTATACGGAGACAAAGTCTCCATTCATAATGAATGGAGACTCTGTCTCTGTATAGTTAAATGCCCACAGCCTATAGACCGAACGTTCAGTTTATAGGCTGTCGGCATTTTACTACACGAGACAAAGTCTCCATTCATAATGAATGGAGACTCTGTCTCCGTATAGTTAAATGCCCACAGCCTATAAACCGAACGTTCGGTTTATAGAATAGCAATAGGAATACATGTATTCCATAAGCCGACAGCCTATAAACCGAACGTTCGGTTTATAGGCTGTGGGCATTTAACTATACGGAGACAAAGTCTCCATTCATAATGAATGGAGACTCTGTCTCTGTATAGTTAAATGCCCACAGCCTATAGACCGAACGTTCAGTTTATAGGCTGTCGGCATTTTACTACACGAGACAAAGTCTCCATTCATAATGAATGGAGACTCTGTCTCCGTATAGTTAAATGCCCACAGCCTATAAACCGAACTTTTGGTTTATAGGCTGTGGGCATTTAACTATACGGAGACAAAGTCTCCATTCATAATGAATGGAGACTCTGTCTCCGTATAGTTAAATGCCCACAGCCTATAAACCGAACGTTCGGTTTATAGAATAGCAATAGGAATACATGTATTCCATAAGCCGACAGCCTATAAACCGAACGTTAAGTTTATAGGTTGTCGGCTTTTAACTATACGGAGACAAAGTCTCCATTCATAATTTTATGAATGGAGACTCTGTCTCTGTATAGTTAAATGCCGACAGCCTATAAACCGAACTTTCTGTTTATAGACTTCCGTCTTATTTAATACATGTAATCCTATGGCTATTCTATAAACCAAACGTTCGGTTTATAGAATAGCAATAGGATTACATGTATTCCATAAGCCGAAAGTCTATAAACCGAACGTTCGGTTTATAGACTTTCGGCGTATAGAAAACATGTAGTACTATTGCCTTTCTATGAACTGAATGAGAGCCCCTTTCATAAGAATTTCTTATGAATGGGGCTCTCGTTCGGTTTATAGAAAGCCAATAGTATTACATTGTATTCTATAAAACGAACGAATAAAAATTAACGAAATGAAAATAATGAACGAATTTCGTCTGAAACTAATGCAGTAATGAACGAAATTCGTTTTAGACTAAATAAATAACATTTTCGTCCCAATGGACGAAAACGAAACGAAAATATTAGTTTTGCACATGTCTAGTCGATCCCTCTTGGCTTGACAAACAGACGTCTTGCAGTTGGCCGGAGCAAAGTTTAAGTAGCTCGTTTGAAGCTTCTTGGTGAGTCAGGGCTGTGTCTACAGACAAGTTTCACCAGAATGTGGCTTCTTCAAGTGTATGCCCCCTCATCTATAGCTGACATTTAAATAACCCATGCTTCGTAACTTCACATCCAGTCACATTGATTTTTTTACATTTTACCAGTTACTCTGGTTGCATTTATTTTTGGAACAAAATCCTGGCATATTATTGGCAAAATCCTGGCATACTGAGGGGCATAATGCTGGCAAATTAATTGGTATAACCCTGGCATATTAATTGGTATATTGAGGGGCAAAATCCTGGCATATTGAAGGGCTACATCCTGGCATATTGAGGGGTAAAATCCTGGAATATTAATTGCCACAATCCTGACATATTAATTGGCATAATCCTGGCATATTAATTGGTGAATTGAAGGGCAAAATCCTGGCATATTGAAGGGATAAATCCTGGCATACTGAGGGGCATAATCCTGGCATATTGAGTGACAAAATCCTCCCATATTAATTGGCATAATCCTGGCATATTAATAGGCAAAATCCTGACATATTAATTGGCATATTTAGGGGCACAATCCTGGCATATTGAAGGGCTAAATCCTGGCATATTGAGGGGCAAAATACTGGCATATTAAATGGCTAAATCCTTGCATATTGAGTGGATAAATCCTATCATATTGAGGGGCAAAATCCTGGCATATTAATTGGCATAATCCTGTCATATTGAGGGGCAAAATACTGGCATTTTAATTGGCAAAAGAATGGCATATTTAGGGGCAAAATACTAGCATATTAAATGGCACATTGAGGTGCAAAATCCTGGCATATTAATTGGCAAAATCCTGGCATATTAATTGACATATTTAGGGGCAAAATCCTGGCATATTAAATACCAAATTCCTGTCAAATTGAGGGGAAAAATACTGGCATTTTAATTTGCAAAAGAATGGCATATTGAGGGGCAAAATACTGGCATATTAAATGGCAAAAGAATGGCATATTGAGGGCAAAATACTGACTTATTGAGTGACAAAATATTACTGGCATATTGAGCAACTGCTCCCAACCACCCTCCATATTACAGTAGACCGGTATAACATGCTTGTGAGGGTAGGTGGGGTGAGTGGGAGATATTGTCGGGGGGGGGGGGGGGTAGGGGTCCCAGATTTTTTTTTAGTAAGGCTATTTTAACATTTCTGTGCTTTGTTGCAATCTGTGTGTAAAATCCCCTTTTTGTTTCTGCAAACTTTGGCAAAGGTTGGTGGTAAAATGGCTACATGAAAAGTGTCAAAATATTAAAGTTAAATGCCCTTAGTTGTCTAGTTTTGAAAAATATTTACATGTGGGGCGGGTCATTCTTGGATTTAGTACAGATATCAGTGTTACAATGTCACTATCGCTAATTTTGAAAAAAGGATTTTGAAATAGCTTTGCACTACTTATAGTTCTTGCCATGTAACTTGAAAAAAAGCATGAAAACATAAAACATGGGCTATTTCTGAACTCAGGACAAAATGTTAGAATCATTTTAGCAGTGTTTTTTTGTTGTCTTTTGTAGATGAGCATTCTATTTTAAAAATCAAAGTCAGAATTTTATTTTTGCATTTTTTACATATTTTTTTTATTTAAAATTATATGCTATCAAAATAATGATATCAAAAGAAATCCCTGTTTATGCCGATAAAAACAATATATAGTTTTTGTGGGTACACTAAATGAAAAAGAAAGAAATTACAGCTAAACACAAACACTGCAGAAATGTTAAAACAACCACGCGTCTGAAAAGCCAAAAAAGTCATTAAGAGGTAAAGATGATTTAAAGGACATTAAGCAGTGTAGCAAAGAATTGCGGAAATATGACAGTACAGCGCTCGTATCAAAAGAATAAAGAATTGTATTTCATACTGCCAACATATCACTGGGTTCCACTTCAGAAAATGGAGGAACCATGGCCAGTCCTGTGTGGGATCACGTGACCTTGCGGCTGTGTGCACCCATTTTCTGCAGAACCACAGGAGTGTGTACTTTAAGTTCATTATGTCCACGGGACATACTCTATTACGGTGATTTTTAAACCTGTTTTCAAGGTCCAGGGTTTAGAGTTTTCCCTGTTTTGTTTCAATAAGAAAATGTATAACACCTGGTGTGGTTCCCTAACCATTAGGGAACCATCCCAATAACTAATGGGATTGCGGGTTTTATATTAATCCCACAGAATTTAGAAAAAAGAATAAGTAACAGTTGGTTTTACTAATTCTAAGCCCACAATCTTTTATAATAATCATTTGACATCTTTATTTCTCAGACTACATATAAGCGGGTTTAGCACTGGGATGATGGAGGTGTATAGAACAGAGAGTGCTTTATCCTGGGCCAGTAGATACTTAGATGATGGTGTCATATACATGGCTAGAACAGTGACATAGAACAGAATGACCACTGTGGTGTGGGATGTGCAGATGGAGAAGGCCTTGTGTTCTTCTGCAGAAGAACTGATTTTGAGGATGTCAGATATTATGGATGCATAGGATGCCAGAATTAACATTGTGGCTGGTAGGGCTAAACTAATAAGAAACTTTTCGACACAAAATATGTTTAATAACACTGTAAGATCACAAAAATTGATGAGCTAATGGTTCCAGGAAGCCAACCACCCGACAGGGAGTGGGCAACAGAAGACATGTGTTCCTGTTCATCAAAACTGGGTAATGTAATGGCTTGCAGATGGCCACATCGTAAAACATTGCTTTTAAGGAAACAAACTCTGTACATGGCAAAGACATGGGCACCGCTTTGCCAGAAAGGATGGACCTAGTCTGTTACATGTTGGCAAGGAATTAATGAAAGAATACACATAACATACCTTATTCAGTCCTCTTTGTTACAAATAGCTCTAACAGAGAGCAGACATCTTCCTTAGGTTTGTTGGTCATAAGGGTCAAATCTTCCTTCACCTTGTCCATGTAAACAACATGTCCCAGATATGGATTTATGCAACAAAGAGGTATTAATAACATACTTTATTTGTACTTTTGCCTTAAGAAAATCTATATAAACCATCTGTAACCGTTGCTGGGATTGAACCCTGGATCTCTGTGTTTCTGGTACCTATCACTGTTCTGTGCGCCACCAGAGGGCTTGGCTTTTCACCATTGCTATGTGTCTGTCTGTACCTCCTGCCCATACTTTATTAAGCTCAGGTGTTCGTTGTCCATTTTTACTGCCTTATTTAAATCCCCTCCTCCCAGCACTCTTTGCTGGAACATTTTGCCTGCCTGTCCTTTGCTTGTGCTATTGTTTTGTTCCCTGACCTCCTGGTATTTACTTGGGATGTACCCTGACTTGGTAAGTACCTTGGCTTCTCTGTCCTTCTCTAGTCCTGACCTTTTGCCTTGTGACCCCTACTAAGTCTTCTGATTTAACAATTTGTTCCATCAAAATGCCCAAAAGAAGGCCTCAAATCCCTGATTGTGGCCACTCAAAGTCTGGGGCTCCACCCTTGGTGGAGAGTGGTCACCCTGCATAGGGTATCACACCTCCTCCAGCCCCTGCACCTTCACTCCAGCTGGAACTGGCATCCATGCCGGTGACACCATCTATACTTAATGCAATCTTTGCATCAAATATAAAGTACTTTTGTGCTATTTTTACCTATCTACTTGAGTTGAGTCAATGTGTATAATTGTGATGATGTGAAAATAGTTTGCATTGCACTTACTGATGTTCTGTTCTCTGTATAGTTCATGGTACATACTGATCTGATTATATATTTTCAAGTCATACTTAATTGTCTCAGTTTGAAATAATCCCTCATGCACTTAGCTTTGCAAATTACAAGGGGATTTCATCTACACTCTCCCTAGAGAATATATATTAAGGGCCCGACACAAAGACACACCATAGATTAACTCTTCCTTTCCAAGAGTATATGTGAAAATTCTAAACAAAATGGATAGACATTCATTCTCAACAAAATGGATGATATAGAACAGAACAGATCATGGATGAGTTTATCATATTTAGGGACAACCGTGAGCGTAAAGAAAGCTTTAGCTTTAGATGGTTTATACAGAAACTATTTAATGAAACAATGCAAATAGGGTTGCCACGTTATTTTGAAAAATATTATAATGGCCACACTGCTGCTTCCATTCACTTTAAAGCAGAATATAGAATATTTGGTACAATCCTAAACTCAAAATCTGAGGAAAGGAATTTAGGAGTAATAATTTCAGAGGACTTAAAGGAAGGTACGCAATGCAATAGAGCAGCAGGAAATGCTAGCAGAATGCTTGGTTGCATAGTGAGAGGTATTCGCAGTAGAAAAAGGGAAGTGCTCATGCCATTGTACAGGGCATCGATGAGACCTCACTTGGAGTATTTTACGCAGTACTGGGGACCATATCTACAGAAGGGTACTGATACTTTGGAGAGAGTTCAGAGAAAGGCATCTAAACTGGTGCATGGGTAGAAGGATAAAACTTACCAGGAAAGCTTAAAGCATCTTAATATTTATAGCTTTGAAGAAAGACATAACAGGGTGGATATGATAGAAACATTTAAATACATATATATCAAGGAAGAGAGTATATTTAAGAAAAACTACCAAAACTAGAGGATATAGTCTAAAATTAGAGAGGCAACGATTTAAAAGTGATATCAGGAAGTATTACTTTACTGAGAGGGTAGTGGATGTATGGAATAGACCTAAACATAGTCAAGGATTTTATGCATGCGTGGTATAGGCACAAGACTATCCTAACAATAAGACAGGGAACAATGGACTAATAAAAGTGTTTAGAAAATTGGGCAGACTAGATGGGCCGAATGGTTCTTATCTGCCGACACATTCTATGTTTCTATGTTTATCTTTGTCTAAAAACCTTAATACAAATAAAACAAAAATTAACTGAGGAGACTTTTTCCTCAAATTGCTATAACAAGGAGCAGACATTTTGTTTTGAATCTTGGATAAGATGGTCAGATAATCTTCCATTTTACCCATGATTGTAAACATGACTGACCTGTTATAGAGCTATTATTTAATGCTTGATTGAACTCAAGACAGTCACACACTGCAAATATTTAAAGGGTATTGTACACAAACATGGTCAGGGGACCAGCCCATATTAATGTGACCACATACCCCAGATTGAAGTGAAGGTTTTTAGAAAGGGCCGGATCTACATCATTGTATCCCTGCGCGGATGTTCCTCTCGGCACTCACTCACACCGCACAAATAAAACGAAAGAAGGGTAGAGGATTGTCCGGAGAAGGGAAAATAAGATGTCTGGAGACCAGGTAAATGCTGTGATAAAGCGCTTTAATGTCTAAACGCCACAGCTAGTCACTGCATTGAGAGGGTGAACACCCGGTGGGTAAAGTGAAAAAGCCTACGCGTTTCACGCCTGCGTGCTGGCACTTCATCAAGGGCATGATTGAGATGTGTATTTTAATACATTCAAGTGTATATGTCACTTAATGCTCCACATGGGGTTAATTGTAATTAATCACTTTTGCACAGGTACTTAAGATGCTGATCTTCACATCTCAATCATTGCAAGAAGTGCATTACGTCTACCAACAGATGTCACTAGGGAGTGAGTGATGGGAGTGAGTGATGACTCTTTGTTCCCCCAGGTAAATCCTGGAGGGGGGAGGAGAGGCTGGACAATAGCTGGTGTGGAGGAAGGAAACACATGTTGGAAGACCAAGAAACAACATGGTCTGAGAAATAACAGGGCTCTGAAACTATTTCTAGTTAAAAGTAAAGCTTTCATCTTGAGCTAAGTTTAAAAGCCAAGGTGCTAGGGTTTAGTTTAATGCCTAGTATTGTAACTAAAATTATAAAGTAACTGCTGCAGAACCTCTTTCAAAATCATCCTTTATCGTCCTGGAATCAAGAGCCATTTTGGACATAGCCATGTGCTTTGCCGAACCTCTCTGAAGTTAAGTACACGTAATATCTAATTAATACCAGTGGTGTATCTTGGTTTTGTGCTGCCCTAAGCAGAAAAATTTGGGGCACCCCCCTACCCACGATGCAACACCCACGACATATTAAATTTGCCGCCCTAGGCAGCTGCCTAGGATGCCTCGCGGTAAATACAGCATTGATTAATACAATGCTATATAGAATATAACAGTTGTACGTTTGTATCTTTATTTGTGATATCCTTTTAGATATATTGTTTTTACCACCAGAGGTATAAATAAAGCATATTTTTATGGAGCTGGACCTTCAAACTGGTTTCTGGAGGAACTTTGTGATGGGAGGTCAGAGAGTTTTTGGCTCAGCAGTAGATACAGAAAACTACCGCAGACACTAAAAATGAAATACAGATTAAAAAAAACTATTGGAAGAATATAGTTTGGGTGAGTGTAAGCAGTTGTTACGCCCCTAATAAATACTGTAAACGCAAATAAATACAACAGATATTAAGAAAAAATATATAATTTAATTTATTCAATTTTGCTGCTTTTGGCAAGATTAAAACAATAATTGTGTTCTGGGTATATTGAATATTTTGGAGGATTCAGGTTGTTTTCCTCTCTTTTCACCTTTTTTGATCTGAAACAGGAGAAGGTAAACAGATAGTCATAGAAGTGATAGAGATCTTAATGAGCCACTAAAGCTTTTTCTTCCCTTGTGAGCCTATTTTAGAAGCATGTAATGAAACTGCTACAGCGCAAAACAAATAATTTTTTTATTCTGATCCAACCAGGGGACAATAATTAGATGTAAAAACGAGTGTATCTGATTGTTTCCTCCAAGAACTGAGCTAAGTACCCCGTGTTATAGAAAAAATTCTGTATAGCTTGGCTTATAAGAATTGTCATATGGAATCACTTACTGGTGTGTCTTCATTATTCTGAGGCGTATTTTTCCGCAGTTATTTGAAATAATCTGCCATCTGTCTTCCCCAGGAGATGTGCGAGTGTTTGGTCTGACTGTGAAACAGATAATGTCTATTAGTACACAATAGTTTGGGAAGAAGAAGCACCATCCCGGGACAAGGTGTTCTTTGGTTGGAAAGACTTAGCAGACACTAGTGGCACATGTGCTATAACAAAATTATGAGAAATATAGCTGTAAACATGAATGAGATCTAAGCTTTAAAGAAAAATACACTCTCTACATAGGAAGACTTCATTAGCATCTCTTCAGTGCTGTAAGATGCTATTTGCCATTAATTTAGCTCAGCTAGTAGATAAACTGATGATCTGCTCACTATCTTTCCAAGATCTGTGAAATGAGTACCACTAAGGTGTGTAAGAATAATATCCATTATTCAGCTGCCAATTCAGTTAATTCTGTGAGTTTGCATTAAGGCACATGGAGTCCCACTGGAGCAAAAGTCTCTGTTGAAGGGATATGCTAGTCATCTCAATAAATAATCCATTTTAAGTAACACTAGTTTAGGTGAAAGTAATCTCCAGATACAAACATAAAAACATAGAAATATGTTTAACTTATGAGGCAGAGTCTGTTTCCTCATGGAGTCAATGGGAGGAGAACAAGAAGGACCACAAACAGGGTTTGGTTGTTGAGACTGTTTGGCACCCAATAGTGGCAGATGCACTGCATAAATATATCAATAACCAAAAGAATACTCATAAATGTACATGTATAAATAACCCATCTAACAATTCATAACATTGTCTAAGAAAAGAACTACTGAGCTGTACAAACATGCACCATCCTGGAAAATGTAGGTCTTGCTTAAAATGTGTACCTGACCTCAAAAAAAAATAGCCCATTTCTCTAAAACCTGGTGTGTTAGTGGGATTTATAACCAATGACCTGATGTTATTTTTTTATAAGTAAGTGCTTTTAGCTGTTGTATGAAAAAGAATACATTACAATAGTTATAATTGAATTTGTTTATTATCTTGTTTACTACGTCTTTAGTCCACTAATGAGATGAGTGTTTATGGCAGAAAACCTACAGAGCGTTTTAACACCAGATAACAATCTGGTGAAAAATATTAATTTGTATCGGGATGATATTTGCTAGCTCTTACTATAAGGGTAACATACAAAACAAATAGATTTTCTTAACCATCATTGTCAAAAAGCCTCTTATTAAGAATACATCAGTTTTATTGCATACTGCAGAATTATATTAATAAATGACAGGTATCATGTTTACTTGCAATCTTGTTTTTTATTTATATATTTTTCCGAATATATTTTAGATAAATGCTATTCTGTCTGCATTGTATTATAATACACTGCTTAAATTGTTGTTACACTTTACAATATAGTTCATAATATGTTCACTGACCAGATAATACACAGATGAGATTAAACTAATGGCAGCTCCCATCTGCTATACAATATTATCTTCTTACCTCCATCAAAGATAACAAATCTATAACTTCTACACAGAATTGATAACGTAAATGTTCTCTTATATTAAAGATACATTTAATTTCAATCTTTTTATATATATATATATATATATTATTTTTAAACCTACCAGTAGTTTTATATAGTTGTGTTGGCAACATCCCCTCCTTCACTAGTCTTTTATAAGTTGCCCCTTTGTTTGCTCTTCCTGATCTCCTGACTGGTACAACCTTGAATTGATAAATACCTTTATTTTATTAGTGACCTGCATAAAATATAAACACTGCCACTATCCGATAAAATACTAGTTATATACTTTTCACTTGTCTATTGTAGATGCAGAATTGCAAGCAAATGCATAACATAGGAAACATATATGTTTTATATTTATTTCTTGTCTCCAGTTAATAACATCACCTTGTGGTTTGATATGCACATTACACAATTGCACATTTGCATACAAAGCCACAAGGTGATGTCATAAACAGGGGACACAAAAGTCATATTTATAACACATGTGTCTCTTAATTTAGGCTTTTGCTTGCAATTCTCTTAACAAAATGTGTAACTCATTGTTCATATGTTTTTATTTTCCACATTCATAATATAAACAATGTTTAGGTGACAGTGTCCCTTTTAATGGCTCTTTAAGCCATCTTTGTTTGGTAAGCCTTCAACTTGGACTATTAGGAATCATTATTTACTTGGCACACGTAACAGGTAAATCAGGATGACTAGACTATTTCTCTATTGCCAAATATTACATTATGTTTGTACAGTACGCTAAAATACTGAATCAATGAATTTTATTTATGCATTATGTACTTTGGAGTCACTGTGTGCATGTGTCTTCATGTCTGGTCTGAGACTTATTTATCATGGTCTATTAAGGCTGTCACTCTGTGAGGCAGGTCAGTAATACATACCTTATCCATATAGGAGCAAATCTGCAAGAAAAGCCAAATATCAATAAGTAATGAAAGCTATTTATTTACAAACATGAGTTAGACCATAAGTAAGCATATCAGAAGTGAATCAATAAGATCTATTAGGATGACATGTATGAAATAAGGAATGAAAGAAAAACACAAGGGATTTATTCATTAAAGGACAATTAAACCTTTTTAAACTCTTGCCACCCTGATGGAAGCAAGTTTTAAAAAATATGTCCTGTTGGTCCCGAGTAAACCTAACGAGTCCTTTAACAGTTACCTGCGGGTTTACTCTTTTCAACTAAAAATCTACTTGGGAGGTCGACTTTCATTTTGAAACTACGTCAATTGCCGCACCAGCTTTTGTGTTCGAAAAAAAAACAGGTTCGAAGTTTCCCCATTAAAAGTAGTGGGAGGTAGGGTTGAAACCTGGCCAATGTTAAGTCTATGGAGACAGTACCAAGTCCGGTATTTTTCTGAAGAAAAGGTGGCAACCCTAGTGGGAGTTGAAATGACTAAGACAAATTTGGGTGCCGGGTTTGACTTAGTCTCAAAATGAAAGCCGACCACCTTGAACTAAAACTCGAATTTTAGTGAATAGAATCAGCAATGTTTTTTTCACAGGATCAGCAGATCCAATGCAAAATCTAGGAGAGAGACAGTCGCTGACCAGACTGGACTGCCTGTCTATCAGAAGTACATGGCAGTCTATCTTCACACTAGGCACAACTATTGTTTCACTTGTGCTTCTTAGGTGAAATAAAAATGTCATCTCACTGACTTATCTTTACATTATACAGTGCCAGCCCTGCAAAAAAGAAATTAACGTGTCAAAATAATTGTCAAACCTTTAAAAAAAAAAAACAGGGCCTCACCAGGTGTTCCCCCTACCCAGGTTCCTCCTGTACCCAGTTACAGGAGGAACCCGCTATTAAGTGACAAGTAAACCATTAATTGCAGAGTTATAAAAAAACATTAATATTGGTAAACAAAACTATTACTTGCGGCGTAATAAAAATAAATCTCCCAGTTGCCTATATTTCCAGCTCTAATGCCAGATTTTTGTAGTTTCTTTGCAATACAATTTTAAGGGAGCAGACCCATTACCCAGTTATAGAGGGACTACATCCCTCATTCATACATAAAATAAATAATTTTTTTAACGAGGCAGAAGAGAAGACCATGTCTGATGTCACCCTAAACCTGCCATCTGAATATCGCACCAATTGTGCACATTTCAAGCATTATTCACCCCAGACTTGACTTCTGTAATAGTAACAGTCCTTCCTATATCTCTCCAAGTCCTCCTCATTGAATGTCACTGAATTTAGAGGCCCAGATGAAATTTTTTTCAATATCATACCACAGAAGAACTGTGAATTGTTTTAAACTAAAAACATGTGCATTTTATTTTCTTATATTAAACACATGTACATCTTCCAGAAAGTACATTAGTGGGACTGCCGCTTTAGAAAGAGTGTGTCCCTTACCTCTGCAAACTGGTGTAAAATGGAGATTTCTGAGGGTCCAGATGTATCAGAGTTTTTGTGCAAAAAACCCCCCTACAAAACAATGATATCACATTAGCATGAGGGTCTAGTTACGAGATTACATGCAGTATAGTGCTGGTGGTGTCCTTGATTAATGCATTATCTTAAAGTGGGATGATAAACATGAACTGACCAAAGAGGGACACTATTATTTTTTTGGGAGTGGCTGAAGGTGTTGCTGTGGGAGGTGCATTCCCACAACATTGAACCCGTTAGTGACATTACTTTTTAGCCTTTTCCTTGGTGACAATGGCTGTTTTAACATTTCTTGGGTGTTTGTGCTAAGCCGTATTGTGAATTGTGTTTTTCAGCATAAGTAGGGCATTCATTGGATGTCATTATTTTTATCATATCATATCCTTTTATGCAAAAAAATAAAAAAGAATATGATGAAAAAAATTAAAAAAACATTTCTTTTCTGGTCTTTATTTGAAAAATAGTATACTTATCTCAGTAGTGTATCTTGATTTTGTGCTGCCCTAGGCAGACAAAATCCAGGCACCCCCCTACCCAAGCTGCACACCCACGTAACACACCTAAGACATGCCCGATCGCCTCCATTTCATGACCCCACATCACACATAACTTTCAGACTCACATCAAGCTCATACTCCCATCACACACACACTCCTACTCCCATCACACTCAGTCACACACTCCTACTCCCATCACAATCAGTCACACACACTGACTCCCATCACACACACTGTCTCCCATCACACACACTCTGACTCCCATCACACACACTCTGACTCCCATCACACTCAGTCACACACACTGTCTCCCTTCACACACACTCTGACTCCCATCACACTCAGTCACACACACTGTTTCCCATCACACACACTCTGACTCCCATCAGCACTTACCTTTCTCTGGTGGCTAGTGGCAGGCAGCATGGTCCCGGCTTCCCGGCGATTGTGCCGACAGGTCACGTGACCGGGTGCGCGTATCACGTCAGCGCGCCCGTCACGTGACTGTCGGCACTTCCGTGTCACACTGCATGGGGAGCCGAACAGGCAGCACGGAGGTTTCTCTGTGCTGCCTGTTCGGCTACCCGTGCAGCCTGGCAGGCAGAGCGATGATGAGGGGGATCTTCCGATCCCCTCTCACCTCCGTCTCTGCCTGCAAGCACGGTCTTTTTTTAATTTTTTTAAAGGGCCGGGTTTTTTATTTTTTTTATTTTTTCAGTGCTGTGGGGCGCTGCCGCCCCCCAAAATTTGCCGCCCTAGGCATCCGCCTAGGATGCCTCGCGGTAAATACAGCACTGACTTATCTACCAAAGCATACAAAAAACTCTGCTAAATAGATTCGAATATTTATTCTGAACTTAGAATCACCCACTGTTTTTATGTGTTCACGCTTTTTTCTTTAGGTTACAGGGCAATATGTATAAGCAGTGTAATGCTATTTTGAAAGCATTTTGGCCATTCTTCTTGAGGCCGAAGAACTGGGGCACTTTCAGAGCTCTTTTCACTGCTAACGGTTTTAAAAGGCCTTTTCAAATTGCTCTCCGGAGCGATCGGCAGTGCTCACAGAAACATAGAAACGGAGAGACATAAATGTGTCGGCGGATAAGAACCATTCGGTCCATCTAGTCTGCCCAATTTTTTTGAATACTTTTATTAGCCCCCTGTTCCCAGTCTTATAGCTAGGATAGCCTTGTGTCTATCCCACGCATGCTTAAAATCCTTGACTGTGTTTACCTCTACCACTTCTGCTGGAAGGCTATTCCATACATCTACTACCCTCTCAGTAAAGTAATACTTCCTGATATTACTTTTATATTGTTGCCCCTCTAATTTAAGACTATGTCCTCTAGTTGTGGTAGTTTTTCTTCTTTTAAATATACTCTCTTCCTTTAGTTAAGGTAGTTGTGCTTTTATATCAATTTGTGTAAACAATATACTCTACACGTATCAAACTATGTGAATATTTGACAATTGCCATCATTTGTTTTAACCCCTTCCCACCAATGAACGTGTCAGGCACGTACTGGGAGAAACTACCTTAACCACAACGGACGTGCCTCACACATCCTGCGCTGAAACAAGCACAGTATTGCACAATGCCTCTCTGTCTTTTTTGTCACTTTCAGTGCTCTTTTCACTGCCACCCATTTTAAAGCAGTGTGCCTTTAAAGCCGACATTTAAATCACTCTCCTGATTGATCAAAATTCGTGTCAGGCACGTCCGTTGTCGTTAAGGGAGTTTCTCCCAGGACGTGCCTGACACGTCCATTGTCGGGAAGGGGTTAAAAAAAATGATGGCAATTGTCAACTATTTGCATAGTTTGACACATATAGAGTATATTGTTTACACAAACTGATATAAAAGCACAACTACTTTAACTCAATTTAGTGTGAGATTTAAGAAAAAAGGAGGGACAGTAGAGGAGAAAAGATGGAGAGAGGGATTTGGGTGCAAAATAAGGACTGTCCTTCCTAAATAGGGACACTTGGTAGGTATGATATTGTCATCCCTGTTCTTAAATGCACCACCATGTATGTTAAAATGCTGACCACGACTCACCTCATGTTCTACACATTGGCCGCCTTTTAGCACATACTGTGCCACTAGAACGAGTTTCCTCAAACCGTCAGCGCCTGAAAATGTAATTTAAGAGAAATATTGGAGTAGGGAATTCCTTATTACAGTGCTAATAGAAGTGGGACACAGGTCTACTCACTAAAGAATGGCCATCAGACATTAAAGGGACACTAACCATTTTTTGCAATTGCTTGTTAAATGAGATCAGCAGAGGGAACTTTAACTAGGTAAAATAAGGGGACCTTAACTCTGCAGTGACAGTAAGAAACCATTGCAGCCTGACAGACCTCAATCAGACACGTGGATAGAACTCCCCTCTGATTTACTGGGCAAATGTTAGGGCCATCATCAGAAATGTTGGGGCTTCTTTTGTACCCCTGTGTTACACAAAGCATTACATATTAGATGTTAGAGTATAAGGGACAGTATATATGATATAATGCATTGAGCAGTATAAATTGCAGGTTGGTAGTGGGTATTATATACAAAGCAATGCATGGAGCTATTTGAACAGGGGGTTTGTATATAGGTAACATTATCTACATGTTGCAGTGTTACACACACACATACATATATTATTGCACAGGTTAAAAGGCTCTACATTGCTACTGCCTTATTCAACCCACAAGATTAATAGAGGTGTGAAAAAGTGGCAGTTGGTGTCTGCAAAGTTCTAACTTATTTACTTGAACAGGTTGAGTTACATCAGCTTTTCTCAGTTGGCACTAGTTAAATCTGTACAAATTAAATGGATACCCAGACCCCTGGTATAAACCAAGTAAGAGGCCATGAAGTTTTACTGCCCCCAAGAGTGGGAAGCCTGGGTGCAGTTGTGACCCCTTCCACCATGAAAAAAAGAGGGGGCCCCTCACTACAGCCAGGCCCCTATAAACAGTAAGGGCTATACCCCCCTGATGGCATAACTGCCCCATATTTAGTCTACATATGCCTAAATCAATTCATCTAGCCATGAGGCATCTATATTTTTCTGAAATGGGCCACATAATCATAAATAAATGGACAACATGTTTATACATGAGTATATATATATACATTTAAAAAACATTTTTTACTGTCATTTATTACAGTACTACAAAGGCTCTTTTAAGACCTATTAAGCCCTTCCTCGTTCTACATGTCAAAATTGCAAGCTGGAAAACCAAAAAGTGCACCTCTAAAATGTGATCTTTTAACCCCAAAACAAGCTGACAAACCTATGCATGGGAGATGTTGCTGAACACATATTTGGATTTTGTTTAGCAGCGACACACCAGAATATGTGAATTCATGTCTGAAGTACAATGTATGTGGAAAAAAACCACACATGAATTAATACCAAAAACTTTCACAAAGGCTGGTGGCAGAATTAGGGCATGGAAAGTTATAAAATACCACAATTTGAAAAAGGATAGGGTGTCTACCTTTAATAAATATATGATTTCATGTGGTAAAATACACCAGCTGGCTTCAAATATGTCCCAAGTGGGACATGGGCACAGGTTGTCTGCACATCAAAATTTCAAATTGGAAAATCAAAATGCGCAACTCACAAATGTGGCCTTTTAACCCCCTAACAAGCTGACAGCGAGTTTGTATATAGGTAACTGTATCTACATGTTGCAGTGTTTTTAATGAAGATACATAAATAAAGTTTAAACCTTTTTTTTAAGAAATAGTAAATTTAACAGCACATACCAAAATTACAATATGTATATATATATATATATATATATATATATATATATATATATATATATATATATACAAAATCCAAAGGCGGTGCACTCAGCTATGAGAAGCAGCAGGTTCCAAGTGCCCGGGTGCTGTGTAGCAGAAACACACAGAAGTCCAACGAAGAAAGCAATAAACACGCACTCACAGGACAAATTCAATCAATATGATCTTTAGTCGATACTCCAGACAATATCAGGAACAAGTAATCGACGTTTCGGTCCCCCTCAGGGACCTTTATCAAGACTGATAAAGGTCCCTGAGTGGGACCGAAACGTCGATATATATATATATATATATACACACACACACACACACAAATATATTATTGCATAGATTAAAAGGCTCCACAATGTTACTGCCTTATTCAACCCCAAAAGTTTAATAGAGGTGTGAAAAAGTGCCAACTGGTGTCTGCAAAGCTCTAACATATTTACTTGAACAGGGTGAGTTACTTCAAGTTACAAGTCCCTTGAGTGCATGTTATTTTATCTTTTTTTACTGATAAATGTGTTTGGAGCTGCATGCTTTTCTCAGTTGGCACTAGTGAAATCTGTACAAATTAAATCGATACTCAGGACCTTGGTATAAACCAAGTAAGAGGCCATTAATTTTTACTGCCCCCAAGAATGGTAAGCCTGGATGCAGTTGTGACCCCTTAAACCATTAAAAAAAAAGAGGGACCCCCTCAGTGCAACCCGGCCCCCTTAAATAAGGGTTATGTCCCCCTGATGGCATCACTGCACTTGATGTCACTGACACATATTTCGGCTACATATGCCTATATCAGTTCATCTAACATGATTAGAAACATATGGGTATCACTGGCTTCGACAGAAAACAAGTATGTTTTTAAACTAAAAAGCCCTCATCTTGTTCTATATGGGACATCTCCTATTACCCTAGCAATTTTTGGACCACAACAATCTATTTACTATAAAATGATTTGTGGTAACCTGACAAGTAAACAAGAAAATCATCAATTGCTGAGTTATAAAAAATAATATTAATATTGTTATACAAAACTATTAATTACAAAGTTATAAAATTCTCCCACTGGCCTATATTTCCAGCTCTAATGCCTGTTTTTTTTAGTTCCCTTGCAATACAAAAGTGAGCAAACCCATTACGCAGCTGGTGAATAGGCTTAATCTACCGTTGAGTTGTCTTCTTTATCGAAATAATCTATTTCCATTTCTTACCGGACATTTCTACCAAATCTTTCAGCAAAATTATTGGACTACACCGCAAGCAACGCTGCAACTGTAACTGACAAAACTGTCTTCAGTATACGTGTTTACTTTGGAATTGCCCGTTACCAGGAGATACAGTTAGAAAGATGCATCTTGCTGAACATTCCGAGAGGACACCAGGCAAGACATAGCCTATTGCTATGTAATAGATCTCTATGGGCATAGAGTGAGTGTACGAAACAGCCTCTCTTATAGTGAGAGGAAAATATTTATGTATTTTTGTGTAGCAAGAACCTTTCATACTATGGGGATGACTTTAAACATGTAGCATGAAAGAAGCTGGGTAGCTAAAAAGAAAAAAAAGTATATATTTGTAAAGCATATCCTGTTTAAGTAATGTAATTGTGCTGTTTATTGGAAACTTGTTATCATCTGCAATGTTCAAAATGGCACAAGTCAGTCAACTCTTCAGAGTGCCACAGATACAATCTTTGTGTGATATCTTTAAGTAAGGACGAATAGTGTTGACTGTTCTAACATAGACACAAGTATGTCAGTCAAGGTATTATTATTTCTGTTTTAACCATGGAGGTTGTGTGACATCCACATTCAAGTGTTACTAGTGTAACCTGCGAGGCACTTAGAAACACCAATCACTACTTACAAATTAGTTGGATTGTCCCTCTGAGTGACCACATCAGCCCAGTAGAAGGGAGCACTGCTGTAAAGATGGTGCTTCCCATCTATTGGCAAGAGCAACTGAAGTTATTTTGTTCGCTTCCATTGCTCTAGGAGGCACTGCAGGATGAGTGATGAGCACTTATCATACAGTCAAACCAAAATCTGTGAATTCATGTCTGAAGTACAATGTATGTGAAAAAACTGCCACTTCAAAATAGTACCTATAGCATTAAATACTTAGGTATTCACGCTGACCCAAAAGACTGGTATAATTTAAACTTTATACCCTTAATGGAAAATATGAAAATTGACCTTTGAATATCCATGAAAATCCTGCCAAAAATATTATATGTGATGCAGACAATGCTAATACATATTCCAAGTTCCATTTTCTCTAACCTGAGAAAACTGTTTAACTTTGTCTGGAAGGGTAAACCAGCTAGACTGGCTTAAAAATATCTCATTAGGCTTCGAGATAGGGGCGGATTGGGCCTGCCTGATATTTACAATTATTATCGAGCTATACACCTTACTCGGGTCCTTGAGTGTACACAAAAGTACCCCAAACCATGGATTAAATTAGCAGAAGATCTTATTGAAGAAGAATTATGTCACCTACCTTGATTTAATAAATTGAATGAGAAATTGAGTAAAATGACCTGGAAAATGTATCCAGCTGTTGCACCAATGCTGAGGATCTGGATAAAGGAAAGTAGATCGAGTGACATAGCAAGACTACCAGGGCCAATGCTGCCCATCACTAATAATATGGATTTCAAACCAGGAGTAAGGAATAAGGTGTGCTTTAATAGTCCTGTAAGAGAATAGAGTAACATTAGGCTGGGAAACATCACTAATCTATTTCCAGGTGAATTGTTACCTAGAAATGTGATACATAGACCAGAACTAAATAACATTGTAGGATTCCTCTTCTCTGCACAAGTGGGTCACTTTGTAAATTCCTTTAGATCATATTATGAAAAGCTGTGCATTAAGAAGGAAAACATATATATATATCCCCCATGTGGAAATATATCAAATCTTGATGGCCATAGAGGGCCCTGAAGTACCATGTTTCTGCAGAGTGTGGGAACTAGATATAAACATTGCCATGGATTTGGACCATTGGGGATATTCATAGATGTTGTCAGTCATTAAATAAGAGCTGATGGAAATGGGGAAAAGATGAGGGTAGCCTATTACACATTTTTAGCGAGTGTAACATGATCACAAGGTGATCGTAAGAAGGACTCTTACAATAATGAAAAAATCCTATTACTAAAAAAATCCTTTTACTATATCTTCTGAAATATGAAACATATTTTTAATGAAAATTTTAATAATGTGAAAAATCTTCCTATGGGCTGCTATTTATGTGCATAATTTTATATATAATTTGAGATGCTCTGTATAAGTGAGGAAAACAGTGTTAGGCGCTACTTTAATTGACTTATTATTTTTAGTGTTTGCAGCTCACTATCCAGTGGAAATGTTACCTCTATTTCCACATAAAAAGAAGCCAGTTTACCCCTGTTATCTGCTTGAAAGGAGTATCTCATGCTTACAAGTCAGAAAAACATGGAGCCTGTGCTACAGCAGAGGAGTGTAAGGGCCAACACCTACCTCTAACTGTTGTTCAACTACAATTCCCATATGACTATCCTGTTCTAGAGCATCTTAACAGAGAAACCATAACCGTCACATTTAACAGTTCTCCAACCCTGCCTTAAAATGTGATAAGGCTACAATTGAAAGCTTTGTGTGTCAAAACCATGAACAAAACACTCAATAATACCATGTGACCCATGAAACCAGTGTCCCATTATTCAGTGAACTGGACTAACTGACATATGCTAAAGCGAGATCCTCCTTAAAATACTAAGTGATCAGTCAAACCAGGACAGGTTTAGGTCCACCTTTATATAACTGGCCACTTGTAGTAAAAGGGAAGGTGTAGGAGGAACACTGATCACTGGAAGAATGGAACAGGTTTACAAACCGCTTAGTTCAACAAACAAACAGTTACAAAATATACTTTGGTACCAAACTGAACAAACTTTTCTTTACAATGAGGTTTTTAGCGGTACCTTTTCCTTGCTTGCAAACTGAAAAAACTTCAGAAATTAACAGCAAGTAAGGCGTCCATTTTAGATATTATTTCTCTGAATTTCCTTGCTGAGTTTTGTTGTTTTAGGTTACTCAGAAAGATGCTGGACAAATGTTGGTGGCAGGTGAACAACCAGAAGTTGCGGGGGCTCTGCAAAGACTGGAAACTACATCAGCATCACATTCCTGGCTTTGCTGGCTCCCGTGTTCTTGCAGTTTCTTCTTTTTCTTGACTACCTGATCTGCTTCCATATCCTCTCCACCACAAACCATAGAAGAGTTTTCAGTTTTTTCATGGATGCAGTCATTAAGTTTGTCCATTCTCTCTCTTTTCGTCTTTCATTTGTTTTCTGGCTTCTTTGTGGTGTGGTTGCGGGGAGTTGGATCTGGAGAGGCCTGCCCCAGTCGGGAATAGGTATTTTCTGCTCTGGCATCACATTCCTTTATTTCGTCTGTCTTCAGGGGTGACACAGTTCGTGTCTTTCTCCCTCTGGTTAGGTTTCCCTCCATTGCCCCATTACAGCTGATGGTATGATCATTTAGTTTAGACTGTTTTTTGTGTTTCAAGGGGGTGGTTGTGGTTTCTGACTTGGCAGAGAGAGCTCACTTCTTGGTAGGTGGGGGATCCCAATAAGAGGGGAGTAAGGGTTGCCATTAGACATGGTGTTCTTTATGCTGGAAGTAACAGAACTGGGACATTCAACTTGGGGGTGTGGAGTTTTGCAAGAAGATGCATCAATACTTTTCCTGGACTCTGGAAGCCTCAGGTAGAACAGAACATACGCCTGTTGGTTGAGCACAACCTTGATGTTACTAGCATGAACTAGAGAATCATTCATCTGATACCAGTGTCCCTTACTGGCTTTAACATAGCAGTAGTAATAGCCTGCATGGCAGCTGTACCCAGAATGCACCAGCACAGCATAAAGCACGTACATAACAGGTTCTCCGGTACTCTGTGACATGTATGAGCGGATGTTCAGGAATTCTGGGTAGCCAACATCCTTAGGGATTTTATCTCCGCTATAGTTGGCGAATCGTTTCAAAGGCAGAGTGAGAATATTTGATGCTCGGTGAACACTAAATCTCTTGCTGGCTGGAACCTTCTTTTTACATTTTGCACACATGTAGGCATTCTCTCCACTCAGGACATCAGATTTCACAAATATGTTCCAATCCGTGGACAATGTTCACTGCATTCCGTATCTCCAATGCAATGTCCAGGTTCGGGTCATAGGTGTAAGATACACTTTTACACACAGAGCATGTCACACAAGACCGTAAGTAGCCCCCAAATATCTGGTGCACCAACGTTGTGGCCTGACTCTGGTGATCTAACTTGGTATATCCATTAAGGCAGGCTTTCTGCATAGCATCTATAGTATAGCAAAGGAATTCATGTGCATCCTCCTGGCTGCCAAATTGGAAATGGCAAGCAATTTCCTTTATCTCTTGCACTGGTTTGATGCCATTTCCAATGTTCGCAAAGGCTTGGATGAGATGGTTCTGCATAATGCACAGTATACAGAATCCTCCATGCTGACAGTTGTGGCTCTGCTCCTTGGATAGCAGGTAGTTAGCCAGGGGTGGGGTGTAGGTTAGGCACTGCACAGAGGAGTTCAAGAAACAAGTTGTAACCGATTAGTACTCTATTTCTGTCCATTACGTCTTAATTGCTTAGAATTTAGCAGTGCTAACCATACAGATATCTTTTATCAACAATATTATATTGATCAGCAGGTTTATCTATTTAAATTAAAAAATTATTGAGAATACAATAAAAAAATAGGGAGTTGGATGCAATAACCTTTTGTCTTTTTAAATATTTTATTTAATATAAATAAATATAGACAATGTATAAAAATATCTTAATAAATCATAATAAAAGCAGAGTAAATAAAGTTAAATGTATATGCTTGCAATAAGTAAACTAAAATCACATACTCTCCTGGGTGTTTACAGGTTAATCTCTCATTCTTGTGTTAATGCTGTTGCATCAACATAGTCTCCTCATTCTGTGTCAACTAACTGATAATTGGTGTTTATATAGATTTTAGATAACCTTACTTCCGCTCATTTATGGGCAGGAAAAATACCATATGATACATTAAAACAGGTAACTATGGTTTAATTTGGGGTAAATCTCGGTCAATCAAGAAAATATTAATTAACCTTAAGTCTTGATTTCTTGGCAAACAGTCAAGGCCATGACATAATAATGAGGTACATGTCCTGGCCTGGCAGGACAAAATGGCGTCTATAGTCTAAACACTTACTTGTGAAGCTGGTCGTGAAGCCAGTTTGATAACAGAAAGAACACAGTTGAAGCTACACAATTTGACCGTTAACAAAGTATTTCCTAGATTTTGGAGCCAAGACCGCACCCTGGATACTCTCTCCCACTTCATAGACAGTTTATATGCTGGGAAGAGAACTTTCTGAGGCAGTGGAATGCCATCTGAGCTCCTCCTGTAGAAAGCATTTCGTAGAAACGTTGGGGGGCTATTCCCTTGGTATCTTCTATCTGGTCTCAGCATTTTTGTAAGTGTATTTAGCTTTTGTCTATTTATTTTTCTTTTTTTGCTCCCCCTTTTAGTACTATTTGTATGAATTTCTTATTTTGTTATATATTCATTATTACTAGCCTGGATTTGGCTTGTATTTGACTAGTATTATCTGTATGTTATATTTAAATTTTTTTTACTTTTCTTTGACATTTTAATTATTACAATAAAAGTTATTTTTTATATTTTCCTAACATGGTGTGCTGCCTTTCTGTATATATCTATTGATTTTTGGGTGGTATGGGACCGCATTTGTTGCATTCACCCTAATCATTATTATTTGATTTACGGATTCTGTTATGTCTAGTGGTCCTACCTCATTCTGTTTTTTGGATGCCATCTGCATTACCAGTCGGTAAGTCACAACTCTGTCTCTAGTTTTGAACCCCTTCAAGGCTCTTATGTGGGGTCCCAGCCCGAACAGTTGGGCTTAGCAGCACATGTTCCCTCTTCAAGGTCTCCAACTGGTAGTGGAAGCTTTTACTGGCTTTCTCAAACTCCATTTTATGCAAAAGAATTTTCTTGGCGGATGAAGGCAGCAACTTCAAGGCATCTTTGAGATTCTCCACAATAGTCATGGTGCATCACGGAGTTGAACCGTATTCTGTATGCTGAGGAAGAAAACTGAGTATGCAGTCAAAGAGTAGCCCACAAGACAATCCGGGTCACAAAGGCAGGCAGCACACAAACAAACATTGTAATAAAGCAATGTGAGGTCACAATGGTATGAGGCAGGCAAAGGAGGGGTCAAATAGGCAGTCTGGTTCACAATTGTAGGAGGCTAACAGCAGAGTGGTCAAATAGCAATCCAGGTCACAAGGGTAAGTTATAGGCAAATAGAATGGTCAAATAGCAATCCAGGTCACAACGGTATGAAGCAGGCAGTGGAGAGGTTAAATGCGGTCCTGGCCAAAAGAGGGGGAGAGCAGCAGTAGGATAAGCAGGGAGCACAATAAGGGACAGCTGACTAGTAGCAGTAAGTATTCCCCCTAACACATCTCCAATCGTATTGTATAAATATGTGACAGCATACTCGTTTGATCATAGGATATTAAATTAAAGAACCCCATTCCTCCATCATTTCTATTTCTGTATAGTAACCTCTTCAAGATCCTACATTTTCCCTTCCTCCAAATACACAACTCTCATCTGCAGGTGGTATAACCATTTCTGTAGGATGTATGCTCTATTGGCGTTCAGTCTATCTACCCAAGATAAATGTATAGATTTCCATACACCAATTTGTGTTTGCATTTCCTTAAATAAAGGGAGATAGTTCAGCTCAAGTATGTTATTCATATCAGGGGAGATGACAATTCCGAGATACTTAATTCCCTTGGACACCCAGCAATGTCAGTTTATCCAAAGTAGTATCTCACTCCTAATTTCTATAACATTTCTATAGCAAAATCGGTGAATTAATATAGACACAATGAAAATCTCTCTTTATCACACCATACATTAGTGCTAGAAGAAAAAAAATCTAAATCCTATTATATTGTAGCATACTTTCAGTACATAATGTGTTACACACAAATATCGTATTGCATCTTTATTGCACTATAACCTAGAGCCGCACAAAAAGAAAAGAGAAAAAGGAAACAAAAATGTTATGGTGCCTCCTGACAGTCCACATTCATTAATACAGTTACTCAAGATTTTCTTACATGGGTTTTTAGCCAGTCTCTAGCTTTAACACAAGTCTGTACAGAGTACACCTTATCCCTGTATTCAAACATAACCTTCACAGGAAAACCCCATCTATAAGGTGTCTTCTGCTAGCTTAGAAATTCTGTTAATAAGTTTAAAGTTATGCTTTTATTTATTGTGAGAGTCAAAAGTTTCAGAAAAATATAAGGTCCTTAAATTGTCCTTCATCTGCTGTAAAGTATCTTGCTATGGAGGAAGATTTTATGTTGACATCAGAACAATTATATACCTTGGAAGCTCTTGAGGTATATTTCTTGGTCTACATGTCCTGTCTGCCGTTTTAATAATGCGCTCCTACTTGGCCTCAGTAATGCCCATTTGTATGAAAAGTTCCAGGAGAATTTTTCAGACACCCCTCTTTTTTCGACAACGGTCTTCTGTCTCCAATAGTTTGTTATCTAATGCTTCCACTTTATCTTGTAGGCCTTTCATAAGGTCAGTGTGTGCATTAACTTTGAATGTTAGACCATCTATTTTGTGTTTGTTTTCCTTTAACCTACTGCCAAAATTTTGTATATCCTCCTGAAATATTTTAAAGTTACCCTTGAGTTCACATTTTATCTGTTGCATTAGAGATTCAATGCATAGTCGCACATTTTCTTTTGAGACTGAACTTCTTTCCATGCTTGGCGGATCCGCAGTTGGTCTTGTAGAATCCATCTCCATCTCATTGGATGTTGCATGAATTCAAATCCATAGACTTATTAAGTTTGTAAGCTCTTTTAGAGATTTGGGGCAAGAACAGAGATGACATTTTCTTTTCTTTGGAAGATTCAAAATCTTCTTTATATCTTTCCTAGCTTGTACTCTTTGCCCTTGGGTTTTTTGTAACTGTCATTATGATCTTTAGACTTCAAAGACAGTGATGCTTATCTTGCTATATCAGGGTAAGCAACAACCTCCGTTTAATGTATTGTTAAGACAGATTACTTAAGAGACAGGAAGTCTTTACCACCATATATTACCAATCAGATAGCGGGCTCTCATTAATTAGTCCAGAAATGTTGTTAATAGTGTTGAGCGGACACCTGGATGTTCGAGTCCGGCGGGTTCGTCCGAACTTCGAAAAAAAGTCCGGGTCTAGGTTCGAACTTGACCCCGAACCCCATTGAAGTCAATAGGGACCCGAACCATCTCAGTGCACACCTGATTTTGTCCGCCAGTTGGTTGTACAGGGAAGGGATGGCTCGCCTGGAAAAGTAGTGGCGACTGGGAACCACATACTGTGGGACAGCCACCGCCATCAGGTTCTTAAAACTGTCCATCTCCAACAGAAGGAATGACAGCATTTCAAAGGCCAGGAATTTTGAAATGCTGGCATTAAGGGCCAGGGATTGCGGTTGGGTAGGGCCATCCTTCCTCTCTCTAGTATTTGGGAGATGGACAGCTGAACGCTTCCATGGTACAGTGTGGAGATGCTTGCCACATGTGTGCCACAGTGTGGCATTGCTGCCACATCCTCTGTTTGCGGGGTGGCAGGTGCCACTGTGACTCCAGAGGTGGAGAAAGAGACCGAGACAGCAGCAGAAGAGGAAGCAGGAGGAGTCTGAGACCTTTCTTGGTTTTTGAGGTGCTTACTCCACTGCAGCTCGTGCTTTGCATGTAGATACCTGGTTATGCAGTTTGTGCTCAGTTTTAGCATGTTTATGCCTCGCTTCAGGCTCTGATTGCATAGCGTGCAAACCACCCGTGTCTTGTCGTCAGCACATTGTCTGAAGAACTGCCAGGGAACTCCTTGGGGCTGGCTTTGGTGAGCTCGGTCCCTGGGTGCGGTGGGCAGTAGCAGGCGTACTGTCTAGGGGACGGCCTCTCCGCTTTTGCACTCTGCTCCCTATTTTGCTCTGCTGGTGCCTCTGTGCGACCACCGCCTCTTCCTACAAACTGGACACATCACTCGCATGACCTTGTTTCCATGTGGGGTCTAGGACCTCATCTTCCTCCACATCATCTTCCACCCACTCCTCAACCCTGCTCTCCTTGCTGGTCTGCACACTGCCAAAAGCCACAGTAGTTGGCACCTGTGTTTCGCCATCATCAGAGACGCGCTGCGGTGGTCCTCGCATGTCCACATCCCGACACATAAGTGGTTGTGCATCAGTGCGAGAGGATTACTATTGTGGTGTGTCCTACATTAACTCTCGCAGTACTGGTTATCCAAGTGTGGTGTGCTCCTGTTTACCATCTGATTACGGGGTACAGAGACTTCCTCTTCCTTGCTACCACTGTCAATTGGAACTCACTTTTACAAACAGTGTCCTGTTCCTACCACACTACTATCAAGCTACAGGTGCAAGGTTAGTTCTCACTTCCTCACATACTATATATATACTGGTTATCGTACTGTTCTGATTCTGCATATTGGCCTCCATCCAGTACCTCGATCCTCACATTCCCTTTAGATAAACCATGTCTTTGGCATCCATTAATACCGGATCTATGTAGCATTGTAAGAAGTGCATTACGCCTGACTCTTGTTCCAGCAGGTTAATCCTGGAGGGGGGGGGGGGGGGGGAGGCTGGACAATAGCTGGTGCGGGGGAAGGAAAGGGGACACATGTTTAAAGACCAAGAAACAACATGGTCAGAGAAATAAGAGGGCTCTGAAACTATTTCTACTTAAAAGTAAAGCTTTCATCTTGGACTAAGTTTAAGTGCCAAGTTGCTAGGGTTTAGTTTAACGCCTAGTATTGTAATTAAAAGTATAAAGTAGCTGCTGCAGAACCTCTTTAAAAATCATCCTTTATCGTCCTGGAATCAAGAGCCATTTTGGACACAGCTATGTGCTTTGCTGAACCTCTCTGAAGTTAAGTACATGTGATATCTAATTAATACAATGCTATATAGAATATAACAGTTGTATGTTTGTAACTTTGTTTGTGATATCGTTTTAGATATATTGTTTTTACCGACAGAGTTATAAATAAAGTATACCGTATTTGCTCGATTATAAGACGACCCTGATTATAAGACAACCCCCCAAACGTTGTATATTCCTTTAGGAAAAAAACTAAAAGCCTGAATATAAGACTACCCTATAGGAAAAAAAGTTTAACTTGTATATATGTAAATTGCTTTTTAATATTTAATAAAAAAATTATATTATACAAATGCATTTGTTGTTTTTATTTCCTTTTATGTGCCAATGCGGCCCCTCTCTCCCCATCCCCTTGTCTGTCTATTTCCCCTCTCCCTCCCTCCCCTTGTCTGTCTATCTCCCTCCTCCCTCCCCTTGTCTGTATATCTCCCTCCTCCCTCCCCTTGTCTGTCTATCTCCCTCTTCCCTCCCCTTGTCTGTCTATTTCCCCCCTCCCTCCTCTTGTCTAATTCCCCCTCCCTCCCCTTGTCTGTCTAATTCCCCCCCCCCTCCCTCGTCTGTCTAATTCCCCCTCCCCTTGTCTGTCTAATTCCTCCTCCCTCCCCCTCACCTTGATTTTTTCCCTGGTGGCTAGTGGGGGCAGCTGGGGGATGTCTGCACGATACGTGCATACATCCTCCATGCTGCCCGACACCTCCGTCTATTATGACGGACAGCTGTCCGTCATAATAGACAGAGGTGTCGGGCAGCATGGAGGATGTATGCACGTATCGTGCAGACATCCCCCAGCTGCCCGATTGTCCCTGGTGCCTAGTGGGGCAGCAGAGGAAGTCTGCGCGATGAGCGCAGACCTCCCCTGCTGCCGCCCGGCACGCTCGCCGGGACTTCTGTGACGAAAGCGGAAGTACCCGGCTTCTTCACAGAAGCCCCAGCGGTCGTGCCGGGCGGAAGCAGGAGAGTCTGCTCTCATTGCGCAGACTTCCCCTGCTGTCAGAGAGGGGGATCCAGGTCCCCTGCAGCTCTGCTGGGGACCTGGATCCATGTCTTATAGTCTGACCTCAATTTGAGGTCAAATTATAAAACGACCTCGAATATAAGACGAGGGGTATTTTTCAGAGCATTTGCTCTGAAAAAAACCTCGTCTTATATTCGAGCAAATACGGTATTATATATATCACAATGTCTTTTGGTATTCATTTTTACATAATTTATCTGTATTCTCAAATCAAAAAATGTATTGTTGTGCTGTTAGTCTTGTTTGTCTAAATAAATATTTATTAATTATTTCAATTATAAATAGTTGACGGGGAGTGGCCCAGGGCCGTCTTTAACGCAGGGCAAACGGGGCAGCTGCCCTGGGCCCAGTTACTCCTGGGGGGCCAAAAGGCAGCTGTCCCGTGGGCCCCCAGCCCCTTCTTTCCGCGTTCACAGCTGACGCCGGATATGACATCGTGTCACATCCGGTGACTGTTTCCCTCCTCCATGCAAGAGGAAAGACTGCACGGAGGAGACATCCGGCGGGGGACACGGAGCAGTGAAGTGTAAGTACTAGGAAATGGGGGGGGGGGGGGCAAGGGGCTGACTGGCACAGTATTACAGACATCTTACTGGCATAATATTACAGGCATCTGACTGGCATAATATTACAGGCATCTGACTGGCACTATATTACTGGGCATCTGACTGGTACAATATTACTGGGCATCTGGCTGACACTATATTACTGGGCTCTGACTGGCACAATACTACTGGGCTCTGACTGGCACAATATTACAGGCATCTGACTGGCACTATATTACTGGGCATCTGACTGGCACAATATTACTGGGCATCTGGCTGACACTATATTACTGGGCTCTGACTGGCACAATACTACTGGGCTCTGACTGGCACAATATTACAGGCATCTGACTGGCACAATATTCCTGGGCTCTCACTGGCATAATATTACAGGCATCTGACTGGCACAATATTACAGGCATCTGACTGGCACAATATTACAGGCATCTAACTGGCACACTATTACAGGCATCTGTCTGGCACAATATTACAGGTATCTGAATGGCACAATATTACAGGCATCTGACAGGCACAATATTCCTGGGCTCTGACTGGCACACTATTACAGGCATCTGACTGGCGTAATATTACAGGCATCTGACTGGCACAATATTACAGGCATCTGACTGGCACAATATAACTGGGAATCTGGCTGGGACAATATTACTGGGCATCTGGCTGGGACTATATTACTGGTATCTGACTGGCACAATATTCCTGGTATTTGACTGGCACAATATTCCTGGGCTCTGACTGGCACAATATTCTTGGACTCTGACTGGCACAATATTCCTGGGCTCTGACTGGCACAATATTACTGGGCTCTGACTGGCACAATATTACTGGGCTCTGAATGGCACAATATTACTGGGCTCTGAATGGCACAATATTATTGGGCTCTGACTGGCACAATAATACTGCGCTCTGAAAGGCACAATATTACTGGCATAAATGTGTGTGGGGGGGTAACATTGCGATGGATGGCGGGATTGCATGCAGAGGAGGGGGCAGGGTCCAGGGGGCCCAAGCAAATGCTTGCCCAGGGTCCAATCACTATTAAAGACGGCCCTGGAGTGACCGGAAGCTCATGTAGAGGAGACGTGCTGAGTGAGCTCCCGCCAGGAAAACAAGCCTCATGATCTAAGCATGAAACCTTCTGATCACCCTAAGAAAAAGACTGCCACCTCCTCAGACATCAGTATTGGGCTATCCCCCTTTATTTTGAATCCAAGACTTTAAGTTCGAATCCCTGCGCTATTTTTTCTGCTGAGCCCACGAGTTACTCACCCCTGCAATCCAGTACAGGACCTTATTTTACATCACAGAGACACTCTGCAAGGGCAGAACAAAATGTGGTGACCGTGAGCAATTCCCACACACAGATATATATTTTTAGACCCACACCGCCCTGGGAGGGAGAGAGGGGAGAATCATCTAGAAGAGCCGTACGTCTCTATGTATGATGTTTACCCATGCTGAGCACCCCACTGGGACTTTGACCATGACGGACAGTTGGGAACTTATTCTATTTTTCTCCAATGTTTTCTAATGCTTGTTGTTCTTATACTATGGTTTGATGCCTATTTGTTTGATTGTGATATATTCCAAATTATTGGCGTTTGCACTGGCGGGGTTGCGACATCCCATTTAATAGACAGCATCTAATCTACAGTATATTTTTTGGACATCTGGCCCCTTCCCAAAAATAACACTGTGTCAATATATCTGGCCACAACCTCTCTCTATAAGGGAGCCCACGTGACCGTGACACTCTTGCTACCTAAAGATTCCCTGATTAAGAGAACCTTTCTAGAACCCATTTCAATAGGACTAAAGTCCCAAATTTTAGCAACCTCACATACGACAGAGTTTTTTACTCGCATTCCCCATTTCAGAAAAACAAGAGAGTAGCAATATTTGTAGCCGAATCCTTACCATTTGTGATCATTAAGAAATGGAATGATAGCGAAGGACTCGCAGTGTTTCTTAAAGACTCAATTGGTTCTGAAATATTAACTGTAGCTAATGTATACTCACCCAATGTTAACCAGAATTTGTTTCTTTGTTCAATGCTCCGAGAACTGGCGAGTTGGCTGAAGGTCTCACAGTGTTTGGAGGTGACCTCAACCTTGCACTGGACCCAACTCTGGACTCCTCTACCGGGGCATCCACACTCATATTCCCGAAACTCAAAAAGGTAAAAAAAGCGCTTCACAATCTCCAACTCATAGACACCTGGAGGATATTACACCCCACCACTAAAGACTACACATTCTATTCTCACCCTCAACAAAAATATACCCGACTAGACTACCTTTTCATTGCGCACAGACATCTTGACAGACTAACATCAGCTAAGATAGGCACTATCACATGGAGCGACCACGCACCTACAGTTATAAAAGTAGAGATGCCCATGATTCCCACGAGGAAAACCTCCTGGAAACTCAATGAGACCCTACTGGAGGATCAAACTCTTCTCCCTAAATTTTAACAATCCCTGAGACAATATTTTGCAGAAAACTTAGATACAGATACGTCCCCACTAGAGATGTCCCGAATAGTTAGCTGGCGAATAGTTCCCGGCGAACATAGCTTGTTCGGGTTCGCCACGGCGGGCGAACATATGCAATGTTCGGTCCACCCCTTATTTGTCATCATTGAGTAAACTTTGACCCTGTACCTCACAGTCAGCAGACACATTCCAGCCAATCAGCAGCAGACCCTCCCTCCCAGACCCTCCCACCTTCTGGACAGCATCCATTTTAGACTCATTCGGAAGCTGCATTCTTAGTGAGAGGAGGGATAGTGTAGCTGCTGCTGATTTAATAGGGAAATCGATAGCTAGGCTAGTGTATTCAGTGTCCACTACAGTCCTGAAGGACTCATCTGATCTCTGCTGTAAGGACAGCACCCCAAAAAGTCCTTTTTAGGGCTAGAACATCCGTTCTTTTTTTTTTTTTCAGTTCCAAAATAAATTAAAAAGTATGCTTTACACAGTGTATAAGGGTGATGTCACAGCACAACGGGAATCTAACAGGGGAAGAGGTGAAAGTAATCCTCCTCCTCCCACGACCACGCCGGCAAGGACAGGACGCTTTACAGACGTGTTTTTGATGGAGGACATGCCGAGCTTTTTAAGTCCTACACATCGCCACAGCCCTTCGGGGTCCACCCTCAGAGAACGACTCGACCGACAGGTAGCAGACTACCTCGCCTTAACTGCAGATATCGACACTCTGAAGAGCGATGAACCGCTTGACTACTGGGTGTACAGGCTTGACATGTGGCCTGAGCTATCCCAATTTGCGATAGAACTTCTGGCCTGCCCCGCTTCAAGTGTCCTGTCAGAAAGGACCTTCAGTGCAGCAGGAGGTATTGTCACTGAGAAGAGAAGTCGCCTAGGTCAAAAAAGTCTAGATTACCTCACCTTTATTAAGATGAATGAGCGATGGATCCCGAAGGGACTGACAGTGGGCGATACATTCGACTAAAAATGGCCTGATGAGGGGGACGTAACAGGGATTAAACTGATAAGAATAGTACGACTTAACACACCACTCCTATCTGGTGGCACATTAGATTGCACGCGCAGTGCCACAAAATTGAAGTAGGAGGACCGATCAAGCATCTTTTTCCATCTCCTGGTTCCTCAAATCGATGCCATATACACGTCCCCTGATAGGGGACGTAACAGGGATTAAACTGATAGGAATAGGTCTATTTAACACACCTTATAATAACGCAGAGAGAGGCAATGCAGAGAGAGGAGTCTGAAGAAGAGGAGTCAGAGGAGGAAGGTAGCTTTGAAGAGGTGGAAGACCAAACACAGCAGGCGTCCCAGGGGGCTTGTTGTCACCTTTCGGGAGACCTTCAATGACATCAGTGAGGACAAGGAACGGGACATGGCTAGCTTGGTATCCAACCTTGTGCAAATGGGGAGTTTGCGGTTGTGCAAATGGACTGTTTGCGGTTGTTTGCGGTGCGTTAAACGGGGAGTTTGGTCTGTCACTGTGAAGCGGGCATAACCCTTACTCTACCTGATTGATACAACATCATACCTGATGTTTTAAAGCACGTTATTCCAAACAATTTAGGAATGTTAGGTGATGTATTCCCTTTATGGATTAAAACCAGACTCTGCATCAACTAATTTTAATTTTGTAATTTCCCATGATAGTTTTGCACTGGATCCCCCTCCGGCATGCCACAGTCCAGGTGTTAGTCCCCTTGAAACAACTTTTCCATCACTATTGTGGCCAGAAAGAGTCCCTGTGGGTTTTAAAATTCACCTGCCTATTGAAGTCTATGGTGGTTCGCCCGGTTCGCCCGGTTCGTGAACATTTGCAGAAGTTCACATTCGCCATTTGCGAACGGAAAATTTTATGTTCGCAACATCTCTAGTCCCCACAAATCGCCTGGGAAGCACATAAAGCTGTCATGCGAGGCCACTTCATTAGTGCTGGCTCATTCATTAAACGACAAAGAATGAAATCCACGGCAGACATTCTTGCCAAAATTACACACCTGGAAACTGCACACAAACACAATCTCTCTCCCTCTTTATTTACTGAACTGACGAAACTCCACTCGGAGCTTGCGGACCTAAGTATCACCCAGACCCAAAGGTCCATACAGAGACTTAATAGTACATTCTATGCACACAGAGAAAAACCTGGCAAATATTTAGCGAGAGCCCTGCTAGATAAATATAGCTCAGCCTTTATTCCTAAAATTCGAGACAAACAACATCAACTACAAATACAAACCGATAAGATAGCTGAAGCTTTTAAAATCTTCTACCAGGATCTCTATAATATACATGAGGGTGAAATGTCGTCGCCTGACCTTTCCCTGCAACATAGAATTCAGTCCTATCTGGATAAACACATCACATTAACAATCACTGACTCAAATATAGCATTACTGGAATCCCCAATCTCTCCTGAAGAAATAGCTAACACTATTAAAAACCTGCCTCAGGGAAAAAGCACAGGCCCCGATGGCCTGACCAATGCTTACTACAAAGCCTTTAAAGACCAATTAATCCCCCACTTGACATCACTGTTTCACTCCCAGGCCTCTGGAGGCACACTACCCACCCAGTCGCAAGAGGCCCATGTCACTGTAATCCCCAAGCCAGGTAAAGACCCTGAGCTTTGTGGCAGATTCCAGCCTATTTCGCTTTTAAACACAGACGTTAAATTTGGGATAAAATCATCAGCACACGTCTAGGGCCACTGATGCCAGACATCATACACCGAGACCAGGCAGGTTTTGTGCCAGGACGGGAGGCCAGGGACAATAAGGTCAAATCATTGAATTTGATTCACCATGTACAAACAAACTCTATTCCTACTATGCTCTTATCTTTGGATGCTAAGAAGGCGTGCGTTTGACAGGGTGAGATGTAACTTTATCCCTCCTAAAAGACACTTTCCATTCCGATGGGCTGACTGCACCATTAAATATTTGAGTATTAACCTCTCCGTGAACCTACACACATTATACGACATAAACTATCTTCCACTTTTACAATCATTCAAAAGAGATTTGTCAACTTGGACGGGCAAGTGGATATCCTGGTTTGGTAGGGTATCCACAATCAAAATGAACATATTACCGAGCATTCTATACACTATCGAGGCGCTGCCTATTGAGATCCCGAAATCTTTATTCCTGGACTTAAAGCAGACAGTGGTGAAATTTATCTGGAAATCGTCTGCCCCCAGACTGGGGTATAACTTCCTAATCCGACACAAGACACTGGGGGGCATGGGACTACCAGACCTAGAAACGTATAAATCCTCTTTACTAGCAAGAATCGTGGATTGGACTAGACTGGCTCACAAATTGTGGCTATCAATTGAGCAAAGATCTCTTTCTATCCCAATCCCGGTTGCAGCATGGGTACCCAACCATCAACAAGTTGAACTCTCCCCACCACACCCCACCATATCCCCCACTATGCAGATATGGAAGAAGTTGAAAACCACCCCAGGGCTCATACATAATCCCTCCCCTCTTAACTCGCTCCTTTCAAATGACGACTTCCAACCGGGCTGACATGACAGACCTCTTGACAAATTCCTCCCTGCTAGAATACCATACCCGAGACTAGGACATTTTCTGACAGACAACGGAGACCTGAAATCCATTACGGAGCTCACAAACCCCCTTACCTCACTCAGGCTAAAGTACTAATCTAAACACAAATACAACACTACTATAAAACCTGTATCAGAGGAGGGTCCATAGCGATTGCTCTATCTGACTTTGAAACCCTGTGTGCCCAAAAAGACACTCGGCAGAATCTGATCTCAGTACTCCACGACCTGCTCACATCAATCCAACTCCCACAAAAGCCATATTATGTAAGACTGTGGGAAACTGACTGCCACACGGTCCCCACAGAAGACCAATGGCAGAAAATTGCTACCTTAAGCCACAAATGTTCGGTCTGCACTAGAATTCAAGAAAACACCTACAAAAGTTTTACTCAATGGTACAAAACCCCCGCACAGTTACATAAAATATATCCTTCCATGTCTGATGTGTGTTGGAGATGTAGGAAGGATTGGGGCACTTTCCTCCACATATAGTGGGAATGCTCATTAATACAAGCATTCTGGAAAATGCTCCACTCAATCATCATAGACATAGCGGACGCCTCAATCCAATTTGCACCTCTCACATACCTTCTACACCATACCAAACTACCCATCAACTAATATAAAAAAATCACTGACTGTCCATCTCCTGAATGCAGCAAATACCATTATACCAAGCTTATGGAAAATACCCTGTTCACCTACACTGAGACAATGGATAGCCACGGTTGTGAAGATACGTCAAGCAGAAGATCGGATAAATACAACGCAAGGTAGGGGACAAACTCACCTTCACCAATGGTTCCATTGGTCAATGTTTATAGATGTGAACTCTGTCAAAACTTGTTGATTACTCATCCTGACTGACCAAATTAGGTTCTATTGGAAGTTGTGCTGGCTGATCTCCCTTTACCCCTTTCCCTTTCCATCCCTACCCCAGGGACCTGTCTGTTCCCCCAACAGGTCCTACATATCTTCACTGACCCCATGTTGACCCTATCCCCCCTATTTTATATCCATCCATCCTGGGCTTCATGCCCTCACCCACTCTGCCCTTTTCTGTTTTATCTCTGTTTTTCAAGGTAAAACTCTAAACGGAAGAGACCTCCACTTCCTTCATGCCTGATGGCCTCACGTGAGCCTTTGGGCCTCTACCAAAATGGGAGAGTTGACTCCCGTAGAGGTGAACCTTCTTGCCCCAGAGGACACTTCTTACCCTCACACGTATCTAAGGTCACTTCTATTGACTGTCACATAGCAGTTCCTAAATGTATATTATTCATTGTTATACTGTATGATGTGACTGCCCAGGTGTCCACACCTGATTACTTTCTTACCCCTCCCCTCTCTTTTCATTTTCTGTATCCCTTATCTCCCTATTATTACAAAACAATAAAACATATATTATTAAAAATGTTTTATTATTTAACATAATTTAGCATACAGCAGGTCACGACCGCAACACAGGTCCATAACATGATCTTAATAGGTCATGGAGTTTTTTCTTCTTTTGATAAGTTTTTTTTAACTGAACCTTCAAACTGGTTTCTGGAGGAACTTTGGCATGGGAGGTCAGAGACTTTTTGGCTCAGCAGTCGATACAGAAATCTACAGCAGATACTAAAAATGAAATACAGGGAAAAAAAACTATTGGAAGAATATAGTTTGGGTGAGTGTAAGCAGGTGTTGCACCACTAATAAATACTCGAAACACAAATAAATACAACAGATTTTAAGAAAAAAATTATAATTTAATATATAAAATTTTGCTCCTTTTGGCAGGATTAATACAATAATTGTGATCCAGGAATATTGAATATTCTGGAGGATGGTCTTCCTCCCTTTCTTGATCTGAAACAGGAGAAGGTAAAAAAAAATAGTCATAGAAGTGATAGAGATCTTAATTAGCCACTAAACCATTTTTTCTTCCCTTGTGAGACTATTATAGAAGCATATTATGAAACTGCTACAGCGCAATACAATTATTTTTTAATCTATCGCTTCAGATCCAACTAGGGGACAACAATTAGATGCAAAAGTGAGTGTATCTCGTTGTTTCCTCCAAGAACTGAGCTAAGTACCCCATGTTATAGCAAAAATTGTCATATGGAATCACTTACTGGGGGGATGGGACACTTCATCGCGGCTGCTTCCGCGCAGCCGCTTCACCGCCGAGTCTACAGCACAAGACAGATCGTCGCTGGAGATTTCATCGCGGGACATTTCATCGCTAAAGGTAAGTATTTTACCGATTTTAGTTGGTTTAGAATTAGGGTTTAGGGGGTTAGAATTAGGTTTAGTGTTTAGTGTTAGGGGTTAATTTTACTATTAGGGGTCGGGGTTAGTATTAGGGTTAAGGGGGTTAACTTTAGTATTAGGGGTTGGGGTTAGTATTAGGGTTAGTATTGGGGTTTAGAGGGTTAGTATTATGGTTAGTATTAGGGTTAGTATTGGGGTTTAGGGGGTTAACTTTAGTATTAGGGGTCGGGGTTAGTATTGGGGTTTAGAGGGTTAGTATTAGGGTTAGTATTAGGGTTAGTATTGGGGTTTAGGGGGTTAACTTTAGTATTAGGGGTCGGGGGTTAGTATTAGGGTTAGTATTGGGGTTTAGGGGGTTAACTTTAGTATTAGGGGTCGGGGGGTAGTATTAGGGTTAGTATTAGGGGTCGGGGGTTAGTATTAGGGTTAGTATTAGGGCTAGTATTGGGGTTTAGGGGGTTAACTTTAGTATTAGGGGTCGGGGGGTAGTATTAGGGTTAGTATTAGGGGTCGGGGGTTAGTATTAGGGTTAGTATTAGGGTTAGTATTGGGGTTTAGGGGGTTAACTTTAGTATTAGGGGTCGGGGGTTAGTATTAGGGTTAGTATTGGGGTTTAGGGGGTTAACTTTAGTATTAGGGGTCGGGGGTAGTATTAGGGTTAGTATTGGGGTTTAGGGGGTTAACTTTAGTATTAGGGGTCGGGGGGTAGTATTAGGGTTAGTATTAGGGGTCGGGGGTTAGTATTAGGGTTAGTATTAGGGTTAGTATTGGGGTTTAGGGGGTTAACTTTAGTATTAGGGGTCGGGGGTTAGTATTAGGGTTAGTATTGGGGTTTAGGGGGTTAACTTTAGTATTAGGGGTCGGGGGTAGTATTAGGGTTAGTATTGGGGTTTAGGGGGTTAACTTTAGTATTAGGGGTCGGGGGGTAGTATTAGGGTTAGTATTAGGGGTCGGGGGTTAGTATTAGGGTTAGTATTAGGGGTCGGGGGTTAGTATTAGGGTTTAGGGGGTTAATTTTTGTATTGGGGTTAATTTTAGTGTCAGTATTGGGGTTTAGTGTTACTATTGGGGGGGGGAATCATTTATTAGGGGGGTTATTTTACTTTTACTTTTAGATTTGTAAGAGCTGACAGTTCAGCGCTGAACTGTCAGCTCTTACATAGCTGCAGCCGCGGTGAAACGGCCGCGTTATACTTCTTTGCTGACAGTTCAGCGTTCTAACTGCCGCGCTGAACTGTCAGCGATGAAAATGCGGCGAAGACGTGTCCTAGACCCCTTACTGGTGTGTCTTCATTATTTTAAGGCGTATTTTTCCGCAGTTATTATTTGATACAATCTCCCATTTGTCTTCACCTTCACTAGGAGATGTGCAAGTGTTTGGTCTGACTGTGAAACAGAAAAAAGTCTATTAGTCCACAATAGTTTGGGACGAAGAAGCACCATCCAGGGACAAGGTGTTCTTTGTTTGGAAAGACTCAGCAGACACTAGTGGCACATGTGCCATAACAAAATTATGAGAAATATAGCTGTATACATGAATGAGATCTAAGCTTTAAAGAAAAATACACTCTCTACATAGGAAGACTTCATTAGCATCTCTTCAGTGCTGCAAGATGCTATTTGCCATTAATATAGCTCAGCTAGTAGATAATCTGATGATCTGCTCACTATCCTTCCAAGATCTGTGAAATGAGTACCACTAAGGTGTGTAAGAATAATATCCATTATTCAGCTGCCAATTCAGTTAATTCTGAGAGTTTGCATTAATGCACATGGAGTCCCATTGGAGCAAAAGTCTTTGTTGAAGGGAAATACTAGTCCTCTCAATAAATAATCCCTTTTAAGTGACACTAGTTTAGGTGAAATGAATCTCCAGATACAAACATAAAAACATTTTTAACTTATGTTTAACAGGGTTTGGTTGTTGAGAGTGTTTGGAACCAACTAGTGCCAGATGCACTGCATAAATAAATCAATAACCAAAAGAATACTCATAGAAACATAGAAACATAGAATGTGTCGGCAGATAAGAACCATTCGGTCCATCTAGTCTGCCCAATTTTTTTGAATACTTTTATTAGTCCCCCGTTCTCGGTCTTATAGCTAGGATAGCCTTGTGTCTATCCCACGCATGCTTAAATTCCTTGACTGTGTTTACCTCTACCACTTCTGCTGCCAGGCTATTCCATACATCCACTACCCTCTCAGTAAAGTAAAACTATACTATCATAAATGTACATCATGACATTGTCTCAGAAAATAACTACTGAGCTGTACAAACATGCCCCATCCTGGAAAATGTAGGGCTTGCTTAAAATGTGTACCTGACCACTTACAAAAATATCCCATTCCTCCAAAATCTGGTGTGTTAGTGGGATTTCTAACCAATGACCTGATGTTATTTTTAGTCATATGCGTTTATAAGTAAGTGCTTTTAGCTGTTGTATGAAAAAAATACATTACAATAGTTATAATTGAATTTATTTATTATCTCATTTACTATGTCTTTAGTCCACTAACGCTTCAGAGCGTTTTAATGACAGATAACAAACTGGTGAAAATTATTCATTTGTATAGGGATGATATTGGCTAGCTCTTACTATAAGGGTAACATACAAAACAAATAGATTTTCTTAACCATCATTGACATAAAGCCTCTTATTAAGAATAAATCAGTTTTATTGCAATCTGCAGAATTATATTAATAAATGACAGGTATCATGTTTACTTACAATCTTGTTTTTTATTTAAATATTTTTCCAAATATATTTTAGATAAATGTTATTCTGTCTGCATTGTATTATAATACACTGCTTAAATTGTTGTTACACTTTACAATATAGTTCATAATATGGTCAGTGACCAGATAATACACAGATGAGATTAAACTAATGGCAGCTCCCATCTGCTATACAATATTATCTTCTTACCGCCATCAAAGGTAACAAATCTATAACTTCTACACATAATTGATAACGTAAATGTTCTCTTTTATCGAAGATAAATTTAATTTCGATCTTTTATATATATATTATTTTATTTTTAAACCTACCAGTAGTTATATGTTGTTGTGTAGACATCCCCTCATTCACTAGTTTTTTATAAGTTGCTCCCTTGTTTGCTCTTCCTGATCTCCTGACTGGTACAACCTTGAAGTGATAAATATCTTTATTTCATTAGTGATCTGCATAAAATATAAACACTGCCACTATCCGATAAAATACTAGTTATATACTTTTCACTTGTCTCTTGTAGATGCAGAATTGCAAGCAGATGCATAACATAGGAAACATATATGTTTTATATTTATTTCTTGTCTCCAGTTAATAACATCACCTTGTGGTTTGATATGCACATTACACAATTGCACATTTGCATACAAAGCCACAAGGTGATGTCATAAACAGGGGACACAAAAGTCATATTTATAACACATGTGTCTCTTAATTTAGGCTTTTGCTTGCAATTCTCTTAACACAATGTGTAACTCATTGTTCATATGTTTTTATTTTCCACATTCATCTTATAAACAATGTTTAGGTGACTGTGTCCCTTTTAATGGCTCATTAAGCCATCTTTGTTAGGTAAGCCTTCAACATGGACTATTAGGAATCATTATTTACTTGGCACAAGTAACAGGGAAATCAGGATGACTAGACTATTTTCTCTAATGCCAAATATTACATTATGTGTTTACAGTACGCTAAAATACTGAATAAATGCCTTTTATTTATGCATTATGTACTTTGGAGTCACTGTGTGCATGTGTCTTCATGTCCGGTCTGAGACTGAGTATTTTGACCACATCATCCTCTTTATGCATGTTGTCTTACTCCAAGCTGTATAGGCTCGAAAGCCTACTACCAATTAAGCATATTAGGTGATGTGCATCTCTGTAATGAGAAGGGGTGTGGTCTAATGACATCAACACCCTATATCAGGTGTGCATAATTATTAGGCAACTTCCTTTCCTTTGGCAAAATGGGTCAAAAGAAGGACTTGACAGGCTCAGAAAAGTCAAAAATAGTGAGATATCTTGCAGAGGGATGCAGCACTCTTAAAATTGCAAAGCTTCTGAAGCGTGATCATCGAACAATCAAGCGTTTCATTCAAAATAGTCAACAGGGTCGCAAGAAGCGTGTGGAAAAACCAAGGCGCAAAATAACTGCCCATGAACTGAGAAAAGTCAAGCGTGCAGCTGCCACGATGCCACTTGCCACCAGTTTGGCCATATTTCAGAGCTGCAACATCACTGGAGTGCCCAAAAGCACAAGGTGTGCAATACTCAGAGACATGGCCAAGGTAAGAAAGGCTGAAAGACGACCACCACTGAACAAGACAAACACGCTGAAACGTCAAGACTGGGCCAAGAAATATCTCAAGACTGATTTTTCTAAGGTTTTATGGACTGATGAAATGAGAGTGAGTCTTGATGGGCCAAATGGATGGGCCCGTGGCTGGATTGGTAAAGGGCAGAGAGCTCCAGTCCGACTCAGACGCCAGCAAGGTGGAGGTGGAGTACTGGTTTGGGCTGGTATCATCAAAGATGAGCTTGTGGGGCCTTTTCGGGTTGAGGATGGAGTCAAGCTCAACTCCCAGTCCTACTGCCAGTTCCTGGAAGACACCTTCTTCAAGCAGTGGTAGTCTGCATCCTTCAAGAAAAACATGATTTTCATGCAGGACAATGCTCCATCACACGCGTCCAAGTACTCCACAGCGTGGCTGGCAAGAAAGGGTATAAAAGAAGAAAATCTAATGACATGGCCTCCTTGTTCACCTGATCTGAACCCCATTGAGAACCTGTGGTCCATCATCAAATGTGAGATTTACAAGGAGGGAAAACAGTACACCTCTCTGAACAGTGTCTGGGAGGCTGTGGTTGCTGCTGCACGCAATGTTGATGGTGAACAGATCAAAACACTGACAGAATCCATGGATGGCAGGCTTTTGAGTGTCCTTGCAAAGAAAGGTGGCTAGATTGGTCACTGATTTGTTTTTGTTTTGTTTTTGAATGTCAGAAATGTATATTTGTGAATGTTGAGATGTTATATTGGTTTCACTGGTAAAAAGAAATAATTGAAATGGGTATATATTTGTTTTTTGTTAAGTTGCCTAATAATTATGCACAGTAATAGTCACCTGCACACACAGATATCCCCCTAAAATAGCTAAAACTAAAAACAAACTAAAAACTACTTCCAAAAATATTCAGCTTTGATATTAATGAGTTTTTTGGGTTCATTGAGAACATGGTTGTTGTTCAATAATAAAATTAATCCTCAAAAATACAACTTGCCTAATAATTCTGCACTCCCTGTAGGAGCAAATCTGTAAGAAAAGCCAAATATCAATAAGTAATGAAAGCAATTTATTTACAAACATGAGTTACACCATAAGAAAGCATGAGTGAAGTGAATCAATAAGATCTATTAGGATGACATGTATGAAATAAAGAATGAAAGAAACACAAGGGATTTATTCATTAACCCCTTGGCGACACAGGACTGACTAGGTCCGTCCTGTGTGCCGAGGCGTTAGTGACACAGGACAGACCTAGTCGTCCTGTGTCAAAACGAGCACTGAAAGCTGATTTTTTTCCGCTTTCAGTGCTCTAAGGTTATTGTAACGATGCTTCCGTATGGAAGCATCGTACAATACTAAAAAAAATGCCCGTCGGCATTTCAATCGCTCCGGAGAGCGATCGAAATGCCGGTTTTAACGGCACAGAGCCTTTAAAATGCGGGCATTTCAAAAATGAGCATAGGAAGCGAATTTTTCGCTTCCTATGCTCAGAAAGTGTTTCTGATTGCCTCACAAGTCGAGGCAATCAGAAACACAAAAAATAAATGCACGATCTTGGTCACTGGGTGACCAAGATGGCGCTGCCCTTCTAAGGGCAAGAGCACAGGAGGCAGGAAGTACCTGCTTCCTGTGATCTCTGGCAGCCACACGATTGCTTCTACACAGAGGCAATCAGTGACTGCCAGGCACACTGACAGGCAGTGGGATGTTCTGCTGAACATCCCCACTGACTGGTCAGATCAATATTAACCCTATATTGATCTGACCAGTTATGATCTGTCTCCCTCTCCTCACATTTTTTTTAGTGAGGGAGAGAGACAGATCAAAGTTATAAAAGTAGGTAAAAGTACAAAAAAACAATAAACACACAACACACAAATAATAAAACAATAAAATAAAATTTATTAAAGCAATTCCCTGCGTTTAACCCCTTCCCTGCCACTGATCTTGCGTAAGCAGTGATCGTGCACATCAGCGCATTTATTTTTGCTGTTTGTGCATTTTTTAGGGGTTAATTTTTTTTGTACTGTAATTTATTACAGTACTACAAAGGCTCTTCTAAGAGTTATTAACCCATTCTTTGCCATCGATCACTGCTTACGTAATGATATTGACGCCAAAGCAATTTTTATCTGTCTGCATATTTTTATTTATTTTTTACACATACCCGCTAGGGGATTACATGTAAAGTAAAAATATTTGAGGGTTTTTTTTAAGCTGCCTGAGCGCATAGCGATCAGTAACAGCGAATTAGTGGCAAAGGCGGTTTGGTGATTTCTCAATTAAGCTCACCATTCGCCCCGGTCAGATCAAAATTGGTCGGATCAATATTCACAAAAATTGATCTGCCTCCCTCTCCTCGCTTACATTTTTGTGACGGAAAGAGAAAGATCAGTATTAGTGATATAAAATAACATTTTATAAAATTGTCAGGTTTTATGAAAGTCTTTCACTGTGTATTAACCCCTTCCCTGCCATTCATCACTGTATAAGCAGTAATCTTGCACTGCAACAGTATGTTTTGCTGTCTGCACTGTTTTATGGATTAATTACTTTGTACTGTAATGTATTACAGTACTAGATAGGCTCTTCTAAGAGCTATTAACCACTTCTTTGCTCGAGATCACTGCTTACGCACTGATTCTGAGGCCGCGGACTCAGGGTTCGATTTTGACCCTGGTCTAGTGATGTATAGGTGGCTGCTGAGCCCTTGCCACAAGGAGTGATGGGGGTCTACCGTTAAAAAAATATATGGTTTGGTGCGGGTAAATTACATTGGCTGGCTTAAAAGATATATCCTATATAGGACACGGACGCAGGTTGACTACATGTCAAAATTCCAAGTTGGAATTTTGAGATGTGCATCTCACAAATGTTGCCTTCTAGCCAAAAAACAAACCAACAAACCTATGCATGGGTGCTATCCCTGTACTCGGGAGATGTTGCTGAACACATATTGGGTTGTTGTTTGGCAGTGACATATACTGGAATCTGTGAATTCATGCCTGAAGTACAATGTATGTGGAAAAAAACCTCCCAAAAAAGTACTACCACAAATTTTTACAAAGGCTGGTGGTAGAATTAGTACCTATACAGTATTAAAATACCACCATTTGAAATACCTTACGATGTCTATTTTCCAAAAATCTATGGTTTGATGGGGTAAAATTCAATGGACGGCTTCAAAAATGTTCCAAATGGAACATGGGCGCAGGCTGGCTACATGTCAAAATTCCAGGTTGGAATTGCGCACCCCCTAAATATGGCCTTTTAGCCCCAAAACAAACCAACAAACCTATGCATGGGGGGTATCCATGTACTCAGGAGATGTTGCTGAAAACATATTGGGGTGTTGTTTGGCACTGACACATAATAGGATCTGTGAATTCATGCCCGAAGTACAATGTATGTGAAAAAAAATTACTATCCATAACATTGACATCGGCTGGTGGTAGAATTAGTGCATGGAAAGTGTTAAAATACTACCATTTGAAATACCCTAGGGTGTCTAGTTTTCAAAAATATATGGCTTTGTGGGGTAGAATACACTTTTTTGGCTTCAAAAATGTCCCAAATTGGACATGGGCGAAGGTTTTCTGCACGTCAGAATTCCAAGTTGGTAAACCAAAAAGCGCACCTCTCAAATGTGGCCTTTTAACCCACAAATAACCTAACCAACCTATACATGGGTGGTATCCCTGTACTCAGGAGATGTTGCTGAACACATATTGAGGTGTTGTTTGGCACTGACATATAACAGGATCTGTGAATTCATGCCCAAAGTACAATGTATGTAAAAAAAATTACTACCCAAAACATTAACATAGGCTGGTAGTATAATTAGTGCATTTAAAGTGTTAAAATACTACTATTTGAAATACCCTAGGGTGTCTAGTTTAAAAAAAAATATGGCTTTGTGGGGTAGAATACACTTTCTGGCTTCAAAAATGTCCCAAATGGGACATGGGCACAAGTTTTCTGCATGTCAGAATTCCAAGTTGGAAAACCAAAATGCGCACCCCCTAAATGTGGCCTTTTAGCAACAAAACAAACCAACAAACCTAAGCATGGGTGGTATCCCTGTACTCAGGAGATGTTGCTGAACACATATTGAGGTGTTATTTGGAAATACCCCTTCACATTTTAAGGTAATGTTTACCTAAATTGCAATCTATGTGAAAAATTAAAAGAAAAGTTTTTTTTCTGCAAACTTAAAAATGGCTACATGAAATGTGTCAAAATACCCCAAGTTAAATGCCCTGAGTGGTCTAGTTTTCAAAAATATGTACATGTTGGGGTCATTCATGGATTAAGTACAGAAATCAGTGTTAAAATGTCACTATCACTAATTTTGAAAAAAAGGATTTTAAAATAGCTTTGCACTACTTATAGTTCTGGCACTGTAACATGAATAAAAAAACAAAAAAACATAAAACATGGGCTATTTCTGAACTCAGGACATATATTAGAAACTATTTAGCAGTGTTTTTATGTTGTCTCTTGTACATGAGTATACGATTTTTCAAATAAAAGTCATAAAAATATATATTTTAAAAATTTTTTGCTATATTTTATTATTTTTTTTACATCAAATTATATGCAATTATCAAAACAATGGTATCAAAAGAAAGCCCTTCTTATAACGATAAAAACGATATATAGTTTGTGCGGGTACACTAAATAAGACAGAAATAAATTACAGCAAAACACAAACACCTCAGAAATGTTAAAACAGCCCATGTCACCAAACGTCGGACAAGCCAAAAAAGTCATGTCACTAAGGGGTTAAAGGACAATTAAACCTTTTTAAACTATTCCCACCCTGATGGAAGCAAGTTTTAAAAAATATGTCCTGTTGGTCCCGAGTAAACCTAACGAGTACTTTCACAGATACCTGCGGGTTTACTCTTTTCAACTAAATATCGACTCGGGAGGTCGACTTTCATTTTGAAACTACGTCAAATTCCGCACCAGCGTTTGTGTTAGAAAAAAAAACAGGTTCGAAGGTTCCCCATTAAAAGTAGTGGGAGGTGAAATGACTAAGACAAATTTGGGTGCTGAGTTTGACTTAGTCTACAAATGAAAGCCGACCACCTTGAACTAAAACTCGAATTTTAGTGAATAGAACCATCTACGTTTTTTTCACAGGATCAGCAGGTCCAATGCAAAATCTAGGAGAGAGACAGTCGCTGACCAGACTGGACTGCCCGCCTATCAGAAGTACATGGCAGTCTATCTTCACACTAGGCACAACTATTGTTTCACTTGTGCTTCTGAGGTGAAATAAAAATTTAATCTCACAGACTTATCTTTATACAGTGCCAGCCCTGCAAAAAAGAACTTAACTTGCCAAAATAATTGTCAAAGCTTTAAAAAAAATTTAAAAAAACAGGGCCTCACCAGGTGTTCCCCTACTCAATAGGCAGTTACAGGAGGAACCCGCTATTAAGTGACAAGTAAACCATTAATTGCAGAGTTATAAAAAAACATTAATACCAGTAAACAAAACTATTAATTGCGGCGTTATAAAAATAAATGTCTCAGTTGCCTATATTTCCAGCTCTAACGCCTGATTTTTGTAGTTCCTTTGCAATACAATTTTAAGTGAGCAGACCCATTACCCAGTTATAGAGGGACTACATCACTCATTCATACATAATTTTTTTTAAAGATTTTGTTAATGAGGCAGAAGAGAAGACAATATCTGATGTCTCCCTAAAAGTGCCATCTGAATATCTAACCAATTGTGCACATTTCAAGCATTATTCATCCCCAGACTTGACTTCTGCAATAGTAACAGTCCTGCTTATATCTCTCCAAGTCCTCCTCATTGAATGTCACTGAATTTAGAGGCCCAGATGAAATTAATTTCAATATCATACCACAGAAGAACTGTGAATTGTTTTAAACTAAAAACATGTGCATTTTATTTTCTTATATTAAACACATGTACATTTTCCAGAAAGTACATTAGGGGGGACTGCCGCTTTAGAAAGAGTGTGGCACTTACTTCTGCAAACTGGTGTAAGATGGAGGTGTCCAGATGTATTTGATTTTTGGTGCAAAAAAACCCCTACAAAACAATGATATCACATTAGCATGAGGGTCTAGTGAAGACATTACATGCAGGATAGTGCTGGTCATGTCCTTGATTAATGCATTATCTGCTTAAAGTGGGATGAGAAACATGAACTGACCAAAGAGGGACACTATTATTTTTTTGGGAGTTGCTGCGTTTTGGGAGTTGTGGCTGTGGGAGGTGCATTCCCACAACATTAACCCCGTTAGTGACAAGACTTTTTAGCCTTTCCCTTGGTAACAATGGCTGTTTCAACATTACTGAGGTGTTTGTGTTAAACTGTAATTTTGTTCCCTCCCATTTAGCACTGGGGCACTTTCAGAGCTCTTTTCACTGCTACCGGTTTTAAAGGCCTTTCCAAATCGCTCTCTGGAGCGATCGGGCAGTGCTCACACTATTGCACAATGCCTCTCAGTCTTTTTTGTCACTTTCAGTGCTCTTTTCACGGCCTCCCATTTTAAAGCAGTGCGCCTTTAAAGCTGACATCGCTCTCCTGATTGATCGAAATTCGGGTGGCATTTTTTTTTAATTGCACAATGCTTCCTTGTGGCAATTGTGGCAATACTGAAAATAAACTCCTTTCAGTGCTTGTTTCAGCGCAGGACGTGTCAGGCACATCCGTTGTCGATAATGAATGGAGACTCTGTCTCTGTATAGTTAAATGCCGACAGCCTATAAACCGAACGTTCGGTTTATAGACTTTCAGCTTATGTAATACATGTAATCCTATGGCTATTCTATAAACCGAACGAGAGCCCCATTCATAAGAATTTCTTATGAATGGGGCTCTCGTTCGGTTTATAGAAAGCCAATAGTATTACATTGTATTCTATAAAATGAACGAATAAAAATTAACGAAACGAAAATAATTAACGAATTTCGTCTGAAACGAATGCAGTAATGAACAAAATTCGTTTTAGACGAAATAAATAACAATAATAACAAAAATAACAATAATAGGAAACGAAAATTTTAGTTTTGCACATGTCTAGTCGATCCCTCTTGGCTTGACAAACAGACGTCTTGCAGTTGGCCGGAGCAAAGTTTAAGTAGCTCGTTTGAAGCTTCTTGGGGAGTCAGGGCTGTGTCTACAGACAAGTTTCACCAGAATGTGGCTTCTTCAAGTGTATGCCCCCTCATCTATAGCTGACATTTAAATAACCCATGCTTCGTAAACTTCACATCCAGTCACATTGATTTTTTTACATTTTACCAGTTACTCTGGTTGCATTTATTTTTGGAACAAAATCCTGGCATATTATTGGCCAAATCCTGGCATACTGAGGGGCAAAATCCTGGCATATTGAGTGACAAAATCCTGGCATATTAATTGGCATAATCCTGGCAAATTAATTGGTATAACCCTGGCATATGAATTGGTATATTGAGGGGCTAAATCCTGGCATATTGAGGGGCAAAATCCTGGAATATTAATTGCCACAATCCTGACATATTAATTGGCATAATCATGGCATATTAATTGGTATATTGAGGGACAAAATCCTGGCATATTGAAGGGATAAATCCTGGAATACTGAGGGGCAAAATACTGGCAATTTAATTGGCAAAAGAATGTCATATTGAGGGGCAAAATACTGGCATATTAAATGGCACATTGAGGGGCAAAATCCTGGCATATTAATTGGCAAAATCCTGGCATATTAATTGACATATTTAGGGGCAAAATCCTGGCATATTAAATGGCAAATTCCTGTCACATTGAGGGGAAAAATACTGGCATTTTAATTTGCAAAAGAATGGCATATTGAGGGGCAAAATACTGGCATATTAAATGGCACAATGAGGGGCAAAATACTGGAATATTAATTGGCAAAAGAATGGGATATTGAGGGGCAAAAGAATGACATATTAAATGGCACGTTGAGGGGCAAAATACTGGCATGTTAAATGGCGAAAGAAATACTGGAATATTAATTGGCAAAAGAATGGGATATTGAGGGGCAAAAGAATGGCATATTAAATGGCACTTTGAGGGCAAAATACTGACTTATTGAGTGACAAAATATTACTGGCATATTGAGCAACAGCTCCGAAAAACAACCCTCCATATTACAGTAGACCGGTATAACATGCTTGTGAGGGTAGGTGGGGTGAGTGGGAGATATTGTCGGGGGGGGGGTAGGGGTCCCAGAAAATTTGTTTAGTAAGGCTATTTTAACATTTCTGTGCTTTGTTGCAATCTGTGTGTAAAATCCCCTTTTTGTTTCTGCAAATTTTGGCAAAGGTTGGTGGTAAAATGGCTACATGAAAAGTGTCAAAATATTAAAGTTAAATGCCCTTAGTTGTCTAGTTTTGAAAAATATTTACATGTAAGGGCGGGTCATTCTTGGATTTAGTACAGATATCAGTGTTACAATGTCACTATCGCTAATTTTGAAAAAAGGATTTTGAAATAGCTTTGCACTACTTATAGTTCTTGCCATGTAACTTGAAAAAAAGCATGAAAACATAAAACATGGGCTATTTCTGAACTCAGGACAAATGTTAGAATCTATTTAGCAGTGTTTTTTTGTTGTCTTTTGTAGATGAGCATTCTATTTTAAAAATCAAATTCAGAATTTTGTTTTTGCATTTTTTTACATATTTTTTTATTTAAAATTATATGCTATCAAAATAATGATATCGAAAGAAATCCCTGTTTATGCGATAAAAACAATATATAGTTTTTGTGGGTACACTAAATTAAAAAGAAAGAAATTACAGCTAAACACAAACACTGCAGAAATGTTAAAACAACCAAGCGTCTGAAAAGCCAAAAAAAAGCCTCATTAAGAGGTAAAGTTGATTTAAAGGACATCAAGCAGTGTAGCAAAGAATTGCGGAAATATGACAGTACAGCGCTCGTATCAAAAGAATAAAGAATTGTATTTCATACTGCCAACATATCACTGGGTTCCACTTCAGAAAATGGAGGAACCATGGCCAGTCCTGTGTGGGATCACATGACCTTGCGGCTGTGTGCACCCATCTTCTGCAGAACCACAGGAGTGTGTACTTTAAGCTCATTATGTCCACGGGACATACTCTATTACAGTGATTTTCAAACCTGTTTTCAAGGTCCAGGTCCCAATAACTGATGGGATTGCGGGTTTTATATTAATCCCACAGAATTTAGAAAAAAGAATAAGTAACAGTTGCTTTTACTAATTCTAAGCCCACAATCTTTTATAATAATCATTTGACATCTTTATTTCTCAGACTACATATAAGCGGGTTTAGCACTGGGATGATGGAGGTGTATAGAACAGAGAGTGCTTTATCCTGGGCCAGTAGATACTTAGATGATGGTGTCATATACATGGCTAGAACAGTGACATAGAACAGAATGACCACTGTGGTGGGGGATGTGCAGATGGAGAAGGCCTTGTGTTCTTCTGCAGAAGAACTGATTTTGAGGATGTCAGATATTATGGATGCATAGGATGCCAGAATTAACATTGTGGCTGGTAGGGCTAAACCAATAAGAAACTTTTCGACACAAAATATGTTTAATAACACTGTAAGATCACAAAAATTGATGAGTTAATGGTTCTAGGAAGCCAACCACCCAACAGGGAGTGGGCAACAGAAGACATGTGTTCCTGTTCATCAAAACTGGGTAATGTAATGGCTTGCAGATGGCCACATCGTAAAACATTGCTTTTAAGGAAACAAACTCTGTACTTGGCAAAGACATGGGCACCGCTTTGCCAGAAAGGATGGACCTAGTCTGTTAGATGTCGGCAAGGAATTAATGAAAGAATACACATAACATACCTTATTCAGTCCTCTTTGTTACAAATAGCTCTAACAGAGAGCAGACATCTTCCTTAGGTTTGTTGGTCATAAGGGTCAAATCTTCCTTCAACTGGTCCATGTAAACAACATGTCTGCCCCAGATATGGATTTATGCAACAAAGAGGTATTAATAACATACTTTATTTCTACTTTTGCCTTCAGAAAATCTATATAAACCATCTGTAACCGTTGCTGGGATTGAACCCTGGATCTCTGTGTTTCTGGTACCTATAACTCTTCTGCGCGCCACCAGAGGGCTTGGCTTTTCACCATTGCATGTGTCTGTCTGTACCTCCTGCCCATACTTTATTAAACTCAGGTGTTCGTTGTCCATTTTTACTGCCTTATTTAAATCCCCTCCTCCCAGCACTCTTTGCTGGAACATTTTGCCTGCCTGTCCTTTGCTTGTGCTATTGTTTTGTTCCCTGACCTCCTGGTATTTACTTGGCCTGTACCCTGACTTGGTTAGTACCTTGGCTTCTCTGTCCTTCTCCAGTCCTGACCTTTTGCCTTGTGACCCCTACTACGTCTTCTGATTTAACCATTTGTTTCATCAAGATGCCCAAAAGAAGGCCTCAAATCCCTGATTGTGGCCACTCAAAGTCTGGGGCTCCACCCTTGGTGGAGAGTGGTCACCCTGCACAGGGTATCACACCTGCTCCAGCCCCTGCACCTTCACTCCAGCTGGAACTGGCATCCATGCCGGTGACACCATCTATACTTAATGCAAACTTTGCATCAAATATAAAGTACTTTTGTGCTATTTTTACCTATCTAGTTGAGTTGAGTCAATGTGTATAATTGTGATGATGTGAAAATAGTTTGCATTGCACTCACTGATGTTTTGTTCTCTGTATAGTTCATGGTACATACTGATCTGATTATATATTTTCAAGTCATACTTAATTGTCTCAGTTTGAAATAATCCCTCATGCACTTAGCTTTGCAAATTACAAGGGAATTTCATCTACACTCTCTCTAGAGAATATATATAATTTCAGAAGACTTAAAGGAAGGTACGCAATGCAATAGAGCAGCAGGAAATGCTAGCAGAATGCTTGGTTGCATAGCGAGAGGTATTCGCAGTAGAAAAAAGGGAAGTGCTCATGCCATTGTACAGGGCATCGATGAGACCTCACTTGGAGTATTTTACGCAGTACTGGGGACCATATCTACAGAAGGGTACTGATACTTTGGAGAGAGTTCAGAGAAGGGCTACTAAACTGGTGCATGGGTAGAAGGATAAAACTTACCAGGAAAGCTTAAAGCATCTTAATATTTATAGTTTGGAAGAAAGACATAACAGGGTGGATATGATAGAAACATTTAAATACATATATATCAAGGAAGAGAGTATATTTAAGAAAAACTACCACAACTAGAGGATATAGTCTAAAATTAGAAAGGCAACGATTTAAAAGTGATATCAGGAAGTATTACTTTACTGAGAGGGTAGTGGATGTATGGAATAGACCTAAACATGGTCAAGGATTTTAAGCATGCGTGGGATAGGCAAAAGACTATCCTAACAATAAGACAGGGAACAATGGACTAATAAAAGTGTTTAGAAAATTGGGCAGACTAGATGGGCCGAATGGTTCTTATCTGCCGACACATTCTATGTTTCTATGTTTCTATTTTTATCTTTGTCTTAAAACCTTAATACAAATAAAACAAAAATTAACTGAGGAGACTTTTTCCTCAAATAGCTATAACAAGGAGCAGACATTTTGTTTTGAATCTTGAATAAGATGGTCAGATAATCTTCCATTTTACCCATGATTGTAAACATGACTGACCCGTTACAGAGCTATTATTTAATGCTTGATTGAATTCAAGACAGTCACACACTGCAAATACTTAAAGGGTATTGTACACAAACATGGTCAGGGGACCAGCCCATATTAATGTGACCACATACCCCAGATTGAAGTGAAGGTTTTTAGAAAGGTCCGAACTACATCATTGTATCCCTGCGCGGATGTTCCTCTCGGCACTCACACCGCACAAATAAAACGAAACAAGGGTAGAGGATTGTCCGGAGAAGGGAAAATAAGATGTCTGGAGACCAGGTAAATGCTGTGATAAAGCGCTTTAATGTCTAAACGCCACAGCTAGTAACTGCATTGAGAGGGTGAACACCCGGTGGGTAAAGTGAAAAAGCCTACGCGTTTCACGCCTGCGTGCTGGCACTTCATCAAGGGCATGATTGAGATGTGTATTTTAATACATTCAAGTGTATATGTCACTTAATGCTCCACATGGGGTTAATTGTAATTAATCACTTTTGCACAGGTACTTAAGATGCTGATCTTCACATCTCAATCATTGCAAGAAGTGCATTACGTCTACCAACAGATGTCACTAGGGAGTGAGTGATGGGAGTGAGTGATGACTCTTTGTTCCCCCAGGTAAATCCTGGAGGGGGGAGGAGAGGCTGGACAATAGCTGGTGTGGAGGAAGGAAACACATGTTGGAAGACCAAGAAACAACATGGTCTGAGAAATAAGAGGGCTCTGAAACTATTTCTAGTTAAAAGTAAAGCTTTCATCTTGAGCTAAGTTTAAATGCCAAGTTGCTAGGGTTTAGTTTAATGCCTAATATTGTAACTAAAAGTATAAAGTAACTGCTGCAGAATCTCTTTCAAAATCATCCTTTATCGTCCTGGAATCAAGAGCCATTTTGGACACAGCCATGTGCTTTGCCGAACCTCTCTGAAGTTAAGTACACGTAATATCTAATTAATACCAGTGGTGTATCTTGGTTTTGTGCTGCCCTAAGCAGAAAAATTTTGGGCACCCCCCTACCCACGATGCAACACCCACGACATATTAAATTTGCCGCCCTAGGCAACTGCCTAGGATGCCTTGCGGTAAATACAGCATTGATTAATACAATGCTATATAGAATATAACAGTTGTATGTTTGTATCTTTATTTGTGATATCCTTTTAGATATATTGTTTTTACCACCAGAGGTATAAATAAAGCATATTTTTATGGAGCTGGACCTTCAAACTGGTTTCTGGAGGAACTTTGGGATGGGAGGTCAGAGAGTTTTTGGCTCAGCAGTAGATACAGAAAACTAACCGCAGAAACTAAAAATGAAATACAGATTAAAAAAAATATAGTTTGGGTGAGTGTAAGCAGTTGTTACACCCCTAATAAATACTGTAAACACAAATAAATACAACAGATATTAAGAAAAAATATATAATTTAATTTATTACATTTTGCTGCTTTTGGCAGGATTAAAACAATAATTGTGTTCCTGGTATATTGAATATTTTGGAGGATTCAGGTTGTTTTCCTCTCTTTTCACCTTTTTTGATCTGAAACAGGAGAAGGTAAACAGATAGTCATAGAAGTGATAGAGATCTTAATGAGCCACTAAAGCTTTTTCTTCCCTTGTGAGCCTATTTTAGAAGCATGTAATGAAACTGCTACAGCGCAAAACAAATTATTTTTTTATTCTGATCCAACCAGGGGACAATAATTAGATGTAAAAACGAGTGGATCTGATTGTTTCCTCCAAGAACTGAGCTAAGTACCCCGTGTTATAGAAAAAATTCTGTATAGCTTGGCTTATAAGAATTGTCATATGGAATCACTTACTGGTGTGTCTTCATTATTCTGAGGCGTATTTTTCCGCAGTTATTTGAAATAATCTGCCATCTGTCTTCCCCAGGAGATGTGCGAGTGTTTGGTCTGACTGTGAAACAGATAATGTCTATTAGTACACAATAGTTTGGGAAGAAGAAGCACCATCCAGGGACAAGGTGTTCTTTGGTTGGAAAGACTCAGCAGACACTAGTGGCACATGTGCTATAACAAAATTATGAGAAATATAGCTGTAAACATGAATGAGATCTAAGCTTTAAAGAAAAATTCACTCTCTACATAGGAAGACTTTATTAGCATCTCTTCAGTGCTGCAAGATGCTATTTGCCATTAATTTAGCGCAGCTAGTAGATAATCTGATGATCTGCTCACTATCCTTCCAAGATCTGTGAAATGAGTACCACTAAGTTGTGTAAGAATAATATCCATTATTCAGCTGCCAATTCAGTTAATTCTGTGAGTTTGCATTAAGGCACATGGAGTCCCACTGGAGCAAAAGTCTCTGTTGAAGGGATATGCTAGTCATCTCAATAAATAATCCATTTTAAGTGACACTAGTTTAGGTGAAAGTAATCTCCAGATACAAACATAAAAACATAGAAATATGTTTAACCCCTTAACGACAGGTGACGTGCCAGGCACGTCACGGCAAATCGAGGACTTGCCGACAGGTGACGTGCCTGGCACGTCATGCACTAAATGGAGTAAAGAAAGCGACCAGCGGTCGCTTTCTTTACTCTAACGGTGTTGCTACAATGCCTCTAGGTAGAGGCATTGTGCAACACCCCCCAAATGTGCAGGGGCGCGCTACGATCACTCCACGGAGTGATCGTAGCAGCCATTTAAAAATGGCTGCGCCCGCTGCACACATGTGCTTAGAAAGCGAACGATCGTTCGCTTTCTAAGCATCTGCGGTGTTGTTAAAGTGCCTCGCCAGCGAGGCACTTAACAACACCTTCAGCTGCCCCAGAGCCGATGGTGGTCGCTCTCCTGAGCGACCCCATCGGCTCAGTAGAAGGGAACGCTGCCTATACAGGCAGCGCTTCCCTTCTAATGGCAAGAGCATCGGAAGTGAAAGTATTTCACTTCCGATCCTCTAGGGGGAGCCAATCGATGCCGGCACAACAGATCTATGTGATCTGTGTGCAGGCATGTATGGTAAGTGCTCTGATGAGCACTTACCATACAGTCAAAGGCAATATTAGCAAATATTGCCTTTGACAAGTATTGATCTGCCTCCCTCACCTTACTAGTTATAGTAAGGGAGAGAGACAGATCAGATAAAGTAAAAAAATAAAATAAAATAATAAAAAAAAATTTAATAAAATTTTAAACACCAAGGGCTTTTATAAAAGCCATTTAACCCCTTCCCTGCCATTGATCGCTGTGTACGCAGTGATCATACACAGCAGCACATTTTTTGCTGTCTGCATTTTTTAGGGGTTCATTTTTTTTTTACTGTAATTCATTACAGTATAAAAAAAAGCTCTTTTAAGAGAGATTAACCCCTTTCTTGCTGTAGATCACTGCCTAAGCAGCGATCTGACGCAAATGCAGCAATCTTGCTGCAGAAGCATTTTTAATTTTTTTTTTACTTTTTTATTACACCCGTCACGTGTTAATTATACCCGCTAGGGGACTACGTTTAACGAAAAAAATTTTTTTTAGCTGTCTGACCGCATGTATAGCGATCAGTAACAGCTGATAAGTGACAAAGGCGGGTTGGCGTTTGCTTAGATGAGCATCACCATTCGTCTGGTTAGATCAATATTTGTAAATATTTGATCTGACCCGTGTAGATCTGCCTCCCTCTCACTTGAGTTTTAGTGAGGGAGGGAGACAGAGCTGTATAATGTAAGTTTTTAATTATAATATATTTAATAGAATTGAGACCCAAAGGCTTTTATAAAAGCCGTTTCCAGTATTTAACCCCTTCCCTGCAATTGATCGCTGTGTATGCAGTGATCTTACACAGCAGCACATTTTTTGCTGTCTGTGCATTTTTTTAGGGGTTATTTTTTTTTACTTTGATTTATTACAGTATATCAAAGGCTCTTTTAAGAGCTATTAACCCCTTCCTTGCCGTATATCACTTCCTAAGCAGCACATATGGTCACTGCCTAAGCAGTGCATATGGTCACTGCCTAAGCAGCGCATATGGAGCAATCTAGTCGCAGAAGGATTTTTTTTTGCTATCAGCATTTTTTTTGTCAGACTCGCTAGGGGTTAGTTATACCCACTAGGGGATTACGTGTATTCCTTTTGAAGCTGTCTGAACGCGTGTATAGCGATCAGTAACAGCCGATCAGTGGCAAAGGTGGTTTGGTGATTTCTCAGATGAGCATCACCATTCGTCTGGTTCGTAAATATTGTTCTGACCCATATGGATCTGCCTCCCTCTCTTCACTTGAGTTTTAGTGAGGGAAAGAGACAGATCTGTATAACATAACTTTTTAATTGTAATAAATTAAATAAAATGTAAAAAAATTGTGAGTCCCAAGGGCTTTTATAAAAGCCATACCCTTTGTATAGTGTAGTGTATTAACCCCTTCCCTGCCACTGATCACTGCACAGCAGAACCTTTTTTCTTGTCTGTGCATTTTTAGGGGTTAATTTTTTTGTACAGTACTACAAAGGCTCTTATAAGAGCTATTAACCCCTTCCTTGCTCTACATGTTCAAATTCCAAGTTTGAAAATCAAAAAGCGCACCTCTCAAATGTAGCCTTTCAACACCCAACAAAGCTGACAAAGCTATGCATGGGTGGTATCCCTGTGCTCGGGAGATGTTGCTGAACATATATTGTGGTATTGTTTGTCAGTGACACATACCGAAATATGTGAATTTGTGTCTAAAGTACAATGTATGTGGGAAAAAATACACAATAAAATGACTACCACAAACTTTGACAAAGGCTGGTGGTAGAATTGGTGCAAGGAAAGTGTTAAAATAACACCATTTAAAATAGCCTAGGGTGTCTACTTTTACAAAATATATACTTTTTGGGGTAAAATACACTGTCCTACTTTAAAAAAAAGTCCCAAATGAAAGATGGGCTCAGGCTGGCTACACGTCAATATTCCAAGTTGAAAATGCGCACCTTCACAATGTGGCCCTTTTAGCCCCCAAACAACACAACAAACCTATGCATGGGTGGTATCCCTGTACTCAGGAGATGTTGTTGAACACATATTGGGTTATTGTTTGGCAGTGACACATACCAAAATCTGGGAATTTATGTCTAAAATACAATATTTGTGAAAAAAAAACACACAAAAATTACTACCACAAACTTTGACAAAGGCTGGTGGTAGAATTAGTGCATGGAAAGTGTTAAAATACCACCATTTGAAATAGCGTAGGGTGTCTACTTTTAAAAAATATATGGGTTGATGGGTTAAAATACACTGGCTGGTTTCAAATATGTCCCAAATGGGACATGGGTGCAGGCGGTCTGCATGTCAAAATTTCAATTTGGAAAACCAAAAACTGCACCTACCAAATTTGGCCTTTTACCCCCCAAACAACCCAACAAACCTATGCATGGGTGGTATCCCTGTACTCAATAGATGTTGTTGAACACTTATTGGGGTGTTATTTGGCAGTGACACATACCAAAATCTGTAAATTCATGTCTGAAGTACAAGGTTTGTGAAAAAAAAACACAAAAAAATTACTACCACAAACTTTGACAAAGGCTGGTGGTAGAATTAGTGCATGGAAAGTGTAAAAATACCACCATTTGAGATAGCCTAGGGTGTCTACTTTTAAAAAATATATGGGTTGATGTGGTAAAATACACTGGCTGGTTTCAAATATGTCCCAAATGGGACATGGGTGCAGGCTGTCTGCATGTCAAAATTTCAAATTGGAAAACCAAAAACTGCACCTCCCAAATTTGGCCTTTTACCCCCCAAACAATCCAACAAACCTATGCATGGGGGGTATCCCTGTACTCAAGAGATGTTGATGAACACTTATTGGGGTGTTATTTGGCAGTGACACATACCAAAATCTGTAAATTCATGTCTGAAGTACAAGGTTTGTGAAAAAAAAACACAAAAAAATTACTACCACAAACTTTGACAAAGGCTGGTGGTAGAATTAGTGCATGGAAAGTGTTAAAATACCACCATTTGAGATAGCGTAGGGTGTCTACTTTTAAAAAATATATGGGTTGATGGGGTAAAATACACTGGCTGGTTTCAAATATGTCCCAAATGGGACATGGGTGCAGGCTGTCTGCATGTAAAAATTTCAAGTTGGAAAACAAAAAACTGCACCTCACAAATTTGGCATTTTAGCCCCCAAACAACCCAACAAACCTATGCATGGGTGGTATCCCTGTACTCAGGAGAAATAGTAGAATCTATTTAGCATGTTTTTTCGTTCGCTATTGTCGATGAGGAGAAGTTGTTTCAAATAAAAACAAAGAAATTTGTGTATTTTTTTTTTTTTTACCATATTTTTTTTTTTTTTTTAATAATATGATAAGATATGATCAAAAATATGGCATCCATAGAAAGCCCTTTTTGTCCCGATAAAAACAATATATAATATGTGTGGGTACAGCAAATGACGAAGAAGAAAATTACTGCTAAACACAAACAGCACAGAAATGTTAAAATAGCCATTGTCCAGAAAGGACAAAAATGTTTCAAAGGCTCTGTCCTTAAGGGGTTAACTTATGAGGCAGAGTCTGTTTCCTCATGGAGTCAATGGGAGGAGAACAAGAAGGACCACAAACAGGGTTTGGTTGTTGAGACTGTTTGGCACCCAATAGTGGCAGATGCACTGCATAAATATATCAATAACCAAAAGAATACTCATAAATGTACATGTATAAATAACCCATCTAACAATTCATAACATTGTCTAAGAAAAGAACTACTGAGCTGTACAAACATGCACCATCCTGGAAAATGTAGGTCTTGCTTAAAATGTGTACCTGACCTCAAAAAAAATAGCCCATTTCTCTAAAACCTGGTGTGTTAGTGGGATTTCTAACCAATGACCTGATGTTATTTTTAGTCATATGCGTTTATAAGTAAGTGCTTTTAGCTGTTGTATGAAAAAGAATACATTTTAATAGTTATAATTGAATTTGTTTATTATCTTGTTTACTACGTCTTTAGTCCACTAATGAGATGTGTGTTTCTGGCAGAAAACATACAGAGCGTTTTAACAGCAGATAACAATCTGGTGAAAAATATTAATTTGTATCGGGATGATATTTGCTAGCTCTTACTATAAGGGTAACATACAAAACAAATAGATTTTCTTAACCATCATTGTCAAAAAGCCTCTTATTAAGAATACATCAGTTTTATTGCATACTGCAGAATTATATTAATAAATGACAGGTATCATGTTTACTTGCAATCTTGTTTTTTATTTATATATTTTTCCGAATATATTTTAGATAAATGCTATTCTGTCTGCATTGTATTATAATACACTGCTTAAATTGTTGTTACACTTTACAATATAGTTCATAATATGTTCACTGACCAGATAATACACAGATGAGATTAAACTAATGGCAGCTCCCATCTGCTATACAATATTATCTTCTTACCTCCATCAAAGGTAACAAATCTATAACTTCTACACAGAATTGATAACGTAAATGTTCTCTTATATATATATATATATATATATATTATTTTTAAACCTACCAGTAGTTTTATATAGTTGTGTTGGCAACACCCCCTCCTTCACTAGTCTTTTATAAGTTGCCCCTTTGTTTGCTCTTCCTGATCTCCTGACTGGTACAACCTTGAATTGATAAATACCTTTATTTTATTAGTTACCTGCATAAAATATAAACACTGCCACTATCCGATAAAATACTAGTTATATACTTTTCACTTGTCTATTGTAGATGCAGAATTGCGAGCAAATGCATAACATAGGAAACACATATGTTTTACATTTATTTCTTGTCTCCAGTTAATAACATCACCTTGTGGTTTGATATGCACATTACACAATTGCACATTTGCATACAAAGCTACAAGGCGATGTCATAAACAGGGGACACAAAAGGACTATTTATAACACGTGTCTCTTAATTTAGGCTTTTGCTTGCAATTCTCTTAACACAATGTGGATCTCATTGTTCATATGTTTTTATTTTCCACATTCATATTATAAACAATGTTTAGGTGACAGTGTCCCTTTTAATGGCTCTTTAAGCCATCTTTGTTTGGTAAGCCTTCAACTTGGACTATTAGGAATCATTATTTACTTGGCACACGTAACAGGTAAATCAGGATGACTAGACTATTTCTCTATTGCCAAATATTACATTATGTTTGTACAGTACGCTAAAATACTGAATAAATGAATTTTATTTATGCATTATGTACTTTGGAGTCACTGTGTGCATGTGTCTTCATGTCTGGTCTGAGACTTATTTATCATGGTCTATTAAGGCTGTCACTCTGTGAGGCAGGTCAGTAATACATACCTTATCCATATAGGAGCAAATCTGCAAGAAAAGCCAAATATCAATAAGTAATGAAAGGAATTTATTTACAAACATGAGTTAGACCATAAGAAAGCATGAGTGAAGTGAATCAATAAGATCTATTAGGATGACATGTATGAAATAAGGAATGAAAGAAACACAAGGGATTTATTCATTAAAGGACAATTAAACCTTTTTAAACTCTTGCCACCCTGATGGAAGCAAGTTTTAAAAAATATTTCCTGTTGGTCCCGAGTAAACCTAGCGAGTCCTTTAACAGTTACCTGCGGGTTTACTCTTTTCAACTAAAAATCTACTTGGGAGGTCGACTTTCATTTTGAAACTACGTCAATTGCCGGCAGGCCGGTAAAAAATTGACATCAGGCCAATGTTAAGTCTATGGAGACAGTACCAAGTCCGGTATTTTTCTGAAGAAAAGGTGGCAACCCTAGTGGGAGGTGAAATGACTAAGACAAATTTGGGTGCCGGGTTTGACTTAGTCTCAAAATGAAAGCCGACCACCTTGAACTAAAACTCGAATTTTAGTGAATAGAACCAGCAATGTTTTTTTCACAGGATCAGCAGATCCAATGCAAAATCTAGTAGAGAGACAGTCGCTGACCAGACTGGACTGCCCGTCTATCAGAAGTACATGGCAGTCTATCTTCACACTAGGCACAACTATTGTTTCACTTGTGCTTCTTAGGTGAAATAAAAATGTCATCTCACTGACTTATCTTTACATTATACAGTGCCAGCCCTGCAAAAAAGAACTTAACGTGTCAAAATAATTGTCAAACCTTTAAAAAAAAAAACAGGGCCTCACCAGGTGTTCCCTTACCCAGGTTCCTCCTGTACCCAGTTACAGGAGGAACCCGCTATTAAGTGACAAGTAAACCATTAATTGCAGAGTTATAAAAAAACATTAATATCGGTAAACAAAACTATTACTTGCGGCGTAATAAAAATAAATCTCCCAGTTGCCTATATTTCCAGCTCTAATGCCAGATTTTTGTAGTTCCTTTGCAATACAATTTAAAGGGAGCAGACCCATTACCCAGTTATAGAGGGACTACATCCCTCATTCATACATAAAATAAATTATTTTTTTAACGAGGCAGAAGAGAAGACCATGTCTGATGTCATCCTAAACCTGCCATCTGAATATCTAACCAATTGTGCACATTTCAAGCATTATTCACCCCAGACTTGACTTCTGTAATAGTAACAGTCCTTCCTATATCTCTCCAAGTCCTCCTCATTGAATGTCACTGAATTTAGAGGCCCAGATGAAATTATTTTCAATATCATACCACAGAAGAACTGTGAATTGTTTTAAACTAAAAACATGTGCATTTTATTTTCTTATATTAAACACATGTGCATCTTCCAGAAAGTACATTAGTGGGACTGCCGCTTTAGAAAGAGTGTGTCCCTTACCTCTGCAAACTGGTGTAAAATGGAGATTTCTGAGGGTCCAGATGTATCAGAGTTTTTGTGCAAAAAACCCCCCTACAAAACAATGATATCACATTAGCATGAGGGTCTAGTTAAGAGATTACATGCAGCAAAGTGCTGGTGGTGTCCTTGATTAATGCATTATCTTAAAGTGGGATGATAAACATGAACTGACCAAAGAGGGACACTATTATTTTTTTGGGAGTGGCTGAAGGTGTTGCTGTGGGAGGTGCATTCCCACAACATTGAACCCGTTAGTGACATTACTTTTTAGCCTTTTCCTTGGTGACAATGGCTGTTTTAACATTTCTTGGGTGTTTGTGCTAAGCCGTATTGTGTATTGTGTTTTTCAGCATAAGTAGGGCATTCATTGGATGTCATTATTTTTATCATATCATATCCTTTTATGCAAAAAAATAAAAAAGAATATGATGAAAAAAATTAAAAAAACATTTCTTTTCTGGTCTTTATTTGAAAAATAGTATACTTATCTCAGTGGTGTATCTTGATTTTGTGCTGCCCTAGGCAGACAAAATCCAGGCACCCCCCTACCCAAGCTGCACACCCACGTAACACACCTAAGACATGCCCGATCGCCTCCATTTCATGACCCCACATCACACATAACTTTCAGACTCACATCAAGCTCATACTCCCATCACACACACACTCCTACTCCCATCACACACACTGTCTCCCATCACACACACTCTGACTCCCATCACACACACTCTGACTCCCATCAGCACTTACCTTTCTCTTGTGGCTAGTGGCAGGCAGCATGGTCCCGGCTTCCCGGCGATTGTGCCGACAGATCACGTGACCGGGTGCGCGTATCACGTCAGCGCGCCCGTCACGTGACTGTCGGCACTTCCGTGTCACACTGCATGGGGAGCCGAACAGGCAGCACGGAGGTTTCTCTGTGCTGCCTGTTCGGCTACCCGTGCAGCCTGGCAGGCAGAGCGATGATGAGGGGGATCTTCCGATCCCCTCTCACCTCCGTCTCTGCCTGCAAGCACGGTCTTTTTTTAATTTTTTTAAAGGGCCGGGTTTTTTATTTTTTTTATTTTTTCAGTGCTGTGGGGCGCTGCCGCCCCCAAAAATTTGCCGCCCTAGGCATCCGCCTAGGATGCCTCGCGGTAAATACAGCACTGACTTATCTACCAAAGCATACAAAAAACTCTGCTAAATAGATTCTAATATTTGTTCTGAACTTAGAATCACCCACTGTTTTTATGTGTTCACGCTTTTTTCTTTAGGTTACAGGGCAATATGTATAAGCAGTGTAATGCTATTTTGAAAGCATTTTGGCCATTCTTCTTGAGGCCGAAGAACTGGGGCACTTTCAGAGCTCTTTTCACTGCTAACGGTTTTAAAAGGCCTTTTCAAATTGCTCTCCGGAGCGATCGGCAGTGCTCACAGAAACATAGAAACGGAGAGACATAGAATGTGTCGGCGGATAAGAACCATTCGGTCCATCTCGTCTGCCCAATTTTTTTGAATACTTTTATTAGCCCCCTGTTCCCGGTCTTATAGCTAGGATAGCCTTGTGTCTATCCCACGCATGCTTAAAATCCTTGACTGTGTTTACCTCTACCACTTCTGCTGGAAGGCTATTCCATACATCCACTACCCTCTCAGTAAAGTAATGCTTCCTGATATTACTTTTATATTGTTGCCCCTCTAATTTAAGACTATGTCCTCTAGTTGTGGTAGTTTTTCTTCTTTTAAATATACTCTTGATGTAGAATTATTAAAAATCTTTATTGAAACCTGTATTGAATTATTGTACTAACTCCATTTTGTTCACATTACATGACAGAATTTCCTGACAGTATTTAGTATAATGAATAGAGACTGTATTTTCTCTCTAAGGATATAACTAGCCCCGGAATTACTGAATCTGCTGTCATTTGCAACATAGTATAATATGAAGGCCATGAGAACACCGGCCAAATGAAATGTTCTATTCATAAAAGAACCTTGCACCCGACCACGAGACTGACATCACTAACTACGCAAAATGATGCCCGAGCCCCCCCTTCCACCGAGTAAGCATCGTGCTGGGAAAGATGGTGCTTGAGCCATCCGTCCACACCCATGTTCAGAACAATACCACCTCTCGGTGGGAGGACACCTAGCTAACCACTTAGTTTTTGGGCCAATTAATCATATTGATGGGTGGACATTGACACAGCCACTTAACATTTAACCCAATTAATGATGTTTATTTGTTATTATCTGATATTCAATGATGATGTCATTCTGCCTTTATAAGGGCTTGTAAGCCTGAATTTTGCCAGATGCTAATAAATTTCCTCGAAGTTATTTTAACCTGAACTGCATGTGTCAGTGTGAACTTACTTCTGCGTATACGCAATTTATTCATCTCAGATTTGGACAGGAACAGATAGACTTTTAAACATTTTTGTTTATTTCTAAATTAATCTACATCAATTTGGCGCCCAACGTGGGGCACCGGGCTATGGCCTCTGGCCGGTAAGCCGTCCTAAGGAAGACGCTGTTGGACGGAGGAATCGGGGGGGAAGGAAGGGAGACTGATCACCTCTGATTACACGGTAGAGACTTCTGCAGGAGCCACCGGTATGTTCCAGCCCCTTTGAGTGACCCGTCCACGTGTCTGTGACTGCTTCCCGGGAGGGCATCAAAGACAGGTAATATCTTGCCCGGTGTCTTGTTACTCATTTGTTTACCTGCATTTAGTCTATCTGTTGCCTGGGTATGTTAGTGGTTTATGTTTAGTTAGTTTTGTTCTTTCCCTCTTTTTGGAAAAAGGGGGGTGGACCCGTGGGAGGTTGCCTGGGGGTCTTCTGTTGCCTGTTTTACCCCTTTTAGGAGTCACGTGGCCCAGACTGTATGGAAAAAGGGGGGTGGACCTGTGGAAGTTGTCCTGGGGGGGTCCTCGTTGCCTGTTTTCTCTCTTTTAGGTGCTGTCTAGCTAACAGTAGTAAGGAAAAAGAGAGGGTGGGGAATCTGTGGAGGGGTGTAGACTCATTCCTTCCTGGGGATTCCCCCGTGGTGTCACTTTGATAGCCTAGCTAGCCGCTTCATTGTGCACCTTGCTCTGCTTGCAGAGGGTGGTACCCTCCAGTTTCGAAGCGCTGAAGCTGGTGGCATTCCCGAATTTTATTTTTGTGGTGGTGGATTCGAGCAGGCATTGCTGTCTTCCTGCACCACGGGTAGTGAGACTTATGGGTGGGTCCATAGGGGCACTACGGGAGTGAGGATAGAGGTGGCCACACTTAGTGGACTGCTGTAACGAGGGAGGCTGGCGGATCTCGGGCCGGTGTTAGTTGTTTTCCGCGGCCGCTGGTAGTGAGATTTACGAAAATTGTTCTCCGAGCGGGGACACTACGAGGTTGAGGGAGGTGGCTTTGGCCACAAGAGTAAAGGAAAGGGATTACTGTTGAATTTATTTGAACTGTGTTGCATGCACTGTATTTCAATTGAAATGTTGTCTTAAATGTTGTCTTAATTGGGAGTCATTCAAACTCCTGGGTCTGTCTCTACTTTCACTTTTTATCTTTATTCTATTTTCTGTATTATTTATTTCTATTTCTCATTGTGAGAGAAGTGATTGGTCACACACTTCTCACCCCGCTCCAATCCGTGGCTACCACCTAGGGTACACGGATTCAGTGACTGGTCTACGTTTTGGGAAGACGCACTTAGGAGGGACCCACCCTTCCTAGTGGCAGTCGAGCACTGTAGACGTTCTGTTTCATTTTCCTTTACCTATACTTGGGACGCTTTGTATAGGGGGATATGGGACAGGAAGCGAGTAAGCCCAGTAGGGGCTGGCTCGCGTGTGACTTAGTTGAAGATAGAGAGGGTAAAGAGATGGTTAAAAATGTTGAAAAGATTGCTAAAGTGTGTAAAATTGCTGTGCCTTCATGTGGTAGATTACAACCGGAAAGCTGGCGTAGATTACTGACAGAGAAGAAAGGCAAGCTTACAGATAATGATTTATTACGAACTGCTGAAGCATGGTACAGAGTAGCGAAGGCTATTCAGCAGGAAGGTTGGGTTGAAGAAGAGATAAATCATAGAGGTGTAAAACTGTATGTATATCACAAGAATTGTGTTACTGGGGCATCCCCTCAGCCAACGCCCCAAGATGATGCCCAGGGGATGTCCATTCTCAAGGTTCAGTCAGCAACAAGCGATAGCCAGCTGACCATGTTCCCCACTCCCGACCCTCCCAATACCTATCCCGTCACTTCCCCTGTTTGCCCGGTCCTGAATTCTGATGGATCTTTATTCTCCCCTTCATCATCCCTAACATTCCCATCATCCTCATCCATCCCTGCACCACCTTCTGTGTCTAATCTAAATGTTACATCCACCATTCCTTCTCTACGCTCTCTCTCTGTTGATAATTCTACCATCCCATCTGCATCCACCCAGTTTACTAACCCCTCCTCCCTTGCTATTGCCAATCCTACTACACCCGCTCCGGCTACTCCTCCTACACCCATATCTACTAATCCTTCTCTGTCTTCTCCGTTACTCACCCCTCCCACAGTCCAGGTTCCCACCTCCTCCCCTAATCCTTATCCAGCTGTCCTGCCCTCCCCTGTTTCCGCCCTAGCCCCCACCCAGTTGGCCTGGCCATACCCCTTACCATACCCCATGTCCTTGCCCTATTCAAATTACCCCTACCCCTTTTTCCAAGCCACTCCTCAGACCCCGGCCATGCCCAGTCTGGCCCAGTCTGCCCCGGATGTGCCCACATCCAACATGGCCGCCACTTCCTCCCTTAACCTTAGACAAATTTGCAGATCAGGCTGCTGGCCTTACTGATATTATACAAGAAAAAGGAGAATCAGTGGAAAGGTTTCATGCAAGACTGTTTCAAATGTTTACAGATTTGGGTTTTGACCTTACTGACAAGATTCATTCACAAATGCTGTCGGGTGCATTTGTCCAAGGTGTAAAAGACTCTATACGCAAGGGAATCATTGATGCACGCCCTGAATATAAGGTAGTCTCTCTAGATACCTTACTCTTAGTTGCTAGAGGTCTGGAATCTGCCCAGACTCCTAGGAGATCTTCCACATGCCCAATTAACCTGTTAGGCGCTGATGTCCTCTCACACCTGCAGGCATCTATCACCTTCACCCCAGATGGACAAGTGGAATTGTCTACTCCTCTATCCGAATCAGACACCTCAGCCTTGTGCTCCCTACCTCTAATGCTGCATTTAGAAGAACCCCGTGGGGAAGCAAAGGAACAGAGGTCCAATTTTCCTGATATACTAAAAACAAAGGTACCTGCCAAATTATGGTCCTCAGGCCCAGAGGACATAGGTCACCTAAGAATTCCCGCCTGTGGTGGTAAAGCTCATTCCAGGAGCAAAATTACCAAGGAAACCACAATATCCTTTAAAACCAACTCAAGCTGCAGCTATTTCAATTCAAATCAAAGCACTCTTGGAGAAGGGTGCTCTTGTAAAATGTGTATCAAAGTGCAACACTCCATTATTTCCTGTGAAGAAGAAAACTCCAAAAGGTGAACCAGAGAAGTACAGAATGGTTCAGGATCTCCGTGCTGTCAATGAAGCAACTGTCCTGGACACCCCTATTGTGCCAAACCCTCACACTCTGCTCTCTGGCGTCCCACCATCTGCAAAATACTTCACAGTCATTGACCTGGCTAATGCCTTCTTCAGTGTTCCACTGGATCCTATTTGCCAATATCTGTTTGCCTTCACTCATGAAATGCAACAGTATACATGGACTGTCATGCCTCAAGGGGCACAAAACTCTCCAAGTCAATTTGCAAAAGCCATGTGCTCCATCCTTGACCCATGGCAAACAGACCATCCAGAGGTTGTACTCCTCCAGTATGTGGATGATTTATTACTCTGTGGAGATGACATACCTACAACTGAAGACTGTTCAATTAGTCTCCTCTGCTATCTGGCAGAACAAGGATGCAAAGCTTCACGTCTCAAGCTGCAATTCTGTCAATCCACAGTACTCTTCCTTGGTCATTGCCTATCTCAAGGTACCAGACATCTCACGCGGGACCGAGTAAGAGCCGTACTGGATATTCCACCTCCAAAGACCTCAAAATCTCTACATGCCTTCTTAGGCCTCATTTCCTATTGCAGAGCATGGATCCCAGAAGCCTCTCTGCTTATGCAACCACTCTATGATGCACTCAAGTCAGACCCATTTTGCTTGACCAATAAAGCACTGGACAATTTTCATACTCTAAAACGTGCCATTGCATCTGCTCCTGCTCTGGCCCTGCCAGACTATACCAAGCCTTTCAAATTATTTGTCTCTGAAAGACAAGGCCATGCTACAGGAGTACTTACCCAAACAAATGATTTAAGAGGCCGCCAGAGGCCTATTGGATTTTTCTCCTGCCAGCTGGATATCGTGGCCAGAGGGACCCCTTCATGTCTTAGAGCTGTTTTTGCTGCAAGGGAACTTATTGAAAGAACTGCAGACCTGGTCCTTGGCCACCCCTTGGTTGTATTGGCCCCTCATGACATCTCTGCCATCATCAACCAAGTTCAGCTCAAGCATGTGTCTCCCGCTAGACACCTACGTTTACAGTGTCATCTCCTGCTGCCTGACAACATTACCATACACAGATGTCAAGTTCTTAATCCATCCACTCTTCTTCCACTCCCTGAGGGGGGTATCCACTATGGGTTTATCATGGATGAAACCTATGTTTTTCTTCTCACTGGGACCATCAAGAGAATGCATCCTGATTTAACCTTTTATAAAGAACAAACACCTCTCTGTGAGGGTCCAGGATATGCCTTCTGTACCACATGGTACAAGCCAAACATCACTCCTGAACCTTGCTATGAAGATGAACTCTACCACTGGGTGGAGGTGAAACTCACTGCCCAAGACTTCTATTGTGATTCTGAAGGCAATAGCATGGTCCTGATCCAACTACCCCCAGAACTCAATTACTTGTACCGTCATTGGGATACTGCTATTCCACATGTCCCTGTTACCAAGTTGAAAACAAAATCATGGAATGATCTTGGGCCCATGGCAAAATTATGGGCCACCATGGATGAATCAAAGCTACAGGAAAATGGCATTGTCAAGTACCCAACAACTGACCTTCTTGAAGCATGGCCACGCCATTTCCTGGAAAATGAATTCCAAGAACTGGTCATAGTGAATAACTATGACCCAGAGACACCTCATGACTGTTTTGAACAAATGAAAATGGAAACAATACATCTTCCAACTGTACATGAGAATCCATTAACAAATCCTGACTTCACTCTGTTTGTGGATGGTTCAAGGTATGCTGATGAAGAAGGAAAATACCACACAGGATATGCCGTGACCACAACAGATGAAGTTATCAAATCATCATCTCTACCGCCAGCAATGTCTGCACAAGAAGCTGAATTACAAGCCCTGTCTTCAGCATGCAAAATCTCAGAAGGAAAACGTGCCAACATCTATACAGATTCAAGATATGCCCTGGGTGTGGCACATGACTTCGGCCTCATTTGGAAGACGAGAGGATTTCTTACCACTGCCGGTACACCAGTCAAACACAGCTCTGCAATCAAGGAACTAATGGATGCCCTCCTACTCCCTGAAGAAGTGGCCGTCTTGAAAGCCAAGGCACATGGGAAGTTGGATACAGATGAAGCAAAGGGCAACCATTTGGCTGATCAGGCTGCTAAGCAAGCAGCAAGAAATTTGCAGGAAGTGGATGAAGAAGTGTCCGGTCAAGAAGAAGCTCCTATTTTTACCCTACAGACCCTTCCTACTGATCTAAGAATTTTGCGGGAACAGCAAGCCGCAATTACCCCCGAAGAAATCCAGAAATGGAAGAAGAAAGGGGCTGTCCTAAAGGACGGAATATACTACAACAACTTTAAATTCTGCCTTCCTAAAAATTTATATCCAGCAGTTGTCCAATGGGCACATGGACCTGCACACCTGTCAAAAGACTTGATGGCTGCTCTCATACAGAAGTATTATGAAGCACCCGGAATCACAACATTGATCAGTAACTTCTATCCCGATTTGGATACAGGTACTCACAACCTGCTTCCCGGAGATTGGGTTCTAGTCAAGAAATTTGTGCGGAAACACACCCTGGAACCAAGATTTGACGGACCATTCCAGGTTCTCCTGATCACCGCAACCTCCGTCAAATTGGCCGGCAGGCCACATTGGATCCACGCTTCCCATTGTAAGAAAGTTCCTGCCCCAGAGGAAGCCGGTACCACACAACCATGTACCTCTGGTATATTATCTCCTTAATCAGCTTAATTAAAGCCCAACAAGTAGCCATCACCAAAGATGCCAGTGGGTACACCTTCTGGTATAATTCATCATCTACCCGTGTGGCTACTTATACTTTTGATTACTGTGACATCGTAGAATGCCCATTCCCCATGTCACAGATTCAGAATATCTATAGAGATATCCCTCATTCAAAGGACCCCTATGTTTGTGTGTTTGACAAACAATGGGGGCACAATTGTAACCATTGGGGGGCGGCAGGATGGAATGCCGGGCCTGCCTGGGGTTACAAACCAAAAAGTGCTTTATCTAAAGTAGATGATCATGGTAGATCCCTTCTCCAAAGAATGACCCTAAGAAAACCTGGAGGAGGTATACCAATGAAATTAATCCTGAATATTGAGCATCCCAGCCCAACAGATGCAGACCAGTATGTAATGGGAATGTATTGGAAAAAGGGTTCCTATAACAAATTAGGGCATTTCTACCTTAAAGATATGTGCCACTCTTCTGAGTGGCAAGGGACCACCCACATGGTCTCAAATCCATTGAAACCACACATCCAGTCCTTTAAAGACATGATGGCCATTGCAAACCCCACATTTGAAGATACCATGGCCGCTGAAACAGGTTATAACGATGTTAATCTATGGTTAGAATGGATGAAATATAATGCCAATAAGCATAACAGAACCGCATGCTATGTGTGTGGTGGTGCCCGGCCTCACCTGGGCACCGTGCCTTTAACCTTGCCAGTAGATGTAGAAGAATGTGTTTTGAGTCTTTTTGCCTATCATTACGAATTCAACAGGTCCATATGTAAAGCATGGACAGTAGAATATCCCCTTCTAGCCAAGGATTGCAAACCCCCAGATGGTGTTACAGTTTATAAAGGTAATTACACCTGTTATGCTAATTATGATGGGATTGGTAAATTTGTGGGTAACTTCTCTAAAGGGTATTGTGCCACCTACAGAACTGTCTCCATGAACCTTCTACAATTCCATACCAGATCTTTAGGGGATATTTACTGGTTGTGTGGGGATTTACAGCTAAGATCCAGAATGGACAAAGAATGGTGGGGGGAGTGTACTCTGGCCAAAGCCATCATGCCTATACACATTATCTCTGACACACACCCCGACACCCATGAGTCCAAACACACACCAACCAAAGTAAAGCGTGAAGCCCCAGTTAAAGGCAGTTTTGACCCTCATGTTTATATCGATGCCATTGGGGTGCCTAGGGGGGTGCCCAATGAGTTTAAAGCAAGAGATGAAGTTGCTGCAGGGTTTGAATCACTTTTTACCATAGTCACTGCAAACAAGAATTTAAATTGGATAAATTACATTTATTACAACCAACAACGTTTTGTTAATTACACCAGGGATGCCCTCCAGGGCTTAGCCGAACAGCTGCAGGCTACGTCCCAAATGTCCTTCCAGAATAGAATGGCTTTAGACATGATTCTAGCCGAAAAAGGAGGGGTATGTAAAATTTTGCCCGACACCATGACATGTTGTACTTACATTCCAGAAAACACAGGCCCTAATGGTAAAGTTACCTTAGCCATAGAGAATTTGAATGAGCTCTCTGAAGAGTTAAAAAGGAATTCTGGGATAAAGGATCCCTGGGAGAGATGGTTTGGTTGGATGACAGGATGGCAAAAGGCTTTAATGCATATTGGTATAGCAATACTAATTTTTATTTTTATTTTTGCTCTTCTTGTTTGTTGTGTCCTCCCTTGTCTGAGAAAACTTCTTTTGAAGACTGTAGACCAAGCGGCACCCACTTTCACACATCTCACAGTTGATGACCAAGATTTCCAAGATATCAACTCGCCCTGTATACCGCTACAAACTATCCTTTTTATTGATAAAGTGCAAGAATTCTAGGTAGGGACCAGCTTAGGGACAGCATCTGTCTGTTTGGGAAAGACTACCGTGTGGAGATGTGGTGGGCTAGCCACTGCGGGATACCCATGGAGTGAAGCGTTCGAGTGCCCAGCAGACAGATGAGTTAGCCAACTAGGGACAGATGAAGGGACAGGATTGCACTTTGCAATAACACCAAGCTAGCGGCCACGGGGTTTCTGTGCCTTTGGGCTAACACGTCTTCTGATATTAACAAATAAAGATTATCTTTTAGAATCTAACATTTCATAGGGGGGACTGATGTAGAATTATTAAAAATCTTTATTGAAACCTGTATTGAATTATTGTACTAACTCCATTTTGTTCACATTACATGACAGAATTTCCTGACAGTATTTAGTATAATGAATAGAGACTGTATTTTCTCTCTAAGGATATAACTAGCCCCGGAATTACTGAATCTCCTGTCATTTGCAACATAGTATAATATGAAGGCCATGAGAACACCGGCCAAATGAAATGTTCTATTCATAAAAGAACCTTGCACCCGACCACGAGACTGACATCACTAACTACGCAAAATGATGCCCGAGCCCCCCCTTCCACCGAGTAAGCATCGTGCTGGGAAAGATGGTGCTTGAGCCATCCGTCCACACCCATGTTCAGAACAATACCACCTCTCGGTGGGAGGACACCTAGCTAACCACTTAGTTTTTGGGCCAATTAATCATATTGATGGGTGGACATTGACACAGCCACTTAACATTTAACCCAATTAATGATGTTTATTTGTTATTATCTGATATTCAATGATGATGTCATTCTGCCTTTATAAGGGCTTGTAAGCCTGAATTTTGCCAGATGCTAATAAATTTCCTCGAAGTTATTTTAACCTGAACTGCATGTGTCAGTGTGAACTTACTTCTGCGTATACGCAATTTATTCATCTCAGATTTGGACAGGAACAGATAGACTTTTAAACATTTTTGTTTATTTCTAAATTAATCTACATCACTCTCTTCCTTTAGTTAAGGTAGTTGTGCTTTTATATCAATTTGTGTAAACAATATACTCTACACGTATCAAACTATGTGAATATTTGACAATTGCCATCATTTGTTTTAACCCCTTCCCACCAATGAACGTGTCAGGCACGTCCTGGGAGAAACTACCTTAACCACAACGGACGTGCCTCACACATCCTGCGCTGAAACAAGCACAGTATTGCACAATGCCTCTCTGTCTTTTTTGTCACTTTCAGTGCTCTTTTCACTGCCACCCATTTTAAAGCAGTGTGCCTTTAAAGCCGACATTTAAATCACTCTCCTGATTGATCAAAATTCGTGTCAGGCACGTCCGTTGTCGTTAAGGGAGTTTCTCCCAGGACGTGCCTGACACGTCCATTGTCGGGAAGGGGTTAAAAAAAATGATGGCAATTGTCAACTATTTGCATAGTTTGACACATATAGAGTATATTGTTTACACAAACTGATATAAAAGCACAACTACTTTAACTCAATTTAGTGTGAGGTTTAAGAAAAAAGGAGGGACAGTAGAGAAGAAAAGATGGAGAGAGGGATTTGGGTGCAAAATAAGGACTGTCCTTCCTAAATAGGGACACTTGGTAGGTATGATATTGTCATCCCTGTTCTTAAATGCACCATCATGTATGTTAAAATGCTGACCACGACTCACCTCATGTTCTACACATTGGCCGCCTTTTAGCACATACTGTGCCACTAGAACGAGTTTCCTCAAACCGTCAGCGCCTGAAAATGTAATTTAAGAGAAATATTGGAGTAGGGAATTCCTTATTACAGTGCTAATAGAAGTGGGACACAGGTCTACTCACTAAAGAATGGCCATCAGACATTAAAGGGACACTAACCATTTTTTGCAATTGCTTGTTAAATGAGATCAGCAGAGGGAACTTTAACTAGGTAAAATAAGGGGTCCTTAACTCTGCTGTGACAGTAAGAAACCATTGCAGCCTGACAGACCTCAATCAGACACGTGGATAGAACTCCCCTCTGATTTACTGGGCAAATGTTAGGGCCATCATCAGAAATGTTGGGGCTTCTTTTGTACCCCCGTGTTACACAAAGCATTACATATTAGATGTTAGAGTATAAGGGACAGTATATATGATATAATGCATTGAGCAGTATAAATTGCAGGTTGGTAGTGGGTATTATATACAAAGCAATGCATGGAGCTATTTGAACAGGGGGTTTGTATATAGGTAACATTATCTACATGTTGCAGTGTTACACACACACATACATATATTATTGCACAGGTTAAAAGGCTCTACATTGCTACTGCCTTATTCAACCCACAAGATTAATAGAGGTGTGAAAAAGTGGCAGTTGGTGTCTGCAAAGTTCTAACTTATTTACTTGAACAGGTTGAGTTACATCAGCTTTTCTCAGTTGGCACTAGTTAAATCTGTACGAATTAAATGGATACCCAGACCCCTGGTATAAACCAAGTAAGAGGCCATGAAGTTTTACTGCCCCCAAGAGTGGGAAGCCTGGGTGCAGTTGTGACCCCTTCCACCATGAAAAAAAGAGGGGGCCCCTCACTACAGCCAGGCCCCTATAAACAGTAAGGGCTATACCCCCCTGATGGCATAACTGCCCCATATTTAGTCTACATATGCCTAAATCAATTCATCTAGCCATGAGGCATCTATATTTTTCTGAAATGGGCCACATAATCAGAAATAAATGGACAACATGATTATACATGAGTATATATATATACATTTAAAAAACATTTTTTACTGTAATTTATTACAGTACTACAAAGGCTCTTTTAAGACCTATTAAGTCCTTCCTCGTTCTACATGTCAAAATTGCAAGCTGGAAAACCAAAAAGTGCACCTCTAAAATGTGATCTTTTAACCCCAAAACAAGCTGACAAACCTATGCATGGGAGATGTTGCTGAACACATATTTGGATTTTGTTTAGCAGCGACACACCAGAATATGTGAATTCATGTCTGAAGTACAATGTATGTGGAAAAAAACCACACATGAATTAATACCACAAACTTTCACAAAGGCTGGTGGCAGAATTAGGGCATGGAAAGTTATAAAATACCACAATTTGAAAAAGGTTAGGGTGTCTACCTTTAATAAATATAATATTTTCATGTGGTAAAATACACCAGCTGGCTTCAAATATGTCCCAAGTGGGACATGGGCACAGGTTGTCTGCACATCAAAATTTCAAATTGGAAAATCAAAATGCGCAACTCACAAATGTGGCCTTTTAACCCCCAAACAAGCTGACAGCGAGTTTGTATATAGGTAACTGTATCTACATGTTGCAGTGTTTTTAATGAAGATACATAAATAAAGTTTTAAACCTTTTTTTTAAGAAATAGTAAATTTAACAGCACATACCAAAATTACAATATGTATATATATATATATATATATATATATATATATATATATATATATATACAAAATCCAAAGGCGGTGCACTCAGCTATGAGAAGCAGCAGGTTCCAAGTGCCCGGGTGCTGTGTAGCAGAAACACACAGAAGTCCAACGAAGAAAGCAATAAACACGCACTCACAGGACAAATTCAATCAATATGATCTTTAGTCGATACTCCAGACAATATCAGGAACAAGTAATCGACGTTTCAGTCCCCATCAGGGACCTTTATCAAGACTGATAAAGGTCCCTGAGGGGGACCGAAACGTCAATATATATATATATATATATATACACACACACACACAAATATATTATTGCATAGATTAAAAGGCTCCACAATGTTACTGCCTTATTCAACCCCAAAAGTTTAATAGAGGTGTGAAAAAGTGCCAACTGGTGTCTGCAAAGGTTTAACATATTTACTTGAACAGGGTGAGTTACTTCAAGTTACAAGTCCCTTGAGTGCATGCTATTTTATCTTTTTTTACTGATAAATGTGTTTGGAGCTGCATGCTTTTCTCAGTTGGCACTAGTGAAATCAGTACAAATTAAATAGATACTCAGGACCTTGGTATAAACCAAGTAAGAGGCCATTAATTTTTACTGCCCCCAAGAATGGTAAGCCTGGATGCAGTTGTGACCCCTTAAACCATAAAAAAAAAAGAGGGACCCCCTCAGTGCAACCCGGCCCCCTTAAATAAGGGTTATGTCCCCCTGATGGCATCACTGCACTTGATGTCACTGACACATATTTCGGCTACATATGCCTATATCAGTTCATCTAACATGATTAGAAACATATGGGTATCACTGGCTTCGACAGAAAACAAGTATGTTTTTAAACTAAAAAGCCCTCATCTTGTTCTATATGGGACATCTCCTATTACCCTAGCAATTTTTGGACCACAACAATCTATTTACTATAAAATGATTTGTGGTAACCTGACAAGTAAACAAGAAAACCATCAATTGCTGAGTTATAAAAAATAATATTAATATTGTTATACAAAACTATTAATTACAAAGTTATAAAATTCTCCCACTGGCCTATATTTCCAGCTCTAATGCCTGTTTTTTTTAGTTCCCTTGCAATACAAAAGTGAGCAGACCCATTACGCAGCTGGTGAATAGGCTTAATCTACCGTTGAGTTGTCTTCTTTATCGAAATAATCTATTTCCATTTCTTACCGGACATTTCTACCAAATCTTTCAGCAAAATTATTGGACTACACCGCAAGCAACGCTGCAACTGTAACTGACAAAACTGTCTTCAGTATATGTGTTTACTTTGGAATTGCCCGTTACCAGGAGATACAGTTAGAAAGATGCATCTTGCTGAACATTCCGAGAGGACACCAGGCAAGACATAGCCTATTGCTATGTAATAGATCTCTATGGGCATAGAGTGAGTGTACGAAACAGCCTCTCTTATAGTGAGAGGAAAATATTTATGTATTTTTGTGTAGCAAGAACCTTTCATACTATGGGGATGACTATAAACATGTAGCATGAAAGAAGCTGGGTAGCTAAAAAAGAAAAAAAAGTATATATTTGTAAAGCATATCCTGTTTAAGTAATGTAATTGTGCTGTTTATTGGACACTTGTTATCATCTGCCATGTTCAAAATGGCACAAGTCAGTCAACTCTTCAGAGTGCCATAGATACAATCTTTGTGTGATATCTTTAAGTAAGGACGAATAGTGTTGACTGTTCTAACATAGACACAAGTATGTCAGTCAAGGTGTTATTATTTCTGTTTTAACCATGGAGGTTGTGTGACATCCACATTCAAGTGTTACTAGTGTAACTAGCGAGGCACTTAGAAACACCAATCACTACTTACAAATTAGTTGGTTGTCCCTCTGAGTGACCACATCAGCCCAGTAGAAGGGAGCACTGCCGTAAAGATGGTGCTTCCCATCTATTGGCAAGAGCAACTGAAGTTATTTTGTTCGCTTCCATTGCTCTAGGAGGCACTGCAGGATGAGTGATGAGCACTTATCATACAGTCAAACCAAAATCTGTGAATTCATGTCTGAAGTTCAATGTATGTGAAAAAACTGCCACTTCAAAATAGTACCTATAGCATTAAATACTTAGGTATTCACGCTGACCCAAAAGACTGGTATAATTTAAACTTTATACCCTTAATGGAAAATATGAAAATTGACCTAATACAATGGTCTCCATTCAGCATTATATGGTTTGGTAGAGTCAGTGTGTTAGTCATGAATATCCTGCCAAAAATATTATATGTGATGCAGACGATGCTAATACATATTCCAAGTTCCATTTTCTGTAGCCTGAGAAAACTGTTTGTTAACTTTGTCTTTAAGGGTAAACCAGCTAGACTGGCTTACAAATATCTCGTTAGGCTTCGTTAAAGAGGCAGATTGGGCCTGCCTGATTTATACAATTATTATTGAGCTATATACCTTACCCGGGACCTTGAGTGGACACAATAGTACCCCAACCATGGATTGGATTAGAAGAAGATCTTATTGAAGAATAGTTATGTCACTTACCTTGATTTGATAAATTGAATGATAAATTGAGTAAAATGACCTGGAAAATGTATCCAGCTGTTGCACCAATGCTGAGGATCTGGATAAAGGAAAGTAGATCCAGTGACATAGCAAGACTACCAAAGCCAATGCTGCCCATTACTAATAATATGGATTTCAAACCTGGAGTAAGGAATAAGGTGTGCTTTAATAGTCCTGTAAGAGAATAGAGTAACATTAGGCTGGGAAACATCATTAATCTATTTCCAGGTGAATTGTTACCTAGAACTAAGTAACATTGTAGGATTCCTCTTCTCTGCACAAGTGGGTCATTTTGTAAATTCCTTTAGATCATATTATGAAAAGCTGTGCATTAAGAAGGAAAACATATATATATCCCCTATTTGGAAATATATAAAATCTTGACGGCCATAGAGGGCCCTGAAGTACCATGTTTCTGCAGAGTGTGGGAACTAGATATAAAAATGACCCTGGATTTGGACCATTGGGGATATTCATAGATGTTGTCAGTCATTAAATAAGAGCTGATGGAAATGTGGAAAAGATGAGTGTAGCCTATTACACATTTTTAGGGAGTGTAAAATGATCACAAGATGATCGTAAGAAGGACTCTTACAATAATGAAAAAATCCTACTACTAAAAAAATCCTTTTACTAAATCTTCTGAAATATGAAACATATTTTTTATGAAAATTTTTATAATGTGAAAAATCTTCCTATGGGCTGCTCTTTATGTGCATAATTTTATAAATAATTTGAGATGCTCTGTATAAGTGAGGAAAACAGTGTTAGGCGCTACTTTAATTGACTTATTATTTTTAGTGTTTGCAGCTCACTATCCAGTGGAAATGTTACCTCTATTTCCACATAAAAAGAAGCCAGTTTAGCCCTGTTATCTTCAGGCAAGGAGTATCTCATGCTTTCAAGTCACAAAAACATGGAGCCTAAATAAACAATTTACCACAATTTACCACAGGTAGCACAATATGGTAAATTATTTATTTTTTTCGACATATATTTTTCCTGAGCTCTACTCTCAAACGAGGAGTCTTCAATTCAAGAAATCAACAGGATTATTATTATATATGTATTTGTTCTGTGCCGGAAACTGGTTCAAAGGTTACAGTACTAGATTGGCTCTTCTAAGAGCTATTAACCCCTTCTTTGCCATAGATGAGTGCTTCAGCACTGAATCTGAAGCAGATGACTCGGAGTTACAAACATAGAAACATAGAAACATAGAATGTGTCGGCAGATAAGAACCATTCGGTCCATCTAGTCTGCCCATTTTTTTTTTTTTTTTGAGTACTTTTATTAGTCCCCCTTTCCCGGTCTTATAGCTAGGAAAGCCTTGTGTCTATCCCACGCATGCTTAAAATCCTTGACTGTGTTTACCTCTACCACTTCTGCTGGCAGGCTATTCCATACATCCACTACCCTCTCAGTAAAGTAATACTTCCTGATATTACTTTTAAATCGTTGCCCCTCTAATTTAAGACTATGTCCTCTAGTTGTGGTAGTTTTTCTTCTTTTAAATATACTCTCTTCCTTTACTGTGTTGATTCCCTTTATGTATTTAAATGTTTCTATCATATCCCCCCTGTTACGTCTTTCCTCCAAGCTATACATGTTAAGATGCTTTAACCTTTCCTGGTAAGTTTTATCCTTCAACCCATGAACCAGTTTAGTAGCCCTTCTCTGAACTCTCTCCAAAGTATCAATATCCTTCTGGAGATACGGTCTCCAGTACTGCGTACAATACTCCAAGTGAGGTCTCACCAGTGCTCTGTACAATGGCATGAGCACTTCCCTCTTCCTACTGCCTTTACCTCTCCCTATGCAACCAAGCTTTCTGCTAGCATTTCCTGCTGCTCTATTGCATTGCCTACCTACCTTCAAGTCCTCTGAAATTATTACTCCTAAATCCCTTTCCTCAGATGTTGAGGTTAGGACTGTACCAAATAGTCTATATTCTGCTTTTGGGTTTTTACGCCCCAAGGTGCATAATCTTGTACTTGTCCACATTAAATGCCAGTTGCCACTGCTCTGACCATTTTTCTAGTTTAGCTAAATCATTTGCCATTTGGCTTATCCCTCCATGAATATCAACCCTGCTGCAAATCTTTGTATCATCAGCAAAAAGACATACTTTGCCAACAAGACCTTCTGCAATATCGCTAATAAAAATATTAAAGAGAATGGGTCCAAGAACAGATCCCTGAGGTACCCCACTAGTAACAAGACCTTGCATCGAATATACCCCATTGACTACAACCCTCTGTTGCCTGTAACTCAGCCATTGTCTAATCCATTCAACAATATTGAAATCCAAACTCAAAGATTTCAGTTTATTGATAAGCCTTCTATGTGCGACAGTGTCAAAAGCCTTACTGAAATCTAGGTAAGCAATGTCTACTGCACCACCCTGATCTATTATTTTAGTTACCCAATCAAAAAAATCAATAAGATTAGTTTGGCATGATCTCCCTGAAGTAAACCCATGCTGTCTCTGATCTTGAAATCCAAGCGACTTTAGACGCTATATATATATTTTAGTTCGATTATGACCCTGGTCAGCTTTTTGATACATCATCTAGTGATGTATTGGTGGCTGCTGAGCCCTTGCCACAAGGAGTCATGTGTGTCTACTTTTAAAAAACATATGATTTGGTGGTGGTAAATTTCATTGGCTGGCTTCATATATCCCATATAGGACATGGATGCAAGTTGACTACATGTCAAAATTCCAAGTTGGAACACTGAGATGCGCACCTCACAAATGTTGCCTTTTACCCCCGAACAATCAAAAAAACCTATACATGGATGGTATCGCTGTACTTGGGAGATGTTGCTGAACACATATTGGGGTGTTGTTTGGCAGTGATGTATACCAGAATCTGTGAATTCATGCCTGAAGTACAATGCATGTGGAAACAAAACTCCAAAAATTTACTACCATACACTTTGACAAAGGCTGGTGGTAGAATGAGTACATATACAGTATTAAAATACTACCATATGAAATACCCTAGGCATGTAGTTTTTAAAAATATATGGTTTTGTGGGGTAAAATACACTGTTTGGTTTCAAATATGTTCCAAATGGGACATGGGCGCAGGTTTTCTGCATGGCAAAATTCAAAATTGATAAAACAAAAAGCGCACCTCTCAAAGATTGCCTTTTAACCCCCAAATAACCTAACCAACCTATGCGTGGGTGGTAACCCTGACATTTAAAACAAAGAATATTGAAATATCTTTTCACTACTTATAGTTGTGACCCTGTAACCTGAACAAAAAAGCACAAGAAGATAAAACATGGGCTATTTCTGAACTCAGGACAAATATTAGAAACTATTTAGCAGTGTTTTTTGTTGTCTCTTGTAGATGAGTATACTATTATTATAGTTTCTATAAAATGATATGCTATTATCAAAATAATGGTATCTTAGATGATGGTCTCATATATATGGCTAGAACAGTGACATAGAACAGAATGACCACTGTGGGGTGGGATGTGACGGGTGGAGAAGGCCTTGTGTCCTCCTGCAGAAGACTGATTTTGTGGATGTTAGATATTATGAAGGCATAGGATGCCAGAGTTAACATTATGGCTGGTAGGGCTACCACCAAACCAATAAGAAACTTTTCAACACACAATATGTTAAAAAACACTGTAAGATCACAAAAAAAGTGATGAGCTAATGGGTCCAGGATGCCAACCACCTAACAGGGAGTGGCCAACAGAAGACATGTGTTCCTGTTCATCAAACCTGGGTAATGTCATGGCTTGCAGGCAGCCACATAGGTATCCTAAAACATTGCTTTTAAGGAAACAAACTCTGTACATGCCAAAGATATGGGTACCGCTTTGCCAGAAAGGACGGACCTAGTCTGTCATATGTCGGCAAGGGGTTAATGAAAGAATACACAGAACATACCTCTAACAGAGAACAGACATCTTTCTTAGGTTTGTTGGTCATAAGGGTCAAATCCTTCCTTCACCTGGTCCATGTAAACAACATGTCTGCCCCAGATATGGATATATGCAACAAAGAGGTATTAATAAGGCATTAATAAGAAATGTGTGCTATTTTTAAATATCTTGCGGAATTCAGATGAAAGAGACGAATTTCAACAGCTCAATAGCATAAGGATATTCGAATGAAATTCGGATGAATGAGACTCTTTGAACCGAATTCTCCAACCTTATACTATTGCAGTTAAGTCAAATCTACATACTTTATGTCTGTCTGTATTTGTCAGTTTTGTATAATGTGTTAACAAGCATTTTGATAATTATGGATATAAATATTTTAAACTTTAAAATAAAAATGTGTTATACATATAAAAAAAAAATTGTTTAAATTTCATATCCATAATTATCAAAATACTTAGTAATACAATCTATGTTATATGTTAAATGCTTATTGTAACAAAGTAGCAGTATAATCCATGGTATCTCCGCTGGTAGTCAGGATAGAGCAGGTAAAACACAGGCAGCTTAATAGTAATCCCTCTTCCCCAAGGAATAGACGACACATAGTCTGGGAGTCAACTGTCAACTATCATTTTATTCCACGGTCACAGTATTTATGCAAGACCCCATGCAAGGGGTTTCTTGAATGACATTGCAGGGGTTTTAGTTCAGAGGAATGTGTGGGGAACTTAGCCTGCAAACCTGGCATTGTCTCCTGACACCCTGTTCTGCCACACCAACGGTTTTTGATCTGTGAGTAAGGAAAAGGGTTGCCCAAACAAATAGGGCTGCAGCTTTTTAAGGGCCCACACCACGGCCAGTCATTCCTTTTCGATGGCGGGGTAGCTTACTTCCCGGGGTAAGAGTTTTCTGCTTAAGTAAGCAACTGGATGCTCGCCGATAAACTTTGAATTTATCATACAGCACAATTAAGCTGTATCTATCAGGGGTTCAACACCATATCACTATATGTTTCCCAGACAAATCCTCCCTATTGAGCTTGCAATCTATTAAGAAATTCTTAAAAGGTCTACTGAAGATCAATCATCAAGCAGCACCAAGTCGGTTACCTATACACAGCAATATTTTCAGAGCGCTTGTAAAGAGTATCGATTCCAGACCTTTTGAACCTGCAACTAATATAGTCATCAAAACAGCAATGTTCTTAGCTTTCTATGGGTTTATGAGACCGGTGGAGCTATCTACCACGTCCAGCACTGCCGCTTCCCTTAAAATCTCTGATTTACGTTAGGTAGATGACCACTATGTTTTATCCCTTGCTCATACTAAAACGTGCATGACAGGCCCAGGTGTACAGATCCCCTTTCACCAAACCAAGTCACCTTGGTGTCCAGTTGCAGTCCTGATCGCATTGTTATCTTTTTTGGCACACAAACCAAGGGATAGCCCATTGTTACCATTTCCTGTAAAGCCTTTATCCTCCATAGCTTTTGTTAAATATGTCAGATTGCTGTTAGTCAGGATAGGACTTAACACACATATTCAGGACATTCCTTCAGAATTGGAGCTGCATCAGCAGCTTCTAGAAACAACATCCCCGCGCACATTATCAAAAGAATGGGTAGATGGCGATCTTCCTGTTTTTCAGTTTACATTCCACAACCAACTACCGAGATTAGACAAGCTTTTGCTAAACTTGCATTGTGAATCTGTGTTTTATATATCTGTAATAAACATGTTGTATAAGTTATGGCTTTCTAGGCCTACCAGGTACATCTGTTTCGGCACACCTCTGACCGATTTCTATATGTACGGTATTGTCCATCTCAACACTACTCTCCTTTTCCTGACATTAGCCCCTTCCACAAATGTTAAGGCCAGGATGCCGGCCTGTAGTTGTGGGAGGGGCGCTGAGTATATCAAGCGCCTCTCTCCCACAGCAGAGCAGTGTTCTTCATCTTGTTTACCACCCTTGATCCCAACCCCTTTTCTTAGCTATCCTTTTCTTCTTAAATACATGGGGGCCCTCTTCTAGGCCTGCTGGGTACATCGGTTTCTCAACACTACTCTCCTTTTCCTGACCTTAGCCCCTCCCACAATTATGTTCAATCCCAACTCCCATTGCTAAGGTTTTCCCCAGAGGCATCAATAGTATTGGTGTCAGCCGGTGCGCTAACTCATCGTGTCACCCCCCACCCCCCTGGATTTCCTCCAATACCATGCCAAACAGATTCCTTAGTAATGCCAGCCCATCTGATTACCCATTAAATATGCCACATACAGGAGCCCCACAAATTATGGCACACAGAAGAGCCCCATAAATGATGCCATACCAGAGCCCCATGCATTATGCCACACCAGAGCTCCATTAATTATGCCTTACCTCAGAGCCCAAATAATTATGCCACACAAAAGAGCCCCTTAATTTTGCCACACATGGGGTGAAAATTGTACAATTCTAAAACAATAAATATCTATATACACAGACATCTCTCTCTATCTCTCTATGTATAACTAGTTGCATTTATACTTATGTGAATGTTTTAATATTATATTCAACTATTTTCATATGTAATAAAAATGTTATTGAAAAATTGCATTCCTTGTTTTTATTCCCTTCCTCTGCACCCGCATTGCACTTAAAGGACTTAACACAGCACCACACAGTAACCACATCACTTGCCATGCTATATTGCACCTACAGTACATGGCTTGCACTCATATTGCACCTACACAATTTGGAATGCCACAGTGTCACTTTGCCCCACAGAAATAGCCAGTGTCACTTTTCATATTATTTTGCCCCACAAACCATGCCACAGCATCCCTTCGCCAATTTAAATAAACCTATTTTGCCATTAATAGTCCAGTATTAGTTTGCCCATAAATATGCCACAGCCAATTTGCCCAATAATATTCCAGTATTATTTTGTCACTAATAAGCCACAGGCAATTTGTCCAATAATATGGCAGTATTATGTTGTCATTAATTAGCCATTGCCAATTTGCCCAATAATAAGTCAGTATTATTCTGCCATTTAATATATGCCAGTATTTTGCCATTCAATATGCCAGTATTTTGCCATTTAATATATGCCAGTATTTTGCCATTCAGTATGCCAGTATTTTGCCATTTAATTTATGCCAGTATTTTGCCATTTAATATATGCCAGTATTTTGCCATTCAATATGCCAGTATTTTGGCATTTCATATGCCAGTATTTTGCCATTTAATTTATGCCAGTATTTTGCCACTCAAAATTCCAGTATTTTGCCATTTAATATATTCCAGTATAATTTTGACATTCAATACGCCAGTATTGTTTTAACATTCAATATATGCCAGTATTTTGCCATTCAAGATACCAGTATTATTTAGCCATTAAATATTCCCATATTTAGCCATTCAGTATGCCAGTATTTTGCCATTCAGTATGCCACTATTTTGCCACTCAATGTGTCAGTATTTTGAAGCTAAATATGCCAGTATTTTGCCACTCAATATGCCAGTATTTTGCCACTCAATATGCCAGTATTTAGCCATTCAGTATGCCAGTATTTTGTCACTCAGTATGCCAGTATTTTGCAGCTCAATATGCCAGTATTTTGCCACTCAATATGCCAATACTTTGCCACTCAGTATGCCAGTATTTAGCCATTCAATATGCCAGTATTTTGCCATTCAATATTCCAGTGTATGCCAGTATTTTGTCACTCAGTATTCCAGTATTTTGTCACTCAAAATGCGAGTATTTTGCCACTGAATATGCCAGTACTTTGCCATCAAATATGCCAGTATTTTGCTCCCTCCTCCCCCCTCCCCAGTGCTTACTTCCTGGCTGCTCTGTGTCCCCGGTCATATCCATGCATTCTTCCCTCCTGCACGGAGGAGGGAAACACAGCCACCGGATATGACGCAATGATTTTTTTAAAACGTTTTTTCCAGCAGCTGAATCTAGCGGATGCGGCTGCCAGAAAAAAAAATAAGTTCAGCAGCATGATGCGTTGCGGGAGGATGCCGGCATTGCGCCCCCCTCGGGACACCACTGGTTTTCACCATGTCCAGCCTGTAATTAGAGAGGTAAGAATATCTTGCTATTAATTTCATCAGGTTGTCTAAGGATGCTAACCTTTCTGCGACAGTAAGCAATATATCATCTGCGTACATCGCAAGCTTTATCTCCTTCACTCCTACCCTAATTCCTCTAATAACTTGAAATTTCTGTATACCCGTCGCCAGAGGCTCCAAGGACAATACGTAAAGCAAGGGAGCCAGAGGGCATCCCTGGCGGGTGCCATTAAATATGTTAAAGCTTTCTGAGTGAAACCCCTGTCCCACTATCTTTGCCGAAGGTATTAAATAAAGGGCCATGACAGGCCCACCAGCTGAGGAAGAATTTGAAACGCGTCCTGTGGGGGGTAGCTCTATGTATAGTGCAAACACTACCTAATTGTTCAACAACCTGGCCAGGTGAACAAACCCAGTGGGTAAGGGATTTTTGTATGTTTGTAATACTGCATATATTCACTGTATATTTGTAGTCCTTTATTCTTATGTATGTTATTCATTTATTTTTATAATGTATGTATAGTATCCATGTGACCACCTATCTATCTATCTATCTATCTATCTATCTATCTATCTATCTATCTATTATCTATATATATATATATATATATATGTATATATATATATATATATTTATATATAAAATGTAGTGGCCTTGGACTATTGTTTCTGTTATTTATATATATTTTTTACTATCTGTCTTTATGCAATACATTTATATATTTGTATACATATTTGTTTCTGGAGTTCTGTCCTATTATTTACTTGTATTTATAGCGCTGTCTCACTTCAGAATATTCTGTTTTTTTCTTGCAGTGGTCTCTTTCATTGCATTTTGTATTAAGACTAGCTGCTAATATTTTATTCAAGTGGAGTCATTATTTTACCCCACACACTCTGGTATACTTATTCTCATATTGTCAGCCAATGCCCCTCCTGCCAAAAGTGTGTATCCATACACATCAGCCCATTGGTTAGTATTGTGTTTTTATTATATTTGGAGCGAGGGTCTCTCTTTATGCACTTTTTGACACAAATTGCAATTTTTATTCACTAGCATTGTGCCTATATCTTTTCATTTTATTGTTTATGTTTATTTCTAATTTGTATTTGTTGGTATATAACTCTGTTTTTTAATATGTCTTTCTGTTGATTCTATATTTTAATATATGTATAATATTTGAAATATCGGTGGAAGTACATTTTTATGGGACAAAAATAACTCTTTCCATGGTTCCGGCGAGAGACATGGTGAATTTCGGCCTGGAATGCATTTTGGAACTCAAACGTACTTCCGGTATCGGCGTTAATACACGACTGGAAGTCGTCATATACAGGAACCAACAAGACACGGAAGTCTGCAGAACAACGGGACTGAAGGGCGATATTTAAATGTGGAGTATAGCTTTTACTTGTTATTCATTTGAGCCATATCTTTTTCTCCTGAGAAAGTTGGTACTGCAGACCAATGAAACGCGTTTAGTGCTCCCACTGGTGATTTGCTGTATATTGTGGCCGGGAATATTGTGCATCCTTTGCTCCAGCTGCTTGTGATCTGTTTTTATAAAACACTGCCCTGATCATTTGTGAGCTACCACACACTGTAAGTGGTTTAACCTGCACTTTATGGGATTTCTTGCAATACTGCCCTATGTTGCTATTTCCCTGTTTTTAGCTAAAAAATTAATAATCAGAAAAGCTCCTGAGTTGATTTATTCGAGGCCTTATTCTGCACCCGAGTTTTTGAGTGCATAAACTGTTTTTTTTTATTGCCACTTCACTTATAAGATATACTACACTACATCAAGTGTGTTTTGTTTGTTTTTTATATTTTTACATTTGTATCATCCAAGCTGCATCCAGGCTTTTCAGTTTCCTTTCTGCCTTTGCTATTCTGTTCTGAAAATTTGTTCCTGGGTTCTTTGTTATTTGGTTATCCTTGTGTGTTCTGTACATCCTAGTCATGGCCACATGGTGGCATTTCCTAGTCTCTGACCCATAGTGGCTTTCCTATTTCCGGCCACAGAAGTGGCATTACTTAATTCCTATTCTGAGTTGCCGCTGCCCAGTTAGCCACAAGTGTCCCTAGCCTTGCCATAGAGTGGCACTTGCCCTTTGTTGGTTTTTGCCTTATCTTGCTTTTGTTTTGCTTCTGTCCGGTAGACCTGTACTCTGCATTTCAGTTCTGTTATCTCTCAGTTGCTTTTCTGTGTTAGCTCTGCTTGGTTGCCTTAGCCATGTAATCTGGATACAGCAGCTGCTTACACCTGCCCCCGTATGTGTCTGCATAACCTGGAGCCTCCAGCTACCAGGGAAATGCAGTTATCCAGCACCCGGGCCTGTGTCTCCACCCCACAATGTAGCTCCTGATCTTGGGCGCTTAGGGTCTAATTTCATCTGATAACCTGTGCGTTACATACGTCTGTAGGCTAAAAGTGGGAGAGTGGAGTCATGCAAGCAGCACCTTCAGCTTCAGCTGTTCCTGTTTCATGCTGGTGCCATTGACCCTCCAGCTTCATTGTTCCAGTCAGAGTTTTTGAGTATCCTGTGTCAATATACAATGAAAAAATCTGTAATATATAAGTGTTCAAATATGATTATTACATCATTTGTAATGATATATGTGATGTAATAGTCATATTTGAACACCTGTTGTTGTCGTTATTTATGATTGATTTATTATGTGCAATAACCATGTTTTACACGTTTTGTATATTACAGATTTTTTTCATTGTATATTGACACAGGATACTCAAAAACTCTGACCGGAACAGATGAAGCTGTTGGGTCATTGGCACCAGCATGAATGAAATTTTAAGTAACCTACCCCAATTTTTGTTGACTTTTGCAATATAAAAAAAAAAACACTTGAATATGGTGAATTGCCTGATATGTTTATTTAGCATCAGCAGAAATAAAGTCAAAGTGTATAGTAGCCAGTACACGAATAGATAATAGTTTGAAAGTTTTCAATTTCTTCTGCAAAAACAAGTCATTTAGAACACATTCTTAAAAAGCAGTGTATAAAATAACAAGCAATTTCCATTCATAATCTTAAAAAAACAGTTCATTTATTGATGTGTCTCTTTGGTAGTTCAATATTCCAGACATATACATCTATTAAATGTTGGTTTTTAGAGAAATTGTGCAATAGTTTTAGGTGCAGTTCTGAATTCTCAGGAATCTTCATGTCTTGCTGCCTTCACTTCATACTGGAGATCCTACTAAAAAACAAAATAAGTCAGAGAATGTTGGTTTGCATATTTCTTACTATATCTGAAAATGAAATTGGAAACTGACTCACTACTCTATACATAATTTATTCACTAAAACCCAAGAGGCCATCCACACCCCCACGATGCCTGAATATATTTGTAAAGATACATAATCAAGTTTACTGTGGAGAAGAAGTACCAGGTCTATGAAAAGACTATAAATCTATGAAAGAAGCAAAAGTTAAAACAATCCTTTAGTTTCTCTTTAAGGGTGTGCCCTAACATGGCAGGTAATTCATACATAACCAAAAACCTTGTATTTCCGCTATATTTAAGCATTCTATTAAGCATTATACATGGTTTTAGTAATGAATACTATACATGTATAGTATTTAAAGGGCAACTGCCAGCAAACTGTTTTATTATGTTTAAGATTGGATCAAGATTCCCTCCAATTTCCAAGTTTTACAAATGACTGGAACAGTGAAACCTGTTATTATATTTTGATTGGCTATATGCATTACGATTATATTTTAACCCTTTAAGGACCAGGGATTTTCCTGGGCCAAGGACAAGAGCGTTTTTCAATTTTTAATACGCGGTTTTTGAAACATAATTTTCCTCTCTCTCATTTAACGTACCCATACAAGTTATATGTTTTTTTTTTAAAGGACAGTTAGAGCTTTTATTTGATACCCTATACATAAAAATGATTTACATTTTAGTATTAAAAAATACATATAAAAGAGGAAATTTTTAAGGAAAAAACAGTTTTCCCCATTATTTTCCCAATAATAAGCTACACAACTAGTGCAACACTAACCCATTTATCCCCCCTAATTAACTAACTAATAAAAAAGAAAAATATTGGTTCCCAAACCCCCTAAACAAAAAAGACAGAAAAAAAAATCTGAAGAGTGCGATGTCAGATCAGTAAAAATCATGCAACAGGCATGCAGGGGTTAAATTTTATTACATAAATATATTAAAATTATATTTATTTATTAAAAATAAAATTATAAATTGTAAAAATAAAAAAACTGTTAAAAAAAAACTAAATGAGGGCCATAAAGTGGAAGGAAACTGATCACAGTTAAAAACTGTGATCAACAATGAAAGGGTTAATTTTTTTTTTTTTTTTTTACCTCTGTGTATGTTATTAATTTATTTTTACTTACAGGTCATTCTCTGTGCTTCACTAAAAGAACGTGAAGCACAGAGAGTGAATTAGAGGCAAAGTCAGTGTGTGAACACACTGACTTTGCATCTAATTTGCATGTTATCGCGGTGATCACTCAATCACCGCGATCACATGGCCGGAAATGCACCGATCGGGTCCAGGAGCTTTGCCTCGGGTGCGAGGCTTAGTCCTGGACCCGTTGCAGACTGGCTGTCGGTGCGCACGGAGCGCACCGCCGGCTAGACTGCATGACGAGTTAACTCGTCATAAGGTCGTTAACGCTGCGGCTCTTATGACGTGTTAACTCGTCATAAGGTCGGGAAGGGGTTAAGTAAACAGAATCTGTCACCCAAATGTTGTTTATACAGTTAATGAAAATAATAAAAATGTACTATGCATTGTGCTAGCAGAACTGCATACATACATACATTGAAACTTGTGTTACCAACATGTCTGGGGTGTCTCCTGTTTATGACATCACCTTGTCAATAGATATGCAGATTACATATTCACATTTGAAAGTAGTCCATTGCCATATTATACAGGAGACATCACCCCTTCAAAACACATTGTTCCTTTGATTTATGCCTTTGCTTGCAATTCTGTAACATAATATATAGATCATTTTTCATATTTTCTTTAGTCTCTAAATATTTAGTCTAAACAATGTTTAGGTGACAGAGCCCATCCATGCCAGTACACTATCTGGCATTCTGAGTTCAAAGCATTTAAGTGTGAAATCGTGTCCAGATCTCTATGTCAACATTTCTTGTGGGAAATATGAGGGTCTACTCAACAATACAATAATTGATTGAATGGAGACAGGAATTTCAAAATTAAGACCAATTAAAAATAAAATAAAAAACCAGGTCAATGGGTCATATAACATCTTCAAAATGTATTAGTGCGTCAACGTAGTTATAGAGAAGAACAAAAGATTATGGTACATTTTAAAATTGGCAACTATTTTGGCAAACAAAATGCTACTGCAACTTTAGCGACAGATTCTACTCACTTTCTTCCGTGCATGTCGGGTAGATCAGGCCATTTACCCCACACTTTGCAGTTGGTTTAGACGTACTGTTAAATCCATACTTGCACCTGAATTTAACATCCTCACCTTCTCCATAATAAACATCATTATTGTGTATGGGGTCCAGTTCCAAGTTATTTTTATCAAGGTTCTCTTGTATTAAACGACAGGTTGCTACAAGGGAAAAGTGAACTAATTACAAATATAACTCTGTTAAAAAATGAAACAGTGAAACATATGATATTTTGTAACAAACGGTTTCTGTAGTGACTCCTAGCCACTGCATTGTCAATAGGGTGACGACATTGCCATTTTATTGAAGGGCTCTTATAATAAATGCATACTCCAGGACTGTAAAAAGTAAAATGTTGCTCAGTCTGCTGTCTTTATTAGTTTACAGTGTGCACCCGCTAACCCTCATTTTTAGCTAGTGTGTTCCTGTAGCAATAAAGGGCAATACACAGCAGGGATAAATATGAAATATAATGACATGTGACAGTGTGTACTGTCAGGGGGGATGGGACTCTTCATTGCGGCTGCTTCCGCGCAGCCGCTTCACCGCCGACTCTGCAGCACAACACAGATCATCGCTGGAGATTTCATCGCGGGACATTTCTTCGCTAAAGGTAAGTATTTTACCTATTTTAGTTTAACGGTGCTTAGAATTAGGGTTTAGGGTTTTAGAATTAGGGTTTAAGGGGTTAATTTTAGTATTAGGGTTCGGGCTTAATTTTAGTATTAGGGTTTAAGGGGGTAATTTTAGCATTAGGGTTTAGGGGGTTAGTATTAGGGGTCGGGGGTTAGTATTAGGATTTAGGGGGTTAGTAATAGCTGTCGGGGGTTAGTATTAGGGTTTAGGGGGTTAATTTTCGTATTAGGGTTTAGGGGGTTAGTATTAGGGGTAGGGGCTAGTATTAGGGTTTAGGGGGTTAGTATTAGGGTTCGGGGGTTAATTTTAGTATTGAGGTTCATTTTAGTATTGGGGTTATTTTTAGTATTGGGGTTTGGGAATCATTTATTGGGGGGGGGGGGGGTTATTTTTGTTTTACTTTTACATTTGTAAGAGCTGACAGTTCAGCGCTGAAATGTCAGCTCTTACATAGCGGCGGCCGCGATGAAACGGCTGCGTTATTCTTCATTGCTGACAGTTCAGCGTTCTAACTGCCGCACTGAACTGTCAGCGATGAAGATGCGGCGAACAAGTGTCCTAGATTTTGGTTAGTGGTGGAAACTCACTAGATTATACATTTGCACAATGTATTGTTAAAATGGTGAGATGAAATTATGAAACTCACCTTTTACTAAATAGGCCTTCATTGTCAACCTCATTATGCTAAAGTCATTTTTTTGCACTTTAGGTTACTTTTTATTTTGTTGCTGTTTTTTTATGGGGTGGAAGTCTTATTTTCTCATGGTGAAGATGAGGATTCAATGGCCAGGATTAGTGTCACTATTATTTTACAGTTTCTTGAACATGTTTTAATTTTACAATAAAAGGCTATATAAGGGAGCAAGATCAGTATGAATTGGAATAAAAGGTTTGGGATGAGTTGATGGACAGCATCCTATAGTCACTTAATTTTTACATAGGTCCAGGCAGATTAGGCAATTTCCTATTTATTATTATTATCATTATTATTATTATTATTATGCATGAGTATTGGGCCAGATGGATGGGACATTCCTTGACACCATTTACATTTTATATTACACACAGGTTAGGAAGGAAGAGTGAAGACCCATCACAAGGTATTCTTGGTTCTAAGGAGGTCCTCATTTCCCTCAGTATATGGGTGTAAGAAAAATAGTGACCACTCATCAAGCTCACACCTGCTTGAAGTTACCGACTGACTTGCCCCACTCCAACTGCATCCGGATATTTGGGTAGATAGTAAAGTAATAAGAAGGGTTAAAGTTTAAATGTTTATGTGGTCTCATGTATGCCTAGATAGCTTTAGGCTATAGTTTGGGTAACTTGTATTTATTTTGTTACTTTGACATGTATAAACGTTTCTAGATCTGTTATTTGGTGTCGGGGAAACATCAGGTTAAACTTTAACATGAACAGCTAATTTTATTGAACAAATCGAATCACCGATTGGAAGGTATTTTGAATTTCCTTTAACAATTCGGTACTACATGAATACAGCCCTTTTAAATCACATTCGGGGCACACTGGGGAAAAAATAGCTTAACCAACAACGTTTATCTTTGGGTAAAGTATGAACTTTCTTATGATTTTAAGTTTGTACTAATTAATCTATTTTAAAAAGTGGTATGGATTATTACATTGAACTTAGTGAATAAACCTGCTGAACTGCAGTTGATAAAAAAAAAACACTTTATTTCTTGTAGTCTAGTTAGTAGACATGTGCAAAACTAATATTTTCGTTTCGTTTTCGTTCATTCGAACGAAAATGTTATTTATTTAGTCTAAAACGAATTTCGTTCATTACTGCATTCGTTTCAGACGAAATTCATTCATTATTTTCGTTTCGTTTCGTTTTATAGAATACGTGTAATACTATTGGCTTTCTATAAACCGAACGAGAGCCCCATTAATAAGAAATTCTTATGAATGGGGCTCTCGTTCGGTTCATAGAAAGGCAACAGTACTACATGTTTTCTATAAGCCGAAAGTCTATAAACCGAAGGTCGTTCGGTTTATAGATTTTCGGTTTGTAGAATACATAGAATTACATGTAAACGTTCGGTTTTTAGGCTGTCGGCTTATGTAATACATGTAATCCTATTGCTATTCTATAAACTGAACGTTCGGTTTATAGAATGCCAATAGACTTACATGCATTCCATAAACCGAAAGTCATTCATTATGTCGGTTTATGGAATGTAAGTGTACTATGCTATTGTATTCTATAAACCGACTCTATTTCGGCTTATAGAATGCAATAGTACTACGAATGGACGAATGAACAAATGATTTTCGTTTATTAACCATTCGTTCATTTGGCTTTCGTTAGCTTAGCATTTTCGTTATTCGTTTTTCGGACAAATGGACGAAAATGCTATTTTCGGACGAAAATGCATTTGTCCGAAAAAGAATGCACATGTCTACTAGTTAGTCATTCAACCAGCTATCCTGAATAATATAAACCATTGTATTAATTTAATCTCATTGAGAGCCACACCACCCTATGATTCATTTGTGTCCTGTGTACTTATTTTATCATTTGATGTGCTTATTTGTAGTTGAAATTAGGCAATATTATGCTTAAATTTAATGTTTTGGATGAAGGCTATGTGTGCATTTTTAGACAGTATCAAGAATTAAGTGGTGTTTTTCAATCACTGTTTAATGATAGGTGGTGTTACGCAGTTCCACAGCTTCATTGTTATTTAGTGCTACATAAAAAATACTTAATAATTACCGTGGTAGTAAAGGGAAAAAAACAATTCTACTTACGTCCATTAAAACACCTTGAATACTTCATTTTGCCGTCATTACATTCGCCCTTTAGTGATATTGCGGTATTTGGATTTCTGAAGCCTGCCTTACACTTAACAGGTATGTCTTCCCCATCTTTTAATGTGGTTTCCGCGTGAGTTACTGATTTCAGTTCAATATTTCTACCACTAAGTTCACCTAAGGAAACTGTACATGGCTCTGCAAAATACCAAAAATGGTGTTAACGTTAATTAATTAGAAAATGATATAACTTTTTACAGTTGAATGTATTTTCTCTTTTTGTGTTCCTGTTCCCAGAATGGTGAATACTGGGCTGGGGAATGCATTCCACCTTGTAAAATAGGTAATTAATTGTGCAAAAAACCTGTTCATGGTGCCAGAACTGCTGGGAAACAGTGCATAATTATGTGTTCCTGTACCCGGAAAGGTGAATATTGGTCCAGGGAATCAGGGGTGGATCCACAGTCTGATTTTTGGAAGGGCACATGTCTGTCTGTCTTTTCCTCTACCCATGTCCTTCTGTCTCTCTCCTCTCCTTTCCCATGTCTGCCTGCCTCTTTCCTCTCCCTTCCCATGTATGTCTCTCTCTTCTCCCTTCAATGTATGTTTCTCTCCTCTTCCTTCACATGTATGTCTCTCTTCTCTCCCTTCCCATGTATGTCTCTCTCCTCTTCCTTCCCATGTCTGTCTGTCTCCTTTTCATTCCCATGTCTATAAATCTCTTCCTCCTTTCTCATGTCTGTGTTCTCCCCTCTCCCCCGTTTGTGTTCTCTCCTCTACCCTGTCTGTGTTCTCTCCTCTCCCCCTGTCTGTGTTCTCTCCTCTCCTCCTGTCTGTGTTCTCTCCTCTCCCCCTGTCTGTGTTCTCTCCTCTCCCCCTGTCTGTGTTCTCTCCCTTTTTTACTGGAAGCAGTTCTGTGTGGTTAGTCGGTGGGGAGATGCAGGCAGCATTGGCTCTGTGTGTTAAAACACACTCAGAGCTCAGTGAGTTCTGTATGCGCTACTCGCACATAGTGGTGACACAGAATGTCGTATTTCCAATGCTCTAAATCATCACTACGTTCGGGGAGCGGAAGCACACACACAGAGTCAATGCTCCCTGCGCTTCCCCACTGGGTGAACCACATTGCACTGCAGGGTGGGGGTGGACATTTACATTAGCACCCAGTGCTGTCTGCCCCTCTTTCTTCCCGTGAATTGCCTGCCCTGGATCCGACACTGCTGGGAATGCATTCGTCTTTGTAAAATAGGTAATTATTTATGCAAACAACCTGTTCCTTGTGCCGGAACACGTGGGAAACTACAGAACTAGGGTTCCTATTAACAGAATAGTAAATACTGATCCAGGGAATTAATTCCTCTTGGCAAAATAGCAAATTCATTCTGCAAACAGCCTGCTCCCGGGCTTAAAGACTGGGAAACTGTGCAGAACTTGTGTTCCTGCGATGATACGATTTTTAATGAACATATTTATCTGAAAAGTTTTGAAAATTGTGCAAATTGATTTCAAGAGATGTCTGCAATATTTTCAAACCTTTTCAAAGTGTCCATATTCACTGTGTTCTGCATGACTGTGACTGACGGAGAAAAATTAAAGGGGCCTTAGTTAGACTACAGCTGAACATGATAGGGGTTTTCATGCAGAGGAAACAGTTGTTTTAAAACAAGCACTGTGTTAGTCAGGACTATGACTGGCTGAGCATGATGAGCATGTGAAATATTTTGAGAAATAATCCATATTTAGTTATACTGTGGGTGCGCATGATAGGAGTTTTCATGCAGAGGAAACAGCTGTGTAAAAACCTGCATTATGTTCTGCAGGACTGTGCTGACTGAGCATGATGAGCATGTGAAATGTTTTTAGAGATAATATTTACTTTTGCGATGGTTGAGCATGATACAAGTTTTTATGCAGATCAACTGTTGTGACAAAAAGTTAAAATTTGTTTTACCAGGACTGTAATTGGCTAAGCATGATGAGCATGTGACAGTTTCTGTAATGCTTTATATTCCATGTATTTAACATGTTTACTATAGTTATGAATTCCACCTTTCACTGACAATGATCACAGTTTTAAACTCTGATGTCAGACTTTTAGCCTCTAAAGTCACTCCCACAAACTGACAAATAAACCCCCCAGGAGAGGTTTGAGGACTATTGCCCCTGAATAGTGTTCCGTTCTGGCATTTTACATTTCAACCATCCCCATTAAAACTCATTAGATGCATGCATTTGTGCACTTATGTTATAAAGTTTTTGATTATACTTACGAAGACATTGTGGAAGAGCAGACCACTTGCCATTTTCACACTTGACATTTATAGACCCATAAATAACATGATTCTCATCACATTCAAAATCAACTGTGGAGCCTGAGTCGTAGCTGTCTTGTTTTTCTTGTTTAAGGTTTCCATTGGGCACTGTTGGAACGTTACATTTTTCTAGAAGACAGAGCATACTTATGAAGTATTGTGTAAATATTTCTATGTATTGATAATCAGTAAGTCAATTAAACCCAGCAGTAATACTATTGGCCTACAGTGTGTTGGAGCCTGTCTGTGTCTCATCTGCCTTCCCATGTCTATCTGTCTCTCCTCTGCCTTCCGATGTCTATCTGTCTCTCCGCTGCCTTCCCATGTCTGTCTGTCTCTCCTCTTCCTTCCCATGTCTGTGTTACTCCTTTCCCTTCCCATGGTACTCTCTATTCTCTTTCTCATGTCTGTCTCTCCTCTCCCTTCCCATTTCTCTCTCCTGTACCGCCTATGACTGTGTCTTTGTCCCTCTACCCATGTATGTCTCTCCTCTTACCCATGGTTATCACTCTCCTCTCCCCCCCCCCTCCCCCCCCTCTCTCCCCAGAGGCTACTTGGACTTTGATGTCTAAATCAACCTGTGCAACACGCCCTGTGCACTGTCATGGCACTCAAGGGTTGGATTTTTTCATGCAAACAAGAACTTAAAAATTGCTGTGCAATGAAACTTGAGCCTCAATTTCAATATTTCTTCCAGCAATATAAACAAGTATCATGATTTTTAACCGTCAGTTATGCATTCTCATCTGCCGACACATTCTATCTTTCTATGTTACATTAAGGGATGAAATATAATTAAATATGGTTATTGCAAATTAGGATCTTAAACTGTTTTACTATAACAAATGGTACCCTTCTAAATTGGTCTTTGCAAACGGCTGCTACATCCATATCTAATAAAGTCTGTGAATATTGTTTTGCAATGCCAATGTTATATTTTGGTCAGATTCGTTCATTATTAATCTGGGATGGGTTCATGGGAAATGTCATTATATTCTCCTTTAAGGTTTGGTGTGCCATATATCCAAGTTATACCCCATGCATTTATACAAGCAGTGGGAGAGAAAAAAGCAAAAGAGTAAATGGGGTGGAGCTAAAAAGCATGGAGAATGTTGAAGAGAGACAGACAAAAGAGGAGATGGAAAGTTAAACAGACAAGGGCATGATGTGGAGAGGCCTCCAAAAAGATGGATGGAGAAGACATATAGACAAAAAAGGATTTGGGGAGAGAGACAGACAAAATGCAGGGAGAGAGAGACAAGGGGGAGGTAGGGCAGATATGGGGTAGATGGAGAGAAAGAGAGACTAAGATGAAGACGAAGATGTAGAAAGACAGAAATATTGGGTAGAGAGAAAAAAAGATGGGTCGGGTAAATAGAGACAAAGTTGAGAGACAAGAGGGAATTTAGAACCTATGTGGCATCATGTATATGTGTCTGGCACACTGTTTACTTAGGGAACGTATATGACACCATCTTTAGGGAAGCTATGTGGCACTATGTGTATGTCTCTGGCAAATTGTATTTACAAAATAAGGAGATATGGGTTGTATAAGTGAATTTAGTGGTGTGGGTGTCAAAGATATGATCTTCCCCGGGTACCTCACTGCTAATGGAAATCCTGTTAATCTACTTCATCTTACCACTTTCTCAAGAAAGGAATTTTTGTAGAGTTTGTATGTTTGGTGTAAAATGCCCAATTTTTTTCCTGTGTGTCTTTTACCACAGTGGTTGCCTGGGCAATTAAGGGTAGTGTATCCAGCTGTAGTTGTGACACCTGCACTTACAGGCCGTGTGGATACAAAGCTTGTATGGTGGACAGGGGGCACTTTATATTGGTGGTACAAAGTGGTTAAGTGATGGATAGGCACTATAGGTGTATTAGACAAAGAATATTAATAAAAGTTGCTCAACACCAGCAAAAAAGGTGTGGGTCCCCTTTAACACCCTTGACATAAGCAGTTAGTGAAACAGTTTGTGAAGCGCTAATTTATCTTAGACCACTGTGCAAAAACACATAAATAATAATACTTAAATGCTAGTTCCTTGTTCCTATATGTATTACTTCAAGTACCATTATTTATGTGTTTTTGCACAGTGGTGTAATATATAAAATCAGCACTCCACAAACTGTTTCACTTATTGCACCAGTGGTGTCATGTGGTGATATATTCAGAGGGCAATTTTACTGGTGCTTTCTGCTCACGCCACTGCCAAATGCACTCCTATATGTAAAATTACCCTTTAATTTCTACAGTTGAGAATGTAGCATTGCCAGTCAATATTGACATCTCTACCGTAGACATGAAATGGTACTGTGACCAATGTGACATGATGGTGGGAGAGTACATATAACCTAACAGCTGTTGAGGATGGTAATTGGCCCCAATGCATTTATTTTTCCCCAATTTTGGAGGCATTTCAATGATGTCTGAATTTAAATGGCTGTTATAATCACCAAAATGATCTAGATTCAGCCAAAATTCGTAGCTATCTTCCAGAAAATTGGAGCTACCAAAATAGTCACTATAGTGTAAATACAGTGCATGTGTAATGTTTGCCATTCAATCATCTCTGATTAACATATATCCAGAATTTTATGTATTCACAAATAGTACTTACTTGAAACAATACATTTTGGGTAGTCTAAAACTCTGTTATTGCAAGTTGCTGCCAGAGTATTTTCGGGCATCATCCCTTCATTACACTCAAACTTTACCCCTTCACCATTTCGAATTTCAATACTTCGGTTCAGATATATATTTCTGCTCTTCATAGATTGTTGTGATAACAAACAAGATCCTTAAGAATATAAACATTAAAAAGAATATCTGAAAAAGTACAATAATTTATCACCTGGAAACAAAACCCCCCAAAAAACAATAGTTTGCCCACATTTAAAAGTTAAGATCTGTACACAGAATAATAATAGGTCAGTTGTAATGTTCCTGAATAATAATATTATTATAATATCAGGTTATCAATTTTGTGTGCAGTCCTATGTGTTTGATAGTGTTACACTTGATGTTTTGCATATGCTGTTTAAGGATGGTGTATTAACTTGAACCCACAGATCAGTTCTATTTCTAAGACTTACAATTGTGCTTTCAATGTGTGCAAGTCCTTTTTCCTATTTTGATAAAAGGTCAGGTCTACACCAAAAATAAGAATAAAGTGAAAACAAAATAAAAGGAAGGAGGTAAAAGAAAAACATCTGCTATAAAAACACCTAAAGCAGATCCCTCAAACTTGATAAAGTTATCTAGATTTTTTTTTTTTTAATGGTGCAAGCGGTGATATAGAAAGGAAATGCCAGAAATAAGAACTGTGTATTCTACTAACAAACCAATGTATAAATTGTTATCTAGAAAAAAGAGGCTACAAATTTGTATTCTGACAATAAACTGTATTAGGATAGATAGTAGTATATATTAGTATATATCTATATTCCCTCCTGATGTCTATTCATGTATATGAAATATTATTATGAAACCAGGCTCCAGAGTTTCCCCGAGGATAAAACATCAGTGTGTTTTTGAAGTTACAACATCACTCAAGTAGCAAGGAAGACCGTGCTACAGTTGCAAACTATCAATTGACACTGGCAACACCAATTTAATATATTAGCAAAGAAAATAATGCATGTCAATCCAAGAGATTTCCCTTTGCTGGATTAGTTATCAAAACAATCAGGGTCATATCTTGGCCTTGGCTTGGGCCCAGTGGTGTATCTTTTTTTTTGTGCTGCCCTAGGCAGACAAACTTTGGGCACCTCCCCACCCACGTTGCACACTTACGACATGCCCCATCACCCATGTTGCACACCCACAACATGCCGCATCACCCACATTGAAAACACATTAAATGCCCAATCACCCCCATTACATGCCCTCACCACGTTCATTACATGCCCCCATCACCCCGATTAATTGGAAGGAGCTAAAGCTTGCTGAACGGTGGGGGAGGGAGCGAAAATGTTTGAAGCACCAGAAATGTGCTTTAACACCCTCTTTCAAAGTGTCGCCCTCTGGCAAAGTGCCGTCCTAGGCGAGTGACTTGTTTTCTTGGGCTGCACTTTACAAGAAGTGGCATAAAAAGCCTCCCCATTGGAAGGAGTGGAAGTTTGGTGCTCCGTGGCCTTACATCTGATCTAAGGGAGCAATTTGTCTGCTATCTTAGCTGGGAGCAGCAAATCAGCTATAGATGACAAGCTGTTTGCCGTGGGAAGTGGGAAGCTGTTTGAGACAAAAGATGGTACTGATAAACTGATGGTACCGATATGGCAATAGAAAGTGGATATATTTGACACTTAGACACTGTTTGGGCATATATGACATTAGGAACATCTCTGTAGAGAATATGGCATATAATCTAGAATATAGTGTTTCAAAGAAAACTGTAGCTTGAAAACTAAAAATTGGAATCTGTGTGGTGAGTGTGTGAATCACTTTGTCAACACGCATACAAACATTTTAAGAACATTTTCTTTTATTTCGCCATTTGAGGTTTCCAAAATTCCTACTTAATCCATAAACATTTAACCCGGAGAGTCAGGGAAAAAATGCTGTACATGATCACTGAATGGATGTGTGTGAGTATTCACTTACATACAAATATAAGTGTGCGTATATTACACATTTGTGTATAAAATAAACAGCACACATATAGCTATATATATATATATATATATATATATATATATATATATATATATATATATATATATAAATACACACACACATACTACATTCAAAAGGAAGTTGTGGGCTAAACATTTAGCATAGCATTTAGCACAGTGATCACAGCATTGGATGGGAGCTGGAATAGTTGTTAGGAATGCAGTTCACATGATGATCTCTGAACGAGACTGTGACCTGCTAGGACCATCACATATTTCTGTCACAGTTCTGGCTTGTTATCTATACACAAGGGATGTCTTACATGATAACTATTTGCTGTTTTTTATTTTGACTGCAGGATGTTGTACTTACCAATGTGATAGCATGTAGGATATGGAATCACTCCTCTATTACATTTTACTCTTAACCTTGGTTCAGGATTCTCAAATCCTGGTTTGCAAATGAACTCCATGATGTCATCATGCTCACTGTATAGTTTAGAGGCACCTATCCATCTAAACATTATATTGTTTTTATCCGCATCGGTGTCCTTTGCAGTACATGGTTCTGAAATAGAAAAATAAAAAATATATTTTATTTTGGTTCAATGATGTAATTTAATTCTGAAAAATGTTCTCTCTGGGGTCTATTCACTAAAAGTGGTGAATAGTGTGCATAGTTGAGTTGCATTAAAGAGTTATCATTAACTCATAATCCCAGCTCCAGTTTATAATACCAGGGCTGGAAGCTTATTGGCTCACCCGTGAAAAAAAAATACCAGGGCTCCCAGCCCCGCTAAAATTAATGGGCCAGGGATTTGCTAATCTCGACCTCCAATCTTGAATTTCTTTGAATTTTTGTGAATCGGCCCCATTGTGCGTTTTCTTCTCCTCAGCTACATTTATTCCCTGAACTTTTCAACATACTAGTACTATAAAAATGGATAGGCTAGGGTCCCTGGCCTATTAATAAATCACCCCACCATGATGAGGTGGTTCCAATTAATCCACCAATAGACTGTTAAGAAATACTCTGGGGGCTTTCCCAAGCCTCGGAATAAAAAGCAATGGTAACCCTCCTGCTCCAAATAAATAACCCCCTCCATCTGGGGGCTTGCCCATCCATGGATGACATAAATAATACATTAAGTAAATAAATCTAAATTAACCGGACAATACAAAATAAATAAATATTGAGGTGCCATCCTACAGTGTTTTAAATTCCACCACATATTTTGTGGGGTGTTTCTGGAGCAGATCTGTTATTATAGGTGGATTATCTTTTTTTTTTTATTCATTAACAGGTAATGGTGCCTTGGCAAATCCTTGGACCATTATTTTTTTGAGGTGGGGGGGGGGGGGGGGTGTTTGGCAGGCAGCATTCTACAGTGAGAAAGTGGAAAACATTCAAGAGTCTTGCTATTCTTCCCAGGAGTAGATGTCCCAGCAAATTCACTTCAAGGTCAATCTGTGCAATGCTCTGAGAAATTAGACTTACATCTCAGACACTACAGGCCTCAGTTAGCATGTTCAGTTTTAAAGTTCATGAGAGTACAATTAGAAAAGGCTGATCTGGTTGGTTTGGATGTGCTGCCAGAAGAAAGCATCTTCTCTCTAAAAAGAAGATTGCTTTGGTTTGCAAAGTTGCTTCTGAACAAACCACAAGACTTCTGGAACAGTGTCCTTTGGACAGAAAATACATAATGCACAGTGCCATGTTTGGCAAAAAACAAATACCGCATATCAGTACAAACATCTCAGACCATTCTGTGGAGCGGTGATGATTTGGGCTTATTTTGTAGCCACAGAACCTTAAAAAACAAGCAAATGAATTTAAATTAGTTAATGAACATTACAAGTCTTGATGTGCACATACCTAGACAGATTGGAGGATCACCCCATACTCCATCCTCACATTTTATGGTCAGGCTTCCTTGAGGTTTATAATAATTTGGACATTTGTATTCCAACAAAGTTCCTGAATCATAATTAAGCTTTCTTTGTCCTAGATAGTCTCCATATTTTACAATAGGCGGTGAACCACAGCGATCTCCTTTTCCTATAACAAGAAATACAAGTGAAAACACAAAAATAGTAGAAAATGAACTAGGTAAATTCAAAAAGGTAAATGACAGTGTGTATAAAGGTTTAGATAACTTGGGTAAAAAACAAAGTGGAAAGACTGTTTTAGTAAACACTAGGTAACTGAATTTCCCTTCAATTCCTGACAATTTGGTTATTTGAATCACTCTTAAAAAGGATCAAATCATGTACCATCGAAATGCACCAAATTACATTGAACTGACAAGAATGACACAGACCACTAACCAAATTGAACATATATCGAAATGACCCAAATTGACCCTAAATGCACCAAAATTATAAGAGATAGCCTTGAATAACCCGTTTTCTATTTTTCCATTGCTGAGCCGACATCCATTTTTTCGGTAGCATTGGCAAGTCTGGGGGGAGGTAGGGTGGAAGAGAAATACATTATTTTCTATCATACATTTTATTAAATATGAAAAAGCAATTTACATGTGAATATCAAAAGTTTGGCGGGTTGTCTTATAATCAGGGTCATCTTATATTCTAGCGAATACGGTATTATATTGTAATATCCCAAGGAAATCACCATACGTCTTATACCACTTAGTAGCAGTCAAGTCTCACTTTATAACAATGTGAAGCTAATCTGGTGAGATGAAATGGTCACCTCACCTCAACTCACCTCATCTTACCTGCAACTCACCTTTTAGTGAATGAATAGCCTCTTTTGTGATTAAACCGCTGTACATAGGACATTTTTCAATTACTAGGTAGGGGTTTATTCAATAAAAGTAAAACATTTGCACAACAATGTATAATAAAAACGTGATATCACAAATCTGTTATGTATACCAGAATATTTTTTCATATAGTTTTGACAACATTTGATGTAAGCATACATTACAAATACCTACTTCTGCATACTGGTACAGATTTCCATTGTGTATCCTCACATTTGGCTTCCTCGTTACCTTTCTCAAAGGCATAACCACTGTTGCACACGTATTGTACTGTTTCACCAGATGCATACTTATCCTTCACTCTAGATTTTGTCCGTCCATTATCAATATTTGGTGGAGTGGGACAGGTGGCAGCTTTAAGAAAAAAAGATTTGTATTATAATATATATGTTGGTGAATATGTTAATTTGTTCTGAGATTTATTCATTTCAAACATCAAAGAGAACTCTGCAACTGTACAGGTTTTATTTTAACATTTTAATTTCTACAAAATCTGCAAATTCCATAATAATTGCTGCTGAGGACACATTAAGGTCTAGCAGGGCTGGCCTGACCTACCGGGACAATGGGAAAAATCCGCTTTAAGCATTGTCGGCAGTCGCTTGAAGAATTCGGCAGCAAGGCCAGATATGTGAGATCCGGAACCTTGTGCATGATGACTAGTGCTGGTGGCCTGGGTCAAGTCATTTGAGTGCAATATCTGTTCTAGGGTAAGTCCCATGAGTGCAATCTAAGTGCTGGGGTGGGTGCGGGGCAAATCCTGTGAGTGCAAACTCAATGCTTGGTTGGGTGCTGGGGCAAGTCCTCTGTGTGCAATCTAAATGCTGGGGTACATTCTGGGTGCTGGGGTAAGTCCTCTGAATGCAATATTAATGCTGGGGTACATTCTAGGGTGCTGGGGCAAGTCATGTGAGTACAATATATGTGCAGGGGTTGGTGCTGCTGCAAGTTATGTGAGTGTAATCTCAATGCTGGGTAAGTCACGGAGGCTGAGGCAAGTCTTGTGAGTGCAATCTAAGTGTGGGGTAAGTCCGTGGTGCTGGCGAAAGTCCTGTGAGAGTGCTGGGGTAAGGCAACCCATGCCCCCAGTATGTACACAAGGTTATGCCTCACACACTGCCCTGAAAATTACTCCTGCACAGGGCAATGCATATTATTTTGTCTATATACTGGGGTCTATGTATTGCCCTGTCCATGGGGTATATTTCAGAGCACTGAAAAATAACCTTGTGTTCATGCTGTTGGTATATATAGCCTTATGAAATTGTATATACCAGTCTTATCTATAAATAATACAATCTTCAAATGTGCTCTAAAATGCATGGTTTTCCCTTTTACGAACAATAAAATATTGGTATGCTATGGGGCTGGTATAATGACGTTATGCTATGGGATAACATGTATGCTATGATAAATTTCCCCAACTGGTCTATATTTTCAACCCTACAATCAATGTGGAGTAAAGTTTAAAACAAAAAGTTTTCACCTATATAAATGGCCACATTATAATTAATATTTGTTTTCAATCCCTATCATTAACACTTTACAAGATATTCAAATTAATAGCCTTTTAATTAAAGGCTATGAGTTTAAGTGTGTGTGTGTGTGAGTATAAGTGTGTGTTTATTAGTATAAGTGTGTGTATGTATATATCTGTGTGTGTGAGTATATGTGTGTCTGTGAGTATATGTGTCTGTGGGCATATACGTGTAAGTATATACGTGTGTGTGTGTGTGTATGTGTGTGTGTGTGAGTATATGTGTGTGTGAGAGTATATATGTGTGTGTGTATGCAGTGTTGGCACTTTGAGGTCAGCAAATTGGTTTCATGGCAAAAATTGGGCACTCAGGCCCCAAACCGCTCACCATCACTGACTTATACAATGCTTGGAAAACATCTTCTACTACATCTGTGGGACACTGATTCATTTAGAGATCATCATTGTTTTTTCTACAGAGCTCACAGGATTGGAGAAGGCCAGTCCCTGGGTTTCTATCCAGGGGAATAAACAGGGAACCCCTGAGATAAAATAAAGTCTCAGTAGAAAGGCAGCGTAATCTCTCTTGCTGAAGTACATTAAATGTATTTTGAATACTCAGGTTTGAGTGCTTCCTTAACCTGCCAGTATTAGATGACACAGATACTTACATACACAAGCAGGGATCTGCCACCATTTCCCCTCCAAACATTTTGCCTGGCTCTGTTCAGCAAACTTGTAGCCAATTTCACATGCATAGTCTGCACTGTCACCATGATTGTAGTTTGCGTTTTTCCTTACAATATTCCCGTTTGTAACACTTGGAGGTTGGGCACATGGATCTCCTTAAAAAACAAAGAAAAATAGATTTGCACATCATGTACTGAGTATAAACAATTTGTCCGAAAAAAGTGACCGATACAGGTCAAACGGCAGAATATATAAAAATCATAAACAAGCATTTAACTATGTATAGTAATGATTTACATAACCCATGCATCCAATTGTCATTCATTTTACTTACATCCACATAACTATCGCTTACAAACGGTGCACTCATTGTTACACATTCTTTTTAGAATTCTGTTTGTCAATAGCTTTTAAAGAAACAGTTCTCACCTGTACAAACAGGAGCAGCCAACCATCTTCCTGCTGTACATCTGCTCTCAGCTGACCCAGAGGTGTGGTAACCAGGATTACAGCTATAGCTCACAATGTCGTCAGTGAAATATTCTTTCTTTTTTGTTTCTTCAATAATTTTACCATCTTTTATAACAGGCGGATCTCCACATTTTTGTAATTCTTTAAGATACAAATGAATAAATAAAAAAAGATATCACACATTTTGGATCAATTAATATAGGACACATAACATATTGTGTTTTTTTTTTATTTTTATGTGTGTTTTTTTTTTATATGTGTGTTTTTTTGTTGTTGTTTTTTTAAAGGGACTCCATCAATTTAAACATTGTTGATGCAGTGAATGTAGAGTATAAAAATTAATAAAATCATCTATGTATATATTAAGAAAAATATGTGCTTAACTTGTTGTTGACAGAGGATGTGACAGGCATGTGTTGGGAAAAACTCTTGTGCCTGGGGCATTCTGTAGTTACAATGCTGTTTGCCCACTGGCATCCCTCAATCAGGCAGAAACTGAAATAGCTGAGTGTCAATCGCTTTGTCAGCCAATCACAGCAATCAATTGTTTTTAGCTGTCAAAACCAGTGCCAGACTTTGATGGCTTTAGTCTCTCCCTGACCCATGATTGCTGAGACTAATCACAACAACGTTTGGCATCATTCTCTTGTCACCCGAGCACTTCCTAGACCACCCAAATTGCTTTAAAATAAAATAAAATAAAAAACAACAAAATGTTTTGTTGTTGTTATTGGACTAGAGCAATGTCACCATAGGTTTTACTGAAAAACAAAACAGTTAGGAAAAATAAATGCACTACTTGTAAAAATAAGTTCAAAACATGCTGTATTTCTAAAAGCATGACAAATATTAGAATCTATTTAGCAAGTTTTTTCATTTGCTTTTGTAAATGTGTAAAATATTTTTCATGTAAAAGTTAGAAAAGGTCTTTTCTATTATGACAAAAATAATGGCATCTAAAGAAAACCATTATTAAAATACAATAATCTGTGTGAGTAAATTAAATGAGAAAGAAGAAAATTACAGGGTGTCATAAACAGGACATACCACAGACACATTTAAAACATATATTTCTCTTAATTTATATATGTCCTTGCAGAAGGCATAGATAATTGTTTGTATTTGTTTTTTTATTCGCTACATGAATATAAATAATATTTGGGTGACTGAATCCCATTAAGATTTCTGTTCCATATAAAGGTTAACATGTGTTAGGTTTTAGAAGATGATAATAAAAGTTATGCTTTTGATCTGTAAGTCACAATAAATATTTAACTCATCCTTTATTTAAGGATTTTATTTTTAAAGTTATTACAATGGCGTATATTACATATCCCATCAAAGGGTAATGTTGTAAATGACAAATTGTGCGGACAACTTTAGATTAATGTGAAACTAGTATGCACATGTAACTGATTAATAATATTAATAATGCTTTGTTTGAAGAAAATCTGTAACTTAATAATTACTCACGAATGCACATGGGAGAAGATTGCCATTTTCCATCCAGACATTGGATTCTACCAGAACCGTGAAGTGTAAACCCCGGAAGACATTGTATATCCACCGTGTCACCGCTGTAATACTCCTTCTTTGTTTCTACTATCTCTGCATTTGCTGGACTATGGGCAGGTGGACATTTCTTTCTTGCCGCTGAAGAGAAAATAAATTAACTTGACACAGTGGTTGTTATTTGCGACCACTGCTCTTGCAAATGTGAGATTGCTTTCCACACAAAATAAAATGTGGACATTTGTCACTGAATAATAATAGATACCACCACAATTATCAACAATTTTGTGCATGCACCATCTTGTGCAAAATATTTGGTGTGTACTAATGGAGCAGAGATCTTAAAGTGGCATTAAACTTTGTTTTCAACTTTTCATTAGTAGATGCAAAAATGAAAGACAAAGAGCCACTAGTACAGAGTAAACATAATAGTGGTCATGTATAAAAGCTCCAGCACTGTAAAGTATAGGGAGTGGTAAAAAAAAAAATATATTTTAAAAGGTGCAATCGCTGTTTGTTATGTATAACAACGATTGCTCCTTTTTATAAATCCTGACGCTTTTCAGTGTGGGTAAAAGAGATTCCCAGAGATCTCTGTGTTTGGCGAAGATTTACCAACACTCATAAGGCACTTTCGAGCACCAGATTTTTTTTTAATATACTGGCGTAATGAGTGCTGGCACAACCAAAAAGTATGTGACCGGCCGAAATGTATCGGGAGTCTGCTTTATTTGAGCGGATCTGAAACTATTTAGTTAGAATACTGCTTTATATATAGAAGCACACCGACAGAACCAGTATTTGGCACTATCTGCGTGTGTGCTGTATTTACACATGGCTCCAAATGTGTGTCTTTGTAGGTACGCGTGGGTTTACTTTGAGCTCTGCCTCACAGCTAACGTATAGCTCATCTGGATGTTGGTACACACTAACACAGTCAGGATGTGCTCAGCCAATCAGCACTGCTTATTTACAGTGAATATCCCAATAACCAGTCCCACCCTCTTTCCACAAGCTGGCTATAGGAACTATACAGCTGCTCCAGAGTGGAAACACAGTCCCGTTTGAAGTTCACAGATGGAATTAACCTGTTAATGGAGGGTTTCAGGCCCCAATGGTCCGAGGGGGTTTACTTCATAAACCTGGTCCCTCATTAATTAGTAAGGCGAGGGGGACCTCCATCAGTTTGTTACTTTTGTGCCTATCCTGCTCGAATAGTTATTTTAGTTGACCCAGATTGAAGGAGGTTGGAAGTAGAAAACTATTGGAGAACTGTCATTTCTACCTCTCTAAAGAGTTGATAATTATGAATAAGCATCTATATTTTATTGCCCCCAATTCACTCAGCACAAGGAATGAGTGTCCTGATGACCCCCAAAATTCTTTAAATCTACTTGCATCAGGAGTGTTGAAGAGCCTGACACATACCTGAGCATAAGGTAGCTATAATTGTTACTTAAAATCCAATGACTGCTAAAATCAGGGGCAAACAAAGTTGAGGGGCAATTGCCCAACTGGCTGGTCATTTCTATGTCCAGAAGTCTTTGAGCTGCATTATTGCAGCTTAACAGCAGTTGGTGACTGACTTCTTCTATACTGTGGATCAGCAAGAACTAGATCCTCCTCCTGCTGCTCTCTGATCGCCAATCCTCCTGGTTCCTCTCCTGAACAGGACTCCTTCAGGCTGTAGAATCTCAAGATAAGTATATTTGAGAGTTTATCTTTTCTCTCTATCTCTCATCAATGTATAGCTACATTTTTCCTCTATGGCCTATCTTATGCCCCTTTCCTCTATGGCCTATCTTATGCCCCTTCGTCTCTTTTAGATCCTTCTGTGCCTCATGTGCTCATCCGTCTCTATGTAGCCTTTCTATCTCCCGTTATGCAACCCAGCTACATCACATTAGGGCCATTCACTAAAAGAACAGTTGGAGGTAAGAGGAAACTTCATCTAACTAACTCAACTACACATTATGCAGAGTCAAACTTGGTGATCTCAACTATCCATGGAAAATGCAGTTAAATCTTTTAAAACACTCACTTTTAACAGTGTAATATCTAATGCCAATGCTGTTCTTCATATGGGAGGAACTCCAGTAAGTTTTGTGTCTGCATAATAGGTCATTAATCTGGCGAGGTTAAATAGCCATTTCCCCTCATCTCATCTACAACTGATGGGGTACCACACTTTTGTGTAGCTACGTTGTCGAAACGTTTTACACAGATTTAATTTCAAAGTAATAACGATTTGGGAATACTGAAGCTTCCAGCCCTTTCCTGGACAAAGTGGTAATTTACATGAACAAAAAATGACATACGTTCTCCATTGGTCGGTGTTGGATCGGTAGGTTCCTCATGTTCCAGATTTTTAGCTGAAATTAAATCAATGAATAATTTCAATAATCACGTCTATTATAGAAATACTATTACTATAGTATCTTTTCTTAACTTCTATATATTGTTATTCATTTTTGAACTGTGCACCATGTGAGTACTGCATTCAATAGCATATGCCCATTAAGTCTACTTTTGTATGAAAGACATTTGCTTAGAATGTTGAAAAAACGGCACTGTAGTCGTTAGAACATACGTTAGTCAGAACTAGAACTTGTCCAGCAAATTACCCATTGGAGGACCTGAGTGACGCAAATGCATAGTACATTCATGGAGAGGGGCCTAATGTGCCCGTGGTTCCCAAGGGATGCAAGTAATGCCATTTTTTGAAAATTGATCCCCAGGAGATACCATGCAAAAGATACAGTTTCAAGATAAGCATTGCAAAAGTTGAAAATAAAAATAAATAATGTGTCAGCACTAAACAGAGACAAATACAGCTGTTATTATTATTATTTTTTTAGTGAAGTGAAAAGTTCAGATTCTATGAGTTGAAACTCTTCATACTTGTACATCCAAGATGAGATATCCCACCATTGACAGAAAAATCTTACCATAAGTAAAGTTATTTACAGTAAGTCGGCATTATACAGGGTCCAAACTTTAGTCTAGAGATATAAAAAATTACCTTCACAAGTTGGTAGTTCCGGTACCCAACCCTGCAGGGTACAAGTACTCTGCCCAGACCCAATTCTTTGCATCTTTTCTTCACAGGAGAATGATACTTCTTTTCCAATATCATATTTCTCAGCATGAGGACTTCTTATAGCAGTGTTATCTTTTGGAATAGTACAACTTTCTGCAGTGACAAGAAGAAACAAAAAAAAAAAAAAAAGCAAAGCGTTAATATAATTCCACTCCCATGAAAAGTATTATTATCCATAAGAATGTGCAACATATTTTTATAGTGGAATACATTTGGAGAATCAAATTGCCAGTGGGCAGCTGATCAATGTAGGGACAAAACTGATTAACTTGCTAAGTGGGGAAACTCACCTCATCTTGCCTGCTTTTAGTGAACAGAACTAAGATGGCATACAGCAAAGTCTCCAACCCCCAAAGTGTTTTTTTTTTCTGACTTCCACATCATTATTTGTACCAGACAGGATGGTAACTGGATAGCGCTAGGTCAGATGGGAGATGGGCAAATACGATTTAGTGGCCAAGATACAACCTTCCAAGCCACCCATCAACTGAACTAAAAATGCAAGTTTTAACTTTTTTTGGAATGTCGTGCGTTAATGACCGTGTCTGTTTTAACACTTATGCTGTGTTTGCGTTTAGCTGTAATTTTCTTCTTCGTAATTTTCTGTACCCACACAAATTATTATTTTTTCCAGGACAAGAAGTGCTTTATTTTGATGCCATTATTGTGTTCATATAATTTATTGTATTACAAAAAAGATAGTAAAACTTTGTGAAAAATGTAAAAAGACAACACTTTTCCTGACTTTTATTTGTTAAATCTTTTGCTAAGCTACAAAAGATAATGAATAATTCTGCTAAATAGATTTTAACATTGGTACTGAGTTTATAAATACCCAATGTTTGCATGTTTTTTTGTGTGCATGTTATAGGGCAATACCTCAGTGGTGTATCCCACATGTGCTGCACACCTAACACTACCACGTGCTGTATTTCCAGGGTTTGCTTGCACCAGACAAACAGCGCACAAACCCTGGAAATACACAATATATATCCGAGAAGTCGACGGCAGCAGCAAATTCGGCATCAGAGTCACGAAAATAACTGTATACTTTTAGTGAATGACTCTGATGCTGAATTCGCTGCTGCTGTCGGCACCCTGGATATATTTCACGTAGGTGCGCTGCCACACCTACTACACAGCAGCAGGATACACCCCTGTAATACATTCAAGTAGCACATAGGCGTTTCAAAACCATTTTTTGTCATGAATCCCTGAATCGCCCCCCACATGTACACATTTTTTTTTTTTTTTATAAAGTAGACATCTAAAGGTATTCAACTTTGGTATTTTAACAGTAGTAATGTTTTGTGTAGCGGGTAGAAAAACGGCCACAGCACTTTATTTAAATAGTCATTACATTCCATTTCATAACATTCCACCACATATTCTAATATTATACAATGACTAACATAACATTTCACATATCAGAAAACCAGCCAAGCATGCACGAGTTTCCAGGTGGCTGCTGAATGACTTCCGTGTTCTGGGCATATACCAATGCCCCCTCATATCCTAAGGTTTGAGGTACAACTTTCCCCTCGAACCTCCCACAAGAGTCTTGATAGACTCCCCCCATTCTGTTCCTCCATTAACCCTCCTGTATACTCGGCAAGCTTCCACCGACACTGTGACATAAAACCGATGGACATTAATAAAACAGGAAGGGTGGGACAAAAGGTAGGGAAGCTTCTTTCCTAAAAATGGCTAACTAATTTCCTGTTCCATGACTTTTATTCCCAAAACTCCTCTTACTAACTCCACTGATAGGCTGGACATGTCCCCTCAGCACCCTGCTATGAACGCCCCTCCCCGACCTTATCTGGGTGCTACATAACACTAAACACACTATTTATAGTAAATCATCGATAACTTTAATGACAATCATAATCACCAATATAATGCAGCATGAATCCTAAATACCTTTTCATAAGGTTATAAACATAATTTTGTTTAACTATGCAGTGCTGTATCTTAACGTACCTGGCTTTTCATCAGGCTTTTCATCATTTGGATTTTCTGGTTCAATTGCTGAAAAATATAAACATATATTTAGTTATTTTTAAACACGTGTTTTATTGCTAGTGTTGCTAATTAATATATATATATATATATATATATATATATATATGTTAATTTATTATATATGCATGCTTTTCGGCCATCTGTTCTCCCCTATTCTAGATTGTTGTAGGAACGTACCTACAACAATCTAGAATAGGGGAGAACAGATGGCCGAAAAGCATGCAAATATAATAAATATATACAGGGACATAACAAAGATCATGGGGAAATAGTGTGAATTAGCTGAATTCTTGAGAAAAGGTATGAATTTTGAATGTCTATAAAGATGGGACCTCTTTGGCTGAATGAGGCCGTGAGTTTCATAGTGTTGGAGCAGGGCGGCAGATAGCACAGAAGCTGGTTTTGTGTGCACTCTGGACACTGGGAGATATTATAGATGTGCTGATCAAAAAGGGAGAGTTGGGATGTAGAATCAAAAGGGGAGAGTTAGGATATAGAATCAAAAGCGGAGAGTTAGGATATAGAATCAAAAAGGGAGAGTTGGGATGTAGAATCAAAAGGGGAGAGTTAGGATATAGAATCAAAAGGGGAGAGTTAGGATATAGAATCAAAAGCGGAGAGTTAGGATATAGAATCAAAAGGGGAGAGTTAGGATATAGAATCAAAAGGGGAGAGTTAGGATATAGAATCAAAAGCGGAGAGTTAGGATATAGAATCAAAAGGGGAGAGTTAGGATATAGAATCAAAAGCGGAGAGTTGGGATGTAGAATCAAGATGGGAGAGTTGGGATGTAGAATGGTCCCAACAAGCAGACAGTTGAGGATATCCAGCTCAACATACACAAAATGTATTAACAATTCAAGTTCAATTTTTAATTCTATTAATACCCAGTTCATCTCTGAGAAATATCTAAAGGATACATTGAAATATATTGCATAGTATTGTATATTATTTTTCATTCAGGCGCTTTACTGATGTTAATTACAATATATAATAAAAGTAGCAATATTTATTTACTGTTGCTGCAGTATTGTTGCAGTATTAAAATATATATTTTTATATATGAGAGGTAGAGAATGTGTCTCCCAATATTACACCACTGTGTTATGTTACTTTTTTTTATCTGCTAGATGTTTTATGTTTATATGAACTGTTCATAAATCTACAAAAATATTATTTTTATTGGGCAATTTGCTTATTCGTATTATTATTGTCACTTAATGCACTTTTAAATTAGTTACTGACCTGGGCAAACAGGTAATTGAGGCATCCAACCATCTTTGGTACAACGACTATTTACCGGTGAAACTGCAGAGATTTTGTTTTTACAGGAGAATGTTACCCGCTGATCATATTTGTGGAATTCTAAGTTCGGCCTTCCCTCTACATTCATGTATGATGGAACGCGGCACACAATTTCTGAATAAGAAAGAATGAAATATATTTTTATTAAATACTGCCTTTCTTTTCATACAGTTTTATTTTTTTTATTTTACAGTAAATGGAGTGAACGTTTTAACATGCCATGCCATGCTTACAAATAGCATGCATTTGAAAAATGTTAATAATAAAACAGTAGAAGGTATTAGAGAATATTTGTAACCTTTTATTTATGGAATGACAAGAAATGCCAAATATTTCCATTTGGCATTAGTCTACAACTGAAAGATGGAGGGACGACCAGATCCACACTTCCGATGTTCTAATGAGGAATCCTCCTCTCGGCACTCTCGCCGCACACAACAAACAAAGGAAGAAGCCAACAGGGGTAGAGGATAAGGGATAAGGTGCAATTATTTCATTCATTGACGGATGATCGTCTACCCCTGTTGGTTTCTTCCTTTGTTTATTAGTCTACAACTGCACTAGTTATTTTTTTATAAAAGCAGATAGATGTGAAATATGGGAAAATAAATAATACCAGTGTTCGTTGCAAAAATTGTTCTTTGTAGACTTGTGGTTATATTGCTCTTTATATTGCATTATATTATATTATATTGCATTAGATAATGTGGTAATTTTTAAAAGGAACACTACCATGTTTTTTTTCATTACCCTATTTAACATTAAGCACAGTCTTAAGGTTCTACTCAATATAGCAAAAGCTGGTCTGAAATGGTGCCAGATTGACGAAAATCTACTCAGTATGGCTGACATCAGGCCCAAACCATCTGTTTACATCAAATTAAAAAAGATCAGGCAATATTTCAGAACAGGCTAAATCAATTATCCAGCTTTTAACTGGAGAATTGAAATTTAAAAGGCCCTAAAAGTACAGTAAAAATAATAAAGAAGTGTTTCATATATGCCCTTGATTAGCATATTTGTACCTAAGATGATATTTATCCATATATGGAACAAGTAATATATCAAAATTAAAGTTATTCAGCAAAACACATGTGCATCACATATGCCAATTAGTAGTCCCACTGAAAAGGGATTACCTATGTAGAAAGATGTGTTTATATATTTATATCTCAATTGTCACTGCTATACACAATGACAGACCACCACCTGTGGAATAATGGAATAACAATATCACAATGAATATAATAATTATATACATTATGTTTCCTCAGAGGGGTCTAGAGATCAGGACACTGCTGATAGCCATGCACCTCAATGTAAATGGATAACACCATAGTTAGCAATGTTGTGTATCAATATCATCTCACAACCTCTTGAATACTGGGGGGATTTCAGCTTTTTCAACTATAGCCAAAGTCTTCCCTAAAATTTTATTTAAATAAGCCGAAGTCCTTCCCATACAACTCTATGGAGAAGATAGAGGCTACCAATTCGGTCATCTGAATTCTGGAGGAGTTTGCTGATCCCTAAGTAGCCCAAATTAAGGGACTATTCGGATCACACAAGTTTTCAGATTTCAAAACTCTGATTTTCACTTGGAAAAATCAGAGCTACCTGAGTAGACCTTTTAATGGTCTACACAATATCCACCAATTTGTTCTGAATTGGATTTGGATCGGACATAATAGCCCAATTTGCTCCACATCCAAAATGTGGATACTTGGCAACGATGAAGTCAGCATAGAATCAACTGATTGGGCCGTTCGGAAACCAAAGCATCGGAGGCTTTCGGATCAGGAAAAGTTTGCTATATATAACAAACAAATTTAGCTACTAATTAACATACAAATCAGTCTATCCAATATGTGAGGATCACCCCCCGAATACAGTTTAGTTTCGTGGATGATAGTGTTTTGGGAATTTCAATTCTCCTAAATTTAGCACAAGGATTGAAAATACAATCTTGTAAATTTAAAAAAAAATATTTTATTAAATTTTTACCGGCCCCATCAATAAAAAAGAAAATAACCTTGGCCCTAATTAAAATTAAGGAGGCAGGGCTAATAGTCGCCCCCCCCCTGAGACTTGGAACAGTCAAAATGCCCCCAGACCTTCATAAAAATAAAATAAGCTGCCCCAGGGGGCTGGCAGCCAGTGAAGGGCACCCAGACACTTATTAAAATGAAAAAAAAAAACATTAATTGGCATCTGTGGTTATGAAAACCAACCAGTAGTAAAGCTGGGATTGAAGCCTTTTTTTTGTTAAAATTGCTGGCATGTTGTTTATTTTTTTGGGGTGACCACTTTCCTTAAGCTAAATATGAGGACTTGGAGCTGGACTTCAAGATCAGGTAAATATATTATTCAGAGGGCATCCTTTGTGCACACTTCAATGCCCACACCCGTGGCACCCAAAGGGTATATTTTTTTCAATCATGCCCCTTACCTGGGCAAGGTATAGGTGGGGGGTGTCAATACGGCAATCATTTATTTTAAATTGATTAATGGGGATCTTTCAGAAGCTCCCAGATCCTAATTGCCATTTTTTTTTTTTACTGTCGGTGAAAACTATTTAAAACAAGGTATAGCAAAATGCCAAAAGTGGATCTGCAATATTAAAGGGTATAATATTCTGGAAAAAACAACTCGCCTATTAATCTTTAGTATGTTATTTGCTCCTTCTTCTACTACAGTGCTGACATCTTGCAGAGGGCTCTTTCTCGCCTCTATGTCATTCTTTGTGACTGTTCACATTAGCATTTGTATAAATATACATTTCATATAAAAAAAAAAATATTTAGTGGGTTTTAAAAGTGGGTTTTAATTTATATATATCAATTATAGTAGTATGGTTAGTACATACCTTTAACAGCACAGAAAAATATGCATTAGGATCGTGCAAAGCAGATGAAATAACAATGAAATTGCTTGGAAACTACCTGTACAATAGGGGATTTTTGGTTCCCAGCCATGTTCAGAACACGTTATTATAGGTGACCCGTTTAGTATGAACTTTTTCTTACAAGAGAGATTTGCTTTCTCATTTACTTTAAAGGTTTTCTTCTTGGGTAAATTTAGACCTTTATTATCTGATTGTAAGAGACATTTGATAACTACAAAAAAAAAATTGCAAGACATTAGCCACCATTATGAGTTAAGCTTGCAAGCTCTCTATTACTTCAGTGGGATCTATTCAATAAAAAGTGAACTGTGGTAAACTGATAACTGATAGCTAGGTACTGAAAAGAACAGGCATTCATAATCAAAATGGAAAAAGTCTCCAACTTTCTTAACTTTTTGTAACTTTAATGACTGATTATTGCAATTCCCTTGCCTGTTCACCACAGGTGACTAGTTATTGAATGACAGATTTAACCTTTTGTTTTTTATTGTTTTTTAAATGTCTTTATTTATCAAATTTCATAGTATAAAGCTTAAAAAACAGACAATACATTTAATTACAAGAAGACTTCGGGTGATGAAGTAATACACTTATACATTATACAACCCGGTTGACAAACTCACTAACAGACTGACAAACAACGAAAAGCACAAAGGACAAAGGACAAAAGGGTGGACAAAAGGGCGGACGGGGTTGGGCACGTGTCCAGACTCATAGGAACAACAGTTAATTAATTAAAAGGAAGATCTACCGAATACTTTGTATTATATGTCCGAACTATATAATGGGGCGATGTAAAAGGGCAGCAGTCAGTCAGACCAATCCACCTATTATATTAGAGTTCCCGACCAAGGAGACCAGCATTTATTAAAAGATTCAATATGTCCCCACTGTTGTGCTATACTCTTTTCCATGTTATATTGATACCTAAGTTGGCTTAAAACTTGATTCCATGTTGGAATATCCGATTTCACAGAGCCTGGAAATAACCACTTTATCGACAATCACAAGATGGATTATTAAACGTTGCATCTTTGGGAATCTATATAAGTTAAGGTGGAGTATCACTGTCGAAAGGGCATCATCAATATTCTCCCCCACCAAGTTTATCAATTCCTCTAATACTCTTATCCATAGTGGTCTAATCAAGGCACAATTCCCCCATATGTTTCGTAGAGCCCTCAACTGTGTTACATCTCCAACATAATCTAGAGTTAGAAGGGTTTATGTTATTCATAATTGTAGGGACCATGTGCCAATGATGGAGGATTTTATAATGAAGCTCTATAATATTCAGGCAGTGTAAAGTGTTCTTAATTTCTTTAAAGGATTTATGCCATTGGTCAACTCTGACTTCTGTCCCCATAACCTTTTCCCAGCTCTTCCAGGATTTAGGCTTAACCTCAATGTCTGCGTTTCTCATAAACTCAAAGCAATTATAGTCTGCGTCTTTACTAAAAAGTTTATTCAGTTGTTTTGTCTTTTTTTTCTCCTCTTGGTAGAGCAAAATGTGCTGACAGTTTTTTTTATTCTCAGATAGGTGAAGATCTCTTTTGTAGGTAGAGATAATTTCACTTGGAGAAGTGGAAATGGGATCATATTTTTATCTTTTATTGTAACAATATAGCTATGAGGGGATACTGTATCTAGAAGGCCATTCTTTCTCCTAAGCCTCAACCAAGTTCTGTATAGATCTTTTATATAAGGTATATATATAGCAGATAGAAAATATGACCCTGCTTTCCCATCCATTCACAGAGCTAGCTGTGTCGATTCAATCGAATACCACGGCTCCTGCTTTGAGGAGGAGTCCTGCCATCTCCGCAGATGGTACATCCTGATGGCCTGATAGTAACCCATTATACCAGGGACTGCCAGTCCCTCATTATTAGTTAATCGCATAAGGTGTGATGTAGCTATCCTTGTTTTTTCTGGTTCCCAAATAGTGGACATAAAACGTTTTTGAATCTGTCTTATTCTAGTGGAGGACAAGGGCAAGGGGACCATCCTAAATATATATGACCACCTTGGAAGGATGTATGCTTTAATCACGTTCACTCTTCCTAGCCAGGAAATAACAAAATTCTTCCATTCTCCCAATAATTTCCTGGAGGATTCTTGGAACAAGAGGTCGCAGTTTAATTCCATTACTTGGTCCACTTTGGTGTAATAATAATTCCCAGGTATTTAAACCATTTGGGTGACCAATCAAATGGGTACAACTGCGACAATACACTGATCATTTCTTCCTCCAAATTGATAGGCAATATTTGAGATTTCCCCATATTTAACTTATAATTGGAGACACTACTATAATCCTCTATCTCAGCGACCAGCTCTCCAAGTGATATGACGTGATCTATTAGAGTCAATACAATATCGTCTGTACACAGGGCTATCTTGTATTCCTTCTGTTTTAAGGTGATCCCCCTAATCTTACTGTTCACCCTTATGCTCGCTACTAAAGGCTCAAGTGTAAGGATATAAAGAAGGGGAGCAAAGGGGCAGCCCTGTCTTGTTCCGTTAAGCACTGGAAACCAATCTGCGGAGATGCCAGGACCAACCGTTTTAGCCGTTGGGGCTGTGTAAAGAGCCATTATTGCTGTCTTTATAGAACCCTTAAATTCAAACCTGTCCAGAACTCCACTAAGGAATCCCCAGCCGACACTGTCAAAGGCCTTCTCGGCATCCAAAGACAGGGCCACCAGTTTTTTCTGCATAACCAATCAGATTAATCAACCGCCACACATTATTACCCGACGAGTGCCCGCGAACAAATCACAGTTGATCAGGATGGATCAAAACTGGGATTATATATTTTAGCATTAACGCCTGAATATATTTTAATGTCCGTGTTTATTAATGAGATCGGCCTATAATTTGCTGGGTCTGAGGGATCCTTCCACATTTTTAGTATTGGGGAAATAGTAGCCAGCAAAAGTTCCTTTGTGGGGGTACCTCTTTCCATAATATCTCCATATAGCTATACCAAGTGATCCACCAATTTGTTTTTAAACTTTTTATAAAATAAGTTGGAATAACCATCCGGGCCTGGGACTTTATTAGGTTTTAAATTGTTTATTACATTTATAACTTCCTCTCTGGAGATAGGCAAATTTAATTCTACCAACTGGTCTGTGGATAAGGTAGGTAGATCTAATTTTTTAAGATACTCAGTTATGACTTGTATTAGGGGGATCGAGCGAAAGACCATACAGCTGTGAGTAGAAACCATTAAACACTTCTCATATTGTTTTAGGACTTACATTCACTGCGCCATTCACAACTAATTTTTCTATTCACGCCCTTGTCTTCTGATTTTTCAATTTCCTAGGGAGCATCATGTCTGCTCTATAACCTTTGTAATACCATTTCTGGTTAACCTTTGTAAAGCCCCACTTGTTCTCTCCAAAAGAATTATGTTTATCCTTCCTGCTATATCATCTATTTTTTTCAGAAATGTTTATTGAAGGGGAAAGTTTAACTAGTGGTATCTCTATTTTTTTCTTATTCTCAGATCCCAATTTTATGAGACATCCTCGAATAACACTTCTAAATGCACACATTACATAGTAATTTAGGTTGAAAAGACACAAGTCCATCAAGTTCAACCCTTCTACCTATCATTACAGCTTTTGATCCAAAAGAAGGCAAAAACCCCTAAGGAAGCTATTTCGAATTTTGCCTCCTGGGGGAAAAAATTCCTTCTTGACTCCAAGAGGCAATCAGATTTCTCCTTGGATCAATAAGCTCTTTTATTAATGCATATTCTATTATTAATAGCCCTGTATGTTCTGCTTTCCTAAAAAAAACATCCAAACCATTTTTAAATGCATCTATTGTGGTTGATAGCACTACCTCTCTTGGCAGGGAGTTCCATAACTTTATTGTCCTAACCGTAAAGAATCCCTTCCTTTGCTGTCTATGAAATCTTTGCTCTTCCAGTCTGAGGGGGGGACCTCTTGCTCTTTGTACCTTTCTGTTAATGAACAGGTCACCGGAGAGCTCTTTTTGCCAGTGTTATGTGCCCATTTGACACTTATGTGCCGCTTATGTGTCCATTTGCCCCTTATCTGCCCATTTTCCACTTATGTGCCCATTTGCCACTTATGTGCCCCTTATGTGCCCATTTGCCACTTATGCGCCCTTTCTCCACCCCCAACCCCCGGTATTTCCCTGGATGCTGCTCGTCAGCCGTCTCCGCACCAATGATATAAATACAGCCACTGGAAGTGACGTTTCCGGTGGCTGACACGAAATGCTGGGTCCGCATCCAATGGATGCGGACCCTCATAGCTGCTGCCCGATATTGACTGTCTCCGTGTGAGACAGTCACACGGGCAGCGGGGGCCCACGGGCAGCTACTTCGGGCCCCAAAAATAAATGGGCCCTGGGTAGCTGCCCCATTTGCCCGCACATTTTAATTTTTTACATGTTCTTTTTTGTGCAGGTGTCACAGGGCGGCCGGGCCCCTAGAGTGACGGGCCCGGTTGCAGCTGCGACCCCTGCACCAGTGGTAGGTACGCCACTGCTCCCATCTCACTACATTGCCTCACCCCTTATTATTAGGTTCCCCTATAGCCTGTCATTTCCTGGCTCAATGAGTAGAATTGAAGGATGGTCAAAAGCCACACACACCCTGATCCAAGGAACAGAGGCAACTGTCTAATTAGTATTATCTTGGGGTCCTTATATTATCGGCATTGCTTCTGGTACCATTGACAGGAGCAAGCTTATAACTACAGTGGTTGTTGCAATTCTGTCACATAGGCTAGTTATCTCAAATAAGCTGCAGCACCTTATTTCTGCACATACTCTTGATATTCGATAATTGTTTTGCATAACACAGTAACCTCAAGGTCTTTGAACCTACAGGCTCTACTGTCCTCTGACATGAGAGACCAGGTGAGAAAGAAGCCATGGGTGTCCAACTCAAGACTGAGATGGAGCATAAAAGGACGAGTGAATGTATATTATTATTTATATTTATTCATATTTAATAATATAGTTGGCATGCTTTGAATCACTGATGAGAAGAGTTTGAAGCAGAGAGCACAAGAGGAATATGCTTTATTTACCATCTCTTTACACCTATGTATCTATTAACGTAATTTGGGCACATGTATTAGGTGTAGGAAAGTTAGTGGTAGGCGGTCCCACTCTAAAACACAATAAACATATTTTAGATTTAAAGTGATAACATCTTCTGTTATTTAAGTATCATAGATTAAGAAATGTCAAAACCCTTGTGATATACTGTATGTAATTACCTTCACAAGTTGGAAGTGGATGGCTCCAGCTATTGGAAAGGCATTTAACATTTCCTGTTCCTATTAATCTGTAACCAAATGTGCAAGTAAATGTAGCAACTTCATTCACTTTATAGTCTCGTTTTCTAGGCAACAGTTGGTTATCTGTCACCTGACACTTGAATTCTGAAACAAAATACAATAATAATAAAAATTGCCAGCGTTGTAGTTTTACTCCAGTCATTTTACCAACACAAATCTTCTGTTGCCAAATTCAACAGACATTACTGAGGAAAACTCCTTTGTACTGGTGTCAAGGTTGTGTTCAATAGACTGTCCATTGAGCTTAGCTAATTTAGCGGTCTTAATGAATACTATATTAAGCAGACACGTTTCACAAATATGTGTCAGTTTAGATTTATAACATTTGGGGGACATTAATAAATCTGCCCTTTATCAAACAAGTGCTGCTGCATTTAAATGCATTACATTTCCTGTAATAATTGGTGAGTGACAAATTTACTTAAAACATGCCCCCCAGCTGTCACAGATAGGCTAGCCTAGGTCTATGTAATACTGTCCCTTTAAAATAAAAATAGGTGCATTTCACATGTGATAAATGCATGTACAACACACGCAAAATAAGTCAGGTGGAGCTACCCCTTTAACAAAAATAAGAAGAACTTGTATCACACTTATAAAGTGTGATTACTAATAATATTAAAAACAAATAAATAAAACGGTACAAAAGGAACCAAACCCAAGTGGCATAAGCCAACCGTAGGTGTAATATATCAGATGTGAAACATTTATGCATTAATACACATCACACATGTATCAAGGTCATCATATCAGAATCATATGAAAAATGTGAATGGAAAGTAACAATAGTTTGGCACTTTAATAATATTTACACATATAATTACCTTCACAATTTGGCAATTCTGGTCCCCAACCATAGTAAAAGCACTGGCTGACTTCTGATCCTGTTAATTTGTAGCCGTCTTTGCAAGAAAACTGAGCCACTTCATCTGCATAATATACTTTTTTCTCAGAAACCAAATTGTTATTTGGCACAGCACATTTGATTTCTAAAAAAAGACAATACAATAATGCAACGGATAATTAAACACATTTATTTTTACTTTATGTTTTATTTTCTCTGCGAATTTCAGAGCATACAAGTAAATCAAAACAAAATTAAACAAAATGTCGGCTGCCATTGATTTGAAATAGAAACATAGAATGCATCAACAGATGTGAACCATTTCGGCCCATCGAGTCTGCCCAATTTTCTAAATACTTTCATTAGTCACTGGCTTTATCTTATATCTAGGATAGCCTTGTGCCTATCCCATTCATGCTTAAACTCCTTCACTGTGTTACTTAATTTAGCACTAATCTCAACCTCCAAACTCAAACATACTCACCCCCCCTCTCGAATGCCTCATCTCGACCTCGCAAAAGGTATTCACTTTTTTCAGAGATGAGGTGAGAGGAGGTGAGAGAAGGTCAAACTCGACTTCTTAGATTGAGATAAATAACAAACCTATCAAACATGGTTTGGGGGGGGGGGAGTTACCCAATGGCCTCCAGGACCCCTAACACATATGGGGGGCCAGGGCATGTGGCCCCTCACTAGTATTAGTGGGGCTGGGAGCCTGCTTAACTGATTTCTGGATAAGGGATCCACAACCTGTACTTTGCTTCTTTCGTTTTAAGTCTAACTAATCCTTTTTTTACTTTTCTTTTCTCATTTATGTATCTAAAAATGTTATATTCTTCAATTCCCATAATTAGGGAACAAAGTGAGAGTTAGAATAATTTATTCTAGTCTTACTTTAATGTAGAAGAGGATTGATGGGTTTTGGGAGTGGCACATATGCCTCTTTGATGTTTGATAAATATATCAGTGGGCAATAAAATGCACTGCCAGGCCCTTGGACTCAAAGGGTTAAACCTTAAAAAGCCCTCATTCTTCAACTTCTGACCATGTAAACATGGCCCTGCCACATCTACAAAATGGTTCAGGTTTTAAGAAACACAGTAATGAATTCAAGGTGTTGACTTGGCCTCCAAATTGCCCAGATCTCAATCCAATCAAGCATCTGTGGGATGTGCTGGACAAACAAGTGCAATCTATGGAGCCCCCACCTCACAATTTACAGGACTTAAAGGATCTGCTGCTAACGTCTTGGTGCCAGATACCACAGCACATCTTCAGAGGTCTAGTGGAGTCCATGCCTCGACCAAGCGCCTGGCCAGGTCTTTTTTTAGCATAAAAATGGCTCCTATACAATATTAGGCAGGTGGTCATAATGTTATGGCTGATCACTGTATATATGTCCAGTGTTCTGTGGCACTACAAATTCCCACCTAATCACAGCACCTAAGTGTATCTGTAAACCTCAATGAAAATAAAACATAATCCCAACCGGTCTGAAAAACTATACTTAAATATTGTGTAGACAAACAGCATCAGTATTTTTATTTCTGAAGTGAACTTACACTGAAAAAATTAAGCATATGTACTATATTTTACAGTAAAACATTGACAATCAGATTCTAAGGGTGGTCCTGGAATATGTTGCTATAATCTGTTAGAACAGTTTATGAGTTGAATCGATACATTCTTAATAATACATTACATACACTTATATATCAGAAAGTGTAAGTTATACCAATTCCATTATAAACAGTAGAGATAACAGAATTACAGCACTTTTCTATGTATTTTTTTTTGTATATAGTGGATTATGTAAAACAGACGTACCAGTGCATTTGGGAACAACTGACCAACCACTCTGAAGACACTGGACAGTTTCTGTGAGTTTTCTCTTTTCGGTCATAAATCTGTCATTGCACTCAAACTTCAAATATTCTCCAACATCAAAGTTATTTTTCTGTGGCTCATAATTTCCATCATTTAATCTTTTCATTTCACAGTATCCTGGGAAGAAACAGTTAAAATAATAATTGAAACCGTATTTGCAAATAAATATACTGATATATATTAAATAAAGAAACAGATCAATTTTTTTTTAAACAAAAAGTAATATTTATAGAACATACTGATCTGAAACTCACATAAATCAGCCATGGCACTAATTTGAGCGAGCCTTAAAAGGACTGTGTCACCTAAACATAGAATGTGTCGGCAGATAAGAACCATTCGGTCCATCTAGTCTGCCCAATTTTTTTGAATACTTTTATTAGTCCCCCGTTCCTGGTCTTATAGCTAGGATAGCCTTGTGTCTATCCCATGCATGCTTAAACTCCTTCACTGTGTTTACCTCTACCACTTCTGCTGGAAGGCTATTCCATACATCCACTACACTCTCAGTAAAGTAATACTTATTGATATTACTTTTAAATTGTTGCCCCTCTAATTTAAGACTATGTCCTCTAGTTGTGGTAGTTTTTCTTCTTTTAAATATACTCTCTTCCTTTACTGTATTAATTCCATTTATGTATTTAAATGTTTCTATCATATCGCCCATGTTATGTCTTTCCTCCAAGCTATACATGTTAAGATGCTTTAACCTTTGCTGGTAAGTTTTATCCTTCAACCCATGAACCAGTTTAGTAGCCCTTCTCTGAACTCTCTCCAAAGTATCAATATCCTTCTGGAGATACGGTCTCCAGTACTGCGTACAATACTTCAAGTGAGGTCTCACCAGTGCTCTGTACAATGGCATGAGCACTTTCATCTTCCTACTGCTAATACCTCTCCCTATGCAACCAAGCATTCTGCTAGCATTTCCTGCTGCTCTATTACATTGCCTACCTACCTTTAAGTCCTCTGAAATTATTACTCATAAATCTCTTTCCTCAGATGTTGAGGTTAGGACTGTACCAAATAGTCTATATTCTGCTTTTGGGTTTTTACGCCCAAGGTGCATAATCTTGCACTTGTCCACATTAAATGTCAGTTGCCACTGCTCTGACCATTTTTCTAGTTTAGCTAAATCATTTGGCTTATCCCTCCATGAATATCAACCCTGCTGCAAATCTTTGTATCATCAGCAAAAAGACATACTTTGCCAACAAGACCTTCTGCAATATCGCTAATAAAAATATTAAAGAGAATGGGTCCAAGCACAGATCCCTGAGGTACCCCACTAGTAACAAGACCTTGCATCGAATATACCCCATTGACTACAACCCTCTGTTGCCTGTCACTCAGCCATTGTCTAATCCATTCAACAATATTGAAATACAAACTTAAAGATTTCAGTTTATTGATAAGCCTTCTATGTGCGACGGTGTCAAAAGCCTTACTGAAATCTAGGTAAGCAATGTCCACTGCACCACCCTGATCTATTATTTTAGTCACCCATTCAAAAAAATCAATAAGATTAGTTTGGCATGATCTCCCTGAAGTAAACCCATGTTGTCTCTGATCTTGAAATCCAAGCGACTTTAGATGTTTAACAATCCTATTCTTTAACAAGGTTTCCATTATTTTCCCCACTACTGAAGTAAGACTTACTGATCTATAGTTGCCCGCCTCCTCCCTACTACCTTTCTTGTGAATGGGCACAACATTTGCTAATTTCCATCTTCTGGAACTACTCCCGTTAACAATGATTGGTTAAATAAATCTGTTAACGGTTTTGCTAGTACACCACTAAGTTATTTTAATAACTTTGGATGTATCCCATCAGGTCCCATCGACTTATTTGTCTTTACTTTAGACAGCTGAAGTAAAACCTCTTCCTCAGTAAACTTACATGCATCAAAAGACTCATTAGTCTTTTTCCCTAAATGAGGTCCCTTACCATCATTTTCATTTGTAAAAACTGAACAAAAATATTCATTAAGGCAGTCTGCTAAGTCTTTATCCTCTTCTACATAGCATCCTTATTTTGTTTTTAATCTAACTAATCCTTGTTTTACTTTCCTTTTCTCATTTATGTATCTAAAAAATGTTTTATCCCCCTTTTTAACTGACTGGGCTATAGTCTCTTCTGTGTGTGCTTTGGAAGCTCTTATAGCTTGCTTTGCCTCTTTCTGCCTACTTTTATAGATCTTTCTATCTTCCTCACTCTGAGTATTTTTATAATTACTAAATGCTAGATTTTTGTTTTTTACTATTTTGGCCACCTCTGCAGAGTACCACATTGGTTTCATCAATTTTTTGCTCTTACTGAGAAGCCTAATGCAATTTTCTGTTGCCTTCAGTAGTGCCACTTTTAGATAATCCCATTTCTCCGGGACCCCATTTAAATTGCTCCAGTCTGATAATGACTCCTTTACACATAATCTCATTTTAGAAAAGTCTGTTTGTCTAAAATCTAAAACTTTTGTTTTTGTGTGGTGTGACTGCGTCACTGTTCTTATATTAAACCACACTGACTGGTGATCACTAGATCCTAAACTTTCACCTACAGTAATATCTGATAACAAGTCTCCATTTGTGAACACTAAATCTAGTATGCCTGCTTTCCAGTTGGCTCCTCCACTACTTGCTTTAGAAATAATCCCAGTAGGGAGTTTGGGATATGCGTACTCCTGGCGCAAGTAGCTATTTTGTATTTCCAGTTCACATCAGGAAGATTAAAGTCACCCATGATATATAAACATTGTCTATACTGTGAATGTACAGGAAAAAAATTATTGAAAATACTTTATTGAGGATTCTGAGGTCTGCTTATATGTATGCAGCGATGGTTTCTGCAAAGTTGACAAAGGAGGTTGAATTATGCTAATTTAAGGATTTCACCACTTGGGGTGGTACCTAAAAAGGAGGTTGGTAAGTTTAGGCTCATTCATCATTTGTTATACCCTACGTATATGTCAATGATAGCATTAACGGCAAATAATGTAAAGTAAGTTATACATCTTTTGACAAGGCTGTTCACTGGGTTCGGGAAGCTGGTCAGGGTGCTTTACTGGCTAAGGCAGATGTTGTGTCTACATTCAGGCTTTTACCGGTTCACCCTCCTTGCTTTCAGTTGCGGGGTTGCAAATGGGGAAAACCATATTTATGTTGACAAATGTTTTCCGAAGGGGTGGAGCTAACTCCTGTTTCTTGATTGATATGTTTAATACCTTTCTGGAGTGGGTGGTCGGGGGAGAATCAGGTTTACAGTGACTTTCTGTGTGTCGGGCTGGTTGGTTCTGATCTGTGTGGGGTGCTGTAAGCTGTGCAAAATATTTATTCCATCCATAAATAATAATTTAAAAAATGTAAAGCTCCAGGCAGTGGTTGCCAGGTTTGTGATTCCTTTGGTTTAGGACAAAACTGAAGATCCCTGTACTGTTTTTAGGTTTTTGGGCATCAAAATAGATTCTGACAAAATAGCTTATTGGTTACCGGCAGACAAATTGGCTGATTTGCTGGCTACCGTTTACAGGGTTAAGAAAGTTACTTAGCATCAACTTCAATTGATGCTGGGGAAATTACATTTTTTTGTGCTGTTCATGTACCTGGCATGGCTAATATTATTTCTGAATCTCTTTCCCATTTTCAATAGGATTGTTTTCATCATATGTCTCTGGAAGTTGAAAGGAAAGGGACTTCCTTCCCAGTGGGGACTTGGAACCTGGTCTACACTATTCTTTTGATTTAATTCAGAGGTCGGTGGTGCCCGGTACTTAGTAGGCATGTAATGCCTTTAGGAGGAAATAGGCGTTGGTTTTGTGGGACAACATATTGCTGAAGGTATGTCGGTATCTTCAATTAATAGGAAGATGTCAGCATTAGCTTTTCTTTTTAAGTTTTTTTGTTTTCAGGACGTCATTAAGGAGATCTGTGTGCATCAAGATTTAAGGGGTTTTCGAAGGGGTTTTAGACCCATGGATTCTCACCACCCAGTCACTATTGAATTGGAACCCAACTCCCTTAATTTTGTTTTAGCCCTTATAAAAGATCTCTCTTTCATTCTGACATTTTCATGGGCCTTTTTTGGGGATGCTCGTTAGCCATAACCGATCGTGTGTGAGTGGTGTTTTGTTTTCAAAAGTTTCTAGTTCGGATTCCCAGGTGTCCTTTTTGATCCATGACTAAGACTGATAAAGGGCATAAAGGTTTATGGTCTCTTTTTGAGGTAGAGGACTGCTTTATGTACCGGGTTTACAGTTGCTATATTTTTTTAACGCATATTTTCCCACAGTTGACTGTCACTCTTTTGGTACATAGGTTGACTTTGTCTTGTTTTCAGTTTATTTGGGTCTTTAAGCAATGCTTACGTTTGTTACTGCTTTTTTATGATTTCTACTTAGATCATGGGCCATTCGCATATTTACTGGGGTCTTGGGGGCAGGTCAGTAGCTTGGTATTTCTGAGTCTTTGGTGACAGTGTGCTGGTTTGGTTCCGCAGCATAGTTTGGCAACAAGTTTTGCACGAGGTATGCATGTATCTTGGTTTGATGACCGCCCTGTCACATATTTTCTGTCACAGTTTTTGCATGTTGAAGGCAATGATCTGTGTTAAGTCCCCAGCCGATGATTAATGATATCAAATGAGTCTTGCTTTGTCTGTGGTCTCTCTTAATGGGGGGGATCATTGTCACTATGTTGGAAGGTTATATTACTCGGATGTTAAGAGATGACGCTGTCCATCTCAATGAGATTTGGACTTATTATGTTCTGCTATTCAGGAAGAGATGGAAAGGTCATGGTGGTCTGGTGGAGTCAGGAATGTTAAGGGGTCAACATTCCATCCTGTGGCAGTGCTGATGCTGGGAGGTCGTATACACAAGCTGGTGCAGGGGGGTTGGTAAGAGGTAAAAAGCTAGAAAAAATTGTGTTTTTTCTAAATTGGAAGAAAGTTATGTTGCTTATAGGCATTTAAATCACTTACACCCTGTGCTGTGAACTGCCGCTGGTGGTGATTCTCTTGAGTTTTTATTTATATGGTTATACGTTTGTTATTTAAAAAAAACAAACAATTCTATTTTCAGTATTTTCTATATTCTATATTCAATTTTTTTTAATAAACTCTATGGCCATTTTTACCCAAAGCTTCATTTGTTTACTTCAAGGGATTAGAAAGAAAGGGTACTAAAGGGGTTGGTAGCTGTGAGACTTACTGTATGGTACACTAGTAATGTACTTGAAACATTTTTTCAATTACAGATAGCAGTTCAGTGCCATATTTCCTCAGAATCTTTCCATCGAATTATGGCCCACTAGTATAAACTCCTAAAGCATCGACAACCTAAATCATGAAATAAGCCGAGCAACCTTTATGCAGGCCATAAGGACATTTTACAGTACAAGTAATTCTATTGTTGAGAGACCTGAAAAACTCCAATGAGAACAATTGGTATAAATAATAAAATACTTACGGGAACACTTTGCAGGTGTAAATTTGCCATTGGGCAAACATTCTTTCACCCCATTATTGTTTTTATCTTGAGTCAAATACCCTTTGTGACATGTGAACGTTATTTTCTCCCCAGTTAAATAAATGTGTTCTCGTTCCAAAATCTGTCCATTTTCGACTTCAGCTTCATAACTAGGGCATGTTCCTAAAACAGAGAGAAGGTAACAGTGCACAGATCAAGATGGAGAAAACAACTGTCTACTGTCAATAACTTATTGTTGATGCAGCACAGCTCATATTCAAAAGAGATCATATTCAAAAGAGATACACTTGGATAGAAAGTGAATAACACGCTATGTTTCTATTTTTATAATTGGAGTTTTTTTTTACAAATCATTTTTTCATACTTCCTGGACTAATTGCTGCAGCAGTTTATCGAGATTAATCATTGGGGTCAATGTGGTGGTGCCAGAAGGTCGTAAACACAAGCTGGTTCCAGGGGTTGATAAGAGGTAACAAATAAAGCAGGGAAAAATAGTGTTTTTTCTAAAATGGAAGAAGGTTACGTTGGTAACACCACTGTGCTGTGAACTGCCACTTGTGGTAAATGATTCTCATGGATTTTTAATTATATGATTATGTGTTTGTTATTTAATAAAGTTCTTTTTATTTTTGTAGACTAATTGCTGCAGCAGTGTATGGAGATTGATCATTTTAATATTTTGATGCTTTCCGTTTAATACAGAGAATTTTTGAGGCTCCTGCGTGCTGTAATTGTTTAAAGATTGATTCACTCTATTTTCATCAGTATGCTTATTTTACTTGTTTATCTGTAATTATTTTGTAATAAAGGTATTGCGCTAGGAGTTGCGCTCTCTCTTTTTACTTAATAAGGTTAACCCAGATATAAGGACTATTGAAAGCATTTAGATTTGTTGGGGCAGAAGTTGGGCACACTTCATGGACCAAATGGTTCTTATCTGTCGAACATTTTATTTTCTGTGTATGTCAAGAAATATAGATCATAGCACAATTAGCATTCCACAGACTTGTTATATTTGAATAATATTCTCATATGATTATTTTATAAACAACTGTGGCAAGATAGTTTTATATTGTTGAGAAATATAAATGTACTGCAACAAGTACCCAAGCATACTTGATGTACACTGACTGGGAGGAATTGATACAAAGGTTACAAATTATATATGTGAGTCCATGTGACTATTATGAAAAACGCGTTTAGCTGGTCTGAAGGATCCTGCCGCTACTCCAGAAGAAGATGGACACTTTGGACCACCATAGAGGTTGGAATTTTTCACAATAATTATCTAGACCCACAGACCTTGAACTACCATGTTTTGTATTGCTTTCTATAGAGATATTAAACATTTGACAGATAATGTTGAGTCCTTCCATTCACCCATTGAGTGAGTTCATCACCCATTGGCATATAATACGTTATATTGTTTGAAACGTATTTCACTATTTTTGCTTGTCTCTTTGTTACTAGTATAGCCTACAACCCTACAGATAAAGGTGGGGCCCTTGTTCACATTGCCAGTTTAAGAAACAATTAATTGAGAAATTAACAAAAACGTCAGTAGCCTAAATGTATATGTTTAATAGCTTATATTTTATGTAGCTGTGATTAATTTTTTTAATATTTTTTACTGCATGTGATTAATTTATATAAAAGACACAATATAATATAGTTGTTTGTAATAATATGTTTAAGATGTGGTCCTTTTCCTGAATTTCAGTATTTTGAAAGGACTATTGTTCCTGGCATGTATGATTGGGTTTTGGAGAGAAAAGTAAATTTCCTGAAAAGCAAATAAAATGAAGAACATTATTGCCTTACCTGAAATCTAAGATGTGAAGGGAGAATCTCTTTTGTGAAATCAACAGTGTGTGTTTGGTACTTATTTCATATATAGCAACATCAGATGTAACAAAATAACAGCATAATGTCTTACTTGAACACTTTGGTTTAGGATCCCATCCTGTTTCTGTACAAACACTTTTATCATAAACGTTTTTCCCTGGTGACCGAAATCCAGTATTACAATAATAAGTAATGGATGTTCCCATATTTTTTGGAAAACTATAATAATAATAAAGATCACCATCTATAATCTCAGGTTTACTGCATCTCTGACCTGCAACAAAAAGAATGATTCCATTTGTCAAGTAAAAACAAATAACCAAATAGAATGAAGAAAGAACTAAAATCTAACACTATTACATGTAAAAAGCAAACGCAAACAAAAGTCAATTTCTAATGTACTTACTTTTAACAAAAAAATTCTTCCTTTTTGAAACAGAAGTTAGTTATCATTAAGGGGATTAAGCCGTATATATTCGGAAGTGACTACTTGGAGGTTTTCTACATAGAACATCCTAAATTACCAGCAAAAAAGAACACCTAATTGTATGCTGTTATCAAGTAAATGGTTTGTAGATGTGGTCCAGTGAATATAGTAAATAGAATCAAATCTGTTTATCCTTTTGTAGTCTGACAGAAGTATTCATGTGTGGTGTTCATATGTTTATTGGGTATGCAATTCTACCACAGCTGACAGAATAACTTGCGTAATTGAAATCATAATTGGAGCCAATTCAAGTGTGTGTGTGTGTGTGTGTTGGGCGGTGAAGTCTGACACAAATGCACTGATGCCCACCAGCTGCGGAAGACTACTGAAATGTGTCCCGTGGGGTGTTTATAGTGGTAAAGTGCATTATCATTTTCGTTTACATGATTGTTCATACCTGGCCAGATGAGCACACCCAGTGGGTAAGGATATTATCGGATATATGGTTCCTTTATATACTTTACAATAATACAATTTTTAAGTATATAGAAATTATTTTAAATTGTCTATGTGTATGGTGTTTTTATCTAACTATAACATATCTATCTATATATATATATGTTCTTCTTTTGTTGTGTCTTTCAGTCATCCTTGCCCTATTGTATTCTGTCCATTTTGATTTCCCAAGTGCTTTTTTTTCTTCCTTTTTTTATAAATACCCTCATTCCCTTCTTCCTTTTCTTCTCAGTTTTATTCTCTTTGTCCCCTTCTATTTTTCCCTGTTTTCTTATTATGTGTTGTACAAATACTATAGAGGATATTTTATTTTATCTTGATATAGGTGGGTTCATTCTGTGTCAAATCATTATTTTAGTGAGTTAAACTATGGTTTAAAATCCCCAACGTAGGATTTTCCTTTTCTCTTTCATACATCCAGTCATACTAGTACCGTTCCTTGGGGTACTGGGGGTAAATTAAATGATGCTCATTAATGGAAAAATGGTGGCACATTCATGGAAAATGCCTTAATGGATACAATAAAATCATTATCTTAACCATTATTAAAAAAAAATAAAAAGCATGACAAAGAACAAAAGTGATTAAGTGAAGTGTGATAACAATTTAACTGACAGAAAAATAGATACAATTTGGGCCATTACGTTAACACAGAAAAAATGCTGCTTACTTGCCCATTATCCCTCTAAGTGCTGTCGGGAATACGAAAAATGGTCCCCTGCAGCACTGTAAGTCAAATACAATTTTCTAGACCCCCATATCAGCTTTTAATAACATGTGCACCAATGGTGGGTAAATTACCCAGGTCCCCACAATGAATCAAATATGACACAATTCGGTCGGTGCTTCACTCACAGTGATCACACTGAAGACTGAAGGCAGTAACAAAGCTGCAGTTTGCATGTTAAGGGATGTTTAACATGCTAACTGTAGTTTTCTATTACCATTAACATTACAAGCATAAAGCAGCAGTGTGCTATTACTGCTGCTGTTATTCTTTAGTACCGTTTTCATTCAATTGCAAGTTATTTATTACAAAATAATGATAAATAAAGATGATAGGGTCTACTCAATAAAGAGAGAATTACAGGGAATTGAGACAGGATTTCCAAACTTGAGTTAGGAAAATTCTCCCAAGTTTCAAACTCCCATCTGAGTTTCCTGCAATTCTCTTTTTGCTGAAAAGACCAAAGTTTTTTTTTTCTTTTTCCTTTTTATTGGGCCACATTGAGCAGATTCCATTGTGTCTTTCTAATGAGAGTAGACAGTTAAGTTATCATTTAAGAATTAAGTGTTGACTCTTAAAGAGCAAATGTTGCCAAACAATTAAGTTAAGTTTAATTTAAAGATTGCATTAATCTAGGCATTTTACATAGAAATGCTTTAATGAAAGAATGCAAATAAAGTTCCCTATTGAGCGCTTTTTGCCTAACTAGCACTATCATGGAGCAGGCATCTTGGGTCAGTTCTTCCTTCAATAGAGCAGATACCTGTCTTGCTAATTCCACAGATACCTTGAGTGACAGTTTTATTCTGGGGTTCGTTCTGTTTAAGATTAAGACTTCTCTACTGTTCATAAAGCACTATATATGTATAGGCCAATTGTAACTGAGGACTGTGTACAGCAGAACTTAATCTATTTTCTAATTCTGTGCCTGTTATAGCAGTGCAGACACAAACATAAAAAAAAAAAAAACGTTATTCGTCAATATAGATGTACTTACTAATGCACTTTAGAGGAGGAGCCCAGCCAGCTGCTGTGCATATCCGTGGTTCATCTGGAGAAAATTCAATTTGGAATCCCGCATTGCATTTCAATGTAATAGTCTCTCCCGCCTTGTATACATCCTTAGTCTTTACAACATTACCATTTGTCACATACTCTGGATAGCAGCTGATCTCTAATGGACAATGAAAAATACACAAGCATTAGAGCCTATGAGTTTATTATCAGTCAATAATATATCCTGTTTTATGTGCTTTGATCTGTACATTTATGAATCAGCTGTGTTCAAATTAAAAGGGACAAACTTTTGTTTAACATTTTGTTCCTACTTTTACTACAACATTTCTTTATTCGTCTTATAAACTTGCACAGTTTAGTATCTTGGTCAAGGCCAGCAGGCATTGTTCTCCGTTATTTCCATGTAAGCTGGCAAGCATCTTACAGACATAGATGACACTGGGAAGCTGTTTTGTGCACAAAGGTGGCACCGGGATGGTGTTTGTGCATAGAGATGGCACTGGAATGGTGGTCAGGCACAACAATGGCCAACAAAAGCTGTTTTGGGGACAAAGGTTGCACTGGAGGTGTGTTTGGGCATAATAGGTGGCACTGAGAATGGTGGCACTGGAAAGGTGTTTGGGCACAAAGGTGGCAATGGAAAGATGTTTGGGCACAAAGGTAGCAATGGAAAGGTGTTTGGGCACAGTGGTGGCACTGGGATTGTGTTTGGGGACAAAAATGACATTTACAAGCTGTTTGGGGACAACAATTTGGGATCCTCAACAGGAAAAGCTGTGGCCTTGACAGGAAGGGGTGGGGCAAATGAATATTAGGAGGTGCATGAGTTTAGTCTAGTTAGTTTAGTTTAATGAATAGTTGGTAGTTATTTTTCCCCTGCCATCCTTGATGTCACATATCGAGAGACTCCTCATCCTTACCTACAATAGGGCAGGACTCAAAGAAGAAAAGAGATGAATATCCCCTCTTCCACCTAGTCCCTCTAGTGTTTTTTCTGTTGTACCTTTAAGCCATTATTTCCTTAGGTGTTTCTTGTCTGCGGATATCAAGGTCACCTATATAGCTTTTGGTTGGGCTGATGGATCCACTTATCCGGTGGTGGTATACTTTGATACCTTAAAGGTATATGCGCAGCACTTGGTTTTTGTCTAATAACTTGTTGGACATTTGTGGTAATTGTGTATGAGGTTGCAGCAAGTGTAAACACACAACTTTTTTCGTATACATTTGTATTTCATTATATGTGTATTGCATATGATTTTTTGTATAATAGCGCTATAACGCATCATTATCCTTTTTTGGTGCTACACTTTGGAAAAAGAACTCTGCTACATGGGATCAAAGCCCAAACTACAAGGGTAGTAGCTTCATCATGTGGATAATGTTTTTGTCTATTCCTGATGTCGATTTGTAGGACAACTAACTAGAGCAGTTTACATACTTTTGCCTGACACTACAGGTTCTGGGACCTGTCAAGAAGGTGTTACCGCAAGTGTTAAATCCAACAATTTCTGCCTTCTCTGTTAGTCATCTTTTTTTAATGTCTCTCTATATGTGACACCAAGAATGGCAGGCAAACAGGTTCTTACTTACAAAAAAAATATTTTCCCTGCTATTGGTGGAACACCCCCACACATTTTGCTACATCTTTTCAATACACTGAAGGGGCTAGGTGAGACTGGACCAATTTATCTCTTTTTTAAAAAATATTCCTGCCCTATTCTAATTAAGGAGAAGGAGCAGGGGAATAAAATGTCTCTAAGCAGAATCTCTGTTTCTAATATTTGGCTATTTCTATGCACTTCATATTCAAGCAGTAGTGAAGAGAAGACTATTTGTACAAGCTTATAAAATAAATTATTGATGTGCTAAGTTAAACTAAAGATATATGAGCAAAATATAGAATGGTAAATACTATAAACTAAACAAAGATTAGCAAATAAAGGCATAATTAAACATACCTGAAACTCCATACTGTCTTTCATCTGGGGATCACTTCTATTCATCCTAATTTCATTACGTTATACTTGAATGTGCAACTATACTCACAGAGCATAATCCTAATGCAAGGTCTGGCACGCATTAAATGCATTAAACCTAGCGTAGCGCTCTAGATTTCTCCCATGTTAGTTCATGCTAAATTTTCCACACAAGTGTAATGCAAAGCTATGTAAATATAACAGCTGTATACAATGGCAATAAATGATACAAGTGGCCGTGCTATATAAGTAGATAAATAATACCAAAGCAAGGGTGCCAAACTGGTTTAGCACTTAGGATAGATTAAATAAGGAATGTGAGTTGACTTTGTAGTGGTACACATAATGCAGTATGGTTCCCAAGAGTGAAGGAATGTTTCCATTGCCATCACGGTAAGCTATAGGAAACCAGTCTATGAACTGATCACAAAAACATGTATGGGCATCGCTGAAAAATAAATAGAATTCACACACCTTCACAAGCAGGCTCAGGGCTCCATCCATGCTTAGTGCAAGTAACGATTCCATTCCTGTATGGCTTAAAATTTGCATTGCATTTGAATGTTAAGTTTTCGTCCTCATTGTAGACTTGTTTAGGATTGAGGACTTTTCCCTCACTGACCTGTGGCACTTTGCAAGAGATTACTGAAAGCAAAAAACAAGCCTTCATCAATAAAATGTAAAATACATACACGAATAGCAGAGGCAACAAGGGCGCCAATATTTGTCATTTTTGGTTCTTTACAGTGTCATAATAATTGTGGTTGCAGGGATAGCTACTGCAACGGGGCCCACCGCCATAAGAATGCCCTGCCCTGGTGACCACCTGCCTGCTGTCTGTTCATAGCTGATTTCTGCACTCTCTTGTTAAGAGCAATTTGTTTGATCTCTATCCAGCTCTCCATCATTGTGCATTGTGTCACACTGCTGTTGACTTCACTCCCTGCACCTTTAACGCAATTCTTTTACTGGTGACATGCCCCATGTAAGACATAACTACTGTAATATGTTGCCATTTAGTTAAAGCTGAGTCTCTCCAAAGGCCATTGTACTGTATGTACAGATCTTCAGGGAGTGCAAAGGAGATGAGATGGAGTGGAGTCAGGAAGAACTGGGAGTTAAGGTAAGTATGGGTTAATGAACTCTAGATCACAAGGATGGGAGGAGGACTTAGGTAATAAACTTAGGGTAAACAGGATTTTGGGAGGATGCTAATTTTGCTGAACAAGAAGGAACTTTCCCGCCCGGCCGCCCGCCCTATACTTTGGTTGGTAGGTGTGGTGGATGTCATGGTGTTACAGTGAGAGGGGCGAGAGATCATATACTCAATCTGGTCCCAGGCGGTTGGTAAGAGTTGTCAAATAAGGCTGGGAATATGGTGGTTGGAAAACTGGAAATAGTGATGTGGGTGATGGACATCCTAATCACCTACACCAATGTGCTGGTGAAGTGCAGCTATGGTGGATCTTTTGGTATTGTGTATATTGATCCGCGCCTCCTGGGTAATATGTTTTACAAATCTGGGTTAATTGTTGGTAGGTTGGTTAGATCTACATATTGATATGTTTATATGGTTGTGTGTTAATACCGTTATTTCTATTTTATTCAATTTATTTTAATAAACGCTGTGGCCATTTTTATCCAAAAGATGTCAAGCGTCATGTCTTCATTTCAGGTAATATGAATGTAGGTAGTATAGAATGGTAATTTCAAATTATGAGTGTTAGGTAGTAGTATAAACTGGAGGGCACTTTACTGAACACTAGTTATGAGGTTCACAATGGCAAAAACATGTTCCCCTTTTCTTTCCGCTAGCTGCTTTCCCATACATATTGTATTCCATATTAAAAATAGTATATGTGCTAAGATATAACATTTTCTGCTTATATATTCAACTTACTTTCACACACAGGTGGTTTAGCATTCCAATCCCCCTCTGAGGTACAGAAAACCTCAGCCGGTCCATTCAATTTCTGTTGGCTATTTTTGCATTCAAATCGTACTACTTGACCAACTGAAAACTCATCATCAAATGAAGTGGATATAAGATTTACACCTTCAGCCACCTCAACAGGGGCACATTTTCGAACTGTAAAAAAAAAAAAGATATATATATATATTTATTAAAAAAACCTATTGCAGGAAGTAGGAAAACTAAAATATTTATTATCTACACCTTGAAACACAAGTAGTGAAATGTTTGTGACACCTTTTTCGATGAATTCAAGTTTCATTCCTAAATAATATTTATTAACAAAGGCAAATGCATTAAACAGTAGTGTTGATTCACTAAAAGGTGAGTTGCCATTTTGTGACTTTTACTGCCCAACATAATGGCTCTCAAAGAATTTTTTTTCACAATCGGGGGGTAATATTTGTTAAGAAGCCATGGGCCCTGGGTGCAGGCTCCCAGTCCTTCAAATTTTATGGGGGTGTATATGATTTGTTAGGCTCACAGTCCCATCAATTATAAGGGGTGCACACTTGCCCCAGGACCTGGTTTTAATGGGGAGGGGGGTAATTATTATTATAATTGTTTTACTTTTTTGTGCAACTCACCTCCTGTAAAGGAGGAGAGTTGTGGGAGGGGTTGGATGGCAAACACCAGCTCAACTCCCAATTCAAACTCCCTTCGGTTTTTAGTGAATATCAATTTATATTGCTTTTCAATGAAGGGAGTACGAGATGGACTTTGGCGAGGTGGGGGTGAGAGGGAGGCTGAGTTTCCTTAATGTGAATATCGACTTTCTCACACTATACTCAACCTATACGGAATAGAGCCCAATGGCTCTATCTTGCCCAGCTGTTTTAAAACTCACAATGGAGCACCTTCACATTTTATAATTCACATGTCTTTATTGTATGCAATGATTGCCATCTAGTGGCAATTTTCAATCACTACAGCATCTATTCTAAATACACTTGGTTGCCTTTCTTGTTTGAAAGATTTGTAAATAACATACCAATAAAAGTTAATTTTGACTATATACACATAATTGGTGTACAGATGTACATACCTGTGTTTTCCACTTCTTTAACATTACCCACAAATAGCCAGGACATGTTCCACCATTTAAGAAATCTGAATTATTTACCTTTAAGTAAACACTTTATGTTAATAAATTATACTCTGAAGTATTTTAAACTGCCGTTTACCACATCGATCACAATTAAACATTACAGCATGAAAAATGATGCAGTGAGAAATGGTATTTTTCCTTCATCATTACAAAAATACTTTGCAATATTTGTAATTTTGCATAGTGCATCGTCATATTGTACAGTAGTTACCTTCACAATGAGGAGGGAAATTACTCCAGCCAGATGCAGTACATTCTCTTGTTTTCTGTCTGCTCACCATCTGATACCTTTATATTAAAAATGGAGAAGTATAGTTAATGGCAAGTCACATTATGCAATTAATTAATTCAATGATCTAATATGGCTACATCTAAGTACGGAATGGGACTGTTCTTTCCGGCGACAAGACAGTTTCATTGTGGGACATTCAGCAGCCGATACTTTATGGCCTGCTGAACCGAACACCTTCGTGATGCAAGGTGCTCAAGAGATGTTTCAGAAAGTCATTAATTCTATGATGGAGGTGTCAGGCCAAGGTGGCCCAGGCTTATTCATATATGGAGGGGATGTCAGAATGTTTATGATATGAGATTAGATATTTGACCTGCTAAGTAAAATTCTGAACAAGAAAAATCACAAAAAAAAACCCCTGAAATGGATCTGTTATTGATTGGTTTTCCTAAGTTGTCCACAGAAGAGATTCTCCTTGTATTTCATTGTCTTGCTGCAAAAAAAAACTTACAATGGCAAGTATTTGGAAGAAACGTATTACCCTGGAGAATCAGGATAGCATAGAACAATTATTATTAGTTGTGTCAAAAAGGGTCTTTAAATAATACGTATTTGTGTGAATACACAATATTGAAAACCTGTAAGTGTTTAAAGGTTATCACTTAGTAAATTGTCAAAAAATGGAATACTAATGCTGTACATAGATAAATATCACTTGTCCATGCGTTTTTTTTTTAATGTTTCTAAGTTTTATGTTTTATGTAAGACCTGTGTTTTTATGTGCAATGGACTTAGGTGATATATATGGTTTCTAGATTTTGGTACTTATATTAATGATTTGTCAGTGCTATAATTCTGATAAAAACTACTTTTCTTTTTAAAAAAAAAACAACAAAAAACACATCCACGATGAAACTGTCGTGAGGAAAGTATGGTGAACAACAATCCTAGACCCTCTTAAGGAATGGAGATGAATAAGTCACGTATTTTTGGACAATATGTGGACAATGGCTATTTTAACATTTCTGTGTTGCTTGTGTTTAGCTGTAATTGTCTTCTTTGTCATTTGCTGTACACACACAAATTATTCAGCAAATATTGTTTTTATCAGGATAAGAAGGACTTTCTTTGGGTGCCATCATTTTGATCATATCCTATAATATTATATATAAAAAAAATATATCTGAATGGCACAATACTACTGCATCTGAATGGAACAATATTACTGGTATCTTAATGGCAAACTATTACTGGCATCTGAATGACACAATATTACTAGTTTCTGAATGGCACAATATTACTGCATCTGAAATGCAAACTATTACTGGCATCTGAATGGCACAACATTACTGGCACCTGAATGGCACAGCATTACTGGCATCTGAATGGCACAACATTACTGGCATCTGAATGGCACAACAATACTGGCATCTTAATGGCACAATAATATTGCATCTGAATGGCACAAAATTACTGGCATATGAATGCCACAATAATACTGGAATCTTAAAGGCACAATATTACATGGCACAATAATACTGGCATCTGAATGGTACAATATTACTGGCATCTGAATAGCAAAATAATACTGGCATCTTAATGACAGAATATTACTGGCATCTGAATGGCACAATAATACTGGCATATTAATGGCCAAAATGTTTGTGGCATATTAATGGCAAAATAATACTGGCATATTGATGGGAAAATTGACTGTGGCATATTAATGGGCACGTCATGTGTCGTTTAGAGGTTAAATACCTCTGAAGTAAGCAAAGGGATACATTATTGCAATGAAAGGTAACAAAAATGTTATGTTTCCCATCGAATGCAAAACTAAAGAATTTTTGTTACAGTCAGGGATAGGCACCAATATTGCTCATGGTAGACATTTACTAGTTTCTAGTCAACATCTTGAACATGTTGTTTTCCTCAATCCATTCCTGAACCATTCTTGCTTTGTGCAATGCGCATTATCCTGCTTAGAAAGAGACCAATGCCTTCAGGGAATACCGTTTAAAATATCACATCGCCTCCGCCGGCTTGCCAGCTGTCAGTAGTCATAATGTTATGGCTATATGGTGCAATATATATATATAGATAGATAGATAGATAGATAGATAGATAGATAGATAGATATTGATATGCACAAACGTATGTATGGAACAACGTTGTTTCAACCAATGGGGCATTTATTCCTGAAAGTGAGAATTGCAGGGAATTGACAAGAGACTTTCAAATATAAGGCAAAAGTAGCCAAGTTGAAGAAAATTCTCCCATTCAACAAAAACAAGTCGGATCATTTCTCCCATTCAGCATAAAGTGAGAATGTTTCCAACTCGGCTACTTTGGCCTTAAGTTTGAAATTCCCTTTTCAATTCCCTGCAATTCTCTTTGTGAATAAAACGGATGGTGTTTCTGGAACTTGAACAATACAAGTTTGAGAGCTGTGTGAATTGAGAAAGTGTGGTAATATATTCTACTAAAGAGCACATGTCATCTCACCATTTTAACTATACATTGTGCTGGGACAAACCTGGTGAGTCATTAGGCAAACTCACCAGGAGATTAACTGATCATCTCAATTTACTTAATTTCACCTGCAACTCACCTTTTAGTGAATAGAACCCCCCCCCCCCCCCCCCCCCACACTGTGGTTAGAAGTAATATATCTGATACCCTGATCTCAAAACAGCTTCAAAGTGACTATAACATAAAAGCAAATTCATATCTAAAATTACAATAAAAATAAATAACTTTTGCATTTTCAGGTTTTTTAAATATATTTTGAACACATATATAGAAATTGTAACACATACACAATTTGTATAATTGACTTCAATATGCATTAAAAAGTAAGACATGTTTAAGCTGTAGTAATCCTTTAAATAACAATCCTATATAAATGCACTTACCCATCATCGCAGGTGTACTCAACAACAGAACCGAACACAAACTCATCACCCACTATAAGCTCGAATGTACCAAAAGGGATATCTTCTGGGTGGCCACAAGATTTCTCTAAAAAATGCAAAAACAAATGCTATAACGTTTATATTCATACTCTTCTAATAGATCTCATCGCTTTATTATTGTTTCTATCTTTTCTTAGTTGTTTTACAAGCATTTTATACTTACTTTTGCATCTTCCATCTGATACAGTTGTCCACTTGCCTTCAACACAAGCTTTTTTAAATACGCCAAGACGACTGTAACCAGGACGACAAGTATAAATGGCTACTTTACCAGGGGCATAGGTTTCCTCCTCCCATTCGCCTTGAAGTTCTAGTTCTTGCAATCGTTCAGGCCTTGAGCAGTGATCTAAAACAAATATCAAACATTTTCAGCCAAATATGTACAATATATATATATATATATATATATATATATATATATATATATATATATATTATCTCACAAAAGTGAGTACACCCCTCACATTTTCGTAAATATTTTATTATATATGTCATCACTGAAGAAATGTCACTGCTACAATGTAAAGTAGTAAGTGTACACAGTGGCGTCCCGAGGGGGGTGCGGACCGCACCAGGTGACACCTCCAGCGGGGGTAACACCCGTGCTGCCGGCATCCCCCCGCACCGTGCTGCCCAACTTTTTTTTAAATTTTCTGGCAGCCGCATCAGCTGGATTCGGCCGCCGGAAAAAAAAAAATCACCGCGACAGTGTTTCCCTCCTGAGACGTCCGGCCGGGGACATGAAGCAGCAACAATATTACTGGGCTCTGACTGGCACAATATTCCTGGTATCTGACTGGCACAATATTACTGGGCTCTGCATGGCACAATATTCCTGGTATCTGACTGGCACAATATTCCTGGGCTCTGACTGGCACAATATTCCTGCTATCTGACTGGCACAATATTACTGGGCTCTGACTGGCACAATATTCCTGGTATCTGACTGGCACAATATTACTGGGCTCTGACTGGCACAATATTCCTGGTATCTGACTGGCACAATATTCTTGGTATCTGACTGGCACAATATTCCTGGTATCTGAATGGCACAATATTACTGGGCTCTGACTGGCACAATATTACTGGTATCTGACTGGCACAATATTACTGGGCTCTGAATGGCACAATATTACTGGTATCTGACTGGCACAATATTCCTGGGCTCTGACTGGCACAATATTACTGGGCTCTGACTGGCACAATATTCCTTGGCTCTGCATGGCAATATATTCCTGGTATCTGAATAGCACAATATTACTGGGTTCTGCATGGCACAATATTACTGGGCTCTGACTGGCACAATATTACTGGGCTCCGACTGGCACAATATTACTGGGCTCTGACTGGCACAATATTCCTGGTATCTGATTGGCACAATATTACTGGGTTCTGCATGGAACAATATTATTGGGCTCTGCATGGCACAATATTACTGGTATCTGACTGGCACAATATTTCTGGGCTCTGCATGGCACAATATTCCTGGTATCTGACTGGCACAATATTTCTGGGCTCTGACTGGCACAATATTTCTGGGCTCTGTCTGGCACAATATTACTGGGCTCTGCATGGCACAATATTCCTGGTATCTGACTGGCACAATAATCCAGGGCTCTGCATGGCACAATATTCCTGGTATCTGACTGGCACAATATTTCTGGTATCTGACTGGCACAGTATTACTGGGCTCTGAATGGCACAATATTACTGGTATCTGAATGACACAATATTACTGGGCTCTGAATGGCATACTATTACTGGTATCTGCATGGCACAATATTACTGGAGAGAGAGAGATGTCTGTATGTATAGATATGCATTGTTTTGGAATTGTACAATTGTCACCTTGTGGGACTCCTGTGTGTTGCACAATTAATGGCGGTTCCATGTGTTCATAATTATGGGGCGCTTGTGTGTGGCATATTTTTTGGGCCTCATGTGTGGCATAATTAAGGGATTCTTGTGTGGCATAATTAAGGGACTCTTTTGTGTGGCATAATAATGGGGCACATGTGTGTGTGTGGCATAATTAATTGGGCAGAGGTGAGGCATAAATAGTGGAGCTCTGGTGTGCCATAATTTATGGGGCTCTGGTGTGGCATAATTTATGGGGCTCTGGTGTGGCATAATTTATGGGGCTCCTGTGTGTTGCATAGTTAATAGGCCATCTAACTGGCACTACTAAGGAATCTGTTTGGCATTGTATTGGAGGAAATCCAGGGGGGTGACACCATGAGTTTCCGCACTGGGTGACACCAATCCTAGTGACGCCCCTGAGTGTACAGCCTGTATGACAATGTAAATTTGCGGTCCCCTCAAAATAACTCAGCACACAGCCATTAATGTCCAAATCATTGGCAACAAAAGTGAGTACACCCCTAAGTGGAAATGTCCAAATTGGGCCCAAAATGTCAATATTTTGTGTGGCCACCATTATTCTATAATTGTCTATGATAATTTACAAGTCTAAAGGAAAAGGTACTCAATGCACTTTTTCAAAAGGAATCCTTTTTGATTTTCAAAATGGTCTCTGTCTGAACTAAATGAATGGTTCTCCTTTAGTCTCTTTACTAAATAAACCTCCAACACCACACCAAACATCACTAACAGTTTCCCTAAACCCATTATCAAAAATAAGCTCTCACATTTATTTTATTATGATTTTGAACTGTGGATTGGGGCACTAAACACATTACTCTAAACAAGGGAGACAGTCAATACAAGTGAAATGCAGAGGAGTGAAACAACATTATTTTATCTCCCTCATAAACTATACAACGTAGGGTTAAAGGTTTATGGAGTTCCACTGCAATATGAACTCAACAGCTTGTACGTAACACAGTGAATAGCAAGTGAGGGAGATGCAATATCTGTCTGCAACCAGCGCTTTATTTTGCATGAGGCAGACAAGGCAATTGCCTAGGGCGGCACTTACTGTGTCTGAGTGGGGAGGGGTGGCAAAAAACGCTGGCCCTTTAAAAAAATTGTCTGGGGAGAACAGAAGATCTACCCTCACTACCGCTCTGCCTGCGAGCAGGCAACATGGTGTGCCCAAGTGCACAGCCTTAATCCCATGCTGCCTGTCACTCTCCTCGCTCCATCTGACTGGTGAGTGCGACAGGTCACGTTACCTGGCACTCTGACATTGTACATGTCATTCAGGGTTTATTAGCACCCATTTTTTTTTCAAAATGTCTTAGTGTAAGTAGAGATGTTGTCTCATCATTAAGATACAAGTGTGAAAATGTATAAACGTCTTTGCTCGCAAGTGTCCTTAACCCCTTAATGCATTCGGACGTATATATACGTCCTGAAAAGCATGGTCCTTAAGGACCATAAGGACGTATATATACATCCTCCGTTTTCATGTAGTGTTGCGCTCCTTAGCGCAACACTACATGTCTGCAGCTACTCTCAGAGGCTGCTTCAGCCCCCCCTGTACCCACTCACACGCATACGATCACCGCAAATGTGATCGTATGCGCGTTAGCACACATAGGCAGTGAAAGCTGATGGAGGCATCATTCAACACATTCTGTGCCCCCCTGGGTGATCGCGTGTGTGTGCTGTGCGTGGCCAGAGGAGAGCGAAGGAAGAGAAAAAAAAAAAAATCTCTTCCGTCGCTCTGAAACCGCTACTTGACTGCCCCTACAGGCAATTAAGTATATTACAGTTAAAAATAGAAAGTGAATTAAATAAATAAATAAAATAAATAAATAAATGGAAAAAGTTAACCCTAGATCTACTGTACCTAGATCTAGGGTTAGGGTCATAAATAGGGTTATAATTAAGGTTACAGGGGGGTTCGGATGATTACAAGGGGTGGGGGTAGTTTTAGGGTTAGGGTAAATTTAGAGTTGGGGTAAATTTAGGGTTGGGGTTAAAAAGTCACTGTAGAAGAAAATGATTAGAAAACAAAAAAAATACTAATATTGTTTATTGCCCTATTACTTGAAATAAAACATAGACAAACAAGGAAACATTGGTATTACTAAACTCAGGACAAATATTATAAATATATAGACAGGGTCTTTTTAACCATTTGTAATTGTGTAAAATAAAATTAGGTCAAAGTTAGAAAAAGTGTTTTTTATGGCATATTTTCATCATATTTTATATTTTTTTAATAGTAAATGATATCATATGATGAAAATAATAGTATCAAATGAAAGCCCTATCTGTCCTTTAAAAATGATATATAATTTGTGTGGGTGGACTGAACACAAAGAAAGAAATTCACAGTTCAGTAAACGTATGACAAAAATAATGGAATTCTGGTCTTCAAGGCACATCAAATGCAACATAGCACTCGGTCACTAAGGGGTTAAAGTGATGGTCATTAAAGCAGTGTATGCCTATGTTTGGTTTTTCAGTTGGCAACATGTTAACCAGCATGCTTAAATTCTGAATGGTATGTGGGTCATTTTTTTCATTCGAGGAACCTACGGTTAGAGAATCTAATTTGTATATGCATTTAGTTTTATACTCTCCATCCTCATATAATTAGTAAATTTGCAAATTTTCCAGGGTTTTGGTTGCTACTTGAGTACCATTGTTAATTATGTTCAATGGTTGCCTTAACATCTTATTGTGTGGGAAAAAAAATGCTTTTCCACTTGGTGTTATAGATGACAAACAATGTAGAATAGCTATATTTTTTACAATTTTATTTTAACCATATACCAATTACTTCTAGTGCTTGCTCGAATAATCATGAAAAGCAGTTCATAATTATTTGACAACAGTGACATCTAGTGGACAATGTTTGAGTGAGCTTTTTCATCTGGATATTTGTTCCACGCTTTATAACATCTTTTTTATTGTTATGTTGTATATGGATGGGATTGTGGATACTCAGCAGCATTAATATTATGGAAAATGTTACGCTACACATGCAGGAGTAGTTTTCCTACACAGAGTGGAAAGTTTGAGAAGAGATAGTCTTTTGTCTAATACATTCTAACAAACTTTGTGGAGATCTTATTTTTCCACATCATGATAAATTTTTCACACATTGTTACAAATAAAAAAAGAAAAAGAAAAAAAGAAGATGTATTGAGTAGTGTTGAGCGAACCCGAACCGCACTGTTCGGGTTTGTACCGACATTACGGTTTTTGGACCCCGGACCCGAACACGGACATTGCACTGTATGTTCGTGTTGGAGTTCGGGGTTCGGCGATAACATTGTATGTAATGCTATTGGCTTTCTATAAACCAAAATAGAGTCCCCATTCATAGGAATAGGTCAATTGACCTATTCGTATGAATGGGGACACTCACCCACATTTTACTTCATTTTGCAGCCCTCTAGCCCTTTCCAGGACTTTTTTAGAGGCATTTTAGTGGCCAAAAGTTCGTGTCCCCATTGACTTCAATGGGGTTCGGGGTCAAGTTCGAGCACGGACCCGGACATTTTTTCGAAGTTCTGCCGAACCTGCCGAACCCGAACATCCAGGTGTCCGCTCAACTCTAGTATTGAGCAAAATTCATAATGGTTGCAAAGTGGCCGGGATCTGAATACTAATAGTGTTGAGCGAACCCGAACCACACTGTTCAGGTTCGTACCGAACATTACGGTGTTCGTACCCCGAACGCGAACATTTCACTGAGGTTCGGCTATAAACCGAAAGTCTATAAACCGAAAGTCATTCGGTTTATAGAATAGAAATAGCATTACATGTATTCCATAAACCGAAAGTCTATAAACCGAATGTCTTTCGGTTTATAGACTTTCGGTTTATAGAATACATGTAATGCTTTTGCTATTCTATAAACCGAAGTAGTTCGGTTTATAGATAGCCAATAGCATTACATGTATTCTATAAAGCGAAAGTCTATAAACCGAATGTCTTTCGGTTTATAGACTTTCGGTTTATGGAATACATGTAATGCTATTGCTATTCTATAAACAGAAATAGAGTCCCCATTCATAAGAATAGGTCAATTGACTCATTCTTATGAATGGGGACTCTATTTCGGTTTATAGAATAGCAATAGCATTACATGAAATAGAGTCCCCATTCATACGAATAGGTAAATTGACCTATTTGTATAAATGGGGACTCTATTTCGGTTTATAGAATAGCAATAGCATTACATGTATTACATCTGAGAGTCAAATAGAACCGTCAAATACTGTGCTTACAGCGCACAGTTGTATTATTCTGGCTACCTCCTCCTCCTCCAGCGCCGCTTCCACCTACACCCCCACGGTCACCGCCTATGGGTCACTTCGTATAAACTGAAAGAGAATACCCTGCACTCCAACCCTCTCTCAAATGGATAATTCTGTTGATCCTCCTGGCAGCCATGCTTTAGATTTAGATTTATGTTCTTCCAAAGCTAAAATCAAAGATTCCATCTAGTGCTATGTTATGGCCCAGCTGTATTTTTAATTTGTATGTATTTTATGTTTTTTGAAGTTATTTCCCTATCCATATTTGTTTGCAGGGCACTTGTCCTACTCTTACCCACATTTTAATTCCTTTTGCAGCCCTCTAGCCCTTTCCAGGACTTTTTTAGAGGCATTTTAGTGGCCAAAAGTTTGTGTCCCTATTGGCTTCAATGGGGTTCGGTGGCAAGTTCGACCACGAACCCGAACTTTTTTCCGAAGTTCGGCCGAACCCGCCAAACCCAAACAAATACTAAATCCATTAACTTACCATTCAATCAATTTTACTAGATCATTTTATATCATAGTTATTATTACAGCTGAAGGGGGTGTGAATGACCCACTAAAATGGAATAAAATGTTTCCAATATATGGTAAGATGCATCAGGTACGCAGATAACCACTAATGCTGATACCAGACTCTACATGGATATTACCATCGTGGTGTAGATATACTGATGTAAATTTCAATAATGATGGCTCTACATTTAAATAAGGATCCAGCCTTGTGAGTCGTTATATATAAACATCCTTTTATCCAGATTCAATGTGGCAGCCAACATTGGACTGTTAATCACTACTTTTGAGTTAAATGCAATTTACCCACTACCTCCTGCAATTTTAAGGGGTTAATTGGGCAATATATATATAGTGAATTGACTACCACTGATTGTTAGAGGTTAATGGAGCAACACACAGCGTAACCAGCACAGCCGACGAACGTTAAGGATTAATGGGCACCATAGAGTGTACCCACTGCCTCAACAATTTTAAGGTTCTAATGGGGAATCATACAGTGCACCCAGTGTTGTCCACAATCTTAAAGGGTCAATGGGCAACATACAGCATTCCAACTGCCACCAATGATTTTAAGGGGTTAATGGGAGAATGGAGTACACCCACTGCCACAAACCATATTAAGGGGTTAATGAGGCAGCATACAGTGCACATTTAATGGGTTAATGGGGGAGTAACATAGTAGGAGCGCACTCTAACCAATGATGTTAAGCCGCTAATGGGACAACATGCAGTGCACTCACTGCAACTAACTAAGAGGTTTATTCGGTACAGTATGTTGTACAGGGTTTGAGTTATGGTATTGTCCACAAGAACAATAAACTGCTAGTGTATTGGTGGCAGTTGCCACCTAGCGAGTATACTAGCAATACTAAACAGGTGTGTGTAGTAGACATGTGCAATCGTTTTCGGACGAATGCATTTTCGTCCGAAAATAGCATTTTCGTCCGTTCGTCCGAAAAACGAATAACGAAAATGCTAAGCTAACGAAAGCCGAATGAACGAATGGTTAATAAACTAAAATCATTCGTTCATTCGTCCATTCGTAGTACTATTGGCATTCTATAAGCCGAAATAGAGTCGGTTTATGGAATAAAATAGCATAGTACACTACATTCCATAAACCGACATAATGAACGACTTTCGGTTTATGGAATGCATATAAGTCTATTGGCATTCTATAAACCGACTCTATTTCGGTTAGTAACTATTGGTATAGTAATGCCAATACTATAGCACGAATGGACGAATGATTTTTGTTTATATTAAACCATTCGTTCATTCGTTCAACTTCTTAGCTTTCTATAAACCGAAACAGAGTCCCCATTCATACATTTTTATGAATGGGAACTCTAGTTCGGTTTATAGAAAGCCCATAGTATTACATGTAATCCATAAGCTGAAAGTCTATAAACCGAACGTTCGGTTTATAGACTTTCGGCTTATGGAATACATATAATCCTATTGCTATTCTATAAACCGAACGTTCGGTTTATAGAATAGCAATAGGATTATATGTATTCCATAAGCCGATGGTCTATAAACCGAACGTTCGGTTTATAGATTTTGCCAGGGACAGGGAGGGGGGCAGAGAGACAGGGGGAGGGAGGGGGGAAGAGACAGAGCAACAAGGAGAGGGAGGGGGGCAAGAGACAGCGGGAGGGGGAAGAGACAGAGCAACAAGGGGAGGAAGGGGGGAAGAGACAGAGGGAGGGGGGAAAGAGCAACAAGAGGAGGAAGGGGGGCAGAGAGAAACAAGAGAGGGGAAGAGACAGGCCAGGGGGGAGTCAAAGGGAGGGGGAGAGAGACAAAGTTGGGTTGCAAGGGAAAGAGAGAGGCAGCATTGGCACATAAAAGGAAATAAAAACAAGAAATGCATTTTTTACTATATGTTTTTATTAAAAAAGCAATTTACTTGTGAATATATACAAGTTTAACTTTTTTCCTATAGGGTAGTCTTATATTCAGGCTTTTAGTTTTTTCCTAAAGGAATATCCAAAGTTTGGGGGGTCGTCTTATAATCAGGGTCGTCTTATAATCGAGCAAATACGGTATATATATACACAGGTGATACTCGAAAAATTTGAATATCGTGCAAAAGTTAATTTATTTCAGTAATGCAACGTAAAAGGGGAAACTAATATATGAGATAGACGCATTACATGCAAAATAAGATAGTTCAAGCCGTGATTTGTCATAAGTGCGATGATTATGGCTTACAGCTCATGAAAACCCCAAATCCACATAGAACAATATCGGACCTCTGAAAAGTATAAGCATGCATTTGGACTCAGTACTTGGTTTGGGCCCTTTGCAGCAATTACTGCCTCAATGCGACGTGGCATGGAAGCTATCAGCCTGTGGCACTGCTGAGGTGTTATGGAAGACATGGATGCTTCAATAGCGGCCTTCAGCTCTTCTGCATTGTTCGGTCTCATGTCTCTCATTTTCTCTTGGCAATGTGTTTGCTGGCTAATCAAGCACAGTAATCCCATGGTCATTGAACCAGGCTTTGGTGCTTTTGGAGTGTGGGCAGGTGCCAAGTCCCGCTGGAAAATTAAGTCAGCACCCCCATAAAGCTCGTCTGTGGAAGGAAGCATGAAGTGCTCCAAAATCTCCTGGTAGACAGCTGCGTTGACCCGGAACTTAATGAAGCACAGTGGACCAACACCAGCAGATGACATGGCTCCCCAAATCAACACAGACTGTGGAAACTTCAAACTGGACTTCAAGTATCTTGCAGTGTGTGCCTCTCCATTCTTCCTCCAGACTCTGGGTCCTTGGTTTCCAAATGAGATGCAAAAGTTGCTCTCATCAGAAAAGAGGACTTTGGACCACTGAGCAACAGACCAGGTCTGTTTTTCTTTAGCCCAGGTAGGGTTGCCACCTGGCCTGTATTTTACCGGCAGGCCAGTAAAAAATTGGCATCAGGCCAATGTTAAGTCTATGGAGACAGTACCAAGGCCGGTATTTTTTTGAAGAAAAGGTGGCAACGCTAAGCCCAGGTAAGACACTTCTGACGTTGTTTGTTGTTCAGGAGCGGCTTGACAATAGGAATATGACATCTGAAGCCCATGTCCAGGATCCGTCTGTGTGTGGTGGCTCTTGACTCCAGCCTCAGTCCACTCCTTGAGAAAGTCCCCAACACATTTGAATGACCTTTTCCTGACAATCCTCTCCAGGCTGCGGTCATCCCTGCTGCTTGTGCACCTTTTTCTTCCAAACTTTTCCCTTCCACATAACTCTCTATTAATGTGCTTTGATAAAGCACTTTGGGAACATCCAGCTTTCTTCGAAATTACCCTTTGAGGCTTTCCCTCCTTATGTAGGGTGTCAATGATGGTTTTCTGCACAACTGTCAGGTCAGCAGTCTTCCCCATGATTGTGATTCCTACTGAACCAGACTGAGAGACCATTTAAAGGCTCAGAAACCCTTTGCAGGTGTTATGGCTTACTTAGCTGATTAGAGTGGGACACTGTGAGCCTAGAATATTGCACCTTTTCACAATATTCTAATTTACTGAGATTGTGGATTTGGGGTTTTCTTGAGCTGTGAGCCATAATCATCGCACATAAGACAAATCACGGCTTGAACTATCTTGCTTTGCATGTAGTGCGTCTATCTCATATATTAGTTTCCCCTTTTACGTTGCATTACTGAAATAAATGAACTTTTGTACAATATTCTAATTTTTCGAGTATCACCTGTATATGACATATACACCACACATCACGAGGGGTTAAATAAAGATTCAGATTATTAAATTATGCGAGATACATTAGATGTGGACTATAATGCCTATCATGCTAATGATCCAAATAAAAGTTATGCATTAAGGTATTGCAGAGAATGCCATTTCTCCTTTTATTAAAAACATAACCCAACTTATTTTTTTTATTAGTAACCACTATATAAACCCAGATATTTTTTACCCATTGAAAAATAAAAACCCAAATTATGTTTTTGAACACTGCTAATAAAACACTTATTTTGAGCACCAGGCTTTCTTATCTCTATGTACAAGTACTGCAGCAACAACATGAGATAGTCTGTACACTATGCTTGCGCTACTGTGTGCACCTGATCTAATCACAGTCATGAGATCGTATTGCTTTGCAGGAATGTTAGAGCTATACACTATCACTAGCTGTGGGTATTAACACCAGCTAGAGTAAGTTGATCATATTTTATTTCTGCCATTCAGGGACACATTGTAAATGTGTCCCTGACACATTTATTAAATTATATAAATTATTAGGAAGTCTTGGGAACCATTCAAATTTCAGATCAAATAATATATTTAAAATATTCACACAGTCATGTTCAGCCAGGAGTATTTTGAGATAATTTACCCCCTACACCAGACAAGCAGTTTGAGAGCATTAACACCCTATAGTTACCAGACAGGCAGTAGGAGAGCATGTAACCCTCTATAGTTACCAGACAGGCTGCTTGAGAGCACTTAGCCCTTTGTAGTTACCAGACAGGCAGTTTGAGAGCATTTAACCCCTATAGTTACCAGACAGGCAGTCTAAGAGCATTTAACCCCCTATAGTTACCAGACAGGCTGTTTCAAAGCACTTAACCTCTCTAGTTACCAGGCAGCCAGTTTAAGAGCATGTAAGCCTCTCTAATGACTAGATGGACAGTTTGAGATAATTTAAGCCCTCATTCCTATTTATTACACACATAGTCTTTCACTCATTCACACACACACACACACACACACACACAGTCAGTGAGTTATGTTTTCTTACCTTATAGACTGAGACCTCCTTCTCTCAGAGCTGTCAATCAGGGACTTTGCACTGTCCCAGACTGAGGCTGGCTGGGACCCAGGACATGACGTTCTATTGCAGGACTGTCCTGGGCATTCACGTTAATCTAGAGGCTATTGACATATGAACAAGTTGGCGTAGGGGTTGCGGGGCGTCATACTGTGGCGCGCCCAGTTACAGTTGTGACGGGGGCCGGTGCAAGGATTTTTACCACCCTAGGCGCAACCTTTTGCTGACCCCTTGACTCCGCCCCATTGCCCCGTCTACTTATAACACACCTGGGACATCAATGATTGAAATGCATATTACAGTTAAATAATTATAATAATGTATGCATTCAAATTTAAGTATCTAATAGCATTGCAAATGTGCTAACTTCTTCACCAATGCACCTGCCAAGGCCGGCATTGTACAGAGCAGTTGCAGCAATACAATGAAATTAATCCGCATCCAATTCTTGGGATGCTGAAATGTCAGTAGAACAGGGCATGACTCACTTAATTTAGTTTTTAGGAGCCAGATAAAAAAAATTTAGGAGCCAGACAACGGCACATAATTCACACACAGATTCTCACATACAAAGATACAGTCACACACAGAGTCTAACACACAAAGTGATAGTGATATAATATATAATGTCAGTCTCTCTCTCCCCCTCCACTGTCTGTCTCTCTCTGCCTCCACTGTCTGTCTCTCTCTGCCTCCATTGTCTGTCTCTCTCCGCCTCCACTGTCTGTCTCTCTCCGCCTCCACTGTCTGTCTCTCTCCCCTTCCACTGTCTGTCTCTCTCCCCTTCCACTGTCTGTCTCTCTACCTTTCCACTGTCTGTCTCTCTCCCCTTCCACTGTCTGTCTCTCTCCCCTTCTACTGTCTGTCTCTCTCCGCCTCCACTGTCTGTCTCTCCATAAATTATGCCGCATACAGGAGCCCCACAAATTATGTCACATACAGGAGCCCATAAACTATGCCACACAAGAGCCCCATAAACTATGCCACACACAAGAGCCCCATAAACTATGCCACACACAAGAGCCCCATAATTATGCCACACACAAGAGCCCCATAATTATGCCACACACAGGAGCCCCATAATTATGCCACACACAAGAGCCCCATAATTATGCCACACACAACAGCCCCGTGAGGTTACAATTGTACAATTCTAAAACTATCAATATCTTTACACACCTCTCTCTCTCACTAGTTGCATTTATACTTATATGACATTTTTAATATTATATTCAACTATTTAAATATGCAATAAAAATGTTATTGAAAATTGCATTTCTTGTTTTTATTCCCTTCCCCTGCACCCACATTGCACCTAAAGGACTTAACACAGCACCATAAAGTTGGATAATAATGGACAAATTATGAGTGGGCTATTAATGGACAGATTATGAGTGGGATATTAATGGACAAATTATGAGTGGGCTATTAATGGACAAATAATCAGTGGGCTATTAATGGACAAATTATGACTGGGCTATTAATGAAAAAATTATGAGTGGGCTATTAAATAATTAATTAACAGAGGCGTCGCTAGGGGGGGGGGGCTACTGGGGCTGAAGCCCCGGATCTCCCCTCCATAGCCCCGAATGGAGAGCCTGACCACACCCCCTCGCGCTCGGCTCCGCCTCCTCACGGTCGACCACGCCTCCTGCATGCTGTATGCTGAACAGCAGCAGACTCCATCCCCTCACAGTAGGCTCCGCCCCTCGTGCTTAACTCCGCCCCCTCAAGTTTTGCAGGTGAGTGTTTGGCAGAGTGTGAGTGGCAGAGTTATTAGTGTGCAGGTGTATGTATGTGAGGTAAGTGGCAGAGTGTAAGTGGGTGTGAGCAGGGCCGGCGCTACCGTAAGGCAGCACAGGCGGCTGCCTTAGGGCGCCCCAATGCGGGGGCGGGAAAATCGCCCGCTCCCCCAGGCCCGTTTACTTACCTCCATGCCGCTGTTCAGGTCCGTGGCTGAGAGGGAAGCTCTGTGCGCTCCCCTCAGGCCGTGCGCATTCAATAAAGTGTGTTGAAACTTTTTTTTTCAACACACTTTATTGAATGCGCACGGCCTGAGGAGAGCGCACAGCGCTTCCCTCTCAGCCACGGACCTGAACAGCAGCATGGAGGTAAGTACTGGGGTCTGGGGAAGCAGGGAGGTATAACGAGCATCTGACTGGCACACTATTCCTGGGCATCTGAATGGCATAATATTCCTGGGCATCTGAATGGCATAATATTCCTGGGCTCTGACTGGCATAATAGTCCTGGGCATCTGACTGGCATAATATTCCTGGGCATCTGACTGGCATAATATTCCGGGGCATCTGAATGGCATAATATTCCTGGGCTCTGACTGGCATAATATTCCTGGGCATCTGACTGGCATAATATTCCTGGGCATCTGACTGGCATAATATTCCTGGGCATCTGAATGGCACAATATTCCTGGGCATCTTAATGGCACAATATTCCTGGGCTCTGACTGGCACAATATTCCTGGGCATCTGACTGGCATAATATTCCTGGGCATCTGAATGGCACAATATTCCTGGGCTCTGACTGGCATAATATTCCTGGGCATCTGACTGGCATAATATTCCTGGGCATCTGAATGGCATAATATTGCTGGGAATCTGACTGGCACACTATTCCTGGGCTCTGACTGGCATAATATTCCTGGGCATCTGACTGGCATAATATTCCTGGGCATCTGACTGGCACAATATTCCTGGGCATCTGAATGGCACAATATTCCTGGGCTCTGACTGGCACAATATTCCTGGGCTCTGACTGGCACAATATTCCTGGGCTCTGACTGGCATAATATTCCTGGGCATCTGACTGGCACAATATTCCTGGGCATCTGAATGGCACAATATTCCTGGGCTCTGACTGGCATAATATTCCTGGGCATCTGAATGGCATAATATTGCTGGGAATCTGACTGGCACACTATTCCTAGGCTCTGACTGGCATAATATTACTGGGCTCTGAATGGCATAATATTACTGGGCATCTGACTGGCATAATATTCCTGGGCATCTGACTGGCATAATATTCTTGGGCTCTGACTGGCATAATATTCCTGGGCATCTGACTGGCATAATGTTCCTGGGCATCTGAATGGCATAATATTCCTGGGCATCTGACTGGCACACTATTACTGGGCTCTGACTGGCATAATATTACTGGGCTCTGACTGGCATAATATTCCTGGGCATCTGAATGGCATAATATTCCTGGACATCTGAATGGCATAATATTCCTGGGCATCTGAATGGCATATTCCTGGGCATCTGACTGGCATAATATTCCTGGGCATCTGACTGGCATAATATTCCTGGGCATCTGAATAGCATAATATTCCTGGGCTCTGACTGGCATAATATTACTGGGCTCTGACTGGCATAATGTTCCTGGGCATCTAACTGGCATAATACTCCTGGGCATCTGAATGGCATAATATTCCTGGGCATCTGAATGGCATAATATTCCTGGGCTCTGACTGGCATAATGTTCCTGGGCATCTGACTGGCATTATATTCCAATTGAAATACTGGTAAGTTTGTTGATTTAACTTTACTTCATTTTAAATATTGTATTTGTTCCCGTTTTGTTTCTTCACTGCAAAATAAGATATATGCAGTGTGCATAGGAATTTGTTCATAGTTTTTGTTTTTAGTATAGTCCGGCCCTCCAACGGTCTGAGGGACAGTGAACTAGCCCCCTGTTTAAAAAGTTTGAGGACCCCTGGGCTAAATACTGGCATATTGAGTGGCAAAATAGTGTGTCTCAGGTTATGTGTGAATTGGTGTAACTGTGTGTGTGTGACTGGTAAGGGTGTCTCTGTGTGTGAATGCAAGGGTGTCTTTGTGTTTAAGGGTTTCAATGTGTGACACATTTAGAGCATGCGAGTTGAATATTTAGATGTATTTATTTTCTACACTATACATTATTCTTATATATATATATATATATATATATATATACACATATATAATGTAAGGAGGCTTGATGGTGTGGGAGGCGTGGCGGATCAGAGCAGGGGGGCACCAAAATGCACCTTCGCCTGTGTAGACGAAAATCCTTGCACCGGCCCTGGGTGTGAGTGGCAGAGTTATGAGTCTGCATGTGTATGTAAGTAGCAGACTGTGAGTGGCAGAGTTATTAGTGTGCATGTGTATGTATGTGAGTGGCAGAATGTAATTTGCAGAGTATAAGTGGGTGTGAGTGGCAGAGTTATGAGTGTGCATGTGTATGTATATGAGTGGCAGAGTTATTAGTGTGCATGTGTATGTATGTGAGTGGCAGAATATAATTTGCAGAGTATAAGTAGGTGTGAGTGGCAGAGTTATGAGTGTGCATGTGTATGTATATGAGTGGCAGAGTGTAAGTGGGTGTGAGTGGCAGAGTTATTAGTGTGCATGTGTATGTATGTGAGTGACAGAATGTAATTTGCAGAGTGTAAGTGGGTGTGAGTGGCAGAGTTATGAGTGTGCATGTGTATGTATATAAGTGGCAGAGTGTAAGTGGGTGTGAGTGGCAGAGTTATGAGTGTGCATGTGTATGTATATGAGTGGCAGAGTGTAAGTGGGTGTGAGTGGCAGAGTGTAAGTAAGTGTATGTGTGTGAGTGTGGCAGAGTGTGATTGGAAGAGAGTGTGTGTGTGTGAGTGAGTGTAAGCATGAGTGGAAGAGTTATGAGTGTGTATGTGTGTGAGTGGCAGAATGTAAGTGTGTGTAAGTGGGTGTGAGTGGCAGAGTTATTAGTGTGCATGTGTATGTATGTGAGTGGCAGAATATAATTTGCAGAGTATAAGTAGGTGTGAGTGGCAGAGTTATGCGTGTGCATGTGTATGTATATGAGTGGCAGAGTGTAAGTGGGTGTGAGTGGCAGAGTTATTAGTGTGCATGTGTATGTATGTGAGTGACAGAATGTAATTTGCAGAGTGTAAGTGGGTGTGAGTGGCAGAGTTATGAGTGTGCATGTGTATGTATATAAGTGGCAGAGTGTAAGTGGGTGTGAGTGGCAGAGTTATGAGTGTGCATGTGTATGTATATGAGTGGCAGAGTGTAAGTGGGTGTGAGTGGCAGATTGTAAGTAAGTGTATGTGTGTGAGTGTGGCAGAGTGTGATTGGAAGAGAGTGTGTGTGTGTGAGTGAGTGTAAGCATGAGTGGAAGAGTTATGAGTGTGTATGTGTGTGAGTGGCAGAATGTAAGTGTGTGTAAGTGGCAGAGTGTGATTGTATGAGTGAGTGTGCAGAGTGTGAGTGTTTGGAAGAGTGTGAGTTATGAGTGTGCGTGTATGTGTGTGGCAGAGTGTAAGTGTGTGTGAGTGGCAGAGTTTTTGAGTGTATAAGTGTGAGCAGCAGAGATATGAGTGTGCGTGTGAGTGAGTGTAAGCACGAGTGGCTGAGTTATGAGTGTGCGTGTGTATGTGTGTGAGTGTAAGCGTGAGCAGCAGAGTTATGAGTGTGTGTGAGTGGCAGAGTGTAAATATTCGAGAGTGAAATCGTGAGTGGCAGAGTTAGGAGTGTGTGTCAGTGGCAGTGAGATTACTAGGAGAAAATGTGATTAATTACTATTAATCATATTGAATGTGATAATCAAGAGTGAAACAGTGCTCATACCATTTTTATTTTCACACCTGATTATCACATTCAATATGAATAATAGTGATTCATCTTTATATATAGTCTTTATGTTGATGGCAATGAGTCCATACACATGGCATTAAACATCACATGGACCTCGTTATACTATTAAACCCATACATTATGAGTGAATGAGCTGCTCATTATATTATAGGCTTTACTCATGAAAGAGAGAATTGCAGGGAAGTGAGATAGGAATTTCAAAATTAAGGCTAAAGTAGCGGAGCTGGAAAAATTCTCCCATTCAGTTGAATTCCCATCTCAATTCCCTGCACTTCTCTCTTTTATAAGGTTGGTAGAAGGAGCATACCTTCATACCTCAGCGTATTCTCCCCAGTTTTTTGACCCCTTTTTATTAAAAAATAAAAAATATTTGTGATGTGCGTGTGAGAGTTGCAGGTTTACACACGTGTCTGCGTGGCAGAATGTCTGTGTGGGAAAGGCCATCTGTGTGTATAAGGGTGTCTGTGTGTAAGGTTGTCCGGATGTGTGTGTGAGTGAGTGTAAAGTTGTCTATGTAAGGGTATCTATGTGGGGGGGGGGGGGGGGGGGTCAGGGTTGAGTCATTTTTATATGCTCAGTTGTTTTGAAATCATGGGAATTTGCCCACATACAAGTGTGTGTGTGTGATGTAAGTTGGTGTTTTTAAGTGGGATTGTGTGTCTCTGTGTGTAAGGGTGTGTGTATGTATGTGTGACTGTGCATGTGTGACTGTGCAAGTGTGAATGTGTGTGTATGTGTGGCTGCATGTGTGTGTATTTGTGGCTGTGTATTTTTGTGTATAAGTGTAACTTTGAATAATGTGAGTTTTTTGTGTGCTGCGAGTCTTATTGTGTACTGTGGTACAGTTATGTGCAGCATGAGTGTGTGATACACTCACACACTGCACGTTTTATTGCTGTGGAGTCTGTGTTATATTCACACTTGCACATTACTGTGACCTTTATTGCTGATCACAGACAGACAGACACACACACAATCAGTCACAGACACACACATATACATTCGGTCACATAAACACACAGTCACACACACACATGCAGTCAGTCATACACACAAACACACACTCTGTCACATACACACATAAGTCAGCAATTTTGCTGTTGTTTATGTTAAAAAAAGTGCATCTATCAATACGTCCCCCTCCTGGCTGCTATACCTCATTCTAGCATGGTCTGTGCCCTGCTGTTGTTTCTAGCCCTGCTGAGCACACTCAGTGCTCGGACACTATAGAACTGTGCATGTGGGGATGGAGCAGGAAGACTGTGCAGCCGGTGCACACACTGCTCCCCCGCGCTCCGGTGGATAAATAAAATGATCCCAGCGGCGAGGGCGAGGGCGAGGGACAACAATAACTGGGCGCCAGGTATAATTTCCTGGTGCCCGGGATTTGTTGAGCCCCGATATATACCCATATATACCTATTGTTCATTGGCGTCAATTATATCAGTCTGTATGCCGCCTAAGCATGTGATTTTATTTACTCCACTTCTATAAAATCTATCATGGGCTCCAGCCCCGGATGTTTTGGAGACCTATCAACGCCCCTGATGGACAAATTATGAGTGGGCTATTAATGGACAAATAATCAGTGGGCTATTAATGGACAAATAATCAGTGGGCTATTAATGGACAAATTATGACTATGCTATTAATGAGAAAATTATCAGTGGGCTATTAATGAGAAAATTATCAGTGGGCTATTAATGAGAAAATTATCAGTGGGCTCTTAATGGATAAACTATTGGGGGGGTGCATAATTTTTTTCAGTAAGGGGCCCTGAAATTTCTGATGGCTGACCTGCCCACAAAACATACCACAATGTCACTTTGTCCTGCATAACAAGCCACAGTGTCATTTCCCCCATAGTACATTTTATTTTTCCCCACATAACAGTTTGCCCATTAATATGCCAGTGTTATTTTGCCATTAAGACACAGTCAATTTGACCATTAATATGCCAGTATTATTTTGTCATTTATATGCCACAGTCAATTTGTCCATTAATATACCAGTATTACGTTTGCCATTAATATGTTACAACCAATTTGCCCATTAATAGGCCAGTATTATGTTGCCATTAATATGCCACAGACAATTTGCCCATTAATATGCTACAGCCAATTTTCCCATTAATATGGCAGTATTATTTTCCCATTAATATGGCAGTATTATTTTCCCATTATTATGCCAGTATTACTTTTACCCACTTTGCAGATTGCAGTTGCTGGTGTGCGGTTCTGAAAGAGCAGCCCCAGCAAATCTGCACCCAAGGCTACCTTTCCTATTGGTAGTGCCGGTAGGTTTGTTACACCCCTGGCCCCAACCTATTTTTCCAAATCAGACTGCAGCAGAGGAGGATGTATGCCATCCACCGGCTGCCCCAATCTCCCTGGTGGGTAGCGGGGGCAGCGGTGGATGTCTGCACTTACACACTCATAGACACAAACTTGACTAATACATACATACCGTATTTTCTCGAATATAAGATTACCCTGATTATACATTTTGGATATTCCTTTAGGGAAAAAACTAAAAACCTGAATATAAGACTACCCTATAGGAAAAGGTTTAATATTCACATGTAAATTGCTTTTTAATATTTAATAAAAATGTATGATATAAAAAAATGTATTTCTTGTTTTTATTTCCTTTTATGCGCCAATGCTGCCCCTTCCTTCCAGACTTGCCCAATGCTCCATCCCCCCCCCCCCCGACTTGCCCAATGCTGGCTCTCTCCCCCAATGCTGGCTTTCTCCCTCCCCCAACGCTGGCTCTTTTCCCCCCCTACCCCCAACATTGCCTCTTTCTCCCCTCCCCCCAACATTGCCTCTCTCTCCCACGCTCCCTCCAACATTTCCTCTCTCACCCACCTCCCTCCCTCTCCCCCCAACATTGCCTCTCTCCCCATCCCTCTCCCCAATGTTACCTCTCTCTCCCGCCTTTCTCTCCCCCCAACCTCCCTCCTTCCCGCCACGTTGCCTCTCTCTCCCTCCTCTCCCTCCCCCCATGATGGCTCTCTCTCCCTCCTCTCCCTCCCCCCACGATTTATGTATGTGTGACAGTGTGTATAAGGGTTTCTGTGTAAATGTATGTCTGTGAGGGTGACTAAGTGTGTAACTGTGTTTGTGTGACTGTGTGTATTTATGTGTGACTGTGTGTATTTATGTATGACCGTGTGTATTTATGTATGACTGTGTGTATTTATGTGTGGCTGTGTGTAAGTGTGTTCTTGCCCGGAGCCCTCACTGCGCTAATCAATTTATCACATGGAGGGCACCAGCCCCCTACCAGCTGGCGTCTATTTCCCGCCTCCTGCACTCAGCGTGTACGGAGGAGACGGCCGGGGGACGCGAGAGCAGCAGCAAGGTGAGTACTGGGGAAGGCAGGAGAGGATATGCTTTTATTGGGTAAACTAACTGTGGCATATTGGCTGTAGCCTATTAATTGGCAAACTAACATTGGTATATAAATGGGAAAACTGTCTGTGACATATCAGTGGGCAAATTGGCTATTGTATATTAATGTACAAACTGGCTGTAGCATATTAATGGGCTAAATAATTGGCATATTACTTGGGAAACTGGTGTATTTTAATGGACAAACTGGCATTTTTATTGGGCAAATTGTAGCATTTTTAATAGGCAAACTGGCTGTTGCTTATGTTAATGGAAAAGTGTACCCTAAGTACACCTTTGCAAATGGGCTGCCCATGTGCTGCTTTGCTGCCTCTCAGAGCCAGCTCTGCAGATCGGCGCCATGTTTCCCTTTAGACCTCAGTCAGCGCTTTCTGCTCTTTCCGTGCACAGTGATGACTTCAGTCATCACTATGTGCGGGGAGATCAAGGCAGTGCTAATTGAGTTCTGAGATGAGGCCAGTAGTGGGCATGGAAAGGGACATGGGAAGAGACAAATACATGGTAGGTAGGAGGTATAGGAGAAAGATATGGGGTGTGACAGACAGACATGGGGTATGAGTGGAGAGAGACAAACATGGGGTATGAGTGGAGAGAGAGACAGACATGGGCAATGAGTGGAGAGTGAGAGACAGGCATGGGGAATGAGTGCAGAGTGAGAGACAGACATGTGGAATGAGTGCTGAGTGAGAAACAGACATGTGGAATGAGTGCAGAGTGAGAGACAGACATGGGGAATGAGTGCAGAGTGGGAGACAGACAGACATGGAGTATGAGTGGAGAGAGAGAGACAGATATGGAGCATGAATGGAGAGAGAGAGAGACGTGGAGAGAGAGACAGACATGAGGGAATGGGGAGAGAGAGACAGACATGAGGGTACGGGGAGAGAGAGACAGACATGAGGGTACGGGGAGAGACAGACAGACATGAGGGTACGGGGAGAGACAGACAGACATGAGGGTACGGGGAGAGACAGACAGACATGAGGGTATGGGGGGAGAGAGAGAGACACGTGAGTGACTTGGTGGAATATTATTTATCACTCTTTGTGTACTTCTTTTCAAATGATGCTCAGCCAGACTTATGAGAGACTTTGGCTGGTTGGCATCATGGGAACAGTAGTTAAAACTCATTCTGCTAGCCAGCAAAAAGTCTCCCATGTTGCTGGCTGAGCATCATAGAAATAAATAAAACCACTACACAGTATTATGGCAAAATATATATCTTTATTTAAAATAAACGTTGGTCCTTTACATTAAAATAAAGTTTTCTCCCTCCCCCTCTCCCCAATATTGAAATGGGCATGCCTGGAACAGAAATGTCTAAAGGGGAGGAGTTTATAATATAGCCACGCCCACCCTTGGGCGCCAAAGGAAAACCTGCACCCAGGCGCCTGTGACCCTTGGATCGGCCCTGACTGGTTTTATTGGAAGTTACAGTCCAGGCCTATTTTCAAGTAGAGGCCTGGAGCGGCAGCTCTCTCTGCCCCTAGGCCCTGTGCTAAGGTAACATTTGGCTGGCTAATCATGATAGGAAATTTAGTCCACAAGTATTACATAAAAAATACACATTATAAAAATGCAATGACTGTATCCTAGCTTTTGGGGCTTGGTAAAAGATTTTACAAATAAAAGTCAGGATGTGTTTTTTTTTTTTTTTTACATTTTCACCATATTTTACTATTTTTTCATAATACAATAATGATATGAACAAACTATTGGCATCAAAAGAAAGCCCTTCTTGTCCTTAAAAAAACCCAATATATGACAAATGACAAAGAAGAAAATTAAAGCTAAACATTAATGGGTCATTTCCCATCACTTTTTTCATTCTCCACCATCACAGTAAAAGCAATGTTTAGGTTCACCCTTGAATTCCTACACATAGCAGATGGAACTGTAAGGTTAAAATTCATATGGAACCATCATATGTTCTAATTTATACACATATGTTTTAAGAAAGCATGTTAGCATTCAATCCCAACTACACATTGCTTGATCCAGTCGCATTAATATCATTAGAAGCAGCCTATATGTAAAAGATACACGTTTAAAAGCACTATTAATCACAATACAATCTATTTATTTCTGTAGGTTACGCCTGTTCCCAGAAGGATTTATTTTAATCTGTCCAATCCCAGGGATTGCGTAATGCAATGCTTACTTTCCCCACCTCTCTGGCATTCCTATGTATAAAGCACACCTCTAAAATAAAACAATTTAATACAACGTGCATATTATGAAAAAAAAAATAGTTTTATATCTGTAAGTAAACTTTACCACGGCACAGCTCTTTTTCAACGTTGTGTACTTCCCTCCTTCCCAACCCATGATGAACTGTTGCCTAGCTCGTGTGTACAACAACTTTAAATCCCTGGCTGAGAATGGTGGGAAATGTAGTCCAGAGCAGCTGTAAGGGCAAACTCTAGCCATTATCCAACTCTTAACAAATTTTACTAAAACATTGTGCAGAACGGACTGATGTATGGGAGACATATTACACATTGGAATATGCTGTTTTAATGGAATGTAGAAAAACTAATTAATTTCCTACGGAACCTACGTATTTACACTGCATGCCTTACCTGACTCTGTTGGTGCAGCCCCACAGCATAGCAGAGCTGTAAGCAGAACAAGGTATCCCAGTAACATCTTCAAACTGCTTTAACTGAACATTAGTTTCTGTGATCGTTTGCAAGTTGCTTCCCCTGCCTCTGCTGTTACCGAAGTGGGCCAGATCATTGGCTGACCTTCTCTTTTAATCTCTGCTTGACTTCTCTCTGGTTGAAGAGATTTCGTAATCCCAGATAAGGAATGGATTGAAATGGGCTTTTTGTTTTTCACTCCAAAAGAATGGTCAGTGTCCCTGTGCTCACAATGAACAATGAATTGTAAGGGAACTGAAAATCCCTCCCATAAAAGATGCACATTCATGTTTAAATAGCAAAGTAAATATGGGGGTTGCTTAAATTAAACTTTGCCTTGTGGTTCTAGGGATTATCTCATTGCATGTTTTGCTTGTTACTGTTTGGACAAAATGTTGCAATGTTTTCTATTAAAACATCACAAAAACATTTTTTCTGGACAGGATGAATTTTGATGGATTTGCTATACTCATCATATTTTGAAACACACACACACACACACACACACACACACACACACACACACACACGTCTAAGCATCTAGATATGCAGGTTTGTGTCTGGCTAGTTTGCTACATAGCTGTACAGTTCAATTGACATCTACATTACAGAAAACTAAGGTACTTGTCTTCTACTAAATATTAAATCACACTCCATAAGGTGACTCAAGAGAGCTGTTTGGCTCAGATTCATGCATGTTTTTTTCTTTTTTTTTCTTTTTTACCACACTATAAGATGACCCAGATCTGTGATGGTGAGCTTATGGCACAAGTGCCACCTGTGGCACTTGGGAGTCTCTGAGGTTGCACTTAGTATGAGTGCGTTGTCACCATCATCATACATGGAGGTAAGTGGAGGGGGTGGCACTGAGATGGGGCAACAACAGTTAGAAGTTTAAATGAGCAGAGTCTGTCATGAAAGGGAAGAATAATCTCAGGGAAAATGGTACTTTGAGACCTTTAAATTGGTGTAATGCAGGACTATGGGCACTCGGGCTTAAAACTGTTCACTGACCTTGATCAATTAAAGGTTACTAGGATTACATTTGTAACATAAGATAAGAAAAGTGGATACATATTGTCTGTGTGATGTTTTAAACGTTCTGTATATACATTTGTTGCCTGCTGGCAAACCCTATGAAGTTATTTATGATAGTGCTTCTTGGTTGCAAGCCAAAATCTTGCAGCCAAGAGGCGCTATTCAAATAGGATATACTCATTATCCAGAACTTCACAGGAATTGCCAGCAGGGAACAGATGTGTATAGAACTTTTAAACTTCCCACAGACTATCTGGATCCACCTTTATTCTCTTATGTTGTACATTTAAACATATTAACAATTTATGGACATATATAATCTGCTATTGTGGGTTTTAAATGTTCACTTATGTTATGTTATAGGTTTTCTAGTTCTGGCTGCTATTAGGTTTGTATTGGGTGCACACTCTAATGCTGGCTGCTTTCTGTTTTGGTATTCCACACTCTTTGGCATACTTGTTTCTGGATATTACTTGTCCCCATGCTCAGCAAACCTTATCTATGATTATAATTCACAGCTGCTGGTGTGTCACCAATGAGAGAGAGATAGAGTTGGGAAACAGTGGAAGAGATGAGACATGTGGGGGAGGAAACAAATAAACACAATAGAGTGCATTTAGTACTGGGGGACAGGGAAAGGGATGCAAAATATGCTGGTCAGTGCAAGACACATATCTGTAACTTCTAGGAACCTATAGGCAGCACAGTAATTGAGAGTGGTACATCTCATAAAATGCAGACAACTGTAAACTTATGTACTACAAAATGCCATGTCCCCTTCATGGGTTTTTCGACACGTGATACCTCTTCAAGGGTAGGCTTTCTATAACTGCCTAATAGAACCCTACTAAGGAGCCTGACCCAACAAACTATGATCAGGAGATCAAGTAATTTCTGAGGCCACACTGGAAAAATGCACTACTGCATAATGTCTATGAAGATCTTGATAGCCAATAACCACTTGTGCAGTTTGAATGTATGTGTATTAACATGACTTCAACCTCAATAAAAACATCATCTTCTAACATTTATTGTTTCAGAAATATTAACTATTGCTATATTTAAAAAAGCAGGTATATTTATATGAATATCATTATGCAGAGAATCTAAAATCCAAACGGTTGTAAAATCTGATGTTGTTGGATGCTTATCGGCCCACTCCATAATGGATTCAGAAGGATCATAGTCAGGACTACTGAAAGGATTTTTGCAGCTCTAGGCAAAGTTACCCTGCTGTCAATTACATTTCATGCTGCCCAGTCAGACAACAGTCTCCAGTGATGCTGGCTGAGAAACAATGATAATAGATTACAAATAGGAAAGCCAGGGTAGAGTTTAAAAAAAATAATAATCCAAAAACTAAAATGTGGGATCATCCCCAGTGGGCCCTAAGGCTAAAACTTGGTTTAATGTAACCAGGAACTATTGTTTAATTAAATAGTTACTCAAAGCATTCTGAATCCCAGGTCATTTAAAAGTTTGAATTGTTGGTGTGAATAAACTTTTCTTGGTTAAATGTACTACCTAAATGTCTTGTGTGCTAGAGGCACACTATTAAGGCAAAAGGATGGCTATTTTGATGCTATTTCAGATTTATGGTCTGTGCCCTATATATGTATAATTTCATTTCCAAGAATTTCAACAAGCTATATGTCAATGATTAAATACCTCAAAATTCGGACTGGCCGGCATAAATATATTTATTTGGTCTTCTCATTGCTTCAGTGGTGATTTTTGCAGCCAATTGATGCATCTTATTGTAAAATCTATAGGAATACATAATAACTTAAATAATTTGTGGTTAAGCTTTAGAAAAGTCTACAAAATCACAAATGTGCATCTCTGTGGCAGACAGATAAGAGGATTTAGTAGTGCTCCCAACTGTGTTATATAGTGAATTCATGAGATTATATCACAAACAAGAACTGTTTCTTTTCTTAAATAATTTTCTAGGGTATGTTGAAGTCAGTGCTTTATAAATATAATGAGTGAAAAGGAATGGCTCTTGTAAAACTGACCCCGAAATCCTTAGAAGGACAGAGTGCAATATAATGGGTAGTAAATAAATATTTGGGAAGGAACGCCAAAAATTATATAGATGAGAAAGTAATGCACTCGGTGCTCATAAGAATTCACAATACATAAGGGCCTACACAATACAGCCCATCAATTCTGAATCAAGCATATTATCCAAATATCCCTGATCCCTGAAAGTTAGCTACATAATATGCCACGATTCAGATCCGTATCATCCGTTTGGGCTGTTCAGAAACCGAATCCTCGAAGTCTGGCAAAATGTTGCAATAAAACCTAATAAAAAACGGGGCTGGGAACCGGCAAAACCTTTCCCAGCCCCTAAAATGTACATGGGGTTCCATGACAAGTAGTGACCACCCCACCTATAAAAAACAAAGTTGGCAGATGCTAAAATGTCAACCAGCACCCCTAACATAGGTTGGGAGCCCGGGCTCTATAATAAATAAAGTTTTGACCCCACACGGGATCCAGAGGTTGGTAAAATCATTCCTATTACAAATGACAACACCCACTGGGGTCTGGGGCTGCCAGCTGACCTCAAAATTAAATAAAATAAGCCCCCCCCCCCCCGTGGGGCTGCTGATATGTCTGGACCCCAAGATAAAACATATGGCACCCATGCAGCTGCCGATAGTCCCAATCGCCCCAGACCCCCGATAATAAAATAAATTCCTTCCTACCCACCCTACCTTGCTCAGGTGCGCTTGGCTTTTTTTTTATTTATCCTGGAGTACAAAATTGGTGCTGGTGGTGCATACTCCTCGAGTACAAGATGGGTGCTGGGAGTGAGTCCGGAATACAAAGTAGGTGCTGAGGGAGTCCTGAGTACAAATGTGGATGTCAGGGTAAGTCCTATGTGCAACTGTGGGTGCTGGGGCAAGTTCTGTGAGTGCAATCTGGGTGCTGGGGCAAATCCTTTGAGTGCATATCTGGATACTGGGGTAAGCCTTGTGCTGACTGGGTGCAGAATAAACAAATAAAAACAAGGAATGCATTTTTGTGACTGGCAAGGAGAGAGGGGGAGGGGTGAGCTCTTGGAAAAAAATATTTTATTATTATATACATATATTTTAATTTGTTGGGGACGGGGCACAGTATTTCATCATTCGTTTCAGGCAGCACAATGTCTTGGGCGGTCCTGCTTACAACAATAGTTGTTCTGCTCTTAAAGGGACTGTCTAGTGCCCAAAATGCATCTTACAAATATTAATGTATATTAATGTGCTTTCAAAGTACTTTAAGATGCATGTTTTACATTTTGCATTATTTAAAATATAAAATACTTACAGCTAGATGAAATTGTGAAATTACAGCAGTTTGCAAAAAGCTAGGACTGCCCACACTAGCTGTGTAAAAGTTATTTCCTTTTTTTTTTTGGCTTCAGGGTCCAATGAGAATAATTTAATTCAAAAAAATGGAATATTCTGTCTCTCTAGTGATGTCATCAGCCAATAAGTTGTACTATTAAGAGATCATCAATTGCAAGCACACAGAAAGTGACTAAATGAAACAAAACTCAGTGTTTATATAACCAGTGCTGCCGCACCCTGCAGTAAACATGCAGTGTAATCTTCATCTTGCACCAAAGTGAGTTTGGGGACTAGACTGTCCATTTAAAGATAACATTGTTAAGTTAGAATCCAAAGTGATCAAATTAGATCATCACTCCAAAGGTGGAATCTCAGATTTGGAGGAATCCTGAATCTATATCCAGTGAAGAATTTGAATTATTTTGCTTGGCCTTTGTGTCCCAATTTGTTGATCCTAAATTGATAAGTAATTTTCCCATTGAGAGGATGCACAGACTTCCCAAACCAAATGATCTAGGATACTAGGACCAGGGCCGGCGCCACCAGTAAGGCGACCTAGGCAGCTGCCTAGGGCGCATCTTAGCTGGGGGCGCAGGAACCCTGCTTTAAAAAAAATTCCTCCCCTTACTTACCTCCTCGCGGCTGCTGGGACATTGAGGGGCATAATCCTGGGATATTGAGGAGAATAATCCTGGCATATTGGGTGGCTAAATCCTGGCATATTGATGGGCATAATCCTGGGATATTGAGGGGAATAATCCTGGCATATTGGGTGGCTAAATCCTGGCATATTGTGGGGCATAATCCTGGGATATTGAGGGGAATAATCCTGGGATATTGAGGGGAATAATCCTGGGATATTGAGGGGCATAATTCTGGGATATTGAGGGGAATAATCCTGGCATATTGGGTGGATAAATCCTGGCATATTAAGGGGCATAATCCTGGCATATTGGGTGGCTAAATCCTGGCATATTAAGTGGCATAATCCTGGGATATTGAGGGGCATAATCCTGGCATTTTGAGAGGCATAATCCTGGGATAATGAGGGGCATAATCCTGGGACATTAAGGGGCATAATCGTGGGACATTGAGGGGCATAATCCTGGGATATTGAGGGGAATAATCCTGGGATATTGAGGGGCATAATTCTGGGATATTGAGGGGAATAATCCTGGCATATTGGGTGGCTAAATCCTGGCATATTAAGGGGCATAATCCTGGCATATTGGGTGGCTAAATCCTGGCATATTAAGGAGCATAATCCTGGGATATTGAGGGGCATAATCCTGGCATATTGAGGGGCATAATCCTGGGATAATGAGGGGCATAATCCTGGGACATTGAGGGGCATAATCGTGGGACATTGAGGGGCATAATCCTGGGATATTGAGGGGAATAATCCTGGGATATTGAGGGGCATAATTCTGGGATATTGAGGGGAATAATCCTGGCATATTGGGTGGCTAAATCCTGGCATATTAAGTGGCATAATCCTGGGATAATGAGGGGCATAATCCTGGGACATTGAGGGGCATAATCCTGGGATATTGAGGGGCATAATCCTGGGACATTGAGGGGCATAATCGTGGGACATTGAGAGGCATAATCCTGGGATATTGAGGGGAATAATCCTGGCATATTGGGTGGCTAAATCCTGGCATATTGAGGGGCATAATCCTGGGATATTGAGGGGAATAATCCTGGCATATTGGGTGGCTAAATCCTGGCATATTGTGGGGCATAATCCTGGGATATTGAGGGGAATAATCCTGGGATAATGAGGGGCATAATCCTGGGATATTGAGGGGAATAATCCTGGCATATTGGGTGGCTAAATCCTGGCATATTAAGGGGCATAATCCTGGCATATTGTTTGGCTAAATCCTGGCATATTAAGGGGCATAATCCTGGGATATTGAGGGGCATAATCCTGGCATATTGAGGTGCATAATCCTGGGATAATGAGGGGCATAATCCTGGGACATTGAGGGGCATAATCGTGGGACATTGAGGGGCATAATCCTGGGATATTGAGGGGAATAATCCTGGCATATTGGGTGGCTAAATCCTGGCATATTGAGGGGCATAATCCTGGGATATTGAGGGGAATAATCCTGGCATATTGGGTGGCTAAATCCTGGCATATTGAGGGGCATAATCCTGGGATATTGAGGGGAATAATCCTGCATATTGGGTGGCTAAATCCTGGCATATTGTGGGGCATAATTCTGGGATATTGAGGGGAATAATCCTGGGATAATGAGGGGCATAATCCTGGGATATTGAGGGGAATAATCCTGGCATATTGGGTGGCTAAGTCCTGGCATATTGTGGGGCATAAATAACTAAATTTGGGTAAGAAACCATGAAGTTGCAAAATGTAGGAGTAAGCAAACAATCTAATACACAGGCTTGTTTCTTTAGCTATGGCTTAAGTTATGGTACTTATTCTCCACCATTCTTAATAGGGGGCTTTATTGCAACATGTAAATCTGTTAACTCTCTTTTAATTTAAATGCTGAGAAAGGGGTGGAACATGTGATGTCATGATATGGGAAAATAATATGATAATGTAGGGGGGGGGGGCAATTTTTATTTTGCCTAGGGCGGCAAAAATCCTTGCACCGGCCCTGACTAGGACAAGTCAATAAATATCATTGTTTGTTTTAATAGCGCTTACACTAACAATCTACTGTTTAAATAATTCAGAACTAAGCCAAAAACCTTACAAATATAAAGATTTGTCAGTTACTGACTTGTTTGCTACAATTATAAAAAAGCTGAAGATTCCTCTACTTTACATCTTCCCTGTTTACTGTGCTACTGGCTGTGGCATATGGGACAAATAGCAAATGGGCAAAATATGAGTGGCATATGGGGCAAATAAGTCTGACAAATGGGCAAAATATGAGTGGCATATGGGGCAAATGGGCAAAATATGAGTGACTAATGGGGCAAAATATGAGTCGCATATGGGGCAAATAAGACTGACAAATGGGCAAAATATGAGTGGCATATATGGCAAAATATAAGTGGCATATGGGACAAATAGCAAATGGGCAAAATATGAGTGGCATATGGGGCAAAAAACACTGGCAAATGGGCAACATATAAGTGGCAGATGGACAAAATAACACTGGCAAATGGGCAAAATAACACTGGCATATGGGCAAAATATGAGTGGCATATGGGCAAAATATGAGTGGCATAGGGGCAAAATATGACTAACAAATGATGGGCAAGATATGAAAAATGATGGTCAAAATATGACTAGCAAATGATGAGCAAAATAATACTAGCAGTGGCATATTAATGGGGAAAATGGCTGTGCCATATTTACTGGCAATCTGAATGTCTGGCTGTGACATATTAATGGGCAGGCTAATCGTGACATAATGGGCAAATTTGCTGTGGCCAAAGTGATACTGTGGCATGTTCTGTGGGGGCAAAATAACATGGGGGGAAAGTGACACCATGGCATGTTCTGCAGGGGCAGTTCAGTGGGACAAAGTGACACTGTGGTATGTTCTGGCAGGCAAATTTACACTGTGGCATGCCAAATCCTGTGGGTGCCATATGAGTACAAGTCAAGTGCTGTGGGTGCTGTATAGTGCTGTATCAATACCTTTAGGTGCAATGTGGGTGCAGAAGAATGGACTAAAAATAAGAAATTAACAATTTTTCAATAACATTTTTAATACATATGAAAATAGTTGAATATAATATTAAAAACTTCATATAAGTATACATGCAGCTAGTTATATACATATATTTGGGGTCCACCTCAAGCTTTTCAAAAGGCTGGAAATATTAAAAAAAATTTGTGGTCAGAAAAAGTAATATTACTTTACTGAAAGGGTGGTGGATGCATGGAATAGTTTTCCTTAAGAAATGGTAGAAGTTAATACATTAAGGTGTTTAAGCATGCATGGGATAGGCATAAAGCTACCATAGATATAAGACAAGGCCAGGCACAAAGCAGAACAGTTGGGAGGCATGTAAGTGGCATTTCTGGGGTGGAGTTGCATGGTGGGGTCGGGGAGCCCCAGGGCAATTTTTGCACCGGGGCCTGATGGTTTCTAGTTATGCCTCTGTATGTGCTAAAATAGCAGTAACTGGGGTGTTTTTATTAAAATGTGAGGTGTCAGCCGAATGGTGTCCAGCTGAAATTCTCCTCCAATTGCTTCCAGCCACCTCCATTTTCACATAACTCCAGTTTCCGAATGGTCTTTACCATTTTGCTGATTCTCTGATCCCGCAGCCGGATATTATTGTCAGGATGGCAAGGAATAAGATGCTTTGTGTTGTACTTATTTAAGCAGCCTCCAGTGGTTCAAAACAATATTTCACAAGCATTAATATTAATATATTAAAAAAAACTTATTTGAATAATGTAATTGCACATATTCACGCCTTCAGCCATGTCCTCTAAAAACTATGATTCTTTCTTTAGCCATTTTAAATGTTGGGTTGCATGCAACTACCCAAGGCCTTCTGTGGCTCTCATGGGTCTTTGTACACCTGCCTGTGTGTTCACTGACGTACCCAGCTGAATTTTTCTGGCACTTTGCCAGAGGGCGGCACTTTGTCAGAGGGTGTTAAAGCACACTTCTGGTGCTTCAAACATTTTCGCTCGCTCCCCCACCGTTCAGCAAGCTCTAGCTCCTTCCAATTAATGTAATGGGTGTGGTGGGGGCATGTAATGAGGGTGATGGTGGCATGTAATGGGGGTGATGGGGCATTTAATGTGTGTGCAATGTGGGTGATGGCAATGTAATGGGGTGATGGGGCATGTCGTTGTTGTGCAACGTGAGGGGGGGGGGTGCCCACAAAACCAAGATACACTACTGTGTGAAGAGCAACATGTGGTCAATGCAAAAGGGCAAATAAGCGCAAAAGTTAACTTTAGAACTAAATAAAACAAAATTGCATAATTGTCCAACTGTTATCATCAGATCATTGGGGTCACAGGCAGAAACATCAGCCAGAAGATGAGAAATACCCTCTGGAATGGGATCACCAAGAAGGTCAACACAGTTATAATGCAGGAGAGCCCAATAGCTATTGTTAAGAAAATGTAAGAAACATCACAATACTCAAACATCACGGGCCACATGATACATTCTCATCCACACATAATAAACATACCTGTAGTTCACATCCTACATTTGTTACCCGAATGAACACAACTCATCTGACAAAGCCACGTGTCTTGTATGAAGACACAAACAACTCATCATGCCCTGTTGCCAGGAACGGGGTCTAGTCACAGGGCCTGGCACACGGTAACCCCACTCCTCTGGAGACTTGAGGACCCAGGTTGGTTCTGCCACATTCCATGGCCCTGTGGAAGCAGCTGCTATATCCAGAATAAATGAGATGTAAAATGGAGAAACCCCGCAGACATCCTGAATCACTAGCACCATTGTGTCTTTTATTTCTGTGGAGCTATGTGATACACTCACACACTGCATATTACTGAGAGTTTTATTTCTGAGGAGCTCTGTTATATACTTACACATTACTGTGAGTTTTATTGCTGTGGAGCTCTGTGATACATGCAAACACTGCACATTACTGTGAGTTTTCTTTCTGTGGAGTCTGTGATACACTCACACATTGCTGTGAGTTTTATTGCTGTGGAGCTCTGTGATACAAATACACTGCACATTACTATGCGTGCTCTTGCTGTGGAGTCTGTGACACACTGCACATTACTGTGAGCTTTATTGCTGTGGAGGGAGGTTGGGGGGACCGATGCCAAGGGGGCATGTTAGGTAAAGGAGAGAAAAGGGGATTGATGCTGCCACTGGATGGAGGCATGTCAGGGAAGGACAATTACTCACACACATACACACTCCTCTGAACACACTCACAGATACACTCACGGACTGGCACAATCAGAAAACACTCACTCACTCACTGACAGGAGCAATCAGCCAGCACTCACTCATTGACAGGCACAATCAGCAAACACTCAATGATAGGCACAATCAGGCAGCACACACTCACTCACAGGCACAATCATCCAGAACACACTTACTGACAGGCCCAATAAGCCAGCACACAGTCACTCACTGACAGGCACAATCAGCCAGCACACATTCGCTCACAGGCACAATCAGACAGAAAGCACTCACTGACAGGCACAATCAGCCAGTATGCACACACACTCACTCGCAGGCACACACTCGCAGCACCCACCTACACACTCAGTCAGCCAGCACTGGGGCCGTAGTCTGGACCGGTGGGGGTCAGTTCTACCGCTCATGTGCGGTAACATTGGCACCCATTTTTTATCCTGGCTTCTGAAGCCAGGAACACTACTGCGCATGCCCAGTAAGCATTCTCTGGTGTCTGGGACACCGGAGAATGCGATCAGGACCGGGGGATTGCAGTTCAAAAAGCGGGAAAGAGGTAGAGTGCGTCAGGACAGCAGGACATACCTCCCAAATCGGGACTGTACTGCGCAAAAGAGGGACAGTTGGGAGGTATGCAAACCTGGCAGCACTCTCCTTTGCCCCGCTCTATCACCAAAATGGCTCCTAACAGATTTTCAGCTAGAGCTTTACCCTGCCCGCTGGTGATGTCAGCATGACATCACCCTCCCACTCAATACAAGTCAATGAACAAAATTCCAACTTATAGACTGCACTGTGTTTCCCCAATGCCCAAAGTAAGATTTTACTGCTGTAAAGACACTGTGGGGTGGCACCCAAAAACACTATATTTCAAAAATGGCAGCGCCTAATCACACTTGTTTAGTAAAATATTTTGTTAAGTAAACTTGCATAATAAAAACAAAACACATACCTGAAATCAACAATGCAAAATAAATAGATAAATAAAACCTTTTCAAACGTGACTGATAATATATACTAACAAACTATTTTAGTCATAAACAGTAGACATGTATTAGGTTATTCCAATATTATAGCTCTCCAGTTAATAATTTAAAACTAAGATACTAGAAGTAAAATAAGATTATAAATGTCTTATTTGCAGTAAGAATGTAGCAATTTATGCTTTTCTCATACCTGTGGTTCATTGCTCCATAGTATAATACACCATTTTTCACGTGTACTTGATAGTATATTACTTTGCACTGTTGCTAGGTATATATATGTGCCTTTGATAAGCATACAAAAGTATGCACCCATCTATACTTTGTGTAATTATTTTAATATTTGATTTGTGTACTGAAGCCTCAGCTATTACAAAGATCAGCTTCCATGTTTGTAGATTTTGTATATATATGAAATTTTATTTTGGGCACCTAGTTATTATTCATTGTATGGAATATTGGAAATTGAATCCTATTTCATATTATGTGATCTGTTAACTTTAATGATTTGGGCTAGCTTTGGAGATTTATCTCCGGCTATGTAAACTCTGTAAATGCTGTATATACATTATTTATTTTTCTTCTCTTTCTCTTTTTAATCATTATGCATATATATGTAATTTTAAATAACACATTGTCACTTTAATTTAATGGTTTGATGTGGGACATATATAAAATGGATATCTGCTCTCCATTTCTGATTTCGACTAAGCGCCCTGTAAAAGTACTCAAAAAAAAAATAAAAAAATTGGGCAGACTAGATGGACCGAATGGTTCTTATCTGCCGACACATTCTATGTTTCTATGTTTCTATGTTTCTAAGTGCGAAACGCTCAAGGTGGGTTATTGTCCTTTGTTCACCCCCAGTTGTTCCAGTTGCCTGATGTAAGTCAATAAATACTTCAATTATTCATTCAAGCTTCAGTGTTTTTCATTCAATTTTTTGGGAATTAGGAGGATGTCCCAAACCTATGTCTAAGTTTTAGATGGGAGATAATCCACCACGATGACAGAGTACATCACAGGCGTGATCAAGTGTTTAGAGTTGGTACTGGTATAACTGGTAGAGAAGCTGCATATCAGATGCGCACAGGTTGCCTAATCTTCCATTCTCATCTGATGTCCCAAGATAATTAAACTCCCAATAAAAAAATTTTTCATCATCCTTACTGTGTTTGTCATTATCTCTCAACAATTTGCATCACACCCACGAACCCAGATGACACAAAAAATACAAATTGAATATCTAGTATATCTCAGTTATCAAACTTCCATCTCCTTCTCCTATTTGGGTTCTGTGAATCATGTGTACTTTGATCTGATTATTTGGCGCTCACAAGTAGATTGGAGCGTATATTGCAGTATTCAGAAAACCCTGGCCCATGTTAAGGTATACTAATGAATTCATCCACATCCATGTAATGTATGCTATTACAGTGTGTTTGCAGCAATTTTCTTGTCCATTTACCTATTTCAATTGTATTTTTCTATATTTCCCTTGCTAGTACAGAAATGACGGTGTATGCTTGTACATAACATTGCCTATATACTGTATCCTGGTACCTTTCATTGTAGTTGCTCATTAGTGTTTGGGCTGGGCATGTAGTTTGCTGATTAACACCTTTTCATGAGGCCATAGTTTCATATGTTTAAAGGCCGAAGGCCTGTATTTGTGGGAGGAGTTTAGCGTTCCTACAAAAACCCACACCCTCATCCATTTCCTGGATACCTGCACTTCCGGTCCCGGCCTGTGTTACAACCAAATTCAGCTTCTTCCGTTCTCCTCACAGCACCATTCTGATTTTGCGGTTTTCCCCACAATAAACGCTGAACATAGAGATCGCTGCTCGGCGTATTCTCACGAACACTTTCAGGTAACAGGCGGAATGGTCGCGTTTGCGCTATTCCCGCCGTTCGGACCTTTTCACAGGGGTAGGCTCCCTGTACTCCCTGTACTTGTGCGTATGTTTTGTTTTCTAAATACATTATACATTTTCATACAAATTCATGCATAAACCTTTAGTGTAAATGCCTTTCGTGCATTACATTTGTGTCAATTCGTTTAAACAAACCTTTAGTGTAAATTTATTTAAAAGATACATTAGTTTCAACTCGGTTCAAGTCGTTTAATATAAAAATCTTTCATGTATGTATTAAGAATTGTCCAATTTAGCTTATATTTGTGAGTTTGGTAGTACTCTAAAGCATTCTGATGTTCAGGCACGAAATAAGACAGTTTAAATATGAAAGGGGACTTGATTGCTAAACGATATCAATTCATACTCCCCATATTTTTGGATTACATACACTTCTCTGTTTAGTACGTTGGTTTCATAAACATATAGTTACGTTATTATGGGTATATGGCTGAATGTCATTCGTGAGATGTCCTTCAAGTTAGGACAATAAATGTATATAGTATTACACTTTAATGGTTGAACAAATAGCAGGAATTACATTAGGTCATTTTATATAAATGCTGACCTACGGTATGTCCATACAGAACACTTTGATAGGTTATTTAATCATATTAATATTTTCCATGTCTCCTCCATTAATTCCAAGTATTGCAAGTGTCATCTGTGCTCGGCCTCATTACGTCCAAAGAGGAATGGGGGCTTGATTTATTTTGCCTTGCTCGTTAGGCCACGACACTACACGATCAATCCATTATGCATCCATTGTCTCAATCATCCGTAAGGCTTACATCATACGGAGGGATACTGTGTCCACCTTCTCTTGGTCTGGGATAATCATGTTATATTAATTTTTGTTTGGATTTTTCTTTTGTTCTGATACTGGAGATACTAGACACTCGATTTTACAATAGGTATTTATCCTTGTGCATTTTAGAAATTCTAGCTTTGTCTGGTGGGCCTCTAGTATATTTAATCTATACATAGCCTGTCATTCTCTCCTACCTCTTGTCCTCAGACATCTATCATGCAATAGGTTAGTTGGTTGCACTATTAATTCTACTCTCCCTCACTATAGCTATTAGAAGATGCTTATTTTACTTTTCTAGGTCTCATCTATTACCTCTTGTTTTGAAGAAGTCACAATTTGTGGTTTTCTAGGTACGGTATCTTCTTACGTTCTTGTTTTCTTATCAAGCCCTCATTTAGGGTTAGAGAACTGGCTGTATAGGGTCAGGTGCTGGCCTTAGTGTAACATATGTTAGCTGGTCGCGCGAAGCCAACTCCCCACCTCAACACGGAGGTTTTGCCCAAACGGCCCACATCATAGGTATAGCCTCGCATCACCCACCTTTTGAGTTTATAGTTAGGGCTTCACCCGCCACAACGTTTAGTGGCTCGAGCCCCACGGACCAAATCATAGATAGAGCCTCTCCTCTGCCACTTGGAAACTAGCAAGGCCTCACCTGTCATCGGGTAGTTAGTTTTTCGCTTTGGCACTAGTTAGCCAGCCAGTTCTACGAACATGTGGGGAATCGTGTTATACATTCATTAGTACTTGTATCTGATTTCTAGTATGTCCCAGGAAGCCAATCTAGGTAAAGAATCGCTCCCTCCCCCTAGCACTCCCGCTAGGCCTAGCACTCCTGCAAGACATGGTACACCCACAGAGTTCCAAGAACCTTTCACACCAGGGTCACTAAGGTCTTGGACTATCACCAGGATCTCAGCTGAGTTGCGCCATAGGTGTATCCCCTTCCCCGCTACAACAAGGAAGGATGAACTTTTCAGGTTGCTCTGAGCACATCCCGAACATCCTAGCCAGGGTGCCAGCTCACAGGAGTACTGCTCGGACAGTTCTACGAACTTTCAAGGAACTTTGGATACTATCCTAACCTCTCTACAATCTATCAATGAGAGACTTACAAAATTGGAAAATTCCAGCACGGTTCCAAAAAAACCTTCTCCCATAACTTCAACCCAGGCACCCGCACCTCCAAGCACACAGGCTAGTGTCCCTCTTCCCCCCCCCCCCCCCTCTACGTCCTCCACTCAGGTCATTACCCTGACACACCTCATCCCCGCTGCTCTATATTCTAGATATTCTAGATGGGAAAGATGTAAACTTGGTGTCTCTATTAACTGCCTCCCAAAACGTAGTGGAAAATAGAACATATAATTATGCCTACTTAGCGGTGGTGATGAACATTAGAGATCCACGTCTTAATAAAAAAACCATCCCCAAATTTGTCCTAGCCTTCGTCCTACAAAGGTATGTCATCTGCTCTGTTTTTCCACAGAGCTAGACCTGTACATGCACAAGTTGGTAGACTTGGGCATTTCAAAGGCTTGAAACCCCCATCTTGTGCAGTTTGCTCGTCCACATCCCACTCCACAAATTTGTGCCTGTCTGAAGTGGACACATCCACTGGTGCAGCCAACCCAGGTTTCACTGGCAAGGCCAACCAAAAGAAAAGACAAACTTGGGCTGCCCATTGTATTTCTGGGCAAGGCACAAGTCTGCAACAATTTTAATGCATATGCATGTTGTTTCAGTGCCTGCAGGTTGTTTCACATTTGTTCGATCTGCTTTAGGGCACATGCCAGATCCCTTCAAAACTAAACCCAAGACAATGACTAACCGAAGTCCTGACACACTACTGGCACACATACTGGCACACTACTTGCAAACGCACCCTTCTCCTCACTTGGTGGAATTCATAATTCACGGGTTTTCACTGGGTTTCCACACGAGGATTGTGGCACTCCCCACAGGCACACTAGAATGCCCCAACCTGCTTTCAGCTACTAACAACCCTCTCACGGTAGACACCCTCATAGACAAAGAAGTGCAGCAAGGTTTCATGCTAGGCCCATTTTCCTCCCCTCCTTTTTCAACGTGGCATATTAACCCCATTGGCATCGCAATTAGCAAATACTCACCAAAAATGTATGATCACAGACTTATTGGCAAAGAGAAAAATATTATTTTGCTACTAGACTCATGTTTGGCTCTAAAAGTAGCCTGATATTTTTTGACACATTTGTCGAGACTTTATGCTGGCTTCTTCTCAACATAACCAGGTGCCCACCGGTGATACGTTATTTGGATGATTTTAGCTTGGTGGAAGTTAGTAGTAACACACCTCTGGGCATTCCACTTTCTACTGGTAAGACCATAAGACCCACCTCCAGACTCGTTTTTTTCTGGATGATATTGGATTCAAATTTTATGCAGTGTTGTCTTCCTGAGGATAAAATCCATCGCATTCGCAAAGAGTTAGTCAAGTTCCTGAATTTAGGTGTTTGTACACACAAGGATCTTCAATCCTTACTGGGATCCTTGAACTACTGGGAATAACTGCGATGCGCATTATTGCACAGGGAAAATCATTTATATCCAGAGTGCTCTGCCTCCAACCAGGCCCCTCAGACGACAGTACTATTTGTCTAGACCCACCTGCTAGGGAAGACCTAACCATGTGGCAGGATTTCCTTGCACACTGGAATGGAATCTCAATGTTTATTCCCCCAGTGTCTGACCAATCCCCCCCAGTGTCCGACCAATCCCTGGTTTTCTGGACTAATGCAGCTGCTAACACCAGGTTCATGGCAATTTATTAAAACTACTGGTTAATGAACAACTGGCCTAAAGAAACAATGGAGTTACCCTCCTTTCGGGAAACTTCGGCATTATTCGACATTTACTCCATAGCAGCCTTTTCATGGGAGAAACTTTGGTCAGGCATGGGTATAAAATGTTCTAAAGACAACACGGCAGCTTGCGAGATAATCAATAAGGGTCGGTCATCATCCCTGGCCATTATGAAATTGATTCGCAGGTTGACTTGGTTGCCAGCCACTTACCAATTTTTCCTCGTCTGTGAGCGTATACCAGGTTGCAATAATTCAGCTACTGACGCATTGTCTCGTAAATTTCAGGAATTCTTCCTACTACATACTACTGCCAACAGATATCAAACCTGCACTCCGGAATTCCACAATTTAATCCTGGATTGACTGGTTATTGGCCGACGGCAGAGCGTTATCACAAGTGGCCTTATCCACCAATAATCAAAAAACCTATAGCAGAGTCGTGTCCATTTTCAATCGGTTATCAGCGGAGTTTCACACTCATGATTTTTCAGTTTAAACCATCAAACTTAATTTAACAGGAGTACAGCATTTCATAATGACCACCATGCCAAATCACATCCCTTTATTATCCTCATATCCAATATAAAACATTCTAAAAGATATAAAAGAAATAGATCATCCCACTACTCAGGAATGGTTACCTATAAACAGGGAAAAATTCTGAAATCTATCAAATATCAATTATAATACAACCTTACCCACTGCTAGTATAGTGTTGTTCACCTGGCCAGGTTACAGAACATATGTATAGAATTTACACTAATTTGCACAGACACAAAAAAAACAGGACACCATTCAGGACGCGTTTCATAAAGAACTTCTTCAGCTGATGGGTGCAGGTGAACAACACTATACTAGCAGTGGGTAAGGTTGTATTATAATATATTTTATTTCATTGTTCTGTACATCCGTTTTCCCCTTTCTTTATTTCTTATTTATATATATATATATATATATATATATATATATATATATATATATAATATATATATATATATATATATATATATATATATATATATATATATATATTGTACCTATTTTATTTTTTTTGTGTCCATGTTACCATTTATTGCCATCTGTTTTTCTGTGGTACTGGACTTTTTTGTGTTTTTTTTTTATCCTATATATATGCATGTTTTTATTCTGTAAAAGTATACTCTTGGGTATATTTTAGCGCTGTCTCTTTCTTCATTAATCTTGCAAAAATATTGTCATCAAAACAGCTATTTACATTGCCTTCTATGGGTTTTTAAGACCTAGAGAGTTCGCGATGGTAGCTTGAACAGATAGCCATTTATGTCTCACTATCAAAGGCATAAAGAATGTAAATGACCATTATATTTTAATATTAGGACACTCCAAATCTAACCAGGCTGGCTATCCTTTAGAAATCCCCATCTACCCTACCGAAAATAATTGGTGCCCTGTTAAAGTCCTGGATGCATATCTATACAACATAAGAGACAAACCACCTGAGACACCGCTACTTACACTAATAGGTGATCCCCTCACCACTTCAAAATTCATGTTTTATGTCAGAGCTCTATGTGTTAGGTTAGGTCTTAATCCAGCCTCATACTCTGGCCACTCATTTAGAATCAGGGCTGCTTCAGTTGCATCTAGTACCAAGTAGGTTATTGGAAATCCGCTGTATATAATAGGAATATTCCTCAACCCGCGAAAGAATTAAGGAAAGCGTTCAAGAATCTTGTATTGTAACATAAGCAATAAAGTATGGTTTCTTCATTACTTTTTGCCCGCTTTTATTACAGCTCTACCCTTACACTGATATTGGCACACCACTACCGACTTGTTCCATTAATAATGTTATTGCACGGTTTATATGTTATCGACCACAAATGTGAAAATATCATCTATTTAACAAATATCATAATGGTGGATATTTGTGTCAGAAATTATATTAGAACATATATAGTTGTACTCAAAAGTTTGCATTCCCTTGGAGAATTGGTAGTATATGTACCATTGTTAAAGAAAACATGAGTGAGCAGGCAAAACAAATTTATTTTATTTCTTATGGGATTGCATTGCTGTGGAGCTCTGTAATATACTCACACACGGCACATTACAGTGAATTGTATTGACGTGCAGCTCTTTGATACACTCCCAAAGAGCATATTACTGTTTAAATTGCTGTGGAGCTCTGTGATACACTCCCACAGCACAAATGTGTGAGTTGTGTTACTCTAGAGCTCCTTGATATCATGATATCACATTATTAAGGGTTTTGGAGATGAGTCCACAATATATGTGTGGGTGTTTTTTGGTGTGTGTTTTAATTTTTTGTTGTATTAGGTTGGATGGCATGATGGCATGTAAGGAACTGCGAGAGGAGGCCCAATCAAATTCTTGCTTAATATTAAAGACGGCTCTGCCACTGAAACGCTTCTAATGTCATCTCAAAGGTGGTAAAAATCCTTCTTGAATGCATGGAAGTTGGTCTCACCCTGAACTGACATTACCTAATGTATTTTTAATTTTGATAAACCTGTATGCATTCCATATCTACTAAAGTGTCCAACAATTTTTTGAATATATTGATTGAATTTGCCAAAACAAATTCAAGTTTCAGTCTATTCCATAATATACTGTGCCCTAACAGTAAAGAAAGCTACTCATTTCCTACAGCTATAACTCTTTTCTTCCAATCTTAACCCCTTCGCGACAATGGACGTGTCAGGCACTTCCAGCCGAGAACTCCGTTCCTGACAATGGACATGCCTGACATGTTCTGCTGTGAAACGATAGGTTTTCGCAATCAAACGATCATGGAAACCGCTCTGACGGTGCTGGTCTATTGCCTCGATGTCGAGGCAATAGCCAGCACCACAACTCAAGCTCTGAGGCACCCATGATCGCCCTATTGCTGGAGCTGCATTCTCCGGCAATATGTCTGTGCCCTCTTGTGGTCAGAGCTTCAGAAGTGAAAAAAAAGTACTTTCATAACTCCAAATATGTTGCTTGACTACCCCTAGAGGCAGTCAGCAACATTGCAATGAAAAAAAGACTTAATTAGCTGGAATCTAGGATTAGGGTTAGATTAGCTGTTAAGGTTAAAATTAAATTAGGGTTAGCATAAGGGATAGGGTTAAATTAAATTAAAATTAAAATATATTAAGGGTTAGCATAAGTGTTACAGTTGGGGTTAAATTTAGGGTTCGGTTGGGGTCAAAAGGTCAATATAGGCAAAAAACACTATTTTTGGTTTTTGCCCCATTACTTGCAAGAAACTGCAGAAAAACATGGAAACATGCATATTTCTGAACTTGGGACAACATTTAGAAACTATTTAGATGATTGAATTTGTGTAAATTATATTTTAGGTCAAATTTAGAATTTAAAAGTTTTTTTTTTCATCATATTTTATGATTTTTTTTTAGTAAATTATAAGATATGATGAACATAATGGTATCTAATGAAAGCACTTCTTATGATGATAAAAAAAAAAAACATATAATTTGTGTGGGTAAAGTATGTGAGAGAGAAGTAAATTACAGCTAAACACAAACACCCCAGAAATGTAAAAACAGCCCTCGTCACCAAGGGAAAGTCAAGGTCAAAATGTCTTGACACTAAGGGGTTAAAGCATACGAGCTAAAGTTGAAACACTTCTTATTCTTTAAATATTAATATTAAAAATTACATGTTGCCTGGGATTGTGTATACGGCATGAACATTTGTAGATAACATAACATAAATAAATGAATAATAATAAAACAGTTAAGCACTTGATAAAAGAGCCTTAACATTAGAATATATTTAATGATGAGTGTTATCTTTAAACATTTGATAAAAACTCCTACAAATCTTTAGTGGCAAACAGGAACAGACAACTTTAAACTGTGTTTGCAATCGAGATAAGATATAAACCATACAACAATACAAAACGTTTTACTTCCTATTTATATATGAATCTCTGCATTCTTCTTACAGCTAGCCTCTGTAAGTAGCAAAGCACATTAATCATAGTGACATTTATTTGTTATTTTTATTTGAAAGAGAAATATAAAATAGGAACATGCAATATTGAAATAAACAGATTACTGTAAGTTTAGGGAGAATTAAAGTACAGCATAGATATGTTTTTGTACTGGTCAGTTAGTTAAGCTTGTGCACCATTCATTATTTCTCAGTTCCCTGTGCAAGCCATCACTCACTAAAAGGGAATTTTATGTCAAAATGTAGTTTGATTTCTTCAATGTAGAGATAACATTTTGTTCTCACACAAAGAGACTTTTCAGTTGCTCAATACACAAATACAAGAAATAAAAACAACAAATGTATAAAATTTTGTTTTTTCAATAGAAATGTATGAAAGTATCACCACAATGTTATTGTTTTTTTGGTGGAAGGATAAATACAGGTAAATACAAAGTGCCGCCTGGGGCAATTGTCATTGGTTCCTGCAGCAAAAAAAAGAAAGAGGAAATTGACTTTTACTCAGCTAGTGTGGGCAATCATGGGTTCTTGAAAACATGCTGTAATTTCACAATCTCTTCAAGCTGTAAATATTTACAATTTTAGGCAATGCAAATGTAGAACATGCATTGTAAAGTACTCTGAATGCACATTAATATGCATTAACATTTGGAAGATGCACTTTCGACACCAGACAGTCTCTTTAAATAGAGTCCTAACGTTTTCAATGTGAACACAATGCTATATAATTCACTTTATTTTGGCATTTCGATTCACCCATATATGTGAGGACAATTTTCACTTCATGCATTATGAGACTGGTGTATAAAACAAAATCCAGGGCTGCTTTTTACTCTCATTCAGGCCCTAAAGACAAGTCTTAAGTTGTGTCATATGCAAAGGTGGGTTAGTAAGGGCTATGTTTTGTGATATTATAAGTGGAAATTTAATAGCAGATTGTCTGAATTGCAATTTTAGTGCACTTACAATTCTACAACCTTAATCATCCCACTCTCTCTATGACCTCTTATACTCTACACCACGAAATAACATAACTGAGCTATATTATTTATTAAACATAACTAAAGCTGTCGTTTCTAAATTCGAGGCTCTGGGAATTACAGGTTACTTTTAAAAGTTTAAGCAGGCATTGGAAAGGGATATAATCCCCTGCCCAAATCTTAACATGCATGATTGAAATGGGATTTAATGCAAATGTAAGATTATCACACAACTGCACTTCATTAAAATGCGCTATCACATCTGAATAATCTATCTTGCTTTTATGATTTGACCTCCGATGTTGTTGTGTATCCAAATAAGCCTTTTTTAAGAAAAAAATTCTTATATAATGTATGGTGCACTTTAGAATAATCTTTAGAAAACGGCTTAATTAATAGCTGATACTTAATATTAATTGCATAATTACAAACTACTTGCAACCTCCAAATGTCACCACCCTAAATATGCATTGTGACAGAGGCATGCAATAAAATATGATGTGGTGTATCCACACATAGTGTATTTTCATTTTGTAAACCATTATAAAACAAAATAAAATATATTTATTGAACAAAACTATAACTACAATATAAGCTTGCATTCATACAGCGTAACACCGGTTGTGGGTGCAGGATTGTTGCAATGATTTTTGCTACCTTGGGCAAAACCTAATATTGCCACCATCTTGACTCTGCTACTGACCTGTAGCCCCTTATATTAGGCGTATCTTAGTGATACACCTGAGGACTAAACAATAAACAGCCATCTCTGATTTGTTTTTTGAAACAACGAAAGAGAAACTTTGATTTATCATTATTCATTTAAACAACTATCTACTTTTTCTTAAAAAAAAAATACAGTTAATATCTGGCTTTTATAACATTGGCAACATCACCTGTTTAGTACCTATCCCAATTTCCCCCTGTATTTGTTGGTTAATTCATCACACTTAAATGGAAAACTACATGGTTATTTAAATGGATGGGCAACAATATCACCATTTAGACTTTGCTGCTCTTTAAACTACTCCTATTGTGAATATTTGTCATGTGCAAAACACAATATGCACTAGTTCATTAAAGTTTTAAATTAACATGGATATTTTCCATTAGATAATATTCATTTGTACTTTGAGTGAGACTAATTTATTTCAAAGAACCATCCATCCAATATGAAGCTGAATCTTTTCAATGAATTTAACAAGCACGAGATAGCAAATGAAATTTAAGTAGACAAGGGTTTAAACATTTCTTCTGGAAGATCCCCAGACTTAAAGACTGTGAACGAAAAACAGTTATTATCTGCACGACTACGAGCCTCAAACAAAGCCCAAAATCCAGAGAAAATTTAATTGATTTGAGAAAATAGCACAGTAGTAGAAACTAAGAGAAAGCACTGGATTAGGTAAATACTATGTTGCTGTTGGCAGAGATGCTACAAAGCTACTTATTTGCTATGAAGTATCAAAGTATATTTCTGCTCTGTTTTCTTTATAGTACTGTGCTGGCTGGTCCAAGGCAGACAGGGCATTCCACAAATGACAGCAATTGTAACGAGTTGCTATATTTGGGAAATCATATCAAACTTACAATATAAATTGTAGCTTTAAGTGGTCATGCCAGTTCTAGAGAAGTATAATTCTATGGGTTTTGCCATTCCTTATTTATGTAAAGGGATAACATCAAGAAAACATAGTCTGTATGGTGAATGTGGAAAATAAAAAAATAATCTATAAATTGTGTTAGAAGAATTTAGAGAAAATGTGATTTCAATATTCCTGTTTATGACATCATGTCAGGGTTATACCCTGACCTCCTGACTCATGCATTTAAAAGTCTTAATTTATGTACTTATATACCTCCCGCCTCCTCTAGAGCAGTGCTCCTCAACCTTTTCTCACCCAGGGACACCAAAACTCTTCCCAGAATTCCGTGGCACACCACAATCCAAAATATATAAAAATTAAGTTATAAAGTTAAGTGCATACACAGAACATAAGAACTAGATGCCTTTATTTACCGTTAAAACCAAACAAGTGTGCAAAATAAATTACAAATTGAGACAAGTGTATTACAAATCATAAATAGACAAACCAAACAAGTTCATTACCAATGATAAACAGACAAACCAAACTAGTGCATTACAAAATCATAAATAGACAAACCAAACCAGTGCATTACCAATGAAAAACAGACAAACCAAACTAGTGGATTACAAATCATAAACAGACAAACAAAACCAGTGCATTACAAAATCGTAAACAGACAAACAAAACCAGTGCATTACAAAATCATAAATAGACAAACAAAACCAGTACATTACAAAATCATAAATAGACAAATAAAACCAGTGCATTACAAAATCATAAATAGACAAACGAAACCAGCCACAGTCAATTTGCCCATTAGTATGCCAGTATTATTTTGCCATTAATATGCCAGTATTACTTTTGCCATTAATATTCTGGTGTTATTTTGCCATTGATAAAGCCCCAGCCAATTTTCCCAATAATATGCCAGTATTATTTTGCTATTAATATGCCCCAGCCGATTTGCCAGTATTATTTTGCCATTTAATATGCCAATTTGCCCAATAAAATACCACCCTCCTCCCCCTTCCCCAGTACTCACCTCCTTGTTGCTCCGTGTCACAGGTCGTCTGCTCCGTGCAGTCTTCCCTCCTTCCCCAATCAGGGTACTAGAGGATTCCGTTCCAATGGTATACATCAGGGGTGTCTAAGTTTTTTCAGAAGAGGGCCACTTCACCAGAAATGTATGTGTGCGTGGGCCACATTCATTTTTCAATGTGTGAAAATTATATACATACACACGTGACTTGGCATATGCATTTGTGTATGTATGTGTTGTACTGCTGTGATTCACTCACCCTGCACATTATTGTCTGTGATTTATACACACATTATATATATATACACATACATACACAAATGCAAACGCCAAGTCACACACAAAAACAGTCAAACTTACACAGACACATTTCAACACACAGATTTCTGTGATACTAAGACACCTATATACACATTCACAGTCACACTTACACACACACACAAATACATACACAGAGACACACACATAGTCAAAAAGACAGACCTGCACATACACACAGATTTCTGTGATACTTAGACACCTACATAAACATTCACAGTAACACTTGGACCACACAAATACATACACAGACACACACACAAAGTCAAACAGACAAACTTACACACATACAGATTTATGTGATACTTAGACATCCACACTTACATACTCACACTAATACACACAAACACTCTTCCAGTCAAACAGACAGACTTAAACACACAAACACAGGGACACAGACTTACACACAAACACAGGGACACACACAGACAAACTTACACACAGAACACAGACAGACTTACACACACACACACACACACACAGGTACCTAGTTACACAGACAGACTTACACACACAAAACACACTTACACATGCAGCCACACTTGTACATAGATACATACTGATTTCTCTGATACTTAAACACCTACATACACAGTCACAAGAACACACACTTACACATGCAGGCAGACACACACACACACAAACAGACACACTTACACACGCAGGCAGACACTTACACACACTTTTTAAAGCAGGGTTTTGGGCTCCCCGATCTTCCTCCCCCTTTGTTGTGGTTCCTTTATTGGTGAGTAGGGGTCATCTGCCCCTTAAAGTGGAAGGTGGACCATTAAGGGATTGCACTTGGCGTTTGTACTAGTAGTGCTTAGCCGTTAATGGTTATGGCTACATGTCTGTCAACCGTTGGTTAAAAAAAATAAAAAAATTAAGTTAGTTTATGGCTAAATTGTATTGTCTGTGTTCTTTACTGGTTTGTTAAATAAGAATTAAAAGGAAAGATTAAGGTAATATCTGTACCTATGCAACCTATGCTTCCTAAGCTAAGTTAAATAATGCAGTGTTTATGTAATTATATTTTGGGGGACATTGTTGGTGGAATTGTCACTTTAAGACAGATATTCTAGCTGGAAAGCTTTTCAGGCACAGTAGGATATTTTGCAGTACGAAAACTAAAAGCTATGAATCTTTACTTTGTCTCATGACTAAAAGGGATATTGCTAATATAGCTTTGATTTGAAGTATTAATTATAGATTATTGACCACAGATGTACTACACCAGTATCAACTCTACACTTGCAATATTGAAATATCTGTTTTCACAACACACAATTCACTGCCATCTCCGGGGGAAAATATCTGCACCAGATACTAAAGAGAGAGAGAGAAAAGATGCTCTTGATTCTTTTTATGCACCAGCTGCTTCACAGCGACATCACTTTTTCGCTCTGTACCAACAGCATCCAGAAACTGTTACTTTAACCCTTTACTTCAGCCCCATTATTAACACATTATTATTCACTGTGTCTGAAGCTTTGTGATGTCATAAACTGGAAACCCCAGGGATACGTTTAAAACACAGTTTTCTCTTGATCTATGAATTTCCTTGCAATTCTGATAACACACAGTATAGATCATGTCTCTGCATTTGTCATAGAAATGTATTTGCTGGTGTGCAAACTGTGTGCAGGCTGGTGGATTTCAAAAACCTTTTTTAAATGTTGTCATTTTATGGTATTGTTTCTGTTCTGTATGGCTATCTGTTGTCTGGTTTTGGAAGATTCTTCTCTGCATTAATACTAATCCTACTGCATAAAAAAAAAAAACCAGTTCTCAATATTAATAGGGTGTGCCTTTCAGTAGGGTGTAGGACAGTTCAGCACCGCGGCTTCATTGCTGACAGTTCAGCGCGGCAGTTAGAACGCTGAACTGTCAGCAATGAAGAATAACGCGGCCGTTTCATAGCGGATGCGGCTATGTAAGAGCTGACAGTTCAGCGCTGAACTGTCAGCTCTGACAAACGTACAAGTTAAAATAAAATACGCCCCCTAATAAATGAATCCCCCCCAAAGTGCCCCCCAAACCCTAATACTAACATTAACCCCCAAACCCCAATTCTAAAATTAACCCCCAAACCCCAATACTAAAATGAACCCCCGAACTCTAATACTAACCCCGAACCCTGATACTGACCCCCTAAACCCTAATACTAACCCCCGAACCCTAATTCTAACCCCCTAAACTCCAATACTATAATTCTAATTCTAACACTCTAACACTTTAATTCTAACATTAAAACTCACCTTTAGCGATGAAATGTCCCACGATGAAATATCCCGCGACGAGCTGTCGCATGGTGAACAGACAGCGGGGAAGCGGCTGCGCGGATGCAGCCGCGATGAAGTGTCCCATCCCCTTTCAGTATAGGAAAACCTTGATGTACTTTATTATCCCTTCAATATCGTGATTGAGAATGTAGAAAGGATATAATGTGTCCCCCAAATTGCATTTACTAGAGTATACATGATTTTACTTGTATGTACTAATAGATATAGCAGACTGTAATAATACAATTTCGAAACGCTAATATAAAAGGAACTGGCAAGACACTGTGTGCTATAGGGAATGCATGGGTGAGCTAATAATTAAGCTGTAAGTGTTTTTCTGATGGAGTACGGTTTAGCAGTTCCAATAAGACAAGTAGAAGGTGAAAATGATTTGAGATGCAGTGAAACAAGAAAAAGTTGTTCTCATCTTTCCACATCAGTTGCTTAACAGCCACAAACATTTCCTTGTGCTACAAGAAACATATTAGGATCATGTTTCAGAAAGCATTGCAGTATCTTCCAGTATAAATTAGGTACCACTGCTATAAACATTAGAAAGGATATGACAGCAGATACAAACCTGTATGAACATTTTTCAGATGATCTAATCTACACATGAAACATGATACATCTATACTCTCTGTGGAATTATTTAATTCCTTACAATAACATTGTACACAATGCTTCTGCTAGGCACTTTACAAGGCAAGTGTTCAATAAAGTTAATGACGTATTATGTTGTCCACTTAAAAAGACAGTAAGTCCCAAAAATATATATTCTGAAATCAGGGACTCACAACTAGGGTAGCCAGTATTTTACGTGCAGACCAGTAAACAATTGGCTTGAGGCCAATGCTAAGTCTATAGAGGCAATAGCAGGGCTGGTATTTTTTGATAGAAGGTGGAAACCCTACTCACAAGCTGTATTGATGCTCAGTTTTCAGTGATCATATGTTTAGAAAAAAGTATCTTGCCTCCATGATTAGTCCATCCTCATGGACTGCGGAAATGGTCTCCATGATTAAGGTGTGTTCCATTACTGCAAGTCAGGCCCTCTGGATACCCCTCAAGGGCACAAGTTTGGAGATTTGAGAGAACGGAGCAATGTGCTTACTCACAGAGCATGCTTCCAATGCCACATGAAAGCCTTTTGGTCTTATTGGGGTGTCAAAGAATGGGCAGGAAGAAGGCACTATCTGCCATTTTTATCAGAAATTCCTGCTAGTGAAAAAAATTGACGTGAATCAAAATTTAAGACTCGCTGTTCCTTTTAACAAGCCACACATTAAATTCACTGAAGCCCTGTAATATACATCTACAAATAGATCAGATACAGAAATTGAATTATGATATAACTGCTCATCATTCCTACTGTGACCAGAAAGATATGAGGGTTTGCATTAAGCTTTCAGCCATGCTATTAAAGCAGAATGTGTGTAACAAAACCAAAAATAATTTACAGTATCATATTTTTCCATCCTAGAAAACCAAGGGATAATGTGACTCCTGAAGATAAGCAATTACCAGCAGGCAATAAGGTAACTCCCTACAATAGCACACCTATGAATGCAGTCAACTGTCACTCAACTGGAAACAATGTGTTTTTAGAAAGAAAATGACACCTGTGATTGTTCTCTGATAGACCAACGAGTCTTCCATCAGTCTCAATTAAACATTAAGTGGAAGGTCAGAGAAGATAGAGAAGTGTTGCGTTTATTTATGTCAAAGACTATTTGTACTCTCTAAACACGCACTGAAATGTAGTGATGGACTATTCCTCATTTACTACATAGCTAGTTAAATACAGTAGAAAGGAGTGTTTTACTTCCCAATACCCTACACAATTCATAAAGATTATGGACTTCTTTAGGGCTTGTCACTGGTCCTAGGTTAATACAATACTTTATCACATGGATGTAATTATTGTGATATATATTTACGTGCATCCAGTTCACCCCAGTGAACAGTAGAGAGCCTCCATGTTTGCTCCTATTATAGCTTGGATTTACAATGTTTGTTTCGTTTATATGATATACCACTTAAACAATGCGAAATGGACAGAAATCTCAAGTGTTACCAATTGGCATCAATGAGGAGGATCGAAAAAGAATAAAAGAATCATATGTATTTGATTGGCAAAATGATTCTATTAAAGTATTTGGGAGTAAAATTATCAGATGAAAAATCGAAAATGTTCCAGTATAATATATCTAATAAGTGGAAAGATCTGAAGCAAGACCTAAATAAATGGAGGAAGATGGAAATATCTTGGTCAGGCAGAATAGCGGCCATTAAAATGTAAATTATTCCACAAACGTTCTATATTTTTAGATCACTCCCTCTTAGAATCCCAAAGAATTTTTTTCAAGAAACTCAAAAAGATCTAAACCAATTTGTCAATGCTGGGAAGAAATATAGGATAAAAACAGAAATCCACACAATAGAGGAGGAATGGGACTTCCTAGATCAGAATATTATTATTTGACAGCTCAAACAATACAATGTTACGCACCACCAGGTACAACGGCATTTGTGGATATGGAAGACTCACAGTTTTATCCTTATAGATGATGTTATAGTTTGTGGAAAAAGTCTTGTAATATACATTATAGACCTTGGAGAGAATATTCTAGACTGTTCCCTTTGTTTAAAGGATTGTCTTGGTATACCCCACTACAGGAACAAGCTCGGATACCGCAAATGAGATGGATGGATAAAGGTAAAAAAAAAATGTACAAGTTATTAGAAATCAAAATCAACTTATGTCCGTTACTGAAATCGTTAAACAAAATCAAATAAATAATTGCAAATTAGAGATTTTTGCAATAAGGAAAAAGTGGGGGAAAGAGATATATCTGGAAATAAAAAAAAAAAAAGCATTGAGTTTTTGTAATTATGAAAGCAAAGGGAACATAAAGAGTATTTCAGTTTTGTATAACTGCTTGATTTTAAAAGAACCAGTAAGTGAGTTTGGAAGTATGTATCAATGGGAACAAGGTCTGCATATTGTAATTTCTACTGATGAATGGTTTAAATTTTTTTCACAGTTGAATGCATATTCACATTGTACAAATTATGTGGAATTACAAAATAAACTAGTGTATAGATGGTGTATGGTCCCAACAAAAGTAAATAGAATTTATAAGTCTTCATTTCCACTGTGTTGGAGAGGGAAGTGGTATGAGATGCTCAATGCTGGACACTCGGCGAGAGTGCCCTACTGTAGGTCAGTATTGGAATAAGATTCTTAAAATGATTAAGGTTGAACTGAAAGTAGAAGCTGTGGATAAACCTGAAATTGTGTAACTGAATGTTTTTCCATCAACTATACCAGCATGCAAGTGTAAATTAGTTGGTCGTGTTTGGTAGTAAAACAAGAAATAGCAAAGAATTGGAACACACAGTAACTACCAGAAATAGGGGACTTCATTTCCAGAATAAATACAAATAGTTATTATGAACAGATGCATTATTCATTAAAAACACAATGCATAAATATAATGGAGCCAATGAAAAAAGATTTCTGGGGCCGTGGGCGGTCAGTGGAGGAGGGGGGAGTTGGAGATACCTTTTTTTTATTGTTTGCTTTTTGTTGTTTTTGTTTTCTTGTTTCTGTCTCTCTGTTGTGTACTGCTATTTTTTTTTTTTTTTTTTATACATGGGTTAATGTGAATATATATGAGCAAATGGCAAAAGATGTGTGTTTTAATATATTTATACTTCACTTTCTATGTGTAAAGTTAAGTGAATTGTAAAAGAAAATATTAATAAAGTATAACTGGAAAAAAAAACCAGAGCGAAATGCGCAATCCTTATCATAACTACATCTCATGACTACTACCTTGTATGTATTGTACAAACTCACTATTTACTATTGTGCTTCACTTACAGATGTAATTTTTCAGTACCTAAATATAGAACAGCTACTTTCCAGTTCAGATACGAGATTTATAACGTTATGGCACTGAGTTCCTGACCTACCTTTTGATTCTGCCATGCGGTATACTTCACTTGATTCTTTATTCCTGACAATTTATTGTTTTATGGACAATACTTTTTATTCTTAAAAAGTGAAACCTGCTCAGTGTAAACAGCACTGGGGAGCCCATGTGGGGTATATAGATGAGAAACCTCCTCTGTAGATACCAATCGTTACACTCCCACTCAGATGGTGTATTGTAAAGGTTCTAGTAGGAGGTGTCCCACGGGAGGCTGAGGCTCAGGGCTCCAGAGAGTTCCGAGCAGGTAAGTGTGGGGACGGAGTGGCATGGGATGAAGTGGAGTATGAGTCCACCTCACCCCGCACAGGTTGTTGACATGAGTTATAGAACAGTGCACTTTTGGAAAGACTCTTGTCAAGTGTGATCAATTGGATGCTGCTTACTTAAGTTTTATGTTGCACAATAAATATGTGTTTTATTTAAGGCCTGTTCCCTCTTCCCTCTTTTCTTCATACAGCATCCGAGTGGGGGGGGTGACGATTGGTATCTACGGTGGAGGTTTCTCATCTAAATACCCATTGTGGGCTCCCCAGTGCTGTTTATACTGCACAGTAAGATGTGAGTTGATTACCTATATTGACACTTTACATCTATTATTTTCTTTGAGATATAGTACACTATGTTATTTGATATGTTTTTTTTTCCCTTTGTATAAACCCTGGAGGAGAGATTGTCTCATCTTATAGGGTAACTCAGGTGTGCGAAGTGGTGGGATAAGCACACTAATTCATTTTTTAAGTTATTGTACATTTTTACTCTGTGGGCGAGCAGGCAGCATGATGCCAGTGCACTGCCAGGAAGCACAGACATCCTCCAATTGCTGCCTCTTGTGTTCATCACCTGCCAGCACTTATGACCACACAGGGAGCACGAGAGGCAGCATGGTATGATGTCTGTGTGCCTGGGCATCGCACACTCATCCACCTGCCTACCACTAGACATTAGGGAGCAAGAGAACAACTGTGAGTAAGTCCAAGGTGTGCAATGGAGGTGTTGGGGAATGTTCTGGTTGTGCAATGTGGGTGATGAGTCATGTCCTGGGGGTGTTGGGTAAGTCCTGGGTGTGCAATATGGGTAATGGGACATGTCTTTCATGTGCAATGTGGGTGCTGGGGCAAGTCCTGGGTATGCAATGTGGGTGCTGGAGCATGTCCTGGGTATGCAATGTATGTGATGTGGCATGTCCTAGGTGTCCTAGGTGGCAAGGTATGTGGGGGCAATAACTAAAGGATGCAGGGGAAATGGAGTGGCAGTTCCATTTAAAGTGAGACAGTTAAAGGCAATGATTTAATTCAGTGTTGTCCAACTACTTGAACCCCCTTCCCACTTGTAGGATGTTCTATACCGTCCTATTTTTTAGTGCCTAAAGGCTTGTAGGATGTCACAGAATGTCCTGCATAGACCATCCTGACAGTAACAGCTCTTCACTGCTCCTTGCGATTAGCTGTGCTGCAGATCCCACTGCAGGGACTTGCAGCAGGATCCCCAGTGTCAGATGAGGCCACTTTGAGTAGCCAAAGTCTGACATACAAAATGTAGTGATGCTCAAGGTGAGCATCAGCTACATTTCATTGAAGCCCTGCATGCCCATACTTCCATGTTCGGGCAAACTTCAAAGTATTGCTGCTTTTCAGTCTGTAAAGACCCTTATTGTATCTTTGTTTATGTCTCCCTGGGGATGGGATTCCTCTTCATGGCTGCTTCTTTGCAGCCGCGTCTGTGATGACCTCTAGCGCGATGGCCAGTTCAACGCGCGAGAGGTCATCACAGAGAGTTCACTGTGGGACAGTTCACCACGGGATCGCGTACAAGGTGAGTATTATTAGGATTAGGGCTTAGTGTTAGTGTTAGAATTAGGGCTATGGGGTTAGTAATAGGGCTTAATGGTTAGTGTTAGTATTAGGGCTTAGGGGTCAGTATTAGTATTAGGGGTTAGTGTTAGGGGTATTATTATTAGGATTCAGAGGTTAGAATTAGGGTTCAGGGAGGGTAACTTTTAGGGGGGGGGTAATTTATTAGGGGGGTTTAATTTACTGTATATGGGGGGTTATTCTGATTTTGAACTCTGACAGTTCAGCGCTGAACTGTCAGACCTTACATTGCCGGGGTGAAAAGACCGCACTGAACTGTCCTAGACCCTGTCTCCCTGGCATTCATTTCTATGAACAAAGACAAAGGACCAAAGTGCCATCCAGCGTGAATGGGTTAAAGTGTAGGAGCTGCATACCATGAAGAATCTTAGGCTGGGTTAGTGGGGACATTATTATGTTAATGAAGTAATACAATAAACCCTTGAAGGTCACATCAGTGTTTTAATAAATAATAATTTTCCTGTTTTTGTTTCTTTTCAGATGCAAACGTCAGAAGAACATTAGTAAACAGAGAGAGAAAAGATTGAATAAAACAATAGTGAAAATGAATAGTGAACACAAGCCTTAGAGGAAAAAGCCAGGAAAGGTAAACTACAGAGATGCCTGTAGGATACTGGTATAGACATAGAAAGGGACAAACTGTACATGTAAAATTAAATCTATATTTTTATTATATATATAGATCTGTAGAGCAGTAGATTTTAGGGAAATGTTAAATATGATGCTCCAGGAAATCTAGCTTTGTATACAGTCCATTTCACATTTTACTTTGTGCTTCTTGAGTGGCAAATGAGATCAGCAGAGGCGTTTCTGATCAGCACGCTGAGGATGAGTCTGAATGCTGGATTTATGTGGAGCTTACAATTCTGAACACTGTATCTCTCAGCAAGGTAATGCTGCAAAGTGATCAAACTCAGCATCCACGCTGCCTGCTCTTGCAACCTGCAGTCACTGTGCCAGCATCCATCAGACCCAAGAGACAGTCATTCTTTTCCGGTACCCTATGAAGCAGAAGGATGGTCGATTTAGACAGTGAAGTGCCTCCACTGCCTCCTAGGTACAGATTTAGAGATTTGCTTCTAGGGGACCAGGGTTGGCAGAATGATGACAGGTAAGGTACTTGCTACAAGGTATCATGTTTACCAACCAGGGCTGGGATTTTAGAAATGAGTAACATATACTACTAGCTTTAAATTTGTGAAATATCACACACAGATCATGATTAGAAATGACTGCAATCTAAGCAGATATCTTTTGTAAATATTGCTTTGTGTGTAGCAAATGCCCTATGTTTTTACAATTGACAATAGATTTGAATGTTTGCAGTTTACTTTTCTCTAGATTTATTATACAAACAGTGTCTGGAATTAAAGATTTTAAGCATAAAAGTATCATTTTAGATCCTCTAATAACTACATATTTAACAAACAAAATAATATAAAATAAGTCTATTCCTGCCAATTATTTTCTTTTTATAGTTTAACAACATCCTATGAGATATTAATCATACAAAAATATAAACATTTGCTCTTTACAAAAAACAGCCTAACTGAACTTATCCAAATTGCTCTGTATACATGTCTATCTTTGTGACATTTCAGTGAAAGCATATTACTGTGCTAGGCTTATATTCTGGTAGAGGTGACTAATAAACACATTCTTTGTCCTGAAGAGCTTGCAATCTTTTTAATAAAAACTTTGATCTTATATATATTAAAGTATTACAAGGAGCTCATAATAAAGTTAGTTTTAGAAATAACGGACTTAGGGAACAATATGCTTTTAAGTACAAATGGTAAAAGATACACATTTTAGAAGCCTATTTCATAGACAGTTAAAAAGCTAAATCCAATATGTTTGACATGTATGAAGACTATTTTGAAAATGTCATTTGTTGATATGTTTTTCGATGTGAGTATCAGAATTGGCTTCGCTGTAAATCCAATAACTACTAGTGATCATCTGACTAAGAATCTTGAGAGTTCATTTACCAGTCAGCTACCCCAGTATATATTTAAAGTAAATACCTCTTTTAGGCTGTAATTGTGGAGGAGCTTTGTATTGGAAATACAGAGTTATGGTTAACACCACCTTTGTAAGAGTATGTGGCTTTTATTACCAGGCTTTATTATCAATGTTATTTTGAACATTCTGAAAGTATCTCCACAATTCTCTGTTACCATTGGCTGTTAACATTGACTGTACATCATTGAAGGGAAATTCCTCACTTGAACACAGCTGAGTCATCGGAATGAGGTTACGATGAACTTCATAATTAGGATTCTCTGAAGTAGAATTCTGTCTGTTTATCTATCTATCCAGTTGTGAAGCTACACATTTGGGAGCACAGGTGCAGATGCATTTCTGAGCTTTGGTACTCCAGGCATGTGCATTACATTTCCTATGATGCTCATCTAGTAACAAGTTAATTGAGCATCATGGGACATGCAGTGTCTGCAGCTGCATGCTGAAGGGGGGCTCAGAAAAACATCTGCCATGGTTTAGCTGTCACTAGCTTAAGAACAAGGTTATTTTGTACATACGAAATGTTTCTTCATCGTGCTCTGGTTGCTGACAGAGTCAGTAATTCGAGATCATTGAAGGGAAATCCCTGCTTGAACACAGATGAGTCATTAAAATGGGGTTACCATGAATTTCTACATTAGGATTTTTTTTAAATGAAGTGAAATTCTATGTATTTATCTATCTTTTTAATGATGAAACAACACATTTGGGGTCCCTGGGGTCCCTGGTGTAAGTGCACTTAAGCTGTGTACTACATTTTGCATGATGATTCCAGTAATACATGAACACCATGTCTAATGCTGTACCTACAACAGGAGTACAACAGGAGTAACATGGTTCATTAAACTTAATGACTGATATTTTTACATCACTTGTCAGCTCACAACAGATAACTTTTTATTGAATAGGCAATGGCAGGGTTTAGCACTAAATAGTTTTTGGCTACTTGTTGAGAACTATGGCCAAGAAGCCTATTACAATGAGGTGCTGATGTCATATAATAGTAAAAAACCAACTAAATTGCATGATTCTCATGTAGCACTATGTTATGGATGAGCATAAATTAGAAAATCATTTGGGTTTACACAGCTATTTAAAAAATACATGATTCCTTTAAAATATTTTTTTTTTCACAAAGGACAGATTACATTCTTGTTAAAGCTCCCGTGTGAGAAATGTAATAAAAATAAACATAAAATAATTTCCTATTACTTACATCTAAGTGTTTCCATGGAGCATATTTTACATCAGAGATGGTTATGTTAACAAGCTGGGGGTGAGATGGGACTAGAGCAGGCCGGTAAAAAATTGGTATCAAGCCAATGTTAAGTCAATGGGTACTGTACCAAGGCCGGTATTTTTTTGAGGAAAAGGTGGCAACCCTAGATGGGACTGGGTGTAACAAACCTGAATAAATAGACAGTGTGGTGGATTTCCCAAGACTTTAAAATGTAGATATTCAGGCTGATTTAGTCAGGTCAAAAAATGGTCCTATACGCTTGTATTCTAGAGAGGCAGAGGAGAGCTCACAAGTCTAGGAATAACGTGAAGAAGATTTTAAAACATTTAGAGTCAAACCAAATGGTACCTCCATAGAGTTCTATGTAAATAAATCAATAAAGTTAGTCACCAGCAATAGGGATTTTAGGCTCCGTGGCTCTTGGAATCTGTCAAGCCCCTCTATACTGTTTAAAAGAGGCATCAGTACTCAGGGATGTTGAGCACCAACCAGATAGAAAGTCAAGAGTCCACTGCATTCATCCATCATGGCAGATAAGCACCATGCGGCCAATCTGCTCCGTCGGATACAATTTGGTGTATGGTTTAGTGGCTTCTATCCCCAAAAGAAAGCATTGAATTAAATGTGACACCAGGTTACTTTCTAATTTACACTGGGAAATTAAACTGGACCAAGTGTCAGTGACAGTCGACTTACTTTAAATCAGGCTAAATAACTGGAAAATATAGGTCTCTTTTCCCCCTCTAACCCTGCTTTCCCCTTTGATTTTACTGTCATACTATATATTTTCTATCCTTTATCCTCTTCTTTTCTATGCCCCCCTGTTTCTCTGCACAGAATGCCTTGTATGAATCTGTTTTTCTTCTAAAAGGCTGTTTTTAAAATCATTTGTAGATAAAATTTGATATACTCTCAATTACAGCTAGTGAAATGCAGTTTGTCTGCTCCCAGGAGCATGTTGCTGGTTATAATTATCATGGGTATTGCTTTGATGTTGTAAAACCGAATTGTGGAGGGTTTTTTCACTTCATAACATAACATGATACTATGATATGTATGTTCTTTATGATTTCACACACGCACACATTTTATGTATGTGTGTGTGTGTGTATGTAAACTATATGTAATGTTGCAGGTGGCTTTATGTTTATATAAAACCAGCTAATAACATGAACAGTTGTGTCATGTAGAGTGGTCATTGACTATGTATAATCAGCCCACCACTTCTTGTTGTGAGAGACTGTGGGAAATAATCACTAAAAGTGAGGTGCAGGTGAGTTAAAGTGAGATCAAAATTCCATCTGACTTAATTATACATTATAAACTGCTACACCTGGTGAGTTTTTAGTTTGCCCAAAAAAATAGTTACAAATGAAGGGTTTAGATATTTGAAATGTTGGGTAGCTATAGAACATATAATCACCAACACCATTTTAATAATAAAAATGTTAAAGACTTTACAATGATTTTTTTCATTGTGTAGGGCCACACATAATAACACCGTTCTAGAGATTCACATTTTTACAATCATTGAATTGACTGGCACTCTTTACAGAAATACATGCGCATAAAGAGTTATGATCTTAGTTTGTTTTCACTTTGAGAAAACAGCACTGGCTTCTTACAGAGCTTTAGCTTTCTTCATTTTGTTGCTTTCCATTCTTGTCCCTCAAGCCGAATGTTTAATACTTGATTATTTTTGCTATTTTTATGGAAGTAATAAGTACAGGAGGGATTCTCCCCAAAGTGTTGTGTATGCTTTTGTTTATTTTCTACACCACTACTATTTTATAATAGATTGATTTGTTTTAACATCTTTGGATACATTATGTCACATGCTTTCTGTGTTCAATTGTTAGAATAAGTAACCATTCTTATTACTAATAACTTGTTGATCCAAGGAGGAATCCAGTTGGCATTATGGCTTCAAAAAAAGTATTTTCTTTCCCATTTTTAAGCAAAAATGTAAACTGCTTAAATGTGTTGTAGTTTATTATTGATGGGTTTTTTGCCTTCTTTCGGATCAACAGCAGCAACAGAGATGTGTAAATGGTTTAACTTGATGAGCTTTTTTTAATCTCTGTTTTATTCGAATTTAATATATCAAACTGATGTATTATATTCAATATAAAAACTTTGGTCGGCAATACCGAGATAAGCATTAGATGTTTGTAGGTAATAGCACTGGGGAGACCGCCTGGAATGAAAGAAAAAAAAGATTTAGAGTAAAGAGATGAAAAAGATCAGGGGAAGTAAATTGAAGGGACGAGGAAAGAATAGTAAGAGAGTCAAAGCAAAAGAGAAGATGTGGGGATAAACCCCAAGTGGTATAGTCCACTGGCAATAGGGGCATGTCGCCTCCCCCTCCCCCCCAAAAAGAGGCAGGTAAGTTACAATAGTGACCAAATTTCCATGTCCACCTATGTGTAAGATGGACTGGAGTGCTGGTGGAAGGGGGGGGGGAGGGCAGAAGGTAACATGAACTAGCATCAAGATGGTGGGGTGAGCAATAAAACATATTGTGTGCAGAGGAACCATTCCATAAAAAGAAACAGAGACGTGATAGAACATTAAAGCATTCGACAAGCAGATAGTCCATTGTGTCCACTGGTATATCCAGTGACAGGGTAGGTAGCATATCTGGTCCCTTTCAAGAGAAAGTCCAAGCCTGTGTCTAGTGGTCTTGTGGTGCCATTGACTTTTCCAGGTCAATCTTTAGCTGTATAGCATTGAGTGAGGGGCCATTCCATGTTGTTCCATGTTGAGTATATCAAATCAGGATTCTGGGTCATTGGGGTCCAGCAGTGTTGCTGAAGGGAGAAGATGTGAGACAAATCGGATAATATACCGTCAAATGGAATCTGGAATAGTTGACCAAGTGAGCAGTCGTGGGGTATAAATGTGTTTAATAAATCCCAATTCCTGTTTGGAGCTGGCTATTCTATACTGTGTTACAGCAGATCGGAGACATGGTTGCGTGGAGAGTTCTCTCAGGAGGCCAAAGGCCAGCTTGGATGGGCCTGTGGCACTCCCTTCACTCTGAGGTTGGGTGAAATACTTCATCTTAGTGCTGTCCATCAGCACAAAGTGAGTAGCAGATTCTTGGGCATTTCATTAACCCTGTTTTGCTGCCCCTTCTTGTTTTAAAGTCGGTTAATGAGTCAAGGAATAGTCGGTTCTGTGGAGCACTGCAGAAATGTGACCACCATGCCAGGCTATAGCTCTGCCCCAACTTGATTTTGTACATTTGTGTTACCATGGTTAACATAGGAGTATCATAAACAACACCCAAATATAAATAAATATACATAGGGATTTATAACTAAAGGAATACAATCAAGAATATCTAATTTGCATAAACTAAATAGGGAAAACAGAAAATACATACATTTGTTTTGGAAATGCATTATAGTACTGTGTTATTATAAGTTTTCCAGATGATATGGGCATCCATTACAATTTAAAGATAGGAGATTCATTGAATGCACTGAAAAGGTTTCTTTACTGTTAAAGTAGTTGTGGAATTGTGGAATACATTAACAAGTGAAGTTATTTTGGTAATTTTAAATCAATAAAGTTGGATGACTTTCTGACATATGAAACTCGTACAGGGCAGTACATTCAGAAATTCTCTGGTTTTCAAGTACCCGAGGATGTTACTTTTGCCTTTCCAGGGAAAAGGAGATATAATGGGATGTTAATCTAAGGAATATATTCATTTTATTTACCTCGGAATCATGAATGGCTGATTCAGCCTCGCCAGGAGTTGAACGCGCAACCCTTAGGGTTATAGATGTCTCAGGGTCAATAAAGCATCTGTTTTACTGCTTTTCTTTCCTTCATTAAGGATCATTCTAGCCTCTGAGAGTATTCAAAAATTAGCTAGCATCGCAGGATTATCAGACAATGATCTCAGTTTCTGCAGCTTAGAGTCAATAAATATCCTCAATTATGCATACACATGTCATAAAGTGAGGCCATTGGTGGTACAAGATTTGGCAGGCAAATCTCTGTTTGTTGATCTATAATAATAGTAAAAGAGCACTGGAGGACCTCCTGGTCAGATAAACCAAACATAAAGTAATCCCTCCGATTTCAGCCTGTTGAAATAACAAAGTGGAGCTTCCCTCAACGCCAGGCCATCCTGCCCGTACAATAGGAAAAAAAAAAGGAAGCAAAAACGGTTTGTGGAAGGAGCTCTCACTGTGTGGTTCATTTCCTTTTTTGTACTAGCCTGTTTTACGAAAGCATTAAACTCTGGCTTATTTTCACATACCTGCTTTGATTGTGAGCTCCTTCCGCAAACCGTTTTTGCTTCCTTTTTTTTTTCCTATCTATAATAATACAATGTCTTTTATAAACAGTAACAAGATGTCCCTCAGGATGGATAGCATCCCATGGTATTGCAGCACTGCGTAAACTTGAACAATTATTAAAGTCTGTTAAATATATCCCTAACCTTTTTAACATGGTTAAAAAGTTTAGTCAAGGCTTAAGTGTATTAATTTTATTGTTATGTTTATTTTTTAAAGTGGATTGGTTAACTTGAGATTGTTGTTTTGTAAGATTTACATTAAAAAAAACTATCCATGTCTTTGGTTTTACGTTGGTGTCATAATTTTTGGTCATTTAAGTTTTATTTACTAGGAACTATCTTGCCTCATCTAATAATATTTACACTTTGTAGTAAATGCTGCCTAATTTTTCCGGTACCCCTCCTGAGCTCATTTTTCACTCCGAACCTTAATGCCTGCAGCTTATTTTTCTAGTTAAAATTGCCAGGATACATCAACTGCTGAGAGTGGAGAAACTGTATTGGGAAATAACTGTACCAATTAAGCTAAAATGGCTGCCCCCATGAGGTAAATAATTGTGAAAATGCAAAATCCACATTCCCCCTTTAAATCAAGAGGGTGTGTTTGTCATAATGTTGTACTGCATTCAACAGGCCACTGCACAATAATGATTAAAAAATCTGGCAAAACGCGTCAGGCTGGTGGACACTTTATTATTACTTTCTCTGACACAAAGGCGATTGGGTCTATGAACCAACAAGAAATGTGAATTGTTTGTAATGGTAGATTTTATGTATGTTTTATATTTGTTTTGATTAAGTTCTGTTTGGACATTTAGAAAATGTTTGACACTATTATTTACCAGCATTCCAAAAATAACATTGTTCTTTTTAAATGGCAGCTACAATGGAAGGAGTAATCATTTTGCAGAACAACAGTCACATGGAAATGATACTTATGCACCGCTACATGTAGCTAAATGGTGTTCTGCCAATTGCTCCTTTTTCGTAACTGCAAAACCCCCATACATAATTCAATCAGACAGGAACAGGAGAAGGCAATGTTAATGGTGTGTTTGCTCTATCTCAGTCATTAATTATTTACCCAGACGTTGTTTAGCTCTGTACATTATACATTCCACAACCATTTAATTGTGGATCTGTTTCAACAACAGGAAATCTCATATTATTTAAATGAGAAATCGGACTCAGCTTCCAACATTGTTATGTTTGGTGTCAAAAAATGTAATATGACATGGGACTAATATGTTAAGAATTATTTAGATACAGATTGTGATGTGTTGTATCTAGCAAGGTTTTGGATAATAGTGAGGTTTCTGCATTAGTCTTCTTACTGAAGTTTCTGTATTAGGCCTCTCCATATTCAAATACACATACTGATGATTGTTACTCTCTGCCGAGGGTGGATACCACCTGATTTCAAATTCCATATCAGAGTTCACCTGGTTCCAGGCCAGACATTGACTAATTTTGAACTGTCAGAGGTGAATGGCAATGCGGCCGTCTAACCACAGCAGTGTAACTGTCAGTGCTTCCAAATACAGTAATAACCCCCCCCCCCCCCCTAATAAATTAACAACCCTAAAACTAACCCTGAGCCCTAATACTAGCCCCTGAACCCCAATACTAAGCCCTTATAATAATCCTAATACTAATCCTTAACCCTTATACTAACCCCTAATACTAATTCTAAATGTTAATACTAACCCCTAATATGAATCGTAAACCATAATACTAACCCCTAATATTAACACTGATCCTAATCCCTAATATTAATAATATTAACATTCTATATGATCCTGTAATGAACTGTCCGGAGATGACTTGTCCTGCGTTGATCTCTCACGGGATGAACTGGCCATTGTGTGGGTGATCGTGATGAAGTGGCTACATAGAAGCAGTCGCGATGAACCATCCCATCCTCAGGTCATATATGATTTACATTTTTTGCAATGCAATTGCTGTAAAAGTATATTGTATAATATTATATAAGTATATATATACAGATATACAGGGAGTGCAGAATTATTAGGCAAATGAGTATTTTGACCACATCATCCTCTTTATGCATGTTGTCTTACTCCAAGCTGTATAGGCTCGAAAGCCTACTACCAATTAAGCATATTAGGTGATGTGCATCTCTGTAATGAGAAGGGGTGTGGTCTAATGACATCAACACCCTATATCAGGTGTGCATAATTATTAGGCAACTTCCTTTCCTCTGGCAAAATGGGTCAAAAGAAGGACTTGACAGGCTCAGAAAAGTAAAAAATAGTGGGATATCTTGCAGAGGGATGCAGCACTCTTAAAATTGCAAAGCTTCTGAAGCGTGATCATCGAACAATCAAGAGTTTCATTCAAAATAGTCAACAGGGTCGCAAGAAGCGTGTGGAAAAACCAAGGCGCAAAATAACTGCCCATGAACTGAGAAAAGTCAAGCGTGCAGCTGCCACGATGCCACTTGCCACCAGTTTGGCCATATTTCAGAGCTGCAACATCACTGGAGTGCCCAAAAGCACAAGGTGTGCAATACTCAGAGACATGGCCAAGGTAAGAAAGGCTGAAAGACGACCACCACTGAACAAGACACACAAGCTGAAACGTCAAGAATCCATGGATGGCAGGCTTTTGAGTGTCCTTGCAAAGAAAGGTGGCTATATTGGTCACTGATTTGTTTTTGTTTTGTTTTTGAATGTCAGAAATGTATATTTGTGAATGTTGAGATGTTATATTGGTTTCACTGGTAAAAATAAATAATTGAAATGGGTATATATTTGTTTTTTGTTAAGTTGCCTAATAATTATGCACAGTAATAGTCACCTGCACACACAGATATCCCCCTAAAATAGCTAAAACTAAGAACAAACTAAAAACTACTTCCAAAAATATTCAGCTTTGATATTAATGAGTTTTTTGGGTTCATTGAGAACATGGTTGTTGTTCAATAATAAAATTAATCCTCAAAAATACAACTTTTTTTTCATATCACTATGAATACAAATATGTAATGTGGCCCAATACACACATGCATTTCTGTTCATCAGGCCCACTTCAGAACAAGCTTAGACACATTTGGAGTCTATTGTTTAGTGTTTGAATTCTGAGATACACCTTGTGTGTGTGTATATATGTAACAAAACCTTTTCTGTAAATGTATAAGGGTCTACTAAATAAAGAGAGAACACGGAATTGAGGTGGGAATTTCAAACTTATGGTGCAAGTAGCTGAGTTGGAATTAATCTCCCATTCACCGGCATTGGATAATTTTTTTGCCAAAAGTCTGAAATCCCCATCTAAATTCTCTTTATTGAGTAGACGCTATAGTTTAGTATAATGACACTGATCACAGCCTCTTAACAGGAAATAGATTTCAGTATGGTTCGGTTACATATGTACAGCTTATATTGATTTACTAATCACATTTCCAACCCATAGATTCATTTAGTTTAGTTGAACAATTGTTTGTAAAGTCTCCTTGCAATCTTTCTGCCTTATGAAACTATCACAGCTTGCGCCTGATAAGAGTGAAAGGAAAGAGGTTTTCAATTTTCACCTTTCTTCAAATTTCTGAGGTATCATAACATGATTAGGTTGAGGTTTTGACATTTGTTATATAGTGTGATTGCAGGTAGGACTTTCAAACTAAAGGCCAAAGTATCCGAGTTGGAATAATACCAATAATCCCTGCAATTCGCTGCAAACCCCCTCTTTTTCATAAATACAGATTTTTTTTTTCTAAACAGTGCTCTTGTTTTGTTTGTGCCTTTAAGTTGCCAATGTGCCAACTGATGTCATAAGTGAGCCTTTTGGTCTTACATTCTTAAAGAGGAGTAAACATTGTAGTTTGAGCTGAAACAAAATGGGAGGGAAGGGAAGCAAATTGAAATGCCTGATATTTGGCTATTATAGTAAAGGTAACCTCCATTTCAGGAGATTTTGACCCTTATTTTTCCAGAACAGAATATGACCAAAGATCAGCCTGATATCCATGGAAATTGACAAATTTATACTGTAATCAGCTATAATGAGTAGCCAAATTTTGGAAAATTCAGAATTTCTGGCGAGATCAGTCTATATTGAGTAGACCCTTAGGTGTACTGATTTGGTGTTCCTGGCAAGGGCAGGGCTGTCCAGCATTTTGTTCTCCATAGCTGTAGGATATGACATAAAATTCAATGCATTAGTGCACCTGTATAATAAGTTATAGTAAGTGATGGAAGACTGACAGACACATCTGCACGCTGTCTATTACATAGAGCTAAATTATGTTCACCTGTCAATCGCCCTTTTGCTCCTTTAATTTACATGTCAATCACAGGGCATTCTTTGAAATGTCTCGAACATATTGTATTATAATGAATGCTCTATGGATATTTATACACTTGGTCATGCTGTATATAGTGGCACAGATAATGTACTATATCTCTTGATTGCCCAACATTTGGCAAATACTCCAGAATTACTTCATTTTGCCTTGATAAGTGTGGCCTATTATGCATATGCATCTTCTTCATGCTATAAATCTTCATTTAAACATTTTGCTGATACAGAACCATCAGATAAACTCAATCCATAGCTATTTTTCTAGTAAAGAGGAATCAGGCAGAAAAAGTAATCATCTAAACCAGTGTTGACCAACTTGCCACAGGATACTTTTGGAAACTACATATCCCATGATGCTTAGTCAGTCACAAGGCTGACTCAGCATCATGGGATATGTAGTGCCCAGTATCTACAGTGCCAAGATTAGCCATCACTAATCAAACCAGACAGATGGTCATTAAATTAGTCAAGAGACAAGTAGCTAGAGAATTATAATATACATTTTAACTACTCTACTCTGTTTAAAAAACAAACAAAAAACATTTAGCCCATTTTGTGCAAGAAGAAATTAGAAAAAGCATTTAGTGTCATTTTAATGTGTTTAATTCATATTTCATTATCTGCAAACCATAAACTCCCCATGTTAATTATGAAACCATCTCTATGCAATAAAATATCAACTTACATAATATTTTAGTAGAATACGCAACAAAATGTAACTAATAATTGCAGCTATACAAAATAACCTTGTTAACTCCTAACAATAATGTTGTCTTGAATTATATATTCATCTAATCAACAAGTGATACGAACCACATATACATCAGAGCATTATTTCCTAATCTTTATCTGAACTCCAACTGCAGGATGTATCAGTGTCTCTGAGTGTTTGTGTCAACATCAAAATGTGTTATCAAAGTATCCAGGTGCATAATTACATTTTTGTCTGGAGCATGCAGCTGAATTAAGTGTCAAGAATATGTTAGATACTGCTGAAAAACATTTGTAAAGGGCACACAGCATGTGCAAAAAGATACATAATAATGACACATTTAAAAGTGTCAGATGTTTTACAGCTTCACATCTGGAAATATAGTTTTGTCAAACCGCTTCGGTATTATAACAAGCAAATTTAAGAGTAAATACAAAATAAAAACATACTATTAACTTTAAGTCGGCTAATGCCATAGGATTTCAACACAGTATTTTCAACACTGATATAGAATGTTATTTGTTTAAAATGTAAAGATCAAGTGTTAAACTGTGATCTAGCTCACTATAATTATTTTGTCATTTTACTGTAGTTATATTTGCAATAAATGCAATAAGTCACTAGTGCACCTATTACTGGTTTGAGAGGTGCTTTTTCTAAGCAAAAATGTGCCGATTTTTGGCACCAAAAAGAGCCTCTGAATTAAGGATGTATTCAGATTACATTGGTTGCACTCAGGTAGCTCCGATGTGACTCCGAATATGTCCGCTATTCGGACATCATCGTCAGTTCTACACCAATGTACAATTGTATCTAAAATATGCCCAAAGCACACTAAACTGAAGTGGTAGCCTCTATCCTCCGCATGGGGAGGATAGATGCCCATATCAGGGGGACTTTGGCTACTGTGCAAATAGAGGAATTTGTCATAAAGTAATAAATAAATGTTAACAAATAATAATAAAATAATAATAAAAATATGACCCCTTGTGGCCCCACATACTAAAATATGGCCCCGTGGAGAAGCCCACTGGCCCCAAGTGGCTAATATCTTTATATGTGGGGCCAGTGGATCAGCCTGCTGCCCCCATATGTACCTTGATGGCCGCCTGGCAAAAATGGGCTTCCCTGCTGCCCCCATATATGAAGGTATGCCCCCCAGGGGCCAGAGCAATGCTCCTGGCCCATAAATACATACATAATTATGACCCAGTGGGGCCACAGGATGCCCAGTGCCCATGGCACTGTAAACAAATTGAGTTAAATAAAACTGATGACATTAAAAAAAAACATCCAAGTGTAATCTTTTATTCCATGCATATGTAAAACATTACATCTTACACATTTCAACTTATGGAATAGCTCTTAACCATAGTCCTGTGCAAGAAGCAACCTTAACGTTTAGTGCCTACAGTACTAAAAGTGCATGATTATGAGAGGCAGAGGCTTTGAAGATAATTCCAGGCTGGCATATACACCCCAATGAAAAAAACACACATATTTTACATATACAAGTATTTTTAGTTTTGTAGCCATATCACCTAGAAAAAAACCTTAATTTTATTATTTAATTTTTAGGTGATTAGGCATTTTAACACCATACACAGTGGTGCCTAATATCACAAAACTCTCAGCCCAAAAACTAACAGTAATAAAACATTATAATATGAATGTAGAGAATACAAAGTGATAAATAATGATCTATACATATACAGACTTGCAAGCAAATTCATAAATTAAAAAAATAACATATCTAAATGTGTTTGTTTGTAACATCATCTTGTGACTTGATATGCAAATTAGACATTTTCCACTCAAAGTAGCTCATTTGCCATAAGGTGAAAAAAAACAAGTTTACTTAAATTATTATTTTATTTTTTTTAGCAATTCTTCTAACACAATGCATAAATCTTTTTTGATATTTTTTTTTATTTGTTACAGTCGCATTATAAATAGAACAAAACACAACCAGGCACTTCCCAATGCCTCTAAATAAACACAATAATGTTTCATCTGTTATCCACAACACATCCTGGTTCCCCACCAGGGGAAATAAAACATTATGCTAAAAACCTAACACCTAACGCATTTTGTGCCCATGCGTCACTTAATTGCTGGAAGAGGACCTGCTCCCTCAGTTGCCACCAGGGAATGGAGTCTTCCCGTGTTTAGCTATAATCAATTTTGTAGCAACAAAAAAATCTAAGGACAGCAATGATTGGCTTCCAGTCTTGTTAGGCCAGTTTAGATGTAATAACGCCATCAACGGACTCTTTTCCAACTTTACCTTTCCTACTATAGCCAATTTTTCAAAAACTTTCAACCAGAGATTTTTAAACATATTGCATGTCCACCACACGTGCAGATAATCTCCCACCTTGGATTCCCGTCACCAGCCTTTGTTACTATTCTCAGGGGCGAATTTGGCAGTTCTGTTAGGGACTGGGAACCAAAAATTAGCCAATTTTAATTGATTTTCCCAGACCATAACACAGTGGATTGAGTCAGACAGAAATCTAATGGACGTTAACCAATCCTTTTGAGAGATTTCTGATCTTAGAATCTTAGCCCGTTATTTTCCTGGCGTCAATTTCTTCGCTGGCTGAGAATTTCATGAGACTTTGACATAACTTGAAGTACAGTTTTTTGATTAAACACTATTTCCAAAGCCCCAGCTATTTTCTTTTTTCCTTGAAACAATGTACTACTTACATAATATTTAACTCTAAGGTATGAAAAAATCTCTTTGTTTGGCAAATCATATTCCTGGGTGAGTTGGCAAAAGGTTTTTACTTTCTTTTCAGAGAGCAAATGATCTATAGTATAAATACTAGACATGTGCATTCGTTTTCGGACGAATGCATTTTCGGACGAAAATAGCATTTTCGTCCATTCGTCCGAAAAACGAATAACGAAAATTTTAACTAACAAAATCCGAATGAACGAATGGTTAATAAACGAAAATCATTCGTTCATTCGTCCATTCGTCCATTCGTGCTATTGGCATTCTAAACCGAAATAGAGTCGGTTTACAATACCAATAGCATTGTACTACATTCCATAAACCGACATGAATGACTTTCGGTTTATGGAATGCATGTAATGCTATTAGCTTCCTATAAACCGAAATTGAGTTCCCATTCATACGAATAGGTCAATTGACCTATTCGTATGAATGGGGACTCTTTCGGTTTATAGAAAGCCAATAGCAGCATGTATTCTATAAGCCGAAAGTCTTTAAAACAAACGACGTTCGGTTTATAGAATACATGTAATGCTATTGCTGTTCTATAAGCCGAAAGACATTCGGCTTATAGAACAGCAATAGCATTACATGCATTCTATAAACCGAACGTCGTTCGTTTTAAAGACTTTCGGCTTATAGAATACTATTGGCATTCTATAAACCTAACTAGAGTCCCTCCTCATTCATAAGAATTTCTTATGAATGGGGACTCGACTCTAGTTCGGTTTATAGAAAGCCAATAGTATTCTATAAGCCGAAAGTCTTTAAAACGAACGACGTTCGGTTTATAGAATACATGTAATGCTATTGCTGTTCTATAAGCCGAAAGTTCGGTTTATAGAATAGCAATAGGAATACATGTATTCCATAAGCCGACAGCCTATAAACCGAACGTTCGGTTTATAGGCTGTGGGCATTTTACTACACGGAGACAAAGTCTCCATTCATAATTTTATGAATGGAGACTCTGTCTCTGTATAGTTAAATGCCGGCTTTTAACTATACGGAGACAAAGTCTCCATTTATAATTTTATGAATGGAGACTCTGTCTCCGTATAGTTAAATGCCCACAGCCTATAAACCGAACGTTCGGTTTATAGGCTGTGGGCATTTAACTATACGGAGACAAAGTCTCCATTCATAATTTTATGAATGGAGACTCTGTCTCCGTATAGTTAAATGCTATTGTATTCTATAAACCGACTCTATTTCGGCTTATAGAATGCAATAGTACTACGAATGGACGAATGAACGAATGATTTTCCTTTATTAACCATTCGTTCATCCGGCTTTAGTTAGCTTAGCATTTTCGTTCTTCGTTTTTCGGGCGAATGGACGAAAATGCAATTTTCGGACGAAAATGCATTCGTCCGAAAACGAATGCACATGTCTAGTATATATTCACATGTAAATTGCTTTTTAAATAAAAAATTATGATATAAAAAAATCTTGTTTTTATTTCATTTTATGTGACAATGCTGCCTCTCTCTTTCCCTTGCCCCCAGATTTGTCGCTCTCCCCCCCTTAGTGTTGTCTCTCTCTCACCCTCCCTTTGGCTCCCCCCTCGCTCACCTTGTGTCTGTCTCTTCCCCCCTTCCCTCCCCTTGTTTCTCTCTGCCCCCCCCCCCTTGTTATTCTGTCCCCCCCTCACCTGTTTCTTGCTCCCTGGTGGCTAGTGGGGGCAGCCGGGGGATGTATGCACTATACATAATAGACGGAAGTGTCGGGCAGCATGGAGGTTGTCTGCACGATTCGTGCAGACATCCCCCAGCTGCCCGATTCTCCCTGGTGGCTAGCGAGGGAGCGGAGGATGTCTGCGCGATGAGCGAGACCTCTCCTGCTGCCGCCCGGCATGACCGCCGGGACTTCTATGATGAAGCTGGGTACTTCCGGCTTCCTCATAAAAGTCCTGGCTGTCGTTCCGGGCGGCAGCAGGGGAGGTCTCGCTCATCGCGCAGACATCCACCGCTGCCTCGCTAGCCACCAGGGAGAATCGGGCAGCTGGGGGATGTCTGCACGAATCGTGCAGACAACCTCCATGCTGCCCGACACTTCCGTCTATTATGTATAGTGCATACATCCCCCGGCTGCCCCCACTAGCCACCAGGGAGCAAGAAACAGGTGAGGGGGGGACAGAATAACAAGGGGGGGGGGGCAGAGAGAAACAAGGGGAGGGAAGGGGGGAAGAGACAGACACAAGGGGAGCGAGGGGGGAGCCAAAGGGAGGGTGAGAGAGAGATAACACTAAGGGGGGGAGAGCGACAAATCTGGGGGCAAGGGAAAGAGAGAGGCAGCTTTGTCACATAAAAGGAAATAAAAACAAGATTTTATTTATATCATAATTTTTTATTAAAAAAGCAATTTACATGTGAATATATACTAGACATGTGCATTCGTTTTCGGACGAATGCATTTTCGTCCGAAAATTGCATTTTCGTCCATTCGCCTGAAAAACGAAGAACGAAAATGCTAAGCTAACTAAAGCCGAATGAACGAATGGTTAATAAAGGAAAATCATTCGTTCATTCGTCCATTCGTAGTACTATTGCATTCTATAAGCCGAAATAGAGTCGGTTTATAGAATACAATAGCATTTAACTATACGGAGACAGAGTCTCCATTCATAAATTTATGAATGGAGACAAACGTATAGTTAAAAGCCGACAGCCTATAAACCGAACGTTCGGTTTATAGGCTGTGGGCATTTAACTATACGGAGACAGAGTCTCCATTCATAAAATTATAAATGGAGACTTTGTCTCCGTATAGTTAAAAGCCGGTGTTCTGACAAATTTCTGGAGCAAATTCTCCTGCGCAATCGCAGGAGAATTTGCTCACTGCGCATGCGCATAAAGTTACAGCTGATAACTCAGCTGTAACTTTGTGACCACCGTGCATGAGACAGCTGCGCAACCCACCTCCCGCCCCCTCACACCCGCCGCACACCCCTTCTTACCAGATCATCGACCACAGCGATACACAGCGCATGCGCACGCCTATCCAGCCGTTTGGGAATGCGCGCGTCCGTTGTTGTGTTCTTAAGGTGGTAAGTAACACGGGGCGTCGGGACATAAGGGGGCAAGCATCCTGGTGAGGGCTGCCTCATCTTGATGGGATTTGTGATCCTCCTGCTGTATTATTGATGCAGCAGGAGGATCACAAATCCCATAAAATTATGAATGGAGACTTTGTCTCCGTGTAGTAAAATGCCCACAGCCTATAAACCGAACGTTCGGTTTATAGGCTGTCGGCTTATGGAATACATGTATTCCTATTGCTATTCTATAAACCGAACGACTTTCGGCTTATGGAATACATGTATTCCTATTGCTATTCTATAAACCGAACGTTCGGTTTATAGAATAGCCATAGGATTACATGTATTATATAAGCCGAAAGTCTATAAACGGATCGTTCGGTTTATAGGCTTTCGGCATTTTACTACACGGAGACAAAGTCTCCATTCATAATTTTATGAATGGAGACTCTGTCTCTGTATAGTTAAATGCCGACAGCCTATAAACCGAACGACTTTCGGTTTATAGACTTTCGGCTTATGCAATACATGTAATCCTATGGCTATTCTATAAACCGAAAGTCGTTCGGTTTATAGAATAGCAATAGGAATACATGTATTCCATAAGCCGACAGCCTATAAACCGAACTAATAAGAGACAGAGTCTCCATTCATAAAATTATGAATGGAGACTTTGTCTCCGTGTAGTAAAATGCCCACAGCCTATAAACCGAACGTTCGGTTTATAGGCTGCCGGCATTTTACTACACGGAGACAAAGTCTCCATTCATAATTTTATGAATGGAGACTCTGTCTCTTATTAGTTAAATGCCGACAGCCTATAAACCGAACGACTTTCGGTTTATAGACTTTCGGCTTATGTAATACATGTAAACCTATGGCTATTCTATAAACCGAAAGTCGTTCGGTTTATAGAATAGCAATAGGAATACATGTATTCCATAAACCGACAGCCTATAAACCGAACGTTCGGTTTATAGGCTGTCGGCATTTTACTACACGGAGACAGAGTCTCCATTCATAAAATTATGAATGGAGACTTTGTCTCCGTGTAGTAAAATGCCCACAGCCTATAAACCGAACGTTCGGTTTATAGGCTGTCGGCATTTTACTACACGGAGACAAAGTCTCCATTCATAATTTTATGAATGGAGACTCTGTCTCTTATTAGTTAAATGCCGACAGCCTATAAACCGAACGACTTTCGGTTTATAGACTTTCGGCTTATGTAATACATGTAAACTTATGGCTATTCTATAAACCGAAAGTCGTTCGGTTTATAGAATAGCAATAGGATTACATGTATTCCATAAGCCGAAAGTCTATAAACCGAAAGTCGTTCGGTTTATAGACTTTCGGCTTATAGAATACAATTAATACTATTGCCTTTCTATGAACCGAACGAGAGCCCCATTCATAAGAATTTCTTATGAATGGGGCTCTCGTTCGGTTTATAGAAAGCCAATAGTATTACATTGCATTCTATAAAACGAACGAAAAAAATTAACGAAACGAAAATAATGAACGAATTTCGTCTGAAACGAATGCACTAATGAACGAAATTCGTTTTAGACGAAATAAATAACATTTTCGTCCGAATGGACGAAAACGAAACGAAAATTTTAGTTTTGCACATGTCTAATAAATACCCTTATTTTTCCAACTACCCAATGATAAGTCTTAAACTCAATAATGTCCAAGTTTAGAGTATTTATTACCTTTTTATGTATATCTAGTTTTTTCTTAATTTGTCCCCAAGCTGCAATCAGATTTTTCAGTATAAAACTGCGTGTACTTAGTTTATTATAATTTTCCAAAATAATTAAATTCGGGTCTCCCATATCAGAAATCGTTTTTTCAATGTGGAACCAAATTTCATCATGTATCCCCGGAAGTTGCATTAAGTAAATATGTCCAATCATATTGGCCAAATAGTAATCTCTTATCAATTGAACTCCCAGACCTTCTTTATTAATAGGCAAGGCTATTCTCTTTGCAGCAATTCTGGTGTTTTTACCGGGCCATTTAAATCTAATAAAGCTTGAATGGGCTAGATCTAACCAACTCTCCGGTATTTGTAATGGAAGATGCCAGAAGACATTTAGCCATTCAAGAGTTGTTGCTACAGTAGAAAACATGTTTTTTTTTTTTTCCTGGTGTGCCAGAAAAGATCAGGGAATAGTTTTAGAGCAGACCCTCCTAGATTAATTTCCTTGTGTTCCTTCACCACCTTTTCCTTAAAGCTGTAGTGATGGACACATATAAAAAGGTCTCTTGGGTAGCTCTCCAACACCCTCTTTGGCTTAAGCAGGCGGTGAACTCTGTCTATTAGCTTTTCTTTTCCTTCATTTTTAAGTCCCTGGGCCTGGAAAATTTTGTACAAAAAGTCCTCTAGTTTTTCTCCTTCGATTGTCTCATGGACACCCCTTATTCTGATGTTGTTTCTATGCTGGCGATCTTCTAGATCAGAAACTTTATCTTCAAGAGCCTCATGTTTTGCTAGTAAACGAGAGTAATGATCTTTAAGTTATGCTTGTTGAAAATCCAAACCACCTAGTCTGTCGTCTATACTTTGTACTTTTAGAGCTTTTTGAGATATGTTTCTTCAGATTATTTGCATGTTTTTGGATTTCATATGTTATTTTCTCTGTAAGTTCTGCTAGGGATTTATCCCAACTTGCTGGAAGGGGGGCTATAAGAAATCTTCCCTGAGTCTCCATCGCCCTCTTCTTTTGTATTATCGTCCAATGGCAAACTTTTCTCTTGTTTGGACCACTCTTGGTGATTGTTGGGATAAAAAGTTGGAGAGCTGTTTTTCCGTTTTACCATTCCTCTTTTCTCTTTCTCTCTCCTTCTCTTTCTCCCTTTTTAGGGACTTGGTCTCGGTACCCCTTTTAATCACCATGAGGTTAGTTTGCTAGCCAAGGATAAAAGGAGTTATCCTACTCGTAATTCATGTTTTAGTCAACTTTCTTAAGTAGCTATTTCAGACTTATAAGCATTAAGGATCAGAAATAACACTTTCAGGTCCCTGTTAGATTTAATTTACAATGAACTGCTTATGAACTTATAGGTTTCCAATAAGCATATAATGTCTTCTCAATTCACAGCTTGAACAATATTTGACAGCTTATAAAATACATGTAATCCTATGGGCTTTCTAGAAACCGAACGTTAGGTTTATAGTAGAAAGCTCATAGGATTACATGTATTCATAAACCGAAGGTCTATACGAACGACCTTCGGTTTACCCAATGTTAAAGTATAGGAGGTGGACCGAACATCGCAATTGTTCGCCCGCCGCGGCGAACGCGAACATACGATGTTCGCCGGGAACTATTCGCCGGCGAATAGTTTGGGACATCTCTATTTGGCAATTGAAAGCCAGTGTTTGAGATGATGGCTTCTTCCAGACATGGTACTACTGACCGGATTGGTAATAAATATGGCTAAAATTTTCGGGATGCTAGGAGAAACTCTGCCATGGCAAGGTAGAGAATTGACTCTGTCTGGAATAGCAACAGATGAGTCCTGTAAGTGTCAGTGAAACCTGTCCATAATTTGGGACAGCTGGGATCTCAACAGCTGTACCATGCTGATGTTACCCACCTCACCACTGTTCCCACCACACCTGCATTGAGAATACAGAGCCAGTGAACAAGAGGCTTTACACATTCTCTCTCCCTATTGAAGGGACACTACCACTTACATAAGATGTAACTATATAAACTTGTCATTTAAAACAAGCACATATATAAATCATATGCCACTGTTTTTTTTTTTATATATGACTGAATTTATTGCACATTAAATGAAAAATAATATTATGTGTTTATCTCCTGGCTCCATTTTGTGAATATTTACCATGATACATTGTGTCTGAAATCTTCCAGCCAGTCTCACTTTACAAATGTGGCAAAAGCCTGCATGATGATGTCATAAGATACTCCCTTGCTCTCTTACTGACTCCTGTGCATCATAGTGGGCCAGACTAGGTGGTTGTGTACAGCTTTCTTTTTTACCTGTCTTCCAACACAAAACAGGATCATAAACTCCATCCCCTTTTGATGTAATAGTTACATTACCCTCCCATTCAGTGGGAGTCTAAGGTCAAAATTCAGACTTATAAAAATTTGTGCTGTACAGTCACTAGGGGGTGGCACCCCAAAACACTATATTTCACAAAATGGCGGCACCCAGTCACACTTGTTTAGTTACATATTTTATTAAATACATTCACATAACAAAAACAAAAGACATATCTGAAATCAACAATACAAAATAAAATTGTCCCTTCAAACTCCAAACTGTAATTGCTTGTGTTCTAAATTAGTGTTTTGATTCAAACATTGTTTTTTTAAGGAAATGCATTGCTTTCTTTTGAAGTCATATTTATCTTTATAAATAAGAGTTTAATATGATTTTTTTTTAAATTGTACATGCTCCTTGTTAACATTTATGACATGCCAAGAAAGTCATGTGTCGTTAAGGGAACATACACTGAATCAAGGTAATTTAAAATGCAAAGTGAAAAATAGCCTCATGTGTCTCGTATTATCAACAATGCTTATTCATAGCATGCGTGTGATAGACACAAGGCTATCCTAGCTATAAGACCGGGAAAGGGGGATTAATAAAAGTACTCCAAAAAAATTGGGCAGACTAGATGGACCGAATGGTTCTTACCTGCCGACACATTCTGGTTTCTATGTTTCTATGTTTCTATGGGCATATAATAGGCATATAATATCACATATGTGAGTAAAAACTTTGTTGTGATACTATGGGGGCATGTATAAACATGGTGCACACGCATATTGCACCAAATACTGACGCAATCGGTGTGTGTGCCAATGTATAAATCAGACTCACAGGCGTCTGCGTTATCTACGCTGAATGTGTAGATTTCGTTTATAGCGGTGCTCGCTGTGCCAGCACAGCCTATTTGTAAAAATAGGTGCACCTGAAAAGCGCCTGATTTGTAAGTTGGGGAACCTTCCGCCAAGCACAGTTTGCCGGAGATCCCACTCTTCCAGACTGCAAAGTGTTGGGAGTTATAAAAAAGGGCATATAAAACAGCGCATATCTGCTTAAGCTCTGTTGCTAGCCTAAAACTTTTACCCTGTATGTTACCTGGATTTCTTACACATCATCATTTTATCATGTAAAATAAAGCTGACCTTTTCTTGTACTACTCTATGTGATTGCTTATATTTGGCAAGCAAGGTATAAGATATAGGCTGTCAAAAGTGAAATATTAACATATATAACATTCCCAATGACTTAGAAACAGGGCATTGTCCGAGCACATGCTTCTAGTACATACATTTGATGAAACACACACATTTTAAAAATACACTGTTCTCATTTTGCCAGATGGCTTTAAGTCCATTAGGTTTGGAATCAGCAATTCAACTTTGTGAAAGCACCATCCAGATTTATACATTTGAATAGGCATTTCTCTTGAACAAAGTGAAGAGTTAAGATACAGACTGTTCTGGATCCACCAATGTGGATATACAGCCATATGTTAAACCAAAAAGTTTCAATGACACAGAGACAGAAGTGTTTGTAATGTTTCATGGAAATAGAACTCCATCTATCATCAGTAAACCAAACATAGTTGTATTTAAAATATTAATTTTATTAATCCATAATGCTTTGCTCCTGGTAGAAATAGACCACTTAAATGCATAAACATTTTGTTTAATTTAGTCACTTCATGTACTCCTGGAATAGAATACATTGTGTGGACTGTAAGTGGTCTTGCTCTTGTACACAGTTGGATCTGTTAACAGTGCAACATATTGTATGCTGACATAACTAGAGAGACAGGAGATTTCCTTAATTTGAATTAAATTATTCTCATTGGTTCCTGCAGAAAGACAAAAATAAATTTACTTTTACTCAGTTAGTGTGGGCATTCCTGTTTTCTTGCAAACTGCTATAATTTCACAATTTCATCTAGCTGTAAGCAATGCAAAATGTAAAACATGCATTTCAAATAACTTTGAAAGCACATCAAAATGCATCAATATTTGGAAGATGCATTTTGGGCACTAGACAGTCCCTTTAAGCATTGAAAACGCTTAAATGCCTTTCTTCTCAGATGAAGGCATTGCTGAGCCTGAGAAAAACAACACACATATATTTCATTATTTAGGGCTATACAAAAAACTTAATTTTTTTTAGCAGAACAATAATATGTTTTGTTGAATTTTATCATAATTCAACATGCTTGTTTGAGTTTGTCAAGTCCGTGAGAAAATGCAAGGATCCATTAAAATAGTGTTAGAAACATTGAAACATAAAATGTGGCTGGTAACATGAGGCTGGTGCCACCCCGGAGAGAGTGGGAATTCTACTGGAGGGAATCCAGGAGATGACGTCAGAGGAGAGCACAGAAGAAGTCTGTCTGCTGTCCTGCAATCTCTGGTTGGATTATCTGGAGGAGCAGAGGAGAATCACACAGGCACCTAAAAGGTCAAAAATGAAGTGGATGAAATGAGCAGTATTCTGCTCTGGGAGATGTGAGTTTAATACCATCTTGCACATTGCATGTTAACTCAAAAGCACACAACATTGACCCATATGTGTCTGTTAGTAAATTGGTACTCACTTTTAGATGCTGGAACCCAGATGCGAAGGAGATCACCCTTGCTGAGGCAGTACACAGAAAGAGAACTGGAAGTGGGTACAGGACTCTTTCAAGGGTACTATGCAAGCATGGGTGACAGGAAACAACGGAGGGTGGTCAGTATGACATGCCAGGGTAGGGATGCCTGAAGTAAGGGATGGTCGAATATACCAAGCAGAAGTTGGGGAGACAGAGGAGCAGAGGAGTCAAATAAGCAAGCCAGAGGGTCAAAACCAGAGAGCAGAAAGATAACAACTAACAAGAGCACAAGTAACCACAGAAGCTGCAGGGACAATCAGCGCCATTTTTAAGTGTGCTCAGGGTTTATATCGGGCAGACTGGGGTGTGTGGGAACAGCTTGGGGCTGGAGCCGCACGTGCATATTTAATATTCATTATGCGATGCGCACACGTGGGACTGGGACTTCAGGATGTGCTGAGCGGGCACCGAGGTATGGAGGTATTCGTTTTATATTTTTAATATACAGATTGAATTGCTCTCTATTTATAAACTGCCTGATTCAGTATCTTATATATATATATATATATATATATATATATTTGTGTGTTGGTTTTAGCACACCAAATCCACTGTTTTGCATAGAATGTGTTGACAGATAAAAACCTTTTGGCCCATCGAGTCTGCCCAGTGTTGTCTAACTTTTCAATATGAAGAGCAGTAAAAAGACACAAGGTTGGTATCCACTCTGCACTCTCTGTTCATTAAGGAAATTATTTTTTAGCATTTTAATAAAACTTTTCTATGTCATAATTGAAGAAATTCCAAGAATTCATTTTGTAACACACTGGTGAGATCACACAGTGGAGGAGGTACAGTATGTGCTCACGATTCTGTACCAAGGTAAATTTAATGTTTTGGCGTATTTAAGACTTTGAATAAATGTTTCAAATGGATCGTGCCCTCTGACTTCTTTTCTCATTAGTATTTGTTGTTAACGACCCAGGTATCTCTGAGCTTGTTAAAAAAAACACTGATGTTTCCATAGTGCCGATGAAGAAATACATTTTTATTTTATATCTGTTATATATAGTATATATCTGTTCGATCTCATTTGTTACCGGTGGATAACCGGTAACAAATGGAATATTTTAACCCATTCTGTAGTAAATAATCTTAATGAAAACCAGACCCATCTAGAGTAGACATACATGAAAGCAATGGCCACTTAAAAAAAACTGTCCCAATTAAAAGATTAGAAAACTTCCTGCTTGTACATAGGTGTTCTGTGATCCATGAAAACTCTCACCCGGTCCATGCCAAAAAAATGCATGTATTATTAATCTGACAAGTCTGCTGCATTGTCACACTAAGGTATCACGTATTTGATGCATCATTCCTTAGCACAATAATTGTTTTCCATTTATAAAACATGAAGTGCATTACTGGACTGCCTACTTTTCTAGACTGATACACTCTCCTCTGGATATCTGCCCACTTCCCCAAACTGTCAAATAATGAACTCCATGCTCTAACCTTTTCAATATTGTGATGGTCTCTCTTATAGACAATAGTGTATAATTATTAATCCATCACCAGAAGCTCCCTGCTTCATATAATCAATTTTCAAATTCTGTTGCTTTTGTCTTATAGTTTACCTTCCCAACACAATAACGAATCAAAGCTCATGATTATGCAGTCATTATCTCCTGGCTAGATTATTGCAAACATGGTTTGAATGATTTCCCTCTTACCTGCCTTTTCCCTTACTGTACCAAGGCTGATGTCATCCTCTCAGGAATGTAAAGATGGATTTCCCCCTATTCCTGAGCTGACTATTACTGGTCACAGCATGGTTTTTGTTTGTGTCATTAGACCTCTCCTCAGCTACTGCTGGTGCAGTCCTTGCTACTACTAACCAATGTCATTAGAACTCTCTTCAGCTACTGCTGGTGCAGTCCTTGCTACTACTAACCAATGTCATTAGACCTCTCCTCAGCTACTGCTGGTGTAGTCCTTGCTACTCCTAACCAGTTATAGCTTTGTGTACAAATAGACCGCCATAATATTATGACCACCAGCCTAATATTGTATAGGTCCCCTTTTGATGCCAAAACAACCCTGACCCGTCAAAGCATGGATTCCACTAGACCTTTGAAGATGTGCTGTGGTATCTAGCACCAAGATGTTAGCAGCAGATCCTTTAAGTCCTTTAAGTTGCGAGGTGGAGACTCCATGGATTGGACTTGTTTGTCCAGCACATCCCACAAATGCTCAATTGGATTAAGATATTGGGAATATGGAGACCAAGTCAACACCTTGAACTCATTGTTGGGTTCCTCAAACCATTCCTGAACCATTTTTGCTTTGTGGCAGGTAACACCATTTCTATAAAAGGGTATGCATGGTTTGCAACAATGCTTAGGTAGGCGGTACATGTCAAAGTAACATCCACTTGAATGGCAGCACCCAAGGTTTCCCATCACATTGCTCAAAGCATCACACTGCATCCACTGGATTGCCACCTGTCAGTGGTCATAATGTTATTGCCAATTGTTGTATAGAGACAGGAATTTTCAGTTTTTGTTAAATACATATTCAAAATTGCCAAACTGGGCAGTCATCTGGAAGGAGTTATTATTATTAAAATAAGAAAGATAGCTAACTGTCCTTAATATCTTTAATATTCTTACCTAGAAAGCTCTTCACAAAGAGTTTCACAAACTGCTTTTCATCTTTGATTTTTAAATAAGCCCTCAACTTGGTCCCTCCGTTCTGCTTATAACCTTGGCCTGTCCTCTGCTGTCCTTTTCAATTCTCACCTTTCTATATGTATGCAGGTGCCAAAGCTAATTCCCAAGAGCCGGTCATTCACTCTGAGGCAGCTCAAGAAGATGCAATGCTGCTTAATAAACAAGCAGCTTTGAATAAATGTAGCTCAATGTGCTGCAATGTTGTTTAATGAAGAACACATTGTAATGTCTGCATAATAACTCTGCACCGAGGCAGCTCACCGTGATATGACAACTATGTTGTTTCTTGCAGGTGCACAGTGCTAGTACCGCACCATTTTTTGGGACTTGGTGGGGCTGTTACTCAGTAACCTCTGCTAATGTTATGTCCAGTTCTATTTTCTAAATGCGTCCGCAATCCAAACGGCAAGGGGAATAAAGGACGAGAATAAAAGATTATTCTATTTGTGTAAAATCTTTAAAATGTTGAACAGCATTGGCCCCGAGCATGAACAGAACATGTACTTCTGTATACTACTGGTATACAAATTTAATGCTATAATCCTATAATACTGTGGTCTGTCCAGCTCAAAATTGCATGGCCACATACAGACACATACTTTCTAAGTTGCCCTAAATAAACCTACCACAAGTAAAATAAAGTCCTACCCAAATTAACTCAATCACACATATATTTGGAAATAATAGCGTTTTTTTACATTTACAAACATATTAAAACAAACTTTATGACTACTATGGCCATGAGGGGCTACAGGTGAAATTTGGAAAACAGGATTTCATGGAACAAGTCATGTGCCAAGATACTCTACAGTGCTAACTATTTAATTTTTGTGTATGATGACATTAATTCTGCTCTTCCAAAGCAGAGGGCACCTGGTAACGGAAGAGAGGTATCCTTAAGCCAAAAACATATACCAAAATACAATAACAATTAATGAAATGACCTTTGCAGTTTGACCCAAAATTATCAGAAAACAAGATTCCCACAATAATTAAAAATAGCCAATCCCGAATTCATGGTTCTACCTGCTGAGGTAGGTCATTCAGCTTCCCCTGCAGCTCAAAAGGAACTCTTGATTTTTAAGGTATTATACTTAATCAATAGACATTGTGAAGATACAGTTTATAATACAATAACACAAACAGTAATTGTGAAAGTGTCTGTCGTCATTTGGTTTGAGGGTTATAGGGCTAATGATGTAAATACTGCCTGAACCTTATCTGAACCTGTCCAAAGTAGTCTTTGCAACTGGTTATCTAGACAGCAGAATGCCACCTCTTTTGAAGTCAGTGATCAAGCTGGACCTGAGGATTCACAGTAAAACATAATTAGACTTTTGAACACATCTGTTCTGTTATCTTCTGGCCCTAAGGGTTATATTATATAGCAATTTGTATGTAAAGTTTATGTTTACAACAGCTGAAGCTTCAGTTCTGTCCACATAAGTACAGCTCAGTAAAAGAGCTGGCTTCACATACTGCAATACTGAGAGTAGAAAGGTTTGATAATCGTGCTAGGTTTTCTTCCGACAGATATTCAGTATTTATACTTGTAAAATCACTTTGTGCCGCTTGGTAAGAAACTCATTATAAAAGTCACAAATTATTTGTGAGTTCATCTATTATTTCTGCTTTCGTAATAAGATAAGTGTTTGAAAATACAATGTTAGTTGTCTAGTATTAACACACAACTTACCATACAGACAATAGAACCTCTTTGGCATATAACAACATTCTCCAATGCTGATTGGCACTTGTTTACCATGTGAAATTTAACTTAGCTATACTTAAAGTTGCCCGATTTTTCTGTATAAAATACAATCTCCTGCCCTCTCTCTATTTTGGTCTTCATAAAAAAATGGAGCCAGATCGGTCAAAGTACATTACATTAACATTTACTTATATAGCGCCAACAATTTATGTAGCGCTAGATACAGAGCATGGGAACTACATACTAAGTTAGATAAACTAGAACAGACTGCTACGTGAGGGAGAGAGCCCTGCTTGCAAGCTTACAATCTAGAGGAGAAAGGATACAAATTTTAAAAATTACCAATATTCAGCTACTCAGTATAGTTGATTTGGGGACTAAATCAGCTGTTCGAGCCATTTAGAAATCAAAACCTCGGAAGCATTCGGATCAGAGCAAGTTTATTATGAAAAGCAAAGATCTTCAGCTACCCAATATGTGCCGATCACCACTGAACACGCTTCGAATTTGGAAACACAAAATTTGCCCATAGCAATTCTCCATCTTTTAGCTTGAGAATTCAAATGTAAATGCCTCAAAAGTACAGTACAAAATAATTTTACATATAACTTTACACATATGCCCTAATATCATATCTGATACAAATATCCATCCTAATAGTATGTGTATGATATGTGGACATACAATAAACAATGTCCATGTGAAAAAAAACAGCTAAATGTACCCATGTACTAAGATAAAATATTATTAGGCTTTGCATCCATTATCTAGAGCCAAATTCTGTACCACAATTATAAGACCTGTTATAAAGCAAACAGCCTGGTGAACTGGTTTATATTATATGAGTTATTGGAATGTAAAGGTTTTTGAGACAATGGTGTATATCTTGTATATTAAGTCCCATTGTTTTATACTAAGTTATAATAGTATGTTTTTGGAAAAAAAAGATGACATACAGGCTCAGATTTAAAAAAAAATGTTTAAATGATGCACCAATGCAATTAAATATAATTTTGTCAAAAAATGTTCTAAGTGTCCTGTGATTACATCTCAGACTGATCTGGTATATCTCAGCACACACCTGTCTGGTAGTAGGACACACTGATATTATAATGTTTGCTGAAAGCAAAATGTGTGTCTCCAAGTGGAAAAGAGTATAGAAGGATCAGGGGAGGGCTGGGGCAAGGGTTGGTGTCTAACCTGACCTGGGATTGCACCACTAAATAGCCTAAAGCTTTCTATTACCCATGTGGATACCCCAAATAGGCACTTAAGCTGCTCTCACCAGTAGGTTTTGGACATCATTAGAAGCGTCACTGGGTTGCTTATGAGTTGCTGTATTATACAATTGTATAATATATTGTATAGATACATTTAAACAATTGTAAGTGAATACTGGCCTATGTCTACAAGCAGTTCTTAATCCCTTAGTGACATGACATTTTTACCTTGTCTTTCCCTTGGTGACATGGGCTATTTTGACATTTCTGGGGTGTTTGTGTTTTGCTGTAGTTTTCTTCTTTCTCACATACTGTACCCACACAAATTATATATTGTTTTTATTGCCATAAAAAGGTCTTTCTTTAGATACAATTATGCTCATCATATCTTATAATTTACTACAAAAGAATTCATAAAATATGACGAAAAAACAAACACTTTTTTTGTGAGTTATAGGGCAATAACCAAAAATAGTGTTTTTAATCTAACCATTTTCACCTATGGTGACCTTTTGACCCCAACATAAACCCTAAATTTAACCCTTACTCTAACCCTTATGCTGACCCTTAATTTATTCTAATTTTAAATTAATTGTAAACCTAACCCTTATGCTAACTCTAATTTAATTGTAAACCTAACCCTTATTCTAACCTTAACACTAGATGTTCAGCTAATTAAGCCTTTATTTTCATTGCAATGTTGCTGACTTCCTTTAGGGTGTGAGGAGAAAGACACAGACCGTGTCTCTCTCTCTCACACCCACAGTGTTTTTCTATCTCTCTCTCTCTCACACACACACACACAATGTCTCTCTCCCTCACACACACACACACACACACACGCACGCACGCACGCACGCACGCACGCACGCACATACACAATTTTCACTTGCATCAGCTTGCAACAACTGCCAAATTGACCTATTGTATTGGAAGTCAGGTAGTTAATTGTGTAAATACCAATGTCTCTAAACTCAATTCCAATTCTACTACGCTTACCTGAATATCTTCTGCATGATGTCAATCTCAACTGCTATTCCAGAATTCTATTGTTCTGCTTCTCTGTGGGAAAAAAAAAGAACATTTTATTATTATAATCAGTTAAATATAATGTCTTAAAATTCCATAGCACTAAATACAGCATGCAAAGGGTATTACAAGACTCGTCTGAGATAGACAAACCAATGGGGTTACTTTTGAGGGACCCTGCCAGCTGGGTTACAATAGATGATAAAAGCCTAAGGAATATTCTTGCACGTTACATTAAGATAACAAAAACTGTAATAATACGGAAAGAGTAGAAGGCTCTTATCATTTCCAATACCTCCGTATTTTATTCGAACAAAAGCATAGCTGTTTGTCAGCCTGACAGATTGGTTTCCATTCTGCTATGTAGATCAGAAAAATCACTTTACCAGTCATTGGGAGTGACAAAGAGTGCATAGTGATTTTCAATCAGCATTTAGCAGCATAAGTGGTGGGAGAAAAGAAGGGCTTGATGGAATTTTAAATGAAATAAGCTATTTTTTTTTTCTGTGACTGATGATTACAAATGACTTTACTGTGATTTGCAGGGAATACAAGACTTCCCATATTTTCCTTCCCTGAAAGCAGCATATTGTGTTGAAATATTTTAGTAGTAAATATATTGACGGCTATTAGACAAGTAATAAACTGTTTCACTTGGAATCTTGATGATTCAGCTGTGTGCACATTCAGCTACAAATAAAAGTTACTATTAATAACATCCAGTCAAGTGGAAGAAACAGAGAAGGAATAAACAGCAGTAGGTAGTGCAGTAGGGTCGATAAACTAAACTGGGAATTGTGAATTGCAAAAATCCAGACCACCATTGCTCCATTGGACCCAATTTTTTGCAGTGGGACAGAAATTGATAGTTGTTATCTAAATATGTTAAGGGACTAAAGGCATTTTACATCTGATTGTCAGTTACTGAACACTTGTTATAAACATCTAGTGACAATAAATTAACTTATGTTTAATTTAAATATTGTATCAAGTGCAGATCTTTTAAAAATATGATCCATGATAAAAAATATATCATTCAGATAGCTCCATGAAGGTGCTAATATGTTGTTTGGAATCTTGTGGCAGATCAGTCTCCCTCTTGGGTCAAAATTCTGAACATATCGCACCCCATGGATTGTGGATTGTGACAAGCCCTAGTCTTTTTAAATCTTATATGCAATTGCTGGGACAGTAGTTCCAGCAAGTGCAGCCCCCTTTTTAATTGCCATTTATTGTATGTGATCATTGTGATTCATTTTCACAGTGAGCACACAAATATGTTTTAAAAATAATAGCTGATCCTGGATCCAGGAAAGTCACGCTGCAGAATGCTTGTTACTATTAGTAAGATGTACAGGGGTGTCATTGGTCTGTGGTGTGAACGTAAGACAACCTCGATTATAAGATATGGTAATGGAATCATCTATGAATAATTCCCTAGACTGAGCAGCTCATGCTACTTTTAACTTATTTAATCATTTCTTAAAAAAACAACACACACTTGTGTTAACTTCATTGATTGTTTATTGGCATAAGCAAACAGGAAAAATGTACATTATATAATAGACTTTTATCTATGAAATAGATCTCACAGTTTTTAATCGAGAGTAGCCAGTTTAAGTGGAAACATAAACCCCTAAACAAAGTGGAGCTAAGGTATAAGAGAAGTGGGTCTCAGAAGAGACACGGAGAGAGGAAACAGAGGGGGCGGGGTATGGAATTTTAAGAATTCCGTCCAATACTATTTAGTTGACTTGATGGCAAACCAAACTGATTCACACGCTTGAATTGCAGCAAGAAAGTGGAATTTTACCAAAGGAAGACTACTTTATGAATTTAGAAAACTCCCAACTGCTGTTTTTTCCACTGAATGCTTACTTAGTATGATGTGTTTACAAGTTCAGAGATCCAATTTATATTTGGTGAATGAAAAGTGCCATAGAAAGAGAAGCAGGATACACATATTGTAACATAATAATGCACATGATAGACATAGTAAACATATGTCTCTATTTAAAAAGATGCTACACTTGTTTTTACATATTTTATATATGCTTTAATTATAGAAACACCATGACATGATCAGTAGCCAGCACTCCGATCAGCTCTGCATCACCTGAACACCCCCAAGAACACGCTCTGAATTCAGGAAACATACATAAAATCCACCCATTGCTATTTTTTAGCTTTACCATTTAATTTTATAGGCTTCTAAAGTACAGTAAAAAATGTTTTAAAGGTTTTTTTTTTTTTTTACATGCTGGTCCATATCCTAATAAGATTTCTGATACAAATATCCACCATAACAATATGTGGGTCAAAAGATGATGTTTGGACATATGTGGAACAATGGGCATATCAAAAAAATCTCTCCAAAACAGTGTTATGCCACATAACACATGTGCAGCAGAGACACTACTGACTCCATACTGTGCAAATAACATTGTATGTATTGTAGCTATTATAAATAGAAATTATGTAATGTAAAAAGACAATGAAAGCAGCTTATTGAGCCCTCTTTGCCCTGTATAGCTCCATCAGGTGACTGACATCTTGGGTCAGATCTCCATTCACCTTACTCAAAATTGTAAACAACATGTCCCCCTCCTGAGGGCTCAATAAAGTACTTTATTTATATTCTTCCATTAAAGCATTTCTATTTAAACTACCTACATGCGATGTAATCTTTCATTTAAACATAACTTCCTTTTATGCCAACAGTTGTCCTGTTAATAATTTCATATTATTTTTCTAAACATTTTTAAGCCTATAGTGGCACTTACCGTATTTGCTTGAATATAAGACAAGGTTTTTTTATAATCGAGGTCAGACTATAAGACATGGATCCAGGTCCCCCGCAGAGCAGCAGGGGACCTAGATCCCCCTCTCTAAAAGCCAGGGGATGTCTGCTGCCAGGCAGCAGCGGAGGATGTCTGCGTGTATCGTGTAGACATCTTCCGCTGCCTCCACTAGCCACCAGGAGAATAGACGACACTGTTGTCTATTATGACGGACCGGCTGTCGGGCAGACATCCCCCGGCTGTCCCCACTAGCCACCAGGGAGCAAGAAACAGGTGAGGGGGAGAAAGACAAGGGGAGGGGGGAGAGAAAGACGGGGGGAGAAAGACGAGGGGGGGCAGAGAAAGACGAGGGGGGGCAGAGAAAGACAAGGGGAGGGGGCAGAGAAAGACAAAGGGAGGGGGGCAGAGAAAGACAAGGGGAGGGGGGGGCAAATACGGTAAATGCTTTGAAACCAGCAAAGCAAATCCTAACCCCCAGCCAGTTTCCCAAATGAAAGGCTTCACAAAATAAAATCAAAGCCTTGAAAGAGTGGACAATTACCATTCTAGTTTTAAAAAAGGTTTGTAAAATAAACTCCAGTATATATCTGTGGCCTCACTCTTCCCATAATGACATAAACAATAGCTATAAGTCAGTAAGGTAAATGTTTACTGTAAATTCCAAATCAAAGGACAATAAAGAGGAAGGTGAGTATCTTTATTCAACAAAGAGTGGTGTCAGTTGCTTGATTGATAACAGCACTTTATGATTTAGAGTAATTCCACACCTACCAAGAGTAGTGATGCTCACTACATTCTATCAATTTCCTCTGAAAACAAAGGTATTTTACTGCAGTATAGGGGAAAGACAGTTGCAACTGTTTGGCTGTGGCCAGCATGCTGACATCTTTCTTAAGTAAATGACACTGTTTAAACTTGTATACTCAGAATTGCTGATGTGCAGCATTTCATCCCATTGGGCATAATTGTGAAGCAGCAAGCATGCATGAAAGTGACATGTATGAAGGTAGTGGGTATGGTACTGACTGAATCAAACAACAGACCCCCATGCTAAAACCCCCAAACTGAATCCTAGGCCCCCCCAATAATGACAGATACCAATTTATGGGTGAAACCGGCCACAGCATTTATTTTACATACTGTAAAATACCAAACCATTTCCTTTTGATAGATGACAATAAATAACAGTAGAATAAAATTAACATTTAAATTAAACAATATTCAGTGCAGTATCAAACAATTACATAAACATACTATTCTTGCCGATCAACTGTAACTGGGAATACCCCAAGGCTACCCCCCCCCCTCCATCCGGCTTATTTGTATCTACCTTATTCAATTTACTAGTGCTAACCACTATCTGCCATTAAGTCAGTGGGCATGTCCATATCTATTAAGTTGAGACTTTACTGCATAAGAGGTCGGTGGATGGTTGAGACCCATATCCTATCCACAAATACAATTTTTTTCTATCTCCCTGTCTAGCAAGGACATGCCCCTACCGCAGTGTTTAACACCTTAAATCAGTGGGGGACCCACGCTGAAACATGGAATGTGCCGGCAAATAAGAACCATTTGGCCCATGACCTGATCCACTACCTCCTGTAATGCCAAATTAAAGAGATTTAGCCCTACTTCTGTCAAATCTACCACAACATGCCTGTTTAGTTTAACCCTGCAGCATTCCATTGCCCTTGGGTTGTGGACATGCTGACAGAATTGTTGGGGAATGGACTCCAACCATACTATAGAAACCTCTGGGAATAGAAAGTAAATTTGAGTTACGTCCCTTTTTATCATGTCTGATAAGCCCCACTTGGTGCTGTCCCCAGATCATTGCCCCCAGGTGTACCATTAAAATGTAGGGTTTTCCCAACAAGCGAGAGAGCTGAACTAGCTCTGGGAGGAGCTGAATCTGCCTCATACCTCTATTGCCAAACCAGTGAACTTCAGCTTCTGAAACTACCAGACCCACCTGCTCTCCCACAGGGCAGACAACTGCTTGCTTCCTGGCCCCAAAAATATATGAGTGACCTATCAGCCACACTTGACAAATGGTTTAACCTAAGGAATAAAGACAAGAGATGAGTCAATCAGACCTGCCAGGTGGACATATACTTTCACTTCCTGATACTCCACACCTCCTGTTCTGTAAAACCCAAGTAAGAGGTGTGTGTTGCTTCCAAATCTGGAAAGAGTGACCTACATAATGCCTGCACTGAATGCCCAACTTTGCAAAATATACGAGGAACAACTGGATAAATTGAAAGCATAACATACATTCCCTATTGGTGTCAATAAGGAGCGGGTTTTGGTGCTCCGAGCAGACAGTGGTATAACTGGGAAAAGTGCCAACCAGGCAGATCATGGAACCAACCACAGTGCATAACCTAACCTATGATCCCTTACCATAATGATCCATTTTGGACTTGTGAATCTTAAAACAGACTGCCATCTACCATTGTGTCCAACCAAAACATCTCCTTGGGAACCCTTTTGCTGGGACTGATGAGCTCACCTATCCACAATGCCCCAAAGGAAGCAAATTACAAAGCCAGATTAAACAAAGGAACCTCAAAACCCAACAAGCAAACAAGGAGTGGGTGTGAAATTAGTAGCAGATCCCCTGGATTTCCCTCACACTGTATCCACTTTTGGAATAAACCACTTCTGTAACCAAGGATCGTGGTGTGCCCATCTTTGCTTTACTTGTCCCTATATACTGACTCACCTCTTTGGCTGAGGATGCCCTATTAGCCACACAAGACTTCTGTGGCCCCATGGAGATAAGGCCTGATGCCGGTATGATGGTCCTTTCTCACAAAGAGCCCATGTATTGGGAGGTGGAGGAGTCAAGCAGTGAGGTGGCTGCAGGCAACAGACTTCATAGAACTGGAGTGCAGTCCACATGCGTATTGGATCTGGAGGCTGGGGAGGGAGGAGCAATTGCCACAGCCTCTGGAAGAGGCCATGCTGCACCATGGGCGTAGGAAGCGGGGGGGATGGGGGGGACGGATCCCCCCCAGAACAAAATGTGGGGGGGACAGGTAGGGTGAAATCCCCCCCAGAACGCGAGGCAAACGGGGCCCCCAGCCCCTGCTTGCCGCGTTCACAGCGCATATTACTGGGCTCTGGCTGGCATAATATTACAGGCATCTGGCTGGCACTATATTACTGGGCATCTGGCTGGCATAATATTACAGGCATCTGGCTGGCACTATATTACTGGGCATCTGGCTGGCACTATATTACAGGCATCTGGCTGGCACTATATTACTGGGCATCTGGCTGGCACTATATTACAGGCATCTGGCTGGCACTATATTACTGGGCATCTGGCTGGCACTATATTACTGGGCTCTGGCTGGCACTATATTACTGGGCATCTGGCTGGCACAATATTACTGCCCAAATGAATGTGGGCAACAAAAAAACCTGGCAAATGAATGTGGGCAAAAAAAAAAAAAAACCTGGTAAATGAATGTGGGCACAAAAAAAACCCCTGGCAAATGAATGTGGGCAAAAAAAAAAAAAAAACCCTGGCAAATGAATGTGGGCAAAAAAAAAAAAAAACCCTGGCAAATGAATGTGGGCAACAAAAAAAAAACCATGGCAAATGAATGTGGGCAAAAAAAAAAAAACCCTGGCAAATGAATGTGGGCAAAAAAAAAAAACCCTGGCAAATGAATGTGGGCAAAAAAAAATAAAACCCTGGCAAATGAATGTGGGCAAAAAAAACAAACCCCTGGTAAATGAATGTGGGCAAAAAAAAAAAAACCCTGGCAAATGAATGTGGGCAAAAAAACCAAACCCCTGGTAAATGAATGTGGGCAAAAAAAAAAACCCTGGCAAATGAATGTGGGCAAAAAAAAAAAAAAAACTCTGGCAAATGAATGTGGGGAAAAAAAAAACCCCTGGCAAATGAATGTGGGCAAAAAAAAAACAAACCCTGGCAAATGAATGTGGGCAAACAAAACCCTCACAAATGAATTTGGGCAAAAAAAACCACTGGCAAATGAATGTGGGCAAAATAAAACTGACAAATGAATGAGCAAAATAATGTAATTAATAAGTAATGATGGTCTGTGCCATTGTAAGAGGCACAGACAAACCTGGAACGGAAATGCCCACCTTCCCTGCAATGAGATATAGTGTGTGTGACTGACTGTGTGAGATTGTGTGTCTGTGACTGACTGTATGAGGTTGTGTGTCTGTGACTGACTGTATGAGTTTGTGTGTCTGTGACTGACTGTATGAGTTTGTGTGTATATGTGACTGATTATGAGTGTGTGTGTCTGTGACAGACTGTATGTATGAGTGTATGTGAAAGACCATGTATGAGTGTGTGTGTCTATGTGACTGACTCTGAGTGTATGTGTCTATGTTACAGACTGTATCTATGAGTGTGTGTCTGACAGACTGCATGTTTGTATGAGTGTGTGTCTGCGACAGACTGTATGTATGTATGTATGTATGTATGAGTGTGTCTGTGAACGACTGTATGTATGAGTGTGTGTGTGTGTCTGACAGACTGTATGTATGTGTGAGTGTGTGCTTGGCAGACTGTATGTATGTATGTATGAGTGTGTGTCTATGTGACAGTATGTATATGTGTGACAGGCTGTATGTATGAGTATATGTGTCTATGTGACTGACTGTATATGACTGCATGTGATTGTGTGTATGTGCTGTTGTCTGGCTCTTAGATTTTTTTCCTGGCTCCTAAAACTTAGTTAAGGTTGTCAAGCCCTGGTATAAATGTTACTAGTTATATACATATATTTGGGGTCCACCTTAAGCTTTTGGAAATGCTGGAAATATTTAATATTTTACAGTTTATTTTCTGGTCAGAAATGTAATGTTTGTTTGCTGAGAGGGTAGTGGATGCATGGAATAGTCTTCCAGTAGAAGTGGTAGAGGTTAATGCAGTGAAGGAGTTTAAGCATGCATGGGATAGGTATAAGGCTATCCTAGATATAAGATAAGGCCAGGGACCAATGAAAGTATTACTATACTGAGAGGGTAGTGGATGCATGGAATAGCCTTCCAGTAGAAGTGGTAGAGGTTAATACAGTGAAGGAGTTTAAGCATGCATGGGATAGGTATAAGGCTATCCTAGATATAAGATAAGGTCAGGGACTAATGAAAGTATTACTTTACTGAGAGGGTAGTGGATACATGGAATGGCATTCCAGCAGAAGTGGTAGGTTCATACTGATGTATGTTTTATGGTGTACACACAGCTCGCTGACTATATTTCATGTAACAGTGATAAAATGCACCTGCCTGATGCAGATGTTGTGCTGTGAATGTATCTGTTGTATACCAAGGATCCTGGTAATGTTGGTGCGAACTTGGTGATATAATATACACTGTGACAAGCTTTATTTTTACTGCTGCTATACCCGGCGAGCAAAAATGCTGTCCCCCCCAGATTTTTAGGGGTTCCTACACCCATGTGCTGCACGTGAAACTGTATCTCAGACTGAGGTTGGCACGGCTCCTGGATTCGTACTTCTGTGTAAGGCACCAGGAATCGTCACCAGACTAGCGTGATGGGGGCCAAGATTGGCATCTTGCATTGCCCAAAACCCCCCGAGGTGGTTAGAGAAAGGGAAAGCTAGACTGACTATAGGAACACTCCCCCAAAACATCCTCGCTACTCCCACTCACATTGCAAAATGTTGCGAGCTTCTTAAACGTTCATAAACACCACAGAGATGTAAAAACAGTCTTGGTCACTATGGGGTTAAAACACACATTTTGAAATATTGCAAACACACGGACACTATTTTATTGTGCATTTGTAGAGTCTAAGAAGCATACTGAACTATTAAGAGAGAGAGAAAGAGAAACACAAATACACCGATGGAAAGAAAGGGGGGCTTAAGATGAACTACTCATAGTAAATCACATCCTTTGATAGACAATTATCAAAAACAATGACATCATTCTGCCAGCTAATTACATCAGTTTTGGTTTAGCAGAAATGTGAAATATCTAATGCTGCATTCATCTGATGTTCAGTTTGGCATAAACGCATTCATATAATGCAATATGGAACTGATAAATGTTGTCGGCAATCCAATTGTTCAGTAGGATTAAAGTGACAGGCAATGAAATGAAGATAATGAGAATGGTCAAGGTATATAAATTAAGGAAACATCATAATCACACATATGTAAGTATCAATCTGGATTTATTTACAAATAGCTATATACGGAATGGGTGCTGGAAATTGTGCGCTTACAATTGTTACCAGTCATAGATTAGACTAACACTGACAACTGCCTTAAAATCACGCTTTCTACTCTCATAGGAAATAGAAGTAGCTTGGTTGTTTTCTTCATATTCTTCTGTTACACCATGTGTACAGCCCAGGTGGGAATCACAGGTACAAAGTAGGTGATAGAAAGACAACAGCGATTGTGTCTTTTAGGGTAACCTACGAATTGAATCTCAAAATTAGGGGATTCCTCAGAGGTTTGACAAACAACAAAAAGTTTGTACCAACACGTAGGGCATTGTTTTTTCATCCTATTTATTCGAAATATGTGATATTAAATATGGTGTTTCACTATGTTATATTCCTGAGGATCCAGGGTTCCCGACAAGGGGCGATATTCGAAGATTTTAGAGTGTGATGTTTGAAGTTGTTTATGAGTGCTTCAATAACAGTGTATTTATGTTAATAACTTTTCTGTACTTCATATAATTATTTTCCTTCTTTTGTCTATGCATGCTACATCTTTTTTTTTTTTAACATCTTTTATTACAAAATTATCAAAATTACATTGATTCATTTCATTACAAATTATGACATACTCATGGCCTATGGCGCAATGCCATCAATTCTGTGTTTACATTTATATACATAGACCATACATTTACATTACATATAATTGGACATGGTGTGTGAGTCGCGGCCCTCTTTTTAACTGAATAAGACCCTGTTTCCGTTGTTGTTTGTTCCTGCCCGGGGTTAATCCCTTTTATAATTTTCTTTAATTTTCCTTTTTTTTTTTTCCCCTCTCCCTTCATATCACTTGAGATGATTATCCCATTTTCCCCCAATGAACAGGTGTATATGTTTTGTGCTGTATTATAGCGGCGAACCCTCTTTCCATTGGACCTTATTGTCTCGTTTATATTCCAATGCAGGCCCACCCCTATGCTTTAGAGCCCTTCTTAGTTCTTAAAGTAGTTACTCCAAGTTTCCCAAAATTCGGGTGAATATGTATTGTGTTGCGTTATCCATGCTACCCCCTTTTCCATTATACATTGTTGGGCAAGTATTGCACTAATGTGTGGCCATTTTGTTACTTCCCTAGAATTCCAGTTTCTTGCTATTGAAACCTTGACTGCCATTAGTATGTGTATTATTATAGCCATTGGTTCCTTTTTTATTTTTGGGAGGTCCAAATGTAGTAGGGCTCTAGTTGGCGTTAGTTCCCATTGTAATCCTGATAGTTCTACCACTTTTTCTGCCACCAATTTCCATAATGGTTTTAGTTCCTCACAGTGCCACCATATGTGCATATAGTCCCCTGTCTCTTGATTACACCTCCAGCAAACTGGATTGTTAGACTGATACATTTTGCTCACTTTCTTGGGGTCCAAGTACCACCTATTTATTAATTTGAATTGAGTCTCATTTAGGTTCAGGCAGTGTACGAGTTTATACATTGAATTCAATGAGTTTTTCCATTCTTTATATCTTATACTAACTTGTAGGTCCTTCTCCCATTTTTTTTATTGCCGGCGGATACCTATTTTGATCTATCATTCTTATTAGTGAATGGGATTTAGTAACCATATGTTTAAAGTCTTTTTGTAGAAGGATATTTGTCAATAATTTTAGATGTCTATCCTCTCCTCTTATATATATGTTTTTTTTTAAGAAGCTAGTTATTCTCATATATTTGAACCTATCTTTTTCTAACAGTTGGAATTCTAGGCGCAGGTCTGCAAAGGATTTAATCTCCCGTTCTTTATATAGATCCCTAATTTCTTTTATTCCCTTTTGTGGCCAAGTTTCTATATTCAGATCTTTCATATTATTTTCAATACATCTAATTGGGAGGCATGTTAGTAGTTTATATTCTATCCCTAATTTTTTTTTAATTTTGTACCAGTTAGTTAGAATTTGTTGGAGAGGGAAACTCAGATTTGGGTAGTTTTTTTTCTCCCCTTTGTTGTTATTATGCCAGAATAGGGTTATTAGATCCTTTGCTTGTTCAGCTGTTTCTATTTCTAAATCATACCAATCCTCTTTTGCTGCCTCTTGTCTTTGTGTAATGACAGCATGAGTCAGGATTGCGGCTTTTGCATACTCTTGGATTATTGGTATGCCTAAGCCGCCATCTTTTTTCTTTTTTGCTAAAATGTGTATCCCTATTCTTGGTCTTTTATCTGCCCAAATAAATTTTGAAAATGCTGTTTGCACCATCTTCAACCAGGGGTCAGGTATTGCCATTGGAATCATCCTAAAGATATAAGTATATCGTGGTAGGATGTAGGACCTAATAGTATTGATTCTTCCCCACCACGATATCTCTGAGTTCTTCCATTTATTTAGTAATCTGTTCATATCTCTAATCAGTGGCATCATATTGATTTCCATCCACTTACGTGGATTTGAGGAGATGTTTATTCCTAAGTATACCAAGTGGTTTTTGACCCAGACAAAACCGTACTTCTGCTTTATAAGTTCTATATCTGTTTGTTGTAGGTTGATACTGAGCGCCATTGTTTTTGATCCGTTAAGCTTGTAGTTTGAGAGGGCTCCGTATTCTTCTATGACTGACATTATTTCGCGCAGAGAATTTATTGGGTCGTCCGTTGTTATCAGAATATCATCTGCGTAGAGTTTAATTTTTTGTTCTTTCAATGGCCCACTTCCCTGTATTTTATCATTAGAGCGTATGGCGTTCGCTAACGGTTCCAAGGATATTACATACAGGAGTGGGGACAGGGGACACCCCTGTCTGGTACCATTGCATATTGCGAACCAGTCAGATTTGATGCCTTGGCCCACCAGTCTTCCTGTTGGCTTTGTATATAGTGCCATTATGGCTCTATACATATTGTCCTGTATGCCAAAAGCCCTGAGGGCCTCAGCCATATAGTCCCACCTGACCCTGTAGAACGCTTTTTCTGCGTCTAAGGACAGGGCCAGGTGGTGATATCGCCCTTTTCTAGCCCTTTCAAACAGATTCATAACTGTTCGTATATGATTAGCTGATGAGCGGCCCGGAACAAATCCCACCTGATCTATGTGTATTATGTCTGAGATCACCCGCTTCAATCTCTCTGCCAAAATGTCTGCGTATATTTTATAGTCCGTATTTAAGAGTGAGATTGGTCTGTAGTTTGTTACTTCTTGTGGGTTCTTCCCTGCCTTTAATATGGGTATTATATTACATCTCAGCATTTCTTCCGGTATGTTACCGTTTGTCATGAATTCGTTAAAGGCGTTTTCCAAATGGGGGGCTAGTGTGTCTGCGTACAGTTTATAGAAACTTGCTTCAAACCCATCAGGTCCCGGAGTTTTTCCATTTTTTAATTTTGCTATTGATTTAAGGATCTCTTCCGTTTTAAATGGTTTGTTTATTAATTCTTTTTGGGCCTGTGTTAAGTTCGGAAACTTCTTATGCTCAAAGTAGGACTTGATTCTGATGTTATCGGTCTTATTTTCTAACTTATACAGCGTCTGGTAATAGGTATTAAATGCCTGTCCTATTTTTTCCGGGGTCATTGCTGTAATACCATTATAAATAATTTTTGTTATATTTTGGGCTCTTCTTTTTTTTTTAAATTTATTTGATAACAGTTTCTCAGCTTTATTTCCCTTGTAATACCATTGTACCCTGAGTCGTTCTAGTAGGTTATTTGCTCTTATCTTCTTCAGTGTATTGATCTGATCGTCTATCTGTTCAATTTGTACTGTGGTTCTAGTCGTAGGGTTTAATTTATTCGTTTTTAGTAAATCTAGCTTTTGGATGTAGAGATCCGAGAGTCTCATTTCTCTCTGTTTCTTTGCTTGTGCTCCCATTTTTATTAAATATCCTCTAACTACGCTTTTGTAGGCGCACCATATGGTTCCATATGATACTTCTTGTGTTTTATTTTCCTCAAAATAGAATTCCGTCATTTTTCTTATGTACTCCCTATCTATATTTTTTCTTAGGAGGTTTTTGTTTAGTCTCCAATCTGTAGTTAGTTTCGTGAAATCTCTTTTGAGTTCTAATATTACGGCGTTATGATCGGACCAGGAAACTTCCTGTATTTTAATTGTTTCCGTCTGATTAACCAGGCCCACATTACCCAGTACTAGATCTATCCTGGAGTACGCTAAATAAGACTTGGAAAAGCATGTATAATCCCGTTCGTCTACATTAAAGATCCTCCATACGTCATATAGAGCATAGTTATCTAATGTCCTTTGAAAATTACGAGACTGGCCCCGATCGTTTTTATTATTTTTCCTGCCTTTCTGGGACTTCCTATCCATTTCTGGGTTCAGCACACAGTTGCAGTCCCCCATCCATACCAAAGTGCCCTGCTTTATTTGTTCTGTTTTTGCCAGGATTTTTGTTATAAATCTAACTGCAGATGTATTCGGGGCATATATATTAACCAAAGTCATCATTTTATTATTTATCTCACAGACCATTATAATATATCGGCCTTCCAAATCACATTCCACATGCTTTGTTTTAACTGTCAAGGTATTTGCGAACAATATGGCCACACCGCATTTCTTTTTTTCCTCTAGAGAGGCCTCAACTATGTATGGGTAGGCTGTAGGCCTAAACCTAGCCTTGTCCTTTGTTATCCAGTGTGTTTCTTGAATGAAGCACACTTCTATTTTATGTTTCCGTAGGAAATCGAGTATAATAGTTCTTTTCTGCGGGGAATTCAGGCCCTGGGCATTTATCGTACAGAATCTTGACATTTATCCTAAACCTTTCCTCTTTGACTCCAGCCTCCGTTCACACACCATGTCCGACATACATACATATTTACAATCCCCCAATGGACAAGAAATAACCCGTCCATACCAATTATCCCATCGTGTAATCCTCAGCCCCATGTTGAGGATCCACTGCCGAGTGTTTCTCTTTGCAAACACCCGGGTGCACTTTAACATGTCCAGGTACGATTGCCCAGACCAGGGAAAGTGCCTGGGGTTAGGGACCCGGAGGAGCCTATCTTAATTTTGGTCCTCTCTTTAACTCTAGCCTCTTGTGGGGACAGCATTATACTATTATCTCCCTTCCCCCCCCTCTCCCCCATCCCCCCCGCCGCCGTCCCTCTGTTGGTATTCTATTGGAGAGCCGAGGAGGAGACAGGGAGAGGGGGGGTACAGCCGCCATTATTACCTATAAAGAGGGGGGAAAGAAAATAAATAAATAAATAAATTAAAAAAAAAAATTAATAGTAACAAAAAAGGAGAATGAAGTGGAGTATATAGTGATAAGTGAGTCACTCCTCGTGCGTGCCTTGTGAATTAATTATTAAATCAAGGGATGTGATGCCTAAAAGTTTTGTGTATGCTCTATCATTCATATTCGTGATATTATTTGGATTGTCCATTGCCGTTCGCTAGTTTTAATCCTAATAATCCATATTGTGTTCTGTGTTGGAATATTCACAGTGAGACTAGGGATCTCTTATTAGTGTAAGTTGGTTAAAGTGAAGGGGGAAAGAAGAAAAAAAAAAAGAAAAAAGAAAAAAAAAAAAAAAAGACTGTATATATCAAAAGCTAAAGTCTATTATTACTAGTATTTTAAGTGCCGTGATTGGATTCGTGCCTATTTAGTTACTTATATCTTACTGGTGGGCATTTATGTGTTGGGTACTGGTCTATTGTGGTTAATTGGATTACCCATCCTTCTGTTAATAGGAGCGTGTGTCGTACTAAATCCCTATCGTGTGTCTGTTCTATTTGGCCCCCCACCTATAGCGTGCGAAAGGAAGGAAAAAAAAAAATATAAATAAATTAAATAAAGAAAAACAAATCCCCTCTCTACTAAAACCCATACATAGAAATGAACTGTGCCGATGGTTATCGGCACAGTAAGTAATCAATTTTAATCCCTTTTCTTGTATGGTGCCCTGTCCCTCCTCGGTTGCCCCCCCTCCCAGAAATCCATCGATCTCCTGTCCTCTTCCTTTCTAATTATGCTTAGTGAGCTTGTTTTCTATCAGCCAATCTTTTAGTTTGTCCGCTGTATCGAAAGCCAGCAGCTTTGACTCATGAAACATCACGATCTTTACAGGGAACCCCCATCTATATTTGATGTTATTTAGTCTCAATGTCTCTGTATACGGAGCGAAAACCCGCCTCTTCATTCGTGTTTGATGTGAGATGTCTTGATAGATTTTTATATTCTCATAGGGGGAGTGGAGGTCCTTTGTCCTTATTGTTTTCATTATTTCTTCCTTGATCCTATACGTTGAGCAGCAAATCATGACGTCTCTTGGAACCGTGTCTGGTATATTCGGGGCCTTATATGTGCGATGGCATCTTTCCCAATGATAGGGGGCGCCATAGAGAGGTATATTCAGTTATTCGAATAGGTTTCCCAAGAAGATTGGAAGTTCAGCTTTTTCTATAGTTTCAGGAATTCCCCGGATTCTTAAGTTACTTCTCCTGGATCTATCCTCCAGTTCCATTACTTTTTGTTCCAGGGCCTCTGTCCTCTTTTCTATTTCCTTGAGTGAATCACTTTGGGTTTCTGTTGTAAATGTGAGGTTTTCTATCTTGTCCTCGGTGGACTTAAGTCTGATTCCAATTGACAACATCTCTGTTTTGAATTCTGCTGTACTCAGAGTGATCAGTTCTTTTATTTTTTCATATTGCTGATCTAGGGCCCTTGATAGCTGCTCGTGATTAATTGATGAATTTGTTTTTTCTTGGAGTCTAGATCCTTCCATGTCTTCATCTTCATTAGCATTATTTGTTATCTGTCGATTTTCATTTATTTCTGTTGTATCCAGCTCTGATCTTGCTGTATTGAGGGAAAAAAAAGACAACCGCTTTTCGGTTCTTTCGCTCCTTGATTCTTTTTTGTCTTTTTTTGATATTATTCTGTGATCTTGTTGTCTTTTACCTGCCATCTCTGGGGCTTGTATGTTATCTCCTTTTGTCTCCCTTTTCTCTTTCCCTTTCCTTCTCTTCCTCCTCCCCCCCTCCTTTCCCTTTTCCTCTCTCCAGTAGGCCGGGATTTATCAACCGTTGCAGGGCTCGATCCACCAAGGTATATATCCCAGTTCTCCTACCGGCTATGATACCGAGCCTTATGGGAGAAGTCCCTTTCACTGTCACCTCAGCAATTCAGCAGTCCATCACCTCGCCAGCAGCTATAAATTTTTCAGGAATTACTGTTTTAAGTCTTCCAATGTATAACCTTTCCAGTATCCTACTAATTGAATTGACCTTTGTAGATTTATTTTGTTCTGTTCAGCCCTCTACAGGTCAACAATTGTACATATCGAGGACCCAGGGAAAATTTATCCTCAGTTGTATTTATCCGACTGACAATATATATCCCTAGAATCTCATGCAGCAGTAAGTCTAGGATTATGGGGGAGATTTATCTTATCTTCAGTTAGTCCATTCAAACAGTTCATCATCTCCAAAAATCAGGGGTTTTACAACAGTTACAGTTCTTATTCTGTCAGTAGATTGCCACGTGATCCCTTGCATAGATATATTAAGCTTTGTGGGTACAATTTATCTTATCCAAACCTCAGGAATTCATCAGTTCATCTGATCCAATATGGAGGAGTTTGTCTGGGATTGCAGGTTACAAACTACCAATATATGTCCCCTAGGTCTCCTGTGGGGATATATTAACCTTTATGGGGAGAGTTTATCCAATTCAGCCCCGAGGGAGTCCTCAGTGCTGCCTGTCCGTTAACAGGCCTTCATTATATATTTACAGACTCTCCTGTTGCGGTGATTCTAGCTTTGTGGAGGAGGTTTGTCCTATACCAATTCATCCATTCAACAATTCATTGGCTCACTTAGGTATAAAGGATTTTCATCTGTTGCAATTCTCAATCAGCCAGTGCATATCCACCAAGGCCCCTGCATGTGTGGGTAAACCCCTGCAGGTAAGATTTATCTTATTCAGCCCTTGACAGTTCACCAGTTCTACCAGTCAGGCAGGGAAAAAAAAAAAAAAAAGAAAACAACTCTAGCAAGGTATAATAACCTTTAGGCGGGAAGTTAATACACTTCAGACCCCTCCCAGGGTCATCAAACCAGCAAGTCCGCTAGGCATACGTATTTTTTTCGGCATTTGCAATTTTTAATCTAAGGTATACATAGCCCCCTTTTTGGAGTATTTTTCAGAGCATATATATTTTTTGTAAAGTTTCCGATATGCACTTATCTTTGCCGGGTCCCCTGCTTCTCATCTGTCTGGGACACGTAGTACTCCCGTTTTTTTTCTTCTGGTAGTGCTGGTGTTGGTCCTCCTCTCCCCCCTCAGTCGCTGGCTCCTTCTTGCGTTTGGCTCTCGATTGCTTGGAGTTTCAGAGTACAAGCTACAAGCAGATCACACTGAACCGTGCTATGTCATTCGACCATCAGGCTGCTGGCGTTCTTCCTCACTCCCCCGGGTCCCGTTCACCGCGAGCGCGACGTGCGTGTTACGTCATCGCTCCTCCCTGCCAGGCACTGTCTTATGAGCTACATCTTTTTTTGGTGTTGCTTTTTGCCACTTGCATCTACCCAAAGCTATACTGAAGTCTCAAGACAAAAAAGACATAAAATATCTATGCTAAAGGAAATTTTGCTTACAAATTATTAAAGGGACTGTATCATCTAAACAAGGTTTGTTTTTAAAATGCGTACAGAGCTCCCCTTCTAATTCTCATCAAAACCTCACACCCAGCTTGGCATTTCAAGACTTATAGACTGTTAATTAATAGTTACTAAAAATATGGGGACACAGAATGCAGTCTATAAGTCAGAATTCTGATCATAGACTTGCATTGAATGGGAGGGTAATATAACTATTACATCACAAGGTGGCAGAGTTATGATCCTGTTTGATCAGGTTAATCTCCTCCGTTTGTGTTGGATGACAGGTAAAACAAGTTGTACACAGCCACCTAGTGCTGCCCACTATAATACATAGGAGCCAGTAAGAGAGCAGGGGAGTATCTTATGACATCATCATGCAGGCTTTGGCCACAGTTGTAAAGTGAGTCTGGCTGGAAGATTTTGAACAAAGTTGCATCATGGGAAATATTGACAAAATGGAGCCATGAGATAAACACCTAATTTTATTTTTCCTTTTCTATGTAATTAATTAAATCATATAAAAAAAAACAAAAAAAACAATTACGTATGATGTATATATGTGTTTTTATTTTAAATGACCAGGTTATCTAGTTACATCATATATAATTGGTAGTGGCCCTTTAAAGATTTAAGTTAAAAAAACGTGTTTAATTTCATTCTTTCAGCATATTTTAGGATTTCTTTAATAGTAAATTATAGGATAGGATGTAAATGAAGGTATCTAAACAAATCCCTTTTTATGGCCAAGAAAACAGTATATAATGTATGTGGGTACATTAAATGAGAGAGTAAAATTACAGCTAAACACAAACACAGCAGAAACGTTAAAACAGCCATTGTCATGAAGAGTCCAACATTTTTAAAATTGTCTGGTCACAAAGGGGTTAACATAGCAAAGAATGAGCTCTATCTGTATTGTTATTTGCCCAGAGTCAGGTCGTCATTATTATTGAAGCCTTAAAGAGAATCAGATTCCCATTAGTCTAGACACAGTTTGTTGACTAAATTGCTACGAGACATAATAACCACACCAAAGTGAAAAATGAATTTCAAATAACTCAACCATTTTAGTTTGTATACACAATTTTTTTGTAATGCCTTCAATATTTGACCCAAAGCATTTATGAAAAGCAAGGCAAAGGATACAACACCAAAAGTTATTAAAAAAAAAAACCTTTTCATACATACCTAGAACATGCAACACAAATGCCGATGTCTGCAATAACAATTAAAACACAAACAGATCAAATGTCAAACAGATTAAAAAGCATTACCTAAGGAAGTCCACAGCTGTGACAGGCATCAGCTGCTTTCAATTAAAGATGATTACTCATTAACATATAAATAATTCATTCATGCTAATTGTTGTCCTGAAAACATGCTTACACGTGTCTTATTGTGGATTTGATTATTTTGACACACTTAAAGAGACAGGCTTTTACTAAATCACTTAAACAGGGAAGCACTAGCTACATGAGAACCTGATTGTAGCATAGTTTTGTTATTTTTTCCATAAGTTATCCTTTTCTCTTTAGAGGAAATGTGTTTTTGTGGCATTTGGTTATCAGATATGCTCTTCTTGTCTTATACAAGAGTATATGGATAGTGTTATGGCTTTAGAAGATGGTTTAAAACAGGAATTTCAAACTGTCCACTGGGCTCCAGATTCCTTGTATTTGTATGTTCTACACTTAATATGTAATCAAGCAAGAACATTATGCATCAGTGGTCAGTGTTGTAGCATACACAATTCAAATTATTCTATTTAAAGTATTAGAACACTGGACCTCAATAGAAACTCTCAATAGAATGGTCCAATTCCAATTCTCAGGGACTAATTAGAAGAAACTGAGGATTCATAGTAATTAACACATAACATATTTTGTGCAATAAAAATATTGTTTACACACGTAATGATTATAGCAATCCTAAAACTATGTTAGGATTACAGAAATTCAGGACTGATATTGCTAAAATATAGTTTTGACTTGTATTTCAGTCTATGAGACATTTAGTGTATTTGTTTGGTTTCTTACAGCATTGAAGTAAACAAGGAAGTTTAAACATAAGATAAGTCTGCATTATTTATTGTTTGGTGATGTCACAACTGTGAGACGAGTTGATGAAAATAGCTTCTGTCAGTACTCTCTCATTTCTTTATTCCCCTTGCTCCTGGACGTCCAACATGCGGCCCATGGGCCAAATGCTGCCTGCCGGTGGGGCAGGTGCGGCACGCTTGAGATTGTCAGCAGTGGCCACACCTGAGCCCCGCTTACATTGGCAGCAGGCTGAGCCAACCACATGTGCAGCACGAGGGGAGGCACCCTCGCCCCCTCGCACTCTGACCTTGTTGGAGCACCGGGATGTCACTGACACCTGGTACTCTAACAAGGTCAGCATGCGAGGGGGTGGAGCTTCCTCCGCTCGCGCTGCACAAGTGGTTGGCTCAGCCTGTGGCCAATGTAAGCAGGGACACTGGAACAGCAGCAGGAGGAGTCACAATCACCCTCCCTGCAGATAAAAGGTAAACTAGCAGGGAATGGGACAAACAAAATAAGGTTTTTATTTCATTAAGCAATGTGTATGTGTGTGTGTGTGTGTGTGTGGTAGTGTGACTACGTATGTGTGTGCAAGTGTGTATATGTAAGTGTGAATCTCTATGTGTGTATGTGAGAGTGTGTGTGTAAGTGTGAATTTCTATGTGAGAGTGTGTGTTACTCTCTATGTGTATGTAAGTGTGACTATGTGTGTATGTGATAATGTGAATGTGTAAGTGTAACTTGCTATGTGACAGTGTGTGTTTGTGTGTGGTTATGTGTGACTCTCTGTGTGTATGTGAGAGTGTGTAAGTGTGACTCTCTATGTGTGTATGCGAGAAAGTGAATGCAAGTGCGACTGTGTTTGTATGTGACTCTGCCTGTAACGAAGAGTGTGTGTCAGTGAGTTTGCATAAGTCTGACAGTGGGTATGTGAAAGTGTGTGAGTGTGTTTGCTTAAGTGTGACTGTGTGTGTGTGGAAGTGTTACTGTTTATACATGTGTGAATGTATGTGCTTGTTTGTGCATTTAATGTGAGGTGTGTTTTGGAGAATCTGTGATACACTGACACATTACTGCTATGTTATGTATATATATGTATATATATATATATATATATATATATATATATATATATATATATATATATATATATATATGTATGTAAACTATATAATTATTGCCCCTTCCCCCCCTTTTCATACAACCAATCCTTCTTAATGGAACAAGCTTTAGTTCCTAGTTTTTCAGTTTTTCTGATTCAGACTTGCTCCCCCTAGTTTAATAATCCTCGACAGTCATAATTTATGATTCTCTCTAATCAACCTTTTACATTCAATGCTTGTTATTAACTGTCTCGTTATGAAATGACCCACATTCCAACAAAGATTGGATAGAACTGGAAGAGTTACTGCATAAGTAATCAATTTAAGAGATGGTGAACTTAGGTCTGGTCTCCCACAATACCACTCCTGTAGAAACACAGCATTTAATGACCATATATCTCCATATCTCTTTATATTCTGATGTGTTTGGAAACATCCCATCTCCATATTGTATTGCAGTTGTATCTGGTTAGCTACCTGAAGCCACTCTATTTCTTCTTCTTTTTTCCAATTTCTGGCTATGACTATATTCATAGCCAAAAACATTTGTATAGCCAATATTTTATAATTGGATATTAAGAACCCCATATTCAACTGCAGTAATGCTTTTTCTGCTGATGGGGGGACCATTATTCCAATTATCTCTGGGAGAAAGCCAAACAACTGTTTCCATGTTTTGCTTATTTTCTCACATGACCACCACACGTGTTCGAACGTTCCAGCCTCTATATTACATCTCCAGCACACATTTTGGTATGTTGGGTAGATTCTATTTAAGTTCTGTGGGACTATATACCACCGATGCCTAATTTTACAGAATAATTCGTGTAAATTGAGGCAATGAGTTATCTTATGAATTTGGGCCCAATTTTCAATCCATTGGTCTAATTGTATGCTTATGCCCAGATCTTCTTCTCACATCTTTATTGCTGGTGGTATATGCTCTGTCTGTAAATCCTCTAGCAGTTCTCTCCATCTCCCTTTTTATACTTATTATCAAAGATACAGTCTATCCATTCCACAATTCTTACGTTTGTATGTATGAATAGACTGGACCACATATAGCTCTCTATCCTGTACATCAGGAAATAATCACCAATCTCCAGAGACCATTCCTGTATTATTTCTCTAGCGTGTATATGTTTAACTTTTCTGGCCTTTCTTTATAACTAAAACTTTCCATTTCCCTTATTAGCTTTGTAGCCCTCCTCTGCACTTTCTCTAGTTCCATAATGTCTCATTTTAGAAAAAGTGCTCAATATTGAACTGCATATTTAAGTTGTGGGTCTTACAATGTAATGAGCCAGAATAATACATGAGATCCGAGGTTCTTGTAGCCACATACCAAGGCCCTATGGAAGCAGCAAATGTGTCCAGTGGAAGGCGTGGTGAAATAGACGGAATCCTGCAGGCATCCTGGAGCAGAACTTAGAACACAGCTTAAACAGGATAGCAGGTAGAAACAGAGAGGCACAGACAAAGGAGAGCAACTATGAACAGAAACAAGATGAAAGAAATGCAGAGTACAGGGCTACAGGACAGACTCAGGAACAAAGGCAGAACTAAGGCTGACAAATGCAGGATAAAGCATAAGACATAACCACAAGAGTACATACAGAGGACAGGGCTAGGGAAAAGTAACCCAAGGAAATATAATGCCGGCAGAAAGGAAAGACAGAAACGGAGAAGAACAGGGGAATAAACAAACACAGAACAGAGAAAGCCTTTAAAAGAGTTAGGACAGGGACTCTAAGACAGGGCATTACTATGGCAGGGTTATCCTGTGATAGGGCGTCTCACTAAAGGCACTCTATGACAGGGCATACCCTTTTACTGGGTATTTTTACCCTTTTTACCGGTCTATTCTTCTGTTACACCATGTATATAGCCCAGGTGGGAATCTCAGGTACAAAGGAAGTGATAGAAATATAACAGCGATTGTGTGTTTTAGGGTAACCTACAAATTTCATCTCAAAATGAAGGAATTTCTCAGAGGTTTGAGAAAAAACAAAAAGTTTGTACCAACACTTAGGGCATTGGTATTCCTGAGGATCCAGGCTTAGGCAGGTGTCAGACAATTGCAAAGCTAGGGCAGGAGCCATACTAAATCCAAACTGGTAATAGGTGCCACTTTGTGGCTAGACAAGGAATAGGTTCCAGGTATCACTCTGGAACAAGGATAACTAATAAGCAAAATAGCTAAAGAAAGAAAAGAAACCAGAGAAACTGAATACAAACTGGACACATGATGTTCTAAATGTGGGGTAGAACCTGAAAGCATAATGGATCCTGACATCACATTTGTCCAATTTGAGAACTTCCCAATTTACCACCACTCTTTACAGCAGTGTTAGTTAAAGGACAAACTTTTGCAAAAATAATGGTTTATTTAATTAAAAGATTACATCAAGTGTAGACATTATAAATAGAAATGAAGGAATACACATAAAGCATGGGGACTGATAATAATCTATGGTTAGATGGGTCACCATACTGAGCCTTAAGTTATATACCTAATAGGGTCCAGACATCAGATGGGTCAGATGAAGGAAGATCTGACCCACGATGACTTCACCTTTACAAGGCTATACAATCAAGGATGTCTTGAATTAAATAATTGTGTTGACTCTACATTGCGGTGGAGGCACAATTTTCTAGCAGAAATATTTAGTGACCACTCTACATGCCCCAACCAGCAATACAGGAAACTGTGGAGTGTGAATTAGGAGAGAGATTGACCGTGGTATTGGGCAAGTGCTCTAGTGATATTCTCCTCCAGTGTCATAGTTACATAGTTAGGTTGATAAAGATTTCGAATTATGCTTTCAGTGGGGGAAAATGCCTTCTTGACTCCAGTGGCAGTCAGATTTCTCCTTGGATCAACAAGTACTAAATAAATAATAATGCAAATACTAGCATAGCCCTCTATGCTCCGGCTCATTAAAAAAAAAAAGTATCCAGGCCCCTTTTAAAGGCATCTAACATATTTGCTAGAATCACTACCATGATTGTCATCGATAATCGAAACACTGGCCTATACTTTATTTCTCAAAGCTCAGTGATATATGGCATACTTGATAGACCTTTAGTCTACTTATACTTAATTTCCTCCCATTCAGAGGTGTCACTATGGTTGGTGTCACCCGGTGCGGTAACTCATGGTGTCACCCCACTGGATTTCCTCCAATACCATGCCAAACAGATTCGTTAGTAATGCCAGTCAGATGGCCCATTAAATAAGCCACATACAGGAGCCCCACAAATTATGCCACACACAGGAGCCCATTAACTATGCCACACACAAGAGCCCCATAAATTATGCCAAACCAGAGCCCATAAATTATGCCCCACCAGAGCCCAATTAATTATGCCTCACCTTGGGGCCCAATTAATTATGCCACACACATACACAGGAGCCCTTTAATTATGCCACATACAGGAGCCCCTTAATTATGCCACACACAAGCGCCCCATAATTATGCCCCACAAAAGAGCCCCTTAATTTTGCCACACATGGGGGCCCAATAAATATGCAAAACATGGCACCGCCATTAATTATGCAACACATAATGGGAGCCCCATGAGGTGACAATTGTACAATTCTAGAACAAAAAATATCTATACACACAGACATCTCTCTCTACATATCTATCTCTCTATAACTAGTTGCATTTATACTTATTTGAACTTTTTAATATTATATTCAACTATTTTCATATGTAATAAAAATGTTATTGAAAAAATTAATTGCCTGTTTTTTTTCCCCTTCCTCAGCACCCACATTGCACCTATGGGACTTAACATAGCACAATACAGTACCCACAGCACTTGCCATGCACCTATATTGCACCCACAGCACTTGGCTGGTACTCATATTACACCTACATGATTTGGCATGCCACAGTGTCAGTGTCCCACAGAACATACCACAATGTCACTTTGTCCCACAGAACTGCCCCTGCAGAACCAGCCAGTGTCACTTTCTCCGTAGTACATATTATTTTGCCCCACAGACCATGCCACAGCATCACTTAATTAAAATAACCTAGTTGTTCCTTTAATATGCCAGTGTTATCTGGCCCATAAATATGCCAGTATTGTTTCCCCATTAATATTTTGAAAACAATATGCCCAATAATATGCCAATATTATTTTGACATTATTAAGCCACAGACAATTTGCCCAATAATATGCCAGTATTATTTTGCCATTAATATGCCACAACTAATTTTCCCAATAATATGCCAGTATTTTGCCATTAATAAGCCACAGCCAATTTGCCCAATAGTATGCCAGTATGATTTTTTCCATTATTAAGCCACAGACAGTTTGCCCAGTAATATGCCAGTATTATTTTGCCATTAGTAAGCCACAGACAACTTGCCCAATAATATGCCAGTATTATTTTTCCATTTAATATACCACAGCCAATGTTCCCAATAAGATGCCAGTATTATTTTGTCATTAAATATGCCACAGCAAATTTGCCCAATCATATGCCAGTATTTTGCCATTAATAAGCCACAGCCAATTTGACCAATAATATGCCAGTATTATTTTGCCATAAATAAGCCACAGCCAATTTGCCCAGTAAAATGCAAGCATTTTGCCATGAAATATATGCCAGTATGTTGCCATTAAATATATTCCAGTATCTTGGCATTTAATATATTCCAGTATTTTGCCATTAAATATATGCCAGTATTTTGCCAATAAATATATTCCAGTATCTTGGCATTTAATATATACCAGTATTTTGCCATGTAATATGCCAGTATTTTGCCATTAGTATGCCAGCATTATTGTGCTCATTATGTACCATCCTCCTTCCCCCTTACCCAGTACTCACCTACCCGGTCGTCTCCTCCGTGTAGTTTTCTTCCCTCCTGCACGGAGGAGGGAAATACAGTCACCGGATATGACGAAAGGTCATATCTGGTGTCAATGATTTTTGTTTTTCAGCATCCGAATCTAGCGAATGCGGCTGCCAGAAGAAAAAAAAAAAGTTAAGCACCGCGATGCGCTGCAGATGATAGCAGCACAGCAGTCACCCCCGCTGTGGGTGTCACTGGGTGCTGTCCACACCCCCTGCACCCTTCTCGGGACGCCACTGCTACCATTTATGCCATTGCATTTAGAGGCAGGATTGTATGGCTTGGACATTTGTAAACATGCAAATAAATCTTTTATTTGTATATTTATGTGTATTTCTACCTCATTTTAAATTGTCCCCGCTTATATAGCTAGAGGTTTTAGAGTATAGCTCCTGTTCCAAGATTAAAGCTTTCTTGTGCAGTAAAATCAATATTTATAGATAAAAAAATCAACAATTTGTTTCTCCATGATAATTGGATGCTGCACTTTCTGACTCTTTTTCTTTTCTTTTTTTCTTTTAAGCTATTACTGTGTAGTTGAAATGTGAAATTAACCTGAAACAACTTCAATTTGCTTCAGATTCAAAAACATGATTGTGCAATACAATCTCACTGAAATGCTGCTCGAAAGTCTTTCACAAGGAACTAATTTTATACAAAATGGGCATGAAATTGAGACAGACGATAACACTGTAAAATGAAAGGGAATGGTAAAGAAAACTCAGCTAAAGGATCAGCCACCTCTCAAAGAAAAAAAAAAATGATATAAATGCACATTTAAGCTAACCCCATAAAATAATTATGCATGCATTTCTTTATTCTTTGTTTGTTTCTGACTTTTTCCAAAATTTCTTCTTCTATCAGAGGGTTCCCATAGATATGTATAGGGATGCCCACTGCACATGTGAAGGATGTCCACTACCACTGGAGACCTGCCAGGCTATTTGGATCTGGACTGCCCTTATCAGTGGGACCAGTCTGATATGCTAATGGAGAGGTTTCCTCTGCGATGGTGCAAGCAAGCAAAACACGTTGATTCCTCTCCCGAGTAGGTTACATCCTATAGGGCCAGCTATTTCAGCTTTTGCCTGTTCTCGATGAGGGGATCCCACACCTTTGTTTTTTGTCTCAACAGGTTCGATAATACCAGATAGATCAAACAAATTTTCATGCCTGGAATGACCCTGGAATGACAAATATGTGGTGGGAGCATTTTGGAAAAAGTTTAAAAAAACATTATATGCAAAACAAATATCAACTAAATATTGCATTTTTGGCCTTGTTTAAAAAATGAAAAAAAATTAAATATGGAGGTTATTCACAAAGCCAATAGCCAGTTTATAGATTAAAAACAGCCAATGTTGGCCCAAATTCTGCACCTTTTGTTAATATTTAGTTTTGGATACCTGGCCTGGGGAATTCTGTATTCCCCCCATTATTAAAATTCACAACCCCACTGAATTCGACGAAAAACATTACATTTCGGCTTTTCAATTATCCAAATAATATTTGGAGAATTACACATTTTAGCGCCCAAAAATAGTGTTACAAAATTTAAAGTGGTTAAAAGATATGGAAATTGCTAAATATATGCCGTAATTGCATAGTTGATAAAAAATATCATGATTGAAATATAATTTTTGTAATGTGCTATTACGACAAAAATGTACCCTTCCGCTATCATGCCGCATGTATCAAAGTACCATTCCATGACCAGTATTGTTGGCAACATTAATTGTCAATGCAGCATTGTCCACTGTGGATATAAATCTTTACATACTGTATGTGACTGCGCTAAGCATTGGTGTGAATAGAAACCATTGTGCTATAGTGGTACAATTGTCACATGGCCCCCTGACCACGTATCACATCACCATTCAACACTTTTGACCCCATCTACAGCTGGTGTACTAGCGGGGATGATTTAAGATCTGTTTTTCCACCAGCACAGATCTCTAATGCTTCCATCCTGGCATACATCTGAGTGTAAGTGATTACTATTTTGTACCACTAGCAATTTATCACTCTAATTTGATACTCTGAGCCAACTCTTTATACTGTTTCCAGTTAATCTTATATTGTTGTAAATAGAGCTGAGATTGTAATCTGTAAAAATATTTTATATTTAGTGTATAAATAATATTTACTAATGATCTGGGAGAAAAAAAGAAAAGGCAACGGTTTATTCTAGCCGGTCAGGCTATAAAAAAAGATGGCTAGTAACCTTTCAGAAAATCCGTTCTACTGCAAGGGTAATCTGTACATACATAAACTTGTAATTGTAGCACTCATGTGGACTGATGCCTCCAGAAATGCTGTATTGGAAGCATGTCTTCCGTAATAACAGATGCCATTCATTAATACAGCATGAACAAACTGAAATTCCAGATGATGCTTTGATTTCTTTCACTTGAATTAGATTCTATTTCAACTGAAATAATGTCTGGATCTTTTGTTAAAGAAACAGCAGCTTATCTTTACACTTTTCAGCTTATATTGGCACAGACCAGATTTATAATTTTCTTGTATATATTCTAGATAACTACATCCGAGTTAACTAAAACATAAACGTTATTGAAGAAAGTAAGACATAATTTCAGAAGAAAGCTTTTTTAAAAAAAAAAAAATATAAACAAATACAAAAATCACAAAAATAAATCTTGGTGGTTACTAAATCATGCTTAGTGTATATATTAACAAATATCTTTTAATTAGAGTGAAGAAAAAAAAAAGATTATCACTTATAATGTAATGCTTTTTGTTTAATGTTATTAAATACTAAGCATAACATACATATCCTAACTGAAACTTTGAAATGGCATTAATTGCAAAATATGGCATACCAAAAATATGAATTAGGTGATCAATTTCTTATTTGAAAACTCTGTACTAAAAAATTGTAAAAAAGTTGGTCAATTTGTATTGGCTAAGCTAAAAAAATATGTTTTCAGGTTAACAGTAACCTTGATCTTGCGGACCTTCTAAACATGACAATTGTTATAATCGGTGACATTTCCGATATCATTCAAATGTCTGCTTTAAAAAATATTAATTTATGATTTATTACTTGTACCCAAATCACGTCTACTGTAGTTGAACAAACAAGAATTCCTAATAACGTCATTTTTCTAATTATAATTCCATAAAGAAGTTGCAACTGCACACATCAAAAACCTGATGACAGGAGACAATTTGCAATTTTATAAAGGTAATTATGTTCTCAACAGTCTAGAATATAACAAGCTTGTGTGGAATGAGTAGAGTGTAGCAAGTTATGTGGCATTTGTGGAATGGATACAAACTAATGTAACTAAAAAAAAATTGGACAAATAATTTATCATTTTGATAGGTAACATATTGCATTGTGTTAATTAAAGCACTTTTACCATTAAAGAAGTTAGTATTTTACTGCATGCTTAGCATTCCAAGATTTGTTTCCTCATATAATTAAAATCAAGGGACCTCCCCAGGCAAATGTTTCATATAATTGAATATTAAATGATGTTACCTATTTTTTTGCACAGGAACTGTCTAGTGCCCAAAATGCATGTTCCAAATATTAATGCATATTAAGGTACTTTCAAAGTACTTTAAAATGTTTTACATTTTGCATTGCTTTAAATATGAAATAAGGTTTGCTAGAAACCAGAAGTGCCCAAACTAGCTGAGTAAAAGAAAATTTCCTTTTTTTTGCTGCATGAACAATAAGAATAATTTCTTTCAAATTAATGGAATATCCTGTTTCTCTAGGGATGTTATCAGACCATGTGTTGCACTGTTAAGAGATTCTACTGTTTCCAGGACAAGGTCACTCAGAGTCCACACTATGTATTCTATTCAAAGAGCACAGAAAGTAACTAATTAAAACAAAACTTTATATTCCCAGTGTCTATATAATTAGCACTGCTGCACCTGCAGTAAACTAATTATATCGTAATCACTGGGGGAGGGTTTACATCAAATATTAAAAAAAATATTTATGCAAAAAAATGCTTTCATTAAATCACACTAAGAGAAAAAGCCTGTGCACATTTCAAGCAGTAACATAGTAACATAGTAATTTAGGTTGAAAAAAGACACAAGTCCATCAAGTTCAACCCTTCTACCTATCATTACAGCTTTTGATCCAAAAGAAGGCAAAAAACCCATAAGGAAGCTATTTCGAATTTTGCCTCCTGGGGGAAAAAATTCCTTCTTGACTCCAAGAGGCAATCAGATTTCTCCTTGGATCAATAAGCTCTTTTATTAATGCTTATTCTATTATTAATAGCCCTGTATGTTCTGCTTTCCTAAAAAAACATCCAAACCATTTTTAAATGCATCTATTGTGGTTGCTAGCACTACCTCTCTTGGCAGTGAGTTCCATAACTTTATTGTCCTAACCGTAAAGAATCCCTTTCTTTGCTGTCTATGAAATCTTTGCTCTTCCAGTCTGAGGGGGTGACCTCTTGTTCTTTGTACCTTTCTGTTAATGAACAGGTCACTGGAGAGCTCTTTATATTGGCCCTGCAAATATTTATATAATGTTATCATATCCCCTCTAAGACGCCTTTTTTCTAAAGTAAATAAATGCAATTTTTTATGTCTCTCTTCATAACTAAGATCCTCCAAACCCCTTATTAATTTTTTAGCTCTCCTTTGCACTTTTTCTAGTTCCTTAATATCCTTTTTAAGGACTGGTGCCCAGAACTGTACTGCATATTCAAGGTGAGGTCTTACCATTGATTTGTAAAGAGGCAAGATGATATCCTCCTCCCGTGAATCTATACCTCGTTTTATACATGCCAATATCTTATTGGCCCTTGCAGCTGCTGACTGGCATTGGGCACTGTTGCCAAGTTTGTTGTCTATAATTATTCCTAAATCCTTTTCATTAGTAGTCTTTCCCAGGGAAAAACCATTAAACGTATATGTTGCTTTGTTATTATTTGTCCCATAATGCATAACTTTACATTTGTCTATATTGAACCTCATTTGCCACTTTACTGCCCAGTCCCCCACTCTGTCCAAATCTTCCTGTAAAGAAAAAACATCAAGATTAGTCTTTATTGCCTTACCTAATTTAGTGTCGTCCGCAAACACGGAGACATGGCTCTCAGCACAATGTGGCAGATCATTAATAAACAAATTAAAAAGAAGAGGGCCCAAAACAGACCCCTGAGGTACTCCGCTTAATACTCTTGTCCAATTTGAGAATTTTCCATTTACAACAACCCTTTGTGTTCTATCTTTTAGCCAATTTTCAATCCACATACACACATTTGCCCCCAAACCTATTTCTCTCAATTTGTAGAGTAACCTTTTGTGTGGAACTGTATCAAATGCTTTCGCAAAATCCAAATAGATCACATCAACTGCCACACCTAGATCTATATTTTTACTGACTTCTTCATAGAATGTTATTAAGTTTGTTTGACAAGACCTGTCTTTCACAAAACCATGTTGACTTTTACTAATTATATTCTGGTTCAAGATGTATTCTTGAGTGTATACCTTTAGCAATCCTTCAAATAGTTTCCCCACTACAGATGTCAAGCTCACTGGCCTATAATTACCTGGCAGAGATTTTGATCCCTTTTTAAATATTGGAATGACATCCGCCTTTCGCCAGTCTGTTGGCACTGTACCTGAACTGAATGAATCCCTAAAGATCATGAATAGTGGTCTGGCCAGAATTATGCTTAACTCTCTAAGTACCCTTGGGTGTATACCATCTGGTCCTGGGGCCTTGTCTATCTTAACAGAGTGTAATTGCTTAAGCACTTTTTCCTGTGTCAGCCAATCCCATGTTTGCGGCGAATGTCCCATAACTTCCTGTAGCAGGGGCTCGTCCATCTGCTCTTCCTTAGTATAAACAGAAGAAAAAAAAAGTATTTAAAATGTCTGCTTTCTCTCTGTCCTCACTTACCAAATTTCCCATTTGGGATAACAAGGGCCCAACATTTTCCCTCTTTAGCTTTTTTCCATTTATATATTTATAAAACATTTTGGGGTTAGTTTTACTCTCCTTGGCAACCCTTTTCTCATTTTCCAATTTAGCCATTTTAATTGCCTTTTTGCAGGCTTTGTTGGCCTCTTTGTACTCTATAAATGATAATGCTGATCCCGTGTTTTTATAATGTTTGAATGCCATTTTCTTGTTTTGTACTTCCTGTTTCACGTTACCTGTAAGCCACATTGGTTTCGATTTGTGTCTTTTGCATTTGTTTCCCAAAGGTATATATTGGGATGTGTACTTTTGTAATGTGTGCTTAAAGGCATTCCACTTGTCTTCTGTGTTTAGTCCAGAAAACAATCGTTCCCAGTCTAAATGTTCAATCGATGCCCTTAGTCCATCAAAGTTAGCCCTTCTAAAATTAAGTGTTTTGGTGGCGTATTTACCAATTTGCTTTTTTGCATTAATCTCAAATGAGACCATATTATGGTCACTATTCCCCAAGTGTTCTCTTATTTGGATGTTTGAGATAAGCTCCTCATTGTTTGTTATTACCAAATCCAGACAGGCATCCATTCTAGTTGGGGTGTCTACTAATTGTGCCATAAATTTGTTATTAAGCAGGTCCAGAAACTTGCTGCCCCTAGCTGAACTAGTTGTGCCACACTTCCAATCTATATCTGGGTAATTAAAATCTCCCATGATTAGAACTTCATTCATATTTGCAGCCTTTTCAATTTGTAATAAAAGCTGATCTTCTCCATCAATGCTAATATTTGGTGGCTTGTAGCATACACCTACAAGTAATGTGCGTTTTTTTTTAGCGTCTAAGCTGATCTCCACCCACAGTGTCTCCACATCAGTTCCATAATCTTCATCTTGCACCAAAGTGAGTTCAGGGACTAGACTTTCCCTTCAATATACATATTTATTGCATATTTTAGTATATCACTTTATAGTCACATTCTGAGAATTCAGCTGTTCACTCTAAATGGAGCATGGCGGGGGTCGCCTTACTAAAAATAATAAAAAAGCACTGGGTAGAAACAGAGATAATTCTCCTCCAAACTGTGAGCGATGAAAGCATGGTGCATGGGTAGTGCTTGTAATGCATCCTAATACTTTTCAGCAGAAAGGCAAGGGTATGTCCAGTATGTATATGTTCATGTCTGTAACATCATACATATGTACATACCTCTTAACTTTTGCCCCTGGCCAATCAGAATGCTGGGAGGTGGAGCTTTGGAGATCAAATGCCAGTGCTAGAATTCATGCACAGTAACATGATTGTGGTCCTGAATTCTGCTGTCCTGCAAAATTCTATCTCTGTCTGTAAAAATGATAGAGTTGGGTGCATGTATGTGCATAATGAGTGCCCATGCGTCTCTGAGGGAGCTATCTGAGCTATGAAGCTCTTAAAGGTATATTTATACATGGAAATTCCCTAACTTTATTCGGGTTAGTAATTAGCATACTGGATATATGTCTGGTTTAAAATATGGCATTAAAAAAAACATGCTGATTCACATGGGAAATGCACCATTTGTGCCTAATTTCCTATGTATTTTCTTTTAGATCAAATATGCTACTAGTGAATACATTTAGTAATTTCCATATTAATTACCCTCTTAAAATGCATCTTTATTGTACATGTTGGCCCTAACATTTCCAATTCCCGAAATAGTATTTGGAGAAATGAAATTTAGAAATTCCGGTCTCTCTGAATAAAGGGAATGCCCTTATGTCAGTCTGTATTGTCAGTCTGAATTTGAGTAAAATCACCAATCTCAGCCCAGAGTGGGGCACATAATGTAAACCCCAATGTGTAGATAATTTGTCATCATTTTTTTATTCTCTATATTCAGACTATAAGCAATATTTATATATCAAGTCCCTTTGATATGCATTTTTTCCCCTAGTATGAATAATGTATACATTGTGTTTGCATCTGTATATTCTTTAAATTAAAAAAATGTACACTAATAACAACACCACAATTGCAGCTCAGTTAAAACTGAGTAACAAACCCAATGGAGCTTTTGCATCTAGAAATGTTTTTATTGGCCCTTTTGTTTTTGTAATAACATATGTTTAACGCATACACAATTTAAAGAAAATAAGGGCTATAACTGGGATGGTGAAGGTTTTCTGAGACCAAAAACCTATTAATTCCAGAGGAAACCAAGTTAATATGCTCAAAGTGGCATTTTACCCCACATTCTATTTCCCCTCTCCCATTTTCATTGCAGACTTTTTATTTTAGTTTCTCTTCTCCACTGCTCCATCTCAGTGGTCCTGGGTGCTGCACTTCATCCAATATATGATTAAGGTGACCCTGCAGTGATGTGGCATCACTGCCATAGGTTTGAGGCCATATCAGACTTTGGTACCTACGGGCCACTAAAGAAATAGTCTTTCTGGGATACGCAACCATCCATTCAAGTAAAAAAAAAAGTGGAAAACAACTAATAACATACAATGAAATGATGCTTGTAGAAAAACAATTTATGAATACACTCAGAATAAGACAAACAAAAAAACAATATGGTTTTATTTAATTTGTGTTTTAAATGGCACATACATTGGTTCCAGCTGGAGACACCTTTTTTGTCTATTCTAATTGTATTAATTATACAAATTTGCACCTTCCACAGTTATTGATTTCAGGTAATCAGCATATGTATCTTAAAAATGAATAACTCACCAAACATAATGCACATGAGCGCTCTATAGCCAGCTATGTGTTTAGATGTAGGCCTTATTTAAATACAGGTAAGTCAGTGTTGCTGGAAGTCATTATCTGGGCGCTGTTTTAGCACCATTTTAGTGTTGTGTAGTATTTAGGGATGTATTCAGCATTATCCTGCTAAGAGAGATGGTAAGAAGTCATAGAATAATTCCAGAGGCCAGTCATTTTAAACAAGACTAAAACATAGATATTTTTTTGTACAGACCAAAGAATGGAACAGGGAAGAACATACTGAATTTCTTGTCCGATTACCATTCAACATTATAATGATGCACGGAGGGTTATCTTGTCAGACTGTTTTATTCAGATACCTCTCATTTCTAGAGGTGTATTAATCCGAGAAAAAGAAGAGAAGGCATGAGCGGAACAAGGACAGATCCAGTAAGAAAAATCACTGTAATGAGACTATGTGGCAACCTGCTCCTTATTAATGAATGTTACAGGGATTTGTAATGTAATTATGTTAAACAGAAAACGGCTCTTCCTGTTCCCAGAGAGCCTGGTTAGTAGGCGATATAGAGTGAATCCTGCCAGCAATAAACACATCAGGCAGGGTATTGTAGCAGAGAAGCTGAGAAGCTTTGTAGTATATATACAAATACAACCATGGGTAGAACAGCATCAGAGGGTTGTGGTTTAGAGGGATTAAGGAAAAATACATGGCTATAAGCAAACTCGAATCATTGCAACAGTTTGCTGCACAGAAGACCAGAATGTCTCCTCGACTAATACCCTGTGGTACGACATTTGTGCCCTTTCCTGGGTTGGAACCATCTCTTTGTGATACTGGACAAAGGTAATGAGCATGCATCACTAAAAGCTATAGAATCATAAAGAGCAGCTGCACTGTGCTTACTTCATTAAAGATCTATGTTTATGTTTGTAGTTGCTTTTGAAAGATGTAGCTTTGGCAGAGTTGAGGATGGCATAAAAGAAAAAGGTAGTGATGCTATCAAAGCTCTAGAAACATCATTAAATGTTTGTATCACAATGAACTGCAGGCTAAGTATTTTGACGGTAGATACATTGTCATCTAAAATAATTATATGTAGCAATTTTAAAATTGATTTATTTATATGTCTTTTATGTTTTTGTTGTATTCTCTTATTATGTGTGATAGCATAATGTGTTAGTTTTCCAAAGTTGACCAGAAGAATAAGGCTCTGACCCAGAGATATTGGCAGTGCAAAGGTGAAAGGACTGACAAGGGAGTCCGGGGAGACTGCGTTTGTTAACCTGACTTAATGAACTGGGGTCACAACACTTTTTACTTTTTAATTGCCCCAGTATGTAGCACTTTTTATATTTCTTTTTTTTTATATTTATTATTTTCCATTTTTATGGCAGTTTACAAATACATAAAACAATTACATAAAACTCCTTTTTGTATTTCTATTCTATTGTCCTGTCAAACTAGCAATGTCTGCAACTCATTAGATGTATTTTTTCATGGAAAACAAGGACATTTCTATGTGACCCCAAGCACCAATGGGAAATGCAATGGACCAGCAGTAGTACCTGTTCAAAACTCAAGGTCACAGGTTCAGTTTCCAGCAAGGTCAACTCTTTTATCCTTTGGAAGTCCATAGTCTAAAAATCACTTTGAAACCCCTACGGGAGAAGCCAATACTTTTTTTTTGTTGACAAGTACTTGCAACTGAATTACTCCCACTTTAATATATGAAGCTAAACTTTTCTCTAACACAAATCAAGTTTTAGTGTAAATGTTATTTATTTGATTAGCAAGAAAAAATACCAAATGCATTGGGGGGAAAAAATCTTATTTTTTCATCTTTTAATGTTTTTTTTTTTTTGCTTCACTAACTTGAGAATGTTGCCAAAATGTTTTTTTCATTCTTAACGTGGGCTTACAGAAATCGCATATGGCTGTTTTTGATTGTTGTCATTATCTCTCTGCCTCATCTCTTTGCTTTTTGGCATCAAATTGCAAGGCCCAAGACATGCAATTCTGTATCGATTATGCAGTCGTCTGTCTGATATTATAACAACAGTGAAGAGCCTCTGGTTTCTTTATAACCTTGTTATGGCAACAGTAGACAAATAGCATAAGAGACCAATGTCTGCCAGTCTAGTGTTACTTAAAAATAAATAAAAAATAAGCCTACCTATCTGCCTCCCAGATCATGCCATGCATAATTTCTTAATGTACCCCAAGGAACTAAAATATCTTGTAATAAAGTGGTTATTTCCTCTCCAGTGAAGTCAATTCCAAATCCTTTTCACTCATTGTGATGTTTATACCCAAGTAATAGCTCACTCTCTGGATTAGGCATGAGTAGGTAGCCCCAGCTGTAAGTAATGTTAGTCATCATATTCCATATCCTTCTCCAATTAATCTAATAGGTACCAGAGTCTCCTGCCAAGGCTGATTTAAATCTCAAATCAGTTCTATACTCTTGTTTACGGTCCAGAGCTTTTGTACAGGTGGGTGGTGAAGAGGCAACTCCGCTGGAGAGAAATCTGCTTCCTGAATCACTGTGGTGGGGCTATCCTGCTGATCCTACATTGAGAACATGTTAGCTCTGTGGCAGTATGCTTTATTTGCTGATAGGTGATTTTATACTGAAGCTTGTTTGTGATGCCTGAGGGGAAACAGAGATGTTCCAGCTGGTTCACTTCAAGCTTTAAGGTCTCTCCTGTTACTGCCATGAATATTGCATACACTTTCTATCACGCTGTCTAAATGACTTTACTTGAGAATATAATAAGCATGCAGTTCCTTGTGATTAAGCATAATACTGCAACTTATTCCAAATGGATAAATCCTTATGTTTTCAGGAAGATTGCAGCATCATCTGACAGCATATATAGAAGGTATAACACATATCCAGGTATAATTTGAACTCAAAGTGCAACTTATAACTCTGTTTATGAGTATATATATGTGATGTTCTGGGTCTCGTTATATATTTAAACATGTTGTACTATTTTTTGTATGTTTCTTTCTCTCTTACATGTACCTAATTATCAAATACACTGCCTGGCCAAAAAAAAAGTAGCCACCAAAAAAAGTCACATACACTAATATTTTGTTGGACCACCTTTAGCTTTGATCACGGCATGCATTCGCTGTGGCATTATTTCGATTAGCTTCTGCACTGTCACAAGATTTATTTCCGTCGAGTGTTGCATTCATTTTTCACCAAGATCATATAAAGCAAAGCCTTCTCCAGCACTTACCAAAGATTCTCAATGGGGTTAAGACCTGGACTCTGTGGTGGCCAATCCATGTGTAAAAATGATGTCTCATGCTCCCTCAGTCACTCGTTCACATTTTGAGCCCGATGAATCCTGGCATTGTCTTCTTGGAATATGCCGTGCCATAAGGGAAGAAAAAATCCATTGATGGAATAACCTGGTCATTCAGTATATTAAGGTAGTCAACTGACCTCATTCTTTGGGCACATAATGTTGTAACCTAGACCTGACCAACTGCAGCAACCCCAGACCTATTTGCTTAGTGAATTACAGATGGGGACCCTTTTTTGGGGGCCTGGCAGTGTATTTTGATATATATTGTTACATCTGCTATTATAAGCAGATTGTATATACCTATATATTGGATATATACTCAAATATATTGATGGTGACTACTATTTTGGTTTACATAAGTGCATAGGAATTGTTTATATATGCGTTGCCACATTAAATCTGTTCACTAAAACATGATAAAGCAATTATATACAATGGACTCTTAAATTTAAATTCTTATTTATGGTGATGAAAGATAGCTGTAGATATGAAAGTGACATATGCGGGTGGGAAAAGGTGTGTATTCATCAGGTTCAACCTGTTTTTAGATTTTGGGAGTTCTGTAGAATGATCAATACTGGCAAAATATTCTAAAAGTGGTGTAAACAGCAGGAATATTACATTTGTTTCGATGGTATCTGCTCCACTTTAGTACATAGCTGCCAGCATCTCATTGCATTCATTGGCACCAAAATGGGTCGAAGTGACATGTCATTGCGTACAAGAATCGGTTATCTGGAAGTCATGTCTTCCCTATTTTAACTATGTATGTCATTTAGACCGTGCATAGGTAGCTAGGAAGCCGGGAGTAGTATATTTAAAAGAAGAAAAACTACCACAACTAGAGGACATAGTCTTAAATTAGAGGGGAAATGATTTTAAAGTAATATCAGGAAGTATTACTTTACTGAGAGGGTAGTGGATGTATGGAATAGTCTTCCAGCAGAACTGGTAGAGGTAAACACAGTCAAGGATTTTAAGCATGCGTGGGATAGACACAAGGCTATCCTAGCTATAAGACCAGGAACGGTGGACTAATAAAAGTATTCAAAAAAATTGGGCAGACTAGATGGACTGAATGGTTCTTATCTGCCGACACATTCTATGTTTCTAGGTTTCTATGTCCCATTTTTGGAGTTCAACCCCTGAAAATTCAACTATGCATTTAGATGCTAAGCAAACAACTAATTTCCTCATTATCATTTAGGGTTTCAGATTAATTCCTCAATCAACCTATGCTTATCCTAAATCTTGTCCAAGAATTTGCGCCAGGCTCAAAAATATGTCCCTCTCTTAAATGAGCGTACCATCTCTTTACCTACTGGAACGCAGACTGTACATGCTTCTCATTTACCCTCAGACAGCTTATACTGATCTTCAATAAATGTGTGCATGGATCTTAGAGAGAGAGAGCTACACGTTTGTCCTGTTTTTGTATTTATGATTATTAATGATTATTATTAGTACGTGTTTCTCATATTCATTTTTTTCTTCTATATATTTCTCAGCCCTTTAAAATTGGTTCGTGAATATTGTAATAAGAAACCTTACATATTGTGTTTATATTTGAATGTTGAAAAAGAAAAAGAAAAAAAATGATTGTAATGGTATGGTAATGAGGTCATATATATATCACTCATATAACTTCATTTTATAAATACACAACTGAATAATTGTAATAAGCTACCTCATCTGCAGATGAAAAAAACATACACACAACTTAATTGGAAACTTAATTTTAAAATACTGGAAATCAGCCATAGGTACATATTAAATTAAGCATCACATTAAAACAATTTGTTACAATGTCTAAGAAAAGCAAGCCAAAGCACACATAAAACATTAGGCCATCTGTTTATTAATAATAATAATAATAAACCACTGAAAATTGAACACATGCTAAGATAAATAAATAAATATGATTGACTGGATAGGCCAAACAGTTCTTCCTGCCAACACATTCTATGTTTCTAATACATTCTATTGTGCACTTTTTTTCCATTAACAACAGATACCATAAATGTCAACAAAATTATACAAACCAATGTAAGCATTTACACTTTAAATCAAGACATAGCAAACTTAAGCTAGGAAGAAGTGATACAAAGAGATGGAAAATGGAGTCCTTGACATTGCTGCTAGGGAGTATTTATCAAGATGGCAGAACAAGCACATGTTGCCGCTCTATTGTGCTCTGACCAGTAGTGTTTTGGAGCTTTGCATCTTTACCTATGGGCCTAACTTGTGAAGCAGAAGAGCTGGATATGTCACTATATTAATTCCACATTCTCTGCTTTGTCACATTATATAGTAGAGAATACGTTAATATATTCCTTCATCATCCATGAAAGATATACCACGCTTGTCTGGGTGCTCAGAAAATATTCATCCACTGGTCCCCTTCAGTTTATCATGCTACTACATTATGCATTATACAAGCCTTCCCCCATCCAATCTGCTCCACATACCATGGCATGTGATTGCCAGAAATGCTAGATGATCATATAGAGAAGGATTAGTTGAAGGATTTGATTTCCTCACAGTATGCCCTTCCATAGAATGTCTTCTACATAATCAGAGGAAAAGAAAGGGATGAACAGCATGATCACCACTTGTCCTAAACATTATCCACTTGCCTGGCGGCTAACTATTTGTAAGGCTTTCAAATATTGATTGACTTAGCCCCATCTTACCTTTCAAGTAGTTACATTATTTGCAGCACTCTTTAACAGCAGGGAAGGATTTCTTCAACAAAAGAAAGGTACTATAAACTCGGCCTTGGGTGGTTACTACAGCCAAACACAGAAGGAGTTCATTAAAAGATGACCATCTTTGATCTTTTCATGACCTCCATCATTGTTTGGTTGTTATAACCCCAAGGCCCAATATATAATACCTTTCTTGTGTTGCAGACATTAATAATGGCTTTCTTGTGTTGCAGACATTTAGAATAGCTTTCTTGTGTTGCAGATATTTGTAATACCTTTCTTGTGTTGTAGATCAACTGTAGATGTAAGGTTTAACATGTAATCCCTTAAGGAAAGAGTTGTCTTGGGATTTCTTTTTTGTTATGTGTGTGCTTAACTGTAATTTATCTCTTTAAAATCTAGTGTAACAAGTAGAGTCAAAATGATACCATTTATTGGCTAAATGAGAGTTTGATTGCAAGCTTGCAAGACCCAGTTGCTAGAACCCTGCCTTAAGCATTAATGAGGCTAAAACTATATTCATAATTACAACACATACATTTTGTTTCTTTTAAAGGTAAGAGAAACACAGGATATTGAAGAATTTTCCCAGCAGTAAATCAGCCAGTTCTACCGAGATCCAACAGATACAATCAGTTTGGTCAGAGCATCCCTGGTCATTCCACTCCCTGGTAAAATTGTATGTAGTATCCTCAAGATCTTGCATAGGATTTCCATTTGTGAATTCTAGGTCACCACTAAAGGTACATAATGTCCTTTTTGTGAGTGCTGGCATCTCGGGATTTTCTCTGGGGATATTAGTAGCTTTATTTGAGAGTGTGTGATATAGGTACTGTAACCATAGTTGATTAATTCCTTCCTGATGTTCTGAAGATGTTTATCTCAGTCTGTGGAATCCAAGCAGATTATATCTGATGGCTTGACTGGAGATGATTGAGTTTTTGGTATCAAAAAGAGAAGAATAGGGTGAGTATAGGAAACGATATATCAATAAAAAAAAACTTCCACAGAGATAAGTGTAGATAGAGAAGAGTAATACCTTGTATACACTCAAAAATATACTTATATACAGTATTTCAGTTGTGCAGTGTGTTCCAAACTGCAGAATCATTACTACATGTATCAAAACATAAGAAAAGGAATAAACATAGCTCGATCTGTATTTTTCCCTATTCTTCTCTTTTTTTGTAACTGCTTAGGATTTGTAGCACATTCAATAATTAGTGGTTAGTTACTTTATTTTACTATTATATTATTTTATAGTTTTTGCTATGTCTTGCATGGAACTGTCATGTTTCAAGGTACACGTGTTGGAGAACGTTTCTACCAATTTGGATACAGTATCCAGGATGTGAAGATTTTGGTACTGATGTGAATGTTCTACACCCAGATTAATATTTAAGGTCCAATTAATAAGTCAGTTTAGAGCCTTAATCTGTTTAATGATTTTATGTCTCCCTAACTAGGGAGAAGAATGCAATCAAACTCTCACTCAATAAATGGTATCATTTTAACTCTACTTTTTACCTGTTCTTCCATGACTAACACGGTACTACTCTTTAACTAATTTGGTGTACTCATACAAACTATATTATGTTTTTTAAAGGAGATGTTTGGCTTTCTTTTGGTGCTATATTTATCCTTATAAAGAAACATTTTTTACTAATTAACATTTTTACTTATTAACCCCTTAGTAACATGACTTTTTTGGCTTGTCCGACGCTTGGTGACATGGGCTGTTTTAACATTTCTGAGGTGTTTGTATTTTGCTGTAATTTATTTCTGTCTCCCAAAAAAAAATAAAAAAAATATGGCAAAAAAATAAAAACTTTTTTTTTAATGACTTTTATTTGAAAAATCATATACTCATGTACAAGAGAAAACAAAAAAAAACCACTGTTAAATAGTTTCTAATATATGTCCTGAGTTCAATAGAAGACAATGAGGAAAAAAAACCTTAAAACAGCAATTTTATTTAATAATATATTAAAATGAAAGAAGGTGGAAAGCCACCAGTAATAGAGAACCCCAAAAGGAGGGGGAAATACATATATATCGGGGTGCCTCAAAATAGGAGAAAAATATCACACAGGCACTAATAAGTAGATGGTTCGAATACATACACATATAATATTTAGAGACAGATAAGCAAAACCAAAAAGAGACAGGTAAGGTATATTTAAGTCATACACCATACTACTCTCTACAAAATAAATAATAATAATAATGATAGTAATAACAAATATAATGAATAGTGATGATAATAATAGTGATAAAGAAATCAATAAATAGACAAATGTCCTGAGTTCAGAAATAGCCCATGTTTTATGTTTTTGTGCTTTTTTATTCATGTTACAGGGCCAGAACTATAAGTATTGCAAAGCTATTTTAAAATCCTTTTTTTTCAAAATTAGAGATAGTGACATTTTAACACTGATATCTGTACTAAATCCATGAATGACCCCCAACATGTACATATTTTTGAAAAATAGACCACTCAGGGTATTTAACTTGGGGTATTTTGATACATTTCATGTAGCCATTTTACCACCAATCTTTTCCAAAATTTGCAGCAATTTTAGTACAGGGATACCACCCATGTATTGGTTGGTTAGGTTATTTGGGGGTAAAATGGCCACATTTGTGAGGTGCGCTTTTTGGTTTTCCAACTTGGAATTCTGACATGCAGAAAACCTGCTCCCATGTTCCATTTGGGACACTTTTGAAGCCTGTCAAAGTATTTTACCCCATCAAACCATATATTTTGGAAAATTATACATCCTAGGGTATTTAAAATTGTGGTATTTTAACACTTTCCAAGTACTAATTCTACCACCAACCTATGTGAAAGGGTTGGGATGTCATTTTTTTCCCACACACTTTGTAGTTCAGGCATGAATTTTCAGATTCTGGTATTTGCCACTGCCAACCAACTCTTCAATATGTGTTCAGCAACATCTCCTGAGTACAAGGATACTACCCATGCATAGGTTTGTTGTTTTGGGGCTAAATGGCCACATTTAGGTGGTGCGCATTTCCAACCTGGAATTTTGACATGTAGTCAGTCTGCGCCCATGTTCCGTTTGGAACATTTTTGAAGCCGTCCAATGTATTTTACCTCATCAAACCATATATTTTTGTAAAATAGACATCCTAAGGTATTTCAAGTGGTGGTATAAGGTATTTCAAGTGGTGGTATTTTAATTCTGTATATGTACTAATTCTACCACCAGCCTTTGTAAAAGTTTGTGGTAGTACTTTTTTGGGAGTTTTATTCCACATGCATTGTACTTCAGGCATTAATTCACTGATTCTGGTATATGTCACTGCCAAACAACAACCCAATATGTGTTCAGCAACATCTCCCGAGTACAGGGATACCACCTATGCATAGGTTTGTTTTTTGGCTAGAAGGCAACATTTGTGAGGTGCGCATCTCAAAATTCCAACTTGGACTTTTGACATGTAGTCAACCTGCGTCCGTGTCCTATATGGGATATATCTTTGAAGGCAGCCTATGTAATTTACCCTCACCAAACCATATATTTTTTAAAGGTAGACACCTTTGTGGCAAGGGCTCAGCAGCCACCGATACATCACTAGATGATGTATCAGGAAGCTGACCAGGGTCAAAATCGAACCCTGAGTCCACGACCTCAGAATCAGAGCAAAGAAGGGGTTAATAGCTATTAGAAGAGCCTATCTAGTATTGTAATACATTACAGTACAAAGAAATGAATCCATAAAACAGTGCAGACAGCAAAACATACTTCTGCTGTGCAAGATTACTGCTTATATAGTGATGAATGGCAGAGAAGGGGTTAATACACAATGAATGGCTTTCATATAACCTGAAAATTTTATTAAATATTATTTTATATCACTAATACCGATCTGTCTCTTTCCATTACAAAAATGTAAGTGAAGAGAGGGAGGCAGATCATTATTTGTGAATATTGATCCGACCAATTTTGATCTGACCAGGGCGAATGGTGAGCTTATTTGAGCAGTCACCAAACCGCCTTTGCCACTAATTCGCTGTTACTGATCGCTATGCGCTCAGACAGCTTAAAAAAAAATATATATATATTTTTACTTTACACGTAATCCCCTAGCGGGTATGTGTAAAAAAAAAAAAATGCAGACAGATAAAAATTATTTGGCGTCAATACCATTGTGAAAGCAGTGATCGACGGCAAAGAAGGGTTTAATAACTCTTAGAAGAGCGTTTGTAGTAATAAATTACAGTATAAAAAAATTACGCAAGGTCAGTGGCAGGGAAGGGGTAAAACGCAGGGAATTGCTTTTATAATTTTTTTGTTATTGTTTTATTATTAGTGTATTGTGTATTTATTATTTTATTGTACTTAAACTTACTTTTATAACTTTGATCTGTCTCTCTCCCTCACTAAAAAAAATGCGAGGAGAGGGAGGCAGATCCTCACTGGTCAGATCAATATAGGGTTAATATTGATCTTATCAGGCAGTGGGGGGGCTCATCAGAGCATCCCCATTGCTTGTCAGTCTTCCTGCAGTCACAGATTGCCTCTGTGAAGAGGCAATCATGTGACTGCTTGAAGAGCACAGGAAGCAGCTACTTCCTGCCTCCTGTGCTCTTGCCCTTAGAAGGGCAGCGCCATCTTGGTCACACAGTGACACAGGATGGACTAGGTCCGTCCTGTGTCACTAACGCCTCGCCACACAGGACGTACCTAGCACGTCCTGTGTCGGCAAGGTGTTAAAAGGCCAAACCTATTATTTACATTCATTCATGTTTTTACGTCATGTATCCTTTCAGGGGTTCTTTGTGGAACAATTCAGCATAGGGTGTTTGTAAATAGTAAACATGATGTTGATTCCAGATGAAACATGTTTAACGTTATGCGAAATATTTTTTACATTTAAAAAAAATGGAGTGGCCTCCAAATGAGGATAAACTGGCATGTAATTTTAGATAGTCAATGCCAGCTTTACCTCTGACTGGCAGCTGCCATACTTAATTTTGACAGGGGATCAAAAGATGGGACCTTGGCTGTGCACTTGCTGGCAGTGTCAGCCGACTGGCTGTGCCTCAACTCTGAGACAGAGCTGAAAGTAAACACACTTGTATCTGTAAATGGTTTACCTGGGAGAAGAGAAACTAACATTTTATTTTATGCTTTTTTCATACAAAAATAGAAATACAGAAAATTAAATAAAAACCCCAGAGTTTGATCAATACATTTTCAATAAATATCAACTTTCTGCAAATTATGTTGGACTTACACTACATACCTAAATATCTCCAAAATACATACACAAACATACAACACTAGCTGCCTGGAGCTCCCAGGGGACATCTTGTTAAAAGATGAACCACTGTTCAGAAAAAACAAAAACCTCATGGGTTCTCTCAAGAGACCAAACTAAGTGTTATTACCCAATAGCTTCCTACATTCCACCCACATCACTTTTGTTTTCATGACCAAACATATTATTCAATTCACCCCTTGTTCCATTCTTAACTCGTAATTTAACTGGGTTTCTAGTTGTTGATAAGAAAACTCTGTATTTTTATTTCCAAGATTTTCCAATCAGTTTGTTCGCTGCCATAAAACAATGGATCAACACTGGTTTTTGGACTGGTAGGGGGGCCACCTTAAGCATAAGAGAGCCACAGATGGCTTTTTCTCATCTTGGATATTAGTCTTGTTTGCATCAAATCATCATTCCACCACAAATAGATATATGTTCTTTCTGCCATCTTTCAGTTGCAACATTTCCTAGATAGCTGAGGATAAATATTAGCCAGTCTAGTGGGACCAGAATTATTTAACACTTTTCAAGTAATGAAAGGTCATGAGTCCCTCTGTTAACTTCATTAAACACCAGATTCCATTCATTTCAATCTATGAGCATATTTCGATTTTTCTCTCATTTCCTTATATTCTCATCTTTCACTTTTCCTCCCTATAACCCTAATTCAGGTAAAGCATTTCAAAATGACCCCTTTAGTTGTATTCTGGACAAAACCTTTTTTTTTTACTCTCTCTCTCTTTTTGCTCCTTTATCCCAAAAATAAATTAAAGTTTTTTTAAGTGTTTAGTGCGTAGATATTTACAAATTCTGGAGTCCAATAGCCTGTATTGTAGTTTTAACTGACAAAATGACTTTCCATAACCGTCACATAAGAGATCACTTATCTTGTCAACAGCTTTTCTTCTCCATCCTCCTAATGCATGGCTGCCATGTTGCCCTACACAATCTCCAAGAGCCGTCGAGTCTAATAATTTATTGTCCAGTCCCCACCTACGTTTTATGTATAAACAGTTAGGAAGCTGTTGTTCCCAGATCAAACTTTGATTCTTAGTTTACCTTAACATATTGTTACTTTGTAAACACCACAAAATTGTTGGTAGATCCTTTATCTGACATAGATCTATTTCTACTATGTACCATCCTCCTTGTTTACAAACCTCTAACTATGTCTTAAACGTGTAAAACAACACTTGCTTCATAGTTTTGCCTTACTATCAAGAAATCCTGTGACACCATGCTTAGTTTTTTGCCGCCAAATTGCCAATTCCTATTCTACTCAAGAAGCTTTGATTATCGTAGTCAGAATAGTCCCCAAAGTCCCAACGTATTCCTATGTATCCCTACGGTGGAAAGAGAACACCCAGATTTTGTGCTACTCTGGTAGTCTGATATACCTCCAAATACGTCCACAATTGCCAATCCCATGCCAATATCTCTATACACTGAAATCAACCATAATACAGTGAAACCAAGTTGTAGCCTTGGTCCTCGCCTTCGACATAGTGCATGTTTCCTGAATTTGGAGTGTGTTCAGCAGCGGTGATCAGCGCATATTGGGAAGCAGAAATGATATGCATTTTATAGTGAAATAGTCCCGATACGAATGCTCCTGATGTTTCAGTTTCTTTCAGAGAATCTAATCTCCAAAAAAGTGTTGACATATCTAACATATATTAGAGGATAATTATGCAGGGGGTCTTTAATTAAAACAATATAAAAATAATCAAGTGCAAACATAATATGAGCCAGAGGATATAGTTTATAATAATATATATAAGTAAGTATTTTGTCAATAGAAAATTGCATTATAATAGTTTAAAAAAATAGCCAGGGTTCAACCAATATGTTTTTCCATATTTTTCATTGCAAAATACTCCTTTCTGTAAAGTACAACTACTATATACCAAACTAGATACTATTGTTAAACTGAATATGACACTAATATATTCAAAAACAGATAGATTATCATACCATTGTATATCATTTTATTGTAATATTTCAAAGAATGAACTTGTTTAAAGATAGGAGAGATGGATAAATCCTCCTTATTCCCCGCCCCAACCTCCAGTTTCTTTACTGTACTCTTTCCCTTATATTTATAAATGTGTGTTACATAAAACAAAATAAAAACATATTGAAATAAAAACATAGTTTGATTGAGGGCCATGTTTGACATGTTGTGGATGGCATTGGACGTAAGTTTAAGGGAAGAATCAAAGTAAAAAAAAAAATTGATAATGTCAGCCCATAGGTAAGAAGGAGCATGAAACAGGACTGTACATGCAGTATTTTATTGCACAGCTAGTGTTTTTTTGTAATAACAGAACAGCACAGGCATTTGACATGTTCCCTTAGGCGAGTCGAGCCTGTAATTAGGGTGGACAGTAGCTTCAGATGTAATAGGATGTATCAACAACATAAACCTATGATAATTGTGAACTGGAGACCTCCAGATTTTCAGCTGAGTTTGTCTTAGCAGTTAACATCTTGATTGCCATTTGTCTTGCCTGGTACAAAACAAACATTAGCTAACTAAGGCTAATGAGAGCTGGAATTCTCATTACAATCTGCTTTTCTCCCTCCCATTCCAATAAGACATATGTATTAAATGTACAGCTCCCCTACCTTTTGGGGGTTCCACCTATCACTGGTGATCCACTGGCATTTTAGGTGTCCACTATTGTAAAAATAATAATAGGAGCATAACGTTTTTCTATCTGTGTTGTGTTTCTTAAGACTCTGTGAGGACTGTGAGACATAGCTCCAAAATTGTGAATGTGAATATCATACATTATGTCAACTGTAACTTCTGTGTGTCTTTCCTCATGCCCTGTGAGTGACTATGTGAACTTTTTTCATCTGCCTTGACCCCTTTTACATGTAAATCGCCTGATGGCTTGGAAACTACCATAAACTACTAGGCCTCTTTTAGGTAATAACATGTCATTAAATGGTGGCTGTATAGTTAATTGAGTTTACCAGAAAGTTTCAGGCATTTCACATGTGGCACTATATGATTGGCTGTTACAGAGGCCCACTCTGGAAATCTCCAGTCTCTTAGGAATGCCAGTGAAGTTTCCCAAAATATGCAGTTATTATCTCAACTGAGTGTAATAAATCTTCAGTTCTTATCTAAACTGAGTGTAATAAATGGCATCAATACACACAATGAAGCACCACACACAGATCAGACTTTATCTGCATTCTGTGTTTGCCCTAAGGACTGTAGGGAGGCAGCAGAAGGGATACAGGTGTATAGGAGCGGGGAATGCACACACCAATTGTCCCTTCAGATATAATCCAGAAATATGTCTGGCTCCAGAAAGTGGATACTACAAGGTAACGAATGAGGGGCCCAGGACTGTTACCACCTGTACCTCCAGATTTCTAAATGACAATTAAGAGGAAAGTTCTATGGAAAAATGTATTTGATCTGCATACAAAATCAATAGACTAGAGATTACTGAGGCAGGTGACTTTCTGCCCCACTCTCCAAACATTTAGAGATCTGTGCTATGTTTCACAACTATGTAGATGGGTTCCCAGATGGTTCCACTGAGGGTGCTTGGACTATCTCTCTCTATCACACAAACACAGACTCTTCTTTGTCCCTTTGCTCTTCAATATGTCAAAGCATGAAGTGTCATGTGACCCATTTCTCTGCTGCAAATTGCTGAGCTGGTTTGGGGAGAGCTCTCTAACAGAGTGAGGGAGAAGTACTCTACTGAGACAAGCATTCTCAAACAGCGTCTAATAATTTTCTAGAAGACCTTCTCTCTGGATATCCATGATTCCCGGGACTCTCATTTCTGTTGGTAACTTCACATGAATAGACATAAATAAATGTCTTTCTAATTCATGCAGTCATTTAAAAAAAAAAAAAAGGGTTGACTGTTTGAAAGGGACATCTTGGCTCATTAGTTTAAGGCTTCCCTTAAACTGTAAAGTATATCTTAGCAATGCTGTCTTATAAGTAACTGATGGAATCTCAGCTCTTTACAGGGTACCTGGCACTCACTGAGTTAACGAATAACTGTTGCTTTAATTATATTGACTTATTTACATCTTATTTCTTAGTACTTTTTTTATGATACAAAGTAGCAAGGAAAACAAAATAATCTCTCATTTTAATGTTTACAGCACATACATTCCTTCTTTCACAAACAATATATAATGACTTGTCTGCATGCCTATTATGCAGAAATCATTGTAAAACAACAGACAGTACTTTTATTAAGCCACTCTGTCCTCCTAAAGGATTTAATAATTCATGTTTGGAATGGCATATCATTCGCCTGCATGAGACAGTACATTTGATGTGTGATTTCACTTTCCCTGTGTTGGACAGAGATAGATTCTTTTAGCTCTGAGCTAATGTAATCAGTGAGCACTGCTGTATCCTTTATTATCAGAAGTATTATCTGCCAAGTGGTAACATCAAGTATACTGCCTGCTGTGATCTCCCATTCTTGAGAAATGATGGGCAGACCACTGTTTAATAATCACTGTCAAAGTGACATTACATTGCATTAACATTTGTTTATACAGCGTCAACAATTTTTGTAGCATTTGGTACAGAGCATAAGGGGGAACTACATACTATGTTAGATGAACAGGAATAGACTGATACATGAGATAGAGAACCCTGCTTACAATCTAGAGGGAGTCACTTAAGGTGAGTGACAAGGTCAAAAAGGAGGAACTAGGTGGGTTTGGCCGGAAAATGATTAATATGTGTTCTAGTTGGATGAACAATACGTTTCCTTATTGTTTACAGAATTTGGGAACAGTGGTAGCTAGGTGGGTTTGGCTAGAGGTTTATTAATGGGTGCTTTATCACACTAGGGACCAGAGATTTCCTGTAAAAGATCCAATGTATGTCAAGTGCACCCATTTAGTTAAATACATTTCCACCTCTACAATATTTATTCATTTTAGCATTTCCCAGGGCAGATGGAGGCCACTCAAGGGGACCTCATGTGACAAGTTTGATCCTGCTGCAGGTGTAGATCCAAAGCCCAGGTCATCAGAGGGGGCCGTGATGAGCTCTTAAAAGGAGGATGTTTTATGCTGCAGACAGGTGTTTGAGGCCTACCAGTGGGAACGGGTTAATAAATTGTAATCACAGGCAATTTAAAGTGTTTACTTAAGGGTAAATCATTAAGATTTCTTAAATGGTGAGTCCTCAGTATTTGTGGGCCATGAGCTAGACGTCAGACTCGGGAGATCTTTCCAAAAGATTCATTACTGTGCAATTTGGCCACAACATTAAGGCAAGGTAAAAGTATAGATCAATGGCAGACATTCCCCTCTCCATCCTCTCTTGTTTTGGGGAATAACCCAAAAACCTATGTGTGACCTCTTCCTCTGCCTATCTGTCCTATATGTGTAGAACTATTTTCTCATACTAGTGGAGATAAAAAAAAAAATCTGGTTTCTCTTGTGTGTAAAGGTATCGATTTTTTGTTTGTTTACATCTCCTCTACATTGTATATTTTGTGATTGAAGAGAATAAAAAAAAATCAGGAAATATGCATTATTTTAGCAGAACTGTATATATTTAATTTAAAAAAATGTGTTTCAAATGTGTGTGTGTTGTAGGATTGCCACCTAACCAATATTTTACTGGCAGGCCATTCATTTAAACCTAAATTACTATGTTACTGTGGAATCTCTTAAACACCAAGATGAGGGAATTCCTAGGAGTTTGAAGTAAACTTACTTCCTCCACAGGATACAGACCAACTATGTTCTCTACTACCAATCAGCTATCAAGCACAATAACTGCTTAAAAATATGAAATTAAGAAATAATTAAACATATTAACAACGTATTGTCTCATATGGTTACCACCTTCACTCAAAAAAGTACTGCTGGCCTTTCTTTTGCCTCCACAGACTTAACATTTGCCTCAAGCCTATTTGTTACATCGGTCTGTTGGCAAAATATCAAATGGGTGCCAACTCTATTTTAGAGATCTGTGCTTCAATTGGAACACAGACCAATACTAAAGTCATAGTAAAGTCTCAATAAACTGTACCACATAGTTGTTCTGGTTAACGCAGTTGTATGAAAACAAAGCCTATGTGTTTAGCATTTCTTTAATACAGTGTAACCTATGTAGGAAAGCTCACTGACATCTAGTTTGCAGACCATTACACATAGCAGTAACGAGGGTAAAGCGACTGAGGCACTAGCCTTAAGCGCACCAAATGGAGAGAGGAACATCAATGATAGCTACATAACTAGAATGATGCATGCAATGGCGCTGCAGATATCTGTGTTATCTATCCTGCTCTTAAGTGTGAGTCATATCATGATCAAAACTAATCAGACCAAAACTGTTATGATGATCTGACATTTCATTTTTTTTTTTTTTTTATATATAAATCTTTTTATTCAATTATAAAAACATACAAACATGTAGATCTTACATACATGTGTTTCTCAAATAAAGTTCTGTCCAGAGTAGTCCACAATATATGAAACACAAATAGAAAGGGTCTGATACTCCCAGGGTTTATGAAAAGAGCTAGAGAAAAGAAGAGAAAAGAAAAGATAGAAAAAAGAAAGAGTAAATAAAGAGAAGAGAGAGAACGAGAGAGAGCAAAAAAAAAGGATCTGACATTTCAAATTCTAGGTTTACTGAACACTGAGTGTTCAAATGATTAGTTCCTGGAAGAATGTAGTCAAGAGCATTTTTGTAAATACCTTTGCGGAAACCATTGTTGAATTAGTCCTAGGAAGAATGTGGATTTTTTTTTGTGCTAGTACTGTTGGCACTAGTGCCCTTGATAGGCTTAAAATGATCTATTGCAGCTCTGTGACAACCAGTCCTTCCCTGCACCAGTTACATATTCCATACCTTCTCAGGCCCATCTTCACATGGTCCAAAAAACACTCCCCACAGAGCACCACTCCTCTGGTTATGTGTGGAGAATTTTCTGGGGTATCCTATATACATGGCTGAACCACCTTCGTCAGGGTAACTTGATGCTTACAGTAGAACTACTCCAGCTTAGTGCTATAGGTGGTCATGGACCCACCAGTAAGTGTTGCTGTCATAGACCAGCTTATAATCTTCTTAAGATTTTTCCCTCTGTGTGTGTAAGACATTTTCTTCTCTCTATGACAAAGTACACGTCTCCACCTTTTTTTAAAGGTTGTGTGTACATGAGAGGCTTCAGCACTCTATGGTTAATGTAGAACCTGCACATCTCCTTGCTTCGGGCCTTGCTTGAATTCCTAGTCTACTTTCCATCATGAGATTCACATGTTCCTTCAGCACTTTAAAGTGACCTTCCAGTACGCAATATATTAAGTGGCCTTGGAATACATGCACAGCTGACAAAATCATCATATTATACTTGTAGCAGTTCTCTAAAATTGTTGTGCTCGTTACGCTCAAGTTTAACCTTTAATGACCATTAGTCATCATGATACGAATATCACAAAAGCACTGGCAATTAAGCAGTTGACACATCAAATGCACCTCTGTACTCCTTCACCTTTTTGTCTAAAACCGCACCCAGTCAATGAATGGCAAGGATATTAAGGAAAGAAGCAGATTACATATGGAACAAAGATGCGGATTTCTATTAAATCGTATTCTGATTGGGTTTCTGCAGCATAGAAAACGTTCTATTCTCTGCTGAATGAATAAAAGGTTTTACTTGGATGTTTTAATGCTTTTTTTTTCTTCCAGTGTTTCCTTCTAATTGAAACACTTCACAAAGCCAGTGGGTTCTTTATTCTTCAAAAAGATTAAAGCTGAAATATAATGTGGCAACACCACTGAGGCTGCCATCGCTATTAGGGTTATTTTACTGCTACTGCTTACTTTAAAATCTGTAGTCCTGTGTCTTGCTGACCAAAAGCACCAAACAGTAATTTTGTGTTCCTGGCTCCGATCAGAGTAGGTGACCTGGAGCCAGGAACACCGTGGTAGAGACCCAACAGCCTTTCCAGACCCTGTAGGTCCCTGACAAAATATTGTGAGATTTTGCGAAATACTTGAGGCATGTCTGAACCTGGGGGGAACCTGAACCCACTCCACAAGATTTCAAGCTTAAAAGCATGGCTCTCTACTTTACATACTGAACAGCAAAAGTGTTGGCGCTATATACATAATAATATTGAATGGCAATATTATGTAGGATGAATATAATTTAAAGTTGAAACTTAGAGCATGGGAAATTATCTATTTCTTATATCATTAAATATATAAGGGTCTCGTTACTAAAGAGAGAGTTGCAGGGAATTGAGAAGGGAATTTCAAACTTTAGGCCAATGGAGCTGAGTTGGAAAAAATTCTCCAATGCTTCTGACTGGGAGAATGTTTCCTACTCAGCTCCCTTGGCTTTAAGTTTAAAATTCCTGCCTCAATTCCCTGCAATTCTCTCTTTATTTAGTACAATGCTTTTATTATGTAGTATTTCCAGGGGGATGGGACACTTTATCGCGGCTGCATCCGAGCAGCCGCTTCACCGCCGTCTCTGCACCACAAGACAGCTCGTCGCTGGAGATTTCATCGCGGGACATTTCATTGCTAAAGGTAAGTTAATTTTATTATTTTATCTATTTTAGTTTATTTTCGTAAGGGTGGTTAGAATTAGGGTTTAATGGGTTAGAATTCGTTTTTAGGGTTCAGGGTTAATTTAAGTATTAGGGTTTAGGGGGTTAATTTTAGTATTAGGGTTCGGTGGTTAGTATTAGGGTTAGGGGGTTAGTATTAGGGGGTTAGTATTAGGGTTTAGGGGGTTAATTTTAGTATTAGGGTTTGGGGGTTAGTATTAGGGTTCGGGGGTTAATTTTAGTATTGGGGTTTTATGGGTTAATTTTAGTATTGGGTTTTATGGGTTAATTTTTGTATTGGGGTTTTGGGGTTAATTTTAGTATTGGGTTGGGGGGGCACTTTGGGTGGGAAAAATTTATTGGGGGGTGTATCTTCTTTTTACTTTTACATTTGTAAGAGCTGACAGTCCGCGATGAAGCGGCCGCGTTATTCTTCATTGCTGATAGTTCAGCATTCTAACTGCCGCGCTGAACTGTCAGCGATGAAGCCGTGGCGATGAAGAGTCCTAGACCCTATTCCCAGAACCTCAGGTTAATGCAGTACTAAGGGAAAGATGTTTTAATTTCTGTGCTCTGTCATTTTATTTGTGACAGCACCTTATATCATGAAATACAAATTACACGAGATCTGTTGTAGTAGTTCATTTGCTTATGGTTCCACAAGGTGATAAAACCCTGAGATTTTTTTCAGGGTCACTTATGAAAAATACATAGCACATATTAATGCAGGATACAATGGTGACCTACAGACCTATTTATTTATTAAAAGAATCCCTGAATAAAAGGGTGGTGTGATCTCTGTAACTGCTGAGTTTTCTAGAGGGGTAAAATGATTTAACAAAAATAGGAATTAAAGATCAAGACAAACAACATTTGCTAGAAAATATTACTAATGGACACTATTAGCCCTTTCCTGCTTATAGGACGTTCTATGCCATCCATATTTCCGAGGCCCAAAAGACCTATGTGTCCCTTTCTCCCGATCACAGAGGAGCAACAAGACGCAGTTTTGGTGCTTTGGTTCTTAAGGCTTGAAGGGGTTAAACATTAGCAGGTATATAATATTTTTTTAACTCACACATTACTAGTAAAGGGCGTATTAATGATGTTACGTTTAGTCTAAAATTGGCCTTTTACTGTTACTTCAGAGACTATAGAAAATCCCGTGTGGTTTGGAAATTTTATATTTGTACTTATTTAAATTGAAATTTTTATTAAAAAAATATTAGTTTACTTTTTGCTCTAAATAAAGAATTTCATGAGAAAAAAAATGTATTAGAAGAATATGCATGCGGTAACATACCATATAGGTTGGAAAAATATGGAAAATATTTTTTTTATTTTTCAATAATATTTTATTTGATATGACATCACGTTTAGACATATATGGCAATTCTGTAATAGCATAACAGTTAGTTGTTATAATAGTGATATATTGGAACAAATTTGTGCAATTATTAAGTAATGTTATTAAAATAAGACATTTTCAATGGCCAATGTAGCTAAGCACACTGTCAGTGAGGAAAAAAGTATCACAATGCATAACATTCTATGAGTGCAAGATTTTGGATGGAAAAAAAAGGAGGGAAGAGATAAAGATGAGTTCCATATAGTTTAGCAAGATGAGACATTTCCAAGGGCAAATGTGGCTTAGCTAAGGGTCACTGAGGGAAAAAGTATCAAAATTAATAAGATCCTAACACTGCAAGATTTTGGACGGAAAAAAAGAAAGGAAGAGATAAAGATGAGTCCTCATGGATGCTACTTGAAAGAGAAAATAAATTATAAAAAAATGAATAGCTGGAGAATCCCAAGGAGGGGTGCAAGATTATTCGAGGATGTTAGTCTACAGAGATTTGAGTGAGTATGATACAACAAACGAAAACAGCTATAAATATCATTAAAACATGTTCTGTTTCTTAAGGCAGAGTTACCAACGATCCAAGGGACATCAAATGGAAATTAGGCCTAACAAACAAATTAGATAAATAAATATAAAATGTGCAGCATATGTTTTAAGAGACACAATATTAGTAATTTGTGAAAATAATAAATATATTTAAAATATTATCTCCATATGTTCCAAATACCCTTCCGAGGTACGCTGTGACAGATTTTTCTGTATATTAAGAATATAGATGGAATGGACTATGTGATGCAGCATCCATTCTCCAGAATTCCAACAGTGGAGAATGAAAATCATGACAGCATGATAGAGGTCCCAAATTGAAGTCATTGTATTAATTTACTTGATAAAGGTACACAGTGTGGACCGAAACATCGATCGTATGCTCATGCTGATACGTTGTCATTGTGAGTAATTAAAACATCGACTTTTCTCCAGGAACACATCCATATGTCCAGATACAAGGCATTACTACTGGAGAATACATTGGGTCTCACAGCATAGCAAACGCTCACCCAATTTAATCTGAAATTGTAGGCTTTTTTTCCAATGTAAGATGAGGGTAAAACTTTATTGAAGTTACGCTATGATTTTAGATGTATTCATTTAAATGGGATTTCATTCTGTTGCACACATCCTCTTGTAAATTGAAGCCATACCTTAAACACTATAACTATTCCAGCATATGGAGTCCAAAACACACGCTGGAACTCTTTGGCACATAAATTATATATATTTATTTATTTTGTAGGTACTGCAAGTCCTACTGGATGATTACTGAACTCGTGATGTGTGTGAATAACCCTGTATATGAAATTAAATAGACATTGAAAAAGCAGCTTTGTGTGCAGTAGATAGTGCTCGGAAAAACACTTTAATTTATGATATTATACCTCACTTTGCTACTTTCATAATAAGTAAGGGTTATAAATGGTCAATTTTGTATAATTTATTCAGTATGTATCTCAAAGATTCTTTGGAAAATTGGCTTCTAAAGAAACTTGCTTGTATTATATCACTGTAAATTGAACATACATTGGTACATCTGTAATGGCATATTACAGGGAAAACCCCATAATAAAGTGTTCCTTTGAGAGAAGTGCTCATGCCATTGTATAGAGCACTGGTGAGACCTCACATGGAGTATTGTTGCAGTACTGGAGACCGTATCAGAAGGATGTTGATGCTTTGGAGAAAGTTCAGAGAAGGTCTTCTAAATTGGTTCATGAGTTACAGGATAAAACTTACCAGGTAAGTTTAAAGGATCTTAACATGTATAGCTTGGAAGAAATATGAGGCAGAGGGGATATGATAGAAACATTTAAATACATAAAGAGAATAAACACAGGAAAGGAGGAGAGTATATTTAAAAGAAAAGCAAAACAATCACATCATGACACCAACAGAGCGGAACAAATGTAAAAGTAATATCAGGAAGTATTACATAACGGTAGAAGTGGTAGAAGTTAATAGAGTGAAGGCGTTTAAGCATGCATGGCATAGGCATAAGGCTATACTAGACATAAGACAAGCCCAGGAAATAATGAAAGTATTCAGAAAATAATTTATTCATTTTAAATCAGAAATTCAGCAAACTACATAGGATGATTGTTTTTTTATTTGCTGACACACTCTGGGTTGATAAGAATAGAGTGGAAAAAAGTTAGTCAAAGCTACATCACACTTCTTTTATTTGCTAACCTACAGTTCGCCTCCTGTGGTATTTTCATTGTAGCTATTCTGCTCCCCAAATAAACACATCTTCCAGCTTTATGACAGCATTTATTTTAAAACCTTTGTTGATCCTTTGCTTCATTTAAGTGATCTTCTTGTAGGATTAAGGTCCATCCATTGTTTTATTGTGTATCCAGTAAAATAAGGACTTCCTACTCTTACCTAACAGACTGAAATGAGGGCTTTATCCACAGACAAACAGCTATAATCCCCACTGTATGTAATGCACATAAACGCCATTCCACCATTTCAAAATATGCAACACTGACAAACCAATATGCAATATTGCCTGTTTAGCAAAATATTTATAAACCTCTATAAACTATTGGAAGACACTTCAAGTAGTCATATGAGGCACTGCAGGTACAAAAAATGTTCTTCAAATTAGGGCATTTCTGAAGGCATTTATTACTACAAGACATTGCCAGTTGAGTTTTATTTATTTTCATTTTATTATTATTATTTTTATAATTAATTTTACTTTTATTTTGTGTATATAATACTAGGAGACTCTTTTGAGAACCATGAGAGAGACATTTAAGTTGAAGTTAAAGTGGGAATGTATGTGGCTTGATCGCTTTTTAAATAGAACTTTCCGTAAAGGGTTTAATAAAAGTTTTAACGTTTACCATTTTGAGTTAAAACTGTAAAATCATCATTTGGCTTGACTGTATAAAGAAGGACCAACAAATATAATACAACCATTCAAAATAAGGGGTTTATATACGAACTAGCAGATAAAATAGGCATCCGGTATCACAAAGTCATCAGAGGTTTGCTGAAAGATAATAGAAATATGACGGCATTGAGATACCCGCAAAAATACGGGGATTCTATTTAAAATTGACACATGGCCAGAAACAAATGGTTGTATATTACTGGAAATACTTGTTTTTTTTTAAGTTTGATTTTATTTTGAGTTTAGCACTTTGTTACCGATGATGGTTTAAAAGCATGGGGGAGGGTGGGATATGTTAATTTAGTGGGGCCGCTAGTCTAAGTGACTATAAGCAAGCCTTAAGTGACTATAAGCAAGCCCTTGGCAGGGCGAGGCGCTCTGCCGTCATTACCTCTAGAGGAATTGCGAGATTGAGCCGCTGCTGATCACTCCATACTCCTGATCTATATGGTGATTTCATGTACCGAGCACATGTGTGACATTTGTGACAGTGGTCACCATCTGGGCCGATCTTAGGGTAATTGGTGTCTGGGTGCAGTGTTTTTTTTCTGGCACCCCCATGTGAGACATGCCCATTTCATTATTGGGGAGAGGGGGAGGGAGAGCACAAACTTTATTTTACTGTAAAGGACCAACACAAACTTTTTATTTTAATTAAGGATATATATTTTGCCATAATACTGTGTAGTGCTTTTATTTATTTCTATCATGCTCAGCCAGCAACATGGAAGACTTTTTGCTGGCTAGTTGAATGTGTTTTAACTACCACTCCCATGATGCCCAATCAGCAAAAGTCTTCCATTAGTCTGGCTGAGCATCATTGGAAAATATATACACAATGAGTGATAAATAGTATTCCACCATGCTCACCATGTCAGTCACTCACGTGTCTCTCTCTCTCCATACCCTCATGTCCATCTCTCAGAAAGAATTGTTACAGGTTTTTTTCAAACTTGAAAAAAAAAAACGTTACGGTTGAAATGTCACCTGCGTACTGAATAAACACCTCCACTAAACCATTTTGAGTGCTGGGTCCTTCATATTTTTGTCTTCTACGTTTGGAGATTTTGGTAGCATCCCGGGACCTCGGCATCTCACAAAAATCTGAGTGCGGATCCAAATCTACTTTATTTTACAATTCTTTCTGAGAGATGGACATGAGGGTATGGGGAGAGAGAGACATCTCTCAAAAAGAGCTGACTGAGGTCTAAGGGGAAACATGGCAGCCGGTCTGCATAGCCGGCTCTGAGGGGCAGCAAAGCAGCACATGGGCAGCATATTTGCATAGGTGTACCTAGGGTCTCTAGCACATGCCACAGTACATGTTATTTTGTCCCACAGAAGATCCCACAGCATCATTTGACAATTAAAATGAGCCACAGTCAGGTACCAATTAACATGCCATAGTCAGCTTTCCATTAACATATGCAACCGCCAGTTTGCCCATCAAAAATTCCACAGTTTATCCACTAAAATGCCAGTTTGTCCATTAGAAATGCCAGTTTGCCCATTAAAATATACCACTGCTAGTTTTCCCATTAAAATATGCCACAGTTTGTCCATTAATATGCCACAGCCAGGTTGCCCATTAATATGCCACTGTTAGTTTACCCAATAAAAACATTTTCTCCTTTCCCACATTCCCAAGTACTCACCTTGCTGCTGCTGCTTTCTCGTGTCCCCGGCCATCTCATCTGCACAGTCTTCCCTCTAAGCACACTGAGTGCAGGAAGTGGGGAACAAGATTCCGGCTGGATGAAGACTTCTGCCCTCCATGTGACACGGGCAGCGGGACCATGTTGCAGCCATTGGGGGCCCCGGTAAACCAGTGGCCCTGGGCAAGTGCACATTTACACATAAATACACACAGTCACACTTACACACACTACCTTATACACACTGTCACACACAAAGTTACACACTTAGTCACAATTACACACATACATACAATTACACAGACGCCATTATACACACTGTCACACACACAGCCACCCTTACACACAAGATACACTTACACAGACACCCATGTACACACACATACTTATACACACTTATACACATTGTCCCACAGACACACTTATATACACACACACACACACTTATACACATTGACACACACACACTTACACACACACACACACACACACACACTTATACATATTGACACACACATTGACACACTTATACACATTGACACACACACTTATACACATTGACACAAACACTTATACACATTGACCCACACACACACACTTATACACATTGACCCACACACACACTTATAAAATTGACACACACTTATACACATTGACACACACACACTTATACACACTGACACACACACACACTTATACACACTGACACACACACACTTATACACATTGACACACACACTTATACACATTGACACACACTTATACACACACACACACATTGACACAAACACTTATACATATTGACACACACACACACACACTTATACACACTGACACACACACTTATACACATTGACACACACGCTTATACACATTGACACACACTTATACACACACACACACACATTGACACAAACACTTATACATATTGACACACACACACACACACACACACACACTTATACACACTGACACACACACACACACACACACTTATACACATTGACACACACACTTATACACATTGACACACACACACTTATGCACACTAACACAATGACACACACACACACTTATACACATTGACACACACACTTATTCACATTGACACACACACACACACACACACACACACTTATAAACATTGACACACACACACTTATACACACTGACCCACACATACTTATACACATTGACACACACACTTATACAAATTGACACACATTTATACACATTGACCCACACACACACACGTATACACATTAACCTACACACACACTTATACATATTGACACACACACTTATACAAATTGACACACATTTATACACATTGACCCACACACACACACGTATACACATTAACCTACACACACACTTATACACATTGACACACACACACTTATACACACTGACCCACACACACTTATACACATTGACACACACTTATACACACACACATTGACACACACACTTATACACTGACACACACACACACTTATACACACTGACACACACACACACTTATACACATTGACACACACACTTATACACATTGACACACACACACGTATACACATTGACACACACACACACACTTATACACATTGACACACACACACACACTTATACACACTGACCCACACATAGTTATACACATTGACACACACACTTATACAAATTGACACACATTTATACAAATTAACACACACACACACACGTATACACATTGACCCACACACACACACGTATAAACATTAACCTACACACACACTTATACACATTGACACACACACACTTATACACACTGACCCACACACACTTATACACATTGACACACACTTATACACACACACACACATTGACACACACACTTATACACTGACACACACACACACTTATACACACTGACACACACACACACACACACTTATACACATTGACACACACACTTATACACATTGACACACACACACGTATACACATTGACACACACTTATACACATTGACACACACACACACACTTATACACACTGACCCACACATAATTATACACATTGACACACACACTTATACAAATTGACACACATTTATACAAATTGACACACACACGTATACACATTGACCCACACACACACACACACTTATACACATTGACACACACTTATTCACATTGACACACACTTATACACACACACACTTATAAACACACACATTGACACACACACAGTTATACACACTGACACACACACACACATACACATTGACACACACACACTTATACACATTGACACACACACACACTTATACACATTGACACACACACACTTATACACATTGACACACACACACTTTTACACATTGACACACACACACTTATACACACACTGACACACACTTAAACACACTGACCCACACACACACTTATACACATTGACCCACACACACTTATACACACACACACACACACACTTATACACATTGACACACACACACACACACACACACTTATACACACTGACACACACATTTATACACATTGACACACCCATGTATACACATTGACACGCACATTTATACACACTGGCACACATACATTTCTTTTTTTTTATTTTTTATAATTAAATATTTTATTTTTCTTCAATATCAAGTAAAAAAAAACAAGGATACAATACATACAGTAGCACAGGACAAATATACAAAACTCAGTGATATGAACGAGTACAATGAGAATCATCGGCATTGAGCCATTTGTTAAGTGCGTAGTGTCAATAATAAACATTTTTGTCAACTCTATAAACTTCATCCTTTATATCACTTTAGTCTTCTAGTATTATTTGTTGACGATCTGCCTGGTATAAAGCTTATTTGATCAGGGTGTATCACCGAGGACACCACTGATTTAAGCCTGTTTGCTAAAATGGCTGCATATAGTTTCATGTCAGCATTTATAAGCGAAATAGGCCGATAATTCTTAACGTCTGTTAAGTTTTTCTTAGGTTTTAAAATTGGTACTATATTGGTCCTTAGTAGTTCTCCTGGAGTGGCTCTTTTAGATGCCATTTCATTGAATGTCTGGATTAGTGGATCTACAATATGATCTTTAAAAGCTTTGTAAAATAGATTAGTATAGCCATCTGGTTCTGGGGGCTTATCTATTGCCAGATTATTTATTACCATTGCAAGTTCTACTTTCGTAAAGGGGTTGTTCAACTTTGTCTGATATATTTCGGGTATCTTAGGAATTTTTGTATTTTGTAGATAAGAGTCTATGTCTTCAGGATTTATAGATTGGGGGAGATTATATAAACTGTGGTAAAACTCATTAAACTGGTTACCAATACCTTCTGGGGTCAAATAGATCTTATCTTCCACTATCAGTTTTTCTATGGTTCTTTTGGCATAGTGTGATTTTATTTTAATTGAGAGTAATTTATCAGCCTTGTTACCTCTATAGTAGAAATTCATCTTCAATTTTTCTAGCTTTTTTATCATCTTCTCCTCTAGTTTGGCATTTATTTTAGTCTGCAAATCAATTATTTTAATCACATTACTTTCTAACGGTCCTAATTTATTTTTATTTGTGCGATCAAATAATTCTATATACAAATCAGTCAGATCCTTCCCCTTCTTTCTTTTAAATTGTTTCTCCATTTTTATACTATACCCTCTGATCACAGCTTTAAATGTACACCAGTGGGTCGTGTTAGAAATCTCTTCTGAGGTATTTTCTTTAAAGAAGTATTTCGACATTTTGGAAATATATTCTATGTTGGCTTGGCCCATACTACTATGTTGGCCCATACTACTAATAATAATTTGACCCTGTTGTGAAGAAGGACCCTCAAGTATATTTAACCTTATTCATTTAAATATAATTTAGTTTTTTTTGGAACACTGGGTGTAAAAAATTCTTTAATTATATAGCGCTCCATCTTGCTTTTATATTAATACTACTAAAAAATAAATAGGGAATTATTTCCCTGTCAAAGTAGTCTGTAATCTCTAACAACACATTGAAGATTGTCATAGGTTTAATAAACTCATTTTTATTGTCAGTCCTTTTATAAAGTAATTATTTTGCAGTGATTCAGAAAGATGATTCAATTCCTATAAAATTGTTTCTAAGTGGAGATTAAAAGTTATTGCAGTAATAACTTACAATTGCTGTACATAACATGCATATCAGTTAATCTAAATAGAGATGTTTATTAGTTTATTAGTTAGGACTTTATTTATGAAAGAGAGAGTTGCAGGGAATTAACCCCTTGACAACAATGGAAATGACAGACATGTCACAGGAAAATGCCCCATTAATGACAATGGATATGCCTGCCATGTCATGCAGCTCTGATTGTGGTATATGGCTTTAACTGACATAGCTGAGTGCTTTGAAACTGAGGCACTTCAGACATGTCTGTGGAGGTCCCCCTTGGTCAGTTCTAGTAAAAGTGACCCCATATCACAGTGACTGGATGTTTTTAGCTTTCAAAGCCAATGCCTGTCTTTGACAGTTTTAGTCTCTCCCTGCCCCATAGCAATTGTGGGGCAGAGGAGAAGCTAATTACAATATGCACAGTCTGTTCCTGTCACCCAAACAACACCCAGAATTTAATTTGGGAGTTAGTATTAGGGTTAGGGTTAGTGCTACAATGTCTATTTAGGTAAATAAGCCAAAAATAATGGTAAGAAAAAACCAACGCGCTTCTTGTGCTTATTGTAAGTTTAAAAATGAAAAAAAAAAACACTTTAAAACACGTGGAACTCCCAAGCTCAGGACACATATTAGAATCTATTTAGTAGGATTTTTTTAATTCGCTTTTGTAGATTTTTCAATAATTTTTTTTTCAGTGTCACATCATATTTTATATTTTTATAGTAAATTTTATGATATCATAAAATAATGCTATCTAAAGAAAGTCCTTCTTATCCTGAGGAAATATATATATATATATAATTTGTGTCACTATTGTAGATGAGAAAGAGGAAAATTCCAGCTAAACACAAACACCGCAGAAATGGTAAACCAGCCAGTCTAGCAAGTCTAAAATAAATTCAAGAAGTCCAGTCATGAAAGGGTTAAGAAGGGAATTGTAAACATAAAGCCAAGTAGCATAGTTGGGAAAATACAGCAATGAAAAAACTTTGTATTTTAGCCTTAATTGTGCAATTCCCTTCTCAATTCCCTCTTTCATGAAAAAAGACTTTAGGACAGGGATGACAATTCCTTGGCACTGAGGCTATGGGGGACTAGATTCCCCATGATCCTCAGTCATTCTCTGAAACTAAGCATGATACATGAATTGTTCTCATAGAACAGCTTGCGAAGATTCTTGTTTATTTCACACTATACAATAAAATATAAAAAGTGAATCAGGCACGTATCCAGTGGCCTGTTGATAGCGCTCTTTCCAATTTTCAATGTGTATGTCGGCTCTGAAATCTAGTCAATTTCTAAATGCTATCATATACATAATACATTTCTAGCAACCAAACTCTTGTTCATTATATATTATATCTTGAATATTGTGCCACCTTCCTGTTGTTCATCTTCTCAGATTGCTGCTGTCTTATTTTTCTTACCCACTCCTTGACTAAGACCTCTTTCCGCTGTCAATTTCTACACTGGCAAACTCTATTCTTCAAGACTTGATTCACAATCCTGGTTCTCATATAAAAAAGCTTTTACAACTGTTCTACCAATTATGTTTCATGTTTTGTTTCCAAATATACCCAAACTTCACCTGTATTCTTTCTTTTACTTTACATGATGCAATACTTATAAATATTTCTTCAGACATTGCATGTGGAACTGCCCCTTTAAGAAGTGAATGTAGCATACAGCTGGACATATAAAGAGAAAACTGCACAAAGTAACCATATTTAAATTAATTTACCTTCATTTCTTTTTAAATTGGTTGCTACTTAATACAAACATTTATTTATATATTAAAAAAATATCTTAAAAGGGACTGAGCTCATAAGGTATGATCAAAACCAAAGTTTTATAGTATATAGTTTTCATATATAGTTTTTCATATATAGTTTTTCATATATAGTTTTTTCTCTGTATCATGATAATTAATGCATGTTTTTTTTTTTTCAAATAGCTTTTGCTTTTATAGGTTTGCATAAGCACTTTCTCTACTCCGAAATATTCTATCTGCTAAACTAGAGTAAGAAGTACACATAAATCAAATAGCTTAGTTAATAAGGGAAAGAATATTTTACTCCAACAGATGATGTCACACAAGTTAATAGGATATTTGACAACATTTTATTGGTAGCATAAAGGGGCAGAGTTATAGCCTCATAACAAATAAACATGTTACAGAGATTTCACAAATATTGTACTGTAATAAAACCTTAAAACAATGTAAAATTGTTAATTATCTGAAAACACATTTCCCTACCATCTTATGGGATCATAAACAATTGTGCTTAGTGATATGAAGCTTGCATACAGCTGCTTAGCCATGGAAACCCATTCCATGAAGCTCCCACCACATACTTTTTTTTTTTTTTAAACTGATATAAAACCAGTGGATGTTTGGAACTCTTAAGCTATGGAATGAGCAGAGCATTGGCAACTTTTACACACAATGCACCTCAGCACTTGGTGACCACCGCTCTGTGACTTTACATCTTCCACTTCATAGCTCAGTTGCTGCTGTTCCTAAAGGCTTCCACTTTCCAATAATATCACTTACTGTTTATCATGAATACCTAGAAGGGATGACATTTCACTAACTGACTAATTGCAAAGTGGCATCCTATCAAAGTACCACGCTTAAAAATGTTTGTAAATGCAGACTGCATGGCTATGTGCTTGATTATTTAAACCTGTGGCAATGGGTCTGATTGAAACACCGGAATTCAATAATTAAGTGGTGTGCCCCAGTACAAATCTGCAATAAATACTCTCCAAAGAGAGATGTTTAAATTATTTGTAATGTTGATAGTGTCACTACTAGTAATCATTTAAAATTGCATTCTGCATCCAAAGCACTTGCAACCGCTGAGTTCAATAAAGAAAGGCTGATTCCACAGTAATGGCTAATTACAGAAATTTCTCATAAGAGAGCATGAAAAGAAGGATCCACCATGCCTCCTCTGTACTCCTTCTCGCTGATGTTCACTGAACTTAGAAAACCTGATGAAATTATATTTAACTTAAAACTAACTGTAATTTGTCATAATGTAAAAAAATAAGGGTATTTAAAATATATTTGAAACATATACAACACATAAAAAAGAAGTTACATTTTGTGTAAGTGGAATTGACCTTGTCAGCGATTGTAAATTCCTTTGTTTATTGCTTTATTTTTTTCCTAAGTCTTAAGCCTTTCAGTTATCAGGGCAGCATTTAATAGCAACACTGCACAAATATCTTCAGTGTCTACTTCTTCATCCTTCAAAGGCAAGGCAATGAACTTGGCAGTAGAGGCTTAGCACTAACATGCTTCCAATTCATTCTCCATGGCAACGGGGCCTAATACTGAACCTGTCTGTGTCAATGGCATTGAAGCTAGTTAAAAATACCATCTAGGTGGTCATTGTTATGAAGGAGCCAGCATCTATCTAATTTTATTTTGATTAATGCAACCGTTCAAAAACCAAAACAAAAAAACAAACAAAACAAAACTGCAGAATTGAGTCCCATAAAAGTTTTGTGGTTTTTTCTTTTTATCTCTTGAGTTCTTGTGTGTATTTTTTTTCTTTGTATTCCCTCCTAAAAGCAGTATTTATTGATGTTTTTTTTATGATAGACTCTATGGCATGTTAACAGAATGGAAAGGTTTGTGGTTTACCAAACAGCCATATAAGGGTGTTGTTTTGCTTTAATAAGGTTAATGAAACATATTTTTTAGACTAATTTTGTATTACTGATAAATAAACATATTTTTATGTCAGACTGTTCATCACCATGAGGTTACTGCAGTGTAGTATTCATTTTGTTGACCAAACATTTTTGTCATCTGCATGTTTTCAGTGACTAAAACAAAACAAAAATGAACTATGAACTAAGTAAAAAGGACTAAAAATATAACTAAAATCCATTGCAATTGTCATCAACTGACGGAAATGTCACTAAAATGTTAGGGAGGGAATAATGCATTTACTGGTTCCCATTGATCTCAAGTTAACTTAAAACTAGGTAACAGCCTTCTCAAACCTGTTCCCTCCCTCAATGCTGGTGATTTACTCGACTAAAATCTATTGAAGATTTAGTAGACTAAAACGGAAATAATTCAGATGACTAAAATACGACTAAACTTGAATGGCATTTTAGTCAAAAGACTATGACAAAAACGAAATCAAAATTTAGCGTCCAAATTAACACTGCTTCATTTAAGCATGCATGGGTTAGGCATAAGACTATCCTAGATGTAAGATAAGGCCAGAAACTAATGACATTATTCAGATTTTTTTCATTTTTATTTATTATTATTGTTATTATTATTATTTATCTGCTGACACATTCTATGCCTGTAAATTTAAGAATGTTAATATGGCCCAGGCATATACTCATTCTGCTCATGTGTCCCATCACAGAAACAAACATGTATGACCTGATCTGAATGATATTAAATTACTCATTATTGTAAATTCTTAGCCTTAATAAATATCTTCTATCAAAAAAGCCAAAAACAATATCTGCTATAATAATTTTGCAACTAAATGTATAAAAGAATCAGCATGTGTCATCATTACAACACATGTTGTCTTAGTTCGATGATTTTGTTTCTCTTTGCCTGTATTGTAACTTTTGGATATAATCAGCTGCACATTGTGTGAATAATGCTGTAATTTATAGACATTATTAAACAAGATACATTTTTATCTTATTGTCTTACTGCAAAGAGAAGCATTTTTCAGAGAAAGGAAGACACTGTGGCAGGTCAGAAGACATATTAAATGACTTTACAGTGATCAATGGATTCAGAGTATAATCTCTTGTACAAAGGGGTAAACGGTAACATAATGAGGCAATACAAACCCACAAGAATGGATTTAGGTATCTATTCCCGCATCAAACATCTTACATTGATGGAGATTTACAGAACTGTTGATATATGCATTGTATTCGATGCTGGTAGATTGTGTATTTTCAGAGGATGCAGAGTCTGAAGTTAAACAAGAAGTGTAAGAAAAGCTATTCATTGGCAAATGTGGTGTGTCTTCGCTAATATGCTTTTTCAATAATAACTGGAATGTAGAAGAATGCAAAAGAAATTCAGAATATACTTCTGTTATGACACAAGGCTTCTCTGCATGATCCATTTTCAAGCACTACATGATCTCCATTACTAAATAGTAAGTTAGGCAGCTTGACTTCAAACATGAGTCGGGCAGACTTGGTACTGTGGAAAGTCTGATCAGGAAAAAAAATGACAAAGATTATGGCCCATTGCAGGAGGGTTTGATAGCCTCTAAGTATCTCCTAATGTTCACCAGTCACTCAGGGTGGTAGGTGCTTTAAGTAAACAAGAGGTATAGAAATGAATGAGCACTAAGGACCAGGGCTGAACAAATGTTCTCCCCCCCCCCCCCCGACTATATCTCCCACTCGCCCCACCTACCCTCACAAGCATGTTATACCAGTCTACTGTAATATAGAGGGTGGTTGGGAGCAGTTGGTCAATATGCCAGTAATATTTTGCCACTCAATATGCCAGTAATATTTTGCCACTCAAAAAGGCAGTATTTTGGTATGTTGCCCTCAATATGCCATTCTTTTGCCATGTAATATGCCAGTATTTTGCCCCTCAATATGCCATTCTTTTGCCATTTAATATGCCAGGATGTTGCCCCTCAATGTGCCATTCTTTTCCCATTTAATATGCCAGGACCTTTCCTCTCAATGTGCCATTTAATATGCCAGTATTTTGCCCCTCAATGTGCCATTCTTTTGCCAATTAATATGCCAGTATTTTGCCCCTCAATGTGCCATTTAATATGCCAGTATTTTGCACCTCAATATGCCAGGAATTTGCCAATTTATATGCCAGGATTTTGCTTTTTTCCTAGAAGGATGGACCAACAGGAGCCTTCTTCTACAGCTCTTGAAGAAAAATTGATTAATTATATTTGACATAATTCTTCATTACATGTTGTTACTGAACACAGAAGGCCCAAGTAACCTATATTTCATGCATAAATTCACTAGCATTGTATAATGCACATTCATGGCCTATGGTATATACAATAAAACACACATTGCAAGGGATCCATGCAATCATTTATCCTTATTTTACAAGCAAATGGGGCCATTATAAGAAGCCACAGGTGGGAGCAGGTCTTCATGTGGTCTCTTTCCACTTTGTTATCGGCTGTTTTGAGAGACCTCTATTGTGCACTACACCAACAAAGTAGAATGATGTGTGCATCCTAGCACTCTAGTAGCTAAGCTACAGGGAAAGAGCTACATCTTTTACTCTCAATATGTTCTATCCATGGTAATTTTAAAACACAGTATTTGAAAAGAGATCAGCAAGCATGAGATCTCCGTGTACTTTAAAACATTTAAACTGAATGCTCTTTTACCATAACTTGATATATCTATTGAAGCACTAATCTTCCAATATAGTAAATATATTCTTGCAAGAAGCTTTTCATTAGTGACATATATAAACTGTCATGACACACTAACTTTGTGTGATTTAATGTGAAATAAAGCAAAAATGTGTCACGTATTGAGCTTGGAGCTGTACTTTATTTTATTACATAAAAAAATGACTTAGTTACCTTCCTGTGGTTTTCCAGATAGTAGCTATTACAGCAGTCCAGATGGCAAATGTTTAGCCGAGCATTCTGGGAAATCTAGTACACATCATAAAAAGTACCAAATCCCTCTTCTATTCTTTTTAAAAGAAAACTCATCTTTTTTAAAGCCTTGCTTCTTTACAGGAATTTAGTAAACCCGATGTGTATCTTTACAGCCTGTCAGGAGGTAATTTTACCACATAACATGTTTTTTTATTTATTTAACTAGTGCAGTAATGATTTTGTTGAACTCATTAAATAAAAATTGGACTTAGTCTGAGCACCCGTTTATTCGCTTTCCCTTTTGAAATGAATGGGAGGCAAGTTTAACCACATTCCCTTCAATTTTGCATGGCTTCCCCACATCTCAAACTTGCAAAAATGCTTAGTGAAAATAAGTTGTTCAAGGTTCTTGAAAGGGGAAGGTGGGGGTGGATGGACCTGTCTGGGTCTAGAGTTTTCTCATCTAAAAACTCCAAACTCACACTAGTGAATAGACCGCTATGGTTTCTGGTGCAGAAAAAGTGTATCCACTTTGGACCATTCTTGCCATAGCATAGCCATAACACTGATCTTCTGTAAGACCTTTCCACCATTGACAGCTTGGTAAGTCCCAACTGCATAAGTTCCGCAATGGAGGAGAATGTAGGCGTAGGAAGTAGACATTTAAAAGCAAGGGTAAATCAACTACACATCTCCTTCTGGGATTGTCTCTCCCTGATTCTAAATCAAACTTAATAGCTATAGCTATGAAGTCGTCTTAGGACTTGTCTTTGGTGGACAATCAAATTTTCCATCCATGATAGAAAGCCATTATTAGTATTCCAGCAAACCAGTTAACTTCCAGAGCAATGGTTTTACATTCTATAGCATAACAAGGCCAAAGGTTAGTGATGGCAATCTTATGGCACAGGGGCCACTTCCGGCACTCTGTGAAAATCTGTGAGGTGGCACTTAGCATCTGACTGCATTGTCACCATGTTATCAGCTTATATCAAGGGATGTGGTGCAACACTGAGGGACACCTAGTTGGAGTAACTAATGGAAATGAAACAAAAACATGCAGAAGAGGAAACTAAAAGGAATAAAGTCTAGAATAAAATGGGAGTCAGGTCATAATAAAGGGAGAAATGGCACTTCATATGGTTTATTGCCTAAAAATGGGCACTTGCACTCAAAAAAAAAAAGAACAAAATGTGTGCCCCCCCAACCTAAGAATATACATGGCATGCAACATTGAAAATTGGAAAAGTATGGGCTAGACCATGCTCTCTCTCTTCACTTTGACATCCATTTAGAATATTTAACATGAGAGGCTTTATTTTCATGATTGTACACCAGCTATAATTCACATCACCAGAATAGTTTTCAAACTAGAAGGGACACTCCTATACAAGCTGTTTTGTGTATTGACTTTTTTTACAGGAAGACCATCATACTTGTTGTGGAGAGTGAGTGTAGTGATGCTAATAATAACTTGCAAGTATCTATGTGAATGCATATTCAGAATGCACAACAGAATCCTAATGTAATAACTATGAATTTTTTTTTTTTGCTACCTAATTAGCAATGAATATTTTGCAGTATTATATCCAATTAGTGATGTATTTTTCCTATGTCTGTTTTCTAACATGATTAGAATTTTGCTCGGTACAGATACTGGATATTGTAAGTGAAACAAAGCAAGTACAGAAGTAAGGAAATTTCCAGTAGTAATTAAATTGTCTCCTGGCTGTGGTTTACTATCCTAGAGAAATTAGCAGTGTTTTATTGTATTGATTTATTTTAATATGGAGGAAAAGTTATGTATGATGGTAGTGTAACAGGGTTTTCATCTTGAGTTCTAATTTCTGAACCCCTTCTTACCTTTCTAGTCTCAAAGGTCTCCTCACATAGTTCTTGATAATGCTGATGCCCAGGATCAGGGCCGTCTTTAACATAGGGCAAACGGGGCAGCTGCTCTGGGCCAAGTTACCTGGGGGGCCCAAGGCAGCTGCTCCATGGACCCCCTGCCCTAGCAAATTGGCTGTGGCATCTTAATGGCACAATAATACTGGCATCTTAATGGTACAATATTACTGGCATCTGAATTGTACAATAATCCTGGCATCTTAATGGTACAATATTACTGGCATCTGAATGGCACAATAATGCTGGCATCTGAATGGCACAATATTACTGGCAACTGAATGGCACAATAATACTGGCATCTTAATGGGACAATTGGCTGTGGCATCTTAATAGGCAAATTGTCTGTGGCATCTTAATGGCACAATGATACTGGCATCTTAATGGTACAATATTACTGGCATCTGAATTGTACAATAATCCTGGCATCTTAATGGTACAATATTACTGGCATCTGAATGGCACAATAATGCTGGCATCTGAATGGCACAATATTACTGGCAACTGAATGGCACAATAATACTGGCATCTTAATGGGACAATTGGCTGTGGCATCTTAATGGCACAATAATACTGGCATCTTAATGGCACACTAATACTGGCATCTTAAAGGTACAATATGAATGGCACAATAATAATACTGGCATCTGAATGGCACAATCTGCAATCTGAATGGCCCAATAATACTGGCATCTTAATGGGAAAATTTGCTGTGGCATATTAATGGCACAATAATACTGCCATCTGAATGGCACAAAAATATTGGCATCTTAATCGCACAATAATACTGGCATCTTAATGGGCAAATTGGCTGCGGCATCTTAATGACACAATAATACTGGCATCTTAATGGGTAAATTGGCTGTGTCATCTTAACGGCACAATAATACTGGCATATTAATGGGCAAATTGGCTGTGGCATCTTAATGGCACAATAATACTGGCATCTTAATGGAAAAAATGTGGCTGTGGCATATTAATGGCACAATAATACTGGCATCTAAATGGCACAATAATACTTGCATCTAAATGGCACAATAATACTGTGGCATATTTAATGGACAAACGTTGGCATATTTTAATAGGCAAACTGGCTGTTGCATATGTTAATGACAAAGTGACGGTGGCATGTTAATTGGTACCTAACAGTGGCTTATTTTAGTTGGTAAAGTGGTGCTGTGGCATGTTCTGTGGGGCAAAATAACATGTACTATGGGTTAAAGTGACAATGTGGCTTGTTCTGCAGTTGCCGTTCTGTGGGAAAAAGTGACACTGTGTTATGTTCTGTGGGTCAAATTGACACTGTGGCATGTCTGTGCAATATGGGTGCAATATGAGTGCAAGCCAAGTGCTGTGGGGGCAATATAGGTGCATGACAAGTGCTGTGGCTACTACATGTGTTGTGTTGCATCATTTAGGGGCAATGTGGGTGCAGAAAAAGGGAATAAAAACAAGAAATGCAAGAGATGTGTACTTTTGTAACGTAGGCAATGAATACTTTTATTGCAGTGTTGCATAGTAAGAAGGTATACATATTGCAGCCATATATTTTGATCCATATATACAGCTTATACACTGCAATTATACACTTATTGTACACATTTTGTATACTGCAATAAAAGTACTCACTACAATAAAAGTCCAATTGTGTGTGCTCTTATTTATGTGTGTATTTTGTGTGATTGCATGCTGGGGAGGGGGCCAGGATCCAGGTAGCCCAAGCAAATGCTTGCCCAGGGTCCAATCAATATTAAAGACGGCCCTGCCTAGGGTGACACATGGTTTCTTGATATTGCTGTCATTACGGTGTTGCATTGTTTCCCTAAGTATACGTAACACTCTTTCCCTCCACCCATTCCTTTTGCCTGTCACTCTTCTGTGCCCCCAATATCAATCTCTCGCTCACTCTTCACATTCCTACTTATCTGTCTTCCCCCATGCTCCCCAATGTCTCTCTGTCGCCCACTGACACTTGTCTGTCTCTCTCCCTCATTCCCCCAATGTCTGTCTCCCTCTCACCTACACATTTCCCCTTGGCTCTCTACCTTTTTGCTTCCCAATACTTGTCTCTCTCTTTCCCTACACAGCACCCTTTGTCTGTCTCCGCCCCATGCTCCAAAATGTCTACCTTTCCACCTTACCTTTGTCTCCCCAGTAAACACTCCTCCTCCCTTAAGGTGTTGTGCTGGACACATCCTTTTAGAATTCAGTTCCTTTGTGTTAACCATGCTTAGTGATGACGTATAGTGTTCTGATGCTCTGAATCATTAACTGCCCAAAAAAAACCTTAATGGTGGCACCCAGGGAATACCGCTACTCCAGTCCCCCTTTAGGTATGCTATTAGTATCTCCTGCACCTGCTCAGATTTCAAGGAATGATGATCATGCCTTTCTGTACCACATGCCAGACTGGAGCTCAGCACTCAGCAAGTACTCAAACTTGTAGTGGATAGAGGAAATGTTAATAGCAGTTTTCAGAAACTCTCTTAACCATGGGTGGTTATTGAAAGAAAAATATGGTATAAACTGTATCTCAAAAAGGTTGCAGAACAGCTTGAGCATCAACTTAGATAGAGTTTTGGCCTAGGTGTAAGGAATTCAGATGGTTGTCCCATAGACACCTTGGGTGAACTCACTGGGAGCTAACACTAAAAGGTGAGCTGAGGTGAGCTGAACATTTCATTGCACTAATTTCAAAATAAATTGTGTAGGGACAAACGTGGTGAGTTTTACTAGTGGGGGAAACTCACCAGGTTTATCCCTGCACAAGGAATAGTTAATTTGGTGAAATGAAATGTTCATCTCACATCAACTTACCTCATCTCACCATAACTCACCTTTTAACCAATAACCCCAGAATGCTGGATCTGGTGTTGATCCAAGTCTACAACGGTAAGATTCTACATTTTATCACCAGGGGTGACTTCGCCCTGGCAATTGACATTTTGTGCTACTTATATATACTCTCTTAGCAGGCTGAGCTCTAATAGCCTGTTATATCACATGAAGAGGGACCTAAGAATAAGTTAACATTTAGATGGGTCTGTTCACTAAAATTCGACTTTGGAGGTTGGCTTTCATTTTGAGACTAAGTCAAATTCAGCACCCGAGGTAATTTATTAGCAGTTTGAGGGGGTATTAAAGGGACACCTTATAATTATCCTCTACGGGATGCTACAGGTATTGGTTTTGGTGAGGTGGCTTAATAGTATTAGATCGTGATGTGTGTGTGTTTACCATATCCATCAAACAAACATTAAAGGGACACTCCCACCAAAAAATGAAAAGTTTTTTTTTTTTTTGTATTGTTCATTTCAGATTTATATATTTATATTTTTTTCCTTATGTGACTGTATTTAGTAAAATATGTAACTAAACAAGTGTGACTGGGCACCAACATTTTGTGAAATATAGTGTTTTTGGGTGCGACCCCCGAGTGATTTTACAGCACAAATTTCTCACTTTGGGGCTGAGGACACAGAATGCAGTCCATAAGTCCGAATTCTGATCATAGACTTGCATTGAATAGGAGGGTAATGTAACTATTACATCACAAGGGGGCGAGTTATGATCCTGTTTGATCAGGTTAATCTCCTCTCTTTGTGTTGGAAGGCAGGTAGAAAAAGGTTGTACACTGCCACCTAGTCCTGCCCACTATAATACACAGGAGCCAGTAAGAGAGCAGGGGAGTATCTTATGACATCATTATGCAGGTTTTTACCACAGTTGTAAAGTGAGACTGGCTGGAAGATTTTGGACAATGTAGCATCATGGGAAATATTCACAAAATGGAGCGAGAGGATAAACACCTCATTTTTTCCTTTTATATGAAATTAATTCAATTAAATAAAAAACCCAGTGGAACATGATTTATATATGTGTTTGTTTTAAATGACCAGGTTATCTAGTTACATTTTATGTAAGTGGTAGTGTCCCTTTGAGCTTAAGGCTGAATTTCATTGTGGCTTTAAAGTACATTAATGTGTTTTTTTAATATTTTGATAACTGGAAGTATCAAATGACCTACAATGTGGTGGATTTTTCCACATTTAACGGGATTATTTTTACTGCTGCTCATACAGAGCACTTGGCCACAGCTCAAGCATTTCACAGGGGTTAATTGTAACTTTCTTCTTGGCACCAATGGTCACCTTTAATTTGATAGTTTGCTTTCTACAGGAAATAGCAGCATTTTCCAATTTTTGATTGCATTTCACATTTATTTTCCACTACACTTTGGAAGGTATCAAAAGAATAGATACATTCACCTCTAGCTGGTAAACATCCAAACAGGTCTGTTGGTCTAATATAGCATGTAGTTCCCTTCTATGTTCTGTACCAAATGCTATATACATTTTTGGCACTATAAAAATAAATGTAATGTAACTCTGGTTTTACCTTTTGAGCAAATGCTTTAGAAATGTTAAATATTTATGTAAATCTGGGCTGAAACCCAAGTAGCAGGCTGATATTTAAATGGACTCTTTAACATAAATATTGTTTATATTTGAATTGTAGAGAATCAAAAATTATCTAAATTTTCTAATCCCAGTAGACACTCTTGTAATGGAAATATAAAAGTAGACAAGGTGTTTGGACTGACATAGAAGACTGGAGAATAGCTTTAGAGGAAAATATTAGTAATGACCACCTTTTTAGCCTTCTACATGAACACCTTGGATCCAAAAGTTATGTTTTTTTTGTTAAGAAAATTGCCACATAGAGGGCATTACTAGTAAAAATAATAAGAACTATTTGGCCGATCTAGTCTGCCCAATTTTTGACTAAAAAATTAAGCATCTGAATAAATGTATTATTTCCTGGCCTTATCTTATATCGAGGATAGCTTTATTTCTATTTATTTATTTAGTTGTATTTATGTATAAGGTGTTTTACCATCAAGAATACATTGAGATTTCTCTTGTTTTCGGGTATGTCCTGAGGACCCAGTCCATAATGGAATTACACAGAGTTACACATTTAACAGTAGATTAAAAAAAACAATACATACATTTATACATATATTTATATAGGTTGGGAACAGAACATACAGGGGAAATCGTGTACATTCTGGTTTTAGAATTTGGGAGACACTCATTTTCAGGGATTTTAGACTAGAGGATGCATGCTCGAACTTCTTCATGCTATTAACTGCTACCATTTCTGCTGGAAGGCTATTCCATGCACCCACCCGATATTGCTATTCCATTCCACAAATATGCAGCAGCATCCTGACCACAGATAAATCTGAAGCCACCAAATATCAGATGATAAGTTCCTTCAGCATGAATCCAATAGAAACAGACATAACAAACCGTATTTAATCAGTGCAACTGTTTTATGGTTCTTGAAAAAGAGTTTAAATAGAGAAAGTGAGAGGGGGCCGAACGTGGGGTCTTGATCATAGGTATTTGTTTCCCTAACTTTTGTTGACTGAATTTCTAATGATGCTTAGCCAGCAAAATCACCATTGCAGCCTGAGTATCTGGGGAAATGTAATCCCAAGCTAAAGATAAGGTGGTTAATGCTAGGCCAATAATTTCTAATTTATACATCTATCTCTGACTAACTATATGGTAGATATACTATTGTCTGGCTAACTATGTCCTGATGGGCACTATTATGTAGCAAAGTTAACATATGACTAACAGCATTATGTTGGTACCTGTACCATATCATAGTTGTGCTGGAAGCTATATTGTAACACATCATTGTCTGGGTATCTAAACTGTATCACGTCTCTGTCTGTACTATTGTTGTAGCTGGCTAATTGTATCCTGATACGATCTATTAATTATTAATGCATTCATATTATCTATAATAATAGATAATATTCTATTGTTCTCGTTTCTGAAAAATAATTGAAACTATATTGTGTCGGGGAGGGGACAGGAGGGGTGCCGTTTTCTATTGTTGCCTTGGGTACAAACGAAAAAGCTAATTATAGCTCTGCCTTTCACTCTAAATGAAACCTTCATCTACTTACCGAGGCTGTCCAGTGATAGAACAACAGGATCATGTTTATGAAATATTTGTGATCCACCTTGCCACCATTTTCTTTTGGAACGTTTTTTTTTTATCTATTTAGCTGACCTATTGAAGCGAGGCTGAACATTACAGAGGGGCTCCCATTGGTGGGCTGCCCACATTTCCCTCTCGATAGTCGGTCTTCTCTATATCAGTTCACAGTACTGGTTCTGACTTACAAAGCTATTTACAGCCGCTCTACAAACTGCATATCTCTATTTTCCAAATGAAGCTCTTCTATTGAGCTTCACCAGCTCTTCTGCCATTTACATCTCTGATATTTAAATCCAGGGGTTATTCTATAGAATCCCCTACAGTGCCTTTTCACTAGACCTGTAGAAAAATTCCTTAAAAACCTCTTATTGTTCTCTGCCTTCATCCATTGCCTTACCTCAAACAATCCCTTTTTGATTTTTAGTCTAAAATTACTACTCCTCCTACTGCATATCTGCAAGCCTACCAGTAGATAATTCATTGAATAATAATGTTTGGACACCTGACAACTTTCACTCATTGCAATTTTGCCTATTGTGTATCAATAAGCCCACTTGGGGAGGGCCATGCTAATTTGATCAGTCTGTATCCCCATTTGGGATCTATACAATGACCTGTGACATGCATGAATACCATAGCGCGCATAAGTGATAACCAAGGTAATTGAATGTATGATTTCTTTGCTTCACTGTGCGGAAAATGAAGAAGCTTAATAAATAAATAAATAATATCTGTATTTTTTTGTTCTGCTATCTTAACAGATGTGTTTATTTGTTTGTTTGTTTTTCCAGATTTGAATATTTATCCAAAACACTGTTGGGGTGACAGTTTCCAAATTCACCTTCCAGGCAGAGTTAATAAGTGTAGTATAACAACACAGACTCAATATGACATTTAATTACAAGTAAACGGATGCAGTACATACAGTAATTGTCCTCTAATTGCCTAGTGGCAGTGACTTGTGCAGAGAAATGATAAACCTATCTCTAATTACTTCCTTTTATAAAGAAAATAGAGATGCTCCTATCCCCTTGGTAGAGTATAATATTTTCCTTGCACAGTGGGCAGAAAAATGGTCTTTGTAAAAATCAGTCTTTTGCTATTCATAGTCTCCTTCTTTCACAAACAAGTGTCCAATACAGCTGTTCATAATTTCCTATGTTTTTTTTTCTTCTTGTCTTAAGCGTAATGGACGTTTTCTAACAATACGCTTTGCAAATGTGCCAATTGTAGCAAGTTTTTGGAAATGGAGTCCAATTTGTAAGCCTTTCTCTGATCATCCTTTCCTTTTGAAGCTATTGAATGCTGTTTTTTTTTTTTTTTACTAAATATTCACTGTTTCTGCATTAAATGAAATCACATTACCATATAATTTTCTCTCTGTGGCAGCATAGCTATATTGCTGCCTAAGCTTCCTCTAGTAAATCCCCTGTTGCAGAGCAAGTGATTTATTTATTTATTGGTATATGCTGCTAAGAGAATAGTTGACTTGTCATATAAAAATTATTCCACTATCCCCTAAAGCACCAGTAATATTTTGAAGTCAGTATTACAATACAACTGTAGTCTTTGTACTGCAAAAATAATGCATTTTTATTAAATACAATAAAGAGTCTACTCAATCTGGCCTAATATGGGGCAATTGTTTCCAATTTTAGGCCATTTTTTGCCATATTTGGTCCAGGGATTTTGGCCCTGGGAATTCTATGGATTAGCCCTACTCAATAAATATAACTGGAGAATTGAAATTAAAATTAAATTAGTAAAAAAAAAAGTCACCATGAGATCGGCGGAATATCATTGCCCCTTAAAAAAAAATCCCTCTAGCCCCTATAAGTAGCCCTGATCCCACATATAACTAATAGAAGTTGCACCCCGGTATCAAGAGGCTGGCCAAGTGCCTCTGGACCCACTATATTACATTACATTAACATGTATTTATAGATTGCCAAGAATTTATGTAGCACTAGGTGCAGAGCATAGAAGGGATTTACATACTAAGTTAGACAAACAAGACTGATACATGAGGTAGAGAACCTTAAGTTTACATTCCTTCCACTCCGATGTCCCGAAATTAATTTTCTATTCTAATGGGTTTCCCTCATTGTACTATCAGCAATGTTCTACAAACCTATGACTTTTGTCATAGTCAGTATTACAATACAACTGTAGTGTTTGTACTGTAAAAATAATGCATTTGTATTAAATACAATAAAGAGTCTACTCAATCTGTCCAAAAATAGGACAATTTTTCCAATTTTAGGCCAATTTTTGCCATATTTGGTCCAGGGATTTTGGCCCTGGGAATTCTATGGATTAGCCCTACTCAATAAATAGAACTGGAGAATTGAAATTAAAATTAAATTAGTAAAAAAAAAGTCACCATGAGATCGGCGCACTATCATTGCCCCCCCCCCAAAAAATCGCTCTAGCCCCTATAAGTAGCCCTGATCCCACATATAACTAATAGAAGTTGCACCCCGGGATCAAGAGGCTGGCCAAGTGCCTCGGGACCCACTATATTACATTGCATTAACATGTATTTATATAGTGCCAAGAATTTATGTAGCACTAGGTGCAGAGCCTAGAAGGGATTTACATACTAAGTTAGACAAACAAGTCTGATACATGAGGTAGAGAACCTTAAATTTACATTCCTTCCACTCCGATGTCCCGAAATTTATTTTCTATTCTAATGGGTTTCCCTCATTGTACTATCAGCAATGTTCTACAAACCTATGACTTTTGTCATCTGAATTCCCCACACACAGTCAATGCCTAATTCAACTATACTGTTAGGAATGCTTTCATTTAAATTTCTGGACTTTTTCATGTCTGACAAAGAATTATTCACTGCTTCTACATAATGATTGCTGTCTTACTGTCTGCCAACATCAAGATGCTACTTGAGGGATTCCATTACCTCATTATTGCTTTTACTGTGAATGGAGGGAATAACAAACATGTACAAATTGTGCTTGGTAGACTGCAAAAAAAAAAAACAACTATAAAAAAAAAAAATAGAAAAATGTCTTTTAAATACATCTGAGCTGCATCTGCTTCATGGCTATGTATGGCTACGTTTGCACATGTACTACACGAATGGAGAATTAGCAATATTGTTTATGATGTCATAAATAGTATTTCTTATGTACAATATATCTATATAGTGGAACAAATTATACAAATACTTAGTGCTGTGTTGATATGGATTTTTGCTTGAAGATCCTCAATAGTATGGGTTCTGAAAAAAACAAAACAAGTGTGCACAAAATAGTGTTATACTGTTTCACTGTTTGTGCACACTTGTTTTTTTTTTCAGAGCCCATACTATTGAGGATCTTCATGCAAAAATCCACATCAACACAACACTAAGTATCTGTATCATTTTTTCACTATATAGATAAATTCTACAAAACTGCGCGCTCCTGTCTTTTCACTGTTTTTTTCTTTTGACAATTTAGCATAATATTTGATGTAGCGCCAGTCACTTTTTCATTTTCACATAAATAGGATTTCATTTTTTTTTTTTATCAAAGCAGTAACTCTGATAATGAAAATCTGTAAATCTTTTTGCATGTTATACTTTCTCACTGTAAAAACAGTTTGGGTGACAAAGTCCCTTTAATACTCCCCCATTATACAAGAGTTGCTTGTAAAATAGTTTGGCTTAGGTCCAGATGTGGGTCTCTGGCTCACTTCACTAGAGGAACACTAGTTGTACCATGCTGAAGAGGTCTATGGTGGGCCGAAACATATCTCCTTTGTTAGAAAATCGACTGTTTCTTCCAAGTAAGGGTTTTCCAACTTGGATCTCAATAAAAATCTCAGTTCCTTTAAACATAGTTGCTCTATGACAATCCCTTAATCATTTCAATATTCTAGAGGGACGTGCTGTGTAGTCCTGACAGCTTTGATCATTTTATGAATTACATACATAAGCATAATCTTAACCAGTCTGCCATTGTGCACCTGGATGACCTTGTATTGTTATCTACTGTAAAAGTACATGAGGTGAATCTTTAATGTCTTCATTGTTTGAGTCCCCTAATATACGCATAGGAATCTTTCCTTTAAACAATTAACACTGAAATCTATTAACTAAACAGTGAATTTTGGTGAATTGACAAATTCATTTCAACTATCCTAATTCCCAAGATGAATTGAAGAGGAGAATTTTTCCAACTCAACTATTAATGCCTTATTTTTACAATTCAGTTGTCAGTTCAGTTTATTGTCCATACCCCATCATATTAAGTCTTTTTTTGGTTCTTTATTAAACTTTAATCTTATAATTTTACCTCGGCATGGACCATTATATTTATATTTTTTAAATGAAATCACAATGCAACTTTCATTTCAATAAATCTATATGATAATTGTTTCTATAATATTTCCAGCACTTATAATATGATCTGTATTCTGGCTAAACTGTTTTCATCCCATCTGATGATGCATTCATATCAGCAATTATTGTTATTGGCTGTTTTTTGCTAATGAAAACTTGAGCAACCACATCAGCCCTATTTTCAGGAATGATTAAGGGGGAAAAAATGACTGTATGTTAATAGCTTTAGCTAGCTTGTACAGATTGCTTGGGAAACCTGAAAACTAATTTTGAAACAACCTAACAAGTGAAATAGGTGGTACACCAACATTCATATAATGAACACAGTAAGTATGAATATAATAAGGTATCAACCAAGTGATCATGTGAGAGATATAATGGGCTAGTATATATAGTTAAATGGGACAAGTCAAAGGGGTAAGTCATGTGGATTCTTGTTTCAGTTGAATTTCTCCTACCTGTTTGTTTTTCACTATTTTTTTTCAGATCTACCTATTTATTCTATATTACATTACATTAACATTTATATATATAGCACCAACAAATTACACAGTGCTAGTTACAGAGCATTGACAGGGACTGTATAGTAAGTTAGATTAACAAGAACAGACTGATTCATGAGGTAGAGAGCCCTGCGTACAATCTAGAGCAGGGCCGTCCAACATGTGGCCCGTGGGCCAAATGCGGCCCGCTGGACATGGAGGTGCGGCCCGCATTAGATTGGATGCGGTAACTGCACCTCCGTCCCGTGCATACCTCTGCCGCATAGGGGAGAGCACAGCGCGCTCCACTCACATGCTCCGTAATCCTGTCGGAGCGCTTGGTGTCAGGTGACATCCAGGCGCTCAGAAGAGGATGACTTCCGGATTGGAGGTAAACGGTGTGCCTGACATCAATGGCATATACTTTTTAAAGAAAAAAAAAAGAAATGTGTGTAAGGGTATCTGTGTATCTGTGTGTGAGTATGGAATGGAGTGTGTGTGTGGAAGGGAGTCTGTGTGTGTGTGTGTGTGTGTGTGTGTGTGTGTGTGTGGAAGGGAGTCTGTGTGTGAGTGTGGAAGGGAGTCTGTGTCTGCATGTGTGCAAGGGAGTGTGTGTCTGGATGTTTGTGTATGTGTGTAAGGATGTCTGTGCAAGGGAGTGTGTGTGTGCATGTGTGTAAGGATGTCTGTGTAAGTGTGTCAGGGTGTGTGTCTGTGTGTAAGGGTGACTGTGTTTATACATGTGACTTTGTGTGTATGCGGCCCACGCACACATTCATTTATGGTGAAGTGGCCCACTGAAGAAAAAACTTGGACACCCCTGATCTAGAGGGAGTGGGAGATGTGGACACATAAGCGACTGAAGAGGCGAAAGGGAAAGTTGATGATAGTAACAGTATTTGAGATCATTGGAGCTAGGTGGCTTTGGCCATAGATTAATTATGTGTGTTTTAGTTGGATGATTTTTAAATGTCCTATTCTTAACAGTATTTGAGGACAGTGAAAGCTAGGTGAGATTGGCTAGAGGTTAATTATGCAACTGTAGCCACACATTTCAGGTACAAATCGGTAATCACATCTACGCAAAATGTACCATTTATTTTTTATGTTTGTAAAGATGAATGTTTAGTTTGATGCTGGAGTAGGTGCTAAAATGTCTTCACATTTAGTACATTCATTCTGTAGGGTAAAGGTTATCGCAGTTTTCGTGTGAAAATGTAAAGTCTGCGTGGCACACATCCTAAAATTGGCAAATTGTTGTAACTTTTGACTTTGTCAGTGTCCTTTAACCAAAAAGGGGGTTAGAAAGTGGTGCAATACCACCAGCAGGCCCGGACTGGCCATCGGGCACACCGGCCAAATGCCCAGTGGGCCGCGGTGGCCATGGGCCGAGGCCGGCAGGGGAGGTCCCAGCAGTGGCCTCTGGGTCCCAGGATCTCCCCTGCCGGTCTATGCAGGGCCGGCACTATCCGAGCGCCGGCCCGCTGTTTGACATGAAGGGCCGGTGAGGACATCAAAGATCTCCCTCACCGGCCCACATGCTGACAAATCCGGCCGCTGGCGGGGAGAGAGGGAGGGAGACTGGAAAGAGGACCCGGCGGAGCTCTAACTTGCAGCTCCACCGGGTTCCTCTCGCGAGATCCGGAGCATTGCCATGGCAACGACCGGATCTCGCAAGAGTGAACTCTAGCCCGCAGGCTAGAGTTCACTCACCACGAGGACCACCAGGGAACCCCGCCTCCCAGTCCCAGGCTAAAGGTAAGAAGGGAGTGATGGGTGTGAGAGTGGTGTATAAATGTTAGAATGGATTGTGTGTGTGTGTGTGTAGGGGGGGGTAGGTAAATAAACAAATAAAATAACAGGCATTATGTCCCCCCCGGACATAATGCCTGTTATTTTATTTGTTTATTTACCCCCCCCTCCTACACACACACACACAATCCATTCTAACATTTATACAGCACTCTCACACCCATCACACACAGCACTCTCACACCTATCACACACAGCACTCACACACAGCACTCTCACACACACAGCACTCTCACCCATCACACACAGCATTCTCACACCCATCACACACAGCACTCTCACACCCATCACACACAGCACTCACACACAGCACTCTCACACACACAGCACTCACCCATCACACACAGCATTCTCACACCCATCACACACAGCACTCTCACACACACACAGCACTCTCACACACACAGCACTCTCACACCCTGCACTCACACCCATCACACACAGCATTCTCACACAGAGCACTCTCACACCCATCACACACAGCATTCTCACACCCATCACACACAGCATTCTCACACCCATCACACACAGCATTCTCACACCCATCACACACAGCACTCTCACACCCATCACACACAGCATTCTCACACCCATCACTCTCACACCCATCACACATAGCACTCTCACACACAGCATTCTCACACACAGCATTCTCACACACAGCACTCTCACACACAGCATTCTCACACACAGCACTCTCACACACATCATAGACGTCACTCTTGGACTCTCACACACATCATACACAGCACTCTCACGCACTCACACACATCACTCTCACACACATCACTCTCACACACATCACTCTCACACACCGCCCCCCCTCACACACCGCCCCCCTCACACACACATACTGCACCCCTCACATACACACAGAACCCCCAACACACTGCACAACTGACACACACAATACTTAGCCCCTAGCCACATATGCATCACATTACACCACAAACACAACACAACTAAAACCGACCTTATTACACAATACCACACCACAATCAGCTTACTCTACACACACTCAATCCCACAAGCAGGCTCCAAACACATGCTCAATACTCTTTCCTGACATTTTTGTCTCCTGGTATCCATTTATAGAGACACCAGAGACAAGTTGCAAGGAAACACAGTGCAAGCATGTTATTACATTTGCTTGCACTGTGCAGAACAAATACAGGGCTTTTTTCTCATGCTAGAGCTCTTCAGCAGAGTTCTGCGCATGGTCTGCCCTGGAAGAGCATTGAACCAATATGCTCACTTTGAGAGGGAGCGTGTTTGTCATTGGTGATGACAAAACACACCTCCTCTGCCCCGCCCCCTTCTTAGTGGGCCGCTGTGATCAAAAAATGCCCGGGCCGAATTTTTCTCCCAGTCCGGCCCTGACCACCAGAGGTGAATTGTGAAAATACCTATTTATTGAAAAACATTTCATGAAAATGTAATCACAAAAAAGTTTCAGTCCAAGAACTTTCATAAGTGTGTTGTGAAGTTCTCTGCCAATTACAACCAATATATACAACAAAGATCATATTAATCAGATACATTTATTATAGTAGTAATAGTTTAGAGGGTCCCTGAGACCCATTTAGAGATCCATATAAATGGATTTTTCACTACATTATAGAATACATTTGTAAATACAAAATAAAAATTATCACAAGAAAATATATAGTTATCTGTGTTTGAGTAAGTTATTGATGATTTATCTATATAAATGAATTTATGATTTATTTTTTATTTTTTGACTTATTTATTTTATTTCCAGGATATATATTGGTTCATCTGCTAAAAGAGTAGATCCGCTAGCTTATTTTCTGCTATGTCGTATATATGTTTTTAATATACGTGAAATCCATTTATTTTTACTTTAAATTTCTCCAGTAGTTTTACACTGAAGATAATTTCACAGGGGCCTTTGTAGAGATGACTACTTTAAGGGTCTAGTCAATAAATAGAGAATTGCAAGGAATTGAGACAGGAATTTCAAACTTAAGGTCAAAGGTGGAAAAGTTCTACCATTCGGGTACATTGGTTAATATGTTCAGCTCGGCATCATTGGCCTAAAGTTTAAAATCCCCATCCCTACTACCAGCAATATTACCCCTTTATTGAGCTGACCCCTAAACATTCTAAAAATGTTTCTTGCGAAAAACTGCTTTAACAGAAATGGGTTAACTGATGAAAAACAATTCCAATCTTTTTACACTGCCTGAAGTAGACAAGAAAATAGACACAATAAATCATTCTGCTGTAAAATCTATACAATATGGCAGTCATCCACAGTTTTTTTTGGGATGCTTTAATTAAATGATAACATAGGAGCACTTGCAAACCATGCACACATATCTTATTGTTTCTTCTTTTGCATTCAAATGTATATGTGAAGGTTAGGTAGGGGCTTATATCCACTGTTATTCATGCTTATTAATCTAATAAATATTATATAGATAAACTAAGCAAAAGAGATGCATCTAGTTTGTTGAATATTAGCTGGTTTCTTCTATTCAAGGTCAGTGGAGATAATCTGGCAATTTTTTCATCTGAATTATGATCTCCGTCCTATCTTCCTACAAGGCTCAAAATAGAGATGTGAGGAGTTGAATGGTTTGATAATCAAAAGCTCTTTTCCTGTTATTTTCTGAAATGGAAGATACTGTATCATGTAATCACCTTTTCTGTTGCCATTTTGTTCCATTTAGATGTGAGGTCTGAAGGGTAGGAAATACTCACGGAAGTAACAAGGGTTGAATAGAAATCAAAACCTTAGGTGAGACTTTTGGGAAACGATGTGTATGTAGCCTCTTAGGATCTTAAAGTGGTACACCCCATATGGAAGACATTTATATTTTTAGCCTGCCTTTATTTTCCTTCATTCAGGTGTACTTTGTGTTGAATGATGGGTAACAGATATAAGTATCATGTATATATGCAGGCCACCTCACAGATAAAGGGCCAATATAAATAACTGGCCAATATAGCACTGAACAGAGATTTATATATCCTTATATATGTTTAGTTGAAATTTATTTTAACAACATATTTGCCATAAACTGAGTACAAATATCTCTCACTCTTTTGTTATATAGGACAAACGCCATCAGTAATAACCTTGTAGCCACCTATAACCAACTGCTGGTAACAATACTGAAAAAGGCATTGTATTACAATGTTCTTTAGGTCTGGACATACGTGGGTCTATTCCCTAAAATTCGACTTTGGAGGTCAAATTTCACTTTAGACTTAGGGAGAAAAAAAAACCAGATTCAAATCTTCCCCATTGAAAGTAATGGGAGGGTATTTTTGAGACAAGGTTAAATTTAGCACCTGAGTTAAAGTGCCAGTTCCATTCACTTTGCCCAAATAAAAAAAAACGATTTGGGGTAAGTGTGGTATCTTGTAAATTAAAGACAATGCAAAAAATCTGTGTTATTTTCTTCAACGCTTCTTATTACCTAAAAACTGCATATAAAGTAATAGTTATTTTTATTCTGTACACAGCAGAGTAGTTAAAGTCTAAACCAGAGATGAGATGAGAAACTGCTGCACAAGCAGGTAGCCTACCTCCGGTGTGCTCCATCTCAATTATCAGACAATGTATAGACTTTGTTTGCCCTTTTTTGTGATACCTTGCAATTTTATAGATCAAGTACACGTTAAAGATCGTACAAGCAACTACATGTTTTCTGTAATGGAAAGAAACAAATAAAAAAAAGCAAATATAAACTGTACCACTGAAAAAAATTTGTGATTTAAAAATACAAAAAAAAAATACAAATCCTTTAAAAAAAAAAAACGCCTAACAATTATTTGGTACTCGCTGCAGATTAACTTAAGCTTTGACTTAGTTCTAGAAGTGACTTCACATACAGCTGGCTTATTGAACAGAATTATATTTAGTTTCCTTATTAAGCCATTTATACATCACTAACAATAAAAATTGTAGGCCTTTTAAAAATGTCATTTCCATTTTTTTGTGTTGTCAAATAGAAATCATTTTACAGATAGTTAAGCCTCTGGCCTATGATGAAGTACATGTATTTATTATCACCAATTCAAAATTGATTTTATTATCTGTTAAAGTGGAATCCTCAGTGTGGTATAATTGATTCTAGGTTTTGTTAGTACTATACCTGCAAGGTATGGAATCTTTTTAGATTGATTTATAAAACATGTGCTTTATAAAAGCTGCAGTGAACATGAATTGCAGGTCAGAAAAGCAAAACACTAATCTATTGCTTTTGAGTGATAATAGAGCCAATTTAATACATCAATGAACAATTGCAAATGCCAAGTAATGAAAATGCCAATAGCTCTTGTTTATGCTTGATATATGCTCAATATAATCCCTGCCGCTCAGTAATATCTGCAGTTAATATTATTCCTTATTCTGGTGAAGCGCAACTCGTCTGATACTAAATACCCTGTGCAACCAAATAACTTTCAGAGCCATAAGGGTCGATATACACCGATATATCCCGAATATATTCTGACACTTAAGCTGAATTTCATAAATAATCGAAATGCAGCCACTCAATGTACCTGAATTTGGGTCCAAATTCAACTGCATTGGTAAATTTTTCCAACTTGGCTCCATTGGGTTAAAGTTTGAATTTTCCATCGCAATTCCATGTAATTCCTTTGGTTCACTCTTAATTCAGAATCCCCTAAAGCTTTTATGATGTTTTAAAGTGTTTATTGCATTATGTGCTCTTAAAATACCAGAATAGACAACTATTTGTGGCTACTACTGATTTTAGCATATTTATGTATCTGGTTATTTAAGAGCACAGTTGGATGCTGATATAATGAAGTGCAATGAAGTTGATGCGGTCTATCCACCAAACGGTGAGTTGCAGGTGAATTAAGGTGAGATAAATGTTTAATCTCACCAATTCAGCTATACAGTGGATATAAAAAGTCTACACATACCCTGTTAAAATGTCAGGTTTCTGTGCTGTAAAAAAATGAGACAAAGATAAATCATTTCAGAACTTTTTCCACCTTTAATGTGACCTATAAACTGTACAACTCAATTGAAAAACAAACTGAAATCTTTTAGATAGAGGGAAGAAAAAATATAAAAATAAAATAATGTGGTTGCATAAGTGTGCACACCCTCTTATAACTGGGATGTAGCTGTGTTCAGAATTAAGCAATAACATTCCAAATCATGTTAAATAGGAGTCAGCATACACCTGCCATCATTTAAAGTGCCTCTGATTAACCCCAAATAAAGTTCAGCTGCTCTAGTTGGTCTTCCCTGAAATTTTCTTAGTTGTATCCCACAGCAAAAGCCATGGTCCACAGAGAGCTTCCAAAGCATCAGAGGGATCTCATTGTTTAAAGGTATCAGTCAGGAGAAGGGTACAAAAGATATACCATGGAACACAGTGAAGACAGTCATCATCAAGTGGAGAAAATATGGCACAACAGTGACATTACCAAGAACTGGAGCTCCCTCCAAAATTGATGAAAAGACGAGAAGAAAACGGGCTACAGCAACATTAAAGGAGCTGCAGGAATATCTGGCAAGTACTGGCTGTGTGGTACATGTGACAACAATCTCCCATATTCTTCATAAGTCTGGGCTATGAGGTAGAGTGGCAAGACTAAAGCCTTTTCTTATGAAGAAAAACATCCAAGCCAGGCTACATTTTGCAAAAACACATATGAAGTCTCCCAAAAGCATGTGGGAAAAGGTGTTATGGTCTGATGAAACCAAGGTTGAACTTTTTGGCCATAATTCCAAAAGATATGTTTGGCGCAAAAACAACACTGCACATCACCAAAAGAACACCATACCCACAGTGAAGCATGGTGGTGGCAGCATCATGCTTTGGGGCTGTTTTTCTTCAGCTGGAACTGGGGCCTTAGTTAAGATAGAGGGAATTATGAACAGTTCCAAATACCAGTCAATGTTGGCACAAAACCTTCAGGCTTCTGCTAGAAAGCTGAACATAAAGAGGAACTTCATCTTTCAGCATGACAACGACCCAAAGCATACATCCAAATCAACAAAGGAATGGCTTCACCAGAAGTAGATTAAAGTTTTGGAATGGCCCAGCCAGAGCCCAGACCTGAATCCGATTGAAAATCTGTAGGGTGATCTGAAGAGGGCTGTGCACAGGAAATGCCCTCGCAATCTGACAGATTTGGAGTGTTTTTGCAAAGAAGAGTGGGCAAGTCAAAATGTGCCATGCTGATAGACTTAAACCCAAAAAGACTGAGTGCTGTAATAAAATCAAAAGGTTCTTCAACAAAGTATTAGTTTAAGGGTGTGCACACTTATGCAACCACATTATTTTATTTTTATGTTTTTTCTTCCCTATATCTAAAAGATTTCAGTTTGTTTTTCAATTGAGTTGTACAGTTTATTGGTCACATTAAAGGTGGAAAAAGTTCTGAAATGATTTATCTTTGCCTCATTTTTTTACAGCACAGAAACCTGACATTTTAACAGGGGTGAGTAGACTTATTATATCCACTGTACATTGTAAAGGTATAAACCTAGTGAGTTTCCTAACACTAAACAAACTCCCCATGTTTGTCACTGAATAGTAAATAGCTAAATTGGTGAGATTAAACGTTCATCTTACCTCAACTCATCTCATCTGACCTATGTAACTATGTAACTCACCTTTTAGTGAATGGCCCCCTATGTGTTCTTCCTTCTTCAGGAAGAACATTTTTAGATTGTATTTATTTATCCATGACCATCTTAGCTATCCTAGCAGGTGAAGCTCACCAAGTTTGGCCTAGCATGGCATGCAGTTGAATCAAAGAGATAAAATGAAAGGATCCCTGAGCTGTAAATATTATATCAGTTCACGGAAATGTTGTGCTATGTCTTAATTTTTGTTTTCTATATTACCTTGACTATGGTAGATTAGAAAATGCATAAGGGTTTATCAGATTAGGCTTAATCAAGAACACGTTTTCAAATCATTAACCAATTATGTTTTTACACATTTTTGTAAACTGAGCTACTTAAGATGCAAAACATAGGGCTTACTCAATAAAACCAAGTGGTGTTAAGTCCCCAAGATCTCCTAACAATATGGCCATCTGGTAGAATAAGAAAGAGCACATGACTATTCCTGGCATCTTGTGTCAAGCAATTCTGTTGATCTCTCAAATGCTCTGCAATCATTGCCACAGATGTTCTATACTGTGAGCAACCAGTCCAGCGGCCCTGTGGCAATTTGTGTGTCTGGTTGCCCTGTGGTAACCAGTCCAGTTGCCCTGTGGTAATGTGTGTGTCTGGTTGCCCTGTGGTAACCAGTCCAGTTGCACTGTGGTAATGTGTGTGTCTGGTTGCCCTGTGGTAACCAGGCCAGTTGCCCTGTGGTAATGTGTGTGTCTGGTTGCCCTGTGGTAACCAGTCCAGTTGCCCTGTGGAAATGTGTGTGTCTGGTTGCCCTGTGGTAACCAGTCCAGTTACACTGTGGTAATGTGTGTGTCTGGTTGCCCTGTGGTAACCAGTCCAATTGCCCTGTGTTAATGTGTGTGTCTGGTTGCCCTGTGAAAACTAGTCCAGTTGCCCTCTGGTATAGTTTGTGGGTTTTATGGAAAAATCCTGACACTCATTTTGAGCCTGCCTTTGCCCTTATATCCAAAACGTTTAGAGGATTCCCTTTTTTCATCAACTCCCGCCCCCACTGAAATCCCAGGCAGAGCTTGGCAGGCATATTCTGATGTTTGAAGTTCCTGCTGATGTGCTCAACGCTTTCGTTTCTGAAATAAAGCATGTATCATCAATATATAAAACAGTCAACCATGACGAACTTTCAACAAAGGAGAAAAAATCTGGAGTAAATAGTAAGTTGTAGAAATATTAGACTTAGAATTTTTGTAACTCTGTCAGGTCACCAGGGTTTACTTTAATAACTAGAATGGGTATGTATTGTACATAAAAAAAGAGATTTAAAACTGTTATTAGGTAGTTGCTAATTGCAGTATTCAGGGCACCATGTTTTTGGGCATATAACGTTTGGGTCATGATTTATTTTATGGATGAACTCTGTGCTTTTTAAGAGACTAATGGATCCAATACTCTTTATTTCTAGACAGAGGGTTGACACCTTTTCATTACAAAAATACTAAAAAGTCTATTTTCTCCATAACCTTTACGTCAGCCTGAAGCCAATTTTTTACTGTCCTCCTGGTATCTAGACTAAGGAATGTTTTGTGCACTTTTGCACTGCCTATCATGATTTTAATGACTAGTTTTTTAATGACTTTTAATGACTAGTTTTTCTTATTAAACTGTAAGCAATGTCTATATGATTGTCAAATAATTTTACTATCAGAATGGATGACAGATTTCAAAAACTGAACACAAATCCTCATGCAAGAACTCTTTAGATCTCCATATATTTTACTGTGATAAAAAATGGGCAAAAGACTGGATTTGTGGATTTCATTTCACAGAGACTTAAAACTGATCAGTGGATTAAATAAATATTGCAGATGAAACATTTTTTTTACTGCTAGTGTACACTGAAGACTTAAATGGCATGATTTAAAAGAATGATAGAGATGAACAGATCAAATAATCTCTTCTAATTTTATTATGGCGTCTACTCAATAAAGAGAGAATTACAATGGAACTGAGATGTGAATTTTAAACTTCAGGCCAAAGTAGCAGAGTTGTAAAAATCATCCAATGGTAGAATTTTTCCAGCTCGACTAGTTTGGCCTAAAGTTCGGAATACCCATCTCAATTCCTGGCATTTCTGCCTATATTGAGTAGAAAAAAAAAGAACGAACGCAAACTGGCCCTCTGACGGCAACGGTGAAAAAAGTGGTTTAATAACGTGGTAGTGTCAAAAAAACATCACAGCGGCAAACATAGAAAAAAGATTGGCAATCAGACCACAGGCTTGACGCGTTTTGCACATATAGCGCTTAATCATAAGCATAATTCACTCCGTGTACAAACAACATTTAAATATAATATATTGAGTAGACACTTATATCTGACATTTACAGTCACAATGTATTCCCTTCTCACCCCAATAAATATGGTTGAGTGGAAGGAAAAGATGACATGTATTTTTTTCAACCTAATTAATTATCTAACACATTTGAACATATTCTTCTGAATATAAAAATACAGGTCTTTATTACAAACTGTAACAATATTTGTGACCATGTAACATATTTACCAATAATTAAACACAGCTCCAATTCGGACTGGTACCTTGAAAACGGCTGCAGTGAGCCAAAATATTGGGTTTACTTTACCCATTAGGCACCTGACCAGGTCTATGCTGTGATCAATTATTGGTACGCGTTACCAAATGTTATGCATTGATCTTATGTTATATATATCTTATTACTAATATTCTATTAATCACTTCTACTTTTATATTGTGGCATGTTTTGTGGTATTCTGCAAATAAAGATTTGTTTTGTTATATTGACAAGGGTGTGCTATTATTTGTCATAGTGTATTGTGGTATTGTGTAGTACACTGAGGATTGTACTTGTATTTTATGCCCCATCTGTACATGTTATATTTTATATTTGCTACTGAGTACTCTCCTTACACTATTTAAGATATTCCAAAAACTATTTCACAGTAATTTAGAATGTGCCTAATGTTTAAGACACATTTAATTAACATAAATCTTTATAGACTTATTAAGAGAAGTGCTGGTCAGTACTCAATACTTGCTAGGTCCTCAGGAAGAGACCTGCATTTCCTACATTTTTCCAACTTTGATACATTTCTGGGCTATAGCCTGAAGCACTGCAGGATGTGCTTTGAGCACAAAGAAAGGGTTGTAGTCTTACACAGGCTAAAAATGATTAACTGAAATAAAAAAGGAGATGTAATCATGAATGAAATTGTCAACATGTGGCATAAAACTCACATAAACAGTCTGAGTTGCCAATTTTGCAGGTGTTTCTGCACGATGCAATTACACAATAATTACACTCACATAAAGGAGCATTGCCATCTCGAATATGTATCTTGCACAAGATGGGAGGTTTTCTAAATGTGTACTGTAGTCTGAGACTAAAAGGCATTGAAGCAGATATCTGTCAAGAAAATGTAATGGTACCAGGATCTAAATTACCACAAAGTATTAAACCATTAATAAAGTAGTCGAAAAAAGTAAAAAAGTAATGTCAAAAATAATATGTCAATTAAATCTGTAAGAAAATGAATTTAAACACAGTAGAAAATTACAATTTTCTGCCTTATTGCATAAATTGAATATTAATTGTTTAAACATTTTCTAAATTGTTATTTCTTTAGCTGAATAATAATTGGTGTTTTTTTTATATAGTGTTTTTCTCCCTGTGAGACTCAAATCACTTTACAAATACACACACAGACAAATAGAACCATGACTTTGGTTAGTCAGTTATACAAGAATGCCTCAAAAAAAAAAGTCTTTGAGCCTTTTTTTGAAAGTCTCAAAGGGAACGGCATGTCTAATTGAAAGGAGCAGAGTGCGTGTTTCACAGAATCTGCTTGACATAAGTTTTTATTGCATTCCGTCGGGGCTCAACTTTACAGTGTTTTCAGTCAGTTTGTTCAGGGATATGTTAATGTCGGTTCATTTTATTAGTTATTTATAATTGCACATTTATCAGATAGGAAAGTAAAAACAAATCTAAAAAGAACTGTAGCCAGATGAATTAGCACTTGTGGTAGTGTGTATTTATTTATCTATTTCTACATGAGAATTTTCATATGGGGCCTGTTCTGTATGGTTACAAATCTGATTTGCACCCATTGAAAATAATGGGGCAGATTCTATGATGGCCGTTAAGGCCAGTGTTCTCCCAACATGCCTGGGAACTCATGAGTTCCCATATGTGAACTGTGCTTACATGCGATCACTCGAATATTACCATTGAGTGATCACAGAATTTGTGATTTGAGTAATGGAGCGCATGGAAACCCAATGGGAACACCTAAGCTCCCGGGCTTTTTGGTAGAAGTTAAAAAGTCAAGGTCATTATAACGCACATCATTCCATAAGGAATAACGTGAGATTAAACTGCAACACGGGCTGCAGTAATTCTGTGCGCATTGTATTATGGTAAAGGACTAGCCACTTTTTGCCAAAAAATGTGTTATTCCCAATCTCCCCATACATATTATGCCAGGGCGCAGGGGGCCAATAATTTTTATGTATGTATGGAGATGAGGGACATTTACAAGTTAACCCTTTCAGTGCTGTAGGGGGCCTTTACAGCACTAACAGAGTCAAAATGTGCATATATATATATATATATATATATATATATATATATATATATATATGAAGCTGATGCACATTTAACTCATCTTTTTTAGGGGTTAAATTAACAGGGGAAAATTAAAGATTATTTTGCCTGTTAATTTTCACCAGCTGTCATTGAATCGCTGTTTGTGTGCAAAGTATTGCACAGAACAGTGTTTTAATACTGTTTTTTTTTTTTACATAAAATAAATAATAGCTGCATGTATTTATTGGATTCATTTAAAAAAAAAAACGTTTGCTTTGTACTAATGTCCTTTTAAGTGGGATGTTTGCAGGACTTGACTTAGGTGTTTGGGTGCCCCAGTGTCACATAATTAATTTGTTTGAAAATATTTTTGGTTGGAAATATGCTTTCTTTCCTCTGCCCCTTCACTCAGTTTCTCCTGTCCACCTTTCATTTTATTGCCCTCACATCCCTTGCTATTGCACCCACAGCACCTGATTGCACCAATGACTTGTCACAGCACCACATTGCACCCACAGGTCTTCCCAGAGCATGCACCAAGAATGCACGCATAGGACTTGCCCAAGGATCCATTCCAATCACAGAAATTGCTCCAGCACCAATTCCACTCACATGACTTGGCTCAGCATACATTCCACTCACAGGAATTTGCCCAGCACCCAAATTGCACTCACAGGACCTCTCCCAGAATCCAAATTAAACTCGCAGGACTTGCTCCAGAACCCACATTTCACTCAAGACTTAACCCATCACCCACACAGCACTCAAGGTATAACTGAATTGCCCATATTGTACTCAATGACTTACCCAGCACCCAAATTGCACTCAAAGACTTACCCCAGCACAGAGATTGTATCCAGAACTCACCTGGATAATTTGCCTTACTCCTCTCTCCCTCGCTCTGCTAATATTGAAAATCCTATTTTTTTTAATAAAATTTTACTTTGTGATTTCATGTTACTTGTCTATCTATCTGTTTCAATTTATTTATTATATATTAATTTTGTGTTATACATATTTTCCTGATATGATCACACTTTCTGCATAATTGAGTACTGAGGAGAAGGTATATCCCTTGGCACTTGGATTCATTCATTTTCCAGTTCATACCTCATTCTCCCTTGCCGTTTGCACTGATTAACATCACAATTTATTTTTCTTCAATCCATAGGCATTAGGGAACTACCCCACTCAAAAAATAAATCACTACCGAGATATTTCTTGAATTTTAACATGAAGCAAATGTGCAGGGATATTAGGAATACTAAAAGATCCACCTTATTTTGTATACCTTTTTATCACACTAAACAGTCTACCTAAATTATCTTTTTAAAAGAAAACTCATAAAAAGTCTGTGTGTTCTTGCAAACAACTGGTTAAAATGGGTATCCCTTGGTCACTATGTATACTTTACTTAATAATATACCTAGTATCAGATAGTTTGGCTCATGGAATTTTGTCCATTGGAGGGCTGACTTCAATTGGCTAATTTTTGCATGATGGACATTGCAGTTCAGTGTTCTTTGGAGGGTTAGAATGCATAGAGCTTATGACTAAGTGCTTATAGCGTGAAAGTATGCTGTGTGTGTACCCCTCATCCTTCTCACTGTTTCCTGTTGGTTAGAATAAGGTAGACCCTTCATATATTTGGCTTCTTGGGTAAGTAGACTCTGCATTCATAACCCCAATCTTTTAAGTGAGGAAAAAAGAAGTAGGGTGTACCAGCTATCCCCATTTCACTCAATATATTGCCACTTGTGTTTAATATTAAAAAAAAATGTATACAGCTACCAGGTCATTGACTGAATTAAATCCATTCCCTTTAATGGATTTGCGTCAAAACCTGCTCACCTCACCCATCTATGTTCTTTACTCTATGAGGTTGTAGATTAACGTAATAACTTGGTCAAAAGTGCATTAGTCTTGGCCAGTTGTAGTTATGCCATTATCACAGTTTTAGTATAGCTTGGCAAATTGTGACGTCAGATAAGAACCAATCAGGGCCTCAACAAAATGTCAGATTTAGCCTTGACCTTATGTTTATTCCAGGCTTAACTGAATTTATTTGCAGTGTTTTGACTATAGCCACTGAAAAATTAGAGAAGATATCTATTCTTTCTGTAAAATAATATATCCTAACTATTTAACCACAAGTCAGACCAAGAGGTATCTTTTTTATTTTTTATTTTTTTAAACCACTAACACAAATATGTTCTTTTTTAATTAAAAATGTAATCAAATGTGTCTATTTTTGGTACATGAATATGCACATTATTAAAGAAAGGAAAAAGAATATCAGATAACTAAGCTTTTTTTTCGCAGTATGTTTTTTATATCTCCATTAACACTCTTCATGAAATCTCACACACACTGAATATCTCTAAAGTGGATGTAATATTTAACTAGCTAATCTCATCTGGAAATTGAAGAGTCTCTGTATAAAGCCTGCCAACAGAAACCATATTGGATACATAATTACCGTATTTATCGGCGTATAACACGCACCGGCGTATAACACGCACCTCATTTTAAGAAGGAAATTTCAGGAAAAAAAATTTAATTTCAAATTAAGAACTTTGAAGCCCAATATGCCATTTTAATATGCCAGGATATTGCCCCCAATATGCCATATTAATATGCCAGGATATTGCCCCCAATATGCCATTTAATATGCCAGGATATTGCCCCCAATATGCCATTTAATATGCCAGGATATTGCCCCCAATATGCCATTTAATATGCCAGGATATTGCCCCAATATGCCATTTAATATGCCAGGATATTGCCCCAATATGCCATTTAATATGCCAGGATTTTGCCCCTAATATGCCATTTAATATGCCATGATTTTGCCCCAATATGCCATTTAATATGCCAGGATGTTGCCCCCAATATGCTATTTTAATATGCCAGGATATTGCCCCCAATATGCCATTTTAATACGCCAGGATATTGCCCCCAATATGCCATTTAATATGCCAGGATATTGCACCTTAGTATGCTCGTTATGCCATGTTTAACTGTTCTTGTCTTGAGGATCATATCCTCATGTACTTTATTTATCCATGGGACATTACACAAGTATTTCTTTTAATTGTAGTTGACTTCATGAAAGCAACGTGGCAAGTACTAAATGAACTAAAAGGCAAAGCTATAAGTCAGCATTAACAGTCATTTTACATGGTGTAATGGTAAACTGATGGTCATGAATTGCACTGTTCTTATTCATGTATGGCACTGGATTTGTTTGCTGTTAAACTGTTGGATGTGAAGTTAAATCCTTTATAAACATTATAAGAAATAATTCCAAATATGTCACTGAGAATAGAGTTGCATTTAAAGAGGCCGTTCCACCTAGTTTGTCGTTAAAAAAAAAAAAATGATGTAAGAACTGCATAATTTATAGTAAATAAACAGATATTAGTTTTTTACTCAACTCTTCTTAGCATCTAAGTGTAGCTTTATTGCTGTTATTACAGAAACAGTCCATTCTCTACTATATTGAATGTGACTGAATTTTGGATCCTGGTAACATTAATATCAATATAAAACAACAATCGAACTGTAAGTTGTTTTAAAGTAAAAAAAATAAAAGGTGTCACTTATATTAGAAACATGTGCAAGATACAGAAAGTAAAGCAAGGTGGAAATGCTGTTTGGTTCTACACCACAACTGCACCTTTAACCCTTTCGTGATACAAGATGCTTGCGTCCCAAACGACGCAAGCACCAAAAACGTCACGATTGGTTCCTGGCCACCGATCACAAGGTGACTGGTAACCAGGAACACTCTGGCAGAGACCCAATCAGGGTCTTAACAGACCCTGTGGGTCCCTGAAAAAAAAATGCTAGACCTCCGGACATCACGGGTGAAGTCACGAGGCGTGCCCGAACGCAGAAGTTTTCGGCACGATTTGGAGAAATGTAGCCGGTGCTCGCTTTGAGATGACAGGTGGGATCCCGCTGCAGGTGCCTGCAGCGGGATCCGAAAACAGCTCATCGCGAGGAGCCGCTATGAGCTGTTTAATACAGGACGTACTATGCCGTCCTAACGACTTTAAGGCAATTAAAGTTAGGATGGCATAGTACGTCCTAACATCAGGAAGTGGTTAATATACTGGTTGCAAGAAAAAAAAAATCAGCATGCACACATAGAGGATTAATCGTCTAAATTATTGTGAAATCGTTTGTCAGCAATACAGATGTCAGATTTCAAATACCGTATTTGCTCGAATATAAGACGAGGTTTTTTTCAGAGCAAATGCTCTGAAAAATCCTCCTCGTCTTACATTCGAGGTCGTCTTATAATCTGACCTCAAATTGAGGTCAGATTATAAGACATGGATCCAGGTCCCCAGCAGAGCTGCAGGGGACCTGGATCCCCCTCTCTAACAGCAGGGGATGTCTGCGGGATGAGCGCAGACTTCCCTGCTTCCGCCCGGCTGTCCGTCATAATAGACTGCCGTGTCGGGCAGCATGGAGGATGTCTGCACGTATCGTGCAGACATCCCCCGGCTGCCCCCACTAGCCACCAGGGAACAAAACCAGGTAAGGGGGAGGGGGGGACGGACGGAGGACACAGACAGACAAGGGGAGGGGGGATAGAGAGAGACAGATGGAGGGGGATGGGGGGAGTACACAGACAAGGGGGGGAGACACAGACAAGGGGAGGGGGATAGAGAGAGACAAAGGGAGGGGGAGGGGGGGAGACACAGACAGACAAGGGGGGGAGGGGGGAGACACAGGGGAGGGAGGGGGACAGAGAGAAAAGGGGAGGGGGGATAGATAGAGACAAGAGAGAAGTTTTGGGGGGAGAGAGACAACGCTGGGGGGGAAAGAGACAGCTGGGGGAGCGGGAGAGAGGCCGCATTGGCACATAAAAGCAAATAAAAACAAGAAATGCATTTGTATAATATACATTTTTTATTAAATATTAAAAAGCAATTTACATATATACAAGTTCAACTTTTTTCCTATAGGGTGGTCTTATAATCAGGCTTTTAGTTTTTTTCCTAAAGGAATGTACAAATTTGGAGGGGTCGTCTTATAATCAGGGTCGTCTTATAATCGAGCAAATACGGTAATTATAAAGAAAACATTCCTGGGTTTACAAGTTGCTTTGTATATACATACCTGGAAACATTTCTAGATCAGCTGACCACAACATTCCTGAATTAACCCATTAACCTTCAAAGGACCACTCTGACTTGAAAATGACCTGCTCATGCATGTTAAGGTTAATTAATTATACAAATGTTTGTATTTGTTGAAATATTTAATTTACTTACAAATTATCTCTTGTTTATTGAAAGATTATATCAAGTGTAGGCATTTTAAATATACATACTTTAAGGAAAGAATATAAAGAAAATAACCTATGGAGCCCTCTGTGTGCCTTACAATTCTATTGGGACAGACATGTTTGTAATAGGATGCTTACCAAGAACCAGTACTCTCTTTGGTTTCCTTGCCTGCGGTCAGGAAAATCCTGTTACCTGTTTTCAAGCAGTAAGTGTAACTATAATGTAGTGGAAAGAAATGCAGCTTTTGGGAATATCAAGAAATCAATGCAGAATGGGATGCACATAGTTTCTTATTAATTTACTTTCTTCATGATGTAGGTGCAGGACATATTTTTATTAATGTCTTACAGACTTGTTCACAGTGATGGGGAATGCTTTCCATAGCTGGGAAAATTGAAGTAGCTCTGTCAATTACTATCACTTGTAACAGGTTTTCAATTTGTGTTTTCTCCCCAGGGTGCAAGTGGAATTTTACGTGAACGAAAATACGTTTAAAGAGAGACTGAAGCTTTTTTTCATCAAAAACCAAAGATCAAGTATGTATTTCCACACTAGCTTGAAAAGAGATTAAGGCCATAACGACACAATACCTTGATGGTCCCAGTTCATCATGAATGCACAGAAGGGCCAATTTATAAGAATGACTATGGAATAATAAAAAATAAAAAAAACATCTGATTGATAAAGAGAGAAATTAAAGTTTAACACACACACATAAGAATAATCCCCAAAAAGCTCTTGTACTGAAGGGTCAATAGTGACCCTGTCACGGAGACATTGCTTTTAGTATAATGTAAAGAATACAAATAACAAACAATCTATATATTAAGTTAGCAGGATTGCACACTAGTGCATAGATTAAAATAAAAAATGTGGTGGTATTTGTGGTGTCTCCTGTTAATGACATCACGTGTTTTGATATGCAAATGAGCTATGATATCCGAAACATGAGACACCACAGACACAATCAAAACATACATTTCTGCTAATGCAGTGTGTAGATCACTTTTAGATTTTTTTTTATTCACTATATTCACAAGATAAAGAATATTTCAATGACAGAGTACTTTTAAGTACATTAATATGTAATCCTTTGCATAAGAGCCATTGTTCATATTCCAGCTAATTACAATCTTAGTTTTAGAGCTAAAAATACAATTGCGACTTGGTTGATTCGACAAACTGTACAAAATACTATTTTCAAGTTCATTAGCACCAGCTCAGTCATACATTTGACCTATGCGTTTGCCCCGGCACCACTTGAAAACAGTGTTTCATCATGGCTACTCCTACAAAATGCAAATAATTTTAATGAAATAACAATATAATTACATTGGTGGGTGAGTGGGAAATGGGAACATTTTGCTTATGCCAATGCGTTATCTCATTGAAAACACTTCTAAAAGTATGTAGAAGATCCATTGAGACAGCCCACAGATGTTGTCAGGAGCACTGTATCCTAAGCTTCCTACAGAATGACACATTGCAGTAACAGTGGGATTTGTTTTGGCTCCAAGTTACAGAAAAAGGACCTGCAGTTAAAGGGACGGTCTAGTCCCCAAACTCACTTTGGTGCAAGATGAAGATCACTGCTTGTATAGTGCCCAGGCTTTTATCCCCATGTGATCTGATGTAGGCATTCTGTATAAATCATATTTTTAATATTTGACTCAAGCCCTTCTGCAGTGATTACTCTGCAAGTTTACTGCAGGTGCGGCAGCACTGATTATATGGACAATGATGATATAAAGTTTTGTTTCATATAGTCACTTCCTGCCCTCGTCAAATTGAGTCTATTGAGTGGCCTATGAGTGACCTTGAACTTGTACACAATAGGATCTCTTAACAGTGCAACACATTGTCTGATGACATCACTAGAGAGAGAGGATATTCCATTCACTTGAATGGCATTATTCTCATTGGTTCCTGCAGCAAAAAAAGGAAATGACTTTTACTCAGCTAGTGCGGGCAGTCCTTGTTTCTTTCAAACTGCTGTAATTTCACAATCTCACATTAATATGCATTAATATTTGGAAGATGCATTTTGGACGCTAGACAGTCCCTTTAACTGCTGTCTGTATGTTGCGTTCAGAGTCTTAATGGGTGTCATCATCCACATATCTTAGAACACATGTTACTATGTCAGAGATGTGAGCTGGCTGACTTATTCAGTTAATATATTATCAAACAGATCTTGATAAGGGGGTCCTATTCAATGACACAAAACATCACTAATTACTGTTTTTAACTACATTTTTTCCATTACAGTTTGTGGGATTCAATGACATGAAATAAATTAACTCAGATCAATCATACAGCTATATTCATGGATGTAGATAATATATGGAGTTTATCTAAAAATCTATTCAGATTAATAGCAAGAAATAGTTAGCAACGGAAGAAAATGGGGTTTTAAGAATATGTGTCTAAGGTACAATTAATAAAACAGTTGAACTTTCTTAATATGTAGCTGATAGCTGTTGGTACAGTATGAATTATTTGCAGAGCAAATCTTGTTTGGCTGGATAAAAGAAAACATTTTCTTTACCGGACAATTTTTTACCGGCCAGGTGGCAACCCTAGGCGAGATGAAGTTTTTTTTATCTTACCAATTTAACAATGCAATATGCAGGGAGGAACCTAGTAAGCTTCCCCCAGTAAACCCACACGGTTTGTTCCTGAACAATGTGTAAGTAAATTGGTGAGAGGAAATGTTTGTCTCACCTCAACTCACTTCATCTCGACTCACCTGCAACTCACCTTTTTATTGAATAGCCCCCATTGTTTAGTTGTGACCAGTCTGAGTAGGATGGTAGGTATTGCCAGTTACATTAGTGTGGAGGCCCATATTATGTTTTTACCTCAAGGGTCAAAAGATTTTTATTCCAAATGCTACATTTGGTTAATAAGAAAGTTTGAAGGCTTGGTGAGAAGTTGCCTTGACACAAAAGGAAACTTCTTCATGTCATGTTGACCAGTTATGTATGTGAAATCACATCCCATAGCGACAAGACAGACAGGAAGTAGACGGTAAAAAGCTGATCTAATGATCTGTTCCACAGTTCAGTTCTTTCCAATATGGTTTAAGGGGGAATAAGCTTGTGGGTTGCAATGTAATTAAAAAGTTATAATGTATGCTTAGTAAGCTACCAAACAGGAGTCATTAAAAAAAAGATGTTGTAGGCCACAATCAGCCCACAGCTTTCACTCATTGTTTGGAACAACACATTAGAGACTGGGAAGTCAAGAGGCTGTTAAGCTAGCCGTGTAAAAGTACTTCAGAGTCTAAAGAGCTTTCCAGGCTACAAAAGTATTTGACTGTGATGTAGGACATGTTTAAGAAGGATGCTGTGAGGCCCTGGGGAACGTTTATTAACTTGCACGATGTACAGGAGGAAGACTACCAAGCATTCACTAAAGCTTGCAGAAATCACGACTTCAAGAGAAACTGTTACACAAACATTATCAATATAGTTTTAATTAACGATGCTATTAAGTACACATTTGAGCTTTTTCTACACCAGAAACAAACAGAACAGCATGATTCCATCCATGACCAAACAAGAATTTAGGGGAATCTTCTGTTCTTGTTGGAAAAGCATTTAAAGTATGCTTACATGTAGTCCCGTGAGTAAAGGTCACATTTTATTTCTACTGTGACTGTTAGTCCTTGACCAAGTCCTGTTTTTACATTATCTAACTCTAAAGGGGCGAAACACAATGACATCACATGCTTAACCTGATGCGGATAGCTTATTAAATTATGTAGTTTTCAAAGCTAACCAATGTAAATCCCAAAAAATCTGTGAAAAAAGACTAGCGCTTAATCTGAGTCTAAGCAGCACCAACCTATGTGTTTCTCTGCAAAACACACGTGAAAGACATACAATAAATACAAAACAAAGTGGTAGGTGCGCTAAGTGACAAAACACCAGTGAAATAAAGGAAATCTGATAATTGCCTTATAGAGTTGATCACTTGTATATAACGATGTTCTATCTTTCACTTAAAAAAGACAGAGAAAAACACAAAGACCATAGTGTAATATAGTCTAGATATGGAGTGATATAGGCAGGTAAGCTAATGCACTCACAAACAAATAAAGAAGAAAATCTTATCTGGTAATCCTTGTGTGGTCTTCTTACTTCTCATAAAGTCGATATATAGCATAGGGATATATGAAGAAAACCATGAATGGATAGTAAAGTACAACATTTTAATAAAGCAATATAGTAGCTTACATATAAGGAATGGAGTATGCAGCACAACAGATATTCACAGGAGCGATGGCCAAGACAACAGGTCCCACGCTGGTAATGAAATCCAAGTGGAGGCAATATTAAAAAAAAAGATAATATAAGGTGCATAAAAAGTACATAAAAAGTACATAAAAAAGTTAAGGTCTGCAGTACAGTGAATCACGCTACGCGTTTCGCCTTTCTGAGGCTTCTTCCTGGCGTGTGATTCATGTACTGATGTGTGGTCTTTAAATATTCGTGCTCATTCAGTTCCTGGTTTGTCCCTCCGTGATGTCATCTCACCTCCGTCGCATAGTGATATTTCTGACGGGATCTCGCGAGATTTCGGCCATACGATTGGCTTGGTTGGCAGCACATAACATAACAGAAAAGAAACATGGGAGGAGGTGTTTTAAAGCCCATTTTTCTTAATTTTGGAGCAACATATAATGCATAGGCATCTATATGCATAGAACTATTTGTATAAAAATATTGACTACTCCAAAAATGGAGGAAATAAAAATGTATATACAGAAATGTACCTTTAAATGTTTGTACAGAAGTGGATGTTTTTAATATAAAAACAAAAATGTTGTCTTGACCATCGCTCCTGTGAATATCTATTGTGCTGCATACTCCATTCCTTATATGTAAGCTACTATATTGCTTTATTAAAATGTTGTACTTTACTATCCATTCATGGTTTTCTTCATATATCCCTATGCTATATATCGACTGTATGAGGAGCAAGAAGACCACACAAGGATTACCAGATAATATTTTCTTCTTTATTTCTTTGTGAGTGTATTAGCTTACCTGCATATATCACTCCATATCTAGACTATATTACACTATGGTCTTTGTGTTTTTCTCTGTCTTTTTTAAGTGAAAGATAGAACATCGTTATATACAAGTGATAAACTCTATAAGGCAATTATCAGATTTCCTTTATTTCACTGGTGTTTTGTCACTTAGCGCACCTACCACTTTGTTTTGTATTCAATGTAAATCCAATCCTATATGGTCAGAGGGGATTGGATGAATTCACATATACATCCAACCCTTTGCAGGAGCTGCAATTGGGCCTCTGACAAAAATGGATTTGATTCAGATTCTCCACCGCTTTTTAAACACATTTGCTTTGTTTACTTTTTACATAGGCTATGGTGGCACTAAGTGCACTAGCACAGTCAAGAAAATCACATGACTGCACTTTGTCAGATTGTCAGATATTACACTTTGTCAGATGTTAATTCTATAGGCACCCATGGTGATAGTGCCACTATTTGCGGCTATTAGCACATGTACCACTTTTATACATAAATTCCAGTGGGGTCCTCCACAGTTACTTCTTGTGGACATCATTAGACTGATTCAGTGATAAGCGGCCCTGAGTTTTTCCAACCACAATCACATTGCTATCAATATATTCTCAACTATGGAATGTTGCTGGAGCAAAGTTGCTGATGAATTTCTCCAAATTGCTCTCTAGTGCACATTTTGAACTGAGTTTGAGGGTAATGATTTTTCTCCGTGAAATGGGCCAGTGTGAAAATATTGGAAGTGAAATTCTCAGGGCCTCTTGTGAGTAAATCCCTCAGAGTGAAGCAAACACTGATAAAGCCTATGTGAGCTGGATATTACTTGGAATAATGTTTAAATTCATTACATTTATGGGAGCAGTACATCTGCTTGTCTATGACTACAGTCTTATTAAATGTTGCATGGTGAAATTTATCATGAAAATTTCACCTTTTGTTATTGCCATCACTTTCTTTTCAACACCTTGAACACCCAGGACATGCCACAGCCCTACAATGCACACCCAGGATTTACTTCAGTCAGCACCCATTTTGCCACTTTGCATCCACAAGACTTGCCCTGATACCCCAAGACACGTACCAGCACCCACATTAAATACCCAGGACTTACTGCAGCACCAAGGTCATTCCCCATATCAACACCCACATTGCACACCCATAATATGCCCCATCTCCCACACTGAACACCCAGGACATGCCCTATCACCGAATTTGCACACCCAGGTCTTTCCCTAGCACCCAAGGACATGCCTCAGGACCCACATTGCAGAACCAGGACTTATCCCAGCACCCCAGGACATGCACTATCACCCACATTGCATTTCCTGGATGTGGCCCATCACCCACATTTATTCTATTCTATTTGATTATTTTGGCAGTGAGGCACTTACGTGCTATTTCATACACTTCTGTATTCTTTTATACTTATTGTACTTTTTCTCTCGTTAATACATTTTTGTGATGAATATAAAGATTGTCCTTATGTATTTTTCTCTCCGGGAAACGTTGTTGTATAATTTAATTGAAACCGTACAATGCACCTTAATGTATCTGGCTAATGCTTTTTTTTATTGTCCTCCAGATTCAAGGATACCTTTACATTTATGTTATTTTTAAGATATCCCTTAGCAACACATCTCGGTGCTATTTGCTAGTAATGAGAATAATTCCCCAGGATGTGTGTTTTATTAATGATTTTGTGGAGCACAGCCGGTGTATGCAGTGATACACAAGCTAACCCTGATCAGGGACCAACATTCCTGCCAGAGCTAATAAGAGAGGATTGCCAAAAAGCTTTAATCTACAATCTAAAAATAGCTTTGTAATTGATTCTAAAAGTTTACAGCAATAATTTTGTCACCAAAGCATAGCCAGTTATTAATCATATTTACTAAATGTATTGTTTTGGTGGATCGATCGATCGATCGATCTATCTATCTATCTATCTATCTATCTATCTATCTATCTATCTATCCATCCATCCATCTATCCATCTATCTACCTATTTTACCAATAATGACAATTTGTAAAATAACAGGGGTCATACACTCTACCCCAATATGAATATTCTTAGTAATCTGTGGTTTGTGACAAACAAAACAAACAATTGACAATTTATTTGTATCTTTTATGAAGGAATACAAATTAATGCTTTGACAATAAATACAGTCTATCTATCAGTCAGTCAGTCAGTCAGTCTGTCTGTCTGTCTACAGTATCTCTATCTCGCTATTTCACTATCTATCTGTCTATCTATTTATTATCCATCTATCTGTTTCTTTATTTCTCTATCTATCTATCTATCTATCTATCTATCTATCTATCTATCTATCTGTCTATCTCACTGTTTCTCTATCTCTCTATCTATCTATCTCACTATTTCTATATCTACCTCGTAAATTCCCTATACATTTTTGTGTCTGTTTATCTATTTATTCCATTTATTTATACCTGTATATGCCTTAGTTCTCCATGGGATGTGACTGGAACAAAACTATTGATAGTTTATTTTTATCTTTTATGATTCAATAAATGTTGAACTTAATAAATGATCAATAATTTTGTTCAAGTCCTGTGTTTATGCATTTATAAATAGAGTCCCTTGAACAAGCATTAACAGGACTTTCAACATCCTTCAACAAATCAGCAAGTGTTTATAAACTGACAGCAACAAATTTGTTTCACTGAAAGTTTAATTACAATATAGGCATTTTAAATAAAAATGCTTTAATGAAAGAATAGAAATAAAATACCTTATTGAAACCTCTTTGTTCTGTGCAGCTTTTTCAGGGTACAGACATGTTGTTTAGAATCTTGGCTCAGATATAGGAAGATCTGACCCAAGATGGCCGCCCACTGATAGAGCTATGTAAGCAAAGAGGGCTCAATAAGCTACATTCTTTCATTAAATCATTTCTAAATGCCTATGTCTGATGTAATCTTTCAATTAAACAGAACTTCAATTTTCCTTGATAGCTGTCTTTTAAATGGGCATAATTGGCTGATACACCAGTAGAACCCATGAGATTTAGTCAAGGCACCCAATATCAAACAAAGAAGTAAATGTAAACACAACGAATATGTAATAACTATGGGTGTCAGTTTAAAGCATGTGCTGATAGCTATCCAAGGCTTGGTTTGCATCCTTAGAGCACAATTAAACTTTTTTTTAACCCTTGCTTCCTATTCTAATAGATACACATGTGTTTACTCTGTGAGACACAGCTATACTGGAGGCTGGTGCACGCTAACACTGTCAGCCAATCAGAGCTCACCTCACCCTGCTCATCTGGTTGGGTCTACAGTGCTAATGCAAAGAGAGACCCTTGTTTTTGCATGGGATCAGCAGTGGGGAGGGGACATAGATACCGTCTGCTGATCCCATGTACAAATGAGAGTGTTAATAGAAAGAGACAGTCACTAACCAGACCGGACTGTCTGCTTCCCACAGAAGCTACTGGTCAGAGAATACAGTGGCATGTACTATCAAACGAAAGTGACAGTTTCTCTTCACACCAAGGACAGCTAGCTTTTCACTTGTGGTTCTATATTAAAATCACAAGTGAAAAATAAAGTTTAGTTGTCTTTTAACACTCTACAAACATTCATGCAAATAAGACAAAATGGCCCAAATAAGTAATCCCCATAAAACTGAATTGATTGTAATTAATCCGTTTTCAATTCTCTGTCTAAAATACCTTGTTGCCCTACCAAATGTAGAGGCTCAGGAAAAGTAAACGGAACAAACGCTGCTGTAACAATAAATGTAATTTATTTATTGGAATTCTGTTGAAGTAATGTTGCCTTTATAAATAGACAGTATCATGACCTAGACAAATGACATTTTGCCATAGCACGAACTAATTTCTTACAAAACACCCACATAGTGCATATTATTGAGTACAGAAAAACTATCGACTTAAGAAATCTTAGAAGAGTATTAGCTACAGGAGACTAAATAGTTCTTATAGGCAGTGATTAAGGAAACACATGATTATGAAGGAAAAAAGATTATACACCACTTTTCAAGCCTGTCGATTAAATAACCACGCATACAAATCATTCTTTTTTCTTGTGGCAGTTGTCCTCTTTAACCCCTTCATGACCGGACTGTTTTTGGAATGTTGTGCATTAATGACCGTGGCTGTTTTTACACTACTGAGGTGTTTGTGTTTAGCTGTGATTTTCTTCTTTGTCATTTGCTGTACCAACACATATTATATATTGGGTTTTTTTAGGGCAAAAAAGGCTTTCTTTTAATTTGCTCATATCATTTATTTTATCATGAACAAAAATTACAAATATGGTGAAAAATGTATATAAACAACACTTTTACTAGTCTATAAAAGAAAATTAAAAAACCTGCTAAATAGATTCTAATTTTGGTCCTGAGTTTATAAATACCCAGCATGTACACATTTTTATTATGTAGACATCCCAGGGTGTTCAACTTGTGTATTTTAACCCTTTCATGCAGTAATTGTACCACCAATCTTTTACATGTTTTGGCAGAGTAAACATTTTTGTGTTTATTTCCCACACGTTGTATTGGGGTTGTTCTGCTTTTTTTTGCCAAACACCCCAATATATTTTCAGCAACTTCCCCTGAATATAGCAGTACCCAACATGTATAGGTTTTCTACGGTTATATGGCAGGAACAGGGCCAAGTTTAGGATACGGTCATTGCAGCTTTAAAACATGTATTTATTATGTAATGCTTGTGATTACATTCCTATCATGCTCAGCCAGCCAAAAGTGACCTTAGCATCATAGGGAATTAATTCTATAGTAGGAAGCACAGATTGTTGCTACCCTTGATATCCTGCGGCTTCATGGATGAGATATCCAGCTGCTGTGGGACCCTATCTAATGCTGGGGGCAAATGCAAAGCGCTGGACTCAGTGCTTTGCATTTAGGAGACAGTACTAACATGTCACTCTGTGGAATAACTTCTTATCTGTATATAATTTATTAGTATTTTTTTATTTTTTTTAAATAATTTTTTATTTATTTATTTAATTCTATTTACTTTTTTCAATTTAGTTTTATTTATATGTAAGTCTAACTTTAACCCTTGAGTTAGATTTAGTACAAATCCGAATTCTTACTCTAGGATTAGGGTTTTAATGATCTCTAACCCTAACCCAGCCAACATGGCTGAAGTGTCTCAGTATCGAGACACCTAGCTATGTCATTTTTATTGTGATCGCGGTATGCCAGAGCGATCGGATCTGCATGACGGTCCTGGACAGTCATCGGTCACCAAGGGAGTTTTTCCCCATGACAGTCCAAGACTCTCAAAAGGGTTATGGCAAAGGTGGATTTCATATAAATATAAAATATATATTTATTGCTTTTAAGATGCTTCAAAAATCAGAACATTACATTTTGCCAATTAATCATTTTAGCAAGGATCCTTATAAATAAGGCTTTTTTCAGAGCTTCAGTATTCTACATTGTAACCAATATAGCCCTAAGGTCGTGATGGTGAATATGTTTGGACTTCAGTGCCTAATTTTCTAGATTAAACCATGTTGCAGACATTAAAGTGCCCTAGCACCCATTTTGCATATAGGACTTACTCCAGAAGTCAGATTTGCACCCAGGACTTACCCCAGCACCCACTTTATCTTCAGGACTTACCTCAGCAGCCAGATTTGCACTGAGGTATTACCCCCAGCACCCACTTTGCACTCTCGGCTTACCCCAGCAGCAGATTTTCACTTACCCCAGCGCCAGATTTGCACTCTGGAATTACCCCAGCTACCACTTTATACTCAGGATTTATCCAGATTTGTACTCGGTTCTTACCGTAGCACCCACTTTACAGTCAGGACTTACCTCAGCAGCCAGATTTGCACTCAAGACTTACCCCCAGCACCCACTTTGCACTCTGGACTTACCCAGCAGCAAGATTTGCACTTACCCCAGGGTCCAGATTTGCACTCAGAACTTACCCCAGCAATCACTTTATACTCAGAACGTATCTCATCATCTATATTTGCACTCAGGAATTACCCTAGCACCCACTTTGAATGTAGGACTTACTCTAGCAGCCAGATTTGCACTTGCCCCAGCGACCAGATTTGTACTCAGGACTTACCCCAACAGCCACTTTGCACTTAGGACTTACCCCTAGTGGCCAGATTTGCACGCTGCCACGTGACACCCGAAGTTTAGCTCAAGCCATCCACCTGTGATGACTGTTGACCATGACGCCCACATGGCGCCCATGTGCTGCGTGCCACAGGTTCCCCTCTTTTGCTGCTCTACGTATTATAATCTCTCTTTGTTGAGTAGACCCTTTTATTATTAATGTTGATGCAGAGACTACTCATTCGTTATAATATGTATACTATATTGTGTGTTGTGGGTACTGTGTTTTGCTTGTGTATAATTCATCCTAGATGTACTGATGTATTTCTTTGGTAATTGTTTTACAGGTCTCCGCATACGGCTCTTCAACTTCTCACTCAAGCTTCTCAGCTGCATGTTATACATAGTGAGAGTGCTGCTCGATCACCCATCAAATGATGCTGGATGGTAATGTGTTTTAATTTAATAGAGAATAGTCTCCGTATATCAAAATGAGTACAATAGTAATCATTGACAGCATGGACAACTTCATTTTACATATTTTTGTGGCAATCCAGGAACAAATGGTTGCTGAGATGCGCCTAACTTCACTGGTACCTGGGGCAACACATACCCAGCCCCTCCATTAAACACACTTCTTCAGCGAGCTGGCGGCATTAGACACCCGCAACAGTCACAGGATAATCAGCATCAATAGACTTATCTTATGTCTGTTGGGGTGTGGAACAAGATTGACAACCGCATGTTAAAAAGCCATAGAGATTGCCTCAGCACTCTCCATTTCCCTCATCCCTGTTAGGAAACCTCTGGATTATAAACATCTTATTTATCGTAATATAGTGAATGCTTTAAATAATGTACATTTTTCATCATTGGAACTACATGACTACAAAAACTTTTTTTTTTATAAGGAATGATGACATTTGTTATCATTATCATTTGTTATAATCATAACATCTATATATTTACTTTTTACATTGGACCTTCTTAGAACTTGTGCAATACTAACAGTAGAGCTTTGTGGTTAACCTTCCCATAATTCAACAGGGCTCATTTATATAATACACATGATTTATAAAACACTGTACAGGCTTTCATAGCAATGGTCTTGCTGTACCTTCTCTTGCATACCACGCAGCAATTAGCCCTGCCAACACCTAGCGCCATCATTAAGCATAATATTCCAATGTATTACATATTGCCCCATCAACTAGTTCAATCAAATAACAGTTCCAAAAATAAACAAGTTCCTTGCAATTTGTTTACTGATGCCCAATTATATGTAATATTGATTAATGTCCATCATCATTATCATCATCTTTTCCAAAAAGCTATTAATGTTTCAGACACTATATGGTTTGTTATCATCATAACATCTATACATTTCCTTGCACATCTGCTGGATCTTTTTCAAGCTTTGGATTAACAAGGCTGCATTCAACCGTGGCCAGAAAAAAAACTATATTCCAAAGAAAAAGGTGGGTTAAACAAGTACCACACAGAAATGAGTCCTGCCAAAACCTAGTGCCTTCAATTAGCATAATATGCCAATGCATATGCATTACATATAACCCCATCAACTGGATCTATTGAGTAACAGTAACATCCATCATAAAAAGCATATACAACTTTTTGTTTTCTGATGCCAATTATATGTAATATTAATGTCAATCATCATAATTAGATTTTCAAATAAATCTATTAAATTTTCAGACACTATTCAGTCTGTGTTTTTTCTTGTTAGTAAATCTCACACTAGATGTTTTATAAAGCTTTTCCACTTGTCCCAAATAAGTCTGCCAGATCTGCCTTTTTTACCGGACAGATAGGCTTTTAAAGGATTCCTTGCTGTATGTAGAATTTATATGTGTGCAGAGTAAAATCCCTTTCTTAAATCATTAGTTGATTCCTCCTGAACATACATGAATTCTATATACTGCAAGGCAACCTGTAAAAGTATGTAGGGGGAAAATTTCTGAGCTTACAGGCCTAGTCCTATTACTTTAAAGACCCCTACTCAACTGAAACCCAGAAAAATTAAATATGTGTGGCCTACAGCAGAAAATTATAGGTGTGTGGTTTAAAATATAAAACCTTACCATATTAAAAGGGTTTTTCCTAATATTTAGCTTTTGTTCTGAAGCAATGTGCTGGAACAATCAACTTAGTTATAACATGTTGTATGTTCCCTCTTCTACTTTAGTGCCGATATATTGTGCAGTACCCATGAGATTCTGGCTCTACCCCTTCTACGTCATTCTTCGTGACTGCTCATATTTGAATATCCAGAAACGTTCTTCTTAGCATTTTTATGCACATTGCCTCTCATTCATATTCCAAATACTCGCCTTCTTCTTTAAAATTCGAGAATAGCTTGAGGAGGTGAACTTTGGGGGTTGACTTTCAATTTGAGACTAAGTCAAATTCAGCACCCAAGTTTGACTTAGAAAATAACCCCCAGGTTTGAATCTTCCCCATTAGAAGTAATGGGAGGCGGAATGATCGAAGCTATTTTTGAGACTAAGTCGAACTCTCAAAAATAGCTTTGATATTTTTGCCTCCCATTACTTTCAATGGGGAAGATTCAAACCTTGTTTTTTTGGGGGGTAAGTCAAACTTGGGTGCCACGTTTCACTTGAAAGTCAACCTCCTTGTCTTAGTCTTGAATTTTAGTGAATAGACCCATATGGGATATCTTTTTAATGATAGTTCACAGAAGTGCCATTCATAAACAATTTTGAACAGGGAGAAATGGCCTTTAAAATATAATACCACCACTTTGGCTAAAATTTTTCCAATTCCTTATAAAGTTGAACTCAATGAAATTCCCCAGCTGACTGGATCCCAAATACTGAGTTATGAGACAATCTGTGATTGTTCTGTGATCTCTCTCTGCTTTCTACAGAAATACAGCATTAAGAAATTACCTCTGACTGGAATCAGTGGCGGGAAATTGTGATGCTCTTTTTTGTAACAAAATTCATATTCTCAGCATAGATGACCATACCATCAATCAACTTAAACTGGGTTTCATTTAATCTGAATGGCAGCATCAAAGGAAACATCTGTGTTTCATTCAATTTTATCCATTCCACATGGATGACCATGCCATTATGATTTATATGGTCCTTCAAGATGGGACCTCTTGCCTAAATAACCCAATGTAAACTGTCTAAATACACCATGCAAAAAGGGCATGTCTATTTTTTTTAACAAATGTGCACTTTGTGGGCATTTTATTTTTCCTCAGTCAATACTAGCACGCCTGATGTAGAATTTACAATTATTGTTATCCATATAGTAGATTCATTTATATGTATAGTCATACAGCACTGACAAAGTTAATTCTGTTGGAGTTTCAGCTAGCTTGCGGGTTTCTTGTAAATGATATGTATGGCTAGGACAGTTGTTCCTGTCATTCAGATCTCTATATGTTTGGATAATGAAGGTTAAACACACTCATTAAGACTTACATTATAGTGCTAATGTTAAGATAGCATCCATACATGGAACATAGGGAAACTCTATCTGTGATTGGAGATTTCGGGAGGAGAATGTTTGAACACTATAATATAATCTAACCAGTAGGCCCAAGGTGAGCTAACAAAGCAGAGCTATGGAGCTACTGAGCTACTAGGCTAGCAAAGGAAGCTATGATGCCAGCCAAGATATAGCCAGCCATTCTAGGGCATAACACTGCCAACTAAGTAATGCAATGAGATCTCCAGCTAGAATGGAAGGATGGAAAGATTACAAGGCTAAAGAACTGAACATGAATGCTAGGCTGAGCAAGCTATGAAGCTTACCATCTTGCTAAAGACTGTACTCCATACAATAAGTATAAAGTAGTTACTGTGAATCAATTGTTGCAAGCCTGAATCAAATGCACACTACCACAGCTACAGGGTGCTGAATACAACATTGACTTTACAAACCCATCTTTGTGACTCGTCTGCATTCTGAATACTTTATATGGAAAGTGGCCAGTACTCATTAAAAGGAAGTCTTCATCTCTTTTAGCGAGGGAGGTACCTTTAAATTCCCTTTCGTTGCTGTAATAACATCCAACATGCCACGTTTAAAAAAGATTGCAGCTTAATAGGCATACTAAAAAGTTCTCAGGGCATTAATACCACAATCTGCAGATGTATCTTGGCAAACGCAGATGTATCTTGGTCAACTGTTACCATCAGGGAAAGTCTGGCAAGGTTTTACAGACGGCCACTGCTCTCTAATTTTAAGCAATGGGCTGGTGCTGGTACCATTTTTCACTTGACATTGCATTTATTCATAAAGCGCCAACAATTTATGTAGCTCTAGGTACAGGGCATAGAAGGGGACTAATACTAAGTTAGGCGAACAAGAACGGACTGATACATGAGGCAGAGAGACCTGTTCACAAGTTTACAATCTTAATGCCCCACTGCCTACGCTAGACAACCAGTAATAATACACAGGAGCTGGCACTCACAGTGATAGGATATGATTGTTACTATTGAAATGTTGATGACACTGTTACATTTTTCACTAATTGGGCAAGCAAGTGTAGCCAATTAGAGCAAGTAGTCAACAAGATGGAATCTCATGTGAGTATGCCACTATATGGACACACTTTCCTTAGCACTTCTTAAAGGAATTTCAATAATATGCTTAATTATAGCTTTAAAATCAATCTCAAATCATCAGTAGAGATATATGTTAATGCCAGGAGGCTGGCCTGTAGCTGTGGGATGTTTGCTGATTATATCAGGCGCCTCTCTCCCACATCAGAGCACCCAGCATTAGTTGTCATTTCCCACCCTTGTATCCAACCCCTTTTATTGGCTGTCTTTTCTTTCTTTTCTAAATACACAGGGGTTCCCTCTTCTAGGCCTACCAGGTACATCGGTTTTGGCACACTTCTAACCAATTTCTATGTATACGGTATTGTCTTCCCAAACACCACTCTCCTTTTTCTAACCATCGCCCCTCCTACAAAAAAAAGAAAGAAAAAATCCCTTTGATTAGCAGTAGGAGCAATAGAAATAGAAAACTGTGACTAAGGGGAACATCAAACCAATCAATTTTGCTCTTTTTGTCCCAGAATTGCTTCTTATTATCTCACACATAATACATAGACCATAAAATTGCACACAGACCCAGACAGTTAATGATTACAAAAGTATGCTCACACTACTCAGACTTGCTGTCAATGATTATCACAATACTGTTGAGTAATATGCAGAAAAATAGCTATCTAGCTGTTGAGTCTGCTCCAAAATCCCTGGTTGAAAATAATGTTTACAGAGAGATAGGTTTGTGTTTGATCACAACCTGATGCACGTTTCACTAGTAATGACTATCTTCATCAGGGGTGATAGCTCTGTGTATTGTCTGTAATAGTTTCCTCCCATCGTTCCATCAGCAGGACCTTGTACTCTGTTTTGGAGCTATTAGGATCTGATATATTAAAATATATATATTTTTTGCAAACATGTCCATTTAGTCCCAAATATGCCTGTTTTTATTCACAATCAGCTCATATTCACTATTTGAGGGTTAAATGTTTAGTAAATTGCATAAGTAGAAAAGGGCAAAAATTGTTTTGCATGTTAAGTGTATTAGCTTTTTTTTAGTACATGCCACAAATTTATTTCTGACTACGCTAATGCTATGAACAAAACTCATCAATTTATTATTTTTTACTGGACTATACATCAAAATCGCTAAACTCAATGATTTGTAAAGCATACTTCAAATTTGAAATTGTCTCTATGCTATTTAAAAAAAAAAATTATATTTTTTGTAGGTCTCATATCTTATGGGTGAACAGAAGTTTACCTCTGTGGGGGTTGCAGGTAAGACTCCTCTTTGCTGCAAAACATTGCTATGGTACTGATTATTAAAAATGGCAACTGCTTATACAAACCTAAAGTGGGGTACAACAAATTGTACCTTTTCAATTTGTACTCTTGCATTTATTTACGCCTATGTACAGGGCCACTTTAACCAATGTGCAAAGTGGACACTTGCCCAGGGCCCACTGGTTAAAGGGGCCCCCACTCACTCTCATGCAGCGTGCGTGTAGAGAAGACAGTGGAGTAGGCGACTGAGATAACAGCAGCAAGGTAAGTACTGCTGAGTGGGGATTTTTTACTGGGCAAATTGTATATTATTGGGCATACTGTCTGTGGCATATTACTGGGCATAATGGCTATGGCATATTCCTGGGCATGCTGGCTTTGGCATTATACTGGGCATACTGGCAGTAGCATATTATTGGGCATACTGGCTGTGGCATATTACTGGGCATACTGGCTGTGGCATTTTACTGGGCATACTGGCTGTGGCATATTGCTGGGCATACTGGCAGTGATATATTAATGGGCATCCTGGAAGTGTGATTTTACTTGGCATACTGGCTGTGGCGTATTAGTGGGCATACTGGCTGTGACATATTAATGGGCAAAGGAACAGCGGCATATTAATAGGAAAACCAACAATGGTACATTAATGGACACGCTGCAGCATATTTTAATGGACAAACTGATTGTGGCATGTTATTTGGTAAGTGACTGTGGCTCATTTTAATTGGCAAATTGATTCTGTGGCATGTTCTGTGGGGCAAAATCACATGTACTATGGGCAAAGTGACACTGTGGCATGTTCTGCAGGACCAGTTCTGTGAGGGAAAGTGACAATGTGGTATGATCTGTGTGTTAAATTGACACTGGCATGCCAAATCATGTGGGTGCAATAGGAGTGCAAATCAAGTGCTGTGAGTGCAATATAAGTGCATGGAAAGTGCTGTGGGTGCTGTATGGTGTTGTGTTAAGTCCTTTAGGTGCATTGTGGGTGCATGAAAATGCATATAATATTAAAACATTTACATTTACATATAGTTTTTTACATTGCGACTTTAGAAAAATTGGGTCGAGGGAGGCCCACCGCTAAAGACTTTACCCAGGGCCCACTAGGGTCTTAAAGCGGCCGTGCTATGTATTCATTTAAGCCTGAACAACCCTACACAGTTAATCTTGTTGATCCTCTACATCTTCTAGGATATCACATATAATAATTATGGATCTGATGAGTACTTCTTTACTTACCAATAAAACAAACTCATAGAGAGCACAAGTAATAAGGTCCATTTGCTGAAATAATAATCTATATGTAATTTAGTTAAAAAAATAGAAATCACGACCAAGAAAGGTTAGACATACATAATAGGAATGACATTAAATATTTTTTTATTATATTCTAAATAATAGTTATATAATTTATAGTTTGCTAAACATGCTATAATTATTTTTCTTGTCTTATATTACATGGAGTAAGTTTTTTTCGAGATCACAGATTTCATCCATCCTGGATGACTATTAACACAATCCTACAAGAAAAGCTTAATTTAATAATATGACAAGTCTAGCTACAAAACATTTAACAACTGATAAAAAATAATTTAATAGAAATCAGATAAAGGGACAATAAATGTATTCTTTTTCACTTGTGCTTCTAATGTAGTTAAGGTCCCTATGTTGATCCCATGACAAACAAGGATCTCTAAAAGAGAACGACAGTCGCTGACCAGACCAGTCTGCCTTCTTCTCAGGCATGTATGGCAGCTACTGGTCAGAGGTTGAACCATTAAAAGTGCATGCCAGTTTATCATCAAACAAGGCACACTAAATTAAGTACAGGTTAAAAAAAAATGAGTGTCCCTCTAACTGGTATTTTTTCTCATTAATGGACACCTGGAAAAATGAAGAGTAAATTCATTGTCTAAATAGGTGCTTGTGTTTCATGAGTGAGGCTAACCATCTCTTACCAATGCTGCTTTAGTTTCCTTGAGTCAGTTACTTTGCTTTATAAAGCAAACTCTTTATTTTCTGTGTGAAATAATTGATTGTAAGATGTTACTCTAACCCAGTGATGGTGAACGTTTTTGAGCCCAAGTGCCCAATTTTTGTCAGACACAAATTTGCAGACCTCAGAGTGACAACGACAGAGTAAACACACATGCACACACACGCTTATACTCACACACACACGTGCACACACGCTTATACTGATACACACACGCACACTCATACACACACACACACACACTTATACTCATACACACTTGTACTCATACACACATACACTCATATACACACTTATACTCATACACACACTTATACTAATACACTTATACACCGCATACACACACACACGCTTATACTCATACACACACATGCGCACTTAAACTCATACACACTCATACTTATACACATACACATTTATACTCATACACACTTATACTCATACACACATGTACACACACACACACTTATACTCATGCACACATGCACACTTATACTCATACACACACACGTGCACACACACATATACTCATACACACACACACACACACACACACTTTTACTCATACACACACACTTCTACTCACACACACACACACGTATACTCATAAACACACACACATTTATATACTCCCATTAATTTGGAGGTGTACAAGTATTTTCAGATGCTGCATTGTCAAAAGGGCACATGCATTTTGGGCTGCATTACATTCTTTAATTTATGGGAATGGTGAAGTATAGTTTATTAGCCATAGAACATGTTTGGTTATTAAGCATTAATAAAATAATAGCCCAAAAACATTTTAAATCAAGTTTATTTATGCAAAACTACAAATTTATAGGACTAGTGAGAACATGAGTAGTTAAATCAAGTGGATGGCATCTTGGTGTGAGAATGGCTTCATTTGGCCCACAGGATCCATGATGGATGCCCCTTGATAAATGACTTTGCAATGATCTAAACTATGAAAAAGGAAAGTTTACTATTTAATTATCAATATGGCACACAAGAAAACTGTTTAGTCAACTTTGAAGAGAGTCCATTAAGCTTGCTTGTTCATCAGTGTCCCGCTTAAAGCCCTGGATGGGAAATGGTTAAAATGAAAATCCAATATTTCCTGTACTCTTAGAAAATTATTTAATCATTCAAAGGCTTATTAAACTGAGCCCACAGAGCATGTTCTCATCAGTCTCAATGCAGCTGTGTATTTGAAAATCACTAACTGAAGTGGGCGATTGTGCTCACATTTTTAAAAACAAATAATCAAGCAGTGTTTATAAATGACGGCAAGTGGAATTAATGATCCAATATGTTTTTTAAAGCTAGGACATTAAAAATCAGTTCATTTGCATACCATGCCACAGGCAATGTCATAAACAGGAGACTGAACACCTATATTGTACCTACAGAACCTGGCTAACACTCACATTGCACCCACACGATTTGGCATGCACAGTGTCATTTTACCCCACAGATCATACCACAGCGTCACTTTGCCCCAAAGAACTGCCCCAAAGAATATGCCACAGTGTCACTTTGCCAATTAAAATAAGCCACTGCCAGCTACCAATTAACATGCCACAGTCTCTTTGTCATTAACAAATGCAACAGCCAGTTTGCCTATTAAAATATGCCACAGTTTGTCAATTAAATATGCCACAGTTTGCCCATTAAAATATTTCCCAGTCAGCTGCCATTAAAATATGCCATTGTTAGTTTTCCCATTAAAATATACCACTGTTAGTTTGACAATTAAAATGTAACACTGTTAGTTTGCCCATCAATATGCCACATCAAGTTTGCCCATTAATTTGCCACTGTTAGTTTGCCAATTAACATGCCTCAGCCAATTTACCAATTAATATGCCACGGCCAATTTGCCCATTAATATTCCACTGTCAGTTTGCCTATTAATATGCCACAGTAAGTTTGCCCATTAATATTACACTGTTAGTTTGCCAATTAATATGCCACAGTAAGCTTTCCCATTAATATGCCAGTGTTATTTTTCATATCAAAATGCCACAGCCAGCTTGCCAATTAATATGCAAAAGCCAATTTGCACATTAATATGCTACATCAAATTTGCCCATTACTATGCCACTGTTAGTTTGCTCATTACTATGCCATGATTAGTTTTCCCATTAATATGGCACAGCCCGTTTGCCCAACAATATGACAGTGTTAGTTTGCCTAAAAAATATGCCACAGCCAATTTGCCCATTCATATGCCACTGTAAGTTTGTCCATGAATATGCAACAGCCAGTTTGTGTTATTTTGCCCATAAATATGCCAAAGCCAGCTTGCCAATATGCACATTAATATGCCAGTGTTAGTTTGACCATTAATATGCCGATTTTAGTTTGACCATTATTATGCTAGTGTTAGTTTGACCATAAATATGCCACAGACAATTTGCCAATTAATATGCCACTGTTAGTTTGCTCATTAATATGTCACAACCAATTTGCCCATTAATTTGCCAGTGTAAGTTTGTCCATTAATATGCCACAGCCAGTGTACCTATTAATATGCCACTGTTTGCCCCTTATCACATTCCTCAAGATAAGAAATAACACCCCCACAATAAAACATGAAAAAACTGTTCATTTGTCAGGTTTGCATGTTTGATTCTTGGCAGGGGTGACCCAGTGATGCTTTTTTATGAAGAAAATAAACAAAATGTAAAAACTGAATTTTTACCTTCAATGTACTCTCTGACATTTGTAATGGAAGTGTGATGCCACTACAATGGAAGCTTTTCAGGTTAGGTCAGTGATAATGTAGCAAGGAGAGATGCTCCTTGCTATATTATCACTGACCTAACATGAAAAGCTTCCATTGTAGTGGCATTGATTGAGTGCAACATGGGTTCCATTTTGAACCCAACTGCTAGGAAGAAACATTGACAATGCATATGGGAGTTTACTGAAATGGGTTTCCTTTATTAAGAAGGTTTGTTCAGGGAACAACATAATACAGTACAATTCCATACAATGGAGACATGCTCATGATACCTTTAATTGAACTATAAAAAACAATCATTGAATTAATATATTAATCTCGGAAACAGAAATATTTAATGCAAAGTATACTTTGTTCATGAAACATTATATGTTATGGATTAATAGTAACCACTGTCCTGTTATCAATATTTATTATTATTGATATTTTGTATTTCAGGTTACAGTGGCACTAATCAGCTTATTTGAAACAATTCTTCTTAGTTACCTCAGTTACAAGGTAAGTTTGTATTGTAAAAAAGATATGTCACTTTAAAAACCACTAAGCAAAACGGTCTTTATTTTAAATTCGGAATATTTTATTGTTTACCTAAATCAATCATACCTATCATCAATTATTTTCCACTTCTTTTATTTTCTACATGATGGTGATTATTTTTGTTAGGTTGTCATGTATTTTCTAGTAAGATATACGTACATAGGAAATGTTGTTAAATGCTATGTTCCGCACTGTATTACTAATGGTGCATTGTAAATAATTTATCAAACAGTGTCACTAAAAAAAACTGACATTAACAGGCTATGCAGCCGTGACTAGGCCCCAAGGGAATTCTGCACTTCCTTTTCTTGACAGTGAGAAGAGATAATCTGTAACTCGTCATATGTCATATCATCATTTTCATTACGGTGAATAGACGTTTCCATGGATTAGCAGGGAATACTCCTTCAGACAACCTTATCCGGAGGCCACAGGTGACAACAAAATCCCTAGCAGTCACACTGGAACCATTGCAGCTTAGGTCTTTACACAAAGCATAAAAGCTGACTCCATGCTGCATTGATTATTTCTCGATTTAAGACGTTTCTATTTACAACCTTTTTCTCTTGAACACATATGAGCTAAAGCCATGTTGCACTAATCTCCAGGGGATGGCCTAGAAGTGAACAGGTGATCAATTGTCTCCTTGGATGTTCTCTAACCTCACTCAATGTGCTTGGGCTGAACTATGTTTCACTTTTAAATGCATCGGTGCGTAGGCCTCAGATGAGGCTCAAGCTGGGAGCAACATGTGTCACAGGGCTCACACTTCTTACGCAGCCCCACTTTCAATCAGATGCGCACAAGCATGTCTTAAAAATCTTGTTACATTGGCTTTCTCTGTGAAAGCTGGAAGGAACTGACTACTGAAGGTGGACTGTAAATCCATTATGGCATTTAGTCTTTGCTACCTTCCATACCACATCTACTTTCAGTTATCCCAAAGTTGAAAACCTTTCCTGGAAAATCTCTCCTTGAGATCCCTGCATAAATTGGTGAACCTTTATTATTTCTATAAATTACTGCAAAGTACTTACCTATAGTCAGTCATCAGCAAACCCACATAATGAGAACTATGCTAAAGTATTTACCTTGTTCCTGTGTGTTCATCAGTTGCATTAATTGCCTACTATAGTATTTACCTTTCTTCAGTAATCACCAAACATGCATAATAAAACCTGTGCTACTTACCTTGTGTCTGTATAAACATCTGCTGTCTGCAAAGTACTTACCTATCTCCAGTTATCACCAAACATGCATAATGACAACTGGGCTAAAGTATTTATTCTGTTTATGTATATATCTGCATGTTTTTAATGGGCACCTGCTCTGGCATATTTGTAATGGACAAACTGACGGTGGCATGTTTTAATGGAAACCTGGCTGTGGAATGTTTTTAATGACCACCTGCTGTGGCATATTTTGATGGGTAAAAGGACTGTGGCATATTTTTAATGAACACATGACCATAGCACGTTTTTATGGTAAAGTGACTGAGGCTTGTTTTAAAGGGAAAACTTGCTGTAGTGTATTTTTATGGGAAAACTGACTGTGGCATATTTTAATTAGCAAACTGACTATGGCATAATTTCAATGACCACATGACCATATCATGTTTTCATGGGAAAGTGACTGAGGCATGTTATCAAGGGCAAACTGGCTGTGGCATGTTTTAATGGGAACCTGACTGTGGCATGTTTTAAGAGGCTCCTGACTGTTGCATATGTTTAAGAATAAACTAACTGTGGCATGTTTTAACCCCTTGCCGACATGTGACAGACTAGGTCTGTCTTGTCTGCCAAAGTGCTGCTGACATTGGACGGACCTTGTCCATCCTGAGGTAAAACGATCGCAAGCACCGCTAAAACGGTGATGCTATTATGCCTCGAGGTTGAGGCATAAAGCAACACTAAGAAATTAGGTATTTCTTAGCACTTATAGCCTATCAAGCTGCACCTAACCTGTGTGGTTCCCTGGACAAAACAGAAAAAAAACAAACAACCACAAAATGGTATTCTGGTTAGTGCGCTTTGGAAACCACCACTTAATATGAATTAAAGTAATAATTATTTTAAACATCAAATGTTGAGGGTATCTCAAAACATAGACATAGCATAATACAATTTGAATTATGTAGAAATGTTCCTAATTTCACTCACATACACTTCAGATTTTCAGAGCTTCTTCACAAGATGTTTACTTGAGCTTTCTGTTAGACGCCTCCTCTCCCTTTCGCCCTCCAATCTGTGTGAATAGAGAGAATACACAGAAGCAGGGATAAAGTGAAAAATGTATGGTATAATTTAATAAAAGTAGTATATGCTTACATGTAATATTCAAGTTTTCAGCATGCTCTCATTTGCTCTAATGGCAGACACACAAGCAAAAGGCAGCACAAAGTGGACAAGTACAGCAGGGTAAAATCAACTATTAAAAAAATGTCCCAGTGTTCAATTGATGAAGGGGATAAAAATGCAGAACTGTGAGAAAAGAGACACTCTGCGCATTTTGCCCGCTCCGGGCTTCCTCCTGGAATCCAGTGCCCACTTCATGAAGTGATTTGCGGGTGCCATATTGGCTGCTGCCCTCTTGTGGGTAGAGCGTCGGAAGTGAAAAAAATGGGTTAGAGTTAGGGTTAAATTTAGGGTTAGGGTTAAATTTAGGATTCGGGTTGGGGGTCAAAAGGTCACTATAGGTGGGAAAAAAAAAACATTGTTTTTGGTTTTTGCCCTATAGCTTGCAAAAAATGCAGAAAGTATAATAGTAAATGATAATATATGATGGACATAATTGTATCTAATGAAAACCCTACTTATGGCGATAAAAACAATATACTGCGGGTACAGTATGTGAGAAAGAAGAAAATTACAGCTAAACACAAACACCCCAGAAATGTCAAAACAGCCCATGTCACCAAGGGAAAGACAAGATGAAAAGGTCATGTCACTAAGGGGCTAATTGGTAAACTGACTGTGGTATGTTTTGATGTCAACTGTATAGTTAGGGAATCTGTGCAGCAGCAGGTATTTGTCTCTGGCATGCTATACAGCTATGAATGCTGTGTCCCAGCATGTGCATAGTATATTCGTATTTGTGTTTGTTTAGGTGCACTCTAAAATAACAAATACAATCTGCCCTTACTAACCACATTCAGTAAGTATGAATTGTCTCTTGAGTGCAACAAAGTGTTAATCCCTACAGACAGAAAACATTTGGCTTCCAAATCTCCTTGATTTATTGGAAGCAATCTATCAATGGTATTTGAAGATTTGTTTGGTTGTGAATTGTATTATTTACACTTTGAAACAACAAAGCATTCTCATATCCAGAAACTGTTTAAATGTGTCTCAACAAGTTCTGTACTGGACAGCATTTTATTAAACCGAAGTGTGAATCAACCGTGGATGCTAATCATATTTAAACATATTGTGCAATGGATTTTTTTTTTTTTTTATATTTTGTTTAAAATGTCCTTCTAATACGGCCAGCTCTAAAAAGTGTGTAGTTGCAACACACAATGAACTGTGTTGAAACTATTAAAGGCAGAGAAACTTGTTCTTGTGCATGGACATCCTGAACAAATAATTAAAAGCCAGGATGGAGGATAGCAATTTAAAAATACTGCAGAAAGAGATGTCCTGCTGGCAGACAGGGACTTTGCACAAAAATCCTCTAGATAGTAATGAACTACAACTTCAACAACTCATTTGGACCCAAAATAGGGTTGCCACCTTTTCTTCAAAAAAAAATACCGGCCTTGGTACCTTCTCCATAGACTTAACAATAGCCTGACACCAATTTTACCGGCCTGCCGGTAAAATACCAGCCAGGTGGCAACCCTAACCCAGAATTATGAGAGTCAAAAGGTTGGTTTTACATTATTAGAATTATAGTTCAGCAACATGCTCCACTATCTCCACTATTAGAAGTAGGAAATCAGTAATCTATAGAAACAAAGAAGATCAACATCATAATTGTCCAGCATAGTTAAACTTTTACCCAATCTGCATTGCAACCATTGCATAGGTAAAATCTCCTATTTAACTCTTGACTGTCGGGGCTTGCTGCATTCTTGGCTGCACTTATGCTCGTCATCCATATTAGGCACCAACACATGCTCTCTGTTAAAAAAAAAACTATAAAAACCTGCCTTCCCTTGTTTTGTGGTCTCTGTACTTGCAAGTTGGTGTGACTCTCATGTTTGATTTCTGTCATATTGACCTTCTCCTCTTTTGGAACTTTAGTTCTGTGCCTTGACCCCTGAACTATCAGACTCTGCTATTGCCTGACTTTTGTCTGTACTTTGTTTCTTGTTCTGCTCCTATGCAGACTCCTACTACCTGGAGGATCTTTCTCCATCTCATTCTTACTTGAAGGTGTGCTTTTGCAAGAGTTGTGCATCTATTGCAACTGAGATCTTATTCCTGCTGTGGACATTGTTGGTCTTGAGGTGTTTTGTTTATCTTTGTGAATTGTTGATGATGTCATATTTTGCATAATTATAAAGATCTTTTTCCCAATCAAGAAAAAACTAGCAGCTGAGTTTTTTTTAACAAATACAAATCCCATGCCAGCTTTGTGACTCGCTTAACATAATTCTGGGTCCATATGCATTGTTAAAGTTACAGAACTTAAGCTAACCTCCTTGTATGTCCAAAATACATACATTCAGACACTGATCAGCTATAACCCATTATGACCACTGACATCATAGAAACATAGAAACATAGAATGTGTCGGCAGATAAGAACCATTCGGTCCATCTAGTCTGCCCCAAATTTTTTTTGAGCACTTTTATTAGTCCCCCATTCCCGGTCTTATAGCTAGGATAGCCTTGTGTCTATCCCACGCATGCTTAAAATCCTTGACTGTACCTCTACCACTTCTGCTGGAAGGCTATTCCATACATCCACTACCCTCTCAGTAAAGTAATACTTCCTGATATTACTTTTAAATCGTTGCCCCTCTAATTTAAGACTATGTCCTCTAGTTGTGGTAGTTTTTCTTCTTTTAAATATACTCTCTTCCTTTACTGTGTTGACTTTAACATCATGTGGATGTTTAAGATGTACCACCTACATAACCCTTATTGCAGATCCTGCAGATTCATGGAAATGGTATGGCATTAGGCTCTTTCAAAAAGTATAATGTGCACTGCCACAAAACAAAAATGGTTCAGGAATGGTTTGAGAAAGAAAAAAATGAGTTCAAGGTGTTGACTTGGCCTCCAAATTCCCCAGATCTCAATCCAATCGAGCATCTGTGGGATGTGCTGGACAAACAAGTACAATCCATGGAGGCCCCACCTCGCAACTTACAGGAGTCTATGCCTCGATGGGTCAGAATTATTTTGGCGGCAAAGGGTGACTTCTATAATTTTAGGCAGGTGATAATAATGTTATGTTTGATTAGTCCATATATATATATATATATATATATATATATATATATAAGCTTTTTTTTTATTCCTGAACCTACGATTAAAACTAAATAGAATTAAAAATAAACAAATATATGTGTAGACGAAAGGTTCACATTATATGATTGTTAGACCAAATATAACATGCAACACGTTTTTCTATTAAGGATGATTCTCTTATTGTTTTCTTTCTTTTCCCGTAGGGAAACATCTGGGAACAGATCTTGAGAATCCCATTTATTTTAGAAATTATCAACACAGTACCATTCATCATAACTGTAAGTATCTAACTGTGCAGAGATAATATGCAATCTAATTATATTAGGCTACAAGCAATTTGATGAACAACTACTTTGAGGATAGATTATCGGGTATAAAGAGCTATAAATGCTGAAACGCAGTAGTGTAATTAGAAATATCTTCTTTACTAATATGTTCATTAGGATCTCTGTGATTTTTGCTAACTCATGCTTGTTTTTTTAAGATGCAAATACCCAAAAGAGAATATATATTAATAATATGGATATTTACCTCTAGACAGACCATATTCAGGCTACTATTTTGCCCATAAGACAAAGTGATTTGTGACCCATTTCCTTGTTACACAGTCTAGTAGAGATATCTCAATCCCCATCAGTGTGGTTGATATGATAACTTTATTTCATACTATCCAGAATAACAAAAGAAAATAGGGGTAGAAAAACCTCCTGCTGCTCCTTCAAATCCTATGCTTCAAAAATGGCCACACCTTCAACTGGCAAGAGATTCTGGTCTCATGAGTTTGAGGATATAATACATGGGAATTATATCAGTTTACGCAATGACTTCAAGAGACAATTTGCAGGTTGGAAGGGGTATGATCTTCCATGGTTGGGTAGGCAAAATATTATAAAAGCATATATATTTTCTAAGCTAATTTATCTGTTCAGAACCCTTCCACGGTCCTTGTTAACATTTTACACCATTTTGAAAAAATCATCTCTGCTATTTGGAAGAGTTAAAAAAAAAATCAAGAATCTTGCGTAAAACCCCTTTGCGACAAAGGACTTGTCAGGCCAGTCAAGCCGCAACTCCGTTGGTGAAAATGGACGTGCCTGACATGTCCTGCGGTGAAACGAGCAGTTTTCGCAATCAACGATCGTGAAAACCGCTTTGTTGTTGCTGCTCTATTGACTCTGCAATGGGCAGAACCGAAATTCCGGCTCTGGATCGCTCCACGGAGCATGCTCCTGCAATATGGCTGGACCCTCTTGTGTGTAGAGATTCGGAAGTGAAAAAAAAAATCACTTCCGATGCTCTGAATCTGTTGCTTGACTGCCCCTAGAGGCAGTCAGAAAAATTGCAATGAAAAAAAAACACTTAATTAGCTGAAATCTAGGGTTAGGGTTAGAATAGCTGTTAGGGTTACAATTAAATCAGGGTTAGCATTAGGGATAGGGTTAAAAATAAATTAAAATTAATATATATTAAGGGTTAACATAAGGGTTAGAGTTGGGGTTAAATTTGGAGTTAGGGTTAAGGTTGGGGTCAAAAGGTCAATATAGGGAAAAAAAAAAAAAACACTATTTTTTGTTTTTGCCCCATAACTTCAGAAAACTGCAGAAAAAAGCTACTTGCTCTGTTCCCTATAAAATAAAACTAACTACCCTGGGGGTCCAGGAGCAGGGCAAATGCCCCTGAACACCCTATAAATTAAATGGTCCTCCAACATCTACCGTGCCCATGTGGGTAAGTAGTGAAAATCACTGCCCATCCCCGTGATACCAAAAGGGTGCTCTCCATATAGAATATCACCTGTTCTGTTAGGCACTGTTCCACAAAACCCTTGAGCCCTCATTTTCTGTCCAGGGAAACGAACTAAGGGGCCACCCAAAAAATAAAAATAATTCACCTATTACTAAAAATAAAATGTAGCACCTTTCATAAGCATCCATCCTCAGCTGACTCTAAATCTCTTAGCAGGGCTTTCATTCTGCATTGTCTTCCGTTGAAGACCTGCCGGCTACTAAACTCAATTTTGATGGAGGGGATCAGGGCTACATTCCCACCGGAGCTATTTTTTTTATTTCAATAGATTTTTTTTTATTTTGGAAGGACTTTCACAATTTTCAGAATAGCTGTAGTCCTCCTGACACGGGCTACCCCTTTAGTTTGGTACTTTTCAAGAAAGTTTCGGATGCGTTCGGTTTTGGCAGGTTTTGGTGTGGAATCGGCTATGGTGGCTGAATGGCTGAACTATTCAGAGTCACATTGGGTAGTTCATAATTCAGTTCCTGATATGTCCCAGATTTTCCGGGAATCCGTCAGAACTGGAGATACGATTTCTGTCCTGAATTTCGCACAAGTCCGTGCTGGCAAATGACAACATCATTTTGATTGCCCATTACGACAACACCCGGTATTCACTGCATAAATCGTCCCAAAAACTACTTAAAATGTTTGTGTCAGTGGACTGTCAGAAGTAAAATCAATCAGGCTTTCAAAATCTACATCAGAAAACATGGCTGGTTTATCTCGTATGAATAGATTTTTAAAGCAGTCATTATCTTTTTCATTCAAGAATGGAAAATACTGATTAATAGACGTGTGTAAATTGTGAAGATGATCTGGAGCGTCGCTGCAAATTTTTTCTTCAAGTTTAAGTTCTGATTCTTCAAGAAAATTCTTGATTGTTGGAAAAGAGTCCAAATTGTTGTGCTGAACAACTTAAATCCAAAATAACAGCTTATGAGACAATGAAAATATTTTATCTCTGGCATTAAAAATGCTAACGCTTTATCCTTGGAGTGATAAACATACTTGATTACATTTTGTGACGATGGCAGCAAGATATGCACATGAACAGTTTGAGAATTGGCAAGTTCGAGTGATGACTACCCATATTTTAAATAATTGTGACTGTAATGGCCAACTTTAAAAAAAAAATTATAATATGAACCTCTTCACCAAGGATAGACTTAAGTGTTAATGGAATTTTTTCAGCTACCAGTGAAGAACACAATGACTATTGGTGCATTTTTTGCAGAATTTTTTATTCGTGTCACAGCGTCTGCCACTTTTCCGACCTTTGCTTTGGCTCCATAACTGCACACATCAAAACATTTGTCCTAATTTAATATTGTGTTTGTTCATAAAATTTTAGATACAGTTAAAGATGTTCTCACCAGTGGAATGAGCATGTAAAGATTCACATAGAAGCAAATTCTCTTCAGTCGTTTTGACAATATCAAATGTTACAAAAACCAGCAAGTTACAAGTCCTGGAACATCTGTGGCCTTGTCTATTTGCATTGAGTTCCCATCACACTGATGCAGCTGAGAAATTAGTTCTGTCTCTATGTCATCAGCAAGCTCGTGGATATGATCCAAAATTGATTTATTGGAAAGTTGCACAGATGCTTTTTTTTGCTCAACTTCTCACTTAACGTACACAATCCTGACTCTTTTGCACAAGGCGTTATTAGTTATTCCCCAATTTTGTGTGCTATGTGATAACTCACTCTGTAAGAAGCATCTGTGTTTTTTTAGTTTTCCATTGTATGCTGATGAATTGTTTAGCATTCTAATATTCCACAAGTTTTCACTGAAAATTTGTAATGTCTCTATCTGTGCTAATGAACTTTTTTTGCAATATTTTCTTGCAAATTAAGAATTGTGCTTCAGGCCAATCTTATTTAATGGTTCTTGTGAATGCTAATTACAAATAGAGGCTGTGGGTCCCTGGCTTGCTGCACCTAGAGGCTCATCAGCCATACCCCACTGACAGACCAATGTAGGCCGAACCGTACATTTGTGGTGTGCTGTGTTCCTCATACAAAAGAGACCAGCAATGCATTTGGTGGCTGGAGTGCCCTTATGGGAGCGATTAGTCTGATTTTCTGATGAAGGGGTTTCCTCTCTAATTGTATAAGCAAGCAAAAAAAAACAGTGATGCCCTCCCCAGTAGGGACCAACCTAGGACAGGCTAATATAGAGCTGTCCGTTCTTGGTGAGTCTGTGCTCCCACCCCAGTTTTTTGTCAAGATTTGTTTTAGGCCTAGGACCATTTGTTGTAAACTTCAAAATACACATATATTTTTTATAGCTGAGCAGAAGCAATCTTTTATTTTTGCCAGCTCTCAAAAAGCAAAGTGACCAGCATTTGGGTCTTGGACCAACAAAAATGTTTTTATAACTTCAAAATACACAGACTTTTATAGTAGAAGCAATGTTTTATTATTAACAGCTCTTCAAAATGAAAGTAACCAGGTTAGGTCTTGGACCAAAAAGAACTGTGGTATTTTTACTTCCATTTATAAATGTATATATATATATTTGTTTTTTCACACAATTAACTGAATTTAGAAAAAAATCCCTGTATACATTTAAAAATAATCAAACTTATTCAAATTACTGTAATAATTTACAGTCAATAGAAAGGTAATGTTTGTCAGATGAATTGCATTTTATATGGTTATATCCTTATTATTAACTAGTTTTAATTAAATCTGCAGGGTGCTGATAGACTGCCAGTGGAGGATACCTTATAAAGAGAGAGAGTTATATCTTTCTTCACCCAGCATGAAACAATTCTAATTTGAAAACAATAGCATCCTAAGTAACTTTCTTTATAAAAGCAGCCTTCCATTAGTTGACAAACAGGCTGAGACTAGCAGTGATACATGCCATGAACAGCATTTGAATGCCAGTCTTTCAGTTATGAAGTAGCTCTTTGGGATTTCTCTAGCTGAAACCTTCAATTAAAGCCAACAGGATATTTTTGTCTAGAAAAAACCTCAATGCCTACTTCTGAATGGATACAATTCTACAGTATAAATTAGATTGCAACTTCTAGAAGTCAGTGAGAAAAGGATATTGAGTCTAAAAACTATTTTATCCATACTCTTACCTTTAAAGATATCTATTACAAGGCACTAGCATATTAACCTTAAAGTACACTCAATGTACTATGATAAAAGCTTTTTATAACACATTCTATGTGCTCTCTTTTTTCCGCTGTATCTATTCATTCCCTTTTCTTGCTTAGTCGCCAGTTAATAGTGGGAATTGTCACTAGGCCTTACCTAGTGACTGAACAAAATAATACTAAAAAAAAACAAGAATACAGTGCTTTTTGTTGGCTATAACATCTTGTAGAATGCATTAATATCATAATAGAACAACTGTCATGCCATGAGTAATAAATTAATATGCTGTGCCATTCTTAAAAAAAAAAAAACCTATACACTATTTTCTATTTTTTTACCATTTACCAGCAACTACAGCACATGCAATGGCTGCCATCTTGGCTCCTAGGTAGGGTTGGATCCCTGGCTCTAAGAAAAACCAAGCACCATGCAGTCCCACCTCTCAGCTCTGTGTAAATTGCATGTGGCCCACCTCCTCCCATGTACCTTGAACCTGCGCGAGATTGAACTGTTAATACAAGACTGTGCACATCGCACAGCTTGTATACTTGTAACAGTGCTGCAGGGAGATATATTGCTGTTGCTACAGCAACAGTCCTGCCCATAGCTTATCAGAGTATTTGTATATGTAGTATTTAGAGGCTCCTACGAAAACATTTTCAATGTAAAGCTAGAGGAAAACTGTAAATAGTTTTAATGAAAAAAAAAAAAAGTACATTTACTTATATACTGTATAAGAAACATGTTCAACATGCACAAATTAAGTTGGAACTGTCCCTTATAATTTTATAATTATGCTATGTAATTAGCATTTAGAAAAAAAGCGCTTACGGTGCTGATCTTATCTGAATGGAAATCTCAAGATTGTTTGGAAGTTAAGTTTATCATATGAAAAGTTCTACAGAAGTTGTCAATGACCACATGTATGTCTGCTTCTATTCATTTACCAAACTCCTGTTGAATAGCTTCAGGAAGCCTCATTGGAATCCGTTTGCCTCTGGCTAACCAATTTTAGTGTACAAAATTCAATGGCTTAATTACACAGTGTCTGTAAGCCCCAGGCATTTAGAAATTACCTCCGTAAATCTCATTCTTCCTAAACACAAAACTCATTTTGTGCTTGTGTTTTCTGAATACAGCTGTTGTCTTGATATAAGGTTTGTAGCTGAAAAGACCTGTGTGTTTGTGAAGCAAAGTTTGGAGTCTACTCGATAAATAGAGAACTGCAGGGAACTAAGATGGGAATTTTAAATGTAAGGCCAAAATATCCAAGTTGGAAAAATTCTCCGATACAACAGGATGGGAGATATTTTCCAGCTCAGCTACTTTGGCCTTATGTTTGAAATTCATGTGTCAACTCCCTGCAATTCTCTCTTGCTTCAACATCCAATAAAGAGGGCTTAGAGATAGGATGAGAAGTCAGATTGGTTCCTTTTTCTTTACTTTGAACAGTTGATGCAGTACTTTTTCTTTACTTTGAACAGTTGATGCAGTACTGTTCATAACAGTTACATAAAATACTTATGTCAGAAGAACAAACTATATATTCATTCAAATTATATTGCCATATGATATAATGCTTAGCCCACAACTATGCAAAAATAAAATCTAATACTAGAGTCCTAACACTAAACATTTTGCAGCCGCATTTTGATTAGATTGCAAGGGACAAAGATGAAGCAGATGTAGGCCAGTCAGGAGATTACTACAGTAGGCATGACAAGAGACCACTAAGATGTTTACAGCCCCTTCACTGAGGAACAGACAAATGTGCGCAATGTTCTTTAGGTGCAGACTATAGTATTTGGTAAGAGACTGAACCTGGGGAAAGAAGGAAAGAGCTGAGTCAAAGATAACCCCAAGACACCTGGGGAAAGAAGGAAAGAGCTGAGTCAAAGAAAACCCCAAGACAACGGACTCGGTCAGCAGGTAGAATCTTAGCATTCTTCATGGTAATAGTGAAGTCAGAGACAGGGAGGTAGAGACACCCAGGTAGTGATTGCCAACAGACAGTCCATGACATGCGACATGACAGAGAGATATGTATGCCTTAATCCAGGAGACAACCATGCCACCCATGCACATCAAGGCTGATCTGTTTAGAAGGAGGCAGTGGTCAATAGTGTCAAAGGCAATAGTGTCTAGGAGTATCAGTATGGCAAAGTGGGATTTAAAGTTGGCAGAACGTAAGTTATTTGACACTTTAGTGAGAGTTGTTTCAGCAGAGTGTAAGGGTCTAAAGCCAGATTAAAGCGGCCCAAAGAGGTCATAGACAGATAGAAAATTGGTTAAATGTGAGTACACAATGCTCTCCAACAACTTGTATGAAAAATATAAAAGGGAGAAATGGGTGGTAGTTTGATGGGAGAATGGGATCTAAGGAAAAGTTTTCAGCACAGGTTATCATTTGGGCATGCTTGAAAGTTGACTGTACTGTTCCGGAGGTCAGAGAGAGGTTGATAAGGTGGGTTATGGTTGGACAGAGGAGATTGTAATTTTTTGAGGTGCCAGCACTATCAACGCATTATGATTATCTTTCATTTTTTGGGGGGTATCCCTATTATAAGACTCAACCCCTTAGTGACAAGACATTTTCACCTTGACTTTCCCTTGGTGACAATGGCTGTTTTGACATCTCTAGGGTGTTTGTGTTTAGCTGTAATTTTTTTCTTTCTCACATACAGTACCCACACAAATTATATGTTGTTTTTATCGTCATAAGAAGGGCTTTCATTAGATACCATTATGTTCATCATATCTTATAATTTACTACAAAAAAAATCATAAAATATGATGAAAAATTTAAAAAAACACACTTTTTCTAACTTTGACCTAAAATATAATTTACACAAATAAAATCATTAAAAAAGACCCCGTCTAAATAGTTTCTAAATGTTCTTCCGAGTTCAAAAATATGCATGTTTCCATATTTTTCGGTATTTTTTTGCGAGTTATGGGGCAAAAAACAAAAATAGTGTTTTTTGTTTTTTTTCTATATTGATCTTTTGACCCCAACCCGAACCCAAAATTTAACCCTAACACTAAATTTAACCCCAACTCTAATCCTTATTATATCCCTTAATATTTTTTAACTTTAATTTAATTTTAACCCTATCCCTTATGCTAAAAAATATTTAATTTTAACCCTATAGGCTAATATAGCTAAATAACCTGTTTTTAATTAATTAAATATTTATTTTAAATATTTCCCATTGCAATGCTACTAAACTACCACTAGGGGTAGTCAAGTAGCATATTCAGAGCGACGGAAGTGAAGTTACTTTCACTTCCGAAGCTCAGACCGGCAGAGGACTTAGCCATATTGACGGAGCAGCACGCTCCGTCAATATGGCTCCCCACGATCGCTCCGTGGGGCGATCGTGGGGGTCCCGAAATAGAAATTTCAGTGCTGGCTATTGCCTCGATGTCGAGGCAATAGACCAGCACTGTTAAAGCGGTTTTCGCGATCATTGATCGCGAAAACCGCTTCATTCAATGCAGGACGTGCCAGGCACGTCCTTTGTCGTTAAGGGAGTTTCTCCCAGGACGTGCCTGGCACGTCCTTTGTCGTCAAGGGGTTAATAATATATAATATGTTGGAGACGTATTATTTTAAGCAAGTCACAGTGCAAAACCATGCTAAAAAAAACTGAACGTACAGAAAAAGGTAGAACAGCACATTTATCATTATGTCGTTAAAGTCAGTGTAATCCATTATGTTCATTCACAGTCGTCCTTTTTTCAGATTTAAAAACCAGCGGTGGAGAGTGCGCAGACCTTTTTTTTTTACTGTAGCGAAAAACAAGAAAAAAAATGCTACTCACGCTGCTCCCATTTAGCATTCACGTGGTGTTACAATTGGGCTTAGTCCTGTCAATCCATCAGTACGGCATTACCCCAACCTAAATAACAAGGTTTACACACTTGTCGGACACAAGATATGCAGGCAAAAATAATTGCGCCCAGCGTGTTTTGCACTAAATCATAGATACCATCTTGCTATTCCTTGGAGGGAAGCACCATTTTTTTGCCTGCCTATCTATTAGCCCCTTTGTGACAAGACATTTGTACCTTGACTTTCCTGTCAATATGGTGCCCACGATCGCTACGTGGGGTGATCGTGGGTGCCCCAGAGAGGAAATTTTGCTGCTGGCTGTTGCCTCTACATCAGGCAATAGACCACCACCGTTAAAGCGTTTTTTACAATCGTTGATCGCGAAAACCGCTTGATTCAACGCAGGACATGCCAGGCACGTCCATTGTCGCGAAGGGGTTAGACATCTCTTATTTTCCAAAATATTGTAAATCTATGCAACTTTATTGTGTCAAAGGAACACTATTTTGAAAACATTTTAGTCTCAATCAATGTAACGGCAAAGACAGCCTTAAACAACTTCTAAACTTTTATTTTTCAAATATTCATCACTGATCATCAACAGTCCCCAGCTTCTCGATCAGCACTGCCTCGGATTTTTCTAATGATTGCCATTCTTCATGCTGGCTTTTTTTTACCAGTTTGTACAGTTTGTACCATAAATATATATTTTTTTTCTGTTTGACTTTATCAAACAGTGCTCGTTCATGTTGCCTTGAAAAAAAATCCATACAAAAATAATAAATATCATTTTGTTAGATTTCCTGTAATTTGTCTAGTGCTTACACTACATGTGAAACTTTGAAGAAAAAAAAAAAAAGACTTGTTTGTTCATATTATTGTTGCAATAGGAATACAAAAAATGACATTACCTTTACTCTGTAGTTTGAAAGATAATATACAGAGAATATATACAAATATGTTCATTATACAGTAAATGAAAGATGAAAGGATGTTTTTACTACATCATTTTTACTTGCTTGAACTTAAACCTAAATTACAGTGTTAAGAGGTTTTTCTGTTCTGTAATTTCTCCTTTAAGTCTTTGTTACATAAGGTTAACCGTTAACAATTACACTCAACAGCAAATATATACATTAGTTACACAATTAATTGTGTGATGCTGGAAACAGTGACCTTTTCTGAAGGAGAACAAAAATATTTCTAACTCATATAAGTGTCTTGCTGGAAAGATCAGGACTTATTATCTTCAAATCTATAAGGCTTTCAGCAACTAAATTGCAATATATCAAAGTTCAGTCATAGAAACTCACAAGTTTCATGAGTTATTTTTATTTTGAAAGGATTAGTGCATGAAATACACAATCAATATGCTGAAGGTTCAGGGGCAAAACATGTCCTTTTTCTGCACCTTTCCCTGCAAAACTATTTGGTTTATTAACCCCTTAAGGACAGAGCCTTTGAAACATTTTTGTCCTTTCTGGACAATGGCTATTTTAACATTTCTGTGCTGTTTGTGTTTAGCAGTAATTTTCTTCTTCGTCATTTGCTGTACCCACACATATTATATATTGTTTTTATCGGGACAAAAAGGGCTTTCTATGGATGCCATATTTTTGATCATATCTTATCATATTATTAAAAAAAAATAATAAAATATGGTAAAAAAAAAAAAAATACACAAATTTCTTTGTTTTTATTTGAAACAACTTCTCCTCATCGACAATAGCGAACGAAAAAACATGCTAAATAGATTCTACTATTTCTCCTGAGTACAGGGATACCACCCATGCATAGGTTTGTTGGGTTGTTTGGGGGCTAAAATGCCAAATTTGTGAGGTGCAGTTTTTTGTTTTCCAACTTGAAATTTTTACATGCAGACAGCCTGCACCCATGTCCCATTTGGGACATATTTGAAACCAGCCAGTGTATTTTACCCCATCAACCCATATATTTTTTAAAAGTAGACACCCTAGGCTATCTCAAATGGTGGTATTTTAACACTTTCCATGCACTATTTCTACCACCAGCCTTTGTCAAAGTTTGTGGTAGTAATTTTTTTGTGTTTTTTTTTCACAAACCTTGTACTTCAGACATAAATTTACAGATTTTGGTATGTGTCACTGCCAAATAACACCCCAATAAGTGTTCAGAAACATCTCTTGAGTACAGGGATACCCCCCATGCATAGGTTTGTTGGATTGTTTGGGGGGTAAAAGGCCAAATTTGGGAGGTGAAGTTTTTGGTTTTCCAATTTGAAATTTTGACATGCAGACAGCCTGCACCCATGTCCCATTTGGGACATATTTGAAACCAGCCAGTGTATTTTACCACATCAACCCATATATTTTTTTAAAGTAGACACCCTAGGCTATCTCAAATGGTGGTATTTTTACACTTTCCATGCACTAATTCTACCACCAGCCTTTGTCAAAGTTTGTGGTAGTCATTTTTTTGTGTTTTTTTTTCACAAACCTTGTACTTCAGACATGAATTTACAGATTTTGGTATGTGTCACTGCCAAATAACACCCCAATAAGTGTTCAGCAACATCTCTTGAGTACAGGGATACCACCCATGCATAGGTTTGTTGGGTTGTTTGGGGGCTAAAAGGGCCACATTGTGAAGGTGCGCATTTTCAACTTGGAATATTGACGTGTAGCCAGCCTGAGCCCATCTTTCATTTGGGACTTTTTTTTAAAGTAGGACAGTGTATTTTACCCCAAAAAGTATATATTTTGTAAAAGTAGACACCCTAGGCTATTTTAAATGGTGTTATTTTAACACTTTCCATGCACCAATTCTACCACCAGCCTTTGTCAAAGTTTGTGGTAGTCATTTTATTGTGTATTTTTTCCCACATACATTGTACTTTAGACACAAATTCACATATTTCGGTATGTGTCACTGACAAACAATACCACAATATATGTTCAGCAACATCTCCCGAGCACAGGGATACCACCCATGCATAGCTTTGTCAGCTTTGTTGGGTGTTGAAAGGCTACATTTGAGAGGTGCGCTTTTTGATTTTCAAACTTGGAATTTGAACATGTAGAGCAAGGAAGGGGTTAATAGCTCTTATAAGAGCCTTTGTAGTACTGTACAAAAAAATTAACCACTAAAAATGCACAGACAAGAAAAAAATTTCTGCTGTGCAGTGATCAGTGGCAGGGAAGGGGTTAATACACTACACTATACAAAGGGTATGGCTTTTATAAAAGCCCTTGGGACTCACAATTTTTTTAACATTTTATTTAATTTATTACAATTAAAAAATTATGTTATACAGATCTGTCTCTTTCCCTCACTAAAACTCAAGTGAGGAGAGGGAGGCAGATCCATATGGGTCAGAACAATATTTACCAATATTGATCGAACCAGACGAATGGTGATGCTCATCTGAGAAATCACCAAACCACCTTTGCCACTGATCGGCTGTTACTGATCGCTATACACGTGTTCAGACAGCTTCAAAAGGAATACAGGTAATCGCCTAGTGGGTATAATTAACCCCTAGCGAGTCTGACAAAAAAAATGCTGATAGCAAAAAAAAAATCCTTCTGCGACTAGATTGCTCCATATGCACTGCTTAGGCAGTGACCATATGCACTGCTTAGGCAGTGACCATATGTGCTGCTTAGGAAGTGATATACGGCAAGGAAGGGGTTAATAGCTCTTATTTAAAAAAAAAATTACGTTAAACGTAGTCCCCTAGCGGGTATAATTAACACGTGACGGGTGTAATAAAAAAGTTTTAAAAAAATTAAAAATGCTTCTGCAGCAAGATTGCTGCATTTGCGTCAGATCTCTGCTTAGGCAGTGATCTACAGCAAGAAAGGGGTTAATCTCTCTTAAAAGAGCTTTTTTTTATACTGTAATGAATTACAGTAAAAAAAATTAACCCCTAAAAAATGCACAGACAGCAAAAAATGTGCTGCTGTGTATGATCACTGCGTACACAGCGATCAATGGCAGGGAAGGGGTTAAATGGCTTTTATAAAAGCCCTTGGTGTTTAAAATTTTATTAAATATTTGTTTTATTATTTTATTTTATTTTTTTACTTTATCTGATCTGTCTCTCTCCCTTACTATAACTAGTAAGGTGAGGGAGGCAGATCAATACTTGTCAAAGGCAATATTTGCTAATATTGCCTTTGACAGTATGATAAGTGCTCATCAGAGCACTTATCATACATGCCTGCACACAGATCACATAGATCTGTTGTGCCTGCATCGATTGGCTCCCCCTAGAGCATCGGAAGTGAAATACTTTCACTTCCGATGCTCTTGCCATTAGAAGGGAAGCGCTGCCTGTATAGGCAGCGTTCCCTTCTACTGAGCCGATGGGGTCGCTCAGGAGAGCGACCACCATCGGCTCTGGGGAGCAGAACGGTGTTGTTAAGTGCCTCGCTGGCGAGGCACTTTAACAACACCGGAGATGCTTAGAAAGCGAACGATCGTTCGCTTTCTAAGCACATGTGTGCAGCGGGCGCAGCCATTTTTAAATGGCTGCTACGATCACTCCGTGGAGTGATCGTAGCGCGCCCCTGCACTTTTGGGGGGTGTTGCACAATGCCTCTACCTAGAGGCATTGTAGCAACACCGTTAGAGTAAAGAAAGCGACCGCTGGTCGCTTTCTTTACTCAGTTTAGTGCATGACGTGCCAGGCACGTCAGCTGTCGGCAAGTCCTCGATTTGCCGTGACGTGCCTGGCACGTCATCTGTCGTTAAGGGGTTAAAAAAACATACAATTTCTGTTTCCCTTTGGAGTTAAGATAGCATTTGCCATCTACTCATGTATCTAACCCATGTTATGTGAGCTACCACAATTGCTTGCAAAAAAAAAACATATAATGTATAACTCACACATAGTTCTTTAAAGGTCTACTAATGATTAATTCTGAAGAATACTCATAAGACTATATTGATCACTGATGTGGGCATAGTCTCCATGTTTTTTAAAGGATCCATGAACTCAACTATTTTTTTTCTTTGTTTGGTGGGAGGATGGTTGCATAGCACACCTTTACTTTTTCAACCAAGTGTTAGCCCTAAGAGTCCTTATAAACATTCTGCATTTTACATTCTAGGACATGTTCATATATTATTATAGTAATAAGTATGTTTTAGAGCATATTATTTTGACAGGGTATATAGGATCGCAAATCTATTGGTAAAACTTTAGTCAGCTATTTTTTTAAATATTCAGATATATAACTATACAAACTTGTGTGGGAAAGCTTACTTCTCATTAAGCTCCTTAACCCAAATCTTAGTTTTAGTTAATGAGTTCTTGGGCAATATAAGTGAACATAAACCTGTTCAATGAACAGGAAATGCAACAAGAGTACATTGTCTGATATTTGCTTGTATGATATCTTCAAGCACATTAAAATATCCCAAAATCTAATTGTATTATTAAATATAATTTAAATTAGTTTATAAATGTAATTCTTAGTCTTCTACTCCAGGCAAGCTTCAAATATTACAAAACACAAAGTGTAGACTGCTGCGCCTGTATGTAAACGGGTATGCAGCACTCGGGCACCGCTAGTGTCTCACTTCTAGCAAAATAAATACAATACAAAGAAAAACGTGACCAGTGCGCTTCAACTAACACTACACACACTTATATTTACCCTTGGAACAAGTATGTATCTTGCAGTGTTGTACAAAGGGAATATGAAAAATAAAAGAATAAAACACACAATAGTGTAATATATCAAAGAAAAAGTGAAATAAAGTGAATGAATTGTGCCAAGTGGCCACTCACATTCGTCTGAGCAACTACACTTGAAAAAGCCTCACCAAAGAGGAGAAACGCGTTGTGTGCTATAGGAAACAAGGGATGTGCAACACTGGACTCTTTTTCAAGGATTTTTACCATTTTTACTGCTTTTAATGAAATTGAGGACTCTTCAGATTTTAACTGTAAGAATTCTATGTTTTATTTGTATTACATATTAAACAGTGTTCATTAATATCCTTGCCTTCCTTCTTCCTCATGTGTTTTGTGGAGTCTTCATGGATGAAGTAAGGGAACATCATTAACCCTTTCCCTGGGCTCCCTTATGCTGATATCCCTGAGCAAGTAGTTGCTCAGACGAATGTGAGTGGCCACTTGGCACAATTCATTCACTTTATTTCACTTTTTCTTTGATATATTACACTATTGTGTGTTTTATTCTTTTATTTTTCATATTCCCTTTGTACAACACTGCAAGATACAAACTTGTTCCAAGGGTAAATATAAGTGTGTGTAGTGTTGGTTGAAGCGCACTGGTCAAGCTTCAAATATTGTACTTGAATTAGTATTATGGGACAATAAAAGATAATTTAAAAAAAGATATGTTTAGTTTAAAATAGTACATCTTCCAAAGTTAATACGTTCATTTTCTGGTCTTCCAGTGGTGTCCATTGTTCGAACCATGGGTTATCTTTTATTGGGTATTATACTTGTTTTGGAAATCAACACTTTTGATATTTATAGACTTGGTTTTGTTTCTCTTTCAGATATTCTGGCCTCCTATAAGAAATTTATTTGTTCCTGTATTCCTTAACTGCTGGCTGGCTAAACATGCATTGGAGAACATGATTGTAAGTATAAAAATCTCGATGTGGGCTAGTCACGTAAACTGAACTGATAAAACATTTCAGTTAGAGTTAGCGAATAGAACGCTGTCTATTAAGAGAATAATTTAGTCAAGAGTTTAATGAGAATTTATATGGTTAGCTGCCTTGAGTTACTTGGTAAATAAATTGGCTTGAGGCCAAGTTTAAGTCTATGGAGACAGTAGCATAGCCAATATTATATTTGGAAGAAAATTATAGTGATAGTTTTAGAATTAGCAAATAGCAATTGATGTGAGTTTGACACCCATATCTCCATTCAGTTTAAAGCCATAGGCCTATTTCAGTCATAATGGTGGGATTTTCTGTAGTATAGTATGAAGTCTCCAAACATTGTCATTTACTGATGTATTGCATCTCCTGCTCTACATTTTAGAATGATCTTCACAGAGCGATTCAACGCACACAGTCTGCCATGTTTAATCAAGTGTTAATTTTGATATCAACTTTGCTATGTCTTATCTTCACCTGGTAAGTAAAACCCATTTCCTTCTTTCCTGTGATGCCTTTTAATGTGATTTATTTGTTTTTAAAGCAGGGAGTTCCAAGCTTTATTGGAAGTGGGATGCATAATGAGATATGCATGTGCATGTTGGTTATTTAGCAGTTCAAAACATGTTTACATTAACTTTATTCAAACAAAAGTATGCATTTATAGGGATAATGAGAATATAGGAAAATAGAGTACAAGGGGTAGCCAAGGATAAAGGGTAAAGGAATAACAATGCAACAAAGAATGAAAAAATAGCACACCAAAACTGCAAAAATACAACGATAAAACGAATAAAACCCTGTGCAAAAATCACCAAATAAGTGCTGTGAAAATAGGGTTAATAAAAAGATATTTACTGTGAAAATAGAAATAAATACACATACTTACTAAAATTAATGATGTCCTAAATCCACAAAATAAAAATAAACAGTGTAAGATGTTCCAATAATACAGAAATAGTGAATGGTAAATATACACTCACAAAAATGGAGCAATGAACAAGCAAGTAAGGGAACACTAATAACAAAATGTGTTCCCAATGGTTCCCTTTATTAAGCTTTTTACTTTCATTTTTAGGAGTTATTTAAATCTTTCTGCTCATAATTTCAGTCAGATGTCAAATGACAAGATAGGATTTCCATGTTAAAACAAACAACAACATACAAGTAGAGCATTAAAACATTACACTAAAACATTTATCCCATCTTCGTGTAAGCAAAACATAGCCATGTGGTTTGTGGTGTCTCAATCCGCATAAGGAACTTGTTGATATTCATTTTTTACTCAAACTCAACCAATTTTTATCCAACACATTGTTTTTGGCCATGAGCCACACATTTTCTCTATGTACTTTCTTTTAAAATACATATGTATATTGTGTTAGGTGGTGGAGAGGTTCCATAAGGACATGTAGGAAGTAAATGTAGTCCAGAATGGTGAGCCTTTTAGGGCAGTTAAATTGTGGGATAGATCGCCATGTGAAGTTGTTTTGGCCAATTCAATTAAAATATTCCAAAAACTTCTGGATGTTTTTCTAGACATGCAATGCAAACAGGGCTATCACAAGTAAAAGTAGATTATTCAGTATTAATCCAGTTTGTGTTATCCTTGGAGTCAAGAAGGATTTTTCTTCCATTTGAGATGACTTAATATCAGTGAGGTTATTTAGTATTCTTTTGGATCAACAAATATAGGTGTGTGGATTGAATTTGATACACTATATGTCTTTTTCCAACCTAATTAGATATGTAATTATCTAACTATGAATCCATTGAATATGCAATAGATTCAGCTACCACTATCTCATAGCCATGATATCTTAAATCTATTTGCCACCAATGAACTTCATTAAAAAAACGAAAAACGCAAACAGGGTCATGTATAAAAACTCCTGCTCTGCAAAGTGTCAGAGAGGTATAAAAAGGCACAATCACTGTTTGTTATGTATAACGATAATTATGCTTTTTTTTTATAACAGTACATGAGCGAGACGTCCGCCACACCGTGTTTGGTGGAGGTTCTCCGACACTAATCAGGCGCTTTCACCACCTGATTTTTTTTATACATTGGCTCAGCTGGCGCACGGGGGGCATTACTTACTGAACTTTGTTGACAGTCTGTTTTGTACATAGGCCCACACACCCGATAGTGGCACTATTTGCACCATCTCATGTGCGCCGTGTTTAGCCAAAGTGTTTATTAAAAATATTCTCAATAAATGCATTTCTTTCTAAACGTATGTATGCTCATAGCAGAGAACCACCAGTAGTTGTTACCTAGTAATAATCATAACACAATATATTCTTCCATAAATGGATATTATCTGTCAATTGTGGAATTTTATGTGCATGTCTATTGTTGTTTATATGTGTACAGTTTTTTTCATACATTCATTGTAGAATATAATTACATGAACATGACTAATCCTTTGAATTTGACAGGCTATTGTATTTTCTCTAGTTTTCCATACATTGAAAGCCACTTATAAGCTTAATTTCTATAATTTGTGAATTAACAGCAGTAAATTATGACTTTCATTTCATAGATTGATAATTTTAAGGAACTCTTTGTTGACTTATTAAAAAGCACATGTAATACTTTAAAATTGAAATTATTTTTAGTAAGGGATTATATATTTATGGTAACATGAAATCAATGTAAGTCTTAAAGGGACTCAACCCAAACATTGCTTACTCTGTGAATATAGAGAACACAAATTCATGAAAACCTATCTATATTTTGTGTTAGCAGAAGTTCAAAAAAATGCATAACATAAGAGAATTGTGTGTTTTAAATGTGTCTGTGTTGTCTCCTGCTCATGACATCACCTTGTGGCTCGGTAGGCACATTACACATTTCCCATTGACAATTATACATTTGCATATAAAGCCACTATAGATGTCAACACACACAAGGCATTACATACATATTTAACACATATATTTATCTTATGTTATGCTTTTGCATGCAGTTCTGCTAAAACAATACATAGGTTATTTTCATAAATTGTTATTCTCTATTCAAATACATGGTTAATGATGCTTTGCAAGTCCACTGGCCGGATTGGAGCCAATAAAGCCTCCAGCCCATATCATATATTCCAGGGTCCGGGGACTGTCAATAAGGCCATGTGCTCATAATGGTCACCCATGGCATTTCTTCATTGCAGATGCACTGTTGAAACAGCTGCAAGTGCATGAAAAACATAATCTCTATTATAGAGGAATCCTAAATATTAGTTCATATAATTGTATTGGGCTGTTATTAGTTATAGGCTTTTAAGTTGGATTGAAGTATATATACTTATAATACCAGGATTAGTATTTGGGTGCCATATACTTTCTCAGTGAACTCCTTATATTAGCTTTTTTTTTCATATATTTAGATCATTAAATGGACAAAAATTCTAGATAAATATTGTGTCTGAAAGTAAAACTAATCTTCTAACTAGGACTGGTCCAATACATTACATTACATTACATTACCAATTATTTATATAGCGTCAACAATTTATGTAATGCTAGGTACAGAGCATAGAAAGGAACTACATACTAAGTCAGACAAACTAGAAACAGACTGGTACATGAGGTAGAGAACCCTGCTAGCAAGTCAAGTTTACAATCTAGAGGGAATACATTGTTCTGCCTGGGTCCAGTGATAAAATGCTGCCCTTTCACCCCCCACTAACATGCCCACCAACACAGCACCATACTTTTAATTAAACTGCCTCCATAGAGCTTATTCAGTGTTACAGTGTCCCACAGAATTTAAGCCCTTAAGGACAGAGCCTTTGAAACATTTTTGTCCTTTCTGGACAATGGCTATTTTAACATTTCTGTGCTGTTTGTGTTTAGCAGTAATTTTCTTCTTCGTCATTTGCTGTACCCACACATATTATATATTGTTTTTATCGGGACAAAAAGGGCTTTCTATGGATGCCATATTTTTGATCATATCTTATCATATTATTAAAAAAAAATAATAAAATATGGTAAAAAAAAAAAAAATACACAAATTTCTTTGTTTTTATTTGAAACAACTTCTCCTCATCGACAATAGTGAACGAAAAAACATGCTAAATAGATTCTACTATTTCTCCTGAGTACAGGGATACCACCCATGCATAGGTTTGTTGGGTTGTTTGGGGGCTAAAATGCCAAATTTGTGAGGTGCAGTTTTTTGTTTTCCAACTTGAAATTTTTACATGCAGACAGCCTGCACCCATGTCCCATTTGGGACATATTTGAAACCAGCCAGTGTATTTTACCCCATCAACCCATATATTTTTTAAAAGTAGACACCCTAGGCTATCTCAAATGGTGGTATTTTAACACTTTCCATGCACTATTTCTACCACCAGCCTTTGTCAAAGTTTGTGGTAGTAATTTTTTTGTGTTTTTTTTTCACAAACCTTGTACTTCAGACATAAATTTACAGATTTTGGTATGTGTCACTGCCAAATAACACCCCAATAAGTGTTCAGAAACATCTCTTGAGTACAGGGATACCCCCCATGCATAGGTTTGTTGGATTGTTTGGGGGGTAAAAGGCCAAATTTGGGAGGTGAAGTTTTTGGTTTTCCAATTTGAAATTTTGACATGCAGACAGCCTGCACCCATGTCCCATTTGGGACATATTTGAAACCAGCCAGTGTATTTTACCACATCAACCCATATATTTTTTTAAAGTAGACACCCTAGGCTATCTCAAATGGTGGTATTTTTACACTTTCCATGCACTAATTCTACCACCAGCCTTTGTCAAAGTTTGTGGTAGTCATTTTTTTGTGTTTTTTTTTCACAAACCTTGTACTTCAGACATGAATTTACAGATTTTGGTATGTGTCACTGCCAAATAACACCCCAATAAGTGTTCAGCAACATCTCTTGAGTACAGGGATACCACCCATGCATAGGTTTGTTGGTTTGTTTGGGGGCTAAAAGGGCCACATTGTGAAGGTGCGCATTTTCAACTTGGAATATTGACGTGTAGCCAGCCTGAGCCCATCTTTCATTTGGGACTTTTTTTTAAAGTAGGACAGTGTATTTTACCCCAAAAAGTATATATTTTGTAAAAGTAGACACCCTAGGCTATTTTAAATGGTGTTATTTTAACACTTTCCATGCACCAATTCTACCACCAGCCTTTGTCAAAGTTTGTGGTAGTCATTTTATTGTGTATTTTTTCCCACATACATTGTACTTTAGACACAAATTCACATATTTCGGTATGTGTCACTGACAAACAATACCACAATATATGTTCAGCAACATCTCCCGAGCACAGGGATACCACCCATGCATAGCTTTGTCAGCTTTGTTGGGTGTTGAAAGGCTACATTTGAGAGGTGCGCTTTTTGATTTTCAAACTTGGAATTTGAACATGTAGAGCAAGGAAGGGGTTAATAGCTCTTATAAGAGCCTTTGTAGTACTGTACAAAAAAATTAACCCCTAAAAATGCACAGACAAGAAAAAAATTTCTGCTGTGCAGTGATCAGTGGCAGGGAAGGGGTTAATACACTACACTATACAAAGGGTATGGCTTTTATAAAAGCCCTTGGGACTCACAATTTTTTTAACATTTTATTTAATTTATTACAATTAAAAAATTATGTTATACAGATCTGTCTCTTTCCCTCACTAAAACTCAAGTGAGGAGAGGGAGGCAGATCCATATGGGTCAGAACAATATTTACCAATATTGATCGAACCAGACGAATGGTGATGCTCATCTGAGAAATCACCAAACCACCTTTGCCACTGATCGGCTGTTACTGATCGCTATACACGTGTTCAGACAGCTTCAAAAGGAATACACGTAATCCCCTAGTGGGTATAATTAACCCCTAGCGAGTCTGACAAAAAAAATGCTGATAGCAAAAAAAAAATCCTTCTGCGACTAGATTGCTCCATATGCGCTGCTTAGGCAGTGACCATATGCACTGCTTAGGCAGTGACCATATGTGCTGCTTAGGAAGTGATATACGGCAAGGAAGGGGTTAATAGCTCTTATTTAAAAAAAAAATTACGTTAAACGTAGTCCCCTAGCGGGTATAATTAACACGTGACGGGTGTAATAAAAAAGTTTTAAAAAAATTAAAAATGCTTCTGCAGCAAGATTGCTGCATTTGCGTCAGATCTCTGCTTAGGCAGTGATCTACAGCAAGAAAGGGGTTAATCTCTCTTAAAAGAGCTTTTTTTTATACTGTAATGAATTACAGTAAAAAAAATTAACCCCTAAAAAATGCACAGACAGCAAAAAATGTGCTGCTGTGTATGATCACTGCGTACACAGCGATCAATGGCAGGGAAGGGGTTAAATGGCTTTTATAAAAGCCCTTGGTGTTTAAAATTTTATTAAATATTTGTTTTATTATTTTATTTTATTTTTTTACTTTATCTGATCTGTCTCTCTCCCTTACTATAACTAGTAAGGTGAGGGAGGCAGATCAATACTTGTCAAAGGCAATATTTGCTAATATTGCCTTTGACAGTATGATAAGTGCTCATCAGAGCACTTACCATACATGCCTGCACACAGATCACATAGATCTGTTGTGCCGGCATCGATTGGCTCCCCCTAGAGCATCGGAAGTGAAATACTTTCACTTCCGATGCTCTTGCCATTAGAAGGGAAGCGCTGCCTGTATAGGCAGCGTTCCCTTCTACTGAGCCGATGGGGTCGCTCAGGAGAGCGACCACCATCGGCTCTGGGGAGCAGAACGGTGTTGTTAAGTGCCTCGCTGGCGAGGCACTTTAACAACACCGGAGATGCTTAGAAAGCGAACGATCGTTCGCTTTCTAAGCACATGTGTGCAGCCGGCGCAGCCATTTTTAAATGGCTGCTACGATCACTCCGTGGAGTGATCGTAGCGCGCCCCTGCACATTTGGGGGGTGTTGCACAATGCCTCTACCTAGAGGCATTGTAGCAACACCGTTAGAGTAAAGAAAGCGACCGCTGGTCGCTTTCTTTACTCAGTTTAGTGCATGACGTGCCAGGCACGTCACCTGTCGGCAAGTCCTCGATTTGCCGTGACGTGCCTGGCACGTCATCTGTCGTTAAGGGGTTAACATAGTGTCCCACACAGAGTTGCCCTGTTGTTACATTCCCCCACAGAGTTGCCTAATTGTCACCTTCTCCCTACTTTCCTCCTCCCTCCTGCCCATTACTCAGTTAGGTTTTATATTACCTATCCAAATGAGGAGGGGGTGGTTCTTACGATATCCTTCTAGAGCAGCAGTGTCCTCCTCCCACGGAATTCAGAGGATGTAATAATTTAAAAAAGAATGCCTACCTGATGCTGTCTGGTCTTGGCTGCCCATCTTTAATATCACTTGGGTCCAACAGCCCCACTGTAAGGCCTGCTTCTAACAAATTTCAGCTCTGGCACACCCTTTGACATTTCTTTTTCCACAATATTATATGTTTTAACTCTTAGGTATACTAACTGTATTTTAGGTCCATCGACTCACAGAGAATAAAAATGTTTTGGTTTAGCAGGGAGTAATAAAAATATTTTAATAATAGATGGATACAAAGAGTGATAAATAATATGACAAAATCCCAAATTTCTATCATGAAGAAAATAAATATGCATGCTTTGAAATTTACTAATGTAGAGATTTAAAATGTTTATTATAGATTGTTTCGTTTTTATTAAGGGTATATATTTGAAGCCTGTCATTGATGTGCTTTTATGAGACAGAATATTAGAGCTCACAAATGCATACTTTCTAACAAGGCATTTGTATTATTAACAATAAGAAGTTTTGACACATTGACATAAAAACAACAACTTACAGATAAAGAATAAAAACAACATCCTATCAGTGCTTAAGGGGGAAATTGAAGGTAGGGTAAGAAAGGGATCACAATATGCACCAATCTGTTCCGAAATGGATTTGGATTGGACATATTACCCCAATCGATGGGAACCCCAAAATACACAATGAATCAGATCCAATTTGGCTATTCAGGCTGTTTTGAAACCAAATCTTCGGAGCCCTTTGGTTTGGGAATATTTTGCCATAAAACCACTTTTTCAGCTACACAATATGTGGCGATAAAACCTGGATACATTTCGGATTCGTGGATGGTTGTTGTATTAAGGGAATTTCAGTTTGCCTTCTTTGGGAAGGCGAATTAAAATTAAAAAGTTGAATAAAAAAATTATACAAATGTAAGCCTTCCCGGGGGTTATCAGACTCCTGCTGGCCCCATAAATAAATTATAAAATATCCTGCCCCCCAACAAAAATTAGGGGGATAGGGCTATTAGTCCTATGGAGCTGGGAGCTGGACAAGTGCTCCCAATCCCTTAAAAATACACAGCAGCCGTGCCTCCTAACAGTACTGGGGCTGGGGGCCACCATAATGGCTCCCAACCCCCTAAAACATATCGGGGGCAGGGTTACTTGCCATGATGCCGTACTAAAAAATTACCCCCTGGGTTCTGGAGGTTGCTGAATTTACCCCAGCCCTCTATTAAAATAATTAATTTACCACCACCCTGGGATCTGTGGCTGCCCAATGGTCACAGGTCACAATAAAAACAAATTATTTAACATCATGGGGTCTGGGGATGTCCAATGGCCCCAGACCCCAAAATAAACACCCCACAATAATAAATAAATAAAATTAAAATAAAATAAAATAATTCCCTACCTGCCCCCCCCCCCCCCCACCCCCACATTTATCTTGCCTAGGGGAGACAGTTCACTTGACAGCCAATCAGATGACTCTATTTCTTTAAATGAAATCCCTGCTCATTGTGCATAACTGGTGAGGAACCACAGAAACTAATATCAACTTTAACACACAAATGTTTCATATCATCCCGAGTACAATGAAATGCCTACAAAGTCTTTAGCGGATGGTGCAAGGCACCCAGCCTTCTTCACAAACCTTTCCCTGATGTATCTGACCAATGCTGCAGATGTCTGGTATACAAAGAATCCGTAATGCACATCTGGCGACACTGTCCCAAAATACAACGTTTCTGGTAATTAGAAAAATTGCCAATCCTGAATTTCCTTCAGACACACTTACATGCCTCCTGCATCACACATCGCAACCAGTTAACAAATATAAACACTCAGCCACAGTACATTTATTGAACACCACCTAAAACTCTGAAAAAAGACTAGATCCCAACATACCAGGAGTGGATGGCTATAGTCGAGAGCATAAGGACCTACAAGGAATGTTTCCCAACAAGCCACCTAACAATTCCAACAATGATTCTATTGGACATACTTCGTGGAATGTGTAGAAAGTTTTACAATAATATATGTTATGAAAACATATCTATTTAACACATTTACTGCATGGTTAACTACATGGTTAGACACACTTTACTGTATGTTATATATTATGTTCTGATATTTGTAACTTATCTTCCTATTTTCTTTTTCACCTCCCCAATTCATATTCTCTACCTTCTCTCTGGGACTATCTGACCTTCACCCCCTAGGGATACATAAACTCAAGTGCTATATAAAATGTAACGGAAACATATGTACAATTTCTTTGCAAATATATCATCTTCCACTATTCTACTCTTAGCCTGTGCACTTGCCCCATAAAATGTAAAGTCCCAGAACTATCTTTTCTGTTATGTTGTTCATTGCGGCTTATACACCAGTAGAGGATATTAATTTTTTTTTTTTTTTAAAGTAAACCCAGTGTGTTGATCCCCTGAGGTTTTAAATGTTGCTGGATACAGAACATGTCTAGAAGGATAGAAGAAAAAGGTTTGCTTGTATCAAAGCTTTTAGTCATCCCGAAAACTTTCAAAGAACTATTGACCAGGTTCAAACTGAGTTAACTTCATCATTTAAAGAGATAGAAAACATTTTTCCACTTGTGCTTCTTAGAAGAAGCATTAGTTAAAAGTCTATTGTGCGGATAAAATGGAGCTTAGCTTTAAATATATGTTCCATGTTATCCTGTGACATGTCGCTGTAAAGCATGCAGGCTCATCCGGTCGACTACTGAGACCTTTGTTTTTACATGGCATCAACGGATGAGATCCTAAACGTTTCAATTGTATGTCAAAACAATGGTCTCTCACTGCACTAGGAAATATCAGGCATTAAATTGACAACTACATTGCAAATATCATCCATTAAAGGTGTATTTTTACATGACTGCTGTATCATGTAAAGGAATAGGGAAGAAACAGATTAACTCCTAAAAAGGTTAGTGCTATTGCTAAAACAAGGGTTTTCATTGGCTGGTAAAAAAAAAAAAAAAAATCTTGAAGCCAATGTTAGGTCTATTATGGAGGATATATATATATATATATATATATATATATATATATATATATATATATATATATATATATATATATACATTTATATATATATTTTTTTTTTTTTTTTTAAAAAGCAGGTGGCAACCCTAATTACCAGAAGCCATTTGGTTTCATAATTGTCATTGTTCCTTTGTTCCTTTTATTAGAGTGACACCATTTTAACCTATTAACTTATAGCAAAAATAAGTTTTGCATGCTTAATTATCCATAGCTATTCCTTCCCTCTGTCCTTTGATCAGTATGGATGTTTCACCTTTTCTTTTTGCAACTTCAAACTTTGATTTCTGAAAACTCTCATAAGCCCCTTCTTCAAACTCAACTAAAATATACCAAACTCCATGAAACCCAGTGTATTGAGCCCATGAGGTTTTACATTTTACTGCATATAGAACATGCCTAGAAGGATAGAAGAATAATGGTGCTTGTGGCAAAGCTTTTAGTCATCCCAAACACGTAATCAGGTTCAAGATTAGTTTAGTTAAACCTTTAAGGAGCTACAAAACTTTATTTTTCCCTTGTGGTTCTTAGAAAAGTCTATTGACCCTATTCTGAGGATGCAATTGAACTTAGTTTTAAACATGTTATCATCTGATATGTCACTGTAAATTGATCCAGTCACCAACGGAGACACTTGTTTTTACATGCCAACAGTCAATGTGACCCTAACTCTATCACCTCTATCAATTGCATAGAATAATGAGTGTCTCTCACTGCACCAGGACAGAGGGCGCTATTCACTCAAAGGTACGTTGCAACGTTGAGTTGAGGTGAGATGAGGGGAGTTTAGGTGAGAAGAACATTTCATCTTACCAATTTAGCTATACATTGTGCTGGGACAAACCTGGTGAGTTTGCTAACCCAGGAAAGCTCGCTAGGTTTGTTCTTGTACAACATATAACTAAATTAGTGAGCTGAAATCTTTATCTCTCTTCACCTCAACACACCTTTTTGTTGAAAAAGCACAGAAATAATGTATCGGTGTTGGACGTTGAGCATGACTATGCACAGACAACTAATGGTTTTAAAAGCACACAGACAGTTCAAAACCCAAAGTATAAACTTACTAATAGCTCTGCAACTCATATTGCAAACATTCCAATTCATTGCAAACATTACCCCACTGCCAAGAAGATCTCTCCTTCTTAACTTTCTTCCTCTAAGAAGTTGTTAAGAGAGGAAGACATACTGGATAATGGTGGTGTGAACTGTGTCACTTAAAGCAATGAATATATAGCTTTCCTTTGACTTTATGGAACATCATTAAATTGAACTTTTTCTCATCAAGCACCGTTATACTTTTGCATATTCTTTTGCATGTTTAACTTATTTCCCCATGTTGGTGGCATGCAAAAATTAGGGTCTCTTTCACAGAAAGCGGCCATCCCGAGGCCAACCCGAGGCAGACAAGACCAGCGAGACTCTGCTTTGATTGGCTGTCAGCATGCACCACAAGTGGGTGGAGTGAACATTGTTGCCCTATGCTTCCACAGACTTAATATTGGGGTCAACATAATGTTTTACTGGCCTGTCGGTAAAATACTAGCTGGGTGGCAACCCTAGTAACACTACTAAAGAGATACATGTCAGGTTTACTCTGTATGGGTGGGTTTTTCAATTTTTACATCTATTAAACCCTTCATGTCAAAAATGAAATGCTTAAACGAGAGTATCAAAACCAATAGTGTTTGTCACAGGCAGTAATATGGTAGCTGTAATTCATTATCACAGTGATCATATCCCCCAAAATGCTCCCTCAAGTATGCCTCATTTTGAGGCTAAGTCTTCACCTGCTGCTCTGACAGAAAAAGTCATATACCTCTGGATGGTCCTTCTTTCAGATTTATTTGTCCATCCTCTTTGAGCAAGTGGTTAAAGGGATAGTTCATCGTCTGACCGACTGCTGCCATGCTTCCATAGGAAGCAGACAGCCAACTGGTCGGCGACTGGCTCTCTCTGGTAGCGCAGAAAGAGACCCTCGTTTTTGCATGAGATCAGCAGGGTGACCTTAACTAGGTCCCCCTGCTGATCCCATGCAAAAACAAGGGTCTCTCGCTGTGACCCTCGGATTCAGCTGTCAGAGCGGGGCGAGACAAACGTCAGCACGCGACAGCCGGGAACTGCTGTGTCTCACATGTGAGACACAGCAGTTAGTAAACCCGCGTGTATCTATTAAGGAAGCAAGTGTTAAACAATGTTTAATTTTCGTGGATAATGAACAAAAAAAATAAAAATAGGGCCACTTTAAGTCTAGGATAAAAGATAATGGCAGATTACCAGTTTTTATGCATTTTAATTGTAAATTGTATTATTTTTGTGTAGAAGTTTTAGCTTTTGTCTGAAAAAATTACAATGGTTCATTTTCCAAAAAGGGGACAGCTTTTTTTTGAAGCCAAAGTGGTGGAAAGCATTTAAATAACTGCAGTGGTGTATCTTGGTGTTGTGGTGCCCTAGGCAGACAAAATTCGGGCACCCCCCACCAACATTGCACACCTACAAAATGCCCCATCACCCACATTGCACACACATTAAATGCACAATCACCCCATTACATGCCCCATCACCCACATTGCATACACACTAAATGCCTTATCACCCCTATTACATGCCACCATTACCCTCATTTCATACCCCCACCATGTCCATGACATGCCCCCATCACCCCGATTAATTGGAGGAGTTAAGCTTGCTAAACGGTGGGGGAGGGAGCGAAAATGTTTGAAGCATCAGAAGTGTGCTTTAACACCCTCTGGCAAAGTGCCCCCTCTGGCAAAGTGCCGCCCTAGGCGAGTGCCTTGTTTGCCTTGTGGAAGATACACTGCTATATAACTGACAGGTCTATCTTTATTTTTTGGTGCAAAAGAACATTTACAAAGATCAGTCAGCGGTATTGAGCAATCCCATTTATTTTCATAAGGTAGTCCAGTCTTGTGAATATTTACAAAATTAATGTTGCTTAAGTGGCCACATTTCAATTATGAAAGCAGCTAGCGTGAAAGCCACTGTACATTACCAATTGCAAATCACAATTATTTCATGTGAAATGGATGAATCAAAGTCCATTTTGTTATGGAGGGCCACTTTAATTAAATGTTCTCATTCAAGGTCATAAATCAGATATTAATAGACTGTGATGCTATTAAGCAATCTTTAATTTAAATTGTCATTTGGTGGAAATAAGCATGTCATCCTCTTAAAGGTGTAGTGGACTAATCTAATTCAACAAAGCATTAAGGATACTGTATGAAAAAAGCACCTGTCATTCACTGTGAATTGATTAGGATGTGGAAGTCTAGTGTTTTATGGGTTAAAGCCCATGACTTAATACAGAATACAGAAAATGCTCAGCTTGCAAAATAATCCACAGTAGCAGGTCCAGGTAGATGAAAAAAGCCTATTTTAATTTATTTTGGCACATTGGGAAAAAGACACCAAACCCTCCAGTGGTACAGCAAAAGTCTCACGCATTTCGCGCTTTTACTAGGCGCTTACTCATAGACTTGAGTATAAGGCTTTAGTTTTACCTAATGTACCAAAAATAAATTAATAGTTTTTGTTTCATCTACTTGGACCTGCTACAGTGAATTATTTTGCAACTCACCTTTTATCCCCGGAGTCAGAGGCCTGGTGCCTGGTGCCATTGTGAAACTCAGCAAACACTATCTATGATCAACTGAGAATCCTGTTCTCATACTCCACATCTCTTTATTGTAAATAGAATTGAATTCCAACATCATTAAGGGTAAACTGGACAAGTTTTTTTCCAGTCAGTTTTGGCGCAAATCCTTTCTACGTTCAGCCATTTTACAACTCTCAGCATTTGTCCATTGTCAGCAATTCTTGGTTGAGGTATTTGCAACACTAGATGTGGCCGTGGAGCTGGCACCGATTGCAGGTCTTTCCCATCTTCCTTTGTTGAACAAGATTGACCTAACCCCAGACCAGATTGGGCTAGTTTCAATGGCAGGCATTAAAATGAACGTGGCGTTAGAAATGATTCAATGCCTAATACCACTAATACCACTAATGCGTGAGATAAAATGATTAACCCATCTGCTAAATAATTACTGCAAACCGTTAAAATAAACCCTATAGTTCTTTACCACACCTGTTAAACAGCTGCTATTGTTGTAATTACAACACAAACAGTCATTCATTGAAGACTGGTAAAAGCTAAATATAATCATACATTTTGACCTGTTAACTTGTCTCAAGAAAGCAACAGCCTAATGTGCATCAGTTGCTTAACACAGCCGATGTATGCACATCAACCCTCCCAGTGCTGTAAGGAACACAAACAATGCTCCTTACAACACTGATATCATAAACCTTAATTTAAAAAAAAAAAGTTGGGTGATTGTTTTTACATTGTTACACGACATCTTTTATAGGTATGATTTTCCTCAAGGAGCACTCTTTGTGTGCCATGGGGGTGGCCAGTGATTTTCACTGCCGAGCCTTATGGCATTCAAAGGAGGTGTTTTTTTCTTCAGGTTTTTTTATTTTATTGATTCATATCCTCCCTACTTGTGCAAGGTAAAGGTAGGGGTTGTAGGTAGGGTAGTTTTAGGAAATTTGATTTATTTTATTAACACCTTCGCGACAAAGGACGTGCCAGGCTGGATGTAATTATTTATTTATGTTTCCAAGGTAATGCACCAGTCCCTGAAAACAGGGGGGAACTTAAAATGTTATATATTTAGGGACCATGGGCACTGAGCTTCCCCCTGGTCTCACAGGGGCCAATAATTGTAATTATTTATGCAGCCAGGGGAAGCCCCTAGCCCTGGCCTTTAATCATACGCCCTTTATGGATATTAGTTTGGAAGAGACAAAGCCCTACAGCTCCCTCAACCCCATTCCAGGGATGAATAGGAAAGAAATGAAACTTCCAAACTGCTGAGCACCACAGGCAGATACAATCTTGCAATATATGACTCTGTTTCATTTGTTCTGAAAAATAATGAAACTGTGTCAAAAGGGCATCATTGTCTATTCTTACCTTAGGTGCAGAAAGAGCTATAGCTCTGTTGGACCATGTTATGACACAAGATGCATTGGAACTGTGTTCGTTGTAGTGCTTTTTCATATAGGTCAGCTTTAATTGTGAAGTAGGAAGAACCAGCAGGATACTAGATCAATGCAGTATTCAATGCATAGAATGTGTATGTCTCATAGACATACAAAGTTTATGCACAATACTGCCTGCTCACAGAGTAGTGCACTGAGTATAGGGAGCAGAAAAGCTCCCTGAATTTGTCAGGACAGGATCCTAAAAAACAGAACAGTCCTAGCATTTATTGGACTGTTGGAAACTATGTCTATGTGAAAGGGGGGCAGAGTTAAAGATCATAATCTAATGCCACAAAATGCCACCCAAAAAAATGTTAGGGAGTTGAATACCCCTTAAAAAAATGGAGGTAGCTGGATTCACCCATTTGTATTTTCAAATGTTTCATTTTTTACAACCACTCAGTACATCACCGACAGCAAAACCTTTAACTTTTTTTTTTTTTTTTTATCAAATTGTTTGAAGCCCCTGAACGTGCTTACATGTAAGTATCTTACTAATATAAAACTGTCATTCTAACAATAAATTGCCATATATCATCAGCATGGGCATAGTAAAGACGAGAATATATTTTTAGAGAAGCGCTGTATTAAGTTAAATTACTTTATTTTTATTCCCTGCACTTCATACCTCCTAAAAACTGCACAAAAAGTATAATGAACTATTGTTGTTGCCATAACAACAGTCTTGCCTATCTTCAAATGCACCAAGATGACTGAAACCACACCCCTCTGCATTCCAAACAATTGAAAGGTCTGAGCTAAACAGAGAGTGGTTGATAGTAAAGGTTAATGATTGCACTTTCTCAGAGGGGAGCATGGAAACTGCTGCAAAGGAAGTCAGTCAGCCTCATGCATACTCCCACACTAATGTCACAACGTTTACAGACCCCTGTAAAATAACTTCCAGTGTAAAACTACAGGAGAACTATAGTGTGATAAATAGAAACATAGAATGTGTCAGCACATAAGAACCCTTTAGACCATCTAGTCTGCCCAGTATTCTGAATACCATTAGTCCCTGGCCTTATCTAAAATAGCCCTATGTATGCCTATCCCATTCATGCTTAAACTGTTTCTCTGTATTAACCTCTACTACTTCTGCTGGCAGGCTATTTCATGCATGCACTACCCTCTCAGTAAAGTAATATTTCCTTATATTACTTTTCAAACATTTCCCCTCTAATTTAACACTATGTCCTCTTGTTGTGGTATTGTTTCATTCAAAAATACTCTCCTCCTTTATCTATGTTTATATGGGTTTATTTACTTTATGCATTTAAATGTTGCTAACATATCCCCTCTGTCTCATCTTTCCTCTCATAAAACTAGCCTTCTCTTCTACTGATGATCTTTCATAATTGTAGAATTGATTAAAGAAAATTTCATGCCTGCAAAATCCCATCCAAAATATTTTCCACTTGTCTTTGTCAAAAATATAAAAATAAAAACTTTTATGTGGCAATTTGTTTGTTTTTTGTGACAATATCCTGGTAACCACTAAACATTTAATTTTATAAGTAAAAATAATCCCTTTGCATAAACAACATATTATTGTTACCATCAGTATTGTTTTAGGTGACAGCTTCAGTCACTAACAAGGATTTCCTCATATTATTATTTGATTACTGATTGCAATATGTTTGGACAACTAGTCAAGGGACAGGATTAACACCGATCTTAATTAATAATATCCTTTGTCTCTCTATCATGAGATCATTTGAGAGTCCTCTAAAAAAAAAGTGGTGAGAAATGTTATTAGTTTATTGTCTGGCACAACAAACACAAAGAATAAAGAGGTATTCAGTGTTGGGAAAGCCAATAAAAGAGCTATAATTTAATACATCATTTGAGCCTTTGGTGGTATTCACTCTGCTAAGTATTTCCAGGTGTTTTGAGTGTGAACATTTGAACAACTAAAAAAAACAACAACAACACAGATGTCAAAGCCATAATTAATCACAACAGTTTAACGACTATGCGGAATTTTCAGTAGAAAACAAAATCTCTCAGAATGGAAATCACCATGCAAATTGCCTTTCTTTGTTTCATAACTGATAAATGTGCCCCAGCTCCGTAAAGATTCTGACAACACATAAGCAATAAAAACAAAAAAAAATCTTTCATTACAATGCACCTTTGTTGCAGTTGTACTTGTTCTTTAATACATAGCTGTCAAAATCCGAGCCGAAATTCTGTGGAATAACCTACCCCCCCCCCCCCCCCCCTCTGTTGAAATCCTTGCTCAGAGATTATACAAGCTAACCCTTACTGGAATAGAGAGTGGTTTCGGTAAATCACACCCTCTCTTACAAAATACAAAGTTTAACTCAGTGTAAAGAGCTGGTCTTGTTTACATTTACTTTGAAGGTTGCTGACCCTACATTGAATTCAATGCACTCAGTAGGATTAAGGATAAACTATTTATTCTCTATTGGCTCACCTCGCCCCGATAGTTTTCTTTGGAAGCAGTGTGAGTATTCTGCCAATTAAAATCACTCAGGCATTTTGGATCTAAGTAGGAAGAAATGAGGAAAAACATATGAGAACACAGCTTAACGTCTAAGGCTTGTCAATAACATATTAACTGCTCTAAACCAGCACACCTTGCCATAATCCTTTTAAACTGCTACAGCGAACATGATCATAAGGCATATTACAGAATGCAAATTGAGCGGATTTCATTATTGCCTTTCAAATGCAATTTAAAGGGGCAGTACCACCTAGCGTATTTTCTGTATGTTGTACTTTTTTTTTTTTTTTTATATATATGTGAAAGGAATATATTTTTATTTTAATACAATTTACACTTCTGAAATCTGACAATGGAAATGATTTCACTGTGGTCTTAAAATTCACTGGCATCCAATGAGGAGGTGTTGAAGGAATAGGCGGGACTGCTGTTATAACAAGAGCAATAAACGTTTTACACTTTACTTGCAGTTTTTACGAGATAGAAAGAGTTGATATCAGAGAAACAGAGAGAAAATATCTTTTTAATTTACGGTCATTAATTAATTATTTTTCTTTAAAACATAAATAAATAAATAATTCATGATTCATGTGGAACTGTCCCTTTAAAGGGATTCTATCAATTAAAGTGACACTCCCACCAAAAAATTGTATTTTTGTATTGTTGAATTCAGATATGTCTTTTGTTTTTGTTATGTGACTGTATTTAATAAAATATGTAACTAAACAAGTGTGATTGGTGTAGACATTTTGTGAAATATAGTGTTTTTGGGTGCCACTCCCTGATGCTTTACAGCACAAATTTGTCACTTTGGGGCTGGAGACACAGAATGCAGTCTTTAAGTCAGAATTCTGATCATAGACTTGCACTGAATGGGAGGGCAATGTAACTATTACACTACAAGGGGCAGAGTTAGGATCCTGTTTGAACAGGTCAATCTCCTCTCTTTGTGTTGGAAGGCAGGTAAAAAAAAAGTTGTACAAAGCCGCCTAGTTCTGCTAACTCTGATAAACAGGAGACAGTAAGAGATCAGGGGAGCATTTTATGACATCATCATGCAGGCTTTGGCAACAATTTTAAATTGAGACTGTTTGGAATATTTTGGATGATGTTGCATCATGGGAATTATTCACTAAATGGAGCCAGGAGATAAACACCTAATTTTATTTTTCCTCTCATAAGCAATGAATTCAAGCATATAAAAAAACAGTGGCAAATGATTTACATATGTGTTTGTTTTAAATGACTAGGTTATCTATTTACATCTTATGTAAGTGGTAGTGTGGTATAAGCATTGTTTATATGGTGAAAGACGACCTGCACACTTTGTTAGCAAGCAGGTGAGTAAGATAAATATGTTTTCTAAATTCTCACTATGGCATTACCATGTTGCTTCATGTGTAAATGACACACTTCCAACTGAAAGTAAGCATTGCTAAGATCTAACATTTGAACAAATAATGCATTTTATTTAACGTGTTTACTTCAATTGTTTGATGGAATGGATTATTTACCTTTAACCCCTTCATGACGCTAGGTGCTTGCGTCCCAAACGACACAAGCACCAAAACGTCACAAATTGTTCCTGGCCACCGATCACAAGGTGATCGGTAGCCAGGAACACTCTGGCAGAGACCCGATCAGGGTCTTAATAGACCCTGTGGGTCCCTGCCAAAATATCGCGAGACCTCCGGACGTCACGTGTGACGTCACGGAGGCGTGCCCGAACCCGGAAGTTCGGGCACGGCGCGATTTAGAGAAATGTAGCCGGTGCTCGCTTTGAGCTCAAAGTGGCCTCAGATGACAGGTGGGATCCCGCTGCAAGTGCCTGCAGCGGGATCCGAAAACAGCTCATCGAGGGGAGCCGCGATGAGCTGTTTAACAAAGGACGTACTATGCCGTCCTAACGACTTTAAGGCATTTAAAGTCGGGACGGCAAAGTACGTCCTAACGTCACGAAGGGGTTAAAACATTCTTTTCGCTGTTTCTTACAAGGATCGCCGTCTGTTCAGAGCACACAAGCCCCATAAATAACACTGAGTAATGGGTGTGCACCGGACTGGCAGCACACCTGTCACCCAGTGGCACAATACAGCTCTGTATAAAACAGCAAATTACATTCAATTACAAAACATTGCGTATACTGTGAATGAAGAAAATATGTTTTAAAACATGTCTGTGGAATCTCCTGCTTATTACATCACCATGTGGCTTCATATGCAAATTACATATTTCTCATTGAAAAAAAGTGCATTTGCATAGCAAGCCCCAGCTGATATCATCAGCTGTAGACACCACAGACATGGTTTTTAAAACATTGTTTTCTTTCATTGTATGCCTTTTGCTTGCAATTCTCATTTGTCATAGGTCATTCTTACATTCACAATACAATCAATGTTGTAGATTTCAGAGCCCCTTTAATGCACTGTCCAAAAAAATTCTGATTCTGTATAATTTGTAGTAATAAATTCTATTGGTTGGGTGCATGGTTTGTGATGTTATCTTGGTTAATTCTTGTTTATTTTGTTGAAATCTATCTTGGTCTGTGGGCATGCCATTTATTATTTGTTTTTTTATTATTTATTGGTGTTGTATATAGCTTGTTCCAAAGAAAGACAGACTGTGGAGTTAGATGCATCTTCAGTGTGTATAATTCTCAATTGTTCCAGATCTCTCTGGACAGTCCATTATTTAACATTCTCACACAAGCACAAGAGACTTTTGAGGGGTTGTCACAACCTCACACTCCTAAAGTTGAAACCATTTATTCCTTTCTGGGGATTTTTAGCTTTCCCAGTTCTGGGAAAGTTCTGGTCAGTTGAGTCCACACTGTACTGTAATTCAAATCAGAGAAAGTTCAGTGAAGTCAGTTTTTCCCTGAACTACCTCAGGGTATCTCTCAATTCAGATAGAGGCAGGGCACGTCCTAGTGATTACAATTGAACTTACAACTAAACTGCAACAAACATCCATTACTAGTGGAAAACGTCTCCAACCTGCTTACCTTTTGAACTCACAATTATTATTATTATTATTATTAAAGCCTTTTTATTAAAGTGCACTTGTTAGTTCAATTTTAATGAATAGTCTCCAGGTAGGATTGCCACCTATTCTTTAAAAATAAAAACTGGCTTTGATATTGCCTCTGTAGATTAACACTGGCCTCAAGCCAATTGTTGACTGTCCTTCCTAAAGGCTCGTAATATGACCCCAAATTAGGATTCAGTAATTTTTTCTGACTACCTAATTAGTCTTTAGATCTCAGGTTTCTCATTAATATTTTAGAAAGAGAAAACAAGTTTATGTCATTCTATCCCTAAATATATCTCTATTTGTAGAAGACGGATACATGTAAAAGTCAAGGGTTCTTTCTAATTGTTTTTTTTTTTTTTATTATTAATTGTGTTAATATCTGTACACAATATGATTTGAAATCGAAAGTTACATTTAGTTTAATCAAGAAAGCAAGCATGTATTTATCCCCACCAAATCTATTCTGCATAATTGTCAAATGAATTACATCACATAATCTATTTTTAAAGAATCTCATTGATGGTTACTTAAATAAACTATTGTGTTACAATGCATTATACTTAGCTGTAAACATTGTTTTTACTGTGCAGGAAGCGGATTCAATTAATTGAAAACAATCTTTACATTGTGTTAGCAAAACTGCAGGAAAATGCTTAATTAGGAGAAAAATGTGTTTAAAATGGAGGAGTCTCCTGTTTATGACATCATCAGTGGCCTGACATGCAAATGAACTGCTTTTCAATGGGAAATGTGTAATTTTCAAATCAGGCTACAGGTGGTAAACTGGAGACTCGACAGACACATCTAAACCATATTTTTCTCCTAATTTAGGCATCTTCTGGCAATTTTTCTAACATAATGTATAGATCAATAAAAATGTTAATTACTTGAATTTACAGTAAAAACAATGTTTAGGTATTACAGTCCCTTTAAATGTCCTTGGCTCACAGTGCCTCTATTTTTCATCAAGGTTTAAAATAATACATGCTGAGCATTCAAAATAAAAGGGATACATTACAGGAATAAACATTGCTTATAAGAACACAAATCCAAAAAATGCCCAATGGTACTATAGGGGCATCACTCCCTTCCAGGGCTTCATATTCGACCATAGCAGCATTACCCTGTCACTCAGTGTATGTTGATGTGGACTCCTTCCTACATAGTTCATTTATGTGTTAGCGGAATGTGCCCAGCCTCATTTAATGCATTTTATTATCGGTTTTAAGATCTATTTAAACAGACTTGTTTATTTGCTGAACTTCCACTTGATGATTTCTACTGCCCTGCTCAATGCGTACACTTTTCTTATTGCAATTAAATGCTGCTTCACATGCTAGTATTGTGAGTATAACCACTCCCCATACTCTTTATTCATTGGTACAGGTATACTGAACTATATATTAAAATGTTTTATTCTAGTTAATTAAATCCTCTATATACATTCATATGTATTCCTATATACTACAGTACATTTCTTAATGCAGTGTTCTACTGTCATTGGGTGTTTTGTGGGTTTGGGTTCTCATCTTTGTGCAGGTGTAACAACTCTTTGTATTTTTTTTGTCTATAATTTATTTTGTGCATTAACTGCTTTACCCATTTTACCCATTTCTGTTGGCCACTCCTTAAAGCTCCTGTTTAAAAAATATATATTTTTATAAATATTTAGAAAAGTAACGAATGCAGTGTTTGAATGTGGTGTGGTGTTTTAAACAGGTTTTGACACCCGATTGTGGCTTGATTTGCAAATGAACTACTCTGAATGTAAACAGTTTAATTGACATACCAAGCTGGGTAATAGAATGAACAGGATACACCAATAACATATTAAAAACCTTTTTTTTACCTCCTAATATTTGCATTTGCTTGCTATTCTGTTAACATTATTTATAGCTCATTTATGATATTTTTGTTTTATTCTCTACATTCACAGCATATATTATGTTTAGGTAATGTATTTTAATTTGGCCTTCTCCATCCGTAAACCCTAAAAATGTGTGTTGAGCGCCCTTGAAGTTTTTAAACTGTTTCTCTGATAAGGGTTGCTAATGTTTATTACTAATTTAGACAAAGATCTTTAATACTTTACTGGAAATTTGTAACACAATGCTTGTCAAATAAATACAGGCTTATCTTTCCAGCACAAACAACTTTCCACATCCAACTTTGTTAGCTCTTGTAATTCGGCCTGTAGACAAAGCTGTCCGTCTAAGCTTTTAACCCATTTTATTGATTTATAATTTGAAGTCTGTGTATGTCGCCCACAGAAAAATTAATGTTTTACCCTCCCCAAAAACTCACAGCCAATTTGAATAGCTGTTGTTATTCCTACTTTTATAGTCCTTTTGTAGAAAGGAAGAATGCATTAAATATACATTTTCCAATTATCTAACCAACAAAAGCTACTTAATGGACAACTAAACTTTATTTTTCACTTGTGCTTCTAATAGAAAAAAACACAAATGAAAAAGTGGTGTATTTAGTATGATGATAAACTATCATAGTATATGTTTATCCTTCCATGGGAAGCAAGTTGCCAGGTCTGGTCGGCTCAAAAGAGACCATCATTTTTGCATGGGATTAGCAGAGAGGACCTTAGATCGCAGAGAGAGACTCCAGCATTGCAAACCACAATCTGATTGGCTGTGCGCACACTGACAGTGTTAATGCACTAGTCTCCAGATCTGCTGTGTCTCAGTAGTGAGACCCTGCTGGAAATACACCTATGTGCATCTATTATGATGCATGTCCGGTTTACTAAAAAAAAAGTTTAATTGACCTTTAAAGGGATTCAGTTATCTAGATCTTAGGGGTTATTATTAAAAATAAATTCTGTGGCAAATTTCTAAAAGTGGAGCAATCAGTATGGAAACCAATGAAATGTTCCTGCTGTTAAAATATATATGATTAACTATATAGAGTATGTAGTCTATTAAAGAAAGAGAAAAAGGAGAAAGGCAAGGAATAGGCCCCGATACCTCTCCCAACTTTGTAATACATGTATAGGTGTCTATGCTCTTATTTCTTTTTCAATATAAAACAAAAAACATAAATAACAATAGAAAGATGGGGAAAAAAAGAAAAGAAAATAAAAGGAAAAGAGGAAATGAAAGAAGGCAAAAGAAAAGCACAAAGATGTTCTCATAACACACGAAAGCAAAGGAAACACCTGTCTAATTTTAGTATGTGTTGCAGAGGCTGAGTGTAAAAAAAAAAAAAATGTTCCTGCTGTTAAGACCACTTTAAAAACTTTGCCCCTGACTAATATATTGTAAATAACCACTATTGTGAAAGCCAGTGGCACACCATTGCCGTCCCCTGAATTTCACATTGCTAAACTCCCGCCAAAATTGTGCTGCATGGTGATCGTGAGGTCACGTGATGTCATTGTGCAATATCACATGACACAGCACAGGCTGTGTGAGCTGCTGCTCATTACAGCCTGCATTGCAAAGTGAGTTTGGGGGCAATTCCTGAGTGCTAAGTTGTTTCTGGGGCAAGTTCTGAGTATAACGTGGGTTTTGGGGCAAGACCGGAGTGCAAAATGGGTTTTGGGACAATTCCTGAGTGCAAAGTAGGTTTTGAGGCAAGTCCTGAGTGCAAACTTGGGCAATTCCTGAGTGTAAAGTAGGGTCTGTTGCAATTCCTGAGGAGTTCAAAGTGGGTTATAGTGCCTTTCCTGAGTGCAAAGTGAGTTTTGGGGCATGTAACGTGGGTGCAATATAAGTTGAGATGTGTGACCTATGATCTATGCCTGTAATTTAGGGTTTACATTCATTATTTGAGTCAATGCTAAGTTTGCACGTCATTTTCAGTTGACTTGTAGCTGCAATGCTATGTTTCATTTGTGTTATTTATTTAATCTATACCTGTAAATACATGGTCCGTATATCTTATTCATTTGATATATATGTCCATATGATGTTTATTTGATTTACACCAAAACTAGAGTATTTGTATGTGTTATGCAGTTGGATTATATACATCTGCTATACTGGTTTTACATGTGTTATTCATAAATTACTTGTTACAGGAATTTTTTCCTATAATTTTTTGTTGATGTTTCGGTGACTAGTGCTGGTGGGAAGGCACAGGGCACCTGAACACCTGAGACAAGTCCTGTCTATGAGGCTATACAAGAGGCCACATAGTTTAGTAGTTATATTGTCTCTCTGTGTGTTTGATGTAAAAAGTCATGTCCTACTTGCCAAGAAAAGCAGTAGTGAATTGTGAATAAAAGGCGCTCTGATTTATATGAAAGGCACAGCGGGCACTCCGATGGTGCACCCCCCCTGTACACCAGCAATCTTTAATACTTAGTGCAAAGAAAAAACATATGGGTGCGCAAACATGTAACAAAAGCACTTAATAGAATAGGACTTGTTTGGACGACAGTACATAAAAAAAATAAAAAGCAGAAACAAGTGGATACAACATAATGTGGATAGTGGTTTCAAATATTGGTATATTCATTCCCCCATTTGAATAACACTCACTGGGATCTGAGCCAAAATTCCGCAGGTCATAGGGTGACAGCACCAATCACTATACGCCGATTGACCTCTGACCCCCCCCCCCCAGCCATATATTCCAGCATTGCACGTTCCAGTGGAGAGATATTGTTAATCTTGATATCACCTTGTGGCTTAAAGGACAACTGTAGCAAAAAATTAAGTCTAATTAAAGGATTGCATTAAGTGTAGGCATTTTATATAGAAATGCTTTAATGAAAGAATAAAACTAACTTATTGAGCCATGTTTACTCCATATAGCTTGACCAGGAGGCAGACATTTTGTTTAGAATCTTTGGTCAGATGGGTCAGATCTTTCTTTATCTGAACCAAGGTGAGTGAAGATCTCACCCAAGATGCAAAACAAGATATGGAGTAAAGTAGGCTCAATAAGGATCTTTATTTGTATTCTTCCATTAAAGGTTTTCTTTATAAATCATTTACACTTGATACAATCTTTCAATTAAACATAAGTTCATATTTTGCTACAGTTGTCCTTTAATGTGCAAATTAACTACTTACATTGGAAATGTATAGTTTGCATTTAATCATACTCACATGAGCATTTAGAAACATATGTTTAGACCAAATACAGGTATTATAAATGAACTACTAATAGATATGATCATAATGAGTTAAGGGGGATTGAGGTGACATGAACATTTCATCTCACCAATTTAGCTATTTTTTGTGCAGGGACAATTGTAGAAAGCAATATTTCTTTAGTGTTTTTTTAATCCTGGATGCCACCTGCTGGCCCAGAAGCACTGAGCCTCTGGAGATGCTGAAGGATGTGCTCTGTTTACTTCAGGATAAGTGGGGAATTGACTTACAATGCGGAGACTTTAGAGCCCTCATTTTATGATGACTAGAAGTTCAGCTTAAGGTAGTGTGATTGGCAGTTTAAGGTGGGATACAGGTTAGGACTTATGTTTATATAGGCCCTTGGTCTCCATTTTCCTTAAACATTCCCCTGTGAAGATGCCATTTGGTAACTACACCCTTAGTGGTGAGATTATAAAAATAATTCACCCTTCATAGTAATATGGAATTAAAAGGCAACCCTGTAGCCCACATTTGTGTCCTTGAATGAGATAGAGGTTGACCTGTGGAAATCCTTGTAAACTATTGCAAATGCAAAAGATGTAAATGCATCCAAATTAAAACAAACCATTCTATAGCTTGAGTATCCCTTATCCAAAAATCTGTTATCTGAAATTATCTGTTATCTAAAAAGAAATGTGGATTTTGCCACAAGTTGCAAATTCTACAATCCTGTCAGAATGCACACACACACCAGTTATTCATTGTCCAGCCCCCATAACCTGCAATATATAGATTCCCCCACACAAAGGGTAATACAATGGCGTATGTGCCTGACAAGCCATCGGCAAGTTCCCAACAATGCCTCCCATCACAGCTACATCACAGTAAAAGTATTTGCATCGATACTAATGTATTTCATGAGTGCTGAGAGGCTTTCATATATCTTTTTGGTAAAAAAAAAAAAATCAGTTTTCCAAAATGAACCATTTTTCAAAATACTTCTTGTCCCAAGCATTTTGGTAAGGGATACTCAACCTGTGTTTATATGACCTGAAGGTTCTTAACTTGAAAAATGCAATGAATTGTTCTCCCTCTTTTTATTTACAGCATCTGTGGAATCCAACACTTGGAGCGAGCTGGGAATCACCTGTCCCTCTTTGACTCTCTCTACTTCTGCATAGTGACTTTCTCAACTGTTGGTTTTGGGGATGTGACACCAAAAATATGGCCATCCAAACTCCTGGTGGTTATCATGATCTGTGTAGCCCTGGTTGTTCTTCCTATTCAGGTATTCTAATGAGTATGTGTCATTAAAATGTATATAACAGTATACACATATTTTATTATGGTATTGGATATAGTGGGTGTTCTTAATAAAAGGTCAATTCTGGAGCAATGTTGTAAAAGTGGATACATCACCATGGAGATCAATAGAACATTCCTATTGATTTAATCACTTAACAATTTTTCCCACTGAGTACCGTTTTTTAAATAAACCAAAATGTTTACAATACACAAATTGTCTTTGAAACTGGGCACCACGGTTGCCCTGAATGCTATAATTTCAGTCCTAAATGATTGAGATCAGAGCCTTGTTAATAACATAAACACATTATAGATGGCCTATTTGATCAGTATCTACCATCATAACCTATCATTTATGAATGTTTATTAACATTTGCTACTTCATTGCATTTTATAGTTTCAGTTGCGTATAAGCTCCTCTTTATAGTCACTGACATGGAACAAGATGGCATCCATTGATGCATGTTTATTCCTTTAGTTTGAGCAGTTGGCCTATTTGTGGATGGAAAGACAAAAGTCAGGTGGAAATTATAGCCGTCATCGAGCACAGACGGAAAAACACGTGGTCTTATGCGTTAGCTCCTTGAAGATCGACCTGCTCATGGATTTCCTAAACGAGTTCTATGCACATCCAAGACTTCAGGTAACTTCATGTAGAGCAATAAATATGATGAGGCTAGCTTGAGTTGAAATCATGTATTCTCCCAATTATAATGGTAATTTATAAGCATTTAACTAATAAAGCTTTGGCATATCATCAAGGATAAAAAAAAATGTACCTCTATACAAGACAATACTATGGCTGCTTCTAAAACCCTGGTATGCCCCCAAAGTTGCTAAAATAAAGAACAATGTACAAATTAAAGATAGACATGAGCTCTGAAAATGATAAAAGCGTAGGAATGGAATGCATTATGTGTAATAAAAAGTTATAATTTAATATAGTAAAAAAGCGTACAGGGTCTATAAATCCTAACAAAAAAGCAACAATCATAAAATCAATTTTGAGTATTTCACAAAAGGCCCCCATATATTGATGATCCTGCGCAATGCTTTACAAATAATAAACTGATGCATTTTGCCGATCAAGCGACTTCTTCACAGGTGAAATACATATAAATCAACCCAGTTCTTCTTTGCGTGAACAAGGATTTCTTTCTGTCCTTTTCCAACGTTTTGCCCTCTATGGCAAATTTAATTTATCCCTGTTCTCATAAAGTAAGTAGATCATAAAATAGACTCTGCTCCTTCCTATTCTTCATTTAATTCATTGGTAATACCTACTGTGATACTGGGAAGATTGTCTTTTGCACTCCGAAGTTATTCGGATATGTGTGAAGTTCGGCCTAATATTTTGCGTTCCTGAATAGCTTTGCCGATACCAGAAAAGGGGGACATATTCATAAAAGTATTATAAAAAAAAGTGTTATTTTTGAACAGTTAATTGCTGAGTTGGAAAGATGGGCAAGTTTGAGAAATCAGCTTATAATTCCTGCTTTTTGCAGTTCACATGTCAGTTCTATCCAACAAGCAGTGTAGATTCCACTGTCCCACCATACTCTGCGTTTCTCCTGATTATCGTGACAGAGTTGAACTCAATCCAGCACTCACCATCACTTTCGGGACATGTGTTAGAGCTGACACTTGACCTCAAAACCATGTCCCATGGGATGTAATGTGACTCACCATCACCATCCCATAGTTTGGTTCTGGCCCATGAGCCAGAAAAGGTTGCCAACCTCTTCCTTGCAGCAAGATTAGTCAAACATGGCCTTCCAGCTTTTGCTAAACAACTGCAGCATAGATACCTAAAACGTGTGCTAAATAATAGCTCTGAAACCTATTTGTTCTTCTCTAGCCATAGTTTATATTAGGGTTGAAAATAATATCTTCTATGGGGCACAGATGTATGGACAATTGGATCAGTATATTATAAATTACATATCACATGTGTCTAGTATGTTGCATATCTATAGCATGTATATCACATTACCATCACTGACCCATTTCCCCTGAAAAAGTTAGAGGGACACTACCACTTACACAAGATGTAACTTGATTACCTGTGCATTTAAAACAAGCACATATATATTTTTTTCTCTATGTTTGAATCAATTGCATACAAAAGTAAAAAAAAAAATTAGGTGTCTGTCCATTTTGTTTATTTTACCCATGATGCAACATTCTCCAAAATTTCCAGCAGTTTCACTTTACTACTGTGGCCAGAGCCTGCATGATTAAGTCATAAGATACACCCCTGTTCTCTTACTGGCTCCTGTGTATCATAGTGGGCAGGACCAGGTTGCGGTGTACAACTTTGTTTACCTGTCTTCCAACACAACGATAGGAGATTGACCTGATCAAACAGGATCATAACTCCGTCCGATGTGATGTAATAGTTACATTACCCTCTCATTCAATGCAAGTCTATGATCAGAATTCCTACTTATAGTCTACATTCTGTTTCCCCAGCACCAAAGTGAGATACTAGTGCTCTAAAATCACTAGGGGGTGGCACACAAAAACACCATGTTTCTCAAAATGAGAGTGCCCAGTCACACTTGTTTAGTAAAATATTTCATAAAATAAACTCACAAAACAAAAACAAAGAACATATCTGAAATCACCAATGCAAAATAAAAATATATACCCTTTTCATTTTTTTGGTGGGAGTGTCCCTTTAACTTCCTTATACTGTGCACTTGAGCAAAGTTTGTTATAGAGTGGGACTGTAGCTAAAGCCAGGAAACTCTTAAATTAGAAAATCAAACCATTAATGCACCCCAGTATTTTATTGAGATTGTAGTGTGTGCATTGTTTTAGACTTATGTCATAAAACAGAGTGCTAGGTAAAGATTTTGCAACTTGTGAAATGTATGTCTTTATATCCTACAGGATTATTATGTTGTAATATTGTGTCCCACCGAGATGGACGTACAGGTTAGACGTGTTCTTCAGATCCCTATGTGGTCACAAAGAGTTATCTACCTGCAAGGATCAGCCCTCAAAGACCAGGACCTGCTAAGAGCAAAGTAAGAAAACATTTGCCTACAAGGTGTTTAAAGAGTCAGTTCCATCTCAGTTCCAGTGTCAAATGAGAATCCTAGCTGTCTCATCCCTTTATATCTCCTTATTGACTGAATTTTGGGGACCCCGTAAAAGATATTTTTAACATAGGATAATTATAATTTGTTTTAAAGTAAAATAAGTGCATTTTACATGCATTAGATATGTGAACAACAGAAAGAAGACAAGCTAGGTACAAATGCCTCTCCAACTGTTTATTTAGTCGACATGGTTCTAATGATTGTTTATTAAAGGATGTCTGAAATGTCTGGCATGTGTGAAACAAAACGATTCCATGGTCTATAGAGGGTCCAGACATTGTGGAAATTTGCTTGGCAGGTTGCATTAAACATATGTGTGTGAATTTATTAATACACAGAGAGCAGAGTTTACAAAACATCATTAAATATGAATTCCATTGCTTAGAAGACAGATGAAAGTCTTTAAAAAAATGAAAGTCTCATAAACAAACTGTAATTAGAGTACACTGCTGTGGATCTTTAAAAACGTGATATATATATATATATATGTTAAGATCAGAACAATCTGCGGAGCTCAGCTTTAAAGGGACTGTCTCACCCAAACATTGTTATTATTGTGAATGTAGAGCATAAAAAATGATTGAAAATGATCTATACATTGTATGAGCAAAATTGCAAGCAAATGCCTAAATTAGGAGAAAAATGTGCTTTAAATGTGTCTGTGGAGTCCCCTGTTTATGACATCAGCTGTGGCACGGTATGGAAATTACACCTTTGCCATGGAAAAGCAGTTCATTTGCATACTGTGCCACAGGTAATGCTATAAACACATTTTAAACACATGTTTTTCTCCTAATTTAGGCATTCGCTTGCAGTATTGCTAACACAATGTATAGATCATTTTCAATCATTGTTTTTGCTGCACATTCACTCTACGGTCAAAACAATGTTTCCCTTTAAGGAAATATATATGTATTTTTCCTCAAATTTCTTTTTTTTTCTCAGGCTGCCTGAGTACTCTTCACTTCAGTCCCGAGAGAATTTTACACACACTGTGAAATACAATAACTCAGCCATTCAGAAACATCACAGGAGGCTAGAACATAGAACCCTACTTTTTTTTGCCCAGCCGCAGATCTTCGCAGCTTGAAAAGCTGTTCCGTTTTATCTTGCAGATTGTTATACATGACATGTAATGAGCCGGATCAAAAGCATCAATGATTCCTAAGCATGCCTGCTCCGTTTCTCCTCTATCTGCCAGACAATATTACCATTAGCTGGTAGGAGTTATGCAGCCGGTTTGCTTCCCTTGGGCCTACAGGGAAAAAATAAATGAAAATGTGAGCCATTCCAAAAAAGAACATTATAATGGTCCATGCGGCATTGAGTTAATTAGAAAGAGTTTGTACTGTCTCCACTGAATTTATGATTGACTTTCATTTTAAACAATATTTTAATTTTCTATTTTTTATTTCTTTGATAGGAGGTTTTTGTATGTCCATTGTCCTTTGTGTTGTGCTTCATTGTTTAATCCTGGATTCCACCTTGGTTTCTGGGCATATTCTTACAAACATTTGCCTTATTTGCTTACAATTCTGGTGGCATGTTTTACCATTGACCACTGCAGGAGGCATCTCCCAAAAATCGCTCTTGTGGATGACATTTTCAACATCCTTTTTGAGCATCACTGCCCTAGTATCACCACAGCTCACAAAATTTAAGATGAATGGCAGAGAAGAGGAAGGAATCACTACAATGTTATAGCTTATTCAGTTGAAAAGTGCAAGGGCCCTTCATCTAAAGTTGGGTTTGGCTAGCAGTGTTTACTACTGGTTCTCAATGAGCTGGCACCCATTAGAACCTATGTAACGTATGTATAAAGCTTTACTGTTTGTTTGTAGCAAAGGTATCAAAGAAGGGACAAAACTCATCCTAGCTCATTTGCCTGTTGGCAATAGACAAAGTTAACGGTGCTGAGGTATATCATTAAAAAAAAGTAAATAAAGTTGCTATTTTCATTTTTTTTTTCATTCTGTCCTGTCCTTGTATTTTTTGAGGCATTTGTTTCTCTGATGGCCATTACAATTTCTCTGGAAAAAGAAACCATTTAAGTAATTGTAGTGATGGAAAAAACCTTCCACTTGAAAGCAGAGGCATTATCAAACCCAAGTATACGCACATTAAATATGCCAGAAAGCAAATGTACACACACTGAATATGCCAGAAGGCCACCACTCCAAGGGATTCTGGGTAGGCATCTGAAAATCCAGTCAACACCGATTACCTGGAAATAAAAACAAGATGATAAATATATGACAATATGATTATATATGGACATGATTTGGTTATTTAGGGGTTCATAGTGCTATATTTAATATAATAGTAATTTAGACATTGTGCGGCAGCACACATAATGTGACACTATATGTGGCTCAATCAATATTAACATTCTGTAATGATCTGGAGAAGGAATACTGTGAATGTGCACACAGATTTGCCACAATGCTTAGCATGCGTGTGGTGCACTAAGCACTGTGGGATGCTGACATCACATTTTGGGTCCTGGTACATGTGTGCAAATCTGTTTAGCTCCCATTCTGGTGGATCTCAACAGTCACTCTGTAACTAAAGAAATGTGATTTGTCTCTAATAGGATTTTTGGTGGACACGTTCCCTTTAAGTGGATTCTTTAACCATGCAGTAGTTATGTCATATCAGACATACTGAGGTTAATAACAGCCATGGAAAATCTCTAAAGAATCTCTGCCACAAACAGATTGCCGAGTCAATTTAGCCGAGAATGGGCAGACATACATGATAGATTAGCATGTAGCATTATATTGACAAAAACGTGACTATGTTTAAATACGTTTATCTCTCTAATTTGCATGTAGACACAAATAGCACGTAGTTACAGATTAATAGCAATAATTAATTAAATGATGTGTGAGTTTGACCAGTAACAACAAAAACTGTAGCAAGAAAGTGACTAATGAATGAGTATATCCTAACTAAAATCTGTTAGTAATAATGGGCAAAACAAGATTAACAGATACATCCAGACTAAGATCAAAATGTAAATGGCAATTCATCCATTATCACTTACAGGGTCTCAGTCATCTAAAATGTGTTTATATTGGGACTGTAGATGATCAAAAAGGACCTACACTCAATAGGAGAAGTACAAATGTTTCTGTGGTGTCTCATGTTTATGACATCAGCTTGTGAATTGACGTGACTTACAGTTCATTTGCATTTCAGGCCACAAGGGGATCTTATAAACAGGAAATATCTCAAGCACATTTTTCTCTTAAAATGTGCTAATTATCCTAATTTCATTTGTTTGCAAACTAATAATTTTGTTATTTTTTTTACCTTCACACCACAAACAAAGGTTAGCTGACAATAGTTCCTATAAGTATAAAAGACATAACTACCAGCTGCTATGTAAAAAAATTTTTTAGAAGTATATAATGGAACTACAGAAAAATATCTGGCCTGGGAATGTTAATAAGATTTTGATCATAACCTTTATGTTTTTATTCTAGGATGGATGATGCGGAGGCTTGTTTTATACTGAGCAGCAGATGTGAAGTAGACAGAACAGCAGCTGTACGTACATTTTTGCTGTATTTTATTTCTTCTATGGATATCTGTGAGCCATAAATAGAAAGAAATCAATGGTTTACACTTACCTATGTAACAGCAGTGGTGAATAGTGAGGGATGGATGATATATCAGAACCACTAATAACCAGGGTTTTTTTGCTGAGGTTTCTAAAGTAAAAGAAAAGTGTCACAGCACATCTAACATAATCATAGGGAAATGAGATATTGGCATGTACACCTTGGTTGTTCCACTGCACAATGGGAGATGATAAAAAAACAAAACAAAGACAATATCAGTGAGTGCCTTGGGGAAAGAGAAGTAGGTGAAAGAAGAACCATAAGGGTTTTACAGGAATAAAATAAATCCAATAAAGTAATATTCAAATGTACTTGTATTTTGTTGAAATTCTTTAAAAATCATAAACAAATCTCAATATTAAGAGTTGCGTCAGAAAATCTTGTGCTATAGACAAAGCCAAGCTTTCAGTTTAGTGGTAATTGTTAGTTTTTTTATTATATTTTCGACCTATTAAAATTATAATTTTTACATTTAATCTATGTCACGTTCCTGCCTGTTTCCTTATTTTGAAATGTCAATGCAATATGGGTTTATTTGAATATTGTTTTATTAGATACATTTTTAATAATTTTTTTTTTTTTATTAATGTAAATCTCTATCACACTATCCATTTGTCCTGGCTGCCTACACTTATCTTCTTTTTGTTTTGGTGTTGTTGGCATAAAAAAACAATTATGCCTGGCAGGTTAGTCCCACTTTAGCAATGAAGAAGCCTGCACATCAAACGTTCATGGATACAACAGTGATTTATTTAAAGTAAACCAAAATAATACATTCAATAAAGCTGTGGTGGGGGGCACTTGACGCATTTCGCGTCCATTTATGTTTAAGATTTTCTAATGCGAAATGCACTGAGAGCTCACTGTCACAACTTTATTGAACATATTATTTTGGTTTTCTTTAAATAAATCCCTTTTATCCATGGATGTTTGATGTGCTACTTTCTTCATTTCTATTCCTTGTTGATCCCGTCTTGTCAGGGGACGCCATGTAAGAATTCTCGTCTGGATTTACACTATGCCTGCATCTACCGCAAGTTTTGAGCCCGACCTGCTTCTTGGCAACTTTTTTCTTCTCCCAATTTAGACAGCCAATGCTGAGAGGTGATGGATTTATATGCACATGGCTGTATATTTAGCCTGGATCTATGTCTGGGATTAGTGACCAAAGAGGAAATCTAATCACCTTTTATGTAACATCCACATTAATGGTCATTTTTAGAACATTATCAAATGTACCCTGCAAAGACTAAAAAAACAAATACAAAATAAATAAATGTGATGCAAATGGAACAGCATTCTGACTTGTATATACTCTACTTAAATGCTTAATTAATGGAATAACATGCTGCTCAATAAACTTATGAATGAAAGAGCTGGATGTGACATTATACCTGGCTTAACTGTGGAAGACAGTGCAAGACTGGCATCCCCAATCCATAACACTTAATGGGGGATTCCCACCCGATCTAGTCTTGGATTCACACTCTGTGACTGCACTGATTACACATGCAAATCACCTGCAGGTTCTAGTGACAGACCAGGAATTAAAATGTGACTTAAAGGGACTCTAGAGACTAAAACATTATTAAAAATGATCAATATATTGTGTTATCAGAACTGCATGGAAATGCATAAATGAAGGTTTAAACATGCCAATGCTGTCTCCTATTTCTAATATCACCTGTGGCTTGATATGCAAATGAACTACTTCCATTGGGAAATGTATAATGTGCACACATCCAGCCACAAGGTGATGCCATGAACAGGAGAAACCATAGTTACATTTACAACATATATGTCTCTTATTTTCTGCTAAAACCATGCATTTGATGATTTTTAATTCTTGACATTCACGGTGTAATCATTTTCCCATCACGGCCCCTTTAACATATCATTCTTGGATGTTTCTGTGCTCAAGACTTGTTTCCTCATTTTTTAAGTCACATTAACTTTATTGACTTTGGAGAGGAAATAAATGATGGTGTCATGCAATTAAACACAAAATTGTATTAACAGCAGACAATACATTTTGAAAGTTTGTTCCAGCCTCATTTAATAGATAATGAGAAAAATATCAACAAATAAAGCATTGTTAAACATATTTCAGGCATTATTGCTTTATGCTAAACAAAATTTGAAGTGGTAATTATATATATTTGTCTAGTGCAATGGGTTTTCTGTGGCATTCACCGCATATGACTGATTTTTATTTAGGACCATCAAACAATACTAAGAGCCTGGGCAGTAAAAGACTTTGCTCCAAATTGCCCTCTGTATGTTCAAATATTGAAGCCGGAGAACAAATTCCACGTCAAATTTGCAGGTAAGAGTTTTAAAAACATCGGTGTTGTGATTAGTGTACCCTGCACAGTCCGCCGAGCTCTACCTCTATCCTGCTTTTCGGCAGGACAGCAGGATTCAGGACTACAATCCTGCGCTCCTGATCGCATTTTCCAGAGAATGGCTACTGCGCATGCACAGTAGCGCTGCCAGCTTCAGTGACAGTGTACCCGAGCATGAATAGTAACCCTGACACTCTAACATCCCAAGCTCAGGAGGAGGCATGTGTAGTGGTGCTGACATTCGATCTCCCAAGCTCTACCCCACGGCATCCTGATTTGGGAAACTTGGTAGGTATGGATAAAGGTTGCCAAAGCAGCCTCTTTTACTGGCCATATTTAAATTTTACATGCTGCTTTTCAGTGTGTTGAAGTCAAATCTGACTGTAAGGAAATTAATTAAATACCGTATATACTCGAGTATAAGCCGACCCGAATATAAGCCGAGGCACCTAATTTTACCACAAAGAACTGAGAAAAAATATTGACTCGAGTATAAGCCTAGGGTGGAAAATGAGGCAGCTACTGGTAAATATTGCCCCCAATATGCCATTTAATATGCCAGGATATTGCCCCAATATGCCAGGATATTGCCCCCAATATGCCAGGATATTGCCCCAATATGCCAGGATATTGCCCCCAATATGCCAGGATATTGCCCCAATATGCCAGGATATTTCCCCCAATATGCCAGGATATTTCCCCCAATATGCCAGGATATTTCCCCCAATATGCCAGGATATTTCCCCCAATATGCCAGGATATTGCCCCCAATATGCCAGGATATTTCCCCCAATATGCCAAGATATTTCCCCCAATATGCCAAGATATTTCCCCCAATATGCCAGGATATTTCCCCCAATATGCCAGGATATTGCCCCAATATGCCAGGATATTTCCCCAATATGCCAGGATATTGCCCCAATATGCCAGGATATTTCCCCCAATATGCCAGGATATAGCCCCCAATATGCCAGGATATTGCCCCCAATATGCCAGGATATTGCCCCCAGTATGCCAGGATATTGCCCCTTACTATGCTCGTTATGCCACCCTCCTCCCCCAGACCCCAGCACTTACCTCGTTCCTGCTCTGTCCCCCGGTGCTCTGAAGCTGCGTGGCTGTGAGGGAAGCGTTATGAGCTTCCCTCCAGCCGCGCGGTCAATAAAGTTTGTTTAAAAAAAACACACTTTATTGACCGCGCGACCGGAGGGAAGCTCACAACGCTTCCCTCACAGCCACGCAGCTTCAGAGCACCGAGGGACAGAGCAGGAACGAGGTAAGTTTTAGATTTTTTTTTTTATTCCCCCACTGACTCGAGTATAAGCCGAGGGGGGCATTTTTCAGCACAAAAATTCTGCTGAAAAACTCGGCTTATACTGGAGTATATACGGTAATCAATGTGGGATCTACTTCTTGATTAATTAATTGATTTCCTTCTGGTTGCATATGACTTTTATACACTACAAAGCAACATGCAGTATGTGGCCAGTAAACTAAGGTGGCAATTCAAGCTGTGATGAAGTTGCAGAGCTAGAAGATCTCTGTCACAAAATTCTGCAACACAGCCAAATAATACCAATAGTGTTTCATTTAAAAAAATGTCTTGGGTATATCACTATAGGTCAACACCCAGGGTTGATAGCTTTAAAACCTTTTTTTAAAGTATATTTGAAAACTCTGCATTTCTTTATAATACAAACCACTTGAGTTGTACAATCAGTAAGTGTTGAACTGACACAATTGCAGAGACCCTGGTTATCAGATTATTATCTTTGGCACTGACTATTAACAGTCAGTGAAGAACCTTGGCCAGTGTGGAATGACTGGAAAAGTAGGACCAATTGTACAGGAATCTAATAATAATGACTGGAGTATGCCGAGATTGACTAGGTGGTTTTCATCCTGGCTACTAAGCACCCTTGGTAAGTAGCCATGGACCAGTGCATCACCACTAAGTATGCAGTCAGTCAGGGTAATGTTGGAAGTGGAAATATCAGAAGGATTGGATAGAAAAGCTTGAGGCTTTATGGGTGATATAGAATTTAAAATTTCCCAGGCGGATAGAAATCTGAATCATGAACCTGAAACAAAGAAGCTGGAGGATGTCTGCAGTTGCGTGGACTCTAGTAAAACCCCTATGAATGGTAGTTAAGTTGATAAATAAGGGCCACATATGCAAACGGTACTGCTGGAGACTGTATATTAGAAGTAGAATGAACAACAAGCAAGGCAAGGTCTAGGATTGGAGAGGTCAAGCAGGTTAGAGGAAGGCCGAAGTGAAGGACTGAAGCGTTCTAGAAGGTCAAGGCAGGCCAAGGTCAAAATACAAGAAAATCAATATGCAGGCACACAACATAGAAAGTAACAGCAATAAGCACTAATCAACTATCACAGTCAAGAATGCACTTCAGAATAAAGGTTTGAATAGCCCTCCAGGGAAAAGGCCCAGTGTCCTGGCCAATGAGGAGGCAAGGATTGAAAAATGATAAGTAGCCCTTTTACGGAGCCTGTACAGAACATCATGGGGCATACTTATTTAGATAATTTTATTAGACTACAATTCTCTGACACTCCTCTTCTGGTGTTCTCTGCACTGAACAAAAAGTTGCATACTGAGATGTACCAGGGGTAAGAAAGTTTAATAAGAAATCAGACAGGAAATGGGCAGCACACATTATAGAGATAGAGATAGGAACTGATGACAAAAACAGTAGAGGTTTCGTTTATGGGAAGAGGTACAAAAAGGTTCGGACATGATGGCATGGGGGTTTCGGTCAGTACTTTTAAACGAAAGAAAAATTGTCACATGTACAATATTTTGTTACTAAGAAGTATCATTATATGATGGCTCCAAATATTTTAATAGCAAAAAATGAGGACTGATGTAGCCAACAGAAAGTAGTATCTATTCAACAGTTTCATATTAATTAACTTTCGTTTTATCTCTTAGAAAAATGTATTGTTAAACTATTGCAAAATACCAGTTTATTTTTATACCTGCTTTTTCATTGGCATTTGTCTTCGCATGATATGTACATCCCAATTTTATTATATCATATGTACATTAGCCCCTGGCTTAATGTTATAACTTGGATTGTCTTATGCCTACAACCACACATGCTTAAACTCTGTCACTGTTTTAACCTCTATCACTTCTGCTGGAAGACTATTCCATATATCCACTACCCTCTCAGTAAAGTCTGCCCTGTCCGCAAAGGAAAGAAAATTAAAATATGCACTAAAATATTAATATTCCTTACATGTTACCTGCAACATATACAGCTCTGTATTTCTCAACACATTACAGCAATCAGTAATTACCAGAAGCCAAATGAGTCCGGTTAAAAGTAGGATCTAATGGTTGAGCAAGCAGATTAAAAAGGATAGTTTGTAAAAGCTAGTCATGTTCTATATGCAAATAAACCCATTAGTACCTATGCATGGCTTTATAGCACATTTTTAATTTCAGATTATATTAAGAAGGTTAAAATGGTTCAGTGATTATGAGAGAGCAGAGCGGGTGTCTCACTGCGCTTTGATGCAGATTATAGACTATTGTGTTGGTATTAAAGAGAATCTATCTTTAAAAAAACAAGGGCAAAAGAAAAATATTTTTGCTGCTAGCAAAAGGGATTAGGAGAACTTTTCTATTAAGTATTTAGTATAATATTCAGGTTGAAGTTGTGACTTTTTAACCCCTTAGTAACAAGATATTTTTACCTTGACTTTCCCTTGGTGACAATGGTTTTGACATTTCTGGGGTGTTTGTGTTTAGCTGTAATTTTCTTCTCTCTCACATACTGTACATACACAAATTATATGTTGTTTTTATCATCATAAGAAGGGCTTTCAATAGATACAATTATGTTCATCATATCTTAAAATTTACTGCAAAAAAATCATAAAATATGATGAAAAAAATTAGAAAAAAACCTTTTTCTAACTTTGATCTAAAATATAATTTACACAAATACAATCATTGAAAAAGACAGCATCTAAATAGTTTCTAAATGTTGTCCCGAGTTCAAAAATATGCATGTTTCCATATTTTTTGGTATTTTTTTGCGAGTAATGGGGCAAAAACCCCAAATAGAGTTTTTTCCCCCTATATTGACCTTTTGACCCCAAACCCGAACCCTAAATTTAACCCTAACACTAAATGTAACCCCCAACTCTAACCCTTATGCTATCCCTTAATATATTTTAATTTTAATTTAATTTTAACCCTATCCCTTAATGCTAAAAATTATTTAATTTTAACCCTATAGGCTAATCTAACATAATACTAGTTTTTAGCTAATTAAATCTTTTTTTATTTTTTATTTTACATTGAAATGTTGCTTGGCTGCCTCGAGGGGCAGTCAAGTAGCATATTCAGAGCGACGGAAGTGAATTTACTTTCACTTCCTAACCTCAGACCACCATAGGGCATAGCTATATTGAAGGAGCATGCTGCTCCGTGGGGTGATCGTGGGGTGCCCCAGATAAGACATTTTGGTGCTGGCTATTGCTTAAATCGAGGCAATAGACCAGCACCGTTAAAGTGGTTTTCGCGATCGTTGATTGTGAAAACCGCTTGTTTCACCGCAGGACATGCCAGGCACGTCCATTGTAGCAAAGGGGTTAAAGGGGCAGTGTTGGAAAAAATATGTTAGTTAAGTTAGTTGGTACTGCATTATGTAAATCATAAAACATGCCAGTGAAGTGTAATAGATGTATTGCTGTTGCTATAACAAGCTCTTCTTATTGGATATCATTGCATTTAGAGGCCATGGTAAAATTATTTTCAATGTAAAACTACAGCGGTGACTGTGAATTGCTGAAATGCCTTCAAAGTCCCAGCATCTTTAGCCCTACAGTGATTTAGGTCAGTGCTTCTTAAACCTGTCCTCAAGGACTCCCAACAGTCCAGTATTTAGGGGTTCCCAGTTGTGTTTAAATAAGAATATGTTTAACACCTGGTATTGTTCCCTAACGCTTCCTGACCGGTTTATACACTGAACAAAATTATAAACGCAACACTTTTGTTTTCTCATAGATTTCAGAAGCTGATCTCAAAGATCTAAGACTTTTTCTATGTACATAATGCCTATTTCTCTCACATAGTGTTCACAAATCTGTCTAAATCTCAGTTAGTGAGCACTTCTCCTTTGCCGAGATAATCCATCCACCTCACAGGTGTGGCATATCAAGATTCTGATTAGACAGCATGATTATTGCAAAGGTGTGCCTTAGGCTGGCCACAATAAAAGGCCACTCTAAAATGTGCAGTTTTATCACACAGCACAATGCCACAGATGTCGCAGGTTTTGAGGAAGCGTGCAATTGGCATGTTGACTGCAGGAATGTCCACCAGAGCTGTTGCTTGTGAATTAAATGTTCATTTCTCTACCATAAGCCATCTCCAAAGGCATTTTAGAGTATTTGGCAGTACATCGAACCTGCCTCACAACCGCACTTTTAATTGTTAGAAAAATATAAAGATAGCCAACATATTTTTTGAAAATGTTGATTGCAGCCTCCACAACAACATAATGCATTCCACAAATTAACTGTGATAACAGAAAAGAATCATTTTAAACATAGAAACATAGAATGTGTCGGCAGAGAAGATCCATTCGGTCCATCTAGTCTGCCCAATTTTCTAAATAATTTTCTTAGTCCCCAGTTCCCTATATTACTAGGATAGCTTTGTGCCTATCCCACACATGCTTAAACACCTTCACTGTGTTTACCACTACCACTTCCGCTGGAAGGCTATTCCATACATCCACTACCCTCTCAGTAAAGTAATACTTCCTAATATTAGTTTTAAATAGTTGCCCCTCTAATTTAAGACTAGGTGTTCTAGTTGTGATAGTTTTTCTTCTTTTAAATATACTCTCCCCCTCTGCTGTGTAGATTCCCTTTATGAAAGGAATGTGTCAGAAGTGGGATGCAGAATTTTCAAAGTTAAAAAACTCTTTTCTTCTTGTGTTAAAGAATGTTTCATCCCATTTGGAGGAATATTTTTTTTTATCATGTGTGCCTATAACTCTTGACAAAGGTGCATGCTGTGCATTTTGGTTCTTGCTTTCCTTTTGGCTGCTATTTTTTAAGCAGATAGCTGTCTGCTGATTTATTTATTTTACAGAATTAAATCAATTTTTATTTTACAGTTGCTGGCCTCCTATTTTATCAATGGCACAGATGGCTGTCTTGCTATTCACTACTGAAGTTCCTATTTCTGGGTTGATTTAGCCCAGTACTCTGCTTAGCAGACTGCCTGGGAGGATGCTGGGTATTAGGCTGGATTTTAGCTACTTTCAGCAGAGTCTATCTCTACACTTATTTAACGGCATCATAATATTTGTATCAACTTGGTCCTTTACTGATCATAGTAATTACCACACTACATTAATCAATTAGCTCATTATCTGCTTTAATAGAGAATAGAAAGTCCTTTCTCCATCAGCAGCACGGCAAGCACACCAGCTGTATTACATTATTATGGTGGAACCATGACAATATACATGTAAAGTGATATTTACAAATGCTAACACTGACAAATGTATCCAGGGCATTTATAGGTATTAAAAAGTAACATGCATCCATTCATATTAGCCAGCTTCTAGTCTACCAATTACTATTAACATATTTGTTGGCTTTACATACTTCATATACCATAATAATTCTATTTCCTATAGGAGTTGCGGGGTCCGAACAGACAGATTGCTTCTATTTAGATTATATGTGTTTTAACCTTATTAAAGGCATCTTTGCCGAAATCATCATTCGGGCACTATTTAGTTAGAATGTATGTCCTGTGCTCTACATTTTGAGTCACAGGCCCTATATTTGTGTGTAGTTTGAATCCTTATTATTTTATACAAAAACTAATATTGACATTTTTATTTTCATTTCTCTTTGACATTTCCTATCTTGTACATACTTATTTTGCCTTTAGAAGGGCAAGATAACTGACTCTATAATGTTTGTAATACCCATCTAATACTAATCAAGTACCCACTGTAGATATCAAGTTGATGGGATCGTTCTTCTTTGTGCAGTTTCGTCTTCGTCGATCAGAGATAAGATTTCTAGAACTACTTATTCACATCAGTAGAACCAAGTGTCTTCTCACCTAAAAGAAGCACAATATAATGGACTACTCACTGAACTACAATTGGGTCTTGCTTTTGTAGCATTAAACTCAAGAATATTTACTGAGGAAGTGACATAATTAGTTATGGCTAGAACTTCTAGTATTGCAAGTTGATACTCTTGAGTTACTCGATATTGTACCATAAGAAAGTGAATCATCCACAGACCAGAACTCCACATCTATCTTTTCACGGATGTATGGACACAATTTGTGGTTTTTAGATGAAGCGAGAGCGATACATAAAAACATCCATCTCTGTACTACAGTAACTGCAGGTTTGCCAGATAAGGGCATTTGTTGACCCTTTTAGTGTACCTATCTATGTATTCCTGACACAATGGGAATGTTCCTCAGAATAGCACTATAATTAAAATAACACAGAGATCAACACAGAAAATACAGCAGAAGATTCTAAAACCAAGTAGGGCATCCATAACATGGTGCCTAAAACAATCATATAGAAATAAACATCAAAGATTTTATTTAACAAATACTGTATTGTGTGTGAAGTGTGATCCTTTCTTACCCTCTGTCAGTTTCAGTTTGAAAGAAAAAAAAGATATGTCAAATACAAATCATTGAGACTATTAACGGTAACGATAAATCCTTTATTGCACCATTTTTCAACAACATAATATTTGCATAATTCCTCATTTTAATGCTCAGAGTGGAAGTTTAGCCGTACAGAATTATAGCTGTTTATTTCTACCTGTGATAGAATATTTGCATAAAATATAATGGCTTTCATTTCAATAGGCAAGTATATATAAATGCTAATGACAATGGAAAAATAATGAAAACTAGATACTTTTTTTGTATAATTGTGTTAACTCATTGTTTTCTGTGTTTTATTTGACTAACTGTAACCCAGCAACTGTAGTAAAGTAATTACAAAAAATGATTAAAAAAAAAAAATAGAACTCTGCATACTGCCATTGTTTAGAAGTGAAGACAATACATTAATTAAACTCGTTCTACTCAAAATTGTGACCTTTGTAATAGGGAATCAATACTTTGCATAGAAAATTAGATAACATGAATAAGAATAATATAACCATAATAACTCCATGCAATACAGTGCAGTACCAAAAGCCATATTACTAACCAACCTGAAAAGCTCATGTCTTCTCATCCCCTGGATTGTCTTCATGTTAATTGGAGAACATATGTTAAACTTGGCTTACTGACCTTCAAAGCCATAACCCACTCTCCCTTTAAGAGCTCATGACATTCTTTATTCCATTTCCGTTGTCAGTGTTAAGAGTCAACACAAAATCAAGTTTCGGAATTTTCAGCCATGCTTTTCCCAAAGTTGTGGCTTGGCATCTTTGCCATGCTCAGATATACACTATCCTTCACCATAATATACCCACAACCATTCAGCAAGTTCTCTTTTATTAACCATTCAGACAGTTCACCTTCACTAACAAGAACGCTCAACTGAATTTTCTGTTTATGTATTTGTAAAGAACTTTGATTCTCAAGCATTTATGTCCTTTGTGCAGTTGAGTTTCATCAGATGTATGATTTCTAAAGTCAGAGTTAGAGCCTACCCACCATAAAACGCATTAGTCATATAAAAAGGAAAGGAAAAAGAAAGGAAATGTATGAATCCAAAAACTAAGGGCCACAAGATAGGTACTAAACATAGCACCTTTGTCAAGATTGGTTGTTCTCTATGTTCCCTCCAAGTCACACAAAGACTCCACCTTCGGGGTGTGTGGACTGCTATCCAAGTGCTCCATGCCATCCCCCTTTCGTCCTTTGAGAGCATGAAATGGGTAACCATAGAAGGCCTGATTTGGGCACAAACACCCCCAACAACAAAACAAGGGGCAGCACAAAGACTTTGAAGCAATTCTTTACCCAGGACAGATTGGAATGACCATGATCCGACTCCTTTCCCACACTGGCTGTAGGTTGTGTAATATCTGAAAGACCTGAACGGCCGTATTCACTTATTCCCCACAAGAGAAGACCTCTTTGCATAGCTTCAAGATAGAAGGTCAGTTCACGAAGAACTCACACAAGTGCTCAACAAGTTGAATGGGGGACCATGTGTCTACAGTTGGAGAGGTCTCACCACCCTTGAATCAGTCTCATAATGGCCTCAGGGCCTTTATCAAGGCCCATAAGAAAATGATAAGGACACTAAGAGCACATGCCAAAGATATAGACAACAGTGACCTGAATAAATTATATTCAGGTCACAGGCCTTCTCGAGGATGACAAAGAGGATTTGTGCACCACATCCAATGATACACTGGTATCCATCGAGCTATCTGCCCTAGGGACAGCGCAGAAGACCTGTCATGCAATACCATCTGCTGCAACCATGATTTCAAAATAAAGGAATGGATCATGAGGAAAGCAAGGGAGCTCAGTCTACTGAAGTTCCAAGGCTTGCAGATCACTCTATCACAGGATCTGTCCTGTATTACACTGCAAACTCAGAGACTCCTAAATCCACTTACAATGATGCTATATGGTCATGATATAGATTATTAATGGTTCCACCCTGCACAGATAATAAACCGGCACAATTGTGGTCTCTGGACTCGCAAAATACTTGTGGACAAAGATGACAAGCTGCCTGTGGTCAGTGATGGCATAGACAAGCTGCTAGAAAACATAAAGCTTGCTGGGTACAGATATAACACTTACAAGCTGTTTGGAGACATATATGACATAATGGGAGCCTTAAAATGAAGGTATAGAGTATACAGAGGAAGGGGTGGATCATAATTAGGAAGTGCTGAGGCCAAGAAAAGATGGGGAAAATGAGGATTGGGGGGTTGCATGAGTTTAGTCAGGCCTAGGGCAGCACAAAAGCAAAATACACTACTGCTTACATCCGCCACATAAAGATATACATGTGGGGTAACACTATACTCAAGGGGAAGTTGCAGAACATATATCAGGATGCTGTTTGCCAGTAACACATGACAAGTTCTATAAAGTCATACCTTAAGTCAGGGGCGTTGCTAGGTCTCTAAAAGATCCGGGGCTGGAGCCCATGACAGGTTTGATAGTGAAGTAAAGAAGCTCACATGCTTAGGTGGGCATATGAAGGATTTATATGATGCCAATGAGACATAGGTATATAGGATATATATAATATTAAACTATAAATGCATATAAATGATGTATTTGATGCCAATTAACAATAACATTATATGCAAGGCTTTATACCAAAGGCATTATCTAAATAATGTATATTATGCCTATGGGCTGTAAATGCACATTCTCTCTCTCACACATGCTTGCTGTCTCACACACACACACACACACTCGCTGTCTCACACACACACACACACTCGCTGTCTCACACACACACACACACTCGCTGCCTCACACACACACACACGTGTGAAAACACGCTACTTCTTTTCAAAATATGTACATGTGTATGTGTGTGTGTGGAGGGTGATACTGTGATTCATGATATAAGTATTAGATATAAGTATTACAATGCCACTATCGGTAACTGAAAAAAAAACTTTTTGTGGGTACAGTAAATGAAAAAGAGGAAAATTACAGCTAACTACAAACACCACAGAATTTTTTTTTTATTTATTGTCATTCTAAACATATGTTTTACGCTTTGTAATACACTTAGTTACATTTTAAGTTACTAATTGCAAAATGAACATGTTCTTTGTGTTCAGATCACGTTGTTTGTGAAGAAGAATTCAAATATGCAATGCTTGCTCTGAACTGCATATGCCCAGCAACCTCTACACTGATTACTTTGCTGGTTCATACTTCAAGAGGACAGTAAGTTGACTTTCCTATACTTTAAATATTTGTTGTAGTTGACCCTGCTCGTTGTATGCTTAAACAACCACCTACATCTTACAAATATCTGTGCTTGGAGGGAGGGCTTATCCAAGACTCTAGTGTAAATATTTTGGTCTGGTTTTAGTCAAATAGGGAGATGTGGTCTTAAAGTTGAACAGATTTATGTACTGATCATTCTTGTGTCTATGCTGCATTCATTTTTGCATACTATGGTGAAAGGGGAGGTCGAATTTGACTTTGTGCTCGCTTTCCTTTTATACTGGTTGCTCTGCAGTGCTAGTCGAGCACTTATCGAAGTCAGCACCAGTCTTGCAAGGTATCAATCGCCACATAAATCTGCCCGGTCACATTGAAGCATAGAAACCTTTTTTTTAAATCATATTTGACTTTAATGCATTTTTTTTTAGTGAATAGCTCAAGGGTGTTGAATTTGGAAGTCAAGTTTGACTTTGCAACTAAGTCAAATTTGACCTTCAAAGCCAACCTCTCGCCAAGCACAAATTTTAGTGAATAGCCCTCCTTGTGTTCAGCAAGACCTAACCCTCATATTACTTTATACCAGATACACACATTAAAAAAAATAACAAATTGGGCATCTATTTGACATAAAAAGATCAGGTTCATGCTGGTCAATATTATGTTCAAAGCACGAAAGGTAACCTCTTACAAGATGTTTTCACAATATAATTGTATAATAAAAAGAACATAATGGCAAGTTCTATTTAATATGTCCCTGGACTTACTTGATACATTATTTAGAAAGCAATGCATCATTACAAGAAGCATTACATGTGCAGCTAAAAGCCTGGAGTAGGCTTGTGTATAGTGAACTCTGGTATAAATATGTATATATATATTTGAAAAATAATCATTTAAAAAACAAAAATAGGGCTACAATGTTCTTGAGCATAATTCTAACATTTATAAAAAAACATTGATTTGACCCTGTGTTTATTGTTAAACTTAAGGCAGTCATGCATATTCATTTAAAATCTGTTTATTTATGTATGGGTGTAATAAATAATAACAGCATTATTTTGCATAAATCAACATTATTTTTCATAAATTTCAGAAATCAAGTCCAAATAGTTGAGTTGGGGACATAAGGTATTGGGGGGACATTGTCCATGCATAGGTTTTGACCAGCTAGTTTCAATAATTTCTTTGTGAAAATTTTTCTTTGTTTCTACATGAACATGAAAACCTAATTTCAGAGCACCTACCTAAAGGTTTAAAATGCAAATCTGATCACACATAGCTGCATGAAGTGCCACTTTATTTCGAGAACTCCACAAAAGCGAGGTAGACATGATACTGTTAAACCTCTCTGATGTAACAGTTGCTATTCTCACATGTACTAGAGACTGTGGAGACTAGTAATTACTTGAAAACTAACAGATGGACTCCACGGAAGATAACAATACAGCTCACCACAGCAGCCAATGATACAAAAGCAGTGATACTAGCGGGGGGAGAAAAAGATAAATAGAACAAGCACACACCTACAGTGTTTCGCGTGGATTGCGCTTAATCATAGACCTATGATTAAGCGCAATCAGTGCGAAATGCGTTAGGTGAGCTCTTGTTCTATTTATCTTTTTCTCACCCTGTTAGTGCTGTGTTTTTTATTGCCACAATAAAGTATTACTGCTTTTGTATTGTTGGCTGTTTTTTTTCCAACTAGGATGCTGAATTTGTCTCAAAATGAAAGACGACCTCCAAAGTTGAATTTTAGTGAATAGACCCATAAGATAAAGAAAGTTTCCATTACTAACAGAAAGGGTCAGACAAAATTGTAAAAAGGCATAGAAGTATTTAAATTAAATACATGGATGTATTTTTTGTCTTTATAGGAATTTGATTGCTATCTAAATATTGCTGTCTATCTGAATTTGTGATAAAGGTTTACACAGATATCAACAGACTGTTTTTGTCATTGCAAAACCATAACAGTTATGAGTAAAATGTGTGCTTTATTTGTGAAACAAAATCTTTCCATAACAAAGTGAGGTAAAATAGTTTCCTTGAAGTAACGCCTACAAAAAAAAAGTAGCATTATAAACCTCCAACCTATTTTGAAACACTTTAAATGTTTACATCTTGGAAAGCTCTAACCCCCCTAATATTTCCTGATCTGTACACCAGTTACACATATTTAAAATAAATATTATGACCAGGCCCAGATGGATTTACTAACTTATATTACAAGAGATTTTCAGATACCTTAGCCCCTTAGCTGCTCAAAGTTTTCCACACCTGCAGTACGAAGGGAAACTTTCCCCTATCAATGTTATCCACTCACAAATCCACTCTTCCAAAACCAGGTAAACCCCCTACATCCTGCCCGAATTTCAGGCAAATTTCTTTATTGAACACTGATATGAAAATATATGCTAAAATATTAGCAAATAGAATTAAGGATATACTCCCTACAATATTACATTATGACCAGGTGGGCTTTGTGGGAGGCCGTCAGGTGTCAGATAACACGAGAAAAGTTGTAAAAATGATATCATGGGTAGGCAATAAGAGTGTACCTAGTCTTTTCCTTGTTATAGATGCAGAAAAGGCTTTTGATCGCCTACACTGAGGTTACTTGGAAAGAGTGCTTCAGAAATTTAAGTTCCCAGAGGAATATGTTAGAGCTGCGCTTGCCCTTTACCCGTCACCATCAGCTACTCTCTCTTATGCAGGATTTCTATCTAAGCCGTTTATAATCTTAAATAATCTCGGCAGGGCTGCCCGCTATCCCCTCTTCTCTATATATTTGCATTAGAACCACTGGCGGCCGCTATTAGGACTCTGGCATCCGGGGCATTCCATTTACTCCGCAACAGTCAAAGTTAGCGTTTTTCGCGGATGATATTTTGATTGCACTAACTGAGCCGGAGCAATCACTTACACATCTTCAGAATATCCTAAAAGATTTTAGTGCCATATCATACCACACAGTAAATGAAACAAAAACTCAAGCTTTACCAATAGGCTTGTCGATGAGCTTGGTAAACACCCTTAAAATCAATTATACTTTTGATTGGAGAACTAATTATGTATCATATCTTGGTACTAAATTAACAAAGAATCCACAAGAATTAATGGAATATAACATAAAGCCACTGTGGAAACTGATATAACAAGATTTAAATGCGTGGCCGAAGCTGTTCCTTACCTGGCTAGGCCGCATAGCGGCGATTAGGATGGCAATCTTACCTAAATTTTTATACCTGTTTAAAACTTTACTGATTCACATCCCACAAGTTGTACTCACCGAGATCCAGTGTGCCTTACAACAGTTTATTCACGCAAACAAACCAACCAGGATTGCTAACAAGTGGTTAATGCTTGCGGCACCTCAGGGTGGTCTGGGCATATCTTCGCTCCCTAAATATCATTATGTGGCCAGAATGGCCCAAACACTACAGCACCATGCCAATCCAGGCAGTATAGCATGGGTGGATATTGAGGATTAACTAGTATTTCCACACAGAGTGAGCAATTTTCTGTGGACAGCACGCCCTTCCAAATATAATACAGCATTCTCTCTTCCAAGCACAAACTTGTCACACATCATTTGGTCCCGTTTTGCCTCATACATTGGCAAACTACATAAGTTCACTCCCGCAACTAGCATTAAAAGTCTGGAAATATACATACCAAACATCTCTTTGGACTCTTGGAAAGAGGGAGGAATAGCCACATTGGGCGACCTGTATGTTAAACTCCAATTGAAGTTGTTTGAAAGTCTTTCTCTCCAATACCATTTACCGCACACAGACTTTTATAAATATTTTCAGGTGAGGCATGCCTTGCAATTCCACCCTAGTACTTTCAAGGACCGTTATATAAGCCACATAAGATAACCACAGCATGTATTAACATCTCAAGAGCAAAACGTACTTTATCAATATGTCATCTAGCGTCCACGCAACCTACTGTGTATACAAATCTTCCATATATAAAAGCATGGGAGCAAGATTTGAGAAAAAACTTCACACCCACACAATGGAACCAAGCTCTCTGGTTCCCCAAGAAAGTATCCCACTGTGCCAATCATTTAGTGATTGCTAGAAAGATATTATACAGATGGTACTTGGTTCCCAGCAGATTGGCGAAAATGTATTCAAAGGTCACCGATTTGTTCTGGAGAACTTACAGCTCATCAGGAACCATGCTTCACATTTGGTACCCGCACATACAGAAATTGTGGAAGGCTGGCTTTAAGATTGTACAAAAGGTTACTAATCTCACTCTCCAGCAGAGGCCGGAGTTAGCATTATTACATGTTCCCGAATAAAGTTCCTTGGACGACACGGACGATCGCTGGACATGCCCTACTGGAAGTAAAGACTTTAATAGCAAGGAATTGGAAATCAAATAACATCCCAACCACCCGAGAATTATATAATCTTATCAATCTAAACCTACAAATGGAGAAGCTCCACTACTACAACATATGGAATTTGCAAAAAATACCAAGAGGTCCTTCGGCTATGGGCACTACACTTCGATCCAGAGGCGTAATGGATTGGCAACCTATAAAGTTACGGTACTTCAACGATGAACTGGATTACCAACAAACCAACAAGCGACCTGAACCAACATCTACTACAAATTCCCACCCTCCCCATTTCTCCCCGTCTGAATCCCTTTCTCTTTTTCTCTTTTACTCTTTTTTTTTCTTCTCTCTGTTTTGATTCTTTGATGTTATGATGATGTAAATGTATACATATGTAGTTTCATACCATACTCCAAGGTGTAATTGGTTGTGTCAGGAAGACTACATCTTGATTAGTTGCAAGGAAGTTTCAGCTACCAGAATATACTCGGTTTCCAAAATATTAACAATGTTTTTGTCTTTAATGGGATAAGGAATATTTAGTTTTGACTTTCATTTCTAACTGTGATATGGAATTGTGAGAAATATGTTTCGATACTACTTTTATGTATCTTCTGTATTCTTTGTCTGTGTAAAACTCTGAATGAAAATTATTCTTGATTTAAAAAAAAAAAAAAAAATATATATATATATATTATGTTATACATGGAATACATTATGCAAGTGGCCCCAGGAGTTATAGGGCCTACTACAAATGCATACTATAGCAGGTTCAGAAACAACTGGAGAAACATTGGCTGGTCAGCTGGCGAGTTTAACGAACCGTTTACTATTATAGTGTAGATCCTACACAATATATATATATATATATATATATATATATATATATATATATATATATATATATATATATATATATATCCTTTGGTCACAATATACACACGAAGATGAGGTTTCCAAGTCTGCTTTCACTAACATTAATTGACTGCCCACTGTGACAGCAGATTTCTTTCCTTTCCTACATATGAGGCTTTGGTCAAAAGGTTTTGGGAGCAGAAGTATACTACTACTGTTTGAAGGATTAAAAAGGTGGAAATGTGTTTCCTCTTAAAGCTTGAGAAGCAAAGCTACATTATCTAAAATGTTTTTGATCTTCAGTTTCACTTTAAAACATCAATGCCTGAAGTACAAAATGTTCCTCGACTGTTCCCCTTATTTAATAAGATCAAGAAAGCTCAGGAGGAAAAACCATGTTCAAGTTAGCTGAGGTAGAAAGACACAGAAGTTCAGCAATCTTTTTACTCTTATTTGTTTCTTTTTAATCATCTAAAGCTCGGAATATTTTGTTTTGTGACATGTGATTTTTTTTTGCTGCAAGGTGATTTGTGTTATCTGGTGGTCATTTTTTTAGACTAAATATATCCATGAACGATTTGTACTCAAGGATGCCCTCAAAAAATTGGACTAAAAAACTACCCACACCTAGGGCTGCCACCCAGCCAGTGTTTTACCAGCAGGCATTTTACAAATTGGATTAAAGACAGTGTTAAGACTATAGAGGAAATAACATGGTGGTATTTTTATTAAGTAAAAGTGTCAATACTACATGCACCTATGCATTCTAAATTTAGAAACAAACGTTTTGTGGGCGGGGCAAATGTTTGCGTTTTGATATGGGTTATAAAGTTATCCTTGTTGAAAAGGTAAGGGACCTTGAACATTCTCCCATACCTACAACAAAGATGTGATGGGCAACTGTTAATTAAAACAGGAACTCAAAAAACAATCAAGAGAACCATTTAAATGTATTCCGTTAGATTTGTATAATGCATTGTAAAAACTGCTGACAATTCCATCCAGCAAGACAAAAAAAACGTACACTCCCATGAAACAGAGTGCACAATGTATGTAACACTTCTGAATGTGTTCATCATTGTGGAGGAAAAACAGTTTCCCAGGATGGTTTAGGAACATAACACATTTAATAAAAATAATTATTAGCGATAATTTGGACCAAATTAGAGAGCTGTTTAAATATATTACCATAATGGGAAGTGAAGTGATGACACTTCCACCAAGCATGTATGTGTAATGTAGATATAATCTATTCAATTACTTGGAATATATTAGCAAATTCGTTGACTGAACCATTTCACAGTAATTGCAATTATATTGTGGAGCTTCTATAATTGGTATGGTATTTTTTACCATAAGTGTCATATTGAAATTGACATTCTTATATTCTATATAGTATTTGTAGCGGAGATGCAATATTACCCAGGTTATCTCCGCTTATAATCCAAGTGAGACTCAGGAACAAGTAAATAGTAAATCCAAAGGCAGGGTTTCCAGCAGGTCAAATACAGCAATATCCAACAGCAATCCCAATAACTGGACGACACACAGTTTCAGGAGCATAACTGACAAGAACTGTTTAATGATACAGAAACACAGAATATATACAGTTGAACATCTTGACAAACCAGATTAGACAAAGGAACTATAACAGGATTATAATTTAACCTAAGGAGATACAAAGGGAAATCCTGCCTCACACCTTTCAGGATACAAAGGTGCCCAGCTCAGATACACACAGGAAACTAAATGACTTACATAAGACAATGGGAGAGGTGACAAAAACAGGGATTAAAGATAGGATCCAATCTTAACTTGGGGAAAACACAGTGAATAGGACAAAGACTTGGATCCTAGTAATTACAGTACATTCCTCTGCTTGGGAGATAATTGAGTTAACCTTTGTATCAGCTCAATTATCTCCAAGCTAAAATATACAGGTTCTATACAATATTAATAACTTTCAAAATATGCATCACATTCACATAAAACATACATTTTGAGAATCAGCATACTTTAAATATGAAAATAACTAAAAATCAAACAATTCCACCCAGAAGTTCCAAAGTTACCTTTTTGGGCATTTTTAAAGGGCCACACACCCCAGGGCCATAGTCACAGGGGAGGAGGCTGGCAAACAGGCCTCTCCAAGACCAAGTGGCGAAGGGCACTTCGTCACAGTATTGTACTGGGCTAGTCTTGTTTTGTGGGCATTGCAGCGGGTCTAGGACACTTCGGCGCAGCATCTTGATCGCTGACAGTTCAGCGCGGCAGTTAGAACGATGAACTGTCAGCAATGAAGAATAACGGCCGCGGCTATTTAAGAGCTGACAGTTCAGCGCTGAACTGTCAGCTCTTACAAATGTAAAAGTAAAATGAAAATAACTCCCCCTAATAAATGATTCCCAAACCCCAATACTAAAATTAACCCCAATACTAAAATTAACCCCCGAACCCTAATACTAACCCCTAAACCCTAATACTAACCCCCGACCCCTAATACTAACCCCCTAAACCCTTATACTAACCCCTGACCCCTAATACTAACCCCCTAAACCCTAATACTAACCCCCGACCACTAATACTAACCCCCTAAACCCTAATACTAACCCCTGAACCCTAATACTAAAATTAACCGCAATACTAAAATTAACCCCCGAACCCTAATACTAACCCCCGACCCCTAATACTAACCCCCTAAACCCTAATACTAACCCCGACCACTAATACTAACCCCCTAAACCCTAATACTAACCCCTGAACCCTAATACTGAAATTAACCACCTAAACCCTAATTCTAACCCCCTAAACCCTAATTCTAACCACCCTTACTAAAATAAACTAAAATAGCTAAAATACTTACCTTTAGCGATGAAATGTCCCGCGATGAAATCTCCAACGACGAGCTGTCTTGCGGTGCAGAGTCGGTGGTGATGCTGCTGCGCGGAAGCAGGTTACCGGAAACCTGGAGTGCAGGCATTTTTGTCCTCCTTTTATCTTTTCTATTTGTGATACTGCTGCTGCTACAGCTGATAAGAAGCAGCCGCAATCCGGTATCCACGAGAAAACATTTGACGGCCACCGGTGGAGCCGGCTTGTCCCGTCGGGGACTTTTCTCTTTTTTCTATGTCATCCCATCTTAACTTATGCCTATTGTAATAATCAAGTGCCTCTTTTAATATTGGTGACACAAAAGAGTTGATGTATAAATTTAAAATCTGTCTTTTATGTAAACTATAGAGCTTATCCCTACATTGCCTTCCTCATTAACTGATACTTCCCTGCCCAACCTCTATGATCCTCGAGTAAACTAAGCATTCAGCTCTTTTCCTCATTCTTAATCTTCCCCTCACCAGCTCTCACTTCAGGGGTGGAGGGTATAAGCAGCTTGTTATCTTTGTGCTGCCCAGGTGCCCAGATATCTTCCCAGGCTACCTCTTGCACACTTTGCGTGTCTGGAGAAGTCAGAGTGTCAGTGGTCATGTGAATTTCCTACCCCTAGACACTAGGGAAGTCCAGGTCATGACAAGTCTTGTGTGTGCAATATGGGTGCTGGAGCAAATCCTGTGTGTGAAATATGGATGTTGAGGCGAGTTCTATGAGTGAAATGTGGGTGCTGGGGCAAGACCAGTGAGAGCAATCTTGGTGCTGTGGCAAGTCCCATATGTGCAATGTGGGTGCTGCAAGATGGCGAACTATGTAGGTTCAACCAGGTGCTGTGGGTGCAATAATGAAAGAAGGACAGGAGAAATGCAGTGAAGGGAGCAGAGGAGAGAAATAAAAACAAGGAATGTAGTTTTTTAAAAAAAACATTTTATTATCGGATAACTACATCTTACCACTGCCTGTGACCGACAAAACGTATCGACGCAGAGGGAATCACTGTGGTGGCCCATATTGGGCTCCAAAAGGAAGCTTTCTATTCCCAGTAAAACACCCATTTTAACCACTGGCCAAACCCTCTTAGCTCCCACTGTCCACAAATACTGTTACTACAACCACCTTCCTCTTTGACCTTTTCCCTCACCTTGTGTGTCTCATGTCCCCCTCTCCCTCTAGATTGTAAACTTGCAAGCAGTATTCTCTACCTCATGTTTCAGTCTCTGTTTGTTTAAAGTAGTATCTATTTCCATTTTATGCTTGAATATTTTAGATTGTTGACTCTATATAAATTATTATTAAGTTAATGTAATGTCTCACTCTTTTGCAGCCTATGTACTCTCAGCAGATTTATGTGCTCCCACTATGTGCCCCTTACTACTTTCTTTTCTATCAAATAACATAAACTGTTGTTTTTATGAGCTATGCACACAACGCAAAGAAACTATACAATTATATAAGGATTGGATGGTATTTTACTGCCATCTAGTGGATAACCAAATCAAACATCAGTTACTCTTAGATCCACAGATAAACAATTTTGAAGTGATTCGTGGAAAGTCCTGCACATAAAAAGTGTTGAGATTCCTTCCAAAAAAGGCACAATCTTATGTATAACTGCATAATTTTTTTGCATCCAGACTCTTATATTTGGGAATGAGTGATGCCCTCAGAGTGCCATCAGAGTGCCTCCATCACTTTTCAAGTGCCTAATTTTCTATTCCTGGGTTATGCCAGCTCTTAAGAAGCCAGTGAAACTGGGATAGGTGCATTTAATGCTAATTCTTGACGTCTGTCTGGATTCAGCATTAAACATTAGTGCACATGGCACCATTGGATTTCCAGAGACTTGTCATTGTACCCTTCTTCAGACAATTGCTTCTGATGGTGATGGAGACTCACAAGAAACAACAATGATTTGTAAGAAGCTTACAGCAAATCCAACTTTCATTGTATGCCTGTATTGTTCTTATAATTGCTTAAGCTTCACTTTTCTTGCACAATAATGGCTATATAACAAAAATGGGTTTTTACAAAATGTATGTTTTCTTTAAAACTATTTAAACAGTTTTTTTTACAGAAAAAACCTGCCTTTTACATGCTTTCCAGTAGTAAGTAGAATTCATACGTGCCAAATGAGGGAATGCACTTAATTAATCAAACTAAAGACCCTAATATTGTATTTTGCTCATCTAACCCTTTTCAATAGGAGTTTGAAATCCTGGGTAAATACTACATACTTTTTTTTTAAGGACTTCTTACTTAACAGTTATATTGCCAGTCACATTTGCATAGCCTAGTTCCTTGATGGTAAGACTTCCATTACAAGAAGAAGAAAAAACCCACACATTTCCACACATACGTTTCATGTAGATGTTGAAAAAAAAATGGATATAGAACAAGTTTTACATATCTTGTGGGCAAATAATTGTGCTTTTACACACAGAACATTTCAAAGTGCTGCCTCCATCAACATTTACATAAAAGGATACCATACTCAGAAAAAATATAATTTGTAGCAACGTATACATAAAAATGTATGCATCCCATATTGTATCTAAAAAAAGGAAGGTTGATTCACGGAAATGCAAAAACTCTAAAGCAAAAAGACAGTTATCTTAAAAAATCTTTAATATAAATTACGTTAAAATGTTATTTAAAAAATATGTATGCATTATAAAAAATAATAATAATATATATATATATATATATATTTTTTTTTTTTTTAAAGAGATATACATATATATCCCAGTAAATTAGGGCTCTATTAGAAAAACGACATAATGGAGGTACATTGAAAAACTCAATGTGACAAACAAAAACATATTCATACAATATGGTTCATTTGACAAGTGAAAATCCCCATCTCACAAAAAAATTGTTCAAACAAAACTAGGCATTTAGACCCTTTGGTTGCAAGGTGTCCACATCAAAAACAATTTTAATTTCTATATTTCCCATTTCCTTAATATTGTTACCCCCTATCCAATGTTTATTTACTATATTTAGAATGTTATACCTTTTGGGTTTTTGTTATAGTGTTCCAAAAAATGTTTTGCTAGGGAATGTTGCGTAAAATCTTTTCTTATGTTCCTGTTCCTGTTCCGCCAGTCTCTCTTTTAGGGTTCGTCTGTCCTTATTATCATTGCTAGAACCCTCCATGTGTGGGGATCAAGCGCTAGAATTCACCATTTTTTCCCCTTACTTGCAATAAATTATGGCAAATTAGCTATGGCCTAAACATTTAAAATATCCGTAAATATTATATTGCACAACTGTTTGCTCAGACCACCTCAACTTTCTACCATCTTTCACCACCCAAGTGGCCTAAACTATAAAACTAGAATCTTCAGCCATATAATTTCAAGCAAATTATTTGGTCCTCATTAGCAAAAAAAAAAAAGACCCAACGCACCCACAATTTTACCCATAGCAAAACTCCTAATTAAGATGCAACAACAATGCCCAAACTTCACTCAATACAAATACCAGGATTAGGTTAACCACTTTTCATCCAATTAACATATTCTCAGAGGACATTTAATTAAAACAATAGTGCAAGGCAGGCATTTATTCACATGGGCAACTCTAACATAACTAAACTTTCCACCTCTTCAAAATATGTTTGCCCTTTCAGACAGAGATATTTTCACCTACATAATCCTCAGAGCTATCACTTGGGTTGGTCACCCATAGTTTCACCCCCCTGGATTTCATCCAATACCATGCCAAACAGATTCATTAGTAATGGCAGTCAGATGGCCCATTAAAATATGTCATACAGGAGCCCCATAAATAATGCCACATGCAGGAGCCCATTAACTATTCCACACACAGGAGCTCATTCACTATGCCAAACATAGGAGCCCCATTAATAATGCCGTACACAGGAGCTCCATTATTAATGCCACACACAGGAGTCCCATAAATATTCCGCACACAAGAGCCCCATTAATTATGCCACACACAGGAGCCCCATTAATTTTGCCACATACAGGAGCCCCATTATTTATGCCACACTCAAGAGCATCTTAATTATGCCACACACGGGTGACAGGGGGCACATTCCTCTATTGCAAAATAGAAAAGTTAAAAAGTTTGCTTTAACCAACACTTAATATACTACAAAAAAGTGGATTACCCTTAGATATGAGGCAATCTGCTTGGTTTATGCATGGAGGGAAAAACAGAAAAAAAGAATGATAATATACTGCAGTATTTTAGTGCAAATACAGGAAATGTGACTGAAAGATGAAAATACACTCACATATCCCTGAGCAGTTTTGTTAGTGTATTTTTATCTTTCAGTCACATTTCCTGTATTTGCACTAAAATACTGCACTATATTATCATTCTTTTTTTCTGTTTTTCCCTCCATGCATAAACCAAGCGGATTGCCTCATATCTAAGGGTAATCCACTTTTTTGTTGTATATTAAGTGTTGGTTAAAGCGCACTTTTTCACTTTTCTATTTTGTTCATTATACCATACCAGGAGTGAAACACTGGTAGATTTAGTTGCTGCTATTACCGTCACATCTAGGGGCAGTGTGTTTCTTGTTTTTTTGTATTCCTCTATTGCACAATTGTAAAAAAAAATATATATATTTATATACACAGAAACCTTTCCTTTCTATACCTCTCTCTCTGATCACTTGGTTTGCATTCCTATTGCACCCACAGTGTAAATTTGCCGCACAGAACATATCACAGTGTCACTTTGCCCCACAAAACAGCCCCTGCAGAACATCCCACAGTGTCACATTCCCCCATAGTACATATTATTTTGCCCCACAAAACATGCCACAGAATCACTTTGCCAATTAAAATAAGTCACTTTCAGGTATAAATTAACTTTGCCACTAACATATGCAACAGCCAGTTTCCCTAATAAAATGTGCTACAGTTTTCCATTAAATATGCCACAGTTTACCCATTAAAATATTTCCCAGGCAAGTAACCCAATCAAAATACACCACTGTTAGTTTGCCCATTAATATGCCATTGCCAGTTTGGCTATTAATATGCCCCTATTAGTTTGTCCATTACCGTATTTGCTCGAATATAAGACAAGGTTTTTTGCTCTGAAAAAGACCCCTTATATTCCAGGTCGTCTTATAATCTGACCTCAAATCGAGGTCTGACTATAAGACTGGGATCCAGGTCCCCCGCAGAGCTTCAGGGGACCTGGATCCCCCTCGCTAACAGCTGGTGGATGACCGCCGGGTCCTTCTGGCTTCATCATAAAAGTCCCGGTGGAAGTGCCTGGCAGCAGTGGAGGATGTCTGCGTGTATTGTGCTGACATCCTTCGGCTGCCTCCACTAGGCACCAGGGAGATTTGGGCAGCCCGGGGATGTCTGCTGCCCAACACTGCCGTCCATTATGACGGACCGGCTGTCCATCATAATAGACGGAAGTGTCGGGCAGCATGGAGGATGTCTGCACATATCGTGCAGACATCCCCCGGCTGCCCCCACTAGCCACCAGGCAGTAAGAGAAAGACAAGGGGAGGGAGGGGGAGAGAAAGACAAGTGGAGGGAGGAGGGGGGAGAGAAAGACAAGGGGAGGGGGGAAGAGAAAGACAAGGGGAGGGAGGGGGGAGAGAAACAAGGGGAGAAAGAAGGGAGAGAGAAAAGTTTGGGGGAGAGAGAGAGAAAAGTTTGGGGGGAGGGAGAGACAACGTGGGAGGGGGAGAGAGATAACACTGGGGGAGAGAGAGACAACGTGGGGAGAGAGAGAGAGAGAGAGGCAGCATTGGCACATAAAAGGAAATAAAAACAAGAAATGCATTTGTTTAATATCATCATTTTTATTAAGTATTAAAAATAAATTTACATGTGAATATATACAAGTTAAACTTTTTTCCTATAGGGTAGTCTTATATTCAGGTTTTTAGTTTTTTTCCTAAAGGAATATCAAAAGTTTGGGGGGTCGTCTTATAATCACTGTCGTCTTATATTCGAGCAAATATGGTAATATGCCACTGATAGTTTGTCCATTAATTTGCCAGTGTTAGTTTGCCTATTTATATTCCAGTGTTAGTTTATCTATTAATATGCCAGTGTTAGTTTGTCCATTAATATGCCACAGTTAGATAGCCCGTTAATATGCAACAGCCAATTTGCCCATAAATATGCCAAAGCCAGTTTTCCCATTCATATTCCACAGTTAGTTTGTCCATTAATGTGCCACTGTTAGTTTGTCCATTAATATACAACTGATAGTTTGCCATTATTATGGCACTGATAGTTTTTCAATTAATATGCCAGTGTTAGTTTTTCCATTAACATGCCAGTGTTAGTTTGCCCATTAATATACCACCCTCCTCCCCTACTAATATCTGCTCCATGCCCCAGGCCATTTTTCTCTGTGCAGAGGAAAGAAATATAGTCCATGGATATGACTTGCTGTCATATTCGGCAGCAATGACAAAAATGAACGCCGTATTAGCAGCACTATGCACTGTGACAATAGAGTGGCAAAATCCTGGCATATTGAGGGGCAAAATACTGTAATTTTAAATGGCAAAATAATGGCATATTGAGGGGCAAAATACTGGCATACTGAGGGGCAAAATACTGGCATATTGAGGGCAAAATACTGGCATATTAAATGGCAAAAGAACGGCATATTGAATGGCTAAATCCTGGCATATTAAGGGCAAAATACTGACTTATTGAGTGGCAAAATATTACTGGCATATTGAGTGACAAAATATTACTGGAATATTGACCAACTGCTCCCAAACACCCTCCATATTACACTAGACCGGGATAACATGCTTGTGAGGGTAGGTGGGGCAAGTGGGGGATATTGTCGGGGGGGTAGGGAGAGTTTGTGAGAGTGACAGTCTGTGAGAGAGTGAGTAAAAGTCTGTGTGTGAGCAAGAGAGACAGTCTGTGTATGAGAAAATGCTTGTCTTTGTGTGTGATAGACAGCTTGTCTGTGTGTGTGATAGACAGCGTGTGTGTGTGTGAGACAGTGTGTGCGAGAAAGCTTGTTTGCGAGTGTGAGAGAAAGCTTGTGTGTGTATATGATATACAAATATATATATATATATGTATTTTATAAATATACACACACGCTTTTCACTGGCATGATATACAAATAATATATATCATTTCAGTGATAATCCGCCCCCTTTGTGGCCCCACCCCTCATGGTCCCTCCCTCTTGTAGCTCCGTCCACACATGGCCGGTATTTTTTTGAGGAAAAGGTGGCAACCCTAAGAGTAATAGCCAGGAACTGGGAGTTCCCAACTCAGCTCAGCCTACAGGAAGTGGTAAGTAACCTACAAAAGACTTATGACTTTGCACACTTCTCACAAAGGAGATTACCTAAATTTCCCTCGATCTGGGAACCATGGAAAAGAACAAGGCCCTCAATAATTGCAACCCTTTTAAAAAAAACTGATCTTGAACACAGTTGCATATTACCTTTCTTTTTCCTCTTTCTTCTTTGCTTTCCATCCTTTTTTGTGTTATTAATGGTTTTTTCAATGATGATTGATTATAATTTATACTTAAAGTGGACGCCGGGTGCAATATGTTTCAGATACATGTTTACAATAAGCCTAAGCTATTTTAATGGAGTATGTATATGAACCAAATACTTTGCTGATTTGATTATGTGTTACATTTACATGGTATGTTTCTAAAAGTCTCTCTGAAAATGAATTAAAAAAAAAAGCATAAAAAATATTAATTATGCACCAACATATGATCTAAAAACTATGGACATATATTTATCTGTAAAAATGTCTCTGTGTAAATGGCATGCACCAATTTAATTGCTTTGTATTCCAATTTGAATTCATGTCCCTATGGCACAATTTCTCTTTTTGGGGGGCTGATGGGTTTCACGTATTGGCACAACCTATTAAATTTGACACATGTGCACAATATTTGCATGTACAATATTTTTATACACCCCCCATTATGTTGGTGACTACGATATCAATGAGATAAGAAGAAATATAAAGTCAGATTTATGCAGACAAAAACAAAACGAAAAATTAAAATAAACTTCAGGACAAGCAGTCAAAACTAAACATTTATGAACATTTGATTAGTCTTTAGAGTCCGAGAATTAGCACTACAACTTTATAAACTATAAACTTTGGACAAGTTAACAATTATTTTATTAAACAAGTGATAATCTGCTGCACAAAAAATATAAAAAAAATGAAACAGATATACTTATCTAAATAGAAATATTCTCCAGTAGGGCATATATAAAATGGAAACAATAAAAAAGGGCTGTAATGAGTAGTATTGCATATAGGCAAATAAGCCCAAAAATATGAAACACACTCACTCAGTAAAGAGCCTTAATAACCGGCTCTGAGCATTAATGGTAGATGGACTCTAGGTCCTATAATCCGCAATCATACAGGATTTTTCAGGGATCTCTTAGCTCATTCATCAAGGGGATGATGTTCAGCAGGAAAAATAGAGAAAACCACATATAGTGAAGTACGTCTGAAAAGTAATTTAATGGCCCCCTAACATTTTGAGGCTTACATAAAAACTAAGTAGAACGGCATATAAAAACAAGTTCCAACATCACCAGTCCTTCCGATTGCCAATACGTCTGTTGCAGAGGCAGAGTGCTGTTCGATCAGACGACGATGATGAAAGGAAATCAGGCAGAGAAAGAACTTCCGTGTGCAGGTCTCAGAGAACGAGAATCCCTGCGACACGTTTCGCCCAATAGGGCTTCTTCAAGACTGCCTTGAATATTAAGAATTACACATTCTGGCAATAGTGACCTGGACAGGACAGAATAACACTATACTTTGTATTTTTCAGTAAATCATTTTTGTTATACCTGTACATAGGTTTCACGCAGCAGGAGCAACCCAGAAGCGTAGAATAGACACATATAGCTCCCAAAATCAGTTCCCAAAGCACTGTCCACTGTGATGCTTAAAATGAAATACAACCTTGCAACATCAACAAGGGTTACAACCCTTTGCAACCAACAATGATTTGTGTACAAATGTATTCTGAGCTTATTTCCTTATGCCATTCTGATAGTATGCCACGCATTAAAGCAAAATTGTAAAAGGCTGTACAGTCTTCTGAAATATACAATATGTCCATTTGGTGGTGCTGTAGCCCCAGTAATTAGATATGGACAGGATAGTATTACAGGAGGAAAGTTATTAGACTGGGATGACAAAAAGTCGTTGTTTTTTTAGGAATGCTTATTAAAATGCATACTCTGTGGTTCTTATCAGTAACCTTAGACATTCTATAGTTATTCTATTTGAAGCAACCCTGAAGAATACATTTTTTATAAGCATTCCTGAATAAATTGACAATGTGCACGCTCGTTTTTAGATACCTGGCAAGGAAATATTATAATTCTGTTGAATTCTTCCCACAGTCTTTTTTTAGGTCATTTTTGACCTTTATTCCTATGAGAGACTCAAGCCTATTAGAATGAAATCAATAAGGATGATGTATGCAAGTAATTCTTAAAGTGGTTTAAAGGACATTCCACTGGTTTCATTGGTTACTGCACCACTTTTAGAACTTTTCCCCTCTATTCACCTTTATATATATAAAACCCATTGTCATTCTTTCTGTGAAGCTTATAAATAAAATATAAATATACTCCAAGACTGTAACTGTAATGCAAAATGGAGACAATACGCAAGCTTGATTTTACAAAATGCAACCCTAAAACATGTATTTTGTTAAAGGCGTTACTGCAAAAAAAAAAAAAAATGTGATCCGATAACACAGTGCCAGAGGGGTAAGCAGCAGGATAATTATGATTATCATTGTCACATCTCTGTTAATCAAGGACATTTAAAATAAAAAAATGCTTCAAGGCACTATTGGTTACATGCCATGCAGAAATGACATAGTATTAATTTTATGAATGTCATAAATTTCAAATTAAATTCAAATTTTTCTAAATATTTTGGCTTTGATATTTATGCCCTCATCATACACAATGGTAGCTATTCACTAAAATTCAATTGGGAGGTTGAATTTGACCTGGCTATGCAGTAACAAAATGTCGATCTCTCTCTCACTCCCATTACCTCATCAAAGTCCACCTCGTTGTTCCATCTCAAACTCCCTTCATTAAAAAAAAATAATGGATTTTGCCATCCAACCCCTCTCCCACTACTCACCACCTTCACCACCTCTAGAATTGGCAAGAGGCATAAACAAATAAAATCCCACTGTATAAACTGGGAGAGGAGGCTCCAAAAATGGCTCATGGAACCCCTAACACATATGGGGAGCTAGGGTACGTAGCGATGCCCCACCATAATAAGAACAGTGCCGGGATCTTTCTGATGATCCCAGCACCACATTATTAATATGGGGGCCATGAAAATGGGACACCTTATACTTTTAATGTGGGTTGGGAGCCTGCCAAATGGCTCCCGTATATAGAAATGATCCAGTTGCTTGTCCAAGGCACCCGGTGTCCCAATACATTAAATTAATCAAATCAAGGCTTGTCTAAGTCTCAAAGACAACATAAAGTCCGTCCTCCTTTCCCATCTGGCTGCTGCTCCAATGTCCCCGGAAGTGTACGGCAGCATTAGAGGAAGTCTGTGCACACTGAGCAGCATAAAGAAATTATTCAGCTGCCCCAATTAGACACCAGGGAGCAAGGCAAGACCTCTGAGAGTATGGTCAAAATCTTTAGGTGCATTGGGAAGTCACTGGGTAAAATGGCAAGTCATTTAAGTTCATCGGCAGGTCAGTAGGTCCAGGAGCAAGGCACTGGATAAAATGACACGTTTTTGGGTGCAATGGTATGTCAGTGGTTGCAATTCCAAGTCCTTTGGGACCATTCTATAAACGAGGTGAGTAAAAATAGAGATATGGGTGCTGCAGTGGATGTGATATACTTAGACACAAGGTTAGTGTACACATTGACTGAAATAGTCTTAGGGCCAAATGTTTGTGTGTGGATTGGCAATTGGTTGAAAGATAGAATGCAAAGGGTGGTGGTAAATGGGAAGTTCTCAAATTGGACAGATCTGATAAGTGGAGTACCTCAGGGTTCTGTCCTGGGTCCTTTACTTTTTAATTTGTTTATTAATGATCTCCCAGAGACAGGTAGACAATTATGCATTTGGAGTACAATAGTAAAAATGTAACACATAGTTTAAATGGTTTTGACCTTGGGGAAATCTACTAATGAAAAAGATTTGGGTGTAGTTGTAGACAATAGACTTAGCATTAGTGCGTAGTGTCAGCTGGCAGCTGCAAAGGCCAATAAGATATTGAGGTATATTAAAAGGGCTTTTGACTCACGAGAGGAAGATACTATTCAACCTCTTTATCGGTCCATAGTAAGACAGTAGCTTGAATATGCAGATAAATTCTGGGAGCCTTTTTAAAAAAAAAGACATTATGGAACTAGAGAAAGTGCAGAGGAGGGCTACAAAGTTTTAGTTATGAAGAAAGACTGAAAAAGGTAAATTTGTTCACGCTAGAGAAACAACTGCTTTGAGGGTGTGAATGGTCCCTTTTTCCCTGGGTATTTCACACAGGAATGAAGAGTCAAAGAAATTAGACCAGGCCCAGATTCTGAGTTGAATAAGCGATGAAGCTTAATACAAACGTACGTAGGGTGGCGTCTGCACAGACTGCTCTGCCGCACCCTTCTCAACACACATCTTTATAGTAAAACCGAACAGCATAATGCACTGCTAATAGAAGCATATGATTGGTTATAATTTGTCGCAGTGCTACGTATTATCTTAATAAAACCACATTGTTTGCCAGTTAACTAACTGGAATAATCTAAAAAGACCACCTGATCATTGCGGTTGTACCCTGGCTACATCCTGTACTTCTCAGACATAGTTGAGCAAGCCTGGTTTCCTGTGAAATATCCATAATCCTGTTAACACTAGAAGCAAAACTCACTTATACGTCCCCCTCAACTTCCACATTAACCTCTCAATCTCTTTGGGTATCACAAAGGTTAAACATGGAAGAAGGCATATAAAATGGAGTCAGTAGGACAAAATGACTTCCGAGATACAAAATGGCTTCCAGGGAAATTTCATCTTCCACAAGGGGATATGATAATGTTATATAAATATGTACAGGGCCCATACAAAGGGCTTTCTAAACACTTGTTCAATAAAAGAACAGTACAAAGGACTAGAGATCACTTGCTAAGACTTGAAAAAAGGAGATTTAGTCTACGACAGTGGAAGGGATTTTTTACCGCAAGGATAATCAAGATTTGGAATTCACTGTCTGAAAATGTGGTTCTGGCAAATACGTTAGATGCCTTTAAAAGCGAGTTGAAAAAGGGTTGTACTTGATTTACGCAAGTCTTTTTTCAACCTAAACTACTATGTAACTATGTAATAGCAAATCCTTTACTGCAATGTGGTGGGGAAATTCTTGTGGGTGATGCAAAGTGGAGGCGTCGGTGCTGCAATGTGGTGTCAAAGTGTAGTTGGTGCTGCTATGTGGTGTCAGGCAAGTCCAGTGGGTGTGGCAATGTGGTGCAGGGGCAAATCCTTTGGGTGCAATATATTGCTAGGGAATAGGAGGATGGAAAAAAGAAATGCATTTTTTTCAGTAACATGCGAAGCAATATTTAATGGCATTTTTTGTTTTACCACAGGGTCGCCTTATATTTGAAAAATGTGTATTTTCTAGTAGTCTTGTTTACAACTTGGGTAATTTTCATCTGATATTTTTTTTTATTATAGTTTTTACTTTTGTACTTTCAGAGAAGGACAGCAATCTCCAGAGCACTGGCAGAAGATGTATGGTAGATGTTCAGGCAACGAGGTCTATCACATTAAAATGGAAGAGAGTATCTTCTTTGCTGAATATGAAGGGAAAAGCTTCACATATGCATCATTTCATGCACATAAGAAGTAGGTACCATGCCTATTAATTAGCAAAAAAATATTACAGTTCGTTTTTTTCTTTGTAAATGATTGTGACAAATAATCCCTAGGATTCACAATCATTTTATTATTCTTAATATATTGAGGAATGTGTGCATCTACCCTTTTGAGGGGAGCTAGAGATATCAATGCCTTGCCTCTATATTTATATAAACCACTTTCTGCAATGACTTGTAATGTTATGATGTAATTGTCCACTAGAAGGCAGTGTTTCCTTTCTTACGTTTTGTTTTTTTTATCTCACACTATCTTCTATATTGCTTTGTAATACAGTACTCCTGGATAGCTGCAAGCATAGTAATATATTACAGATAATGTTTTATCTCAGAGTGTTCAAGGGCTCAACTCCCTGGCTAAATGCAAACTTTGCTTTCTTAGGCTATAAAAAGTATTACTAATACACAGATGTTATGTCTTTATGAAACAACATAGTTAGCAGAGAAAAAATACCAATTGATGACTAAGGACTGTATGTCTGTCTGATGTATGGAATGATAATCAATGGTAGATATTGTACAACAATAAACATATATATTTACTATAGGGTATACTCAATAAAGAGAGAAATGCATGAAATTGACATGGGAAACGCATACTTGAGGCTCAAATAGCTGAGTTGGAAAAATTGTCCAATTCAGCTGCACTGGAGAATTTTTCCAGCTCGGAAAACTTAAGCCTTAAGTTCGAATTTCCTGTCTCTCTGTATTGAGTAAAACACATATTATTTTAAGTTTGATTATCTCGGTAATGGTTTGACCCTTCACCATTTGTATTTAAGCCATCTGCAGCTCATGTTTAGTTAATAGCTTCATCTGACTCCATGCGTTAATAAGAGCAGACATCTTGTAAATCAAAGATTTATCATTGCATTTTTTTTTTTAATAATGCTTTTCTAAGGAATACATTGGAAGCAGGTGGTGAAACTGACCTACAGGAAGTGTTTCTGGTAAGAATTGGAGTCTTGGCTTTGATTATCTGTGTTATGTTGTGTTTCTTGAAGGTTTGGTGTTTGTCTGACTGGTGTCAGGAGAGAAGATAACAAGAATATCTTGCTGAACCCTGGGCCGAGATATATCATGAACTCCACTGACACCTGCTTCTATATCCATGTTACCAAAGAAGAGAATTCTGCATTCAAACAGCAGGAGCATCTGGAAAAATTACGCAAATACAAGTCCACTTATCACGGGCCTTCAAGATTACCAGTCCACAGTATCATTGCCAGCATGGGTGGGTATAACTCTTAAATAAAGGAAATGGATACAGTATTATACAGAAAGACAAAGCTCTGTATTTGTCTCTATATTCCAACTAGCTCCTTTACCTAGATGAATCATGAAGTCATAGATTGGAGTTTCCAACTGGAGATGCTACTTTTTCTTACTTTTTTTTTTATAATGTTTCATTTTTTCAAGAATAACACAGCGACCAATGAAATGTTATCTTGTGCCTAGTAACTAACTGCCAAGAGTAACTTCACATTGTAGGACAAACTATTAGCTGTTAACACTGCTAGCGTTTTAATTTTCATTAACAGCTTCCTAGCAGGTGAGGAAAAATGTCCTAGTCTGTCCCTTGCTGCTCACTATTTCACTTTGTTAATTTAGGGTTAGACCATCCTAAATTCTGCTTTTTATTCAGGTTCAACATCTGTCTAGCACCATATGTGCTTGAATATAAGACAAGATTTTTTCAGGTATTCAAGGTTTGTCTTATAAACACTATAATAACTATAATAATTATAAGACTTGTATCCAGATCCTGAATCCTTGCCGAATGCAGCCGGAGGATGTCTGTGTACTACACAGAAACATCCTCCGATGCTGCCTGCTACTTCCGTCTGGTATTCAAAGTGTCAGGATGCAATGGCAAAATGGTGGATGCATTGGCAAATCTGTGGCTGCTATGGAAAGTCCTGGGGTAAAATGACAAGTCTTGGGATGCACTGGCAAGTCTGTGGGTGCAATGGCAAGTCCTGGGGGCATAAGGGCAAGTACTTTGAGTGCAATGACATCATTTATGTGCAATGGCAAGTCAGTATGTGCAGGGGCAAGTTCTTTGGGTGCAATGACAAGTCATTATGTGCAATAGCAGGTCCAGTAGGTGCAGGAACAATTCCAGTGGGTAGTGCAATGTGGTGCGGGAGAAAGTTCAGTGGGTGCTGCAATGTGGTTTGGCAGCAAGTCTAGTGGGTTCTACAATGTGATGTGGGAGCAAGTCCTGTGGGTGCTGCAATGTAGTGTGGGACATATCCTGAGGGTGTAATATTTTGATATGAAGCAATAATAAAAGTGAGCAGCAGAACTGGAATGAAGGGGTAGGGGAAGGAAATAAAAGACGAGAAAAGGATATTTTAATTAAATATAATTTTTTATTCACATGGGAAGCAATATTTACTCACAAAACATTTTTTCATATAGGGTCGCGCTATATTTTGCCTTTTTTTCCCTAACTTAAGATCCAAAGTTCGGGGGAACAGTCACTGTATTAATGAGGAAGAATCATATTACACAGCAGCACTATGTCTGCTTTCCTTATTAAAGGAAAACAGCTTCCCAAATGATAAATAGACTTTAATACATGTGTCTTTATTGGTATAACTCTTACTCTAATTGTAAATAGATACACATGGGTTAGGCCACTCTTTCCCAGATACAGTCTTTAAAATGTATCCAAATCATTGTATGGATGTATGTTGAGTCTTGCCAGGTTAAGACATAACTTTTATTAGTAATTGATAAAATGACACACATATAACAAACAAGATAATTGAAAAAAAAAAAACGTGAAATAGGTGATAATATGAATAAAATCAATCTTGCATACCCATAGATAATAAAATGTAAGTTAATCTTCTATAGATAGCTATCTAGAATGTAGAATGGGGTGCTAGGACAGTAATTCACTTGTAATGCAGTTATAAATATGAACGTTAATGACAGATTAGAGTCATATCAGGACAGAGGAATATCGTTGAAAAACCGATTACTGAAAGGGGTCTGTTGTCCTCCCACCATTATACAACCTTGTGCAGTAAGCCAGAAGGTAAATCACATACTAGATTGTTTGTCATGGTATTGGAAAATAATAATAAATAAACAATATCTTGCCCGTAGGTTTGTAAAGTACACACTATAGCAAAAACTGTATACTTATTACGGTAAAAAGGAAATATATATGTACAATTAGAGTGGGAATACACTTTCACCTCAAAATGGACTGACGTCGCCACTATGTATAAACAAATATGGCCAGGGCTTTAACGTATCGCCAGCAAAATATATATAATATCGGATGGCGAATAGGCAGATCCAGTGAGAGAGATCCCACCATTTATACAATCATTAGTTGTGATCCAGTGAAACAGATCTCTAACATATAATAGTATGAATGGCAAAAAAGGAGAAACAACAAAATGTGACTTTAAATCCTGCAGCTGACAGAAATCATGCTGTGTCAAGTTGAATAACTAACTCACTGCTGCCAACAAACGATACATTAGAACAATTTGCATAAACAATTATACCATGATAATTCCCATTATAAGTATAGAATAAAGTGCAGGTACATAATGCGTAAACTTAATATCGAAATTATACATTTAACTAATATAGTTGTAAATTGACTTGTGGTGCAGCAAGGCCCGTTTGTTTGGATGAATGTAAGGTTTGGACTACAACTGAGATGAAGAAGGGAGGACTGGCTTTGCAGCCTCCAAGAGTGCCTTTGGAACCCCCGCCCCGCGCCCCCATACCCCCCCCCTTCAACGCTGATACTATCAGCTCAAATGTGATCGTATGCATTTAAACTCACATAGGCAGTGATCAGCTTTCACTTTCGCGGTGCTGTATTGAAAAGGAGCATGGTCCTCCAATACGGCATGCCCAGCAGAGAGTAATGGAAGTGCCTCAAAAAAATAAAAAAATAAATTGGGCAGACTAGATGGACCGAATGGTTCTTATCTGCCGACACATTCTATGTTTCTATGTTTCTATGATAAAAAAAAATCTCTTCTGTCACTCTGAAACTGTTGCTTGACTGCCCCTAGAGGCAGTCAGTAATATTACAGTTAGAAAGAATAAAGGAAGGAAACATCTAACCCTAGATCTAGGGTTAGGGTTACAGTTAGTGATAGGGTTATAATTAGGGTTAGAGTTACAGATAGGTTAGGGTTATAATTAGGGTTAGTACAAGGGTTAGATTAAGGGGTGGGGTAGATTTAGGGTTTGGGTTAAATGTAGTGTTAAGGTTGGGGTCCAAAGATCACTGTGGGAGAAAATTTTATGATGCACTGCATGAATATCTACATCTGCAGGTACTGTGGCGATAGATCTACAAGAATCCACTTGCCATTCTTCTAGCCGGCCAACTCTTACTCTGCCCTCCGAAGGTAATAAGGAAGGTAGAAGACCCAGCATTGCACCTGTCCTTGAACTTGCAGACAATGCCTCCATACAGCCCAGTGACCTCCTGAGCGACCAATCAGAAGATGAGACCAACCCTTCCGATGACGAATGTTCCGATGGTAAAGAGTATGTATTGACACAGGGTAAAAATCGTACGCCAATGTTTTCTGATCAGTTTCAGTTTTACGTCATGAACCAACATTTGATTCTATTAATATTATTTCAATATTCTCAAAATGTGCATTTCTATTTACAGTTGGTACATACAGGCTTTTCCGCACAGCATAAGAATATGCCTTTAAATGTCAACATTGCTTAAAACAGTTGAGCAATTTTGTGACATTTTTAATAATAGATTTCAAGCTTTTGAATCTCGCTGTGCTATGGGCATATCAGACACTCATCGAAACCACCAACCATTTGCTGTTTTCTGCACCAGTTATGAAACATGTTTCCAAGGTTTAAAAAGATAGAAACAGAGCAGCCAGCCAGAACGCAAAAGGTCATGGGCATGCTGGGAAATATTATCTTCCCAGAGCCATATACGGGAAACGTATTAAAAACAAATAAAAAATATACATCAGCTGGTTTAATGACAAATCAATGCTGCATTGATTATTGTAAAACCTAAATAGGTGGTAGGGAGGTTGATATTTTTTAGAGAATACTGCAAGGAGGTTGAATTGGGAGGATGCATTTTTTTAATGTCTGTCAAATTTGATCTCCTAATTCAACCTTATCTCACTATTCATGAATTTTAATGAAAAGCCCCCAGAGAATCAGTCATATTCCAAAGATAAACAATGTGCACAACTCGTGGAAACTGTGGGGGTAATGTTAAAAAGTCCTTCTTTGATGTGTCAGTAAGTTGACTGGGATTTTGGGGACGTAGGTGTAGTACCTACCTGAATGTTATGTAATGTAAATGCCTCTTTTTATGCTCATGTAGACCCCTCTCAGTTCACTCTGATTTGATTTGACTTCCAATGTGATTATCATATACATCACTGAAATGGTAAAATAACTAAACTTACTGCGTCACTTGTCTCATCCCCAGCTTTCTTAGTTCGTAACCACTTTGCTGAGCACTATGCTCACTCCAGTTCCAGTACAATTTAGGTGCTGCTCAAGAAATGTATTAAGTGATCCACATTACATAACGGAAGTGAGCCAAGATACCATCAAATTCTCCAGCTTACGGTGTAGTTAACAACCTTCCATGTATATAAATGTGTACCCCTGTGTATGTGTTCTTTATATTTGTAAATAGATATCCTCGGATGCACTCTCCACAACTTACTTATCCAGATATATATGTATTGTTTTTAAATGTTAAAATGTGTAACATTAAATTGGGCTTGGTCCTCAGGACAAAAATTCTCAGTTTACCCACCGCCACAACAACAAAATACCCAGAAAAAAACTCTGACCAGTGCAATGTCAGAGCCATAAGAATCAAAGAACAGGCATGCAAGGGTTAACTGTGATAAATCAACATATTACAATCAAATGTATTTATTAAAACAATTGATAAATAGCAAAAATAAAAAAAAATTGGAAAAACAAACAAGATGAGGGCCATAAAGAAGGAAGGAAACTGATCACAGTAACAAACTGTGATCAGCGAGGAAAGGGTTAACTTTTTTCCACAGCGATCAAGTGCCCAGAACTCGTCATAAGGTGGCTAACGCTGCGGCTCTTATGATGAGTGATGAGTTAACTCGTCATAAGGTCGCGAAGGGGTTAAATAAATAAGTAATCATTCCCAACAATTTGAGCTGCAGGAGTTACTCCTATGCTTAACAGAGTAGGTCCTCCACTTTTCAGGCACATTCATGTTGTGTTGGTGTTTAGTTTTAAAGATTGGTGCACGGGGTGTAAGTGCCATCAATGTGTGTGCATGTTTTACTTTGACTTATACTAAGAGATTAATTGCCTACATTGCCTTCCTCATTAACCAATACCACCCGGCACGACCTCTGTGCTCGTCAAATGGACTTAGGCTCTCCTCCAACCTCATCTTTTCTTCCCACTTGAGACTGCAAGATTTTTCTAGAGCTGCACTATTTTTCTGGAACTCCCTTCCGCAGAGCATCCAGCTCTCTCCTTCTCCCTCAAACTTCAAAAGGTCTCTCAAAACTCATCTCTTTAAAGAAGCATACTACTCATGCCACCAGAATACCTATTAATTAACCTCTAGCCAATCTTACCTAGCTCTCACTGTCCTCAAACACTCTTAGGAACAGGAAGCTTACAACTCATCCAACTAGAATACACTTAATTAATCTCTGGCCAAATTCACCACCTTATATTGACCTCTTCACTCCCTTATGTGTCTCATGTCCCCCACTCCCTCTAGATTGTAAGCTTATGAGCTGGCCTCTCTACTACATGTGTCAGGCATTTCTTGTTCATCTAACTTAACTAACTAGCGCTATATAAATTTTTGGAGATGTATAAAGATGTGTAATATAATATATTCAGAATTAGCCAAGGCCATCTTGCATGTCTTTAAAATACTGTTGATGTTGTTGTTGTTATATAAAATGCATCTCCTTACCAATTTTTACCTTGTGTAAGTGTTGATGTTGTTGATATGCTAATTTCTATTGGTTAAGTTTTCACACATCATTGTAGCCGAGATGTGGAATATGCCTGAACGATAACATTTCTAATTATGGAATCAGCAGCAAAATCAAAATGTTAGCCAAAGACACCATGCCCGGCTCACGCAGTCTCTCATTTTTGAATCTCCCTGGAGACACAGTTATAGTAATTTAGTAACCTCTGCAATTTTCGATGTACAGTATATTTCCATAAGAGATGTTAAAGCAATGCCTGTGCAGAATTACATTATCTGCTTCCTCTTCTTGGCGGTGTAAAGAAACCTTTGCAAATAACTATGTTGCTTTGGGGAAAAAAAAATCTAAGACACGAAGACAAGAATACTAACAGCAGGGTCGATATTCTCTGGGGTGTTCAAATAGGAACACCTCTATACTCATAGTTCACTACCGCCTTAATGACACTTTTCTACCTTTCCTGCCAGTCTGAAGTATGGCAGTATATTTCAGAGCTAAGAGGGTCTACAATGGATTGGTGTTCATTAGGCTCCGACTGCTGACTATAATCCTACTAATACATTAGAACAAGATCTTCTTTAGAGTTATAAAAGCCTCCTCTCTTTGTGCACTCTGTATGACATCGTATTTTTTCCGGGGTTATGAAATTAGTATATTTTCGATCTACAGGCACAGTTTAAATCTCCATTACACATCTCTTTTGTAGACAGTCAAAGGAGTCGTGCTTTTTTCCGCATTTCTTTTCTTTTTTTTTTCTTTAGTGTAAAAGTATTTTGGGAGTTTGTCAATAACAGGTTCCTGATGAAGGAAGAAGTAAAGAAATTCTAAATATCGGATGTCTAAATTGAATGGGGAAAAAAGAAGAGGTTATTTTGCTTAACCATGATGTTCAATCCCTACTGTTAGTAGTCAGACAAAGTGTTTGACACATACATTAATTCACAAGTATTATTGTGGTAGAGATAAGCACAGCATCTTGTTGAATTGCCAATTTGTTAATTGCAATGATTTGAATACAGCTTTGGATTCAATTTCAGTGTTTGTGGTTTGACAAGCAAATTACCGATCCCTTATTGAAAATATTTCAATAGGTCATCAAGCCACTGGTTATGTCATAAACATCTTCATTCATACATTTGTTTGCATTTATGCTAACATAATGTATAGATCATTTTTCATGATTTTGTATTCTCTCCATCTGCAGTGTAGAAAATGTTTTATTGATGTCCTATTAAAAAAGTGAATCTAACAGCTCATACAATTATGTAGAATCCTGCTCTGTGCAAATACCACAGTTAAAACATGGACCTCTATTCGTAGAGCTATGATTTTTCACTGTGAGTATCAGAGCCTTACATTTTGGTCCCATTCGAGTCAACTTGGTGATCCGATCGGCCAATATGACCAATATCAAGGATAACATTCCCAACTGAAGTCTGGCTGGCCACAATGACAACCTTGAGTGCTCCTGTAGGAGTTTATGGGTGGATTTTGGCTGTTGAGGAAAAGGTTTTGGAAGATGCCAGAAATACTGCAACTGCCTATGTGTTTCAATAATAATTGTATATCAGCCTCCTGATGGGCAAAACGTTTCTTAAATTCAAGTTCGCTGTTCTGGTTGCAGATAAGCACATTATAATATCGTGTTCATTTGCTGCAGCTAATCAAAATGGTGAAGGATAGCCGTCCTGCCCAACATTTAATAAAATTACAACGCACTCATATCAGACGCGCTCCAGGGCAAAACATTAGATTGTCATTTAATACAATGTTTTATTTACTTGATAAAAAAATAGGTTTGATTTTGTTTTTATTAGGTAATTGGAAATATGATGGATAGTTATTATTACACGAACCCTCAGTATCAATATCTATTATATGAAATAAGGGACATTAAATGCTTCTGGGCAACTATAATAATATAAAACTAAGAGCAATCACATGGCTTTTTATTTCCCCAGGCCAGTTTATTCTGAAGTTATAAATAGCAACCACCCACTTGTGTAACATACAATAATCATGCTATTAAAATGATAATAGTGTGTGATGCTAAATAAACAAATCTCACTCACTGATTGAAGCAAATGCGTCACTGCATTGGGAATACATTCAAGGGTTAAAACTAATGTGTATATTGAGGGCTAAATTGGAATAACTGCAAAGGGTTCGTGGGTGTAAATAATAATGATAAAATAATAACATAAGTATTTAACAAGCATACATACATTGCTGGTTTTGTAGTATGTCATATTAATAAGTGCCAGGTTTTACAGCAAAAAGCGTCAGGCGACTTATATATTTGGGTGAGGGTCTCCCACTATTTACTGCATGGAATAAAAAGCTAATTCCTAGTGATCATCGCTGTCCATGAATTATTTAAAAAAACAAAAACTGTCTGCACTTCTCACCCTAATAAAGTTGGCAACAAATAAATAAACATAATATAAATGAGAGGTTTTGGTTATATGAATTGGCCAAAGCATAATTAGTCTCACCCGCCATGTCAAGGCACACTCTCAAAAGGGTGAGAACCTACTCTCACACAAAGCAGTTTATACTGCTACCTAAACTTTTTTAATGTATTGGAAGTGGTGCAATTAAACCTCATCCCAATTAACCCCTTGACAGCAGGCTGCAACCAGACAATGAGGAGCCAACAACTTCAAAAATGTCCATGAGTTATTTGACAGTGCAAATTGGATCCAAATCCATTATTCTGTTTTTCAGTGTTGATAAGTGTTGGAAGCACCCCCCCATGTCTGTCTCTATTTCATACTCCCCATATCTCTCCTCCCCCTCATATCGATTATCACTCCTTCCCCCATACCTCTTTCCCTCTCCCCATATCTCTTATCTATCCTTCCCCTCTCCATATATCTTTCCCTCTTCCCATATCTCTTATCTGTCCTTCCACCCCCCATGTCTCTTTCCCTCTTCTTCCCCTCCTCATATCTATTTCCCTCTCCCCATATCTCTTCTTCTCCTCCCCATAAATATTTCCTTCTCCTCCCCACAATACTGTTGTCTCTCCCCCTCCTCCCACATATCTGTTCTCTCTCCACCTCCACCCCATCTCTCTTCTCCCCCTCTTCTATTCTCTCCACCTCACCATCTCTGTTCTATCCCCCTCCTGTTCTCACCCCTCCCCTCCTCTGTTCTCCCCACCTCCTTTTGTTCTCTCCCCCTCCTCTCTGTTCTCACCCCTCCCCTCCTATGTTCTCCCCCCCCATTCCTCTTGTCTCTCCCCCACCTCTGTACTCCCTCCCCCTCCCATTCTTACTTGAAGTGGGCAGCATAAGCTCCATGAGTTAAACACACACAGAGCACAGTAAGTGCTGCTCGTGCTTCCCGTGTGTAGTGATAATGCACGGCATCCGAAATATGATGCCCTGCATCATCGCTAGGCGCAGGAAACACGAGCAGTGCGTACTGAGCTCTGTGTGTGTTTAACACACACAAAGCTCATGCTGATGAGCCGGTGGGTATTTACTGGAATTTGTGATGGACAACAGACAGATGTTCTATGTTCTCAGACCTTGCCACGGACACTGATGTTCTTGTACAGACACTTTGCCTATCCCTGTCTTACAGACTACTAGATATTAGTGGAGAATGGAATAATCTGTAATTTGAGGTGCAGCTCACAGAAACATAGAATGTTTTGGCAGATAAAAACCATTCAGACCATCTAGTCTGCCCAATTTTCTAAATACTTTTATTAGTCCCTAGCCTTATTTTATATCTAGGAAAGCCTTATACCTATCCCACACTTGCTTAAACTCCTTCACTGTGTTTGCTGGAAGGACATTCTATGCATCCACTACCCTCTTAGTAAATAGAAAAAAGAGGCGCAACACTTGTGAATATAATTTCACCCCCCAAAAAAAATAGAAATACAAAAATATATATAACAAATAAAATGATAATATTAATGATAATTAATAATGTGAGTAAGCCCTTCACCACAATTTTTTTTAAAAATACTATACTAACCACAACATATATATGGGTAGAGGAAAAAGATTGGGAGAAGGGCATAGAATTAAAAAAAAAACAGAAGGATGCTGCCAATCTCAAGGAAGGAGGTAGTCCAGTTTATAAAAGTAGCAGTTTAGTCTGAGTGAAAATGCAGTGATCTGCACCACTGCAAAAGAGAAACACAATATTATTACAGAGAGACAGCGCTAAATAAAGTTAAAAAAAGAGACAGAGTAAATATAAAACATAGAATAAATTTAATGAATATCAACTAAATATATGTATAGATGTATATAGAAAGAACTAGAGGGTTGTCCAATACCACTATATTTCAAATGTGATAGCTGGTAACATAGATCCGTACATAAAGTGTACAAAAAAAAAATAACCACATACATACAAAGAGATCAAATTTAATCAAAATCCACATAGATATGTAATTATTTTAGTGCAGCAAATACTATTTCACAAGACTCTTGTCAAAGTTATCATTCAGTCCTCTAGGGACTAGAGTATTTAGGGTAAGTATCCAAAAGGTTTTTCATTTCCTCAACATTAGATGGCAATCTCCCCACCTAGGGGCCAAGAGTAAAGTAATACTTCCTGATATTACTTTTAAACCTTTGTCCCTCTAATTTAAGACCATGTACTATGGTTGTGGTGGTTTTTCATCTTTTTTTCCAAGAACATTTTTATTATTTATTTATAAACATATAAACAACACAAATAAACATGAAGACAAGGCTACCCCAGCCTCTTCATAAATATATATTGCATTATTATTTTTACCCAACATATCGGATCGGATAATGTCCACTTTCTGGCTATTTCCACCTTAATGGCTGTATATGATTTCACTCCCCTCCCTGATTTTGGGGGGGTGGTGGTGGTGGGGGGGGGTTCATCTTATAAATATACTCTCCTCCTTTACTGTGTTGATTCCCTTTATGTATTTAAATGTTTTTTATCATATCCCCCCTTTCTCCTCTTTCCTCCAAGAAACACATTTTAATATTCTTAAACTTTTCCTGGTAAGTTTTATCCTTCAACTCCTGAACCAGTTTAGTATCCCTTTTCTGAACTATCTCCAATGTATCAATATCCTTCTGGAGATAGGGTCTCCAGTAATATGTACAACATTACAGGTGAGGTCTCACCAGTGCTCTGTACAATGGCACCATGAGCTAATCTTTAGACAGGAAGTTATTTAGACAGGAGCAGGCTCTGATAGGCATGGCTTGGTGCTTTTTTAATGGAAGTGTTAAGTAGTAGGTGCTTTTGATATGAAATTAAGAAAATGTTGTTGAAACGTTTGTTTGCTGTGTAATTGCTTTGTAGTTGCTGCTATTGTTCACATAGTCACTTGTGGAATCTCTTTTGTTTCAGGTATGCAAAAGGCTATCCTCCTAATTCCCCATACATTGGAAGCTCTCCTACATTTTGTCACCTACTACAAGAAAAAGTGCCCTTTTGCTGTCTACGATTAGATAAGGTAAAGTGGGGATTGATTGTTTAAAACATTTTGCACTTTAGTGACCTTTATACTGAGCAGTTTGTTTCTTGCATGACTGACTTACAATACATAGTATTAGGACCCATCTAGCCAATCATTGTTATACACAGCTTGATGATCAAATGCTCTTTTACGATGGGTCACCCAGAGATAGTATTGCGAAAGGTGACTTTTTTACAGTCCTATTTTTTACTTGTGTTCCAGGGTTGTCAACATAACTATTTTGAAGATGCAAAAGCTTATGGATTTAAGAATAAAATCATTATAGTAGCTGCGGAGACTGCAGGGAATGGATTGTACAATTTCATTGTTCCACTGAGAGCATACTACAGACCAAAGAAAGAGCTTAACCCAATTATACTGTTACTGGATAACCAGTAAGTATTGCTATCCGAAGGTCAATTGTCCATGGTGAGCAGCAGGTCAATGTGAACATTGTAAATTAAGATAGGTTGATATGAAGTATACACAAGGCACCAGTTCTTCTGAGGCACGTTACACATTAAGGGATCAGAAGATCTCCCTAGCAGATTAGGAGATCTCTCTTGGAGCAACACTGACAGTTGCAGGTCTGGGTGTTTGACAGTCTCAGATGTCCGTAAGTGCTTCATCAGTGAGAGAGACATTTGGGGAATTGGGTGAAAGACACAGTTAAAGTAGGTGGACAGAGAGACAGGCAGTTGAGGTATGGTGCTAGAGCAAGGTAGGTAAGATGGGGAAAGAGACAGAAATGGGGGAATGGGTGAAATTAGAATACATTGGTGCTTGGGGAGGGAAACATACAAGATAGTAGAGAAAGAGAGAAAATGTGTAGAAGATAGGCATGGGTGTAATAGGAGTGTGAAACAGACAACTATACGCAACATGTAAAAATGGCTCTGGCACACTAAATACTTAGGGACACACTGCAGCAGCATCTGTATGTTTCTGGCACACTGGGGGTATATAAGAGGAAGATAGTTGGTGGAGGACTGGGTGTAAAACAAGTTCGGTATGTCCCTAGTCCAAGGAGAAATTTAGAGACATTATGGGATTATCATGTTCTATAGTTCTGTTGGTTAACATGTATACAAAGCTACGTACACAGTCCCCACATAGTTAAATTGTTTACAGTTACAGCTTTTGTCATAAACCACGAATGCTTCAAATAAAGCTTACATAAGTTATTTGTATGCACATAAACCTCTAACTTCCTCCGAGCACTTCACATTCACCATCCTGCTGTTGCATGCGTGTCCTGGAATGTAAGAATCCTAAGGTCATTACTGGCCTTCAATGTCACAGATCTTTATTCTACAGTTTACCCATAGCTCTCCATTGTAAAAAGTAATGTAGGTTCTAAAATAGGACCACGAAAAAAGATAGTCGCAAGACTCTTCTGTAAATTACTAAATGAGTTGATTAAGCAAAAACCATCCAACTAGTCAACTCTCATAGTTGGCTGGTTTTTATTATTTTTCTTCTAAACTTTTTCCAAATATTGTAAATCATTTTTAATTTATTTGAGTTCCTTATGTATTTCAATACTGTTTTCTTCAGTACTGCCTACTTACTATTAAGCACTCATATGTATTTATTTGCTTGTGAAAGCTTTAGTAATCATATTTAATAATGATGGATATGGGATTATATCCAGGCATCCAGTTTCTGATCTTGTAGACCGAGAGGAAGAATAGTAAAACGTTCTATGAAATATAATCTACTGATATGTTGTCAATAAAATGCCAGAAGCTGGGTTTCAGAAAGCCCCCATTTGTACGTGCAGTCCCTAAAAACATCTATAATTATTGTATTTCATTCCTGTCTTTAACTTGTTAAAGTACAGTTGTAGGCATTAAATTATGTTTCATTGAAAAACTGCATACATTGTAATGTTTTAAAAACACATATTTTAATGAAATAATTCATGTAAAGTAACACACTGAACCTCTTTTTCTCCATATTGCTCTATCACTGGCTAACCTGTTGATGATGAATGACCCAAGATTCTAAACAACATGTCCGCCCATTGATAGAGCTACATAGAGCAAAGAGGGCTAAATAAGGTACTTTGTTTGGATTCTGCATATTTTTTGGTAAAGTTGGTTTATAAGTGTGCACTCCTTTAAGATTTCCTGTGTAAATGAAGAAAATGCAAAATATTGTAATATAAAAAGCTAATAAACAACCCACACAATTTGCCTTTTAAAACATGCCTGAAAGAAATGTATTCATTCCATTTCAAAGGATTTTTTTTCCAGGGTGCGTTAATGGCCTTTTATGAAATGCAGCCATTTGTGTAATAGCTATGCAAAAATTGCCTTAAACATAGTGTCAGCTACAGTAAATGACACAAACCATAAGTGAATATTACTTTGTTGAAACATATTTTTTCCTTTTTCCATGTCAGTTTCCAGAAATGATAGTATAAAAATGCAGCCAGAAATAATGTCTGTTAAACATATTATTTGTCCCTTTTCAGTATCAGTAATTTCACTTAAAATGAAAACAAAATTCAGAGAACATTATGTAACACATAATGTAGACCAGTGTTTCGCAACCCAGTCCTCAAGGCACACCTACCAGTCCAGGATTTAGGGATTACCTGGGTGTGTCTAAGGTGTTTTTTTTCTTCTTTGTAAAAACACCTTAGACACACCCAGGTAATCCCTAAATCCTGGACTGGTAGGTGTGCCTTGAGGACTGGGTTGGGAAACACTGATGTAGACAACATATTATGTATAGTTGTCATTATTAGTAAATTTGTGCCATTAATTGCAAATTATTGCATTAAGAATTTTTGCCCAGCCTGCTTCCCACCCCACCGCCCCCGTCCAAACGCTTCCTTGAAATTCATTGCTGCCATATGAATGATAACACACACATGGTTTGCTTTTAGTTATTTTCTCCAAATTACAGTGAACATACCTGTTATCGCTCCTCCTCCTCTATCCATATCTGTTATCTCTCCTCCCGTATCTGTTATCTCTCATCCCCCATATCTGTTATATCGCCTCCCCTTCATATCTGTTATCTCTCTCCATATCTGTTATCTCTTCTCCTCCCCATATCTGCTATCTCTCCTCCCCATATCTGTTATCTCTCCTCCACAATATCTATTATCTCTCCTCCTCCTCCCCTCCATATCTATTATCTCTCCTCCTCCTCCCCTCCATATCTGTTATCTCTTCTCCTCCTTCCCCATCTCTGTTATCTTTGTTCCTCCCCATATCTGTTATCTCTCCTCCTCCTCCTTATATCTGTTAACTCTTCTAGTCCACCCCATATCTGAACGCTCCTCCCCCATATCTGCTATCTCTGCTCCTCCGCCTATCTGTTATCGCTTCTCCCACATATCTGTTATCTCTCCTCCACAATATCTATTATCTCTCCTCCTCCTCCCCTCAATATCTGTTCTCTCCTCCTCCTTCCCCATCTCTGTTATCTCTCCTCCTTCTCCTCCCCATATCTGTTAACTCTTCTAGTCCTCCCCATATCTGTTATCTCTCCTCCTCCTACCCCATCTCTGTTATCTCTCCTCCTCCTTACCCCCCATATTTGTTATCTCTCATCGTCCCCCATGTCTGTTGTCTCTCCTCCCCCCATATCTTTTCTCCCCCATCATTTCTGTTCTCTCACCTCCCCTCCCATAACTGTTATCTCTGCGCTCCTCCCCTCCCATATATTTTCTCTCTCCTCCCCTTCCATTCTTACTTGAAGTTGCTGCTTCACTGGGGAGCAGCAGACAGCATCAGCTCTGTGTGCTAAACCCATGAAGAGCTCAGTCAGTGCTGCTCGCACTTCCATCTGCAGTGATGACCTAGAACATAGTATTTCTGATGCCCTAAATCATTACTTCGCACGAGGTGTTCGAGCAGCACTGACTGAGCTCTGCATGCATTTAGCCCACAGAGCTGCTGCTGCCCGCTGCTGCCCAGTGAAGAACACTCCGGGCTTCTTCACACAGTGGGGGCGGTCCACCCCCAGCCCTCCTCCAGGATCAGCCACTGCACCAAGCAGAGGGCTGGTAGGGGAGATCTTCTGATCTCTCCAGCCAGTGCCTTGGCCGGCAAACATTTTTTTTATTTTTTTTAAATTGGTCTGTGCCTCTTCTGGCAGTCCCTGGTTCACACAGATCACACAGCCCAAAGGCTGTCCCTGGTCCTGCAGAATGTATAGTTAAACTGGTGAGATGAAATGTGCATCTCACCTTACTCACCTCATCTCACCTCAGCTCACCTTATGTATAGTGAAGCTATCCTGGGACATTTGTTAGATATCGAAATGTCAGTCCCTGACTGGGAAGTTTTATCAAGACAAACATTACAAGCCTTAACACTTACATATACAGTGCAATCAATGAAAATCCACTTACCAAGCTATGAAAACAAAATGAAAAAACTGTTGTTGGCAAAAAGTGCATTTGGTGGGCTGAGATTCATGCACCATAAATCTATTATTTAGCAGTGTACACTCTTTCAGCTCAATAGTGTCCTAGTTTCCATCAGGGGTCTCTATTAGGTGATATAAAAAAACTGTAGGTCATTGGGGGGGAGGAAGTTATTAATTTATTTATTAATGGAGCTACCTTGCTGTAAAATCCATTTGGTGCATATTATATGTACATGTTATTGGCTATAGCATAGACGGCATTAATAATTAGTTGCATATAGTGTCAGCCAATGTTTGTTGTTTTATACGGTTTTAAATAGTGTCATGTTTAATGAATCTCTAGGCAGCATATGACATTGCCATACTGATGATCCTTCGACTTTACGGTTTAAACATTGCAGACACGGCAGGCATTGAAACTATCTGTATATAGCTCGCCTAATTTCAGGTTCTTGTGAGTCTTCTAAGGCTTTAAGCCACATATGAACATGTCTCCCACAGGCCTAGCAAAGGGTAGAGTGCAAAGAATAAAGCTGAACTACCAATTGCGAAGGCACACACACAGGTCTAACTCTCTAGAAAGGAGGGCTGAACGCGAGGTGAAATGTCCGATGATAAAAGAGAACTATAAGACTTTAACTGGGAAAAGCAAGTCTGCTGCTATGATCAGAGTTCATTGAAAGGAATGTGTGTGTGAGCGTATGTGTGTATGCAAGAGAGTGTGTCTCTGTGATGGTGTAAGTAGCTTTAATATCTAGTCTCCAATGTACGATTATTAGTTTTATATTTCTGATAGAATTAAAGATACAATAACCAAATCATGTCAGAGTTCAGTGACTTTGCAAGTTTAAAGGGACTCAACAAAACATATTGTGAATGTAGAGAAGAAAAAATATGAAAAAATGATCAACACATTTGGGGCTATTCACTAAAAGGTGAGTTGAGGTGAGTGGTGGTGAGTTGAGGGGAGTTTAGGTGAGATGAACATTTCTTCTCACCAATTTAGCTATACGTTGTGCTGGGACAAACCTGGTGTGTTTCCCTCGCTAAGCAAACTCACCAGATTGGTCCCTGCACTATGTATAGCTAAATTGATGAAATTAAATAATTGAGTTAGCAAACTTTCAAGCAAATGCACGAATGAAGAGAAAAATGTGCTATAGCCAAATTATACATTACCCATTGATAAGTAGTTGATTAGCATACAGATGATGTCATAGAGACACCACAGACACATTTAAAACACATTCACAGTATAAACAATATTAAAAGTACCATGTTTCCCAAAAGATAACCCCAGTCAGAAAGTCATTACACCTTCAAAAACTACATTTCAGCTTGGCTAGCTTCCGTAAAAGATGGTCAGCAGCATTCCTGCCATTAATGTGATATTGCAATCTGTTCTTGTACAAGGCGTAATCTGATGACCTTGTGTTTGTAGCCTGATGCTCAACAGAGCTTAAACTTGGATTACTTTGCTTGAGCTCCCTGGGGCATATTAAAGCTCTTATGGGTAATTAGGATTCTGCATTAGGTGCATAAACATATGTGCACTGTACAGTATACTTGGTATAAAACTTGGGCTTGCTGCACGATGGGCTTGGATAAGTATTGTAGAATATATAATTTTTTACTGTGATAGTACTCACAGTTATGGTTGTTTAAAGAAGATAATAACCGCTACCTGTATATCTTATTTTGTGTGCATTGTATGCCAAACAGCAACAATGACTCCTGTACTCATATTCCTGTTAAACCTATTTTGAACTCAGGAAAAGTGCGTCTCATCTTAGTGGTCTGGAGTGGTCCAGGCAAAGTGTTGACATGAATATTAAATATATTTTATTGTTCCAGTAACAAACTCACAAACAGAGTGTGTGAGTAAATGGTGTTGAAATATTTATCTAACACATAAGAGCTATTTGTTGGGTCTATCATGGAGAGCGCTGCCAAGCCATGCAACACCACATAAATAATTGCTAAAGAATGAATATTCATGTTCATATAAAAAATAATGAATAAATGAACAGCCTGACACCATATGTAGCATGAATAAGGGTCAATACTGACACTCCCAATCTTTATATACTCGTAAAGTAAAGTCAGACAGTACCTCCCTTACAGTTAGTAGAAAGTTATAGAACTGCAATGGTCCAAAAATGAGGGTCGAGCTTCCTGACAGTCTCAAATAAAGAAACAATATGGTAGCAAAGTTTCCACCAAAGGGTCTAGCACAGAACAAGTATACAAAACTTTTATTTGTGTCCAAATACTCTTTATTCTATCTAGGATGGAAAGAGAGGAGACCACGTGCTCCAAGTGCAGCATTATATAGACATATTTTATTTACACATGGTATAGAAGACACTGTAGTACATTAAGAAAATGAGCATGTGCTGAGTGCTGGTCATGTCACCGATAGATCTATTTGGCATTTATTTCACAAAACGCTCTTAAAGGAATAAGCCTATTTACAGACCTTCGGCAATAGAATGTTAAACATGAATCAATAGAATATGAACCATCACATAAACCCTAAAAAACATGAAAAATAGAGTATATATTGAACACAATGATATAAATTAAGAATAGGGCAATAAACTAAGCAATGCACTACATGTACTTTTCATGTGCCATCTACCTTTCTGTGGTATTGGTCATATAAACACCACAGAAAGAAAAGTCGGACAACATGTTTCTAATGAACCCACCTTTCTCCCATGAGGTGCTCCAACAGGTTTTGATTAGCACAGACAATCTATTTGTACTTTCTAAGTTTTGTGCATTCTACATTCAGATGTGTAGAGAATTTGCTTTTTACTTATTTGAACCAGTTCTTTGCCTGGAACCATTTGTATAATGTTTTATGTAGTGAGTAGTCTAGGAATAGGAAAATGATGCCAACTTGTTGGAAAAATATCCATAAATGTCTTTAAAATACTTTGGTACATGAAACAATTAATAATGTGCAATATAAGTATGCTATATACTTTTTGTAATCCCTATCTGCTTAGGCCAGATATGCATTTTCTGGATGCAATATGTTGGTTTCCAATGGTCTACTACATGGTGGGCTGTATTGACAAGTAGGTAAAAATCCCGTGTGTTGCTAAATGTGTTGGTTTTGTGTATCTGTGTCTGGTCCAGCCAAAGTCAGAAATTGGCCAGTGGTTTTCAACATGCCATTTTTTATGGTTGAAAATGGAAATAATCCCTTGTGTTTAACTAACTGAAAACAAAATCAAAAGCCCCTTCTTTAATTTGATCAAAGCACAAATAATCTCATTAATTTGTAGGCAGTTTTATAATGGCAGCGCTCAGTGCAGAAAGGTGAGGTTTCCTTCATTTTCAATGTGATGATGATGCTTTCCTATTGAGAATGACTTTGCATGATGGCAACATTGCAAGTTATTTTCCACTTAATATCTGAGCTCATATTACTGGTCAATGTTTGAAAAAAAAGTAGTTATGTCCGATATGGATATATTTCTGACACTGGCTGTGACATGTAGTGATTATTATGTGTCGTGCATGAGCTATCACTTTGGATTCACAATGTTGTGCTATAACGTTTCTAACATAATGGGGAATATGTATAAAAACTCCAGTGTGTAGGGAGTTAAAAAAAAAAACACAGTCGCCATTGTATATATATATATATATATATATATATATATATATATATATATATATATATATATATATATATATATATATATAAAATGCTTTTATATAACTCCCGACACTTTTAATGAGGGAAAGGTAACTTGTCAAACCGTGCTTGGCGGAGGTTGCCCAACACAAATCAGACACCTGACTGTTATACATATGCTGCACCAGCGCAATGAGCGAGAAACAACCTAGATCTGCACATTCAGGGTCCATAACACAGACTCCCGTAACTCTGCATTATACACTGGCGCACACGCTGATTGTACAACTATTTGGCGCAACCTGCTTGTGCGCCGTGTTTATACATGCCCCCGATGAATCTGGTGTTTGCAAAGTTGGCAAATCTACACAGAGATTATTTAATGTATCCCCATCAGCAATGCAACTTAATAAATTCAAATGTAACCCCCCTAAATGAAAGAGAAGACTGCAGGGAATTGACAATTTAGATAATAATCATTCCCTCATTGTCCTTCCTAAGTAGTCAACTCCCAAAATGGAAATGTAAGCTTTGGAATTTCAAATGTAAGACCAAAGTAGAGGAGTTGGAAAAAAATTTTCTTCCATTCAGCTAAAATGGAGATTTTTTTTCTAGCTCTCCTTCTTTGGCCTTAGGTTTGAAATTGCCTTTTCAATTCTCTGCAATTCCCTCTTTCATGCATAAAGCTTTATATGTATTGCAAAGTAAATTGAACCAAAATAAACCACTTATGCTTTTGGCTAATAAACATGTATCTATACAGCAAGGCAATGAATCCATATTTTTAATATTTGTGATTATATCAAGATATTTTATTTAATTTGTATTTAGATTTGATGAACTATTATTTTGAAATCGGGCACACATCTGTCATTGCAAATAGGGTTGTCAGTAAACAAAAAGCTTATGGCCAATGTTAAGTGAATGAAGGGAATAGTATGGCTGGTGGTAACCCTAATTGCAAACACACCAAATTGTCTATCTCTAGTGAAAACTTTGTGTTAAGGATGGAAATGCCCTTACAAAAAAGAGACACAGACACAAACATGCTCAAAAGGACATATCAGTATATAGATACACAGATACTCAAAGTCAATTAAACCTGCAATAAAGCTTTCTTTTCCATACTGGGAGTTGACATATATGGAGTGACAATGCTGGAATTATTATTATCTAAATTGGTAATTATATGTCTCATTACAGCACAATGAACATTCGACAAACAAACATATGTACACATAGTACATAATGCAGCAGATTTAGACATACTTAAAAGGTAGGAGTAGGGGGTGAAGTTTAAACTAGCTTACAATATGAGAAAACAATTTTAATATAACACTCTCAAGCAGTTTTTTGACCAAATGAATCTGTGAACCATAAAAAGGTTGTACATTATTCCAATGATGTGGGTAAACTGCATTTCCCAATAGGTGATTTCTACAATTGCATTCTCTAGATTCCATATTAATGCTCAAGATCCATTCTTGAATTTAGAGTGAACATTATAGTATGTGTCAATCTGATTATGTAACAAAACTCAATTTTCTTCTACCCGGATAAAACAATCGTTGATAATATTGATTTAAGTTGAATTCTCTTCCCAACATTGCAATGGGACTGTAAGAATAGTGGGTATTAAATACGTTTCAAATATTTGCTGTATATATAACAAGTCACACTAGGCTCATTGATGATCATCCATGAGGATGAAGTAATATAGCTCGATCTCTTTTCATAATGAGATCGTGTTTTCAGTTTTATGTAGACACATCATCATATCTGCCTTAAATAAAGCACATTTAAAACGTAATGCATCTTTTCATTTCCAAAAGCCTAGATGACTTACTGAAATGTGGAGTAACATTTGCAGCCAACATGGTCGTTGTTGATAAAGAAAGCACAATGAGCGCTGAGGAAGATTATATGGCTGATGCCAAGACAATAGTCAACGTTCAGACTCTTTTCAGGTGGGTAGAACAATACAGTGGGCTTTTTTTGTGTCTATACTGTGTGGTAAATGTTACCCATTTGTAACATGTCTTCTTGTTAAACTCAATGTTTAATCTCGGTAACTTTAAGTGTATTTGTAAAGTTCGGTTGTGGTTTGAAATTGTAAATGTGACCCATGGAGACTGGCAGAATATTTCCATGGCTTGCTACAGTAGTAGAAATTTTCCGAAAAAATTTACACCAATAAATATCTCTTTATTGGGTTGTGACAGGTAGCTGCTATGTGCTGTTGAAATGAGAGCGCCATTTTCTTAGAAAAGAAAACGTTAACTGTGTAATACCATTTTAAACTCACAACACCTTAAAAAACATAGTCTGAGTAACTTTTTACATTTGAACCAAAATGTCCTCTCCTCATCAGCTCATTACGGCTCCCCACGATGAGCTGTGCATCGGATCCAGTTTCATGGAACTGCAGTGGGATCCCACCTGTTTGATGAAGCCACTTTGAGTGGCCTCAGTCTGACAGATTAATTGTAACCAACACGTAAAGCAACCGCCAGTGACATAGTACATAGTTACATACTAGTTTAGGTTGAAAAAAGGCGTGCGTCCATCAAGTTCAACCCTTTTCCTTTTCCATGTTTACCGCTGTTGATCTAAAATAAAAACCCCTTCACGCAATTTCAAATTCTCCTTTTAGTGGGGAAAAAAATCCTTCTTGACTCCAAATGGCAATCAGATTTTTCCCTGGATCAACAAGCACTAAATAAATATGAATGTCTATACTAACATGCATAGCCCTCTATGGTTTGGCTCATTAACAATGTATCCAGGCCACTTTTAAAGACATCTAATGTATTTGCTAGAACCACTTCTTCAGGCAGTGAATTCCATATCTTAATTCCGCTAGAGGATACATTCTTGTCCTTTGTACTGTTCTGTTATTGAACAAGTCTTTAGAAACCCTTTTGTATGGGCCCTGTGCATAATTATATAACATTATCATATCCCCTCTAAGCCGCCGTTTCTCTATCGTGTACAATTTTAACTTTTCCAGCCTTTCTTCATAACTAAAACTAGCCCTCCTCTGCACATTCCATAATGTCTTTTTTTTTTAAAAAAGGCACCCAGAATTGAACCGCATATTCAAGGTGAGGTCCTACCATGAACCTATAAAGAGACAGCAGAATATCTTCCTCCCGTGAGTCAATATCCCTTTTAATACGTCCCAATATATTATTGGCCTTTGCAGCTGCCAGCTGACACTGTACGCTACTGCTAAGTCTATTGTCTACAACTACTCCAAAATCTTTTTCATTAGTAGACTTCCCCAAGGAAACACCAATTAAGCTATATATTGCATTTTTATTATTGTAACCAAAATGCATAATTTTACACTAGTCAACATTGAATCACATTTACTATTTATGTGCCCAATTACCAAATTTGTCCAAATCCTCTTGCAGCGAAGATACATCTAGTTCAGACTGTATTACCTTACTTAATTTGATGTCATCGGCAAACACTGAGACATGGCTCCCTATGCCCTCTGGGAGATCATTAATAAACAAATGAAAAAGAGGGGATACAGGACAGAACCCTGCTGTACTCCACTTATCACATCTGTCCAATTTGAGAAGTTTTTTTTTAAATATGGGCATCACATCAGCTTTACACCAATCTGTGGGCACCATGCCTGGAATAAAAGAATTACTGAAAATTAAAAATGACATTTCCTTAAATTTCACTGAAATGACTCCATGACGTCATGAGTGATGTTACAAGGTCTCACTGTCATTCGCCGGGGCCCCACATGGGTCTTAAGCACAAAAGCATTAGGTGTTAAGAGTTGTTAAGGTGTCATTCCATGTTAAATCTGTATCCCCAGAGTGCTTGCTATGTCGTGGGCTCTGCTGCCCTTTCTCAATTCGCATCCGTGCCTGAATACTATTGGCTGTTACTAAGAGGCAGTGGTGTCCATTACTAATTATACTTACTACAAATATCTCCTGTAAATTTTACTCTCTACTCGGTTGTTTTTTAATTTTCCATGATAGAAATAGTTACTGAACCCCAGATTCCAGCTCCCTTTGGCCCCACAGGATTAACTGAGCACGGCGCAACTGCACCGTTTGCCTTGCATTAAAGACGGCCTTGTTGATACTAACACACCTCCCAACCTTTACCCCCAGCAACTCGGTATGACAGCTCTACTGTGCATGTGCAATACATATGATGTACAAAGCAATGATAATATCAGCATTACTCATCAGAGACTCACATATCACAGTATGACAAAAATGAGAAGGCAACATAACAAGCACAATACATAGCATACCTAACCAAGTACAGCAGCAAGGGACCCTAAAATAGCCAAAAGGAATGTATAAACTAAACAACCAATAAAGGTAGAACTGCAGGGAACTGAGTTGGGAATTTGAAACTTTAGGCCAAAGTAGTGGATTTGGAAAAATTCTCCCATTCAGCTGCATTGGAGAATTTTTCACACTAAAGTTTTTGGCCTAAAGTTTGAAATTGCCATCTCAATTCCCTGCAATTCTCTCTCTATTGAGCAGATCCTTAAGAATAATTATAGTGCACTTCAAAACGCCTGTTGGCTGCTGTATAAGTGCTTTATTCTTTTAAAGGCCATTCTTGCCAATTTCCTGGTCTGTTCTTTTGTTCTGTGCTCCTGGATGTGGTCTGCATGGCACAAAAGAGAGTTTGACAGAAATGCGCCATGTAGGTCCCAATACATGAAGTGCCAAATGTTTGCTATCACTTTACCAGAGGTTTTACACTGTGTTATTTTCACATTCATGACATCCTTTATTGTGTCGACAGCGCCTGAGTTTGACACAAATGTGCCATGTGTTAATGTAACGTAGGTTCCCATACAGGAAGTGCCAGATATTAGCTATCACTTTACCAGAGGTTTCACACTGTGTTATTGTCATATGTGAGATATGCTTTATTCTGAGCCTGGGCACATCTAACAAGTGATATTATCATAAATTACAATACATATTTTTGGCTTCTTATACCACTGTCTATCTTTAAACACTGAAGGAGTGTAATGAACAAATATATTAATGTATAAATGTGTATTAGAATCACCCACACTGCACATGCAGTTATTTGCATGCATACATAGGAATGATATGTAAGCACATCAGTGCTATGTTTTGTTGCTTTAAAAATATATATTTTCTTACTTTTGTACATTTTACCCTGCACAGTCCACTTTTTTTTTATTGTCTATTGTGTTTCTGCAGCACTGTAGTAAATCCTATGTAATTTATGGTTTTTAATGTCAATCTATTTATTGGTCTCTCTCCCAATAACCTACTCTGCCTTTGCTGCATTGCATCAGCAATAATACAGTCGGCTGTTGTTCACAACAGCAGTGTGGTTATTATCACATAAAATCTGCTGTTCAATGTATTGAGCAAAATGGGAATTGAAAAGAACATAACAGAGAATACATTACAGCAATGTTTAGCATCATTCTCACTCCTCAAATCATATACATTGTTTACTAATATGGTTTTTAGGTCAGGGCTGGGTAAACCTCAGGAACCAACGGACCGTACACTGTTACTGCTGGCACCTGACTATTTTATATAAACATCTCTGCATGGACCTGGCTGTGAATGGGCTTTTAAAAGCTTACTAACCTCTGCTAATGTCAATTTGTATATATGTATTAGGGGTCTACTTACTAAACAGTGAACAGTGGTGAACTGTGAAGAGAATATCAAAAACCAGCATTAATAGTGGATTTGGAAAGATGGGTACATTGCAAAATCTTTCAACTTAGCTATCAATGCCTAATATTTCCAATTCCCTTGTAAATGCACTACAGTTCACTAGAAAAAGACCTATTTTCATACCTCCCAACATTTTAAAATGGCCAAAGAGGGACACTTTTATTTGTGTGGGAATGACGGAAGGTGTGGCCATGGGTGGGGCATTTCACCAACTTTATGGCCAATTTGTAACTATTCATGTCATTTGATTTGATTTGTCATTTAAAATAAGAATAATGTATTTTATTTACAAATATTATTATAAAACAACATGCATTGCAGTTTAAACTAACTGTATTGTGAGTTTTATTGTTCTGGAGCTCTGTGATAAAACCATACAAACCAAACATTCTGAGCTCCCAGAAATGAAAGACAATAGGTATGTTTTTTGTTTTGCAAGTACATTCTAGACTGAATCTAGAGTGAATTTTCATACAAAATGTAGGCTGGATATACCATACATGTGATTATTATGATGCATTTTGTGTAACATGGGAAATATCTATTCATAGCATAGTTAGTAAGCTCAGAGTAGCCATCACTGTTAAGACAGAACTGCAAGTCCCTGCAAGCAAGCTGATAAAATAAGGCATTAATAGCCATGGGAAAATATGTATTTTTGCACTTCACTTGTTAGTTCACTTTTCAGAATTTATCACCACTTTATTTTGTCAACCCAAGTAGAGTAAAAGTGCGTGGGGGTGCAATACCGTACTACTCTTCTGATTATTTACACATATTTTTTTCTTGTATATGTTTTTATTTTTTATGTGCCTTTTTCCTTTTTTGCACACTATTTCTCTACATGTGATTCTGCATCATCTTGCTTCATGCTGTCTAATTAGTTAGTTTGTGGACAGATAATGCACTAGATTTAGCATAAAGACCTAGGCAAGAGGTGGTCCAGGTTACCAATCTAACAAAATGCTTAGAAAATTTGAGACACCCAAAGTTATCTTATATTCCAAAGCTTGAAAGCTTGTTCGTGTCCCTCTATGAGGCCAGTCCCTGTTGTAATAGATTGCAGTGCCTAACATTTTGTTGAAATTAAACACAGCAGATATATGGCGTTGCATAGAGAACAAAGGGTTTTCTGTAGATGAATACAAATTAAATAGATGTTAATTAAAGCCATCAATATACCTATCCTCTCAAATATGATTAACAACCTTGGCAGCAAGCAACCCAATTAGGTTTGAGTCTTAGACACATCATACAAAAGATATATACACAATCTTAAGTTTCAGAAGCAAAAGTAGATCAGAAATCATAAAGCAAATGTCCAAAGTGGACAAAATTGTTAGGACACCTGACCATTACAACAACAAAGAATGTTATAGCATCACATTCTAAATACATAGACATTAATATATATAGTTGGTCCTCCCTTTGTAGGTATAATAGCTTCATCTCTTCTGGGAAGGCTTTCCACAAGGGTTTGGAGAGTTTCTGCTCACTATTTCCATTCCAGTTCATCCCACAGGCGTTCGATGGGTTTGAACTCAGGGCTCTGTGCAGGCCAGTCAAGTTCATCCACACCAAACTCATCCAACCATGGACCTTGCTTTGTGCACATCATGCTGAAATAGAAAAGTGTCTTCCCCAGACTGTTCCACCAAATTTGGAAGCTTAACGTTGTTCAAAATGTTTTGAAAGTAAGGGGCCCAGCCCAACCCCTGAAAAACAGCCTCACATTATCATCCCTCATCCATTAAACTTTACAGTTGACACATTGCAGTAAGACAGGTAACTTTCTGAAGGCATCTACCAAACCCAGACTAGCCCATAAAACTACCAAGTAGTAAAGCGTGCTTCATCGCCCCACACGTTTCCACTGCTCCAGTGACAAGTAGCGGTATGCTTTACATCACTTAATCCAACACTTGGCATTGCACTTGATGATGTGAGGCTTGCATGCAGCTGCTTGGCCATGGAACCACATTCCAAAAAGTTTGCATCACTCGGTTTTTGCCCTGAGATTAACACCAGGGGAACTCTGGAATCTTCTGAGGACTGGCAACTTTTAAGCACTATGTGTCTCAGCACTCGATGACCTCGCTCTGTAACTTTATGTGGTCTTCCGCTTCATGATTGGGTTGCTGTTGTTCGGAATCATTTCCACTTTCCAATAATAGTATTTAAAGTTGACCATGAAATATCTAGCAGGCATGAATTTTCATGAACTGACTTATTGCAAAAGTGGCATCACAGGACCATGCTTATATTCTCAATGACATCTTCGTGACAACACACTATTTTCACATTTGGTTGTAAATGTAGACTGCATGGCTAGGTGATTGATTTCATACATCTTTGACAATTGGTCTGATTGAAACACCTGAATTCAATAATTTAGTGGTGTGTCCCAATACTTTGTCCATATAGTGTGTGTCTGACCCTGAGTGCCCGAGACCAGGAGCTACGTTGCAGGTAGGAGACACAGGACCTGGTGCTGGGTAACTGCAATCCCTTGGAGGTTTGGCGCCCCAAGTTTTTGCAGCCACAACCAGGCCCTGTGAAGCAGCTGCTGTATCCAGGTACCAGGGCTTATAGGAAATGAACTAAGAGATAGCCAAGCAGAGCTAAAACAGAAATGTGACTGAGGAACAGCAGAGCTAAAATACAGAGTGCAGGGCTACAGGACAGAGGGATAACATAGCAATATAAAGCAGAAACCAAACTGAGGATAAGCAATACAAAGCATGGGGTTAAGGAACACAAAAGGCACATACAAAGGAACAAACATAAATACAGGAACTAGCCTAACACTAAGGATGGTAAAGGTGGGGGATTGGTTCAACAAACTAGCCAATTTAGATGTTAGCTTGCCAACCTCATCAAGGTGCCCCCAGGGCCAGTGCAAGGATTTTCATCTACACAGGCGAAGGTGCATTTTGGTGCTTCCCTCCTCTGACCGGCCACGCCTCCCACACCATTAACCCTCCATACATTATATATATAAATATATATAAATACATATATATATATATATATATATATATATATATATATATATATAAAAGTATAATGTAAAAAATAAATACATCTAAATATTCAACTCGCATGCTATACATGTGTTACACATTGAAACCCTTAAACACAAAGACACCCTTGCAGTCACACACAGTGACACAATTACACACACCCTTACACAGACACAGTGACACACTTACACACACAGAAAGTGACACACTTACACACACACCCTTACACAGAAAGTGACACACTTACACACACCCTTACCACTTACACACTCACAGTGACACCAATACACACATAACCTGAGACACACTATTTTGCCACTCAATATGCAGTTTATAGCCACTCAATATGCCAGTATTTTGTCCCTCAATATACCATTTAATATGCCAGTATTTTCTCCTCAATATGCCATTTAATATGCCAGTATTTACCCTCAATATGCCATTTAATATGCCAATATTTTGCACCTCAATATGCCATTTAATATGTTAGAATTTTGCCCCTCAATATGCCAGAATTTTGCCCCTCCAATATGCCATTTAACATGCCAGGATTTTGCCCCTCCAATATGCCATTTATTATGTCAGCATTTTGCCCCTCAATATGCCATTTAATATCCAAGGATCTTGCCCCTCCAATATGTCATTTAATATGCCAGGATTTTTCCCCTCAATATGCCAGGATTTTTCCCCTCCAATATGCCATTTAATATGCCATGATTTTGCCCCTCAATATGTCATTTAATATGCCAGGATGTTGCCACGCCAATATGCCAAGATTTTGCCCCTCCAATATGCCAGGATTGTGCCACTCAATATGCCCGGATTTTTCCACTCCAATGTGCCCAGATTTTGCCCCTCCAATATGCCAAGATTTTGCCCCTCCAATTTGCCAAGATTTTGCCTCTCCAATTTGCCAAGATTTTTCACCTCCAATATGCCCGGATTGTGCCACTCAATATGCCTGGATTTTACCCCTCCAATATGTCAGGATTGTGCCACTCATTATGCCCGGATTTTGCCCCTCCAATATGCCAGGATTTTCCCCCCTCCTCCAGCCAGTACTTACCAGCTTCCTGCTCTGTCTCCCGGTGCAGGTCCGTGGCTGTGAGGGAAGCGTTGTGAGCTCCCCTCAGGCCACGCGGACCAATAAAGTTTGTTGGAAAAAAAGTTTTAACAAACTTTATTGATCTGTGCGGCTGGAGGGGAGCGCACAACGCTTCCCTCACAGCCACGGACCTGCACCGGGAGACAGAGCAGGAAGAAGGTAAGTAAACGGGCCTGTGGGCGCGGGCGATTTTCCCCCCCCCCCCTTGGTGCGCCCTAAGGCCACCCCTGGGTACCCCACATTAGGCAAGTCCCTAATTAATACACAATATTAGCAAAGCATAAATAGAATCTAAGACACATAAATGGCATTGAACTAAAACACAGATAAAATGTGACTGCTGCAAAGAACTGAACAGCAACAGGTGTGGTTTAAACAATGACAAGGCATAGTTAATCAGAAAACCTGGAATGGAACATAAGGACAGGCAGAGAGGAATAAAGGGCAGGACAGCTATACAGGGCAGGACAGGCATACAGGGCAGGAATAAGCATAAATAATAAGAAAGCAAAGCAATAAGGATTCAGAAAAGCCTGGATACAGCCTGGATAAGTCTGCACAAGGGTGCATGGTTACAAACTGAATATATAACACACATTCAATTTATGCTCCATTTTTAGTATATGTTACTACTCGTTGTTTTTAATCACTGTTGTGCAGTGACAAACCTGGTGTTTATCCCCTAATAAGCAAACTCGCCAGGTTTTTCCCTGTACAATGTATAAGTAAATTGATGAGCTGAAATGTTAATCTCACCTCAACTCACCTTTTTGTGAATAGCCCCTACAACTTACTTGAAGCAATGTCAGTCTCAAAGATGTAATACTACTATTTGGCCTTCTATAGATATTAAAAAAAACTATTAGACAACACTACCACTATCCTAGTTAGTATTCCGCAGTTCTGTCAAGTTACACATTTTATGTTATTAAATGATTGGGAATATTACAAGAGAACAGTCGACAAAAAGTAAGTTATATTTACTTCATCTATAGCGAGCATACATATTTGAATCAAAATACTTTAATTAAAAAAATATGCCTTATTGAGCCCTGTATGATTATACATCTTTATCACAGTGCTGACATGTTGTTTAGAATCTTGGATTAGATGAAGAAAGACCTGACTCATCTGAGCAAAGATGCTAAACAACATGTCAGCCCCCTGAAAGAGCTATATGGTTCAATAAGCTAAATAATTTATATTCTATTTTTAAAGCATTGCTATTTTAAATGCCTACACCTGATGCAATATTTCAATTAAACAAAAATTAATTTAAGACAGTTCTCTTTTAAGAAAATACTATACAATATACTGTGTTTATTCCAGAAATATAACAATTCAGGCATAAGTGCGCAAACGAGGCAAACAGCAAAGCATTAAATAGGAACAATTTGTTGCAGGTAGAGTAGCAGCCGTGTATCCACCTTAACAAGCAGGGGGAAAAACAATGATTGGAATAAAGCTCGGCACTCAGTGTCGAAATCAAGTTAGGAAGTTTTATTGGCGCCATATTGCCCCCTGTTTCTATTTTCCATTATATCAGTGGAGAAGATCATTTTATAGCTGACCTCCCTCTGTAACACTTCCATCTAGCTGAATACTGTAATATATCATCCTTACTGGACAGCAAAAGGCAAACAACTGTCTAGATCACAGAGCCAGCTGGATACGGAGGTCACTGAAGTTTTTAAAACATCGACTACACAAAGTCCCTTTTCTCTTGACAGAAGCAATGATTTCAACTTGCGTGTCCCACCAGAGGATTCCTGTTCACACCTTATTATTTCAGCATGGACGATTTGAAGAGATGAGAACTAGAAAGTGCAGAGGAAAAGAGAATTCAATTTCAAAGCGCAATACAAGGAAGAAATATTTTGACTGTCCATGAAAATTAATTTCAAACAAAAGTATGGCTATGCTTATTGTAGATTGCTTGTACTGGAGCGATGTCACCAAAGTAGTACTACAGTAAGAATCTAGAGCATTAAAGGACAGTGGTCAGCAAAAAAAAAAAACATCTGTTTAATTGCATCAAACGTAGGCATTTTAAATAGAAATGCTTTAGAAACGTACAATATGTTGGCAGATAAGAACTATTCGGCCAGTCTAATCTGGCCATTTTTATTATCCCTGGATCTTAGTTCTTATATCTAGGATAGCCTTATGCCTATCCCAAGCATGCTTAAACTCCTGTCCTGTGTTAATCTCTACCACTTCCACTGGTTAGCCTGATTCTCTACGGTGCCACTAATGTTTTTTTACATCCTCCCCTGGATCTATCTGTGGACATTACCCTTGTTTGATGCTCATTTTCTACTGACAGTTTGTAAGTGTTTTCCTATTAAGCAGAACCATTCCACTGTACAGTACTATGCTATGTGTATATGGGCATTGTTTTTACTGTGAATGTAGAGCATAAGAATGATTTTAAAATTATCTATATATTATTTAAGCAAAATTGCAACCAAATTGCTAAATTAGGAGAAAAATGTTTTAAATGTGTCTGTTAAGTCTCCTGCCAATGGCATCACTTGGCACGGTATGCAAATGAACTGCTTTTCAATTGGAAATGTATGATTTGCATACCGTGCCACAAGGGATGTCATCAACAGGAGACTCCACAGACACAATTAAAACATATTTTATCTCCTAATTTAGGCATTTATTTGCAATTTTGCTATTACAATGTATGGATCATTTTCAATCATTTTTTATGCTCTACATTCGCAGTAAAACAATGTTCAGGTGATCCCAGATCCTAGAATGTTCAGGTGATCCTAGAATGTTCAGATGATCCTAGATCCTAGAATGTTCAGGTAATCCTAGATTAAACAAATTAAATGCAAATCATTTCTTTCACCATTTCTGTAGTTATTTATACAGGTTGGCATTTATTTTTGCTGCAATACAGCTGGCACAGCTGCATTCATGCCATAAACACCATTCTGCTGACAAACTAACTTTAATGGGAGTTTGAAAATAATATTTCAAAACAATGACATACTATAGAAAAATTAAAATGGTATAAGTACAGCTTTAAGTAAGTGAGCCACACAGTCTGCTAGTTTGCCTATCTAATAAAACACTTTATTTTCTTCAGTCATTCTTTTGTTCTAGTGCTTCAGCTACAACATTAGTTCTAGGCATCTATTGCCATTTCTTTAATTTACAATATTTTTCTTTCCTAACGCACAAAACTGGGAATATTCTAATCTGAGGTTTCTGTGTTACACAGCAAGTAATTATAATGATTTAATTGTGACATGCTATTGTGTCCAACCTAAATGTACTGTCCATATCTTGACCGGATTGCATATTGTTATAGAAATGGGAATAATACTATATGACTGGGAATAATCACTGTGATTCTCTCAGTGAGAATTCTCACATCACCCTGATTGGCAAATTGTGTTTGTGCTAACAGGCTTAGATGACATCAGACTGAATATTTTCTATGGTGTTACTATAGATTTGAACATTGTTTTCTGAGTAATTACATAATTGTCGTATGGTTGTTGAATTTCTGGACTGCTTTTCCATTGGACATTCACCAACTGATCATTACCATTCCTAGCTTCACAGTGTCTGACGTAGAGGTAGAACGACTGGTATTTGAGTCATTTAGAAGCATAGCCTTCTAAAAACACTCACTACCTGCAATCCAGTGACTTTTAAGAACTGAGATTCCCCTGTGAAATTAGCATCAACTGTAATCCAGCCAATAGTCAAATGTGTTTAAAGAGATTTTGTCACCAAAACATTGTATAGAGAATTAAAATTCTGTGTATGTTGTGTCAACCGGACTTCAAGGAAATGGTTAGATTAACCCCTTCCCGACCTTATGACGAGTTAACTCGTCATGCAGTCTAGCCGGCGGTGCGCTCCGTGGGCACCGCCAGCTAGTCTGCAACGGGTCCAGGACTAAGCCTCGCACCCGAGGCAAAGCTCCTGGACCCGATCGGTCAGTTTCCGGGCATGTGATCGCGGTGATAATGTGACCACCGCGATAACATGCAAATTAGATGGCAAAGTCAGTGTGTTCACACACTGACTTTGCCTCTAATTCACTCCCTGTGCTTCACATTCTTATAGTGAAGCACAGAGAGTGACCTGTAAGTAAAAATAAATTAATTACATACACATAGGTTAAAAAAAATGTAAAATTTTTTTTTAACCCTTTCATTGCTGATCACATTTTTTCACTGTGATCAGTTTCCTTCCACTTTATGGCCCTCATTTATTTTTTTTTAACAGATTTTTTTATTTTTACAATTTATAAAGTTTGTTTTTTTTAATAAATAAAGGTAATTTTAATATATTTATTTAATAAAATTTAACCCCTGCATGCCTGTTGCATGATTTTTACTGATCTGACATCGCACAAAACTCAGTTTTTTTCTGTCTTTTTTGTTATGTGGGGTTTGGGAACCAATATTTTTCTTTTTTATTAGTTAGTTAATTAGGGGGGATAAGTGAGTTAGTGTTGCACTAGTTATGTAGCTTATTATTGGGAAAATAATGGGGAAAAACTTTTTTTTCCTCAAAAATTTCCTCTTTTATATGTATTTTTTAATACTAAAATGTAATTCATTTTTATGTATAGGGTATCAAAAGAAAGCTCTAACTGTCCTCTAAAAAAAACAACATATAACTTGTATGGGTACGTTAAATGAGAGAGAGGAAATTTATGTTTCAAAAACCGCGTATTAAAAATTGAAAAACGCTCTGGTCCTTGGCCCAGGAAAATCCCTGTGTTTATGGCATCACATTTTGTCTTGATATGCAAATTAACTACTTTTGATGTAAAATATCTAATTTGCAAATCAAGCAACACTGTGATGTCATAAACAGGAGACACCACAGAAACCTTGAAAACATATTTGTTTCTTAGCCTATGTATTTGCTTACAACTTTGCTAACACCATGTTGATCAGTTTTGAATTCTTTACATTCAATACAAACAATGTTTAGGTGACTGTGTGTGTAATACCCAGGAAGTTGTAAAGTATTGATAAATGCCATGTTTTGAAGGAAAAGTAATTCCTAAACATCTGTGGAAAAGTAATTCCTAAACCATCCAAAATGGTGTTTGAAAACTATTTAAAACATGTTCAACTGTTTATAAAATTATAATCATTACAATTATTTTTTTGTAATTACTAACAGAATAGGGTACATTTTATGCTCTCCGGTTTTTCCTTTTCTATAAGAACAAATTTGTGAAAGGTGGGTGTTAGACATCATTTTAACAATGCTAGTCACATTGCTTTAGAATTAATTTGTAACAATTACTCATAATTTAACAAGCAGTTAATGAACAGGCTTCAGGTTTGACGTTTGTCACAACAGATCTGAGACATAGTATAGCACGGCACACAAAAAATAACATATTAGGGAATAGAGTATTCTTTGCACAAATTGCCCTTATGCACTTTTATTTTGCATATGAATTGTGCAAACCAGTGTTTCTTGTTGTAAGGGCTATATGTCATTAAATGGGCAACACAAGCCTTTTCAAATGTGTACCATTTCAATGAGTGTATTATGGAAGTCATGGGAATATCAAAGCATTTCCATTGGTGATTATTTGTTCCATGAAATACAAATGTTGTTGCTCCTGTAAGAAACATCACAATAGAGTAATGATACCTTAAAATGACTATGAGCTCCTTTGAGCTTGAAACGAGTAAGGCATTGTGAGACCACCGTCTTTTTTTTCTGCCTTTGCTCCTCAATTCCATATGAGACATTTAGTATGAATAAATCTTTTGATGGTGGCACTTTGGACTAAACAAAAAACTTGAATGGCCACATTTAGGTTGTCAGCCATCAGTTTCTTCCAGATGACTTTACAGTGGTACAAGGTACTAATTATTCACATGTTTGTCAGTAATTAAATAATACTAAAATCCTTTTTGGTTTTAATATTTAATTAAAGATATATTAGCCATGTTTAATCATCTAGGACTGTCCAAATGTGTATTGTCCAACTGTTGTTCACACTCATTATGTATCAAAACATGTAATAATACAAGAACTGTACCAGACGTAGTTAAAGATTGACTTTTTATTTGTGAAATAACATTGCTAATGCTTTTTTATAGTTCATGAACTAAACTTCTTTGAAGTATCATTCAAAAGATATTACATTCTCTTTGCACAAAAAAACAAAGACTTGGCCCAAATCATTTTACTGCTGCTTCTAGGGCTGCCATCAGGAATTTCAGTGCCCCTTACTGTAAAAAATGTCCGCCCCCCACCTATCTCCGTCTTGCCCCCATACCCTCCCAAAGTCATTTTATCCAGGTATTTGTATATAATGCCAGTGATTTAAATACACCCCAGGACATGCCCCATCACCCATATTGCACATCCAGGATTTGCTGCTGCCCCCCCCCCCCCCAGGACATGCCCCATAACCCGAATTTCACATCCAAGACTAATGCCCCATTAATATGAGACAGACAGTTTTTTCATGAATACGCCATAGTTTGCCCATTAATATGCCACAGCCAGTTTGTCCATTAGTGTGCCACAGCTTGCCCATGAATATGCCACAGTTTGCCCATGAATATGCCACTGCCAGTATGCCCATTAATATGCCACAGGCAGTAAGCATATTAATATGCCACTGTTTGCACATTAATTTGCCACAGTCAGTTTTCCAAAAATATCACTATATACCCATTAATATGCCACAGCCAGTATGCCCATTACTATGCCACAGTATGCCAAATAATATGCCAGTCAGTATACCCATTAATATGCCACAGTATTCCCACCAATATGCCACAGTCAGTTTGCCCATTAATATGCCACTTTATGCCCATTAATATACTACAGCCAATATGCCCATTAATATTACACAGACAGTATGCTTATTAATATGCAATGATATGCCCATTGAAATGCCACAACCATTATGCCCATTAAAATACCACTTTATTTTCAGTAATATGCCACAGCCAGTATTCCCAATGATATGCCATTGTATGCCCATTAACATGCCACAAACAGTATGCCCATAATTATGCCACTTTATGTCCATTAACATGCCACAGCCAGTATGCCCATTAATATGTCACTTTATGCCCATTAATATGCCACATCCAGTATATCCATTAATATGACCGTTTTATGCTCATGAAAATGGCACAGTCAGCATGCCCATTAATATGCCACGTTATGTCCATTAACACGCTACAGACAGTATGCCCATTAATATTCCACACTATTCCCATTAATATGCCACAGCGAGTATGCCCATTAATTTGCCACCGCCACCCCGCCTCTCCCCCTTCCCCAGTACTCACCTCTCTTCTGCGAGAGACTGCAGCCTTCCATGGTGTCTCTCACATGCTCCCCATGCAGTGAGCTGATTGAGCACCAGAAGGTCATGTGGCAGCACGCTGGGCCCCTGACCGTTGGAACGCCGTCAAACCCTGATGGCGGCCTTGGCTGCTTCACTGAGGCGGTCAAGTGACCATTGATTCCTAACAGTGATTTATCTGTGTATCAATCATGTAGCTTAGACATACTGTATGTGTTCAATACCTTTACAAAGAATGCTTCATATCAGAACAGCTTCGTATTAATGGCAAAACATAGAAAATGAAAAGTTCTGCACACACAGATATCGCTCAGTTGAGTACAATTACTTTAGTCTTGATATAAAGAATTCTTTGTAAATGCATTAAACACATAGTTTGTGTTTAGAAGTCACAACATTGCAAAAAAATAAATAAAACAGCGATTTTCATGAACCAATATTTTAGTGGCTCTTTAATATTAATCAAAGTCTAGTGTCCCAAAAAAGAAAAATTGCAGATGTAGGAAACAGAGTATACTATATCCCTCTTAAGAAAAAGTAATAGCATTCCATCGGATGTAAATCAGAAAAACATGAGAACAGTGCAGTAGAAGAGGTTTATCCTCACAAATGTATATTTCCTGCGGGAGGAAAGTATTAGTCAGTGGCAATGTGTATGAAAATATGGATCTGAACAGTTAGGAAGAATAACAGTGAACTCAAAGTGGACATGAAGAGGAATGTTAATATGAACAGTAGATAGAAGGTGAAAAGAGAGGGGTAGCCAGAGCCTCAAAGGAGTTATACAAGATGGTGCTGCTGGAGTAGAAAAGAGAGCACAGACAAGTTATAAGCAAGCTGTTTGTTGAAGAAAATTGGCCATGTGAACCTTCTAATAAAGTAAATTTAAGCAGTTTAGGTACTGCAAGCTCAGGATTCCCTCAATAGACTCAGTATTTAACATATGCTCAATTGGATGAGGTAAGTGAAGATTTGCAGTTACAACAATTAAAATATCAGTTTCTGTATACTTCTCTCAATGTAATTTGTATATATTTCTTGTTTAGGTTATTCTCAAGCCTTAGCATCATAACAGAGCTAACACATCCAGCCAACATGAGGTTCATGCAATTCAGGGCCAAGGACTGTTATTCGTTAGCATTGTCTAAGCTGGAGAAGGTAAGGTGATTTTCTGAAAGCCATTTAACATTTCACATTTTTAGGTGGCTTCATAAATGCTTTTACATCATGACCTTATTCAGAACAAGACTAACATTTATACAAACTACCATACATAGATGATCGATGATGGTTAATTGGTAGTCCTCTATGACAGTGGTCCCCAACCTTTTTGCCTCTGGGGACCGTTTCCATTGAAGGAAAAATGTTCATGGTCCGGGGGGAGACATACATACATACATACACGTGCTGTGTGGTGCACAGGAAGCAGGGATATGATGTCATTCATACCCCGCCCCCTCCACACAACCTGTGGCAGACACCAGGGTAGGAGGTTCCTGGGCTATGCTTACCTCACATCACATGGCCCGGCTGAACAGAGACTGTGGTCCAGTGCTGGGCTGCGGCCAGGGGGTTGGGGACCCCTGCTCTATGATATTGTTCAGTTCTCATAGCAAAGAAGTTACATTCACCCAACTTTTTATAAATTGTTCCTTTTCTGCTGATATTATCTTTCAGTTAAGTGTCACTTAGAGAATATCATTGGTTACACAGGGAGAAATGAAGCAGTAAAATATTTTCTTCTTGGAATCTGAATATAGTACCTATACTTTATTCAGCAGGTGGATCAACATACATTTTTTGATCATTAAAATAAACTCATCTTGTTGACGCCTGTGGTCTTCCTACCACCCTTTACTTGGCTGCTGGCCATTTGAATCTCACCCAGCAGAATTCTGAATGGCAGGGGTTCCATGATTTATGGGTTTTGCTCCTGTCGAGAAATGAAAAAAAAATCTTATTTATTTTTAGTTTGACAATACAAAGAATTATTTATCTAATACTTGCATACAGCCAAGTGACCCAATTCCCATAATCCCTACATTCCCAACTTCATCTTTCAGTGTCCCGATTCTGTAAGACTGCAGCGTAGATCGATCCCTGAGCCTTCAATCCCTGAGCTATACTCTGACACTCCCCTGCCAAGACATATGTCTCATTGGATTGAAGTGAGTATCAGAACCAGCTATAATTAGTTCCAAATAAAAGCATAATATAACGTGGAAGCCAGATTGGTGAGTAACTTCCTTTCCATCTCTAAACAAGTTATCCTAAAGCTAGGACACAACAATGCAAGAAAAAACAACCAAAAGCACATGAACAAAAATAAAAAAAAATACAATGAAATAGAATGAACATTATACATATCATAAAATTATACATAGAGGGAGGGTGACAGAGAAATGAATGGCTTTAACGCAAAGATAACAATACTAGCACAGTGACAAAACTGAAACTCGACCCACTTAATATAACCCAATCATTTCTAAACTGATCTAAAATATTTAAAAATATAAATAACAGAACTGGATCAGTAAATCATGGACCAGTCTTCTTGACAACTCCTCAGTCACCCTTTATGTTGCAAAATAAGGTATGTTCAAAGATTTTTGGTGGGAATTAGTCTATCAAATATTAACAAGGGCGTAATACACTCGTTTTTTTTCATTATGCTCAACCACATCCTTGATTTACAAGCAATTAAACAGGTTTGAAGGCGATCTAAATTTGTCCAATTAATTATTTATCCAAATGTGTAATGAAATAGCTGGACGGTTAATGGACTGCAGGGTTTAACATTTATTTTCCCATCTGTTGCTTGCTGTAAAAAAGGAGCTTGGTTAAAAACAAGAAGCAGATGAATCACCTTGACATGTTGAAGCTAAAATGTTGTCACTTGCATTAAATCGAACGATTATTAAGGAAGTGCAGTTGGGCTCATTCCATTCTCACATGAAAAATTGATATTTTAATTATTTTGAAGTTTCAATGACCACAATATATTTTTAGAGAAGGAAAGAATATCCACATACCATCACAACATTCACTGGCTGGTTGGGCAAAAGTAACATCCCAAGGATGTACTCGCAAACCAGAGAATGTCTGAACGTACCTTTCCAGTTATACACTTTGTTATTACAGGTTGAGGTTGCCTTATCCAAAATGCTTGGGACCAGAAATATTTTGGATAACGAGTCATTTCGGATAACAGATCAGGTTCACCAATAAGATATATTAACCCCCTCGCGACAAAGGACGTGTCAGGCACGTCCTGGGAGAAACTCCCTAAACGACAAAGGACGTGCCTGGCACGTCCAGCGATGAATCAATCGTGAAAACCGCTTTAACGGTGCTGGTCTATTGCCTCGATGTCGAGGCAATAGCCAGCACCGAAATTTCTGCTCTGTGGCACCCACGCTCGCCCCACGGAGCGATCGTGGGAGCCACATTGACGGAGCATGCTGCTCCGTCAATATGGCTATGCCCCCTGCCGGTCTGAGCTTCGGAAGTGAAAGTAACTTCACTTCCGACGCTCTGAATATGCTACTTGACTGCCCCTAGTGGTAGTTAAGTAGCATAGCAATGGAAAAATTTAAAATAAATATTTAATTAATTGAAAACTGGTTATATAGTTAGATTAGCCTATAGGGTTAAAATTAAATAATTTTTAGCATAAGGGATAGGGTTAAAATTAAATTAAAATAAAAACATATTAAGGGATATAAGAAGGATTAAAGTTGGGGTTACATTTTTTTTTTGTTTTTTTTTTTTTAATATTTTAATGGAAAAGTACAAAATACATTGATACAAAGTACATTAGTACAAATATGATTAACATTCACACACAAAAAAAATACATTTTACATCTATTGTTGGTTATTCAAAAGACATCTGATTCAGGGGTTTTTCTTCTAACTGCGAAAAAATAGGGATATAGGATAAATTCTAAGTTAACAATAGATATAAAGAAGGGATCCTCCGGATGTCTATACTAGACTGTTTCTCCTGGGAGACTCCTATATTAAAACCAGTTCTGCCTGTTGGACTCTCCGGGGGTAGCCTAAATCTCCATAGAAATTCCCAGATTACCATTACCCGTCCCTACTGCGCCTCGCGCTTTCAAGGCTATTAATCACCCTTATTTTAATAGATGTCTGATTTCCATGAAAAATCTTCATTCACACTCATTCACCCAATCGCTCTTATAGTATATACGACTTATTCACCTCAATTATCTAAATTTTCAATAGTTAATCTTAATCCATCTTCTCTTCCTTCCCACCTGTCTCCCTTGTACTCTTTTACTACCTAGGGCTTTTTCTCTGTACAACATGGTTATCTAATTTTAATGAGTTTCCTTACACTCTACCTTCACTCTCTAAGTCCTGTCCCACTGCACCAGATATTTTCTTTTCCCCCCTTCTCTTAATTTTCGTTTGCCCCGTATCCTCCCTGTCCCCAACCCCCCCCCCCCCCTCCTATCCCTCCTTATCACCAGGAGAGGTCTTCCTATTTCTATTTATCCAGAGACCTATCAGCTAGCTTGTTGTATTGAGACCAGGGGAGCCAGATCAATCTATTTCCGTTTTTCACCTCTTCTAGTCTTTTGATCTTTTCAACCTCTCTGATCCAAACTCCCAACGGGGGAGTCTTGTCCTGCTTCCAGAACATTGGAATCACAGATTTTGCAGCATTTATAAGCCTTATGGTTAGAGTATTCCTATATTTTTTAACTGGTAGTTCTGTATAGTTCAGTAGGATTAACTCAGGAGTCAGTTTAATTTTCATAGTGTCTAGCTGATAAATCACCTGTTTTACTTGGGTCCAGTATTCTTGTATTTTTCCACATTGCCACCATATGTGGAACAGATCTCCTATCTCCTCGTGGCACCTCCAACATATTTTACTAACGGTCGGGAATATCTTGTTTATCTTTACTGGGACCCTGTACCACCTGATTAACAGTTTATATGATAATTCTTGATGTCTACTAGAAACTGAACATTTTTGTATCATGTGAAAACATTTTAGCCATTCTCTTCCTGATAGTTGTCTTTTTAAATCTTTTTCCCATGCTGTTGTAAAGTGAGAGGGAATGGCTTCTGAGGTGTTTATCAGCTTATAGGCACGAGAAAGAGATAGCCTTGCCATGCACACTCAGATTCCCCCTTGCCCACAAAGGGTAATACAATGGCACGTGAGCAGACCTGTCGCACCAATGTAAGGTTCCATTGCACAGAATTAATTCTACCCTGGTGGACAGGATCGAGTTCCCAAATGAAGTGGGATACTTTGGGGGGTATGCTTTTGTTAGTGGGATCTATTCACTAAACATTGAACTGATAAGGGAATAACACAACTAATGCATCCCACAATTATTATACTGGAACAATTATTTATATACAATGACCTTTGATTTGCAATGCTCTTGTCAGTTTTCCTGACTGCTTGTTGACTAGATCCTATAAATCTAATAATTTGAGTTGCTGAAAAATAACTTTGCCAAATGTATTGATGTCATGTAGACCATCTAGTAGATAAAAAGGCAGGGTTCTTTTTACTGTGAGAGACTAGATTCTACAGTATGAAACTGTGGCTGAAGCTATGGCTTATGATGGAGCTTATGATAGGATATACAGTTATAAGGATAGGATATACAGATATAATAACAAGTTTATTAACCCTTAAAGGACCAGGGATTTTCCTGGGCCAAGGACCAGAACGTTTTTCAATTTTTAATATGCGGTTTTTTTCCCCTTTATTTTCCAAATAATAAGTTACACAACTAGTGTAACACTAACCCACTTATCCCCCCTAATTAACAAACTAATAAAAAAGAAAAATATTGGTTCCCAAACCCCCCTAAACAAAAAAGACAGAAAAAAAACTCTGAAGAGTGCTATGTCAGATCCATAAAAATCATGCAACAGGCATGCAGGGGTTAAATTTTATTAAATAAATATATTAACATTACCTAAATTTATTAAAAAAAACTTTATAAATTGCAAAATTAAAAAAAATTATAAAAAAAAACTAAATGAGGGCCATAAAGTGGAAGGAAACTGATCACAGTTACAAACTGTGATCAGCAATGAAAGGGTTAATTTTTTTTTCTCAGCAACGTTCTTTATTAATTTATTTTTACTTACAGGTCACTCTCTGTGCTTCACTATAAGAACGTGAAGCACAGAGAGTGAATTAGAGGCAAAGTCAGTGTGTGAACACACTGACTTTGCATGTTATCGCGGTGATCACGTTATCACTGCGATCACATGCCCGGAAATCCACCGATCGGGTCCAGGAGCTTTGCCTCGGGTGCGAGGCTTATTCCTGGACCCGTTGCAGACTGGCTGGCGGTGCCCACGGAGCGCACCGCCGGCTAGACGGCATGACGAGTTAACTCGTCATAAGGTCGCTAATGCTGCGGCTCTTATGACGAGTTAACTCGTCATATGGTCGCGAAGGGGTTAAGTAACAAATTTGCATGAGTTTATGAGATAAGAAAGTAGTATATTTCATATGAATTTTTTTATGAGGCAAAACATAAAAAATTATGTCTTTTTCAGAAAGAGCGGGAACGGGGTTCGAATCTGGCCTTCATGTTTCGCCTGCCTTTTGCTGCTGGAAGAGTATTTAGTATCAGCATGCTAGACACACTCTTATATCAGGTAATGTAAACATAAAGTTGTCTGGTTTTCTTTTCAATTTGACACTAATTGGTTTGCATCCATGTTGTTTACAACTTCACTTTTTAGTTTCACAATTGCCCTCCTACATCATCTCTGTCGTGGCAAAGCCACACTCAATGCTACTGAAATGGGCGAATCAACTAAACAAATGGGTAACATAGTAACATAGTAATTTAGGTTGAAAAAAGACACAAGTCCATCAAGTTCAACCCTTGTACCTATCATTCCATCAATACCATAAAAAAAAAAAATACACAGCAGCTTAAGTTTAATACATTTTTTTGTGTGGTAATACCACCAATTAAATAAATAAATAAATACAAACTCACGACAATTTGAATATAAAACAAATGTGGAGAATGAGCTTCCAAACTGTTATTTGCAGGATGATAAAAATACATTTGTGAATAGCAGCTTATCTTATTATATAGTCTGCAGTGGAACACCACAGAGGAAGAAAAAGAGCAACCAAATAGACAGTGCTATATAATTAAACAAAACAATAAATCATCCAAACATTAAAATAATGAAAAAAATGCAGAAAAAGAAAACAGAAGAAAAATATACAGAAACAATAAAAATAATAATATATTCACTTAAAATGTTATATAAATTAATAAAAAAATATATATTTCTCACCCTCTTATGGGTGCTATGTGTCTTCCTCAACCTTGGGTCCTCTACCAGAAGTCTAGGGTGAGTACTTGAATCTGTGGGAGCCACTAGCCTAGTTGTCATAGAGTGCTCCTCTCACTACTGGGACCACTTTGATCTTCACTTTCCACATCTTCTCTAGTTACTCTTTCAGGCCCTAGTACTTCTCCAGCTTCTCATCCTTCTTCCTTGTTGCAGTCATTTGGCACCATTGTTGTCTTCTGGTCCTTGTCTACTATCATGATGTCAGGTTGAATGGCCAGCACCTGTTTGTCCTTCCCACAGGATCTCGGCCTTGTTTTTCTGTACACAGTGCTGTCTCTGCCTGCAAGCGCGGTCTTTTTTTTTTTTTTTTGAAGGGCCGGGTTTTTTATTTTATTTATTTATTTATTTTTTTCAGTGCAGGGGGGCGCTGCCGCCCCCCAAAATTTGCTGCCCTAGGCATCTGCCTAGGATGCCTCGCAGTAAATACAGCACTGTGTATAGCATCAGGTATTCACAGATCCGTGTGTGTGGCATTGATCATAGAATTTCCTGTCAATACTGGCTGTGCTCAGGTTAGTCTGTCTAGACCTGGAGTATTGAACGACTACTCTATCTATGAGCAACTGGTGTTTGGAGCCGCTTTTTTTCCCCTATGTCCTTCTGATCTGTGCTCCTGTACTGGCCAATATGATCATGTAGCTTGGCTTCTATGATGCCTGATAGAACTATATGTGTTGTAGGGAGGCAGGTTATCGGCCGATAGTGAGATGGTGCTGTGCCCTTGTGGAGGTCATTCATGATCATGTCCTTTCTCATGTTATCCAGTCTGGAAGGGAGTATGCTACTAGGAAGTGGTATATCTGAGCTGCCAGACGTTCATATAAAGCTGTTAGCTTCTTTAACCAGTAGGTGTGGAATGGATCATGTCCGGGCCAGATGCTGTCCAGCTCTTTGTGTTCTTGGCCCACTGTTGGATGTCTGTTAGTGTTACTGGTTCCTGTTCTAGGAGATTGGTGTGGTCTGTTCTCAGGTTTTGAGACCACTTTTCACTGGAATAATGTGTTTTTTCTTTGTTCTTCCAGTACTGTTCGGTTTCTGGTGCTGGTGGCTCTGCTGTTACTATGCACTGCATTTTGGTGTACACCTTGATGGGTCTTGGGAAACAGGGCAATCTGGCCTCTGCTTCTCTAGTGTATCTCCTTAATCTGGTAACCAATGTTGTGAGCCTTTGTTTAGCCGTCTCTAGGGCTGCACACCCAGCTGACTAACTTATCTCTGAGTTGTCTTGGTTTTAGTCTCCAACCCTATTTTCCAGGGGTAGTATGCACTATTGGTCTTCTTGAATGTGTAGCAAAGCATTTCCAAGATTACAACAGCTGTAGCGTATACCAGCTCCTTGGTTTGAGTTATGGTGATAGTAGGGATAGAAACATAGAAACATAGAAACATAGAATGTGTCGGCAGATAAGAACCATTCGGTCCATCTAGTCTGCCCAATTTTTTTTTTATTTTTTTTGAGTACTTTTATTAGGATCGTCATGAAGGCTCTTTTGGCCTCTTCAAGCATACTATCTGATGGTACTTCTACACTGAGCCTTGATAATCAGTCTCGGCAGGTGACGGTAGCTAGTTTAACCATGATCTTATTCCTCATATAAGCTGATGTGTTCTGTAATGGTGGGGGTGGCAGTGAGGGTCCAGCTTGTGGTGTCTGCTGCACATCCAGGTGTTCTTCTGAGTCTTCTTCTTGTATCAGGGGTTGAATGAGTAGCTGGTCCATCTCAAGTTGTTAGAGCATCTTTATCTTCACAATGTTGAAGGGATGGGTGACTAGCTGTTTCTCAGTTAATGTGGATGTAGTTCTTCTGTCCATCCATAGTCCCCTCAAATGTTTCAAATATGCCCTCTCATTAGGCCTTCTGTTGTAATTCTATCAGTTCCAGGTTTTCTTGTCTTGCCCATAATAGTATGCCATCATAGTGGTAACAGTTTACCTAGTTATAATATTTTTATGAAGCGTATTTCATATTGTGATAAAGATCCAATTTTACAATTCTCTAGCAATATAGCAACAACAAACAATGAAGAACTATCATCTGTGCATAACAGGTCCAGTTTAAGAAGGATATTTTGATCTTACTGAATACTGGTTATTAGACTTCCCTTTATAGTGAGAATAATCTTTTTTAATTCAAAGTGAAAGGTTCTTGCATCAGTCTTAGAGACATGCAGTAAAAGGATAGATATTCAGTGTCAGGAAGACTTAGCTGACTTCATTTCTAAACCAGAATGACCTCAGCAGGACAGCAGGGGGAGTTCCCTCCAAAATGCGCCAGCCATCAATGTATAGCAGAGCTAATACCCATAATTACTGCCAGAAGTGCATACACAGAATGGCTAAACATGTGTCAAATATTTTTGGACAGCCTAGGTCAGCAGGGGAGGGCTGGCAGCCTTAGGCCTGGGGGGCAAATCCAGTCAAGTGGCCCATTGCATCATCAAATCGCCTCCCCATCCACGGCCATCTTTTCCTTGTTTTATAACGAATATTGCCAGGATTTTCCCCCACAATATGCCAGGATTTGTCATTTAATATGCTAGAATTTTCCCTTACAAAATGCCAGGATTATGCCCCTCAGTATGCCAGGATTATGCCCCTCAATATGCCAGGATTATGCCCCTCAATATGCCAGGATTATGCCCCTCAATATGCCAGGATTTTCTCCTCAATATGCCAAGATGATGCCCCCTCAATATGCCAGGATTTTCCCCTAAATATGCCAGGATTATGCCCCTCAATATGCCAGGATTATGCCCCTCAATATGCCAGGATTATGCCCCTCAATATGCCAGGATTTGGACACCCAATATGCCAGGATTTTCCCCTCAATATGCCAAGATGATGCCCCCTCAATATGCCAGGATTTCCCCCTCAATATGCCAGGATTATGCCTCTCAATATGCCAGGGTTTAGACACCCAATATCCCAAAATTTGGCACCCCCCCCTACCCACGTTGCACACCTACGACATGACCCATAACCCACGTTGCACATCAGGACATGCCCCATCACCACATTTACATGCCTACATCACCCCATTACATACACATTTCCGATATTATTTGCCATTAATATTCCCCAGCCAATTTGTCCCATAATATGCCAGTGTTATTCTGCAATTTAATATGACTCAGTAAATTTGCCCAATAATATTCCAAGGTTATCTGCAATTTAATATGCCCCTGCTAATTTGCCCAATATGCCAGTGTTAATTGCCATTTAAAATTCTCCAGACGATTTGTCCAATAATATGCCAGTGTTATTCTGCCATTTAATATTCCCCAGCCAATTTGCCCAATAATATGCCAGTCTTATTTGCCATGTAATATTCCCCAGCCAATTTGCCCAACAATATGCCAGTGTTATTTGCCATGTAATATGCCCCAGCCAATTTGCCCAATAATATGCCCGTCTTATTTGCCATGTAATATGCCCCAGCCAATTTGCCCAATAATATGCCAGTCTTATTTGCCATGTAATATGCCCCAGCCAATTTGCCCAATAATATGCCAGTCTTATTTGCCATGTAATATGCCCCAGCCAATTTGCCCAATAATATGCCAGTCTTATTTGCCATGTAATATTCCCCAGCCAATTTGCCCAATAATATGCCAGTCTTATTTGCCATGTAATATGCCCCAGCCAATTTGCCCAATAATATGCCAGTGTTTTTTGCCCACCCCCCCCCTTACCTTTTTCCCTGGTGGCTAGTGGCAGGACTTCCCTGGTGGCTAGTGGCAGGAGGACTTCCCTGGTGGCAGGCAGCATGGTCCCTCCATGCTGCCTGTTCGGCCTCCCGGCGGTTGTGCCGACAGGTCACGTGATCGGCGAGCATCTGACTTCAGAGCGCCGATCACGTGACTGTCGGCACTTCCGTGTCAGACTGCACAGGGAGCCGAACAGGCATCACGGAGGTTTCTCTGTGCTGCCTGTTCGGCTCCCCGTGCAGCTTTGCAGGCAGAGCGGAGGTGAGAGGGGATCTTCCGATCCCTTCTCAGTCTCTGCCTGCAAGCGCGTTTTTTTTTTTAAACACTGGCCCAGCGGCCGTGTTTTACATAGCTTAGGGTGGCCTGGGGGGCAATTGCCACCCTGCCCCCCGGCCCAGCCCGCCCCTGTAGGTCAGGGACACAGAGGTCCCCCAAATCACAAATGCCTTTCTAGCGTTAAAAGGCCATTGGAAGTACTGCCAAACTAGTATTTTCACATAGACTCAATATTACAGTTGTTTGGTTTATACAACTGGCAGTAGCAAGCCACTCCCTGTAATTATCCCAGCACATGTATAAAGGTTTTATTTTCTGAGTTATTTTCTCATTTGGAAATATTGAATAGTATTATTTGCATAGTATTAACCTTCTTGCTAAACACTGCCGGTTCACTCCATTAATTCCAAGTTGCTAACATTTACTTTCATCTTGCAGTCATTTGTTAAAGATTATATGATCTCCATCACACGACTACTATTGGGACTGGACACCACACCAGGATCCGGGTTCCTTTGTTCTGTAAGTTCAAAATTATATGGCTAAAAGGCTATTATGGGATTTTCTTCAGTAGCTTGGAAAGAAAGAAATGACAGGTTTGCTTTTGTCAGCATTAAATCCACTCAGACTCTTTTGTAATTCTTTTTTGGTCTGGCGGATAATGAAGGAGAGAGAACATATTTCCAAAATCCTGTTCACAACAACAAAAGTAACATATAAAGTGTGTGTTAAAATCAATGCATTGTTCTTTATATTAAAAAAGTAGGCAGAGTGCAGAAGAATCTACCTATTGTAGATAGACACTTTAATGTCTGTATGTCTAATGCCTTTTACTCCACATAGCACTTTATCAGATTTGCTCACAATCTTAGTGTTTCCCGTCCTGGGGATTCAAACCCAGATGTACTATAGGTAGAACAAGCTAGATATATATATATATTTTTTTTTGCCTAAGTTATAATGTTATTAAAGAAGGAAAACAAATCTTTACATTTGACATGTTTTCCTTTGGATCTGCTTTTGGAACAGAGCATTGTTTTAGTTTTCTACTGTCCTGTTAACAAGGTGAAAGCCTATGGGTAAGTGCAGTTAGCACGTATTGTAAATTCACAATAACTATTTCTTATACAGATATTCATGTAAAAACACCTGCTGAGCTCCTGCAGTCATTGTGCATTGTCAGCAGGAACACAAATGATATTTCATAAATGTTTCATATTATTAAAGTAGAAAAATAAAAATGTTTGATTTGTGATATTGTGTCTACATATTTTCATGCAGTCTTTGGTTTTAGTAATGTAATAGTTGGTGTGGCATCTCCTAAAGATATTGGAAAACATTCAAGGGATAAAGTACATTGCTATTGGTTGTATGTGGCTTGATTGACAACCTATGACAGAAAGAACCAATCACGTAAAAGATAAGGAGCACAACTCTTTTAAGGAGCAAACTATTTTTTAATTGTGCTCAGTAAGAATTTCATTACATGGTTGAAAGTTATGTAAGCGCTGGTGCCTCTTTAAATTGTCAGGGAATATGTGATATTTTGCATGTTATAATTTCAACTTTTGATTTTGTTTATCCAGATGAAAATTACCGAGGATGATCTATGGATAAGAACATATGGGAGGCTTTATCAGAAACTGTGCTCATCAACTGGAGACATTCCAATTGGAATCTACAGGACAGAATGCCAGAAACTTACCACTTCTGAGGTTAGTTCCAGAAGGGTCATTCTACCTATAACAGCAGAATCCAAAAATCTAAAGCAAAATGTAATATAATACATTTTTGTTGTGATTTCTGATAATGCTTCTTGATGGGCATTGGAGGTTTATGTTAGATTCCATTTGCAAAAATAAATATCCCACCTAAGGCAAAAGCTTGTCCTAGAGCAGGAGCATCCAAGTATTTTGGAACACATAACATTTTCTGATTTATAGTGTTTGGTTATTATATAACATAAACCAAAAAAGTCTGAATCAGCTTTGTTGAAAAAAACTACACATTTATAAGGCAAATAAGAATATGGTTTGTTAAATCAGTCGGGCCACACCTTGGTGTCAGATATATGGTTTGTTAAATCAGTTGAGCCGTACCTTGCTGTCAGATAGTCCACAATACACATTGGACTCTCCTGTCCTATTGCATGCACCAAGGTTTTGTGCTGCCGTAGGCAATATTACCATGCTGAAAAGGTGGATAAATAAAAGCATATTTTAAAAAATCCACAGGATATACCCCAGAACCCACATTGCACACCTAAAACTTACCATAGCCAGCACCAGGCCCGGACTGGCCATCGGGCACAACGGGCAAATGCCCGGTGGGCCGCGGTGGCCATGGGCCGAGGCCGGCAGGGGAGGTCCCAGAATCTCCCCTGCCGGTCTATGCAGGGCCGGCACTATCCGAGCGCCAGCCCCGCTGTTTGACATGAAGGGCCGGTGAGGACATCAAAGATCTCCCTCACCGGCCCACATGCCTTCAAATACGGCCGCCGGCGGGGAGAGAGGGAGAGAGGACCCGGCGGAGCTCTAACTTGCAGCTCCACCGGGTTCCTCTCGCGAGATCCGGAGCATTGCCATAGCAACGACCGGATCTCGCGAGAGTGAACCTCTCACCACGAGGGAACATTGCCACCGCCAGTCGCAGGTACCAGCGTGCCGGCCCCCCCCCTCCCAGGCTAAAGGTAAGAAAGGAGTGATGGGTGTGAGAGTGCTGTGTGTGATGGGTGTGAGAGTGCTGTATAAATGTTAGAATGGATTGTGTGTGTGTGTGTGTGTAGGGGGGGGGGGGTATGTAAATAAACAAATAAAATAACAGGCATTATGTCCCCATAATGCCTGTTATTTTATTTGTTTATTTACCCCCCCCCCCCCCCTACACACACAATCCATTCTAACATTTATACAGCACTCTCACACCCATCACACACAGCACTCACACACCCATCACACACAGCACTCACACACCCATCACACACAGCACTCACACACCCATCACACACAGCACTCTCACACCCAGCACTCTCACACACACAGCACTCTCACCCATCACACACAGCACTCTCACACCCAGCACCCTCACACACACAGCACCCTCACACACAGCACCCTCACACACAGCACCCTCACACCCAGCACTCTCACACACACAGCACCCTCACACACAGCACCCTCACACACAGCACCCTCACACCCAGCACTCTCACACCCAGCACTCTCACACACACAGCACTCTCACCCATCACACACAGCACTCTCACACCCAGCACCCTCACACACACAGCACCCTCACACACAGCACCCTCACACACAGCACCCTCACACACAGCACTCTCACACCCAGCACTCTCACCCATCACACACAGCATTCTCACACAGAGCACTCTCACACACACAGCACTCTCACACCCAGCACTCACACCCATCACACACAGCATTCTCACACAGAGCACTCTCACACACACAGCACTCTCACACCCAGCACTCACACCCATCACACACAGCATTCTCACACAGAGCACTCTCTCACCCATCACACACAGCATTCTCACACCCATCACACACAGCATTCTCACACACACAGCACTCTCACACACAGCACTCTCACACACAGTACTCTCACACCCAGCACTCTCACCCATCACACACAGCATTCTCACACAGAGCACTCTCACACACACAGCACTCTCACACACACAGCACTCTCACACACACAGCACTCTCACACCCAGCACTCACACCCATCACACACAGCATTCTCACACAGAGCACTCTCACACCCATCACACACAGCATTCTCACACCCATCATTCTCACACCCATCACACACAGCATTCACAGCATTCTCACACCCATCACACACAGCACTCTCACACACATCATACACAGCACTCACACACATCACTCTCACACACCATCACTCTCACACACCACCCCCCTCACACACCGCCCCCCTCATCACACCGCCCCCTCACACACACATACTGCACCCCTCACATACACACAGAACACAACACACCTCACAACAGACATACACAATACTTACATATATATATATATACACACAGCAGCCCTCACACACATACTGCACCCCTAAACACATTACATTCCAGACACACACTAGATCCCTTACCCAACTCTGGATCATCTACACACATACACACACTAGATCCCTATATACACTCTGAAACCGTTATAAACACACACTCACTAGATCTCCTATACACATTCTGGGTCCTTCAAACACACACTAGACTCATATATATATATATGTATATATACACACACACTAGATTCCTTGTAAGCAAACACATACTACACCCCTAAACACACACTAAATCTATATATATATTCACACACACACACTATAGCCTGTATGCACACACTTGCTATATCCCCTATACACACATTCTCTACAGCCCCTAGCCACATATGCATCACATTACACCACAAACACAACACAACTAAAACCGAACCTTATTACACAATACCACACCACAATCAGCTTACTCTACACACACGCAATCCCACAAGCAGGCTCCAAACACATGCTCAATACTCTTTCCTGGCATTTTTGTCTCCTGGTATCCATTTATAGAGACACCAGAGACAAGTTGCAAGGAAACACAGTGCAAGCATGTTATTACATTTGCTTGCACTGTGCAGAACACATACAGGGCTTTTTTCTCATGCTAGAGCTCTTCAGCAGAGCTCTGCGCATGGTCTGCCCTGGAAGAGCATTGAACCAATATGCTCACTTTGAGAGGGAGCGTGTTTGTCATTGGTGATGACAAAACACACCTCCTCTGCCCCGCCCCCTTCTTAGTGGGCCGCTGTGATCAAAAAATGCCCGGGCTTAATTTTTCTCCCAGTCCGGCCCTGGCCAGCACCCACGGGACATGCCCAAGCACTCACACTGCACACCCAGCACATGCCCCATCACCCACACAGGACTTACCTCAGCACATGCCCCATCACCAACATGGCACACCCAGGACATACTCCTACACCCCCATCTCCCACACTGCGCACCCAGGCAATACTCCATTACCCACACTGCACACCTATCGCTGCCGGCAAGCTATTTTTTTAGTGCCTTTACTGCCTTGCACTTAATACAGTGCTGCATGCACCACTGGCCTTTCTGGAATTTACTTGCACAGTAATAGGGTATTTTTTAGCAAAGAAATAAAAGATATGAGCAAATATCAAGAGCATGAAATTTCAAGTTTTTTTTTTGTGTCCTGTCAAATTTCAATCTGTCAATAAATAGTCCAAATGCATCACAATATAAAATGCATCACAATAAGATACATTAGCCTTTAATCAGAACTTAAAAAATATATTTGTTTCTAACCAAATACATTGGAAAAAGGGTTAAATTATAGTTTTATAAGTTCATTTTTCTCCTATGTTGTTATTTGTGATCAAAAACACCATCCCTCGCAACTTCATTTTCTAAATCACAACTTTTTTCTTGCTACTTATTTAACTATTCAACTGAATATTTACCTTGCTATTTATCAATATACTTATTCATACTCCACCCAGTCTAAAGGCTTCCAGACATACAGCTGCACACCTATTAGTCAAGGCTGTAGATGAGCACGCCTGTTAAATGCAGGCACGCATTGCAATTCCCGTTATCATTTGAGATACTTTGATTGTTGCTTGTATCCTCCCATTTCCAGTGAAACATTAGGGAGTTGAGTGGGAGGATAAGTAAAATTGTTGTTTGTGATTAAGTTGAACATATTTAAAATACAGATATTCACAGGTTTGATAAATGTCTTCATTTTTACAATTATTCACCTTAAACATGCATTAATAAGGAGGTGGCTTTATGTGTAAGCAATATACATTTGCTAATTGCAGATAGTATAATGGAAAATTTAAACTATGTATATACTTAATCAGTACCTTGTCATGTTATGCATGGTGGCAGAGTCCCTTTAAGACCATTTTAAAATGGTATACGTACGTGTAGTAAGAGGGATAAACAGCACACCAAGACTCCATTGAAAAAATATCTGTCAATACGGTAAATGACATCCAAGTCTACTGCTGATGCAGGAATAAAGCAACGTTAGAATTAGCTTTTCTATGGTAAAAACATAATCCAGGATTTATGAAAAAGCCACTGCATTGATCAAAAGTGGCATGGAGTCAGCTGAACTGTTGGGGGTTGGAATTGTATTCATACTGTCTTAACTGACGTTTTCCCCCCAAAGACCTATTAATATAAGGCCTGTTACTGCAGTCTAATCAATTATAATAATGGAAGCATTTTATTCCCCCAAATCCGAAAATGCATTAACTTTTAAGATACTAATTGTTTCATGTACTAAACAAGTACAGTGGGATCAAAAGTAGGTAAAATATGAGTAAGGAGAAATTTGTGAATATTTGTAACTCTTATTCTCTTACATATTAGCTACACTAAAACTGGATAATCCAGCCTCAACAAAGGATCTGTACATATTAAAGCTGACTTAAAGGATTACATTTTTTTATTTTTATTCTTCACATGTGCTTCTAAGAGACGCACAAGTAAACAAGTAATTGTCCCATGTATAAGGATAAACTGGCATGTACTTTTGATAGTACATACCAGTATATCCTCCTAACTAGGTCCACTCTCTCTCTCTGATCCTATTTAAAAATGAGGGTCACTCTTTGCACTAGCAGTCTCTCTCTGCAATAGCAATAGAATTCAGACCCTGATCAGACAAGCATTCTGATTGGATGAGCGCACGCTGATACTGTCAGTGTGCACCAGCTTCCGATGAGCTCTGCCTGACCTGAGAGGCCAAGCTCAGAGTAAACCCCTGTGTATCTGTAGATGCACATCAGGTTTATATAAGAGAAGGGGTACACGCTTGTTAAGAAATCAAGGGTTTAAAAAGTTTAAACAATTGACAGTGGACATTTCCTGGCATTCCTGTGGCACAATTTAATGACGTTCTATGGATTTTCACAGGAATGGCCACGGACACTTTGCATATCCCTGGCTCCTCCTCCATTGTTACCTGCAAAAAGGTGTCCTTAGACTCTTCTTGAGAACCAGTCAAAGGGCGTCCACAGAGAACATGGAGTATGCGTTGGACATTTGCACAATGTCAAGGACACAACATTTTTCCATGTCTTCATACTACAATAAATCCAAGATGACTTTAGAATATTTTCATCCTAAATGTATACAATTCTGAACCACACTAAATTCCTTTACGCTCCCTGTTTTTCCACTGATGAATGCAGGTTCTGTTTTACCTTTAAGACTATTCTATGTGTGTATACATGTATAATTATAACTGTGGGTTCTATATGTGCTGCCTGTCCAATGTTGTTAAACGGTTTTTCTGTCTCTGTTTTCTCCCCCCTTTTTCCTTTGTCAGTCTCGAGAAATGGCATCTCAAGTAAGTTTGTTTGTCTTCTCTTTCCTTCTGTTGTCTTTTGCTGTCAGAAAGTTGTATAAAAAAAGTTGGGAGACTTATAAATATTAGGTATTTCAAATTAAAATAAGTCCTTTTAAAAATGAATTCTGACATGTGGCAGCATTAAATGTTCCAGTATAATTTGATTACTGCATTGAATTCATAGTTTCACATAGTTGGAAATACTTACTAACTGTTTTTAATGACTGACTTTTTTTTGTAGTTCTTCGGCAGTTCAAATCTCCCTATAAGTTAGAATTGCATTTATTTTCTGTTCATAAGATGATGTTCACCCATTGAATACAGAAGTAGTTACATTTCTTATTCTCTTGGTTGTACACTGTTTACTCCCTCTACCTCAGATTACCTGATCACAGATCAACTTTAGTCCAACATTTCGATAAGTCAGACAGTGCAGTTTTTTTGTAAAGTTGTTTTATGTACTTATGTATGTATTTATGCAATTATGTATTATTGTGGTTTGTATATTTGGAGGAAGTAAAACCTTATTGAAAAAGAAATATCAATTATATCATCCTCATACTAACAGTTTGTTATGTCTTGTTATATGATAAAAATGGTAAATAATAAACATTTTTTTAAAAAAGAAGTAGGTAAAAATGTGCTAAACATGCAGGTTGTATGTCACCAGCAATCCCACTTGCATCTGCTGAAAAATACCTTTTAAATTTAAATTATCCCTCAATACATTTAGGTTTAAAAATCCCCTGAAGTTTTGCAAAAAAAGTTACCACTGACTTAGCTTATTAAGAATGGATCAATAAGAATAAGGAGACTGATAACTAAAGAGAGGGAAGAGAGGGTGGATTTTTTAAATTTTTTTTTTTTGGTAGGGTATATATAATAGGCCATCAGGAGATAGGGGGAGAAAAATGTTGGGAAAGTCTTACGTCTACTGGGGGTCAGCCCCCCGCCTGGTGCGGGAAATGGTTAAATGTCTGTACTGTTGACCATTTTTTCTGCACTAAGCACAGTTGAATCCTATTTTAGGGCGCGACTGTTCTATGTGTTAATTTATGTAAAATGTAATGTTTGTTGTTTAATTGTTAAATGTGCCGGGAGCTTGGACCATTCTCAGGGTCCCAAGTCCCGACAAAGGAAATATAGCAGATCTGACCGATCGAGAGACCTGAGCAAGGGAGGAAGAATGATAAGGGAGAGAAAACTTTTAAATGTTATGGATGAGGGTTAAATGTATATCAATTAATGCACAAGGATTAAATTCCCTTTTTAAAAGGAGAATGGTCTATGATAGTCTGTCAAAACACTCTGCCGATATAGGTTTCCTGCAGATCTCCAGCAAACTAAAAACAGAAGTTATTATGAAAGAACTGGATCTGGAAGGCAGATTTATTATTGTGGTAATTAAAATAGATGAAGAATACTTTACTCTTGTAAATGTATACCTTCCAAATAAAAATCCAATAGCAATGCTATCAAAAATCCTAGAAAAAATGGACAGGATTAAGAAAGGTACAGTGTTAATAGCGGGGGACTTCAATTGTGTTTTTGATACAGTAATGGATAAAAAAAACTCAGGTAGATAGGTCAATTATCAGCCAGGCTAGACGCCTAAGATCTCTATGCAAAAAATACGGTCTATTGGACCTGTGGAGAACATTACATCCAAATGATATAGATTTTACCCATTTATCAAGGATACATGGATCCTATTCAAGGATAGATCACTTCTTAAGTACCCCCCAGATAGTCAAGAGGATAGAAAAAGTGAATATAATAGAAAATACATGGTCGGATCATAGCATTTTAACTTTAGAATTAGGAGAAAGCCACCCAAAGGTTAAAACAACATGGAAACTAAACGACCTTTTGATAAAAGATCGAATTAACAAAGAATATATTACCAAAATGTCTAGGTTGTTTTTTGAAGAAAATACATCAGAAGAAATCTCCAATCTAACCCTATGGTTTACCTACAAAGCAGTAATAAGAGGTTACTGTATAAAAATGGAAACAAATTATAAAAGAAATGGAGGAAAAGAACTATCCAACTTGTATATAGAATTATTTGATATTACTAATAAAAATAAACTGTCGCCGTCTAAAAATTATGTGACCAAAATATTAGATATACAAACTAAAATAAACAGCAAATTAGAGGAGAAGATGATAAAATCCCTGGAAAAGCTGAAGATAAAATACTACTACAAAGGTAACAGGGCAGACAAGTTACTCTCAAATAAAATAAAAACATATTATACTAAAACTATAGAACTATAGAACTATAGATAAACTGATAGTCGACGATAAGGTTCATCTGACCCCTGAAAGTATTGGCACCCAGTTTAATGAATTCTATTATAAACTATACAATTTATCACAAAATTCTAATACCAAAGATATAGATCTATACATAAAAAACACAGCTATCCCTAAGATATCAGAAATACATCAAGTAAATCTGAATACTCCTTTTACCACGGAAGAACTTGAATTGGCAATAAGAAATCTAGCCACGAATAAAACTCCCGGACCAGACGGCTAAACTCATCTATTTTATAAGATCTTTAAAGACGATATTGTAGGCCCATTGACTCAAACATTCAATGAAATGGTCTTTACCAAAGATATACCAGACGAGTTACTAAAAGACAACATTTTACCTATTTTAAAACCTAGCAAAGATTCTACAGAACTTAAGAATTACCGACCTATTTCACTTATAAATGCTGATATGAAATTATATGCAACCATCCTAGCCAATAGATTAAAACCAATGCTTGCCTCAGTGATACATCCGGACCAAATTGGTTTCATACCAGGCAGATCATCAACCAACAATACCAGAAGACTATTCGATATAATGGACCAGGCTGAGCTACGGAGAACCCCACTTGCGACCCTAGCGTTAGATGCCAAAAAGGCTTTCGATAGGGTCGGGTGGGATTACCTAGAGAGAGTACTGAAGGCATTCGGCATAGATGGGTGGATCTATAATGCTATTATGGCACTCTATAAGGGTCCAACAGCTAGGACAGTGGGGCCTAATATCTGTGCAAATTGGTTTCCATTATCAAATGGAACAAGACAAGGTTGCCCCCTCTCCCTGTTGATATATATTCTTTCAATTGAGCCGTTGGCAATTAATATTAGGAACAACAAAGAAATTATCGGTTTCAGAACCAAAGATGCAGACCACAAAATAGCTTTATACGCTGATGACGTACTGATTTCCCTCACATCCCCGTCTCACTCTCTACCTTATCTGATGGATGAAATAAATAGATATGCCTCAATATCAAATTATAAAATTAAATTATAATTTACAGAAATACACGCTCGATAATTTAAAAAGAAAATTTAATTTCACGTGGACTTCAAAAGGCTGTGAGTACCTAGGATTACAATTTCCGGATGAGGTGGAGAGAGTGATGGAGGTAAACTTTCTAAGATTATTGAGAGAAACAAACCAGAAGCTGCAAGATTGGAGGAATACCGAAATATCGTGGTGGGGTAGGATTAATTTAGTCAATTACTATATCCTGCCAAAATGGTGCTACCTCTTTAAAATGATACCTTGGGGGATACACCGATCCTGGATGGATATGGTCCAAGAAAGTTTTAAAACATTTATTTGGAAAGGAAAACCCCCAAGAATCAATACATTTAATATGGCAAGAAAAGTGAAACAAGGAGGTCATAGCTACCCTATTATTGAGAATAATTACCATTCAAGTATGATAGTTCATGCTCACAACCTCCAGAATCCCTCACTCCAAAAAGAACCATGGTACCTTATAGAAAAAGAGGCATCGGACAAAGAGGATCTTGAATACTACCTATGGTTAAATAGTAACAAAATTCACTCTAAAGGCCTGATGGGCAAATCAAGGATTTTAGGCCAGGTGATCAAGGAATGGGACACTATTAAAAAAACTATGAACCTACAAAATAAAATGATTCCTTCATGTAAAATAAAATCAATACAATATAATATAAAAGACATCACCTTAAAGAACTGGGATAAAGCTCATGAATGTCCAATAAGAGAATTGTGCGAACAAGGCAAATTATTGCCTTTTGAAACATTGAGAGAGAAATATTCCTTTCCCTCCAGAAAGATATTTTCGTATCTGAGAATTAAAAATTTTATGAAGAACAATGTGTGTCACAACTTGGATACACTAAAACAAGAGCTAACTAAAATTTTCTCATACAAACAAATACCTAAAATCACAGCAAAGACAAATTCTCTAGTAGCGATGAGAAATACATACCCTATAAAAGCGAAGTCGATATGGGAGAGGGAGCTAGCAATCAAAATTACAGATGAGGAGTGGGCAGGCTCCCTTGCCCAGACAAATAAAACAACAAGATGTCTCAATCTAGCAGAAAATCAATTTAAAATAATGTATAGGTGGTATAGAGTCCCATCTGCCCTGGCAAAAATGTACCCACAATTATCATCTAAGTGCTGGAGATGTGGGGTAGAAAACGGCACTTTCCTTCATGTCTGGTGGAGTTGCAAGGCTGTTGCTGTCCTATGGGATTGGGCTTTCGAATTGATTAAAAAACCTACTAATAGTAATACGACCTGGAAGCCAGAATCAGCTCTCCTACACTTAAAACTAAAAGAATCATGTAAAGATAATCAGCAGATAGCCATTCATTGTTGGGTGGCCACAAAGGTTCTAATAGCTAGAGCAGGGAGATCAAGCAAACCCTTTAAAAAAATCCAACTGATAAATCAAGTAACGTATCAGGCAAGGATGGAAGAGTTTGAGTAATCTACAACCATCCTCATCTAGAAGACTATGCGAACTCTATACATATATATTAGAGCAGTTAGAACAGATGTAGATCAATAGGAGAGAGATATGGCTACCTAATACCATCTTAATATAACAGGCCCAAACCAATATCAAAATAAAAATTAAAAATAAAAAGGGAAAAGATGGGAAGAACTCCTCAATAAAAGAGAAGCGAAAGGGAAGGAGAAAAAAAGAAGGGGAAAAGAATGGAAAAAAATAAAAATAAAAACTTCCAATGGATATGTCTGTGAAACCTTGAAATGCTCCCCCCTGGGTGGGGTAAAGGTCTCTCGATCGGTCTGCAAGATTACAGTACATTTTATTGACCTGTGCAGAAAGGGGGGAGGGAGGGATATTTTGCCGGAAAGAGTCCGGAGGATACTTAAAAGACTCTCTATAGAAGTGAATCTAAATATAAACAAGCACTTTAAGAAGGGACCGGAGCGGCTACCCCTCAATGCACTGGGACATAATAATTTGTTGTATATATGATGTTTTTTGTATGTCTGTTAATGTCTTTTGTGTTTTATATGTTATGGAGAAAAGAAAACTAATAAAGATATATTATAAAGAAAAAAAAAATACCTTTTAATGTGTTCTTTGAACATGTTTTCAGAATAATATTTTTATGCTCACATTGCAGTTTAGTTGTCATTTTGGTACTGTGTTTTAAATGTGGCTTTTGTCCTTTTGGACAAACACTGGAGAGCTGAGTGATGGGGGTAGTACAAGTTAGGTCAAAGGCCAGTATGGTGATCATTTTTGACCTTGAGGGTCCTTTCTTATGCAAGAAGACATGATAAAGCTCTCTAAAAAGTGGCCTCTCATTTTAGGCCTTTATCTGCCGATCGATATCAGCTACCCATCAATATCAGCTACCCTGTTCATTCTTGCTTTCCTTCCCTTCTTATCATTCCTCTTGCACCAATGAGTGCAAGTAAAAACTGTGCCTAATATCCCCTAGTGTCAGTCATAGATCGTAACATTTACTGAGTCCTCTATAATTGCTGAGTGCCACCTCAGATGTCTCCGAGTGCCACTTGGACACCTGTGCCATAGGATCACCATCACTCTTCTAGGCAGTGTGATACTTTAATTATGAATGCTTGGCTAGATATCAGGTCTCCAAGGGCCTCATCCTTCATTGGAAAAATAAGGATTAAAGTATTTCCACAGTTTACATATTAACCATTGTACTAACTTTTACCTGTCAAGCTGCAGATAGATAATTCTGCTGAACTATGATGCCAGGGCTTATCAAGACTAAGTTTAAGCAAACAGTAGGTAACACACACATGTGAACAACCTATTTCAGTAACAAAGAAACTCAAATATGGGGTGTACATAATAGGTCTATCTGAACAGAACAGACTTTAATGATTATTGTATAAAAAGTACAAATACTCAACAAAACAATTTATAAAAACACCCCAAAAACATATAAAAATAGATATTTTTTGCCTCTTAGTTGAGATGGAATATGAAAAATAATGTCTAACTCCTGTGTATTTCTAGACAGGAAGATGTAATGAAATACAATGTACATCGGCAAAGCCACCATGCAATGCTTTATCCATGCCAAATAACTCTCAACACTGAGCTGAGTAATCATAGAGTACAGTTGGAGGCCATACCATTATAGCTGAGTAACATCAAGTGCGACAATAAATAAATATAGTGCCTGTAATAAAAGAGTCCTAGAAATAAAATAATAAAGATGTTTACAAGATGTTTAGTTCATTTTCGCTGGTTAAAACATACATTTGTGGATGTTTTACATTGGGTTATACTAGTTTGGTAAATTCTTCCTGGGAGCAGATTGCGTTTATGACTTCATTGTTCAAGGTGCATATGGTAATTTTAACCATCTCTATTGATTAATATAAACTAATGTCATATCTACCTGAAATACTTTAATTAATCACTGCTACTTATGTGTGTACAGGAGTGCAGAGAAACACAAATGCATATGTAATTAATTATAGTTTTTGTTAACATTAAGCACTTATAATACTTTATATATTATACACTACCCGTTCAAAAGTTTGGGGTCACTCAGAAATGTCCTTGTTTTTGAAAAGAAAAGCATTTTTTTTTCAATTAAAATAACTCCAAATGGATCAGAAATGCAGTGTAGACATTGTTAACATTGTAAATGACTATTGGAGCTAATTTAATATACACATACGCATAAAGAGGACTATTATCAGCAAACATCCCTCCTGTGCTCTACTGGCACATTGTGTTAGCTAATCTATCTTCAAACCTTGGGTTGAACGATAAAGGTAACTCCCCCATGTTTTGGTTCTGAGCTCCCTACAAAGGGGTTGATTGGGTGAGGTATAAAATCTGAAGTCAAGCTATATACTCATACACTTACCCCGATCATTACCTCCCAATGATCCTATTTTTTTTTAAATGTAAAGGTTTTGTGTACATTTTTTGTATTACTGTTTTTCTGTGCTGGTAATTCTTTTCGTCTTTGTTAGTATATCTGGCTAAATTGTATGACATGGCAATAGTCTTCCACTTTATAATGTTTTTTTTTTTAATTCACTATAGGGTCTATTCAATAAATAGAGAATTGCAGGGAATTGAGATGGGAATTTCAAACCATAGTCCAAAGTACCCAAAATAGAAAAAAATTTGAATGCGTGAATGGGAGAATTTATCCAACTTAGCTACTCTGGCCTTGAGTTTGAAATTTCCGTCTTTATTAAATAGACCCTTTTGTAGTTTTTCTAAATGAAGTGCTAATAGGGATATAGTTAAATATATTGAAAAATAAAAGTATTCTCTTGTTCCCCTCTTAAGTCACAGATTTCTATCAGTGTTGAAGAATGGGAGGACACAAAAGAAAGCAAAGAACAAGCTACAAATCGTAACAACCATCGAAATTCTACATCCAGTGACCAGTCAGAACATCCGCTTCTTAGAAGAAAAAGTATGCAGTGGGCAAGACGACTGAGCCGGAAAGTGCCTAGGCATTCCAATAGAACTGCTGAAAGGATCAGCCAGCAGCGAATGACTCTATGTCGGAGGTCAGAGAGGCAAGAACTAGCAGAATTAGTAAAGAACCGAATGAAACATTTAGGTCTTTCAACAACAGGCTATGGTATGTTCAAACTCTATGGAACCAATACTCTGATTAGTAGTGTTTTGAGGGATTCCAAACATCTTAGATAAACATATATATATATATATATATATATATATATATATATATATATATATATTGTTTTAATATTGCATTCTTTATTTAATTTTCTGTATCAAAAATTGCAGTTTAAAACACAAACATTAATTTTTTTTAAAAATGTTTTCTTTCTTTGTACAGAAAATTATTTTCTTTAACATAAACACAGACAATATTCTTCCTGTTTACCAACTTACAGGACAATAATACATTTAAGACAAACCACATAAAACCATTTAGTGAAGTGAAAATTATCTTATATCACGAGTTATGTACGATCAATTTACACAGTGAAAACCACATAGCATTTACGTCCGCGGGAGTCTGAATAAACATTTATATTTGTACATCTTTGTTTCAAAATAAATATCTTGGAAAAGGATGCCTCATGTTATTGAGAGACTCAGTCCCCACTCTCCCCTAACCCCACCAAAAAAAAAATCAAACATCAAATTTCACTAAAATGTGAGTTGCAGGTAAGTTGAGGCCTAAATATTCATCCCACCTCAACTCACCTGCAACTCACGTTTTAGTGAACAGGCCCTTGAGCCTCCAATGGTTCACACTAGTGCCACAGTCAATACTTCTCCCTCCAATCTGGCTGCTGGGCCCATGTGGTTAACTGTGCATTTTCCTGGCATGTTCTGAGATAGAAAGTAGAGTTAAGAGTCAAAAGGAAATGTAATTGGGTTATAAGGAGATACATTTAGAGAAAGTCCTCTGCCTTAATGCCTATGTGATATTGCTGTGGGTGAAGGGTGACTTTTGAATATTGGATATTTTGCTGGTTGGAGCAGCAGGTATGGGAGATTAGCAATACAATTTGAAATTAACTCTTTTGAATTTTACATGGTAAGGAACGTTATGGTTCCAATGCAACATGTTTCCATATCGTTTTGTGTTGTCCCTTAGAATTTTAGTCGCATAATGGCTATGTAGGAGTTCAGTGCATCTGTTGTTCAACATAAGGGTAAATCTTGAAAGTATGCATTACTAAAACACCTATCAGTTAACATTATGACCTCAGGTGGCAAGCTGGCAGAGCCAGTGTGATGCTTTGGGAAATGTTCTGATAGGAAACTTTGGGTCCTGCCATTCATTTGCATCCCAGCTACCTAAGAATTTTTACAGATCATGTATACCCTTTCATGGACACAGTATTCCCTGATGACATTGGCCTCTCTCAGCAGGATAATGTGCCATGCCACTAAGCATAAAAGGTTCAGGAAGGTTTGAGGAACACTACAAAGAGTCTAAAATTTTGACTTTGGCTCCAAACTCCCCAGATCTTAATTCAATTGAGCATTTGTGGGATGTACTGCACAAACAATTTTGATCCTTAGAGGCCCCACCTCACAGCTTACAGGACTTAAAAAACATCTTGGTGCCAGATACCGCACTGTCAGCGGTCTACTGGAGTCCATGTTTCCACAGGTCAGGGCTGTTTTCACGGCAAAAGGGGACCTACACAATATTAGGCAGGTGGTCACAATGTTATGGCTGATCTGTGTATATATATAAATGTGTGTTTGTTTAGAGTGAGGGGGGAAAGGGAGAGGCAAGGAGAGATTCACAGAGAGAAGGAAAGAGGAAGAGAGAGAACGATGACATGTCACATTCACAGGTCATATTTAAAGCCATTTAATATAGCAGACTAATGTTTCCGTTTGCACAAAAGCCTTCAAAGCTTCATTATAAAGATGCATTCCCTATGAAAGCTCATTCATGTGTGTCTTGTATAAAATATATTGTGTTCATCTGCACATCGAAAGAGTATATATAGGAAAACATTCCATTAAGGTGACTTAAGTGGATGCACCATTTTACAGAAAAAGCTTCTGATTGGCCTGATGAATTGAGTCAGAATATAAACCAAAGTTTATTTGACTGTCAGAGCCATTTATCAGCACAGCACATATCAGGATGTTAGCCAGGAGATCAATTTTTGGGGTGTTCTGAGCAATGTGAAATGATGGCGCGGCACATATGCAATGTAATCCATTTCTATTCATGAAACACCGATGGAGAAATGTGTAATGTATTCTGCAAGCGGTTTCTTTTGTAGCTGTCTTTTATGGCTCCAGGATTGGGCATTCCTCCCGTGAGTTTTAAAAGAAGATTGAAAGTGTTTCGTGTTAGAATCCATCACCGTGATGGACAGAAATACATAACCCCCTTGGTTTACAAAAATAAAACCAGCATTGCTGAGATGTTATTATTTCAGCCTCTGTATTTTTTCTGTGGCAAATAATCTGTGCTTTTGCATTTTTATTTAAATCAATGGTGTTTTAAAACTATTGGGGGGTCATGTATACACAAGGCGCACACGCCGAATACGTCAAATACTGGCGCAATAGGTGCATGCACCAATGTATAAAGCAGACTCACAAATTCCCGGAGTATGCACTGCCTCCACTGAATATAGAGCTTTGTCGGAAAAGTGCCTACGCGTTGGGTAACATGGGTGTTTGGTGGAGGTCCCTCTACCCATTGCATAGTGTTAGGAGTTATAAAATGGTGTGTTATACATGAAGGAGTTTGTATACATCACCCCCTATGTATTTTAATATGGTGGGAATATATACTTGTCTGTGATTTGATTAAGTTTAGAAGTACATGTTTTATAAAAAATAAATTAAAAAAAAGGCAAAAATTACTAGTCTCCTTCACATGGACTCCAAATTCCATTATGCTTGCCTAGGAATTATTAGATTTGTAGTCTAAAACAGCTGCAGAGCTAGACGTTGTGTGTCTGCTGCATTAACAGAGATGTAAAGCAATCCTTTTTTTAAAGTTTTTCCTCTAATATGATTGTTGCTATATTTCAAGGGAAAGTCATTTTTTTTTTTTTTTTAAATAAAGCCCTACTGAGTAATTATAAAAACACTGCTGGTAATTAAGGTTTGCCGAAAATACCGTCAATGCAAAGCTTGGCATATCTTTTGTCTGCACACATGGATGCACTGCACATATATGCATGTTCGCAGACTTTACTTGGTGCACAGGGGGAAGAGCAGAGCTGGCTCAGGTTATACTAGGTATCTTTGTCTAACTGAAACAACTGGAAACATAAGGCTAAGGTGAGAGTAGTCCACAAGGCTGCATGAATGTCTGTAAATCTATTACAGCATAGTTAACTATTTAGTTACCTGAAATAGCATACCTTGTCCCTGAAGCTTCTTACAGGCATGTACTGTCTGGTTCTGGAAAACTTGCCACATTTACAAAATACAAGTGACTTGGCAGACAACTGAGAGGAGTGTCAGTACCTGCCATAGATCAGCCTGGTCTGGTTCTGGAAAACTTGCCACATTTACAAAATACAAGTGACTTGGCAGACAACTGAGAGGAGTGTCAGTACCTGCCATAGATCAGCCTGCGGATCATATTGAAAATACAATATAATTTGGAAAGTGATATATACTAAAATACTGGGATGCTGTTTTTTATGGTTGTCAATTATAATTATCTATGCGCTTTTTAAATCTTCACATACAAGTAAATGTCAACCTCAAACAAGTACAAAACAAAATACATTTTGTTTATGTAGTGTTGCTTTTCTATAATAATATTACTGAAGTTAAAAGAAATATAAGCATTTACGTATTCATCCATAGCAGAAAAAAAAAATACAAAATGCTGAACATTTGAATATTGATTTCAATGAATGCAGAACATTTTGTATTTCTTTGCTTGGAGATGAACAATTCCTTGTGGCAAATTATCCAAATAGGGCTGGTACGTTTCTACTACTTCTATTTATAGCCTGGCATGACCTCACTTACACGCTACTCTCTCCTAGGTGCCACTCAAGTCATTAGCTCAAATGTAAAGAACCCAAACCTGAATTTTGTATGTTAAGGTCTTTTCCATACTCTTCAAAAAAGTATTTTTTTAAATGCTTACTGTCAGAGCTGTTATTGAATATGGAACCACCCCTCATGATACTGAGGAGTTATATCTAGTTTTAAATAACCTAAACACTGTGCTCTTTATGTTATTGCTGTTTCATACTCCATAAAGTAGCCCATTTATGATTGCTTACTATGTAACTACCACTCCTACCACCGAGAATTCTTACCAAGTCTTAAAATATAATCCCTGCACTCCCTGTAGAAACATATAATGTGTTGGCAAGTAAGAACCATTCGGCCCATCTAATGTTCCCAATTTACTTAACACTTTCATTAATTCCTGGCCTTATCTTATATCTAGGGTAGCCTTGTGTCTATCCCACACATGCGTAAACTCCTTCACTGTGTTTACCTCTACCACTTCCACTGGAAGGCTATTCCATGCATCCACTACCCTCTCAGAAAAGTAATACTTCCTGATAATACTTTTAATTCGTTGCCCCTCTATTTTAAGACTATGTCCTCTTGTTGTGGTAGTTTTTCTTCTTATAAATAAACTAAATAGTGTACTGCTTTTCCCATGTACACTTTCGACAATGCTTAATCCCATGACAGGAGTAGCTTCGATCATCGGGGCATGTATTTGCCTAGAAATAACTGTTAACTCAAAACCAGACTGTGGGGTAGAAATGTGGCCACTGCACTTTTTTTTAAATAGTCATTGCATTACATTTTTATAACATTCCACAACATATTCTAATATTACACAATGACTAACATAACATTTCACATAACATCAGAAAACCAACCAAGCATGCACGAGTATCCAGGTGGCTGCTGAATGACTTCCGTGTTCTGGGCATATACCAATGCCCCCTCATATCCTGAGGTTCGAGGTACCACTTTCCCCTCAAACCTCCCACCAGAGTCTTCATAGACTCCCCCCATTCTGTTCCTCCATTAACCCTCCTGTATACCCGGCAAGCTTTCACTGATGCTGTGACATAAAGTACATACAACAGAAAAAAACCTTAAAAATAGGGAGGGAGGGTGAGTGGAAAAAAAGGTAGGGAATCTTCTCCTAAAATGGCTGACTAACTTCCTGCTTCCTGACTCTTATTTCCAAAACTCCTCCCACTAATTCCACTGATGGGCTGGACATGTCCCCTCAGCACTCTGTCATGGACGCCCCTCCCCGACCTTGTCTGGGGGCTACATGGCCCATCTTTCCTGTTATTTAGAACCTCACTGTCCCTTTTAAACCTTTTCAGTTTTTGAATGTCTTACCTTTTCTTTGTCATACACCACTCAAGCTCTATACCCAGTTCCTAACAGTATACTCCAAACTGTGTCACCTGGCTACATTCACTTTTACTTTAGCAGAGGCCTTTACTTTTGTACCAGGCCTCATCCTGCTGCTGGAAGCTGTGACAGTGATATCTCATCAGAGGCAGTCATTTTCAAAATTGCTTTTAAGACTGAGCAGTACAGCCAGTTCCCACATTAATTATCAACAATTTGAATGTAAAATTATTTGTGAATGTTGCCTGCAGTGGTATTTTTTCTGCAATAAAACGCATCACCCCGGGACCACAAAGTGATATAAAGCTGTATGTTGCTTTATTAAAAAGTGAAAATATTACATTGCTGGAAATTATATGAGCGATCAGGTGGTAAATATATTTTTCCCTTATTGCAATCCTCCTACACACAGATCTCTCCAAATAGTTATTTGTTGTAATATCTTAGCTGTAAAGGCCTGCATCCTATGTTGAGCATTATTTCTGAGTTCTCAGCATATACATGGCAAATTCCTATAATTTTTTTTACTATTCTTCACATCTCCCTGCAGCATTAGTATGCTTGGTGCATGCATAAGCATGAAATTCCACAGAGAGAGATCTTTTCCTTTGCTTCTTACTGCACTTTCCTGCTCAATGAAAGCTCTGGGAATGCAAATGAGTAACTGTTGTTGCATTTCTTGCATTCTGGAGCTTAAACTGACTGGAAAACATATATTTAGAAACAGAACCATCTAGCAGGAATCATGTTGCAGATAATATCCCATGGGGTAAATATACCTGCACTTGTGGGCATGCTTGAAATTAACCAAGCCACATCAATACTATAAATATTTAGTGGCATGGAGTGCCACTTTGTAGTAAAAAATGTATTATTTATTGAATCATAGATGCTGCTTTGTATGTTCTGTCCCACATATATATATAAATTAATAAATGCAAAACCGCTGTTGGAGTTAAACAAAGTGTCTTTGTGTTTTGTTATGCAATGGGAAATTTACACCAGCAAAGTACAGAGACAATAAAATGTTTCATATGAAAACTCAACGCGTTTTACGCTACACATTATTCATGCTTATAAATGAGCACTTGTGTGAAATACCGTATTTTTCCATGTATAAGAAGATAGTTTTCCCAACATTTTTAAAGTTTCAAATGTTTTCATTGTAGCATCGTAATGTAGCTACATGCCAGCAGTTACTCTTAGAGGCTGCTTCGGATCCAAATAATTAATCGCATGCATTTAAACTAGCATAGGCAAAGATCAACTGTCACTGCCTATGCATTAAAGGTGATCGCTGGTGCCATATTGGAGGAGCATGCTGTTCCAATACAGCATGCCCAGCAGAGAGCGACAGTAGTGAAAAAAATATATATATCTTCTGTCACTCTGAAACTGTTGCTTGACTGCCCCTTGAGGCAGTCAGCAACATTACGGTTAGAAAAAAAGAAAAAAGCTAACCCTAGATCTACTAGCCCTAGATCTAAGGTTAGGGTTACAATTAGGGTTATAATTAGGGTTATAATTAATAATTGTGTGTGAGTGTCAGTGTGTTTATGTGTATGTTTGAGTAGCAGAGTGTGTAAGTGTGTGTTTGAGTTGCAGAGTTTGTGTGTGTGATTGTATTTCTTCTAAATTCTAAATGTCTTAATTTTTTGAATTTTGGAAACTGATGTTTCTTTCACTTGACTTAATAAAGATGTACACTTCATTTGGATTAAACGCCTATTTTTTCCTTTCTTTTCATTTTTTCTATTTGTTTATATCCTGCCCTAATTTATTTCTACATTGCCTACAGGTCGTTGTGTGGCTTTATTATCTGTGCATTACCCGCTTTTCTCATTCTCTCTATACTGTGATCTACCACTAGAACAGGAATTATTTGACATTGAGACTAGGGATACCCATTACTCTCCATCATTGTTATCCACTCTTTCTATATACTCTATCCTATGGAGCTGTATGGGATACTATAAATCTTATAAGCTGCACACTTCCTATAGACAGGTGTTTATTATAGGGTAAATTTTCTATTTATTTATTTAATTTAATTATTTAAGTGTTTTTCTTTATCTATCCACTTGTGTTTTTTGGTTAATATTATTTATTATTTACTATTCCTATTTATTAATATTTATTTTTTTGAGAGTGGTATGATATATGATTCTAATATATCTTACTTACCTTACCGTTTTCTTCATTATATTTACTATTGTATGTGTATGTGTGTGAACCATCTACTAGGGTTTAATACACCTGTGCCTGTCTATCTCTATATATATTTTTTTTTTTTTGTTTATTTTATTTTTTTGCCTGAGGCACACTCTTGTCTCTCATGCTGCTGGTGGTTTCCCACCTTCTTTTTTAATATATAACAAAATAAAATTGCTGTTTTAAGTGTTTTTCTCTCTGCCTAATATGTGAGTGTGAGATGTTAAGATTGTCTGGAGTTTCCTTCTTTGTGTTTAGACCATGTCTAATAGTCATATATAGTTTAAATGCCCCTGTGCACAATTGGCCCCTGTGCACAGTGCAAAGCCAGGACAGGCCAACATTTTATCTGTTAGGACCACCCAAAAAGGGTAATATCTGAGACAACTGCCAGACATATACAGACAGATGTGATTGCTTTCTCTTCAAGACTCCCATAAACACAAGACAAATATGGATGTTTATGCCTTTTTTGCACACTTTAGGAATATCACTAGCATTTCTCTTCAAGCTCCCATCTGATATGATAGCTCTGGAGAGATTCCATCATGTATTCAGTTTGCTGATCTCAGTGCAGATTCTAACACACACACTCCTAAGGATGATTAATGTGTGAACTGTAATTCTAATACATTACTGGGTATAACCCTGCTTTCTGTTTTGTCCTCCAGATGAAATGAACGATCAGCAGAACACCCTGTCCTACATACTCATCAATCCTTCCCCAGACACCAGACTGGAACTGAGCGATGTTGTGTAAGTTGACAGAGTAAAGCACAGATCTCATACACTCTCTCTGTTTTTCATCTTTCATGCAACAGTTCATTTGTTGTCTGTCTCCCGTCTCCATCACCACATGTAATTATTTAACTGTTTCACTGGCAACAGGAAGCAGTAAGGAAATGCTCCATTGGTGGATATCTAGGAGGAACTGGCTATATCAGGAAGCGCAATACTATGCAACCTATTGTCATTAACAAAAACATCTACTGTGACTAATGTAGTAGGTAACCAGCAGCCTAGTGCACACACTGACATATCAGGTTCCACAGTTTCCAAATGGTATTAACGCTCCGTGATAAAGTCTTTCAGTCTCAATGGGATAGTATAAATCTAATTGCCACTGCAGAAGATCACTGAATCATGAAACCCCTTGGTAACTACACAAAACAAACAAATAATAAAAGGGCTTATAACATGTTATATATCACTAAAGCCTAAGAGACCAAAAACATCCCATACAGTTAACACATTGTTGTCCTAAAAGACGCAACGTTAAATAGAGCCCTGTTGACCCTAAATGAGACAGGCATTCCTTGTTGGAAAAATAAATAAAAGGACCATGTTATTATATGGTGTTGAATAATAAACAATATCATTTTGATACTTTATTTTACCTAAAGTGCAAAGTATATTTTTGTTAGCTTTTTGCTCTTACTATTAGCACTACGACAATATATTTTATAGAGGTTGAAGGCATGACCATTTCTCCTCTGCTCCTATAATACATTGGTTTTATTCTCTGTATACTGTAAGCACTCTCTTTCAATTTTTGTTCCACCATAAGGTTTAAAAGCTTTGCAAATAGATCTTAACCTACTTCTTATTTTCTAATGTAAACGGGTGGCAGGGTCATCATTTTGTGCTAATTCAGAGTAAGCTGACAGTCATTTCCTGAACAGTGAAGAGTATCTGAGGACTGAGTTAGCAAACCAAGAATTTAAACACCCCTGCAAATTGCAGTTCTGTAGCATCTATAAAAATGGCACTTATTCAGCATGGGTGAACATTTCTGAGTAGTTTGGATTAAATGTCATTAAAATGTAAAATAGATACAGCAGTTTGCTTCTAACTATGTCACACCTTAATATATGAAATAGCTGCTTTATAATTTGCCCTCTACTAAATATTTTTGTGTCTGAATACATTTCAAAACACAGTACTGCATCCTATTATAAATAAATGTGCAAATTTATTGTAATAGTTAGGCCTACCACACAGCTATTTTCTGATTTCTTCTCATATCGAAACCTTTTTATTTTTACTTGAAAATCATAAGGATGTGTGTTAATATAACTTGCTTTTACATGCTCTGTGCTGATGTCACTTGCTAACTATCTGTTCATTTGCATGTAGGCAACACACATTACCATAAGCCCCGGCTGGTATAGTTACTCTGGACACTTGCACGATGCTTGGGTTTTAGCCAGATGCCTCACACTACATCACTTTAAAACTGGCTTCATTGTGTCCTCAGGGGAGAGATAGCAAGGAGACAATATAGACACTTATAATGTTGAGTAATATCCTCCTGGCTGCTCTCTAACCAGACTAAATGTCCCCCAGGCTGCTTTCTAACCTGACTAAATATCCCCCGGGCTGCTCTCTAACCTGACTAAATGTCCCCAGGCTACTCTCTAACATGACTAAATATCCCCCGGGCTGCAATCTAACCTGACTTAATATCCCCCGGGCTGCTCTCTAACCTGACTAAATGTCTCCCGGGCTGCTCTCTAACCTGACTAAATGGGTTAGGGTGCATTATTTCATTTCTAAATTCCCATGTAATTAGGATAGACACATTTTTCAGATGAAGCATTGGCTGGGATCAGTAACTTTAGATAGAAATATGCTCAGTATTTTGGCCTTCCAATCACACCCTATAGACATCTGATGTAGAGAACGGGTCAGTGAGTAAAAATGGATTCAGGCCCAGCCACTGCTCCATCTGTCTTTCTATATGTTTTGTCTATCTTTTTATTCCATTTTCTTGTCTGTATATCAATCTACAGTATGTAGTTTATCTGTCAGCATAGCTGTCTTGCCTATTTGTGTCAATAACGGTTGGGCTTTTGAAATTGAACAGTTGACCACTAATTTGTTTGTTCCACTCTCCCCCACCACTGTTGCCAGTCCTACCTTATTTGTGCTTGAACACTTTTGTATATTGTAATCTATGTAGACTATTGTATAGAAGTAGGCTATTGTCATCAGTAATGTTACCACCACATTCCAGTGTGTCTAAACTTCCAACATTTAAATAAACAAGTAACATTTATTCCAATATACCTTTTTTATCATACTTTTTCTAAAAATACCAGAATGTGCCAGTTTGGAACCAGCTAAAAATGCCTTTGTTTCTCTAGTTATCTCATCAGACCAGATCCACTATCATATGTTCCAGCCAATGCATCGAGCCGTAAAAGCAGTTTCTGCAACACAGCAGGACAAGACTCCAAGGATGAAACACAGCTTTGATACATCATGAGCTTCAGTAAAGAACTACTCAGTGACTTTAATACACCATCATTAGCCATTCAGCCATCAGAACACCTGCAGCTTCTGGTAGAAGATGCCAACAAACAACTGTCTCTTATTGTATAGGCGAAAGTGGAAAAAAAAATAGCTCTTGTGTCTGTAAAATATGACCAGTGTTATTAATAACCGATTCATTGTTGGAAAGGGTTAACCTACCCAAGGTCTGGCCTTTCATGTCGTAAAATGGGGTTGGACAGGTCATTTTTTAATCAACAATATCTTGTGTAGGTTCTGAACATTTTATAGGCTTCTATTTGCTTCATGATGAGAAATGTATTTCTTACCTTAAAAATCACGAGACTTTGCTAGTTTCATAATTGAAAAGAACAATTTATTGGCACACCTTTGTTGCTAAACAAAGCCATACATTAAGTTGTATGTTAGTTTTACTGCAATGTTTTAATAGATTAGTGTCACAGTCAGAGGCTGGATAAATTGTCCTGCATCGCAAGAGATCTAAGAAATTCGGGATATACAAACATGCAACCATGAGTCAGGTGATGTCTCCATTTTCTTTTAATCATGCTAATTGCCACAAATAAAAGCACATGCTGTGAAGTGAGGTCATGTGCACTGTGCCATCAATGTGTATGTCTAACATAATATAACAAGTGCCGGTTCAGAAGAATATTGTTTTAATATCTTACAACATAAGAATGTTCTGAGCAGAAACGAACAAGTCTGTTCACATGAATAAGGCCACATGCTCATAATCTGGTCTAATAACTAGTTCTCAACCCAGGATGCATATGGGCTGGGACAATAGATGAGGCCAATGAATGACCAGAGGTATAAATGGCCTGAAACACCAGCTGAAGACTATGCTCGACCAAGGGTATGAATGGTCTGGGAGAAGACATGTGGCTTACATGCAACCAAGGGTATGTATGGCCTGGGAGAACAGGTGAGGCAATGGAATCCTGACAGAGCCAAAGCAACGCACCGCTAGGCCTATCCACTAGCCTAACCAAGGGCGATAGGTCAGTGAGGTATCGCCAGACATGGAAATTCTTAAAGGAAATAATGGCTCAACCTAGAGGCAAAGTAAAACAACAAACAATAGACTGTTCCTACCTACATAAGGTAGGGCATAAAAACAATGAACAAAAGCTTATCCCACTTAAGCAACAGAGTATTTCCCAGTCTAAATAGGGAAGACATTCTTATGTGCCACCATGGATAACAGGAAGGAACTATGGGTGCGGCCCATTGGGTATATGACACCAAGACTAATTGCCAAATACAACATGTGGTCATCTTCAATACCACCTATGTTGATACATATCTTCTTGTGGGAAGTGCCATTCCCCACCATGGTAATGGACCACCAAGTGGACAAGTACTTTGCACCATCCACATATCCTGGGACCATAATAGTTCTCATTTCTTTCTATTACACTTGGTCTCATGATAGATCTTAATAGATAGGTAGGTCATACCTATCAATCAATGTGATTTGTTTCCTAAATATATTTTTTGTTGTGCCACATTACTTTCCTGCAACATTTGAATTGACCCCTCATCTAATACTTGCTATTTAGTACCAGTAGTATATCACCTTGTTAATAATTTTTCTGAACTTGCAAGGTGACCTAATGGATGAACATTTAATGAAATATAAGCTTCACTGACTTTACAACTATGGGCAGTAGCGCCATTAGCAACAATTTGATAGCCAGTTAGACAGTTGCGGCTATTTGCACCAGAGTTGCTTAACCTGGACCTAGAGAATCTGACGTTCCACCTAAGAATAGTGGGGGTGATTGTTTCTATCTACATGGTGGTAGTTTCATAGATCCTTGATACATTGTTGTATTTTCACAAGTGGGAAGCTAAAATCAAAGGAAAAAGTAAAGGGGTAATATTGAATGAATAATAATACTATACACTGTAAAGGATAGAGGTGTTTTTTTTTTTTTTTAGAATTATTGAAATAGGAAATAGACAATAAACAAGAAGCTAGTATAAAATACTATTTGTAATAAAGGTAAAACAATTTATAAGATGTAAAAAAAAAACATTCTGGCAAAGGTATTAAAATAAAATAAATAATATCAGTGAATTTGGTAAAATTAGTACCCATTAATTTCTTTTTAGAAGGTCATATCTCTGTTTTGTTTTCATTAGGATCCGCACATGACAATATGATTTTTTTTAACCTTTAATTCAAAGTTGGGTTGTTTATGACAATGACACTGGATTTCTGATCATTTTCCTTTTGTATAGATAAAAAGACAAACAACAACAACACTTGTATTCATGGGAGGGCTGACATGGGGAGCAGGAGGGCCATTGTCCTCCATGCTTCTCACTAATGTCACTCAATGAGCTCGGGCTTCCCCACTTTTAAGTGCCCCAGTCGATAACACTTTTGGCCTTTCTATCCAATTGTCTTATTTGCCTGTCAATCTCTGTATCCTGTAAGCAAATCTGTTGTGCATGATTATGTGTCTATCTGTGATCAGGACTGATGAAGTGTCACCAAGGTCAATTAAATCAGTTTTGCCCCCTGAGCCAACAGTTACCAGGCCTTCCATTCTTCTACTGTATTATTCTTTATTTATATACATTATTTATATAGATTTAATGTTGTTTTTACTCTTAGCCTCTCATCCTTTATTTTTCTCACCCTTTTCTAGTGTGCTAATACAGACCATCCTCTGTAGTATAAATCGAAGTAATTAGTGGAATTTTTAGTAAGCTCTAACAAGACACCTACAAAGAAAGACCTACACAAATAGGCCTTTAAATAGTGACCATCAGATAGTCACCACTTACCACACAGAATGTAATGTAATGTATTTACGGGGAAAGGCAGTCAAAGGAATGATAGAGATAAATTAGTTGCTATAGTTGTTCACTTAGGAATCATTCACTATTGTTTACTAATAACTATGAGTTATGTATAAATGCCAGGTCTGTATAAAATGAATAGGAGTAAGAAAATGTTTCTGAACAGTAAACTTCAGAAAGGTAAGAAAGGTCCTGCTAGTGAGAGCTTATAGTCAGAATAGAATAGGTAACATGAAATGATCATAGTAATACAATTTGTCAATGATTTTTATGGGGTTGCTAGGATATACTGTAAAACTTAAGAGTAAGACAAGCATACCCGCCCCCCAACTGTCCCGCACTCCCCATTTGTTAGAAAAACATGACATATGTCAATTATTTTGAGATGACAGATCATATGGATTTAAGGCCCAGACCATGTGGATTTGAAAACATGGAAAACTAGTGAGGGATATACGTTTGGAGAAAAAGTTGACCACAACAACAGATACTGATTGTTTGGTGGCTTTAGCTGGTTTCCAGTAATAGCTGTTAAAGGACAACTGTAACAAAAACATAAGTACTGTTTAATTGAAAGATTTCAGCACATGTAGAAATTTTAAATAGAACTGTTTTAATTAAACAATATAAATAGAAACATAGAATGTGTTGGCAGATAAGAACCATTCGCCCCATCTAGTCTGCCTAATTTTCTAAATACTTTTATAAGTACCCTGTTCCCTATATTATAGCTAAATAATGTATCTTATTGAGCAATCTTTGCTCTTTATAGCGATAATAGGGAGCGGGCATGTTGTTTAGAATCTTAGGGCAGTTCTTCATTCACCTTGGTTCAAATGTATGTAGGTCTGACCAATCCCAAGATTCTAAACAACATGTCTGCCCCCTGCTAGATTTAAACAGAACAAAGAGGGCTCAATAAGGTACATTATTTCATTAAAGCATTTCTATCTACACTTGATGCAATCTTTCAAGTAAACATTAGTTATCTTTTTGCTACAATTGTCCTTTAAGAAGAATGAAAATTGTGAACAAAATCCCACTTACACCAGTGTTATCTAATGCTGAAGGTCACATATCATGCAAAAGCATTGTTGATTTCATAATCACATCAAATTTATGGTCCACAAGTTGGACATCATTAATAGTGGATCAGTAATGATGAATAATTGAGAACCAGTATTGTTATTAAAAGGCCAATACACTATACAGACATGTACAGCTGATGAATTCGGTCATATAGATTTGTATACTTATATGTATATATTTATGGGTGAATGTGCCAATGTCTTTGAATGTAATCATCTGCTGCACTCTAAACATGATTCTCTTCAAGGGGTCTACTCAGATTTCGGACCCCATCGGATTTCATTGCTGATCCTTTCAGCCCTTCAAATTCAGACTTCTCAAATATCACTAGTGAGATCCAGAATTTACAGGAAATTGGCCAATGTAGACGATTTTTGTGCCAACATTTCAGCAGCCAAATTTCTCCAGAGCTATTTTGGAGCCATTTCATAAGGAATGTGGCTATTACAGAGACAGTCAAAGCCCTCCCAAAATGGGCTGAAGTAAAATAAAGTATAAAGCAAAAATAAAACTTAAATGTAAGTATAAAGTAAAGATCTATATACATAAAATACTTGTAAATAAATATAATTAGGTCAATTTAAATGCATTATGTTAATGTTATATATATATATATATATATAAAATAACATTAATATATTAATTTACTTTTTTACATTTGTTTTATTTAAAATAGTTTTCATTTCATTCTTCGTTTCTTTGGTGATTTGAAATGCATGAAATTCATATATTTTAGACAAATTAGTGATAATTTTGGCCCTCTTTGTGTAAGGGGAATCCTCAGGCCAATTTGCCTGAACCGAACATGGCCTAAGATTGGGCCAAAACTTGCAAAAATTGGCAATTTTGGGGTCAAAATCGGCCATACTGACAAGACAAATGTGGGATTTTTCCACAATTCGGCTAGAAGCTCCAATCTAGTCCCATTTCTACTAACTCTGAAAGTGGTTAATTGAAATTAAAACCAGCGGGAAATCTGTTTTTGTTTCAATTTTCAAAATGTGAATTTGAACATGAGAAAATATTATGTTTTGGAATAAGTAATATACAATGATAAAGTTATGAATGTCTTTATTTTATACTGGATACACAATGTTAAATAATAAATAAAATATATGTGTGTGATACTTTGTATTGAATACTGTAATTTAGTCATACTAATGATTACACTGATTTACCATAATTTGCAGCTTGGGTCTAACTCTCTTAGAACAATACATTTCTGGTCTCTATATTTGATTGCCATGTTTAGATCTTCTGGTATGTTTTGGGCAATGCAGGAGATGTTAAATTTGTTTTAAAACAGTCAAACCAACCATTTGGTGAATTTTGCCAAATTTGTGTGTAATGTTGTGCTTATTTGGTTCTAAGAACTAGATCTGGAGAATCCATGAGCTTCTACTCTTAAAATGTAAAATCCGCTGGAACATGGGAAACATTGCCAAATGTCAGGCTTTTCACTTTTCAAAATAATATTTGCATTCAATTGCATCCAAATAATGTTTGGAAAATTTTAATTTTTAGGTAAAGATTTAGGTCAGAACAGCCCTGACCTGTCTAGTCATGAACGCCACTAAACCTCTGGAGATGTGCTCTGATATCTGGCACCAAGAAAATACTTGAAGTCCGGTAAGTTGTAAGGTGGAGTATCCATGGATACTCCATGTTTGTCCAGCACATCCCACGGATTCTTGATTGGATTGAGTTCTGAGGATTTTGCAGGCAAAGTCAACACCTTGAACTCGTTGTGTTCCTCAAACCATTCCTGACCCATTTTTGCTTTGTGACAAGGCACTATCCTGCTTAAAGAGGCCAGTGCCATCAGGGAATACTGTTTACATGAAAGGGTGTAAATGAACTGCATTTCTTTTTATTAACCCTGGGAATGGAAAATATGTAGTGTAATATGCATACAAGTTCATATTCAATGTTGTCATTCATTTATGTTTTTGTTCAATTTTCTAATTGAAGTCGGGTATTCCACATTAGAAACGTCCCAACAGAGCTTGGATCATGGCCATTTATTAGAGTAGGTTCACTAAAGAAACGAATGTGAAGATTTTTGATGATTGTAGAAAGAATATTGGCAGTTCTCTGTCAGTATATGTCCTATCCTTGGTGGAGGCAAGTTCGTCATTTCAAGTAGACATGATCTGTGGCTAGTCCTTGAGACCAGAGCATACTCCATAGTGGTTAAGGTAAAGATTACCTGTTCTGCCAGGCAAGCATCTGTTCATGCTTACGGTGTGGCTATTTCTGAATATACATTTTATAATGTATTGTCGCTATATCTAAAATCTATTTTTCCTTCTCTGGTATCTCTCTTATCTGGGACTTCAGAATGTCTGGTGTGCACAATAAAGTGTGTTTAAAATTAATTAAATGTGTTGATATATTGGTTTCTGCTCATACAATGCTTTGCTCTTGTTCTAAATGACTCACCAAATTATTTATATATATATAAGAGTTAGCAATTGGCTACAAAGACACCTAAAACATTGAGCTATGGCCCCACCCTGAGCTACACCTTCATTCTTTCCACCCAAAACACAATTGACCCTCTTTAGCTGTTCTACATTTTAGGAGATAGGCTTGTGGCACTTCCTGGTTGCAGTAACAAATGAGGAACAGCTTGCAATTCATGAGGATCCCTCATTCATTTGTGAGGTTCTAAAAAAGGTTGTGGTTAGCAGGCACGGTTAATAGACACCTACAAAGGTTTAAACAAGGCTCTGTCAGAATCCCTCACTCATTTGTGTGGTTCTAACCAGGATGAGATTGGCTGGCGCAGTTAATAGATGCAAAAAAAAGATGAAACACGTCTCTGTCAGAGCTACCACAATATTAGATAATGTTGAAGATAAATGAGCAGGGTGTGTTGGCACTGGATCTTGATGGGCATAATATAATTACAGAATGAAATAGTTTAATTCAGGCAGAATTATAGAACACTAATGTAATTATTTTTTTTTAATTAACATTCATGTGCACAGGTAGGGATAGTTCAATCCCATGTACTTGTTTTAAGGGGAAAAAAGATGATATATCTAAAGATTTTACACAACAATGAAACAAATAAACACAAGGTGGCAGTATTACGCTAAAAACCGGAAATAACTGATAAATAGAGATTCACCAACTTTTTGGAAACATTCTATTTTTTTTTTTCGAATTTTTTTGTTTTTCAATCTGAATTTTTCCGTGTACAAAGGCTTAAATGGGATACATGATTAAGCATGTGATAGTTCTATTCATCTGTCTACCTGTAATATGTTTCTATTTAGAAATACCTAGCATTGTTTTTTATTTCAAAATATACCGGCCATGCAGTTGCTGCTAAAAAACAAAAAGAAGAGTGAAGTGAAAACACTGTGGAATTAAATAAACTTTTTCGTAGTGAGAAACAGAGCCATTTCTTCTGAGGAAACCGAGACTGCACTCGGTGAAATGCATAGAGAGGCTTCTATTATCTAAACTTTGCATGGGACTATTCTCCAGTCCATGTTTTATGTTGTTTTAGCCCAAATATTGGGCCCTTCAGTTTTGTAAGTTGTTTCAATAAAGGAGGCCGGTTTTCTACTACCAAACGGTACTTTTCTATATGCCTTTTATTCTTTTTGCACAGAAACATCTTCTCCAGATATCCTGGACAACTTTTTATTTTGCCAAACTCTCATCTGGGTTTGTGAGTGTGATAATATATATTATAAAATACCATTTCAACTTATTACACTACGATTTTCTTTGTGTTTATATTGTTTTATGTGTAATCCAGTGCTGCTCCACTTCCGTACCTATTACCATGCTGTTGCTGCCATACAATTAAAATTGGCTTCAAGTACATTTTTTACCAGCCTGCCACTAGAAGTTTATGAGGAGGATTTCAGCCATTCAGGGAGTAAACGCATTACAATAAATTAATACCGTATTTGCTCGAATATAAAACGACCCTGATTATAAGACGACCCCCCCAAACTATGGATATTCCTTTAGGGAAAAAACTAGAAGCCTGAATATAAGACTACCCTATAGGAAAAAAGTTTAACTTGTATATATTTACATGTAAATTGCTTCTTCATATTTAATAAAAACTTATTATATAAAAAAATGCATTTCTTGTTTTTATTTACCTTTTATGTGCCAATGCTGCCCCTACCACCCAGACTTACCCAATGCTCCCCCCAACATTGTCTCTCTCTCTCCCACACCCTCCCCCTAAGTTGTCTGTCTCCCCACCCCTCTCTCCCCCCAGCATTGTCTCTCTCTCTCCCCCACCCTCCCCCTAAGTTGTCTGTCTCTCCCCCCACCCTCCTCCCAATGCTGTCTTTCTCCTCCCAATGTAGCCTCCCTGGTGGCTAGTGGGGGCAGCCGGGGGATGTCTGCATGATATGTCCAGACATCCCCCGGCTCTCCATATCTCCCTGGTGGCTAGTGGGGTCACCCGGGGATGTCCGCACGATACGTGCAGACATACTCCATGCTGCCTGACACTTCCGCCGGGACTTTTATGACGAAGCCGGAAGGAACCGGCATCATCATAGTAGTCCCGGTGGTTGTGCCTGGCAGCAGCGGAGGATACCTGCATGCATTACGCAGACATCCACCTGCTGTTAGCGAGGGGAATCCAGGTCCCCTGCAGTGCTGTAGGGGACCTGGATCCCAGTCTTATAATCTGACCTTGATTTGAGGTCACTGCGTCAATTTGAGGTTACTGCGTCAAAGAACACATAATGTAATATAAAATACACATATCACATATGCCACTTATTAACCCCAACAAAAGTTGGGCAATAACCACAAATGCATATATACATACATTATCATCAGGGGCAAACCTTGCCCAAGAGTGATAGGTGTGCGCCAAACAGACAGCGCACAAACACAAAATATAGCATGAATTCAGCATCAGTGACTCACTCTGTTGTCGATTCTACCAGTATGAAAAGTATTTGTAAATAACTTCAAATTGAATGCTGAATTCATGCTGCCGTTGGCCTCTCTGCTATATTTTGTATATTTTGGGGGAGTTTGTGATGTCTGTTCAGAGCACACAAACCCCCAAAACACTGCTCGGGATCATGCATGGGTGTGTGGCGAACACTAACCGCACACTTACCACACACAGAGGATCCAACTCTGTTTATCATATATCTTTTTATTTACTGCCATAACAGCTCTTCTGGTATAACCATGCCAGTGATTACACGCCTCTATGGGTGGGGACTTTGGCTTATTTTGGGGCCATTTCAGCCGCCAAACTCTGCATTTGGCTAATGAAATGTCTGTCAGCAAAAAAGGCCACCTTATCACATTGAGTGAACCTCAGAAAAAAACGAATGTAAGAATGAACTAAGGATTTTTCATTGACATGGTAATCTGTTCTTTCGTTCAGGTTTATATTTTTTTTTAAGACAAATGGGCGAATGGATGACAGAGACGACTTTCATCCAAAAACGCATTTGTCAGAAAAAGAATGCTCAAGTCTAATTTAAATTGTGTTTGTCGACATTAATGTTGTAGCTGTATTTATGTATCAATATTATGTTTGGATCCATGAAAATAGGGAAACACTATATAGACAGGGGCCATGTGTGTGCTTAGATGTGTTTTGGTAGGCGTGTACTCAGTTGGTAGGCTTATAAATATATGTGTGATCCATCCCGTTAGACATTTTATTCACTACCAACTCCGTAGTATCTTTTGTCTTTCCCTGAGCTACTAGAATCTTACCCATGGTCTAGGGCATGAATGTAGAGGAAATGCATAACTGGATATGGGGAGACACCTTCAGGCTATGGTGGCTAGATTGTAGGCAGCTTCTGTGGTGGGTGTTAAGCACCAATTTTCTGTTCAATTTACCATCTCCTCTCCCCAGACTGCTCCTTCTTCCCATGCATCCAAGGAAGTTACCATGCACTCATTCCCACCCCATCACATTTTCAGGACTGGCACTCCTGCACCCCAGAGGAATCATGTTGCTAGATTATCTGTCTCTGAATTACAGAGTACTTGGGAGGGTTATGGATGATAAGACTATTTAATCAGGTCAGGCATGGGAATGTTGATAATAGAGCCTACAAAGGCTACTTGATCATCTTGGTTCAGTGGTGGTGCTGTTATTCCTCATGAGCCTCAGAGCTTAGATAATCATCTTAGTTATTTAGGCAGCACTCAAGTTTTATACCCCTTAGATTAAGTGTGGCTTCTCAAACTCCCACCAACAAAATCAGTAGAGATAGTGGCTGTGCCCCTGCAGTTGGAGTTGAAAATGACCCCACTCAATTGGATATGTAGGTTTTTCACAGGGCAGTCTATGTGTACTGCGCATGTCCTGTTTTGGCCTGCAACTAAAACAGTAGATAAAGGTTATTAACTGGTAGAAGCTCTGCTAGAGGTTGCAGGGGTGGGACTGCAGGATGGAATCGGGGTGATACTGGGCTCATTTGGCTATTCTCAGGGGAGGGCTGGATAACTTTTGGCCTGGAGGCAAAAACAATTTGGGCTCATACATCATTTATCTTTATCGACGGTAAATTATGATATTTCCACTGAGCTATGCAGAGTGCAATACGCATCTTTTGAGTGGTGCGTGTGGTAAAGGCAGTGCTGGGAGTGTAGGATCCAAAAACCTATGTAGACTCAAGCTTTTGACTCCTGCAGATCTTTGTGGAAGTTCCAGATTCAGGGGCTCCAGTCTCTATAGGGCAGGCTAAATGTGTTTGTAGCCCACCGGTTGTGCTAGTGACTACCGGGTGGCAGTGGTGTGCGGTTTATGTGTCCGACACCATGGGGGACAGCTTGTATCTAAAAAAACCTTCTGGCCTTCTTGGAATTGTTCCTGATTCTGGTGGCAATTGAGCTTTGGTTTGACATCCTGTGAGTGTGTAAGGTGGTCTAACCCTGTGATAACTTTCAAGTAGTCCTGTATATAAATAACTTGACAGCCTCTTTTCTGCCATTAGTCTGGATGTCATGGTGTTTGGTGCTTTATTTCCTCAATTTAAATATCACATTTAAGTCTGAACAAATTCAAGGCATTCACAACTAGTGTTGAGCGAACCCGAACCGCACTGTTCAGGTTCGTGCCGAACATTACGGTTTTTGGACCCCGGACCCGAACACGGACATTCCACTGTATGTTCGTGTTGGAGTTCGGCGATTTAATGGCGCATTTTGAAAGGCTGCAGGGCAGCCAATCAACAAACGTTTGACTCGTTTGCCCTTAGAAGCCATCACAGCCATGCCTACTAATGGCATGGCTGTGATTGGCCAGTGCAGCATGTGACCCAGCCTCTATATATAAGCTGGAGTCACGTGCACGCACATCACATGAGCTCTTCTTAGTGTAGGGAGAGGATGCTGCAGCTGTGAGGGACAGATTAAAAAAAATCTGGTGTTGAATCTGCAAACTACAGCGATTATTCAAACTACAGCGATTATTCAAATTACAGTGATTATTTTAGTGGGTGCTATACTACATATTTGTACCCTGCCTTGAGCCCAGTGCCACAGAGAATGCAGTGCACTTGCAACTGCATGTGTGCCAGGCACAAGACTTTAATCTTGTTCTGTTAGCTCAGTGGGAAAGATCTAGGCATTTTTAAATACTGCAATTTGTTGGTGTTAAATATTACATTTGCGTCCTGCACTTCACATCTGAGAGTCAAATAGAACCGTCAAATACTGTGCTTACAGCGCACTTTGAAAAATGATAATAGTTTTAGGTGGTAAATAGTACATTTGCGTCTTGCGGTGCACTTCATATCTGAGAGTCAAATAGAACAGTCCAATACTGTGCTTACAGCGCACTTTGAAAAATTTTAATTGTTTTGGGTGCTAAATAGTACATTTGCGTCTTGCGGTGCACTTCATATCTGAGAGTCAAATAGAACAGTCCCATACTGTGCTTACAGCGCACTTTGAAAAATTCTAATTGTTTTGGGTGGTAAATAGTACATTTGCGTCTTGCGGTGCACTTAATTTCTGAGAGTCAAATAGAACAGTCCAATACTGTGCTCACAGCGCACTTTGAAAAATTCTAATTGTTTTGGGTGCTAAATAGTACATTAGCATCTTGCGGTGCACTTCATATCTGAGAGTCAAATAGAACAGTCCAATACTGTGCTTACAGTGCACTTTGAAAAATTCTAATTGTTTTGGGTGGTAAATAGTACATTTGCGTCTTGCGGTGCACTTCATATCTGAGAGTCAAATAAAACAGTGAAATACTGTGCTTACAGTGCACTTTGAAAAATTCTAATTGTTTTTGGTGGTAAATAGTACATTTACGTCTTGCGGTGCACTTCATATCTGAGAGTCAAATAGAACAGTCCAATACTGTGCTTACAGCGCACTTTGAAAAATTCTAATTGTTTTGGGTGCTAAATAGTACATTTTCGTCTTGCGGTGCATTTCTTGCAGTCCAATAAACAAAAAAACAAAAAAAAATACAAATCAAAATTGTTGACTATTGGCGATTACAGTGTCGCCTGACATAAACCGTTTGTTACTTTGGTGGGTGACCGCAAAGAATGAGGAGAGCGTCAAACAAGGGATGTGGCCCCTGTTGTGGTGCTGCTGGTGTTGGTGGAGCTCCTGTTGAGTAGGAGATGTGGTCGATCTGTGCCAACTACACGCACAAGTGAAACACCTTCCTCAGGTGCTAGTACGCGACAGAACCTTCAGCGTTATTTGGTAGGCCCGAATGCCGCTCTTAGAATGGTGAGGCCAGAACAAGTACAGGCGATACTAGATTGGGTGGCTGACAGTGCCTCCAGTTCCTTCACATTGTCTCCCATCCGGTCCCCTGCTGAAAGCTCAGAGTTGACACCTGCAGCCCATGGCCATCTGTCTTTCACCTCACCCCCTTGCAAATCAGCCTAGCAGTCTGAGCCACAAGTCATGCAGCAGTCTCTTTTGCTTTTTGATGACTCTGCTGGTGGGGTCATCAAACCTAGCCTTGCCCCAGAAGTGGAAGAGATTGAGTGCACTGATGCACAACCACTTATGTGTGAGGATGTGGACATGCGAGGACCACCGCAGCACGTATCTGATGATGACGAAACACAGGTGCCAACTGCTGTGGCTTTCGGCAGTGTGCAGACCGGCAAGGAGGGCAGGGTTGAGGAGTGGGTGGAAGATGATGTGGAGGATGATGAGGTCCTAGACCCCACATGGAATCAAGGTCATGCGAGTGACGTGTCAAGTTTGAAGGAAGAGGCGATGGTCGCAAAGAGGCACCAGTGCAGCATAAGTAGGAGCAGGGTGCAAAACCGTAGTGGCCATCCGCTAGACAGTACGCCTGCTACTGCCCACCGCACCCAGGGGCCGAGCATACCAAAGCCATCTCCAAGGAGTGTCCTGGCGTTTCAGTTCTTTAGACAATGTGCTGACGACAAGACACAAGTGGTTTGCAAGCTGTGCAATCAGAACCTGAAGCGAGGCATAAAACGTGCTAAACCTGAGCACAACCTGCATGACCAGGCATCTACATGCAAAGCACGAGCTGCAGTGGAGTAAGCATCTTAAAACACATGAAAGGTCTCAGGCTCCTCCTGCTTCCTCTTCTGTTGCTGTCTTGGCCTCTTCCTCCAGCTCTGGAGTCACAGTGGTACCTGCCACCGAGCAAATAGAGGAAGTGGCAGCAACACCACAACTTCCGCCACCATCCCCAAGCATCTCCACACTGTCCCATGGAAGCGTTCAGCTGTCCATCTCCCAAACACTGGAGAGAAAGAGGAAGTATGGCCCTACTCACCCACCACCGAGGATTGCATGGCATTTCTCTTTGCCTCCTGTTGCCTCCTCCTCCTACTCAGCTTCTTCCTTCTCCTCTACCACCTCCTCTACCACCTCCTCATCTGGTCAGCATAACACCTTCACCACCAACTTCAGCACAGCCAGGGGGAAACAACAGCAGGCTCTTTTAAAACTCATATGTTTCGGGGAAAAACCCCACAGCGCGCAGGAGCTGTGGACGGGCATGGAACAACAGATCAATGAGTGGTTGTTGCCACTGAGCCTCAAGCCCGGCCTGGTGGTGTGCGATAATGGGTGAAATCTCATAGCAGCTCTGGGTCTAGCCGATTTGACGCACATCCCTTGCCTGGCACATGTGCTGAATTTGGTGGTGCAGAAATTCATGAAAAACTACCCAGATATATCAGAGCTGCTGCAGAAAGTGCGGGCCTTCTGTGCTCACTTTAGGCGTTCTCACCCTGCTGCTGCTCGCCTGTCTGCGCTGCAGAGTAACTTAGGCCTTCCCGCTCACCGCCTCGTATGCGACGTGCCCACAAGGTGGAACTCCCCCTTGCACATGCTGGAGAGATTGTATGAGCAGCAGCAGGCGATAGTGGAGTATCAGCTGCAACACGCATGGGTCAGTCGCTCTGCGAAACAGCACCACTTCACCACCAATGAGTGGGCCTCCATGCGAGACCTGTGTGCCATTTTACACTGTTTCGAGTACTCCACCAATATGACCAATGCCATTGATGCCGTTCTCAGCCTTACTATCCCACTTGTATGTCTCCTACACTTAGGGCGATGATGGAAGAGGATGTGAGGAAGTTTCAAACCTGGGTTTTTTTTCTAACTCGGCTGACTTTCTTAAAATGAAAGTCGACCTCCAAAGTCGACCTCCTCGAGCTATTCTAGAATTTTAGTGACTAGAACCATATGTGATGTCATCAAACATGATCTGGTGAGATTACTGGTTCTGTTGTCTGATTTATGTTTGATGTGGTCGGAAGTAGTTCCCTGGAAATATTGGCCTTTCCCATATTTAACCAGAGGGCTTTAATATGACGCACAGGTGAAACTAAACAGCCACATTTCAAAATGTGTTTGTTTGATTTGAGTGAGACATAGGATTTTTTAGAAGGTAGCTGCCCTATATTTTATAAGTGATGGAGTTCACCCGGCTGGTATTGGTCTAGATTTGTTTAATTTGGCCTTGCATGAGGCAATGATTATTCCATGGAGTTGGGGGTGGGTTGCCACAGCTGCTTTAAGTGTTTCCAGTGTGGCATCAGTGGAGTGCCATTGCCATTTGGGGCTCCTAACAGAGGAGATGGAGTCTTTGGATTTGGAAAATATATTCTTGACATAGCCTCACCTTTATCCTTTTAGATGGTAGTGATTGACTACTATTCAACATGCCCAATGAGGTCAGCTGGTGGTTAGCATTAGGGAGAAGGCAGGTGTTAATTCTTAAGGTAAAAATGAAGGGAAAGATGAGCTTTATAGTCTATAGCATTTTACATTGTATTCTAAATGATTATACTATATTAAATATTTACTAGTTGGCGTTAACTTTACAGCGGAAGTGGTAGAGGTAAGCACAGTGCTGCTGCTTAGATAATAATAATTTGATAAAGCAAGTTTATAAAAATATAACAATACAAATTATCTTTAGTACTAAAAACATTATATTATATACAAAACAAAAAGACCAACAACAGGTTTGTCCCAGTGAATTTTAAATAAAGTAAAGTTAATAGGTAGTGCATTTATGAAATAGCCTTCCAGCGGAAGTGGTAGAGGTAAACACAGTCATGGATTTTAACTATACGTGGGATAGGCACAAGGCTATCGTAGATATAAGATAGGGAATGGGGGACTAGTAAAAGAATTTAGAAAATTGGGCAGACTAGATGGACCGAATGGTTCTTATCTGCCGACACATTCTATGTTTCTATATTAATCTGTTTGGCTAATACAGTATGATGATTGTTTAAATACATGCCGTGGCCTGTTATAGATTCTGGCAAGGACACACACCTCCACTGATACCACTGTCTAAACACTTAAAGCAGCTAGATTGACCCACCTCAAACACCTTGGCATAATCCATGTCATATTCTAATCAAGATTCATGTCTTAATTCAAATTGAACAGGGTGGCATTACAAGTACCCACTCATTTCATACATGACATTAAGGGCCCTTAAGCAGTATATTATTTGTAACTTGTATAAAAAGATATATTTGATTATCTGAGGTTGTCAGTAACAGTACATTGCACATACTGTATCATCTTTGAAATTATGGATTAGAGGACATTCCATCTTCTGACAGAAAGTCCATTGCAGTGTGAAAATATGATTTTTTTCTCACTTTTCAATCAGAAATGGGAGTAGATTAAAAAGTATTTTGAGGAGTTCTACTTTGCACAATTTCTACTAGAAATAAAATATATGAGGAAAGAATGAGTGTTTCCTGTTGACTGGTGTAAAGGCCCTCCTTTGTTATATTCTAGTTAGATTGCAATGAGATTGTTTCCTGGTTTTGCACGAGTACGGAATTTTATGTTTGACTGTGCAGTACAAAGATAATTTGAATAACAAGTATGTGTGAGCTAAGGTGGCCAAAGCTTATTCACGCAATTCAGGGACACAGGATGTCACAGATTTTTGGGGACAGAGATGGTACTAACAAGCTTTATGTGGCAAAGACACAGTCACATATACAGAAAAATCCACACACACATAATATGGGTTTCTTACTTGGTGCTGGCTGCAGGCAAGCTCATGTAACTTATACTGGGTTCTGTGTGAGGAGGGTCTCATCCAATCAGGAGAGGCTTCTGAACTCTGAGCCAATCAAGAGAGATGAGAAGCTTCTCCTGATTGACTGATACCTCCTTCACTCAGACGTTGCATTGTCTAAGACCTCAGCCCTTACGTTCTACTCCCATGCACTGGTGAAATATTTAGGGGAAATCTAAAAAAAAAACAGGAGTGGAGATAGAACCACACAGATATCAGGAAAGTCTCTAAGAACTAGAATTAAGTTATCAAGTTATCCAACCCCAAATACGTTTACCCAGGGGTTGAGCCCCATGATGCAGGCAGCTGTGGGTCTTGCAGATGACCTTTGTGAAATCATGAGAAATCCTAGGTGGAGCAGACAGTAGATGGTCAGTAAGTCAAGGTCGGTGCACAGGGAAAACAAATTAGCAAACGAACAAGCCGAGTCAGGAAACCATAAGTCAAGATATACACAAAGACAGGTCAAAATAGGAGATATCTAGTAATCAATAACTGGAACTAGAACAAAGAAAACGACCATCCGAAGGCAAGACTGAACTGCAGAATGAGGTTGTAAATTGTAAGAAGATCAGCTACAGCCGCTTCAACGGCAAGTGAGGTCCTGTGGAAAAATGAGGTGATGAATAGTTAGGGAAACTGCACAAAAAAAATACAAAGCATAGCTGGTAGACACATATGGAACTGCAGGTAAATCTTGGTGTAATGGGTAAGCTGCAGGGCCTACAGGCCAAGAACCACACATTTGAAATCTGCTACGGGTAGATGTATGAGGAATAATATTAAAATTGTTGGGGTGCCGTCCCTAGGATAAATACTCTCCAAGGGAAGAAAAGATATAAATATGTGCCAAGGATTTCTCATCCCCTGTCTTTTTAAAAGGACTAATTACACTAGGCTACTTATTAAACTAATTTGCTGCATACCCCTATAAATATAGACAAACCCAGTGCCAATCGACCAAGAGTGTAAAAATCGATGAATATGAATTACGATATCTATGCTTTCTGTGTTAAACTACGTAATACTGAAATGTACCAGATGGATCACAGAATAGATGAATTATCAATCTGCCCATGCATTCTATAGCAATGTGAGAAGTGGAAATTTTTATCACTCTTTGTTGATGTAATTCAGTCTTCTGACTCCTGCCAGGAACCAACAAAGAAAGTGGTATAATTTTTGTTGTAGTGCTGAAAAGAAAATGATAATGCACAGTAGGTCCATGCATTTAATGGATGTCCAGCCAAACATTGAAAAGATTTTTTATCTCCTGCTAAGTTGTATTACTGGCTCACATTGAATCTAGTCCACAAACTGGTGGACTGGGTAACAGTCTATAGAAACGTTCGCAGACAGTGGCTGTTGTAAAGACAGAGACAAGTCATTTAGACAATTTTAAAAAGTCATCCTTGAAAATGTGTAATGTGCTATGTATATATTATTGACATTCAAAGTTCTGAAGGTAACTCCTTCAGTAACTCAACGGCCATTTTGGAGCTAGAATGTTTGTCTGTCTGTCAAGGACCCACAGATTGTAAAATGGCCAAATATATTTTTCACAATTATCCTTAGGGAATTAAGGCCTAAACAAGTGCAGTGTTGAAAAAAAAAAGTAGGTAAAATACAAGTAAGAAGCAATTTGTGAATATTTGTAACATTTTGTGTTTTTTTTTCCATTTTACGCCTCTACCGTTGCGCATTTTCCCGCTTGAGCTAAAATATTATAATATTATTCACAAATATGCCCATTTTTATTCATAATTTGCATGTGTTTACTATATGAGTGTTCAATGTTTAGTGCATTGCAAAAGGTGCAAAGAGCAAAAATAGTATTGCACATAAAATATAGTCGCTTTTGTGTGTTTCTTTTTGCTTTAAATTAGAGTACCGTATTTGCTCGATTATAAGACGACCCTGATTATAAGACGACCCCCCAAACTTTGGATATTCCTTTAGGAAAAAAGCTAAAAGCCTGAATATAAGACTACCCTATAGGAAAAAAGTTTAACTTGTATATATTCACATGTAAATTGCTTTTTTAATAAAAAAATTATATCAAAAAAATGCATTTGTTTTTATTTCCTTTTATGTGCCAATTCTGCCTCTCTTTCCCTTGCCCCCAGCTTTGTCTCTCTCCCCCTCCCTTTGATTGCCCCCTCTCCTCTGTCTCTTCCCCCCCCCTTGTTTCTCTCTGCCCCCCCTCCCTGTCTCTTCCCCCCCTTGTAGCTCTCTTCCCCCCTCCCTTCCCTTGTTGCTCTGTCTCCCCCTCCCTCCCCCTGTCTCTGTTTCTGCCCCCCTCCCTCCCCCTGTCTCTGTTTCTGCCCAAATCCCTTCCCCTGTCTCTGTTTCTTCCCCCCCCCCTGTCTCTGCCCCCCCTCCCCCTGTCTCTGCCTCTGCCCCCTCCCTCCCCTGTCTCTCTTCCCCCTCCCTCCCCCTCACCTGGAAGTCGATCCCTGGTGGCTAGTGGGGGCAGCTGGTCCGTCATAATAGTCTGCCGTGTCGGGCAGCATGGTGGATGTCTGCACGTATCGTGCAGACATCCCCCAGCTGCCCGATTCTCCCTGGTGGCTAGTGGGGTAGCAGACCTCCCCTGCTGCCACCCGGCACACTCGCCGGGACTTCTGTGACGAAAGCGGAAGTACCCGGCTTCTTCACAGAAGCCCCGGCGGTCGTGCCGGGCGGAAGCAGGGGAGTCTGCGCTCATCACGCAGACATCCCCTGCTGCTAGAGGGGGATCCAGGTCCCCTGCAGCTCTGCTGTGGACCTGGATCCATGTCTTATAGTCTGACCTCAATTTGAGGTCAGATTATAAGAAGACCTCGATTATAAGACGAGGGGTAGTTTTCAGAAAAAAAATTCTGAAAAAAACCTCGTCTTATAATCGAGCAAATACGGTATATCTTATGTCAGCAAGCTGAGTTCTATGGCCTATGGGAAAAAACCTGCCTAACTAATGAAAGGAGAAGTAAATTCACCTTCCATATCCCTCACTGTCCAGCCTTTCAGAGAACTGCATGCGGTAAAAGCAGGGCCGGCCTTAAGTGTCCCGGAGCCCTGTGCGGGCTTCCCCCGTGGCGCCCCCCCCCCTTTTACCCTTTCACCACCCTATGTATGTGTCCCTTTCCTCTTCCTTGCCATGTCTGTCTCTCTCTAATTCCCCTATACCTGTTTTCTCTCTCTCTCCCTCTGTTCTGTCTCTCTCTCTCCCCTCCCCTGTTCTGTCTCCCCCCCCAGACCCCCATGTTCTGTCTCTCTCCCCCATCCCCCTGTTCTGTCTCTCTCCCCCATCCCCCTGTTCTGTCTCTCTCCCCCATCCCCCTGTTCTGTCTCTCTCCCTCCCTGTTCTGTCTCTCTCCCCCCTCCCCCTGTTCTCTCTCTCTCTCTCCCCCCTCTCCCTGTTCTGTCTCTCTCCCCCCTCCCCCTGTTCTGTCTCTCTCGCCCCTCACCCTGTTGTGTCTCTCACTCCCCCCTCTCCCTGTTCTGTCTCTCTCTCCCCCCTCCCCCTGCCCTGTCTCTCTCTCCCCCCTGCCTGCCTTTCCTCTGTTCTGTCTCTCTCCCCCTCCCCCTGTTCTGTCTCTCTCCCCCTCCCCCTGTTCTGTCTCTCTCCCCCCTCCCCCTGTTCTGTCTCTCTTTCTCTCCCCCATTCCCCTGTTCTGTCTCTCTCTCTCCCCTTGTTCTGTCTCTCTCTCTCTCCCCCTCCCCTTCCCTGCAAATGTGGATAAGGGAGGGGGCGGAGCTAACCGGCTGAGCGGTGTAGCTCCGCCCTCACCCTGTGAAGCAGAGCAGCGTCTGCTTCACTGGGAGCCCAGGTCAGCAAGAGATAGTGCTGCTCGGCTCCCCATGCTTAATGCAGGCATGAGGAGCCGAGCAGCACTATCTTTTGATCTCCCCCAGCCAGTGCCTCTACCGGCTTTTTTTTATTTATTTTTTGTGGAGCAGTCGGGCGGGCGCCCCCTGGGGTGTTGCGCCCTGTGCGCTCGCACAGGTCGCACACCCCTAAGGCCGGCCCTGGGTAAAAGCACTGCACACTTGATGGGCCAATGGAATGAGATCCTTGAAATTAACATTGATGGACCTTGCACATACATCAGGAGCACTCCTATACTCACACTCAATTGAAGTAGGCGTCGGGCGAAAGTGCATTTTTGCAAGGGCCGCCCGTGCGCTCCTCTAATGCTGAGAGGGAGGCAGACAGCACCGGGGACAAGGTGAAAGTCAGCGGACAGTACTAGCTCTGTGTGTACAGAGAGCTCAGACAGTGCTGCTCTAGCTCCTCAAGCACACTGATCATTCAGATCATCATGTATTTCCCATGCTCCAGCAGCATTGTCTGAGCTCTATGTGCGTTTTACACACAGAGCTGGTACTGCACGCTCTTCCCCGGTTAAGTAAGATTCTTCTGGGGGGGGGGGGGGCAGGGGATGAAAAAGAGGTTGGGGACAGACCACAGACCTACTGGGGGGAGGGGGGAACAGACCACAGACATATATGGGAAGAGGGGAAAGACCACTGACATACAAGGGAGGGGGGAAGAACACAGACATGGCAGGGGGAGGGGAAAGACAACAGACATGGTAGGGGGAGGGGAAAGACCACAGGCATGGGAGGGAGGGGGGTCAATGACCACAGGAATGGGAGGGAGGGGGATCGATGACCACAGGCATGGGAGGGAGGGGAGAAACACCACAGGCATGGGAGGGAGGGGAGAAAGACCACAGACATGAGATAGAAAGGAGGGGGAAAGACCACAGATATAAAGGGGAAATCAGGGGAGAAAAACCATAGACATCAAAGGGAAAGGAGGGGGTAAGACCACAGACATGGGAGGGGGGAGGACAGATGTGGGTGCAGAGAAGAGAGACATATAGTGGTTAGGTAGGAGAGAGAGACAGGCATGGGAAGGGAGAGGAGAAGGACAGCTATGGGAAGGGAGAGGAGAGGGACAGACATGAGGAGGTAGAGGAGACAGACATTAAGAGAGAGAGGATACATACAAGGGAACGGATTAAGTAATGTACTTTTTCTTAAATAAAAAAAACTGTTCGCTTTTCTATATGTGACTCTCTCTGTGTGCGTGACTGTCTCTGTGTGATATTCTCTGTGTGTGACTGTCTTTCTGTATATGTGTGTGTGACTGTTTGTGTGTGTGTGTTTATGATTGCAGGATTGAGGTGCTGTTGTGTGGCTGTTATAAGTAAGTGGGGTAAGGGGAAGGGCAATGGGGCAGAGCCAAGGGGCAGAAAAATTAGGGTTTGCCTAGGGTGGCAAAAAACCTTGCACCAGCCCTGCTCACACTCCCAATATATTACCATTCTGGTGACCAGATCAGGGTTGCTTACAAAAATGTGTACTCAAAGGCTGTAATAGGTAAAATAAAGACCAGCCTACAGTCTTATTTTTAGCCAGTGCAGTCCTGGAACATACATTCCTGAAAATAACTGGAGGTGTAGTCACCCTATTCTTAGAGGTACCAAAAAAATGAATTTAGTAAACCTTTCCCTTTCCAAAAATGTTTTATGGTATTTTTATAAGTTTATTTAAAGACCAGTGGAATGTTTTTCGAATAACGCTCCCTGGGGCCTGTTAACTAAAAGGTGAGTTGAAAGTGAGATGAACATTTCACCTCATTGACTTAACTATGCATTGTGCAGAGACAAACCTGTTGAGTTACATTTGTGCAATACATAGTTAGCATAGGAAAGATTTAACTGTGCATTATCTATGGCCAATTAAGCTTTTCTAGAACAAGAAACTCACCAGGTTATTCCCTGCACAATGTATAGTGGAGTCGTTGAGATTAAATCTCACCTAAAGCCATCTGGAACTCAATTTGTTAGTGACTAGACCCAAGAAAGTTTTGAGGTACAATATATATTACAGGTCCCATTGTTGTAGGTGGGGAATATCTGAAAAACAACTGGCTTAGGTGATGATTTTAAAGTGGGTGTAGAATGTACTGATTGTTTTCTGATACATTCGCATTTCATTTGTTATTTTAAAGGGGTTTTCATATAAAACTTAATGTGGACTTTTGCCATTTACGTGTCTTTTATGTGTCAGTTTATATTTTTATTTAGTTGCTTATGGTAAAGTGTGCCTTCCTCATCTATGTTTTGGCTGATGGTTCCACTTTTAGAGCCTTACTCCACTATAACTCAACCTACAAACTTTGCTTTTATAATTGAAATTATACCTTTAACATCAGTGAGGCAGTTTTAAACCATAACAATGTCAAGTGTTTGGGTTTTTACCTGGACCATATTTTTATCGGACACATGTATTGTTAACATGTCATATGTGACCAGAAGACTGTAAAGTGATTAATTAAAGATGGGATCCCACAGAACAACATTGATTCATTAATTGATTTTTTTCTTGTTAAATATGACTTATACATACTGCAGGACAGTATGTATAATTATATGTGTCAGTGGCAAAGTAGCCTTGGTGGCAACCCTACTCTGTGTCATCATAATTTTTCTGGAAACTTTGGCCATGTTTCCAGGGATACATATGTGTACATAAAGAGCCTGCAAAGTGCTGACCAGCAGCACATAGGATGTGTATAAGCACAGGGAGAATCCAATTAATTCATGAATCTCACAGGACCTACCATGATTAAATAAATGTATTCTGTATGCATCCTACATACTGCTGGCCACTTTTCTTTATGCAGCATGTGGAACATATATGTGTCCTGTGAAACATGGTTAATCTTTCCAGTAAAATAATGATGGCACAGGGTAGGTTTTCCATCTAGTCAAAGTTATGTGTTACATAGTTGCCATCACTGAACTTGGATTCTTACTTCATGAATGGCAACTAGGGTTGTCATCTTTTCTTTAAAAAAATACCGGCCATACTATTGCCTCCATAGATGTAATATTGCTATTGAGCCTGTCTGTAAAAGGAAATGGGTGGTAACACTAATGAAAGCTTGGATGCAGCTTTGGACTGTTTCTGTTTGACTACAAACTACCCATTTATATAACTGCCACCTTTTGGACTGATTTTTTGCCTTGTCTATATGATATTTTTTTTTAAATTACACTGTGCCGTTTATCATAAAAGTCTTGGGGTAAGTAATTAATATGACTATTCTATATCTGGGGAAAAGTTATAAAAGTGGAGTGATCACAATGTAAACCAGTTGTTTATGGAGTTTAGTCTACTGTTAGAGGTTTTCTCCTGGATTGCGTAACCCCCCATATTATGTTTTTTTGTTCATGTTCCTTGAATTCCACACATTTAGAACAAAATAATAAAAACACCTTTATTAAAAATAAAAGTGGCACCCGGTCCTATAAATACACATGCATACACACAGAATAACAATATCTCTCTACACATACATATAAATGCACTGTGTATGTTTTTGCCTTCACTTCAGTCATTTATCTATCTCGGAAACACCAGCCCTGAACAGTGCTGTTTGTTTTCTTGCAGAGATTTCCAGTATGTAAGTAGGTCACTTGGAGTTATGCTGTGGGATGTAATAAGGTTATGATAGCTACAAGGGCTAAAGGGAACAGGATAGTTATTAAATAAAGTGTTTCCCGGTGGAGGTGTCATTTCGATTCCTTCCTTTCTAAGGCAAATTGCAATGAATACATCTTCCAGATACAGGTATTTTGTTTTAAAGGACGATCTCAAAATCTTTGGAGTCAAGTCTGCAGAAAAAACGTATCCCGTTCCTGAGCAAAAGTCAGGGTAATAATTTTCCTCATACTCGGAAAAAGACACATACCATTTGCTCTCTTTCATTCTGTGAGGCACAGGGTTTTTTATTAAATATCCAGTAATGTAATCTTGTCTCGGGGGCTGATTTGGTTGGAGCAACATCAGCAGATTATCCATGTTCACAAACATATCACTATCTGTTTTCATGACATATTTTACCAGGGGACAGTAAGTAGACACCCAATCCATGCCCATTATTGATTTGAAGGTCAGGTTTCTGTAAGTATCTTGAAAGTCCTTCTGGATAATGTCATGGTATGTCTGACTTTCTTTTAAAATTAAATTGGATTCAACATTACTGTTAACGCCTAACAAAAACAAACGCATAATGGACACTCCATGGTCAACCCCAATGTTCTCATTTCCCCACGTCTTCCTAATAACATCTCGTGTTTCGACTTCACTTGCTACGGTATCTATTAAGATGATCAAGAATGGCTTGTGATCCTTGCATTTATTGGACTCCGTTATTATGTATGGATATGAATGTATGTCTAAATATTCCATCGTTTTTGTTGGCGGGGGGACATTTTTGGTGAGGCTTTGAATTGATTGTATGGTCCTGTAAATATTTTCCGTGAATCCCAATTCTTTTTCAGAAATATCCAGTGGTGAAGTCACTTTTGGTTGATCTGTAAGGTACATTTTAGTCACTTGGCTATAATATAGATATCCAATTAAAAGGAAGATGGAAGTAAGCATATAGGCCAATAATAAAAACAACGTTTTTTTGGAACAAGATGATAGTTTGTTATGTAATGCCATTGTGCAGTTTGCAAATTATAATCAAGCAGCAACTGAGACGATTCATGAAGTCCAATTCATTTGGTTCTGATTGAGAATATTCCCTTCTCGGGATTGGAGCAGGATTGCAATTTAATAATTTTGAGACTCATTTGTCCAGTGAACTATCATGTAGCTTATATGTTCTTCCAAATCCCAAAGGGTAGCATGGACAGGTTAGAAACCTTTAGTTGAGCAAGGGAAGCCTTAATAATTTGGACAAAAACTCACATAGTCCGCAAATATTCCATTTAAGTACATCTGTCTCATTACATCCTACAGAGAAAATGCACAAAGACAATACATCCAAGGTGGAAGTGAAGCCATTATGTGTGGGCAAATTCTTCAAACCAGCTGAAATCAGGAACAGGGATTTTCCAGTGTTGTTTATTGAGTAAGACTCCCTTTGTGCCAGATGTAAGTCGATCTTGATAGCTTCACAATCTCATTAAGCTTAGTAGATCTACTGCATATGAATGGATTGGGTAATATGTCACAAATATTTTCATACATTTAGTTTCTGGCACTCTTCCAGTGGTCGTGAATTTCTTAATGTTGGGTTTCTGTAGAATAAAACATTACATGAAAATAAGAATAATAAAATACAAAACTAAGTTTTAAATATCATTATCTAAAAGATAATCCAACTAGTTTACATATACCGTATTTGCTCAATTATAAGACGACCCTAATTATAAGACGACCCCCCAAACTTTGGATATTACATTAGGAAAAAAACGAAAAGCCTGAATATAAGACTACCCTATAGAATAGGAAAAAGGTTCAGCTTGTATATATTCACATGTAAATTGCTTTTTTAATAAAAATTATGATATCAAAACATGTATTTCTTGTTTTTATTTCCTTTTATGTGCCAATGCTGCTTCTCTCTTTCCCTTGCCACCAGCTTTCTCTCTCTCCCCCCCCCCTTAGTGTTGTCTCTCTCTATCCCTCCCTTTGTCTCCCCCCTCGCTCCCCTTGTCTCTGTCTCTTACCCCCCTTCCTCCCCTTGTCTCTGTCTCTTCCCCCTCCCTCCCTTTGTTACTCTTCCCTCCTCTGTCCCCGTCCCACCTTGTCTTTCTACATCCTCCATGCTGCCCGATTCTCCCTGGTGGCTAGCGGGGCAGCAGATATCCCCTGCTGCCGCCTGGCAAGACCGCTGGGACTTTTATGACGAAGCCGGAAGTACCCGGCTTCATCATAGAAGTCCCGGCGGTCGTGCCAGGCAGCAGCATGGGAGTATTTTTTAATAACTTGGAACCAAACTGGTAGAATCATCACAAAAAATGGTCAAAAGCACAGGAGGAAAGATGTGCAGGATATTTATAGGACTGCAGTCTAGGGAGCCTCCTTGCATGGTCATGGCACCATTCACTCATTAATAATATGAAGGGAGCTGGTACCACACCATCAGTTGCCTGCGCTCATCTTTGTTAGCCATGGTTAAGATACATGTACCGCCATGTTTAGGGAAACATCATTAGCACTTTAGCTGATCATTTCAACAGCTCTAATGTTGCTTAGTTGAGCATACCCAGGCCTGTAGTTAGTTAGTACATGTATTTAGGACCCATATACTAAACAGTGAACTGTGATGTTATGGCAACCAAACTGCTCGAATAAGGACTATCAATGTTATTTACATAATTTGGTTGTCAGTTCATTACAGTTCACTGTTTAGTCAGTAAAAGCACTGAAATACCCTGTCCTATAGAATGGTGCCTACTTGTGAGGAGAATCAGAGCTTTTTTGCTCACTTGCACCATACAGAGGAGACCTCAGCATAAGCATATCAGACTGGTCCCACCCACAAGACGTAACAGGGGGGATATGATAGAAACATTTCAATACATAAAGGGAATCAACACAGTAAAGGAAGAGAGTATATTCAAAAGAAGAAAAAGTACCACAACTAGACATAGTCTAAAATTAGAGGGGCAACGATTTAAAAGTAATATCAGGAAGTATTACTTTACTGAGAGGGTAGAGGATGCATGGAATAGCCTTCCAGCGGAAGTGGTAGAGGTAAACACAGTCAAGGATTTTAAGCATGCGTGGGATAGGCACAAGGCTATCCTAGCTATAAGAAAGGGAACTGGGGACTAATAAAAGTATTTAGAAAATTGGGCAGACTAGATGGACCGAAGGGTTCTTATCTGCCAACATATTCTATGATTCTATGTTTCTATGAGGGCAGCCCAGACTGGAAATGCTTGGCAAGCCTTCTCTGCAGGAGGAACACAGCAACCACAGACATATGTTTCGTCCTCGTCAATGTGCTATGGCTGGTGTAGCTCTAGGTGCTGTAAGGGGTTAAACGTGATATAGAACATTTAAAAAAATTAAGTTATCATACCAGCCCACATACTCCAGGAAGTTCATAGAGCAGTATTACATATAAGAATGCAATAAAAGCCTAAGTAAACCGATGTTAAGGTACCAATTATTTTTTATTTGACCTTTTAACTACAATGAAGTGTTATGATGTACTATGCACTATTTATATACATACATATTCATTTATAAACCGAGAAAAAAAATCTGCCCCTTCAAAAAAAAACAAAAAAACTTCCTTGCCAGTAGAGTCAACGGCTAGGGAGATCAGATGAACTCCCTCACCACTGCTCTCCCTGCAAGCAAACAGGATGGTGTCTGATACATGGGGAGTCAAACAGGCAGCACAGACAAACTTTCGTGCTGCTTGTTCAGCTCCCCAAGCCCTATGACGGGGGAGTGCCGACAGGTCACAGGACCCGGCACACTGATGTCAGATATGTGCTGGGTCATGTGAACTGTCAGCACACGTGACCTGTCACACTCACAGAGCGGGAAGCTGAATAGGCTGCATTGTAGGACACCATGCTGCCTGCCACTTCCCACCAGGCACCAGTCCTGGGGTGCCAAGGGGGTGTAATGGGGGGAATGGAAGTCAGGTAATGGGGGTCATGTAATGGGGTTGATGGGGGTCATGTAATGAGGGAGATAGGGGTCATGTAATGGAGGTGATGGGGGTCATGTAATGTGTATGTAATGGGGGTGATGGGGAATTTAATGTGTGTGCAATGTGGGTGATAGGGCATGTGATGGGGTCATGTAATGGGGTGACAGGGCATTTAATCTGTGTGCAATGTGGGTGATGGGGAATTTAATTTGTGTGCAATGTGGGTGATGGGGCATTTAATTTGTGTTCAATGTGCGTGATGGGTCATGTAATGGTGTGATGGGGCATGTCCTTGGTGTGCAATGTGGGTGATGGGGCATGTCATGGATGTGCAACGTGGGTGGGGGAATTCCCGACTGTTGCTGCCTAGGGCAGCACAAAACCAAGATACACCACTGTAAATAGTTTCCTTTGTATTCTTATAAAATATTTATTCTGACTGCAAATATGGGGTATCCTATTGGGGCCCCCGGGAGTTAATTGCTTGATATGTGTCAATTGTCTACCTTTGTTCTTTTTTGACCCTCGATGGAGTCAAGTTAATATAAATCACACACATTATAAGAATTGCATCTTTAGTGACTTTATAAAAGTGAAATTTTTTTTTTTACAACAACACTTGTGCTTCTAACATAATAGCACACGTGAGAAATGAGTTGTCCCTAGTATGAGGATAAACTGGCATGCACTAATGATCGTAACCTTAATAGAAGCACAGAAGAACAAGTAGTCTCTCATTCAGTGAGGGAAAAAGAAGAAGGTGAACTTGACATGAAGAAAGTTAGATTGGAAATATAGTACATCACATTTAAAATAAATAAATAATGGGCATGCTAGTGTCTCTATAAACTTAACATTGGCATCAACCCAATACATGTTCTTGTCTTAGGGTAAAATAGCAGCTGGGTGGCAACCCTAATGATGACTAAACTACAAACAATTTTGTTTAAAAACAATTACTATCTATTTATTTTTGTTGACATTATGCTTTGTAGATTGTAATTACCATAGTTTAATCACATAAGTACCACTATAAGACAAAAATACTCATCTTCAGTGCAAGGATTAGACTGCACCAGCTGGAGAAGGTTACATTTGAAAATGTATCAATAAAGAAAATGTAATTTACATTCGGACACCAATAGTTCCGATAAAACTGAGGCTGTGTATGTTGGAACTGGTAATTAACATGTCATTTTAATTAAAATGAACATAAATTGCAAAAAAACAGGAATAAAGAACTGAGTTGAAAACGTTCTCCAATTTATCCTTCTTTCATCTACTAGCAACTATTTTTCACACAAAACCCCCCAAAAAACTGTCGGTATGTCTCACCCTAATGAAGTTGGCAACAATAATATAAATGTAGTTAAAATTAGAGGTTTTGGTTATATGAATCAGCCAAAGCTTAATTAAGCTCACCCGCCACATAATTGCACCTAACCTCATTTTCTATCCAGAGGGCAGTTTAGACTGCTACCCAAGCCTTGTTTTTCTTATGTGTTGGAGGAGGTGCAATTAACCCCTTAGTGACATGACTTTTTTGGCTTGTCCGACGCTTGGTGACATGGGCTGTTTTAACATTTCTGAGGTATTTGTGTTTTGCTGTAATTTATTTCTGTCTCCTTTAGTGTACCCACACAAACTATATATTGTTTTTATCGTCATAAGAAGGGCTTTTTTTATACCATTATTTTGATAATGTCATATAATTTGATATAAAAAAAGAAAAAAAATGTTTTTGACTTATTTGAAAAATCGTATACTCACCTACAAGACACAACTAAAAAACCCTGCTAAATAGCTTCTAATATTTGTCCTGAGTTCAGAAATAGCCCATGTTTTATGTTTTTGTGCTTTTTTATTCATGTTACAGGCCAGAACTATAAGTAGTGAAAAGCTATTTCAAAATCCTTTTTTTTTTTCAAAATTAGATGAAGTGATATTGTAACACTGATATCTGTACTAAATCCATGAATGAACCCCAATATGTACATATTTTTGAAAACTAGACAACTTTTAACTTGGGGTATTTTGACACATTTCATGTAGCCATTTTACTACCAACCTTTGTCAAAGTTTTCAGCAAAAAAATATTTTTTTAAATTTTTCACATAGATTGCAATTTAGGTAAACATTAACTGAAAATGTGAAGGGTTATTTTGACATGCATAAAACCTGCGCCTATGTTCCATTTGTGACATTTTTGAAGCCAGAATGTGTATTTTACCACACAAAACCATACATTTTTGAAAACTAGACACCCTAGGGTACTAAGCTTTTGTCAAATTTTAGGTTAGTAATTTTTTAATGTTTTGTTTCCACAGACATTGTACTTCGAGCATGAATTTATAGCTCCTGTTATGTGTCGGTGCCAAACAACACCTCAGCATGTGTTCAGCAACATCTCCTGAGTACAGGGATACACATGCATAGGTTTGTTGGGTTGTTTGGGGGCTAAAAGGCCACATTTAGGGGGTGTGCATTTCCAACTTGGAATTTTGACATGTAGTCAGCCTGCGCCCATGTTCCATTTGGGACATTTTTGAAGCCTGTCAAAGTATTTTACCCCATCAAACCATATATTTTGGAAAACTAGACATCCTAGGGTATTTAAAATTGTGATATTTTAACACTTCCCATGTACTAATTCTAACACCAACCTATGTCAACGGATTGGGATGTCATTTTATTTTCACATACATTGTAGTTCAGGCATGAATTTTCTGATTCTGGTATTTGCCACTGCCAACCAACACCTCAATATGTTTTCCGCAACATCTCTTGAGTACAGGGATACCACCCATGCATAGGTTTGTTGGTTTGTTGGGGCTAAAAGGCTACATTTAGGGGGTGTGCATTTCCAACTTGGAATTTTGACATGTAGTCAGCCTGCGCCCATGTTCCATTTGGAACGTTTTTTAAGCTGTCCAATGTATTTTACCCCATCAAACCATATATTTTTGGAAAATAGACATCCTAAGGTATTTCAAATGGGGGTATTTTAATACTGTATATGTACTAATTCTACCACCAGCCTTTGTCAAAGTTTGTGGTAGTACATTTTTGGAGATTTGTTTCCACATACATTGTATTTCAGGCATGAATTCACAGATTCTGATATTTGTCACTGCCAAACAACACCCCAGTATGTGTTTAGCAACATCTCCCGAGTACAGCGATACCATCTTTTTATAGGTTTGTTTGGTTGCTTGGGGGTAAAAGGCAACATTTGATAGGTCCACATCTCAGTGTTCCAACTTGGAGTTTTGACATGTAGTCAACCTGCTTCCATGTCCTATATGGGATATATCTTTGAAGCTAGCCAATGGAAATTACCCCCACCAAACCATATATTTTTTAAAAGTAGACACCCATGACTCCATGTGGCAAGGGCTCAGCAGCCACCGATACATCACTAGATGATGTCTCAGAAACCTGAATAGGGTCAAAATCGAACCCTTAGTCCACGGCCTCAGAATCAGTGCCTAAGCAGTAATCTACTGCAAAGAAGGGCTTAATAGCTCTTAGAAGAGCCTATCTAGTACAAAAAATGAATCCATAAAAACGTGCAGACAAATGCGCTGATGTGCAAGATCACTGCTTATGCAAGATCAATGGCAGTGAAGTGGTTAAATGCAGGGAATTGCTTTTATAAAATTGTTTTTATTGTTTTATTATTAGTGTATTGTGTATTTATGACCTTTTTGTACTTTAACTTACTTTTATTACTTTGATCTGTCTCTCTCCCTCACTGAAAAAAATGTGAGGAGAGGGAGGCAGATCCTAAGTGGTCAGGTCAATATTGGGTTAATATTGATCTGACCAGGCAGTCAGGATGCTAATCAGAGCAACCCCACTGCTTGTCAGTCTGCCTGGCAGTTACAAATTGCCTCTGTGAAGAGGCAATTGTGTGACTGCTTGAAGAGCACAGGAAACAGCTACTTCCTGCCTCCTGTGCTCTTGCCCTTAGAAGGGCAGCTCCATCTTGGTCACAGAGAAGTTCAGTATAATTCAAGGATGTAACAAAGTGCCGTTTTAAGCAGAAATGCATAATAATAATGAAATAATACAAATCACATGACTTATTGAGCCCTCCTTGCTCGGCATAGTTCTATCAGTTGGTCAGATCTTCATTCACCTGACCCAAAATTCTAAAGTTGTCCTTTAATCCCTAGACAGCACACTGCAACCAAACAAAGTGGAGCCAACAACCTTAACTGTGTGCAAGCAGGGAAAAGAAAAATGTTGGTGCGTTAAGCTAGTCACAGGCTCAAATAATACTCAGATGTAAAATGTTACCTACCAAGCAGGTGTGAGCATGCTGCAAATACTTTATAATTGTACCGTGTGAACAACAAACAAAAATTGTTTGCACTTCTCACCCTAATAAATTTGGCAACAATTATAGAAATATAGTTTAAATAAGATCTTTGGGCTATGTAAATGTGTCAAATCATAGTTAAACTCAACTGCACACTCTCAGTCAAGGATGAGACCTTTCCTATTATCTAGTGGTTACACAAAGCAGTCTATACTGTTACCAAAACCTTTTTTTAATGTGTTGGAGGAGATGCAGTTATGCTTCCTCTCAATTATTTACCTCATAATGTTACAGACTGATAGCATTCAAATATATAAGGTTTAACATATACGAATGTGTGCTTCTTTGTCTTGGCTTCTGTATAATAATATCCATGACTGCTGTCTCTTTTTTTCACTATTTTTTTCACTCATGAATCCTTAACGCCTGCATGTAAACAATATAAATGGCATATAAGAAAAAAAAGTCAGCATCCCAGTGGAGTATCAAGGAGTCAATATATAATTTAAGAAGCACCCATTAAACATTAAACATTCAAAATAAGGAAATCCAGAAATATTGCAAGCTGTGTTAACTATTTTCTTTAAAAACAAACAAAAACAGGTATCAATGAAATGTAAAAATACAAATAAAAAAATCATATATAATTAGATTGTGAGTTTTACATTTTAAAGCATAATTCATTTTTTTTTTAAATGTCATTGTTCCATGATTTTGTATAGTTCATAAAGACTATAAAGATTATAGGGTCTACTCAATAAAGAGAGAATTACAGGGAAATTACATAGGTATTTCAAAGCATTTCTTAAGTAAGGTTATGATTTAAGACAAGGGCCACTACTATAAAAAGCCATACTATATCATACCTGCTTCTATAATACCTTCTCTGGAGTGTCACAGAAGAGTTCTGTCTTCATTTACTTTTTAAGAACTACTGCACAGTGACAGGAAACTAATATCAGCAGCACTTCTTGTTAACCAAACCCTCCCTCATTTGAATGTTAGACATAGGCTGCTGGGTACTAATACCATGAAAAGAAAACAAACTCTATTAAACTGTATCTCTGAGTGTTACAGCAGATACACCCATCACAAAGCTGAAATTCCGCTTTACTGGGAAAGCTACTTGCATGACAATGACATCTTTTTTGTCATGAGGTACTTTGACACTATGCAATATAAAGCACAAAGATGTATAACAATGATGGCTAATCTTTGACATACTGGTTGTTCTGGACTGTGGTTACATAACTCCCAGGTCCTGAGGGACTTAGCAAAAACAAGGATATTTAAAAAAAAAAAGTAGGCAAACAAGTTCTACACCTTGAGTCTGTATTGAACATGTAATTAAATAGTTTATAGTTGTTTTGCTTGACCACCACAGATGACCGAAACTTTGAGTAACGTTTAATTGCCCTACAAACTGCTATGGCCATGTCATCACCCTGCATACATAAAGGCTTGACACGAATAGTTGTAATAATAAAAGTCACAGATTTAATTGAACTAACATAATGGAACAACATTTTAAATTTACTGTATCTACTGTATGTGCAAAGGTCCCAAATGTCACAACAGCAACAGGCCATGAATATCAGGGACAGAAGCTGTTGGCCACTGATTGAAAGTCAAGACAGTTGTATAGAAAGGTTGACATTGCGGGCATTAAGAAAACTGCCCTCTTTACCTCTTTCCACTTTACAAATGGCATAAGAGTAAAGGTATTGATAATGTAAAAAGTTAGGCATATATTTAAATTGTATTTGTTAAGTGCCTTTATTGATGGCAGAGCTGTAACCAATTACAAAAGAGTATTGAGTACATTAGTAAGATAGGACTAGATAATAGATATAACTCCTATGTATAATTCAGGTTAATCCTGGGTTTAAATATCTTTAAAGCTAATCAGAATAATTAGAATTAGTTGCACAAAGTTAGTGATTTGCACAAAGTATGGACCTTTTCTTTCTTAATTGTATCCTCGTCCCACAAATGTTTTTGTTCTGAAAATTGTAATGTTTATAAGTGTTTGTATTGTCTTTTTTATATAATATGATAAATAAAAGTTTGTATAGAAAAAAAAAAAAAAAAGTCCCAGCTTGCTTAGCCTTGTTAGTGGGCAGCCCAGAGGGATTAGAAGTAGAATCAATGTCAATCATTTAAGGGTCTACTCAATAAAGCGAGAATTGAAGGGAACTGTGATGTCAGATGTCAAAGTTTACCATAAACAAAAGCAGTGAGCAGGAGCACAGTGCACCTCTCAACATAGTGATATAAATCATTCAAGCGGGGTCCAAAGTAGATAACAAATTCTGACTTTATTCAGGATACATGGAAGTACAGAATCGTTGATGGCACACCTTGATTTGTTTCTGCAATTTACTATGAGTTTGGACACCACTCAAATCTATCATTGATCTGAATTTATCATATTCTCTCACAATTGAAAAAAGGGGCAATAGAAAACCATTAGCAGGAAATAATTATATTACTCTAGCTGTCACCCCCAACATGTGATACATAATATTCTTTTAGGGGGATTTTTTCTCCTTAAAAGAGAATTGTAGCAAAAAAATTGACTTATGTTTAATTGAAAGATTGTATCAAGTGTAAATGATTTATAAAGACATTCTTTAGTGAAATAATACAAATTAAGTTCTTTATTATGCCTTCTTTACTCCATGTAGTTCTCGCAGGGGGCAGACATGTTATTTCAAATCTTGGGTCCTTTAAATTTAGGGTTGGTACTAGGGCTCAGTGTTTAGTTTTGGGAATGTTACTTTATTAGGGTTAATTACTGTCTATTTGTAAGCTCTGACAGTTCAGACCTGAAATTGGCACTGATATTAAAAATGATGATCACAGGTCTCCTTCGACATTTTCAAAATTGCAGTAAAGGAGATCTCAGATATGTTTCATGTACGGGGATTTAATGAACCCAACAAAAAGATAGCATAAAGCATTAACAAAATAAACCTGAGGTTTTCTGTTTCTTCAAATTGAATACTAATTTTCCTATGTGTATTAATGGAGCGTGGGAGGTAGATTGCTTTGTAGATTAGTAACTTGTTATTACTTTTTAACTATAACCAGTTTTGCAACATTATTTTCCACTCTGTATGCCCCAAATCATATATTTTGCACATGAACAACTGTGATCTTGATAACCTTTGTAAACTACTTTTATATGTTTTATTTGTTAATAACAGTCCACCCCTCTTTGTATGCTTTCTGACATTATCGCCTACTGCGTAAGTCCTAATCCATGATTATGTGTGGTTATCATACTTTTAGCAAAGCTGCTATATTCAACATGTTAATACATGATGTGGGTTTTCACCTACAGACATTTAGGTAGTGTATGTGTTTACAAGCTTGCATATTGAGTTGAGCTAAAATAAAATGATGGAAACAATTATAAAGATCTAAATAATAAATTATATTAAATTAGAAGAGATTTGTTTCCTACCTTTTTGCTAGCTGTAAGGCCTGCACATAATGTTGCTAGCGTTTGCTATAACTGAAGTTATTCAACGAATGCTGTCTCTTTCACTTGTATACTCTTAAGGTTAATTATTCATAGCCTTTTTAAATCGTGCCTAGTAATAACTTGTAACACAGCAAAATTTAGGCTTAGATAGGTGGTAATTATAGGCCAGTGAGCTTGACATCTGTAGTGGGGAAATTATTTGAAGGATTGCTAAAGGTATATACTCAAGAATACATATTGAATCAGAATATCATTACTAAAAGTCAACACAGTTTTGTGAAAGACAGATCTTGTCAAACAAACTTAATAACATTCTATGAAGAAGTCAATAAAAATATAGATCTAGGTGTGGCAGTTGATGTGATCTATTTGGACTTTGCTAAAGCTATTTGTATTAAAAATTGGCTAAAAGATAAAACTGCAGAGGGTTGTTGTAAATGGAAAATCCTCAAATTGGACCAAGGTATTGAGCGGAGTACCTCAGGGGTCTGTTTTGGGCACTCTTCTTTTTAATTTGTTTATTAATGATCTCCCACATTGTGCTGAGAGCCATGTCTCAGTGTTTGCTGATGACACTAAATTAGGTAAAGTAAAAAAAACTAATATTGATGTTTTTTCTTTACAGGAAGATTTGGACAGAGTGGGCAATAAAGTGGCAAATGAGGTTCAATATAGACAAATGTAAAGTTATGCATTATGGGAAAAATAATAGCAAAGCAATATATACTTTAAATTGCATTTCCCTGGGAAAAACTACTAATGAAAAGGATTTAGGAATAATTGTAGATAACAAACTTGGCAAGAGTGCCCAATGGCAGTCAGCAGCTGCAAGGGATATTAAGGAACTAGAAAAAGTGCAAAGGAGAGCTACAAAATTGGAGGATCTTAGTTATGAAGAGAGACTTAAAAAATTGTACTTATATACATTAGAAAAAAGGCGTCTCAGAGGGGATTTGATAACATCATATAAATATGTGCAGGGCCAATATAAAGAACTATCCAGGGACCTGTTCATTAACAGAAATGTACAAAGAACAAGAGGTCACCCCCCTGAGACTGGAAGAGCAAAGATTTCATAGACAGCAAATGAAGGGATTCTTTACGGGAAGGAAAATAAAGTTATGGAACTCACTGCCAAGAGAGGTAGTGCTATCAACCACAATAGATGCATTTAAAAATGGTCTGGATGTTTTTGACTTCTTTTTTTGGATCAAAAGCAGGAATATTGGATAGAAGGGTTGAACTTGATGGACTTGTGTCTTTTTTTTTCAACCTAAATTACTATGTTCCTGTATATTTACCGTATATTATTCCTTGTATGCATGGGTCTTTCTCTTTTTTTAATTTCCCCTCCCCTTTTGTCTTTTTCTCTGATGCAATTATATTTGATTGACACATATGGGGAGAAACTGATTAGAGGCAATTTAAAAGACTGACTGTTTCCTGTCTACTTTGTCTATGATTAAGCCAATAAGGTGAAACGCGTGAGACTGCTTCTCTCATGCACTGTTGTTTTTACATGTATCCTCAATAAGTAAAGTCTGCATTTTTTATCCATTTTGGCCCCTGCTAGAATTATTTACATCATTATCTTGGGAGGTGCACTGTGGTGCTGATCGCTTCTTTGGTTGATGTTATGACGGTTGACAACACCGTGTACAGCGGCACTCCTGGATTGAACAACACACCGGTGAATGCACCTGCCAATCTTGCCAGTGATTGTCATTGTGCTGCCCTTAATCTTGCTAATTTCAAACTTCAGGCCAATGTAGCAGAGTTAGTAAAATTCTCTAACGCAGCTGAATGAGAGAATTTTTCCAGCTCAGCTACTTTAGCCTTAAAGGGCAACTGCACTTTATTTTTCGCTTGTAATTCTAATGTAGAAGCATTAATGAAAAAGTAGTTGCACTAGTCTGAGGATAAACTGGCATGTACTTTTGATATTACATGCCAGTTTATCCTCTGACCGGCAGCTGCCTTGCTTCCATAGGAAGCAGGCGGTTCGCTCTGGTCGGTTGCATGGTATCAGCAGTGAGGACAAGGGCAGAGAGAACCCCTGATCAGATGAGCAAGGCAAGCCCCCACTCTAATTGGCTGTGCAGGTCTGGGCACACTGTCAGCACGCACCAGACACAAGCCCAGCTGTGTCTCTAGAATTGGTAAAAAAACATTTGTCTATTTTGAAGCTGGATTCAGCATATCAGCATATGCAATTACTGATTAAATGATACCAACCTATAGCTGATATGACACCACTGGTATTGTTATACCACTAGAGCTGTTATGCCGGTGTATACAATTATATATGTTAATATAAGTACATATGTGGTAATTCCTTAACCCTTATTGGGTTTACTAAGTGGCATATGTAACATGTGCATTATTTATTACAGGGTATGTTGATTGATGTGACAATTGCACCACAGATGCCAAAAATAGCATATTTCTGGCTAATAGGGCAAATATCTAAATCATTATTTTTTTCTAATGAATATGCTACTATGGGATGTACAGATATGGTGTGAAAAAAGATAGGGGGCCATGTGAATGCACTCTACTACAACCATAGTATGCTTCAATATAACTATTTAATAGATACATTGAGAATGCCTTGAAATCTTTGGGAAGATAAGTAAAAGCTTGTAGATTATTGTAAGCAATAATGTTCGTAATTTAGAAGTAGCAATGGAATACTGGGTGCAATGTGCAATGGCAGCTGCCAGTCAGAGGATAAACTGGCATGTAATATCAAAAGTACATGCCAGTTTATCCTCAGACTAGTGCAACTACTTTTTCATTAATGCTTCTACATTAGCATTACAAGCGAAAAATAAAGTGCAGTTGCCCTTTAAGGCTATTACAAAACACCCAACAATGCTCCAATAAAATAATCACAAGAATTACTAGTTAAAATGACAGCTCATATATAAATTTATATTCAAACTAGGGTACCTTTTATTAGCTATGACACATATCTACATTTATAAACAATCTATTAGTTACTCTTATACGTTTAATGTGTTTAGTGGGAGTATTATTTCAATATAAGCAGTACACATTTGATTGTAGAAATTAAGTTGGTATAATACTTTAAGTATTTCATGACTCAACTGAAACGAACATTTTCGGATATGTGTTACTGTTTTTAAGCCAATGAGTACACTAAGCATAGGATAGTTTTTACTTTCCAACTCAATAAGCTATGAATTGTGTACTTGAAGAGAAAACAATTATAATAATCAAATAAAGAATGTCATGATTTTCAAAATAGGCTGTAGGCTTTTTAATTCCAGAAAAATGTTCCAAATACTCTAAAAGATATTTATTTTCCTCCACTTAATACTTAGTAGCTATTAAAAGACATGCATTTGAAAAAACTATCATAATTAGGATAGGAATTTACACCTGTGGTCTTGTCTCATCAAATGAAGGTCTGTCCCAGAATTAATACTTACTGTGCACAGACAGTATTGTTTTTGAACTGTGTAGGTCTGACACAGCCTAATCACTGGCAAATGAGCTCCAGACACATGAATATCCTGGAGCTTAATGCTGTGGGGTCACTCAGCTCTGAGTGATGATGTGCGTCACTTTAGGCTCTATCCCTTTTTGACCGAGGACCTCAAACAAGAAAGTTAGCAAGTATGCATTATGGTGAGGTACTTTCGGTATGGGCAGTAGTCATTGGTGGCACATTCTGTGGGATAGAGAATGGGCTTTGAAAGAGCCCTACTCAACATGACTGGTATTTATGTCTGTAGGTGGATGTTGCAATTAATTCGACAGTAACAGAGCATACCTCTGAAATGAACAAAGTCACCTAGGCATGAAAACCTGCATGCCAAACAAAACTATTGCAGACTAAGCTGCCAAAATATGTCACTTAAATGCACCTATAGTTTATTAATTCCAGGTCAGTGGTGTATTTTGTTTTTGTGATTCCCCTTCATTGCACACGCCCAGGACATACACCAGTAACCACATTGCAGAACCAGGACATACCCCAGGACAAACCACATCACCCACACTGTACACCCAAAACATGCCACATCACACAAACTGCACACCTAGGACATGCCTCATTATCCACATTGCACACCCAGGACTTACCCCAGCACCATAAGATATGCCCCACCATCTACATTGCAGACACAGGAAATTCTCCATCAACGAAATTGCAAACCAAGGACATGACTCAGCACCAACGTTGCTGTATGTAAGTGTGAGTATGTGCGTGTAAGTGTTGTGAGTCTGTGTGTGTAAGTGTATCTCTGTGTGACTGTGTGTGTAAGCCTTTATGTTTAACTTACAGACACAGAATCACCATGGCACACACCGCCACACTTAAAGATTCACACTTACACACACATAGTCACACAAACTCACACTTACATGCACAGACTGTGTGAGTCTGTGTGTGCAAGTGTGAGTATGAAAATGCAAGTGTGAGTGTGTATGTTTGGGGCACAGACACCATGCTGCCTGCTCAATGACAGGGCTTGTTAAGACGATATCTTTTGATATCCCTGGCCAGTACATCTGCCTGTAAGTTATTGCTTTTTTAAAGGAGCAGAAATTTTAGGTGCCATCAGGCAAGTTCCACCCTAGGGCTTTTCCTTGTTTGCTTTCGCTGAATACAGAACTGTTCCATAGTCAGACATCTAAATGCTGACATACTAAATATTTTAATGTAAAGTTACATTTAAAATCTATTAGAAAAATGCCTGTGGCAATGTTTCGACCTGTTGGTCTTCCTGAAGCCTGGCTAAACATTGTGTCACATTCATGAATAGATTATCTACCAGACTTTCACAAATATTAAGGTACAAATCAAGGAATCAATAAAGGAGCATACCTCACAACTGTTCTTGTTTAGGAGGGACACTGTCTATTTTGAATCTAAATACTCCTTCTGTCCTCCGATGGTGTCGCTCCTTTCTAGAAGCTTTGAGGGTATCACAGAGCTCCACAGCTATAAAATGCTCAATAAAACTGCATTTAACTGCAGTAAATGTGTGTATGTATTATTTTTGTAAATAAAATACATCATTCATTTCAAATAGCTTAAAACAATTACATAGCTATCGATTGACCATAAAGTCGCTTAAAATTTCCCATAATACAGTCCGCCCATGACCACACCCACACTTCCCAAATATTGAAAGTGGCCGTGTGAAATGTTAGGAGATATAAATCAAGGAAAAACTATTTTCTGTTTAAAGGAATAAAACTGAATAAAATTGCAGTATGTTCTTGCACATTGTCTTGAAATGGTTAAAACAGGTAGTCGGAGCTGGCACTGCCATATAAGCAAATTAAACCGCCGCTTATAGGGGCCCAACCATGCCTTACTAAAGGGAGACTTATAGGGAGACTGATTGACCCAAAGGACATTTATGAGTTGTTGTTTTTTACTCCGTACTCTAAATTTTGCCAAATGCACATCTGAAACATTTATTTTTCTTAAGCATCCATGAATAAGACCGATTTTCTTCCTTATTACGGGAATATAACTCCCATAATCTCCAGCCTTTAAAGCAATCAGTACAGTTTAAAAAGGTTCCACAATATAATGCAAAATTCATGGTTGAAGAGATTGCTTTTGAGTGTTAAGTCTTTGCATGCATGTTAGTAAAGGTTCCACCCAATTTCTGTAATCCTAGTAAGGAGGTTACTGCATGACAACAACAGGGAGGTGGTAGATTTACAGTGGTAATTTCATAGTTGAATAACGTCATTGGTTTTTGTTCGCTAAACAAAAAGACAGCCTGTCTAGTCTTTTATAATCTCAACATTCATGAAAGACTAGGTTAATGGGGTAGCATTTTTTTGCTTAAAGGGACTGTATCAGCTGAAAATTGGTTTCACTGTGCATGTAGAGGATAAACAATAACTGAAAATGATCTATACATTGTATTAACAAAACTGCAAGCAAATGCCTAAATTAGAAGAAAAATGTGTTTCTAAATGTGTCTGTGGAGTCTCCTGCTTATGACATCACCTGTGCAATGGTATGCAAATGAACTTCTTTTCAACAGGAAATGTGTAATTTTAATACTGTGTGTTTCCGGGGTTTGTGTGCTGTCTTGCCCAGACCCCAAAACAATAAAGTACCCCCGGGGGTCTGGTCTGCCTGTGAACAAAAACCCTGTATTAAAAATGAATGACCCCCCTGGGGCCTGGGGCTCCCTGCTGGCTGCAGACCCCATAATAAAAATAAAAAAACTGGCGGCGAGACAATACTAATCAATATTAATCATCAATACTAATAAGAGCAGATACATGTGAGTTGAAAATTGCTGCTTACTTCTGACACAATATGTGCATACACCATAAAATTGCTTATAAATGTAGAACTAATCCTTGTATATGTTTAAGTAATTTGAGTCATTTGTTTTGTCTCTCTGTCACACAGCATACCTTTTAGCATCAATCAGTACATTACATGTAATATATCTACTTGCTTACCTTTCCTAATCCAAACAATATATGGATGCCCTCTTAAAGGGACAGTTACACCTGCAGTGCCCAAAATATATTTTTTTTTTTTTTAGATAATTACTGCTTCATGTAAAGTTAAAACACAATCAACTCTTCTGATCTCCTCAAAACATAGCATCAGACCTGAATTGAGAGGTCCCAGTGAAATTATTTTTAATGTAAAATGAATGGAGAACTGTCATTTGTTTTAATTGTGCAGTAAATGTGTATATTAGATGTAATGCTTTACATATGAAATTATTTATTGAATATTTTATTTATATGAATTTGCTTGTTTTACAGCTGCTGTATTATTTTGTATAGTCAGTGGTAGACGATTGTTTTTTTATTTTGCATTGCTGCTTTGACACATTTTTGTTCTTATTAGTGCTGTTAGAACTTGAATGTGCTTTTGTTATACTGCATCAGTTGTTGCTATTCTGTTTATGTTTATATGCTCTACTGCATAAGGAAAATGACGTTGGCAGCCCGCGGTCTTTTGTTGTTACAACCTCACTTTGTCACTTTATTAAGAGGTAATGCTTTTAATGTTGGGTTAATAAAAGCAGCGTTTTACATTTACAATGCACCTGCTTCAATTGTTTCTTCATTGGAGCCGCTCATTACTTTGCAACTTAGTTGTCAAATAACTATTTAATAAATAAAACTTATTGTGGGATATTCCACAGAGAAAATAAAGCAACAATAGCACTAGCATTTTACACTACTTTGATGTAATTTTTGCAAATAGTAATATAAGTTCCAGTTTGGTCTCTCAGACTAATCCTAGAAGGATTGGTAACTGTAAAGATATTAAGGATTATGTGGTTGTGTTTGGAAAAGGATAATTATGAAAAGCTGTATAGTAAAGGCTCGGATTACACAGTGAAATAAATACTGCACTGCTCTAGTACATGGTAACATAATACATTGGGTTTAAAAAAAATAGTCAAGAACAAAGGGATTTTGAATTATGCGTCGGGCGTGGGGTGGGGTGGGGGGGGTAATTCCTTCCTGATTTCTAAAGGTAATGACTCGCCTGATTCATCAAACTCAATATGAAATATGAATCTAAATACTAAATATTAATATTCTATACTTTATAGCCTGTATATTCTGTTTTCTCTAAAATACTATCCTGTTTAAAAGCATCTATTGTATTTGATAGCACTACCTCTCATGGCAGTGAATTCTAAACTCTTGTTTATTTTACCATAAAGGTTCTTTGTTGTTGATTAAATATTTCTTCTTTCAGTCTCAGAGGATGACCTTTGTACATATAAGGTCACAGGGTAGCTCTTTATATTGGCCCTGCATATATTTATATCATTTTATAATATCCCCTTGAAGATATCATACTCCTTATTCATTTTATAACATTTTTTTAAATTCAATTTCCTGACAATCAATGGCAGCATTACATATACATTTGAGCATTACATCTACCAATCAGCTTACAGGAACAAAACAAAAACTATCTGCTGTCTTGTTCTTGTCCTAAGAGGCTAGGAGGACGAGTGACTCAATCGTCATTTTGATTTATCTTTTCCATTTGTATTATTAGGCCCATAGCCAGAGGCGTAACTAGAAACCACCGGGTCCACCATGCAACTCCACCCCACAAATGCCACTTACATGCCTCCCAACTGTTCCGCTTTGTGCCTGGCTTTGTCTTATATCTAGGATAACCTTATACTTATCCCATGCACACTTACACTCCTTCACTGTATTAACCTCTACCACTTCTGCTGGCAAACTATTCCATGAATCCACTACCTTCTCTGTAAAGCAATACTTTCATTAGTCCCTGACCTTATCTTATATCTAGGATAACCTTATACCTATCACATGCATGTTTAAACTCCTTTACTGTATTAACTTCTACCACTTATACTGGAAGACTATTCCATGCAACCACTACCCTCTCAGTAAAGTATTACTTTTATTAGTCCCAGACCTTATCTTATATCTAGGATAGCCTTATACCTATCCCATGCATGCTTAAGCTCCATAACTGTATTAACCTCTACCACTTCTGCTGAAAGGCTATCCCATGCATCCACTATCTTATATCAAGGATAGACTTATACATGCTTAAACTCCTTCATATATTAACCACTCGTCCACCATCCTCTCAGTAAAGTAATATTATTTTTCTGACCACAAAAAAAATTAAAATATTTCCAACCTTTTCAAAAGCTTGAGGTGGACCCCAAATATATGTATATAACTAGTTGCATGTATACTTATATGAACTTTTTAATATTATATTCAACTATTTTCATATGTAATGAAATTTTGTTGAAAAATTGTTCATTTCTTATTGTTATTATGTTCCTCTGCACCCACTTTGCACCTAAAGGTCTTAACACAGCACAATACAGTACCCACAGCACTTGGCTTGTACTCATATGGCACCCACATGATTTGGCATGCCGCAGTGTCAATTTTCCCACCAGAACATACCACAGTGCCACTTTGTTCCACTGAACTGCCCCTGCAGAACATGCCACAGTGTCACTTTCCCCCATAGTAACTGTTATTTTGCCCCACAGAACATGCCACAGTTATCGCTTTGGCCACATCCAATTTGCACATTAATATACCACAGCCAATTTTCCCATTATGCCCCGATTAGCCTTCCCATTAATATGCCACAGTCAGACATTCAGATTGCCAATTAATATGCCACAGCCATTCTCCCCATTAATATGCCACTAATATGCCCCAGCCAGATTGCCAATATGTCATAGCCAATTTTCACATTAATATGCCACTATTAACTGCCAGTTATTTTGCCCATTTGCCAGTGTTATTTTGCCCATAATTTGCCAGTCATAATTTGCCCTTTTGCCAGTCCTATTTTGCCCATTTGCCAGTCCTATTTTGCCCATTTTCCACTTATTTTGCCCATTTGCCAGTGTTATTTTGCCAATTTGCCAGTGTTATTCTGCCCATTTGCAGTTATTTGACAGTGTTTTCCTCCTCCCCCGTACTTACCTGTATGATGCTCGTCGGCATCATGTGCAGACACTTGAAATTTGTCGGGAGTCTACTTTATACATTGGTTTATACATTACCCTTATAGTCTACAGTTTTGTTAAACATAATGATAGCTTTGCCTTATACTTGAGTTGTATTGGTAATACATAATAAAAGCTGATGAGACAGCTTCAATGGCAGAGTTGACTCTTCATCCTTCCGAGGTGAATAAAATACTACCATTGAATTGAGTAATAACATCCACTTGATGTTGGGCAAACCTAACAACCCCAGGACCCAGAGCCAGACCTTAAATGTGTCCCGATGGGTCCTAAGCACCTGGAATGGACGTTTTGGGGTGACGTTTGTTTCGGCATATAATTGAAGCCCCGCCCCCTTGTGTGTTTCACTGTATTTTCATGCTAGCATAGTTAGTGAAATCTCCCAAACCAGGCCAACAATGTGTAGAGCAGGTGACATGTGGGGGCAGACCATGAAAAGCATATGCCTATGCAAGTGGTAAGGCATTTCTGGGGAAAGGGGGTAAAGCATATTTATGTAAGAATGTCCACTTTCTGTGTTCAATCACGTGAACAAGAAGTGAAGCAGAAGACAGATTGACTAAAGTATTTTGCTTATCTGCAGAAAACAATGAATATGTGAGTGACTATATGTGACTGGGCATATGAGGGGGTATATGTGACTGTGTATATGAGTGAGTTTATGTGACTGTGCATATGAGGGGGTATATGTGATTGTGTATATGAGTGAGTTTATGTGACTGTGTATATGAGTATGTGCAGTGCTGTATTTACCGCGAGGCACCCTGCCGCCCCCCAGCACTGAATTGTTTTTTTTTTTTTTTTAAACGCGGCCCTTTGGAGGGACCATGCTGCCTGCCACTAGCCACCAAGGAAAGGTAAGTGCTGATGGGAGACTGTGTGTGTGTGTGTGACTGAGTGTGATAGGAGTCAGAGTGTGTGTGATGGGAGACAGTGTGTGTGATGGGAGACAGTGTGTGTGACTGAGTGTGATGGGAGTCAGAGTATGTGTGATCGGAGACAGTGTGTGTGACTGAGTGTGATGGGAGTCAGAGTGTGTGTGATGGGAGACAGTGTGTGTGACTGAGTGTGATGGGAGTCAGAGTGTGTGTGATGGGAGACAGTGTGTGTGACTGAGTGTGATGGGAGTCAGAGTGTGTGTGATGGGAGACAGTGTGTGTGACTGAGTGTGATGGGAGTCAGAGTGTGTGTGATGGGAGACAGTGTGTGTGACTGAGTGTGATGGGAGTCAGAGTGTGTGTGATGGGAGACAGTGTGTGTGACTGAGTGTGATGGCAGTCAAAGTGTGTGTGATGGGAGACAGTGTGTGTGACTGAGTGTGATGGGAGTCAGAGTGTGTGTGATGGGAGACAGTGTGTGTGACTGAGTGTGATGGCAGTCAGAGTGTGTGTGATGGGAGTCGGAGTGTGTGTGATGGGAGTAGGAGTGTGTGACTGAGTGTGATGGGAGTGTGAGCTTGATGTGAGTCTGAATGATGGGGCATGTCTTAGGTGTGTAACGTGGGTGTGCAGCTTGGGTAGGGGGGTGCCCGGATTTTGTCTGCCATGGGCAGCACAAAATCAAGATACACCACTGAGTATGTGTCTGAATGTGTATCTAACTGTGTAAATAAGTGTGTGTGTTATTGAGTGTGTGTGAATGAATGAGTGTGTGTATGTGAATGTGTGATACATTTGTAAATGTGTGACTGAGTGTGTGACTTGATCTCAGTGGTGGATCCACTGAGATGGATTCCTCCCCCACCCCACCCCGAGCAGAGCTTGCCAGCAGAGATTGAGGTGAGAGGAGATCAGAAGATGCCCCTCACCATCGCTCTGCCTGCCTGCAGGTTGCACAGGGTGCCAAACAGGCAGCACAGAGAAAACTCTGTGCTGCCTGTTCAGCTCCTGTGCAGTGTGACAGGGAAGTGCCGACAGGTCATGTGACCTGCGCTCTGACGTTTGACGCATGTCGGGTCATGTGACCTCTCAGCACAAACGCCGGGGCGCCGAACAGGCAGCATGGGGGACACCATGCTGCCTGCCACTAGCCACCAGGGAAAAAAGGTAAGTCATATTAATGGCAAATAGTGGCATATTATTGGACAAATTGGCTGGGGAATATTAAATGGCAAATAATACTGGCATATTTTTGGGCAAATTGGCTGGGGCATATTAATGGCAAATAATACTGGCATATTATTGGACAAATTGGCTGGGGAATATTAATGGCAAATAATACTGGCATATTATTGGACAAATTGGCTGGGGAATATTAATGGCAAATAATACTGGCATATTATTGGGCAAATTGGCTGGGGGATATTAATGGCAAATAATACTGGCATATTATTGGGCAAATTGGCAGGGAATATTAAATGGCAAATAATACTGGCATGATATTGGGCAAATTGGCAGGGGCATATTAATGGCAAATAATACTGGCATATTATTGGGCAAATAATACTGGCATATTATTGGGCAAATTTGCTCTGGCAAATTAAATGGCAAATAATACTGGCATATTACTGGGCAAATTGGCTGGGGCATATTAAATGGCAAATAATACTGGCATGTTATTGGGAAAATTGGCAGGGACATATTAAATGGCAAATAATACTGGCATAATATTGGGCAAATTGTCTGTGCCTTATTAATGGCAAATAATACTGACCTATTATTGGGCAAATTGTCTGGGGCATAAGAATGGCAAATAATACTGGCATATTATTGGGCAAATTGTCTGGGGCATATTAATGGCAAATAATACTGACATATTATTGGGCAAATTGGCTGGGGAATATTAATGGCAAATAATATTGGCAATGTGTGTATAATGGGGTGATGGGGGCCTGTAAATGTGGAAAATCTGAATTTAAAATTATTCTTTATCAGTGGCATCCCGAGGGGGTGCGGGGGGTGTGGACCGCACTGGGTGACACCCCCAACGGGGTTGACACCCATGCTGCCTGCACTCCCTGCATTGCGCTACCTTAAGGGGGGATTATTACAAACTTACCTCCTTCCTGCTCTGTCTCCCGGTGCTCTACATGTCCGCGGCTGTGAGGGAAGCGTTGTGCGCTCCCTCCAGCCGCGCGGATCAATTAAGTTTGTTAAAACTTTTTTTTAAACAAACTTTATTGAAGCCGCGAGGGTGGACGGAAGCACACAACGCTTCCCTCACAGCCACGGACCTGCAGAGCAGTGCACCGGGAGACAGAGCAGGAAGGAGGTAAGTACTGGGGGAGGGGGGGGGGAATCCTGGCATATTGAGGGGCAGAATCCTGGCATATTGGGGGGCAAAATCCTGGCATATTGAGGGACAGAATCCTGGCATATTAAATGGCATATTGAGTGGCAAAATCCTGGCACATTAAATGGCTAAAGAATGGCATATTGAGGGGCAAATTCATGGAATATTAAATGGCATATTGGGGGTCAATATCCTGGCACATTAAATGGCTAAAGAATGGTATATTGAGGGACAAAATCATGGCACATTAAATTGCATATTGGGGGGCAAAATCCTGGCATATTAAATGGCATATTGGTGGGGGGGGATCCTGGCATATTAAATGGCATATTAAGTGGCAAAATACTAGCATTTTAAATGGCATATTTAGGGGCAAAATAGTGTGTCTCAGGTTATGTGTGTATTGGTGTCACTGTGTGTGTAAGTGGTAAGGGTGTGTGTATGTGTCACTGTGTCTGTGGGGCTCCCGTGTGTCGAATAATTAATGGTGGTCCCATGTGTGGCATATTTATTGGGCTCCATGTGTGGCATAATTAAGGGGCTCTTTTGTGTGGCATAATTAAGGGGTGCCTGTGTGTGTGGCATAATTAATTGGGCTCCAAAGTGAGGCATAATTTATGGAGCTTTGGTGTGGAATAATTTATGGGGCACTTTTGTGTCATAGTGACGCCTCTGCTCTTTATGCCGACTATATCTTGTTAACACTATCATCACCAGAACTCTCTATTCCAGCTGTTGTTAAATATCTACAAGAAAATGCTGAATACTCCAACTATATAGTGAACCTAAGCAAATCCCAGGTTATAGCGTATGAGCTACCTGGGACTCAGTTGAATGACCTGGAAAATGCTATTCATTTTAATTGGACTAATAAAATCATAAACCTCCTCAGCATTAAGATAATGTTTAAACTGAAACAATGCAAAGAAATGAACCACCTTAACCTAATAACTAACTTAAGAGATCAGTTCCTTAAATGGAAAGGTCTGGCGCCCTCTTGGATGGGTCATTTGAATATTGTAAAATCATATAAAATATTATATATATTCAGAACTATGCCCCTCCGGGCATCTAATAACAAACTTAAACAACTTCCCTGATTAATTGGTAATTATATCTGGAACTTTAAAACGCCTAGGATTCAGGGTTCAATATTAAAGAGGAAATCAAACCAAGACCGCTTAGGTTTGCGTGACCTTTTTGGGTCACATGAAGCATGCATGTTAACCAATTGTCTGTCATGGAATCTGGTAAGAAGTTTAAATACCGGATAGTTTAAGTTGGAAAACGAAGCTAGCAAACTGAAGAACCCTTTTCATCTATTCTGGTTGACCCCCCCCAATAAGTTCAGATGCAGTAATGACATCATTGATTATACTCTGGTTACTCTGCAGAAAGCAAAAGAATTGGCTCTCTCATCCCTTATCTAACTCATAGTGTCCCAGTTGAGGTCCTTCGCTTGAGCATGATAGATCTGGATCTATCTTCTTTGGAAAACAGAGGTATTACTACTTTAGCGGACTTCAATACACTGAATGGAATTAAGTCGCTCTCTGAAATACAAACTAAAATTGTGGTACACCAGGATGACTTTTTGCTATACCAAAGACGAAAAAAATTCTTAAATAACAATCTAATTAGAATCAATACTCCTCTGGATGACCTTATCGAAAGTCAAAAATCCGGTAACTAAGTCATTAGAATTATTGCCCTCTCTGATACTGAATCTCGTCCTGATAAATCTTTGTCTATTCTTAAGTGTGAACGGGACGTTGGAAGGGTGTATCCTAATGAAGAATGGTATGGTACCTGGAGCCTCACACGGAAATCTGTTCATTTAGTGGGCCTCCAGGAGCTATACTTTAATGTCCTCCACAGGTGATATATGGTACCTACAAGATTGAACAAAATTAACATCTCCGTGGCAATAAATTGCTGGAGATGCCAGAGACATCTGGGTACCATGTTCCACATCTGGTGCACTTGTGAAAATCAGAGAAAATGAAAAGATAGTGTGGAGCTACTGTTCTTTAGGTTGTTTGGTTCTACAATACCTGTTACACCTGTAAACCTTCCAAAATTAAATAAGCCTAATAGCTCTTTAATAATAAATATCTTGTTAGCTTTCAAAATCTTGATGGCCAGATATTGGCTAAGATCCGACTTACCAGATTGGAGAGAATTGATTACTCAGGTACACTATCAATATACTATGGAAAGGTATTTCTATTTAATTAATGCCGTCCCACAAAAATAGGAAAAGATTTGGGATACATGGAAAAACTCGATGGCCGATCTCATTAGACCAATATAGATATAGTACTCCACCTACCAGTTCCGATATGTCTCTATCTAGTCACCCCCAGCAGGTAATGCCAGTATATAGTCCCTCTCCCTGACCAATATGAAAGGTGGTACGCATGTACGAGTATGCACGTATCTAAGTGCATATTGATTGGATAGCTCTCTTGAGAGAAGAAGTATGGGGAGATATGAAATTGTACTTTATCCACTTATATTTATTAGACCTTAGTGTAAATCTGTCTTTTGATTTATCATCTTGAATATCTCTGTATTCCACTCACTTGATGCTACTTGTTTTAACTGCTTGATATTATTTGTCCTAAATGCTATTTGTTGTTTCTTTGTACAACTGAAAAAATAATAACATATTTTAAACAACGATGTCATTATTATCGTGCCATTTAGATGTCACAGCCAATTTTGCCATTAAGATGCCAGTAATATTGTGCCATTAAGATACAACAGCCAATTTGACCATTAAGATGATAGTATTATTGTGCCATTCAGATGCCAGTATTATTGTGCCATTCAGATGTCAGTATTGTGCCATTAAGATGTACAGCCAATTTACCCATTAATACGCCAGTATTATTGTGCCATTAAGAGGCCACAGCCAATTTTCTCATTAAGATGCCAGTATTATCTTGCCATCCAGGTGCTAGTATTATTGTGCCATTCAGATGCCAGTAATACTGTGCCATTCAGATGCCAGTATTATTGTGCCATTTAGATGCCAGTATTATTTTGCCATTAAAATGCCACAGCCAATTTGTCCATTAAGATGCCAGAAGAATTGTGCCATTAAGATGCCACAGCCAATCTGCCCATTAAGATGCCAGTATTATTGTGCCATTAAGATGGCAGTATTATTGTGCCATTCAGATGCCAGGGATTTTGTGACATTAAGATGCCACAGCCAATTTGCCCATTAAGATTCCAGTATTGTTGTGCCATTAAGATGCCACAGTGAATTTGACCATTAAGATGCCATTAGTATTGTGCCATTCAGATGCCAGTAATATAGTGCCATTCAGATGCCAGTATTATTGTGCCATTCGGATGCCAGTAATTTTGTGACATTAAGATGCCACAACCAATTTGCCCATTAAGATTCCAGTATTATTGTGCCATTCAGATGCCAGTAATATAGAGCCATTCAGATGCCCGTATTATTGTGCCATTAAGATGCCAGTATTATTGTGCCATTCAGATGCCAGTAATATAGAGCCATTCAGATGCCAGTATTATTGTGCCATTAAGATGCCAGTATTATTGCGCCATTCAGATGCTAGTAATTTTGTGATATTAAGATGCCACAGCCAATTTGCCCATTAAGATGCCACAGTTAGGTTTCCTATTAATATTTCAATGTTACACTGCTTGGTATATACCCCCCTCCTTCCCCCTTCCCTGGTAGTCTCCTCCTGGCTGCTCCATTTCCCCGGATGTCTCCTCCGTGCAGTCATCCCTCCTGCATGGAGGAGGGAAACACAGCAACAGGATATGACGTACTGTCATGTTCCGTAGCGATGATTTGTTTTTCTTTTTTTTTTTTTGCCCCCAATGAGTAACTGGGCCCAGGGCAGCTGCCCCGTTTGCCCCACATTAAAGACAGACCTACATCTTAAACACTTTGTTTTTACTATTATTATATGATCTGTCCAACGTAAATAACTCTTGCTTATATATGTCTGTTGATTTACTTTTAAACATGTAATGTATTTAAATATATATTATTGCATCACACCTCATCATTCAATTAAAGATTTATTTCAGTCCTAATACAGTATGGTTTCCAAAAGGTTATGAGGTAGTAATGGTTACAAAATGTTTAATCAGGAAATATACATTCATGTAGTGTCTGGTTATCTGATTAACAAGATATTGCTAACTAAATTATGAGGCCAAATTAAAACTCTTGAATTGTACTAGGTATGGATATAAAAAATGACAAATATAATTTCTCTATAGTCAATTTTAAAACTGGTACTCAAACCTTTCCATTTTTCCATTTTGTGATTGTTCCTTTTATTTTTATTTAGTGCACATTTTTACAGCTGTGCTTATATATATTGTAATTATATTTGCGCACGCTGGAGACTTTTGCAAACAATTTGTGAAAAATGATTCTTAATCTGCGCGTGAAAATTACACCAGCTTTTAGCAAGTACTAAAAATAAAGGGAAAAAACATATTCACAAGCGTACCTGTTTTTATTCACAATTTGCTCATGCTTAGTACAGGTTGAGTATCCCTTATCCAGAAATCCATTACCCAAAATGATCCGTTATCCAAACACAACAGTTTATTCAGTGTCCAGCACCATTAAGCTTTAATACAGACTTTCCATGCATGCTCAGATTCCCCCCCCCCCCCCCCCCGCTCACAACGGGTAATACAATGGCAGGTGTGCAGGTCTGACGTGCCAATGGCAGGTTTGCAATGATGCCTCATATCAAAGCAACATCACAGTAAAAGTGATGTATTTTCTCTACAAAGTATTTGCATTACTGTATTTCATGAGAGCCGAGAGGCTTTAATATATCTTATTGGCAAAAATGACCCGTTATCCAAAATTACCTTTATCCAAAATTCTTCTGGTCCCAAGCAATTTGGATAAGGGATACTCAGCCTGTATTTGAGTTTGAAATGTTTAGTACATTGCAAAAGGACCAAACAGCAAAAATAGTTTTGCACATATTACACCTGATTTATTTATTTTTTTGAAGAAGAGCCAGGGCAGGACTGGCCTACCAGGATATTGGGAGATTTCCTAGTAGGCCATCTGCCCTAGGACGGGCTGATTCCTGCAGATTACTCCACCTTTATCAGATTTACCAGAATCTGCTATTTACGAATATCCCATTACGTCTTTTCATAAATCTTTTAACTATAAACAGTGTATTTTTCAAATGTATGGTTTTTCCTTATTTCGAACAATAAATAATAGCGCAATGCTACGGAGCTGGTATAATGATGTGCTTATAGGGGGCTGGTATACAAATATCTTCTAGGCTGGTTTTTATGCCCTATGAAGAATGGACGTCGATTGAGCTTTACACCAGATGCTGATACAGTTAAAACTACTAAAAACCAAATGTCTAGTGGGGAAGCCATTTTAGATTGTCAAAAACCAGTGCCACAGCAGTATCCAATAAATTAAAATTAAATTGAAAGCATAAGTTCAGGGTTTGTTTGTTTGTTTTTATAAACATACACATTCTTGGAATTATGTATGAATGATTCTTTCAAGCCTTCTTTAATTTAATAACAATGTTTAATGGCTGATCTTGAAATGTATTTATTTATTTTTTCATTATAATTGTCCAACCTAATGTTTTGTCATGCATAGAATATTCCATTGGCAAGAGAATGCACAGCCAGGTCCCCAATGACAGCCAATTAGGAAAAAAACATCACAAAGCAGTAATTGGAATAAACTGGCACATTTCATTAAATCTCCTGTGATATTTAATAATTAACATTCTTTTAACAAACCAATTGTTTCCTAATAGCTTTTCAATTTACGGACGGGCTTGCCAAAATGGTTGCCATGGAAATAAATACCAATGAATGTTTGTTTCTTGCTTCCCCCTCCCTTCCTTCCTTTCATGTACATTTCACGTCTTAATAGGTTATTCACAGTTCTGAAATATCTGGATCGTGTTTATCTGAGCTCGTTAAGACTGTCAATTAAAAAATAAAATTATCAAGAACCACTGCTGAAATTACATTCTTACACAATGCAAAATTACATGGTATTAACATTAATTAAAAGACTCAGATAAGGGGAAAATCGACATAAACATCTTTTAACTGTGAATGACTTTATTAACCTGTTCTTGGCTCAGCTTTGGTTACTAATGTGAGTGCTTAAAGGAGGAGTTATGGAACTATAGGATTATTTCGTTAGGTGATCGTAAGCAGCCATATCAAGCAGGTATTAATTGATTGGTGCTTTTAATTTACCAGTAAAATAGCTGGTACTGTCAGAAACCTGTTGGATTCTGCGCTGCTTCTACGGGTTACATACTTTTTTGTTGTGCTAGCACCAGGGATGTATCTTTCCCCTGAGTGAAAGATGTGTTCTGAACTGGCAGCACCAATGTTAAATAGATCCTATAAGCTGATGGTAGCAGCGAATTCGGCATTAGTCACTCACGCTGTTGCCAATTTAACCAGTAACTTTGTATACTTTTTGTGATGATCGAATTGCCAACAGAGTGAGTGACTCAGATGCCGAATTTGCTGCTGCCGTTGGCCTCTTGGATCTATTTGGTGTATTTCCAGGATTTGTGTGTTGCCTGTGCGGAGCAAAAAAACCTTGGAGATACAGTGAAGGGTTGGCACACACCTAGCACACACAGTGTTGTATTTACCGCGAGGTATCCTAGGCGGATGCCTAGGGCGGCAAATTTTGGGGGGCGGCAGCGCCCCCAAGCACTGAAAAAAAAAAAATGTAAAAAAAAAAAAAAAAAAAAAAAACCCCTGGCCCTTTAAAAAAATAAAAAAAGGCCGCGCTTGCAGGCAGAGACGGAGGTGAGAGGGGATCAGAAGATCCCCCCTCACCATCGCTCTGCCTGCCAGGCTGCACGGGGAGCCGAACAGGCAGCACAGAGAAACCTCTGTGCTGCCTGTTCGGCTCCCCGTGCGGAGTGCCGACACGGAAGTGCCGACAGTCACGTGACGGGCGCGCTGACGTCATACGCGCGCCCGGTCACGTGATCTGTCGGCACAATCCCCGGGAAGCCGAACAGGCAGCATGGAGGGACCATGCTGCCTGCCACCAGGGAAAGGTAAGTGCTGATGGGAGACTGTGTGTGTGTGTGTGTGTGTGTGTGTGTGTGTGTGTGTGTGACTGTGACTGAGTGTGATGGAAGTCAGAGTGTGTGTGATGGGAGACAGTGTGTGTGTGTGTGTGATGGGAGACATTGTGTGTGACTGAGTGTGATGGGAGTCAGAGTGTGTGTGATGGGAGACAGTGTGTGTGACTGAGTGTGATGGGAGTCAGAGTGTGTGTGATGGGAGACTGTGTGTGTGTGTGTGTGTGACTGAGTGTGATGGGAGTCAGAGTGTGTGTGATGGGAGACAGCGTGTGTGACTGAGTGTGATGGGAGTCAGAGTGTGTGTGATGGGAGACTGTGTGTGTGTGTGTGTGTGTGTGTGTGTGACTGAGTGTGATGGGAGTCAGAGTGTGTGTGATGGGAGACAGTGTGTGTGACTGAGTGTGATGGGAGTCAGAGTGTGTGTGATGGGAGACAGTGTGTGTGACTGAGTGTGATGGGAGTCAGAGTGTGTGTGATGGGAGACTGTGTGTGTGTGTGTGTGTGTGTGTGACTGAGTGTGATGGGAGTCAGAGTGTGTGTGATGGGAGACAGTGTGTGTGACTGAGTGTGATGGGAGTCAGAGTGTGTGTGATGGGAGACTGTGTGTGTGTGTGTGTGTGTGTGTGTGTGTGTGACTGAGTGTGATGGGAGTCAGAGTGTGTGTGATGGGAGACAGTGTGTGTGACTGAGTGTGATGGGAGTCAGAGTGTGTGTGATGGGAGACTGTGTGTGTGTGTGTGTGTGTGTGTGTGTGTGTGACTGAGTGTGATGGGAGTCAGAGTGTGTGTGATGGGAGACAGTGTGTGTGACTTAGTGTGATGGGAGTCAGAGTGTGTGTGATGGGAGACAGTGTGTGTGACTGAGTGTGATGGGAGTCAGAGTGTGTGTGATGGGAGACTGTGTGTGTGTGTGTGTGTGTGTGACTGAGTGTGATGGGAGTCAGAGTGTGTGTGATGGGAGACAGTGTGTGTGACTGAGTGTGATGGGAGTCAGAGTGTGTGTGATGGGAGACTGTGTGTGTGTGTGTGTGTGTGTGTGTGTGACAGAGTGTGATGGGAGTCAGAGTGTGTGTGATGGGAGACAGTGTGTGTGACTGAGTGTGATGGGAGTCAGAGTGTGTGTGATGGGAGACAGTGTGTGTGACTGAGTGTGATGGGTGTCAGAGTGTGTGTGATGGGAGTCGAAGTGTGTGACTGAGTGTGATGGGAGTAGGAGTGTGTGATGGGAGTAGGAGTGTGTGACTGAGTGTGATGGGAGTAGGAGTGTGTGACTGAGTGTGATGGGAGTGTGTGTGTGATGGGAGTATGAGCTTGATGTGAGTCTGAATGATGGGGCATGTCTTAGGTGTGTAACGTGGGTGTGCAGCTTGGGTAGGGGGGTGCCCGAATTTTGTCTGCCTAGGGCAGCACAAAATCAAGATACACCACTGAGCACACACGGAGAATATGTGCCTGGCTAGTACCCATGTAGTGGCGCATCCAGTGTATCAGAAAATCAGGCGCTAGTGAATCTCCACCAAGCACTGAGAGGTCCTTCTCTCATACTGAAAAGTGTCAGGATTTATAAAAAAGGCCCAATGACCATTATGCATAATAAACAGTGATTGCTTTTTACCTCCCCCAATATTTTAAAGTGAGGGAGTTTTTATACATGTCCCCAGTTTAAGTTTAATGTTTATTATAAATAATGCTATCCTGCTTCACCTCTAAAAATAAATGATTGCACAATATGCACTATATGGCACTTGATGGCAATTCTGACTCCAAGCACTATTTATATATGTACTCCTGATCTTTTGAGTCACATCAATTATCTGCACTTTATACTTCTTTGAAGACTTAATGTGAAGAAGTTATATCCCCTGCTACATCTGCTTGCTATAGAGCCTTTGGGAGCTTTGTTTCCTTGGATTGACTCCCTGCTACTAATGCTTATATTTGCTTTCATGATTCCATCCCTCATTGATAGTGCTTGATGTCTGTGTTTTCCGGGCTGTGGACGCACAGCTGGGAATAGCCAGGGAATCTTTGCTTATTTTATTACCAGGCTTACAGGTTTTCATGTTGTTGTTTTTTTGTTTTCTTTTATTTTGACTTATTGTGTATTTACATATTGTGTATTTTTATGTATTTGGTTTAGTTTTTCACTGTATTTACATGTTTTTATTTAGGTTTATTTTGTATGTTGCTATTTACACGATCCCCATACAAGTTATATATATTTCTTTATTATTATATAAAATAAAGTTCTAATTTTCTAATACTTGCTCTAATACCTTTTTTGTATATGTGCATGAGTGCTACTTTAACAGACCCTCTTTTGGAATTGCTGCCTCACAGCTTTCCTTTACTTCTTTAATTTCTCTGCAAATGGATTTATACAGCATGGTAGAATGGGCAATTAATTGACAAATGTGTTTCAATATAGATACATGTCAAATGTATTCTTTAAATGGTTGTGTGTTGGGTAAATCCTTTATGGAAAAGGATGTGGATGTTCTTGTTGACAATAAACTGTGCAGCTCTGCACAATCTGTGATCATGTATTAAAAGGGGATTGGTCTAAGAGAGCATCATTTTGCCTCTTTATATCATTCATTTGGAAAACATCATCTAGCATATGCAGTGTACCATACAAAAAAAGTACATATTGGAAATAGAAAGGGGTCAGAGAAGGGCTATACAAATGATTAAAAGAATGGAAAATTTCAGCTATGAAGAAAGGCTGTTCAAATTGGGATTGATTTCTCTGGATAAAAGATCTCTTCGTGGGGATTTGTTATACTTTACAAATATGTTCAAGGTCAATACAAATAACTTGGAGATATCTTTATAAATCATACATTCCAGATACCACATGGGCATCCCTTAAAATTGGAAGGATTTTTTAAAAAAGTTTTGTTTACTGTTAGGGTGATAATATTGTGTAATAGCCATCTGAAGACATTTTTGTCGAAGCAATCAACTTATTAAAGGTTTGAAATAGAATTTTATTTTCTAAGATAAAACAAGAAACATTCTAAGTAAAGGGGTTGCAAACTGGAATCCTTAATTACTTCATTTATTTTTTAAGGGGGCGATTTATCTTAAACATGATGAGGATTGGACTTGCTGATTCTTTAATTGTTGTTAAATAGAGTATTCATCTGAAATTAACTTTTTTTTTTTTAAGTAATAAACTTTTCAATAATTAAATAATTTATAATTTACATACATCTGAAATAGTACATTCAATCCAATTGTTTCCCATTTAAAAAAATAATAAATTATGCAAACATTTTTCCCTTCTGCTTCAAAAAGCAATTCCACTTTGTATCCATCCCCTGAGCAGAAATGTTGTGGCCCACCACCCTTAATGGAATGTTAATGGATGTTAATAATAACATATTACAATTGGAGATTGGGACATAATGTGTCTTTCTTACCAGATGATGAACATCTCTGTATTGATAAGCATTCCTAAGGCCAGGATAACTGCTGTGAAGAACATCAGATATCACCATTATTCTGGACTCAAAGAATAAATAAGAAGAAGTTCCAGGTGATTCATAATCTATTTCTCCTTAAGGACAGTGAATAATCGAATACAGATAGTGGTCTTTGGTTTATTGCATTTCCTTAATGACTTCTTTTTTGTTGATCCAGTAATGCTTGTGATATCTTGTTGAAGTTGTCTATATGTGTTATATGGTGTTCCACTGACAAAGGTTATAATTGAAGAGTCTAATATTGAGATAAAGAGTTATGGAAACTAAAGTATTATGCTAAACGCCAGATTTTTTATGGGGTTACGGAATTGGAAAGGTATCATACGACCTAAGCTGATTCAGTTGGTCATTTGGCCATTACTTGAGCAAGATGATTGGTTGGTGCATTTGTGGATACTTTAGTGGCCCTAGTATAAGGATAAACTGCTATGTAATTTTAACTATGTACTTATCCTCTGATGAGGAGCTGTCATTCTCCCCATCTGAGAATCTGTATTGCTTTTATTACATTATATAAAGTACTATGATATTGATACAGGACAACTTAGGCTATTTTTACAATAGCCGCAGTCCTCCCATTGACTTCTATGGGAGGACTTATGCTCTTTTTATAATAGCCGAGGTTCCATAGTTCCAAAGGTTGAAAAAAGACTTGCGTCCATCAAGTTCAACCCTTTTCCTATCCCATGTTTACTACGGTCAATCTTGAAGTGGCCCTAAAATAAGCCGAAGTTCTCCGCATAGAAGTCTAAGTGAAGGACCATTTGAGGAGCCCAAATCTAGTATTAACTATTAAGGTTACTACTCCCAAAATATGGAAATAAAAAGAGTGAGATCTCCAGTGAGATGATAGTACCAACGCTAACTCAGCAATCTAAACTGCATGCGAATGAGGGAAGACATTCTCTCACTCATGATGATGTCATCAGAAGTGAGACGTGCGCGAAAGGCTAACAAATAGGATTTCTGGATCTGTACACAGGAACCTGAAATATATATTAAAGATTAGACTTGCATACTATCCCTACACCGTGATAAAGTCAAGTCCCTGAAGATTTATTGTGAGGACGTCTCTGAGATTATCACTTTGTTGTCAATATTCTCTTATGTACTTTAAAGCTTGACAGCTTTAAACAGAGACATTTTGATTTTTATTTCCTCTCTTCTCTTTTTCTCCCCTCTTCTCTCTGTTTTTTCCTCCTTTTATTATTGATTTTTGAGTACATAAGCAGTTTAAAAGTAATTAGTAATGCTGATGTCACCACACGGTTTTCTGTTTTGTATTGATGTTGGATTGGGGGGGTGGGGGGGAGGGAGAGGAGAGGGGGGATTGGTTTATTACAATATGTATCCTGTAATGTCTTTTGTACGTGCTTTATCTTTTTTTGTCTTTTTTATAACTTGAAAAATAACAAAGAGATGTGGAAAAAAAAAAAATAATGCCAATAAAAGGGAACTTTGCTGTTAATGGTTTAAAGGAATATGCTGATACATTGAACAGTGTTTTGCTCAATGTTTTAGTGGCTATTAGTATATAGCATATGTATTTTTCTTTCCTTTTAAGCATATGGAGCGGATCACTTCGTACAACCTGTTATATCCCAGATAAGTATCTTCCATTCATATGAGTATGTTGTTTTTTATCGGACTCAGTAAACTTTTTTTACTTGTATCGTTAATAAGAACTAAAATCAAAATTACCTAATGACTTATTATGTATCAAACAGCTAATTACTAAGGTTGGCAGAAGTTCAGACAATCCACAAAGCTTTTTTTAATATGTGGTATAAAAAAAATTATGACAGGTGTGGGACCTATATAAAAGTAATTAATATTGTAAATTGTCATTGTTGATAGCAGGCACACCCATTTAATGTTATTCAGGTTTCATTCAAAACATGTTTACAAATGTGCAACTCCAGTAAAACCATGTACACTAAATAAATGTACACTTGTAAATTAGTCTATATGTTAGAAACCTTATTTATTATTGATTTGATAGGTGCATTATAGGATCATAGCTATTGTATTGTAAACAATGCAAATTAAAGTGCGCATATCCATCCCTTGAGAGACACAAAACTGAAAAGGACTTATGATGTATATATTAATATAGTAAATAGCATAGCTGTGCAACACAATCACATCATAAAGGGACCTTCTGACACATTAAAGAACAATTTAAGAGTTACAGGACAGGTAGCATTCCTCATCTTGGATTACGGAGATGCCATTGTGGTTAGCAAAGCAATAGTTTTGTTGATACTTTATGGTACTTTCTGACCTGAGAGATTTCACATCATAATCTGTGCTTAAGAGTTTGCAAATAAAACTGCACAGGGAGTTATGGAAAACCTATGGCACAGGTGTCACAAATGGAACTCTGAGATGGCAGGTCACAATTAAACAGTGTTTAAACAAGATACATTCTCCTCCCCTTTTACACACATGTTGCTGGCAGATTCTGCTGCCAAATAAAAATATATAACATTACATTTAACCTTTTCACCTATTCCACTAGAAGTAAAGCTATTTAAATAAACAAAACCCAGGTATGCAATGATATACCATATAGAAAATATAATACTATCATTATATTGCAGGTGGAAGTGCTACCATTTGCAGTTCAGTACTTTAAAGCAATACAAATTTTTTTTTTTATTAAATATGTCCAATTAATTTCTTTTTTTTTAAATGTATAACCTTCTAAATGCATCAGGAAGCGGTGATCATGTAACACCAGATTTTTGGCCTGCAAAACCCTGGCCTAGGCCATGGGTATCCAAGTTCTTTCAGTGTGAGTCAGGTTCCCCAGTCACAGGTGGGCTTCCTGATCCTGCTCCTCCTGATTTGGCCCCTTGGGACGGCTATAGTGAAAGCTTCTGACCTGACACTGACGGTGTCAGGTTCTGTGGATACCGTGTAATTGGTGGCCCCTGTGGTCCATAGTGCCACTTATATGTGTTGGTATGACCTGCTGGGCCTGCACCATAAAAAGGAAGTGAAGGATAATATTTGAAAAGGGGAATTCTTGAGATTTTCTCCCTTTCCCTCTGGAGGATGTGCCTTTGTGATAATAGTTTGATGGCTTCCTCACCTCCCATCAACCATCTCTTACTCATCCTGGGGCTCCGCTGCCTGTGTTTGAATGTCACCTGTAGGGTGGTTAACATTCCTACATTCCTACCCAATTACGTTAAGGTACCCTTAACGTAACTGCTGATGCCCTCTCTTGTTCACAGTGGGAGGAACTCAAAGCGGCAGACGTGGTGCATTGCCCCCCAGACAGATTTATGGGCCCTTGGGTTGACCAAATAGCATCTTGGGTTCTTGGCTCCATTTGCTCTTCTACCTGGGACCAGTATTGTAAGTCCTGGGGGGAATGGTTCTCTTTGAAGCACTGTAGAGGGGGTTTCCAGGATGAGGATAACCTCCTTCAGGGGGTGCTTTGGTTGCTGTGGTTTTGGGAGGCATCTGGTTGCTCTGCTGGTTCTGCCTCAGCCAAACTAACTGGTGTTCTGGTTTAAACCATCATGCCAGACTGATGTTACTAAGGCATTCATTGTACGGCAGGCCATGCTAGGTTGGTGTAAAAGTAAAAGCTCCTCTGACGCCAGAAAACGGGTGTCAGAGGCACTTTTTTTGGGGGCTGGTGAATAACTTGCATTCCATTTGTGTCTCCCCTTTTGAGGTTTCTCTTTTTCGGGCTGCTTTTTTCTATTGCTTTCTTTGGTGCCTTTCGGATTGGGGAGTTGGTTGTCCTTGAAAACAGGTCCCGATGGGGTTGATGTCAATCACCTGTTGGTCAGTCGTTCCAAAAGTGATGTTTTTGGGAAGGGTGTTTGGGTTGTTCTGCGGAAGGTTACAGGTTCATTAGTTTATCCTGTTTACTGTTTTGAACAATTTTGCTCTGTTTACCCTTCTTCCTCAGGTCTCTTACTGACGCACCAATATGGCAGCCTCCTCTCATGTTTCCAATTTGTGAGGGTTTTTAGATCAGCTTTAGAGGCCCTGGAGATCCCGGGCAAAGATTTTGGGAGTCATTCATTCTGCATCAGAGGATTTCCGGCTGGGTTACTCTGAACAAGGGATTCAGCGCATTGGTGGGAATCTCGCAGGTTTTTGTCTTATGTCCGCCCTTCTGGGCTCACCCCATTTTCCCTGGCTTTGTTTTTATAGGTCCGCCATTGCTGAAGGTCTGGTTGATGGTGCATTCATACATATCTTGGGCGCAAAGGCATGTGGTTATTCGTCTGGGGAAAGTCTAGGGCTTCCGGCTATGCGGGCTGAGGTGCGCTGGTTTGGGACGAGCGGTATGAGGTGGATCCTCCCAATGTTAGTGCAGCTGTCCCGCTTGCTTGGAGCTTCACATATGTTAGTCATTCATTTGGGGGACAATGATTTGGGTTCTGTGCCAGTTTGGGGTTTATGTAATGGTATGAGGCGGGATCTGGCTACTGATTCTATTCCCTGATGTTCACCTTGTTTTTTAGGAAATAGTCCCCACAATGCGCATAATCAGTGCGGTGCCGCATTAAATTAAACAAGCGCCTTTCCAAATTTATGCTAGATGTGGGGTGGGGGGGGGGTCACTATCCATCATAGTTTTTGAGAAGGGGGTTGCCTTTGCAGGAGGTGGTTGATTAGGCCATAGCCTTGTATTTATTCATATTTAAATGACTGGCATGCAAAGGTTATAGACAGATTATACTGTTTTATGCTTTAAGAATATAGAAAGGATTCTTACGGTGGTTAATGTAGTATGAAACTTTTTAATAAAATGCTGTGGCCTAATTTTAACTCCAATTACGTCTTGTGTCTTCATTTCTGGTACTGGGGGGAGTAACAGCGTATCATGGTAAAAAGAGGAAATCCTAACTACTCACATACAAGAGATTCAAAATATGGTAATAGAGCTGGCTTTGTGAAGAGGATGAGCATGTGAGAAGCATCTTCTGTTGTGCGAGCTTTAGATCTTTAATATAATGAATAATAGTGCGCTTTACTCTCTTAGACATTTTTAGAAGTTACTTAACAAAGTAAAAATTCATTTTAGGTGCACTATTCCAATCAGTGGCGGAATAAGTTAAGAGCCTGTGTACAATTTTTGCATCCCGTACTAAGCCAATATGGGTAACTGGGGCGGTCATACTACACAAGCAGTCTTTTATGGACCTCCTCAAGTTACTGACCCATGGTGCATTTCATCTTCTGTATCCCTGATTGCTCCACTCCTACTAGGAGGTGTGCAATTGCTTTTGCAACAGAAGCACAGTATACTAGCATTCACATTGAAAATTCATAGACAAGACATTATTTGTCTGTGCATGAACACACATAGGTGGCACAATTGCTCACATGTATAGGTAGTCTGAACCTCTCTCAGCCTACATGTGCCATCATCTTGAGACTTAATCCTCTAGAACACTGTCCTTCATGTAAGGCCATTGTCCTTTCCTAACATATGCCTCGTGTACTTACCGTGAGATCTCTTTCATCCCGAGTTTCATCTATTTTTAAGCCCTAAGGTAAGTTCTCCATTTTACCTGCCCCTTGTCCATGTTTGGTCCTATGTGCACAAAATACTAGTCTTATCTGTGTAAAGTCATATCCTTTGTATGCATTAGACATGTGTAAAACGAAAATTTTTGTTTCGTTTTCGTTCATTCGGACGAAAATAATATTTATTTTGTCTAAAACGAATTTCGTTCATTACTACATTCGTTGCGGAAGAAATTTGTTCATTATTTTCGTTTCGTTACATTCGTTTGAACTAATCAATTGACCTAATAGTATTCCATAAACCGAAAATCTATAAACCGAACATTCGGTTTATTGAATAGCAATAGGATTACATGTATTCCATAAGCCGAAAATCTATAAACCGAACGTTCGGTTTATAGACTTTCGTCATTTGGAATGCATGTAATAGTACTATTGGATTTCTCTAAACAGAGACAGAGTCTCCATTCATAAATTTTTATGAATGGAGACTCTGTTTCGGTTTATAGAAAGCCCATAGTATTTCATGTATTCCATAAGCCGAAAGTCTACAAACCGAACGCTCGATTTAAAGACTTTCGGCTTATAAATTGCATGTGTGTAGTAGTAAATGGCAAATGCTATGAAGTTGAACGAATGAACGAATGGTTTAATATAATAAACGAAAATAATTCGTCCATTCGTGCTATAGTATTGGCATTACTATAAACCAAAATAGAATCGGTTTATAGAATGCCAATAGACTTACATGCATTCCATAAACCGAAAGTCGTTCATTATGTCGGTTTATGGAATGTACTATGTATGTGTAATGCTATTGTATTCTATAAACCGACTCTATTTCGGCTTATAGAATGCCAATAGTACTACGAATGGACGAATGAACGAATGATTTTCGTTTATTAACCATTCGTTCATTCGGCTTTCGTTAGCTTAGCATTTTCGTTATTCGTTTTTCAAACGAATGGACGAAAATGCTATTTTCGGACAAAAAGGCATTCGTCCGAAAAATAATGCACATGTCTAGTATGCATTCCTATTTATGATTTAAACACCAAGATACTGATTGAGGACTGACCTATAAATATGTTGTAAATTATTGGGCCATATAATCAGAAATGCACATCACCACATTATCTTTTAGAATTTACATGAATTATGAAGAAAAGCTTGTAATAGAAAAATGTTTGTTTATTTAACAATAATACAATAGCAGTCCAAGAACAGTTTAAACCCACTTTATTCAAACAAAAATACAAATGGATAGGTCTAATAAAATATGCATAGTTAATGCGTTAAGTCAGTTGTGCTGTACTATAATGTCAGATGGGCCCCAATTGGCAATGCAAAAAAGAAATATACAGGACCAGCACTCTGTGCAAAGTGAGATGTTTATTCACACGCAGGCGACGTTTTAACCGTCACGGGTTTTTTCATGCGCATTTGGCAATGGGCTACATGTTGAAAGCCTGTGGCCTTTAACTTTGCCAGAGCCTAGCCTGTGGCCATACATACCCAGGAGTTCAATTTTAAGCAGTGTATGGTAGTTACCTGGCAAAATTAGCTTTTCCTACTGCTATGTGCATTATCCTTTCAGTGGATAAACTGTTTTGGCAGCAAAGGCTTTTCTTAGTTTAATAAAATTGTAAATAAAAAAAATAATTCAAGAACTTGCTTTTATCTATATCCTATCATATCAGAAAGTGTTCTTATTTTAATGCTTTTATATAGTAGTGGTTTTAAACAGATATTTATGAGTCAGAGAGTTGGTTTGGCAGACTAATCTACTCAACACATTACCAAAGAAATCTTGCTTATAATACTATTCACATTACTGTTCACATTAAGTAGAATAAGAAAAATATACTACTTTTAGTGAAGGAAATCATAGTTTTTAAGTATTTGATAATACTTCAAAATCTCTTCTCAGTAAAAATAAACTGTACTTACATTTAAATAATAAATAATAAAATGTTTTTGCATAGGAAAAGCCCTTTTGCCATTGATTAGCAATTCTGCAAATATTTTGTAGAAAGTGAAAAGAAATGAAGAGCAAATGTAAAGGGATAACAGAGATAAACTTCCCAGATATAATGTTTGTTATGGGATGCCACCTCTTCCGATGTTTCCTGCCCATTATGAGTTCCACAAGATTCTCCTCCAGTCCCTGGTAAAACACAATCAGGCTATAATCACTGGTAGCCCAACTTTGTTTTCTCCCCCTCCATAAAACACTGGTTACTTCAGGTTCAGCAAAACATGCTCTGATTTAATTGACAAAACACACAGCATTTATACAGTGAAACATCAAGATACAAATAGATTAAGCAATAAACTAATCAGAACACTGTAGGTGCAGTAGCGACCAATCCCAGGCAGTGGGAGTGGTCACAGACTTTAATCCCTTTAACTTGGGCATTTAACTCACCGACAAATCAGGACAGTTCCTACATCTGGAGGCTTGGTCTGAGCGACCAATGTGGAAAGTGCCTACTTGTGAGCAGCCAATCAGTGAGCTGCTTACCGTATTTTCCGGCGTATAAGACGACTGGGCGTATAAGACGACCCCCCAACTAAGTCATCTTATAAGCCGGAAAAATCGCATCTATATTTTAACCTTTTAGGTTAAAATAAAGAGTTTGCCACCCTCCTCCCCCTTTCCCCAATCCCCAATCCCCAGTACTTACCTATTTTCTGCTCTGTCTCCCGCTGTTAAGCCGGTCCGTGGCTGTGAGGGAAGCGTTGTGAGCTCCCCTCCAGCCGCGCGGTCAATAAAGTTTTGTTTAAAAAAAAAGTTTAAACAGACTTTATTGAAGCCGCGCGGCCTGAGGGGAGCTCACAACGCTTCCTTCACAGCCACGGACCGGCTTAACAGCGAGAGAGGAGACAGAGCAGAAATAGGTAAGTAAATCCCAGTACCCGGCGTATAAGATGACCCCCCAGCTTTTGAGAAGATTTTCAGGGGTTAAAAAGTCGTCTTATACGCCGGAAAATATGGTACTTTCTAACCCAGAGTACAAACTCAGCAGCTGGGTTTAACCTTAATTTTGAAACAGCTGCTGAAGCTACATTCCTGGAGAACATTAACAGCAATTAGGTTCTTTAACACTGTTTTGCACAGGGGGGAAGACACAGACACTTTGCATGGATGCAGGGCATAGAAGGTTTGGGGACAAGGTCAATGATCATAGCTCATTCAGGATCGTGTGACTTCTTACCTGGAAAGGATCCATAATCCCTTGGCAAGAGGCTTGTCCCCTGGCCCGGCCAGTGGTTAGAGGCATGGTGGGTACCGTGACAATGTTCATGAAAAATTATTCAGGAGGGAGTGACATGAAAAACACAAAATACATTATTTACTGCAATATAACATGGAACAATAATAGGTGCTTATGAATGTTCAATAGAAAAGACGCTTACAGTAGTGGGGGCAATTTATGCTCAAATACTCTCAGGACAACCCTTTGATGTCTTAAAAAAAATGATGATTTCCCCTCAAAGAGTTACTCAGCAGTGGCAGCGATGAAATTCAACACAAATAAACACAATAAGGGAAATATGTACCTATGGATATCTCCTTGCACCTTCTTATCCGCAGGACTCTGGTCCCCAGCCCAGGAACATGTACAAGGTAGCCCAAATCACAGGATATCAGTAGATAAACACAAAGTCAAAAATCAGTTTAAAATGTCACTTTTATTCTTAGTAAAATAAAACCACAGGAAGCCAGGATATTTCAATAAGCATAAAAGGGAGGAAGGTGGACAGTGTTGTGGAAGAGTTTTGTATTTACTAAAAACATGAATAGCATCTCTTACAGGAAGAACACAGTATTGAAGCAAAACACAGACTACATTCTTCGTTAGAGGAGTCTTGCACAGAGATTTGATCAACGCAAACAGGAAGTCGGAGGCGGTAGCACTGCTGTACATGGTGCCATCACATCACCCTTCCATTTGGAAGCACTTCTACTCTGTTTTAAATGTAAGATATATTACTATTTAAGTTGTGTCAAGGTACTGTTACAGTATAAATATATACTACAAAATAAATTGGTCTCCTCTATTCATAGCAATAGACATAGAAAGCAACAGCATTAATACTCATTAATACTGAGTAAAGGAGGATAGTATATTTAAAAGAATAAAAAAAACTACCACAGCAAAAGAGCATAGACAAGGGGGAGTAAACCTTTGGCACTCCAGGTGTTGTTGAATACATTTCCCTTGATGCTTAACCAGCATTATAGGAGATATAGTCCACAACATCTGGAGTGCTGAAGGTTGTCTATCCCTGGCATAGTCCCAAGTTAGATTGGCAAAAGGGATAGAGTTTAATACAGTGAAGGAGTTTAAGAATGCATGGGAAAGGCATAAAGGTATATTAGATATAATGTAAGGTCAGGGACTATTGAAAGTATTCAGATAAATCAGTTGAATGGTTCGTATCTGCATAACATTCTATGTTTCTATGAAAGTCTTACCCACCAGTTATGTGTCCTGGTGTAATAAAGAAAATGTTCTAAGTCTACCAGCTCATCATATTTGTACCAGCCATGTGGACCTGATTACTTCTGATATTCTTCTACTTGCTTGCGACAGCTGGGAATGCAGAGAATCCAAAGACCAAATGGCATATTAAGCCTACATGGCTTATACCTAAATGAAATGCCTGCACCCTTCTTGGGGAAAACTGTCTATCCCAGTATGGCACCTTGGAGGACATCATCTGAAAAAACTAATTTAAGTATAGTCTCTGAAGGGCTTGTATGCTATTCAACTCTAGAAACCAAGTAAATCAACATTTCCATTCCAAAAAAAATAATAATACAAAAACCTAAATGCACATTTTTGTCAGTTGAAACATGTTCTAAATAACAATTCTTGTGCAATAGAGCGATAATAATAGTGTACCACCAGATAATAACTTCCCAAGAGTGCTTGGTGCACAGGTGAAGCAGTGGGAGCAGGAGAGGAACATTTAGGAAGGCATGCTGACAAACGGCAGATTGCATTGACCTTTAAACATAATGATGAGGTTATTATGGGGGTTGCAATGCTAAGTGTACAATGCTTACAGCTATTAATGTCTCCTCTTGTCAGGTTAGACAGGTTCATTGGTGAAGCTGGTTATACAAATAGCAGGCTTAACAGCAAGACAGAATAGATATGATTTCTAAACAACAATAAAAAGAACAAATACATTTGAAGGGAAACCTTTAACCAACTTCAATTTCTGCCTGGTTCACGGTTCTCATATTACAACTTTTAACTAAAAATGTATTTTTAGAAACTTTAACCTATTCAGCAACATTTTTTCATGTGTCTTATATATAATGAAAACTTCTAAACTTATGGATAGGCTAAATCATTTCTTATTTAGAGAATGTATGATCTTCTACAATGTTCTTGACCAATGCTGTTCAACTTTTATGATTACAGACTGCATACCAATTAGACATTTGAGGATGTAGCAGTCCTTAACGACTAACCTTCTGGGTTAAGGTAATCTAGATTGGGGAAAACAGGAGCACTAAGTTGGCTACATCTGTAGGTTTGATGAATGGGTACAAATAAATGCATAATTCCTCATGGTCTTTCCAAGGTAACATTAAACAATGTAAGGGTTTTATATAGCCCTTATTGTGTGTGAAATGTTCATAGGCTATATATACTTATAATACTTTCCCCAGCTAAGGCTGGTGAAGAGTAGGCAGTTCCCCACATTAGAATACAAGAACATTCACTAAATAATTTATGTAAAACCATGGTTCTATTCCATATAATGAAACCCACCAAGCTCAACTATGTGAATGGCTACCTACAATTAGTTTGCTGTTGCTAAATGATATAAAACACTCAAATAGGTGGTGCCAGTATACCAGTGCTCCTGATAAGGTGGACAATCCAGGATGAAACCAGTTAGATGAATAATACTTTGAGCAATGGAAGATTCTGCTGTTTCTGTGAGCCATACATGTGGTTTTTATAAGGTTTTGAATCTGATATGAGTTCTTTCATGCAGATGGTCATCAACAGGTTAAAGTCTTGAAAACATAAACAATGGACAAAGATACAAATCATAGAACAGATCTGTACCACAAATATGTGAAAACTGTTGTCTTAATAATAATTAGTGGCCCCACAGACACCACACTCTTCAAATTCTTGAGCAACTCAGCTTACTCAAACCATCTGGCTTGTGGTGGAACTCCAAGGAATTTGTTGGATTAGTAGAGGATCTGAAGTCTTACAAAAATGTAGTATGCTCACATATAGTTCAGTAGTTTGCTTGTTATAGTCAATGCCGTCCAAAAACATCCAATATTCTGTACGCATCATATAGTCCCACCCTAAAAAATCATTGCATGTCTAGATATTATCCGTGAAAAAAAGAAACAAACAAAAGAGGACCACAAAAAGTATCGCTACAAATATGGTAACTACATGGTCAACATATGTCTGGACAAAAGGAATAAACAACATAAACAAAAAACATGTATATAAACATTGAGCAAAAAAAATCTGTATTATAAGAGATTAACATGAAATAAAATATTGACGTATAAACTCAAAAAGAAAAAACACGGATAGGAAAAAAAATGAAAATACATAAAAAATGTATGATAATAAAAATAATAATAAATAAAATTACAAATAAAAATAGCATTGAAATGAAATAAAATAAAAATGAAAAATGCCAGACCTCCCTTGTTAGGAACCACACTGAGTTTTCACCATTAGCTAGAGCAGTGTTTCCCAACCCAGTCCTCAAGGCACACCTACCAGTCCAGGATTTAGGGATTACCCAGTTGTGTCTAAGGTGTTTTTTTTCTTCTTTGTAAAAACACCTTAGACACACCCAGGTAATCCCTAAATCCTGGACTGGTAGGTGTGCCTTGAGGACTGGGTTGGGAAACACTGAGCTAGAGAGTAATTTGTCCCTTCTGGTGTCCATGGACCAACTTTTCTGTTTTTGAGGAATCCCCTTGGCCATGTTGACTATACCAATATGCTATCAAGGCTATCAAGTGTCAGATACACTAGTATGTATCTTAAAATTGCATTATCAGGAGATCCAGATATCCTTACTACAACCAACATTTCCTTAAACCTACCTATATAGTCAAAGTTCTTAATTTACATGTGCATATCACAAGCCCCATATATATATTTGTTCTATGTTTATGTTTGCAAATTTTTAAAGAATATTTATGAGACAACCAAAACATGCATATGCATTATTTCTTCTTAATCTGCTTAAGGTACTCAGAGAGCACGCTATCCATATTTGAATGTGAAAGGTGCTGTGTTCCTCAGCCAGGTTCCAAAGGGACCATGGACTCGAAACCTAATTAGAAATAATGAGAAATGGCTATAACAGTTTAAAATTATGCAACTGGGACTATAAAAATAATAAGGAACTTGTAGAGAGCATTCCAACAGATTTTCAGAATTAACTTTGCATTAAATAGCTTAAACTGATTAATTAGTTGGCATTTCAGTGCCTATTTAAAAAGGTCACTGAATAAGTGTGACATTTCAGCAGGATTTCATCTGCTGTCACATAGGTCAGATAAAAGTTATAAAATGTAAGTGCACAACAGGATTTTTTTGGTCAGAAAATACATTTCACTTAAAGACTAGAGATATTTAACGTACCAAAAGCATGTCAAGCTGAGCCTGTGCAATTTATGTATACCTTTATATATACGTTTTGCATCTGAGATCACACTAGCTGAGTTTGTTTTGGATATGAAAGTCATTGTCTGGCCACTGTCATAGGGTTGCCACCTTTTCTTCAGAAAAATACCGGTCTTGGTACTGTCTCCATAGACTTAACATTGGCCTGATGCCAATTTTTTACCAGCCTGCCGGTAAAATACTGGCCAGGTGGCAACCCTAGCCACTGATAGAGTTAAAACTCAGACAGTAATTTAAGTAAATCATGTGGTATATCTCAAACACTTCAGACTCACTGACATATCTGAGAGCCCAGTCAAATAGCTATTCCATCCCTTACTATCATACCTTTACTCTTTAATGTCCCCAGGATTAGACAACAGCATTGTTCATGTGTGACATTTAATGGAATTTGTGATGGGCAACTTAACCACCTGATGTCCATTGGCTTTGATAGGGGGAACATATGATTCCTGTGACTATTATCACAGGAAGTGTGCAGTGCAGGGTCCCAGAATTCACCCACATTTTGAGGCTGAGTCTTCTTCTGGGAGCTGGTGGGTGTGGTTGCAGCCACTGCTCACAAAGCAAGGACTTCTATACATATATATATATATATATATATATATATATATTTGTGTTCGGGGCTATTCTCGTAACATGACGTCAGCATAGTATGGTGTAACCATGGTATGGACAAGTCGGTTGAGGTGTGCCTAAACCGCCGTATGCGGTAGGCCTGTAATAAAGAGGGCCTACCCTAGATATAAAAGAATGAATTAATGAGTTGAGGGTGTGGTGGGTGGGGCCTGCCGAGGTCAGGACTACACGGTGATGCAGCCAACAGGGGGGTGATTTAAATAGGCTCTTCCCGCCCCTCCCACAACTCCAGGCAAGCCTTCACATTTGTGTTCGGGGCTATTCTCGTAACATGACGTCAGCATAGTATGGTGTAACCATGGTATGGACAAGTCGGTTGAGGTGTGCCTAAACCGCCGTATGCGGTAGGCCTGTAATAAAGAGGGCAAAAATAAGCAGTGTCTTTGCCAAGGAAAACATATTACATGGAAAAAACATAGTGCAAAGAAAATACCTCAAGATGACCGTATAACAAATGCCGTCCACCTGCTAACACAGATTGAGGTATATACTAGGCAGATGCTGAGGCCTTCCAGCGGCCCAAAGACTAGACTACATGTACTGGAATATTCTTCTATCCTTGGACAGTGTTCGGTATGTATCGTGAGTATGCGGATGATTCCAGCGACCCAGTGTATGATAACATGAACTGAAATTGTGACACTGGAGGCTATGTACGCTGCCCCTATGCAGAAGGAGTGCCCTGAGTAGTAAGCTGGGCTGTGACCTAATTGAGTGAGTAATGACCTGACGTAGGTCATGAAGGTTGTAGAGGTGAGTGTTGACCTTGCGAAGGTGTTGTATGATACTGAGTAGAAGGTGGCAAAAGAAGCGAACCCCAAAAAAGAAATGTCAAACAAAGGCCTGCTAGAAGTCGTGTTTCCGAAAGGCCTCTTGGAGTAACGTGAAGGCCCTGTCGTATGGTATGACAATTGACAAGATCGTACTGGCAGGCTAGCTAAGCCGGATGGCGAAACATTATACTAGGTTGGTGACAGGTGAGGCCCTACTAGTTGCCAAGTGGCTTGAGAGGCTCTATCTATGTGTTGGCGCGAGGGGATTCTAGGCCACCCGTTGTGGTGGCAGGATCGTTGGCCTCTCGGTGACAGTAAGACAGAAAACAGGGGAAGGGAGTGACAGGTGAGGCCCTCTCTATGCAACATGCGAGGCGACTAACTCACGTGTGGCCCGTTGGGTGTGTGCCTCCGAACGGTGAGGCGGGGTGTTGGCCTCGCGGGACCTCTAACCGAAGGCAAATGCCAAGAAAGGGTAACTACCTATTGGGGAGCCTGTGACCCTAATTGCCAGCACTCTAACCTAGGGGGGGGAAAGAAATGCCTGTAGAGACCCATGACACAAGGAGGGAAAGAGCGGGAGGAGAGAGAAGAAGAATGGGAAGGGGTAATCGTATAACAGAGCGGGTAGGGGAACTGAACTGAAGTAAACTACGCCGGTATGACTCTGCAGACAGGAAATCACCATAGGCCCTGAGTGCCCAGAAGGGATTACGGAAGGTTAACAACTCCCCTTATAGGAGATGCTAGAAACTAAGCAGCGTAAGCGTAGACTCGAAAGTGACAGAGGAGAAACACTCATTAACTTCCTATACCGGTGAACATGCCCCTGCAGTACCCACAATCGAAACCCAAGAAATACGAATTACAAGGCGTAACACAACAAGATAGCAGTGAACGCTGAACCCTCTGCCTTACTGCCAAAGCATATCAGAGTAAACCTATGAACAAAACCCACAAAATAAGACATACCAGCACCCCACCCTAGCCGGTCACGTAGGAGAGAGGTCGCACTTACAAATATGTTGCTGTATTAGAACATATGCCTACATACAGACATACAAACCATGCTGGCCATGACAAATAAAGATTGACAGTAATGAACGTAGCTGATGAGAGTCAACTTAAACCTGAAAAGCAAGCGTAGAGCAATAGGTAAAGCGAACTCTGATACTAGCTGTATGTAGCACGTAAGGCATGAGAAGCGCAACAGGCGCCACCGTAAAATGTAAATGGAATTAGTACATGACAAATGAATAGTAGCGTGCAGCAAGAAGCAGGAAAATAAGCATACAACGATATGCCGTTCAGTTAGAAAGTGCTAAGTATACAGAAGTAAGTGGTAAGTAGGGTGACACTAGTATGCGTTGGAAATACAGGAATAGATAGTGTGACAAACCATCCCTGGCAGCCTGGAGGCTTCGTTTAGTAGTGTCCCGAGCAAGTTGACAGATGAGAACCTGTCGGCAGGGTGGAACCTGCGTGGTCTCTGGCTGCCGTGTCCCTGTGTGTAACTGATGCGTCAATAAAATACGTACCAGGCAGCCAGAAGCCTGAAATGAGCATACAACGTGATGCCGTGCAACATGACAGAAAGTATACCTGGATACAGAAATAGACAGATTTAAACAAACAATCCCCCGCAGCCAGTATGCTTCATTTAAGTAGTGTACTTAGCAAGCTGAAAAAATGAAACCTGTCAGCAGTGAGGAAACCTGCGTGGTCTCTGGCTGCCGTGTCTGCGTGTGTCACTGACACATCAAAAAAAATACGTCACAGAAAAGTAAACGGGAAAATAAACTACATAACAATTCATTGAAAACTGCTCCATCAGCCCATGACAATCGATTACTGGTCAATAAGGATCCCGTCACCTCCCATATGTCACCACCGCACCACCCAGTGCTTGCTGACCAGAAGCACATTTAAAATAGGTGTCATCGAGTGCTTAACACTGAGCCCATAAGTCCTTTACCTTGGATGTAGGAGCCATTTCTGGTGGAGACAATCCTTACCAGTGCCTGCGTGTAGATGATTCGACACAATGACTGAGAACCTGTGATACTGGAAAAGGAGTAAGTGCTTGCCGTGCGTGACGCAAGCTACTGAATAGATTCAAAAGAATAAAAGCGAAACAGCATCATATCTGGCTGAGCGACAATGACTGGGGGCAGTGTTAGCTACACCTGCATCGATACTTACCATAACATACCCACAACGACGGAAGCCACCTCTGCTCCCTGCACCCCCCGAATCATACATGTGCCAGACGTATGTTATACGCTACTTTATATCTTGTGCGGATCTGGGACTATTTTCTATTTGTATGTTATACGCTAACATCACACGGAAATATGAACAGCGTTAACATACCTGCCGGAGAGTAGAAGAATGCAACCAGGAACCTAGCAGTTACCCCGTCAGAGCGCATACACCAGATTGAACGCTTACTGGTGGAACACAATCTGTGATGGGTAAAGTATGAGTACAGAAACCAGGCCCATTTGGATTATGTGGAATCCACGATGTATTGATAACTTGGAAGAAAACATAAGGTAAAACTTATATCAAGCGTAAGGTCAGAAGCAACAAATATGTACTTGTCTACTTGAACCTTTATAACAAAATATAGGGGTAATGCTATATACGAGGAAAGAAAGTTATCCATCAATCGAAGCCATACGTGTAATATGTAGATCCAAGTACCTCTGACTAAGTGAAGAACACTTGTCTGCCTCCTGATAGAACCCCGCGGAGAAAAGAGGGTACCACGTGGCATGCTCTCAGACAAGCATCTACATTCAAACATACATTCGATGCAATGATTCCATAAGTTCATCTTTGCCTACAGGCAGTGATTGAACAGAAACAGCTGACTGCAGCCTTGAATTACGTTACTTAAGGAAGCGTGGGTAAGCAGACCGGACATATACTGAACATAAATGCTTAACCACGGATATACATATATATACACCCACGTCATACTAGTCATGAAACCACATATACATGTTTAAACATCCACCGAGTGTAACTTAGGGCTGGCTCCCTGAAAATCATAACAGTGCTTAGCGCAACTACAACTACCGGCATGCCCTGAGCGGAAGTGCCTTGCGCATGCGCGAGCAGGTCCGGGTTGTCTGAACTACATCCCCCATGTTCCCCTGCGGTGGGAGCGTACCAATGCTGCTGTGTGAAAAACGGGTGAACAGACCAAGGAGACTGCCCGAAGTGGCGTCCGTCCTGGGGACACAAGGCACCTACCAAAACAGTGCCGACAGACAGCTCCCTGACTAAATGAAACCTTGCAAAAAGGTTTGCCACCATGGCAACACAGTACCCGCCCACCTTCCCCCGAACCCCGTGATAGTGTCACCCTGAACAGCGTCTGACACAGATTAGCCATGTCCGGACTGAGTGGCGGAGGAAAAACGCGGCGTACCGCCGCCAGTAACTTACATCAGACTGGGGGTACCCCCCGGGCAAAGCGCTCCGGTATAAGAAGCGCATAGAGCCTATCGGCCCCTGATATCCCTGCGAGAAGGAACGTCTATGCGGCGGGAATAGCCCAAAGGCGGCTATCCCCACCAAGTACCTGACATCTAGCAGCCGATGAAGTGACGGGAACCGGACGTGCGACGCGCTGAACCGGAAGTGAAGTCCTGCCTGCCGAGGTCAGGACTACACGGTGATGCAGCCAACAGGGGGGTGATTTAAATAGGCTCTTCCCGCCCCTCCCACAACTCCAGGCAAGCCTTCACATATGTCGCATGGTTCTCATGGACCATTCTCTTTTTGACGTATACCTATTTCCTTTTGGCACAAGTGATTAATGTTGTTTTATGGACCTTCAAAGACCTTGCCATGGACAATGGTATCCTTTTATCCTATCCTTGGCCACCCTGGCCACTTCTGGTCTAAACATATTAGTGGAATTGTATGTACCTTTTAAAATATGTCCATTGTTATTTACTTTGATTATTTTAGTAGATGCCTGTAAACAGTGGCGTACCTACCACTGGTGCAGGGGTCGCAGCTGTGACCAGGTCCATCACTCCGGGGGCCCGGCCGCCCTGTGACCCCTTCACAAAAAAAAAAAAAAAATGTAAAAAAAAAAGTGTGGGCAAAAGGGGCAGCTGCCCAGGGCCCATTCATTCTTGGGGCCCAAAGCAGCTGCCCTGTGGTTCCCCGCTGCCCATGTGACTGTCTCATATGGAGACAGTCACTATCGGGCAGGAGCAGTGTGATCCGCATCCATCGGACACATTAGGGGCAAAGGGGCACATAAGGGGCAACTGGGCACATAAGTGGCAAATGGGCACATAATGGCAAATGGGCACATAACACTGGCAAATGGGCAAGTAACGCTGGCAAATGGGCACATAATACTGGCAAATGGGCACATAACACTGGCGAATGGGCAAATAACTGGCAAATGGGTCAAATATGACTGGCAAATGGGCAAAATAACACTGGTAAATGGGCAAAATAACTGGCAAATTATGGGAAAAATAACACTGGCAAATGGGCAAAATATGACTGGCAAATGGGCAAAATAACTGACAAATTATGGGCAAAATAATACTAGCAAATGGGCAAAATAACTGGCAGGTTAATGCGAAAATTGGCAATCTGGCTGTGGCATATTAATGGGCAGACTAATCGTGGCATAATGGGCAAATTGGCTGTGGCCAAAGTGATACTGTGGCATGTTCTGTGGGGCAAAATAACCTGTACTATGGGGGAAAGTGACACTGTGTCATGTTCTGAGGGGCAAAATAACATGTACTATGGGGGAAAGTGACACTGTGGCATGTTCTGGCGGGAAAATGTATACTGTGGCATGCCAAATCGTGTGGGTACAATATGAGTACAAGCCAAGTGCTGTGGGTACTGTATAGTGCTGTGTTAAGACCTTTAGGTGCAATGTGGGTGCAGAGGAACATAATAAAAATAAGATATTAACAATATTTTCAATAACATTTTCATTACATATGAAAATAGTTGAATAGAATATTAAAAAGTTCATATAAGTATACATGCAGCTAGTTATATACATATATTTGGGGTCCACCTCAAGCTTTTGAAAAGGCTGGAAATATTTTAATGTTTTTTTTGTGTCCAGAAAAGTAATATTACTTTACTGAGAGGGTGGTGGATGAGAGGTTAATGTATTAAGGAGTTTAAGCATGCATGGACTAAGTATAAGGCTATACTTGATATAAGATAAGGCCAGGGGCTAATGAAAATATTACTTTACCGAGAGGGTAGTGGATGCATGGGATAGCCTTTCAGCAGAAGTGGTATAGGTTAATACAGTGAAGGAGTGTAAGCATAAGGCTATTCTAGATATAAGATGAGGCCAGGGATTAATGGAAGTATTACTTTCTGAGAGGGTAGTGGATGCATGGAATAGCCTTCCAGCAGAAATGGTAGAGGTTAATACAGTGAAGGTCAGACACTTTGTATTACTTTACTGAGAAGGTAGTGGATGCATGGAATAGTCTTCCAGTAGAAGTAGTAGAGGTTAATATAATGAAGGAGTTTAAGCATGCATGGGATAGGTAAACGGCTATTCTACATATAAGACAAGGCCAGGCACTAATAAAAATATTACGTTACTGAGAGGGTAGTGGATGTATGGAATGGTCTTCCAACAGAAGTGGTAAAGGTTAATATAGTGAAGGAGTTTAAGCATGCATGGGATAGGCATAAAGCTATCCTAGATGTAAGATAAGGTCAGGGACTAATAAAAAGTGTTACTTTACTGAGGGGGTAGTGGATACATGGAATAGTTTGCCAGCAGAAGTGGTAGAGGTTAATACAGTGAAGGAGTTTAAGCATGCTTAACCCTTTAAGGACCAGGGATTTTCCTGGGCCAAGGACCAGAGCGTTTTTCAATTTTTAATACGCGGTTTTTGAAACATAAATTTCCTCTCTCTCATTTAACGTACCCATACAAGTTATATGTTGTTTTTTAGAGGACAGTTAGAGCTTTCTTTTGATACCCTATACATAAAAATGATTTACATTTTACATTTTAGTATTAAAAAATACATATAAAAGAGGAAATTTTTGAGGAAAAAAAAGTTTTTCCCCATTATTTTCCCAATAATAAGCTACATAACTAGTGCAACACTAACCCACTTATCCCCCCTAATTAACTAACTAATACAAAAGAAAAATATTGGTTCCCAAACCCCCCATAACAAAAAAGACAGAAAAAAACTCTGAAGAGTGCGATGTCAGATCAGTAAAAATCATGCAACAGGCATTAAATTTTATTAAATAAATATATTAAAATTACCTTTATTTATTCAAAAAAACATTATAAATTGTAAAAATAAAAAAATCTGTTAAAAAAAAACTAAATGAGGGCCATAAAGTGGAAGGAAACTGATCACAGTTAAAAACTGTGATCAGCAATGAAAGGGTTAATTTTTTTTAATTTTTTTTTTATTTTTTACCTATGTGTATGTAATTAATTTATTTTTACTTACAGGTCACTCTCTGTGCTTCACTATAAGAATGTGAAGCACAGGGAGTGAATTAGAGGCAAAGTCAGTGTGTGAACACACTGACTTTGCCATCTAATTTGCATGTTATCGCGGTGATGACTAAATCACCGCGATCACATGCCTGGAAACTGACCGATCGGGTCCAGGAGCTTTGCCTCGGGTGCGAGGCTTAGTCCTGGACCCGTTGCAGACTAGCTGGCGGTGCCCACGGAGCGCACCGCCGACTAGACTGCATGACGAGTTAACTCGTCATAAGGTCGCTAACGCTGCGGCTCTTATGACGAGTTAACTCGTCATAAGGTCGGGAAGGGGTTAAGGTGGTTTCTAGTTACGCCTCTGCCTGTAAACACTGTTTAAAGCACAGCTGCCTCATCATCTTAACAGGATCTGACATTTGAATAGCATACTAAGGAGGAGGAGGAGGAGGATTAAAAACCAAGAAAAAGAACACCTGAGCAAATATCTGTGTGAGATTCAAGCAGAGAATTCTTTATAACATAGCTAATCTGTTATCAAAGCCTGAAAGTGGCAAACAGAACAGAATGGGTAGGCACAGAAGAAGAAAAAGGCAAAGAGTTGCAGTCTTAGTTGACCCTGACCTGACAGTATTATAAACCTCTTACTATGATGTGAATCTATCTCTTTCTTCACTCCACATATTTTAGGTGTATTGAGAAGATATTTAGAACATTAATTGCCTTCTTCTTTTCATGTGCCCTTTTTGATGGATATGGAGGGAGCAATTCACTAAAAGTGAGCTGCAGGTGTGTTGAGGTACCATGAAGCATTTCAAACTTACCTATACATTAAAAAGAGCCAACCATGGTGTTGTTCTCCTATACCAAGAACAGAGTTGGCACAGAAAGTATGCCCTGTGAAATAAAAGATTACCTTTATCCAGGTTCCAGTGGCCATCAGTGATGCGTTGGATCATCATCTTCTGTCCAAGGGAAAGGAGCCATCAAAAAAATATTTATATATAGTAAAAAAGAAAAATCCACCTACTACTAAAAAAAAAAAAACACTGACAAGAAATGGTTTGCGTTCAGCGGGAGGGGTAGGCTTTAAAAAGCAAGTAGGAGGCTGACTCTGTCAGCCAATCAGAAGCCTCGCCATCCCCAGCCCTACTATTGGGCAGTTTTTAAGCCAGTCCAATAATGGCTGGTTTGAAAATACCACAAAAAGCAAGTGCCCTCAGATAATGGGACACATGTAATGCATGTATTATATATATATATTTTTAAAAATGATTATTACGTTGTCTTGAGCCAGCCATAGATGGTGGGGGGCAAGGAGAAAAAAATGTATTTTGTAGCCTGGGGCCCCTGGGCAAGCTCCCAGGCATTATATAAAGGGGGAGGTTGGGTTAATATTATATAATTTGCTAACAGGCCAGGGACAGACGTTAGGAGGTATTGCAAAGCGTTATTAAGTTTGGTAGTTAAAATGTTAATTTCCCCTCAACTCACTTGTAACTAACTTTTAGTAAATAGATCCCAAAGAGCACAGTACATGATATCATATTGGGATACCTATGTCTGTAATAGAATACACTGGGAAAACAGAGCTTTTGGCCCTGTGGGTAATTGAGAGATGGCAAGGTGAGCATTGAGGGCTGGAAAGGTGAGACTTTCCACCTACAGCGTACACAAATATATTTTCAGATTTAAAGAAAAGAAAAAGATATATCTCATTGTTTTTTTTCTTTTCTTACCATGTGTTAAAAACTGTAAGCTCTGCTTATTAGATACCACTGAATTTACAGGCCCCCTGTAAAATTATTTTTAATGTAAAATTACAAGAAAACTACAAATAATTTTAACTAAAAAAAGTGAATTTCACATCTATTTGACACATATTTAAAAATAAGTTAGTGGCTATGTCCCTTTAAGCTGGTTGCTTGCTCAGTCTGTTCTTTGTCTGCCCTCTTGACTTGAGTATGTCTCAATTCATATTTTTGTTTCTCTGCTGCCTGTATATAGTACTCATTTGTAAACATGTTCTTGGTTTTCTTTTCAGACAGATCCAAACCCTTCTAAATCCTTGATCCACCTCAGCCTTCCCACTATTTTCCTGTGTCTCAGCATTGATACCGTTACAATGGAAAAATCACTTAAATCCCCTGGAAATGCTTCTTATTTTGTGCTGCTGCTGTTAGCGCTTTTTCAACATAGTAAATGAGCCACATGTGCCACTAACAAGCTGTTGGAGCCCCCAATAGGTTTTCAAATCTCACATGAGCACAGTTTGCTATATGATTAGCACAGCTGGATCTGTCAGAAAGACTGAGTCAACCATGATCCACCTGTGCTTGTGTAACAATGTCCTTAAATAACAATCCTGCACTGTTAGTGATCCTTAGGGTTAAGAGTGAAAATGCCTCTAGCTGTTCTGTACAGTACGTTTGCGGTGATGTTTTTTTTATTGTTTGTGGTGATAGATTTTATTTGGCTGTATTTTTAAGATAAAAATCTCATGCAGAGTTGCTAACATCAGCTGTGTTTCCAGGAACATGTTTTTTTCCACATGCTACAGAAAGATGCATCCCTTCATTATGTAATTATGTAGGATATAGGATATAGGATATATATATACATACATGCACAGTTAGAATCCAACTAATAAATCAAGGTTGAGATCTCATATGACCAACCAATCAGGATTCTGTTTGTGCGTATGTTCGTCCTATATACTTTCTTTTCCCAAAGACACTTTGTGAGTTGAAATGTTGCCATAAACACTCGTATTCACAAATTTGCTTAGCTTTGCGTCCTTGGAGTTTAATATGATATTAAAGGAACTGTATCACCTAAACATTAATTTTACTGTAAATGTAACATAGAAACATAGAAACATAGAATGTGTCGGCAGATAAGAACCATTCGGTCCATCTAGTCTGCCCAATTTTTTTTGAGTACTTTTATTAGTCCCCCGTTCCCGGTCTTATAGCTAGGATAGCCTTGTGTCTATCCGACGCATGCTTAAATCCTTGACTGTGTTTACCTCTACCACTTCTGCTGGAAGGCTATTCCATACATCCACTACCCTCTCAGTAAAGTAATACTTCCTGATATTACTTTTAAATCGTTGCCCCTCTAATTTAAGACTATGTCCTCTAGTTGTGGTAGTTTTTCTTCTTTTAAATATACTCTCTTCCTTTACTGTGTTGATTCCCTTTATGTATTTAAATGTTTTTATCATATCCCCCTTGTTACGTCTTTCCTCCAAGCTATACATGTTAAGATGCTTTAACCTTTCCTGGTAAGTTTTATCCTTCAACCCATGAACCAGTTTAATAGCCCTTCTCTGAACTCTCTCCAAAGTATCAATATCCTTCTGGAGATACGGTCTCCAGTACTGCGTACAATACTCCAAGTGAGGTCTCACCAGTGCTCTGTACAATGGCATGAGCACTTCCCTCCTCCTACTGCTAATACCTCTCCCTATGCAACCAAGCATTCTGCTAGCATTTCCTGCTGCTTTATTGCATTGCCTACCTACCTTCAAGTCCTCTGAAATTATTACTCCTAAATCCCTTTCCTCAGATGTTGAGGTTAGGACTGTACCAAATAGTCTGTGTTCTGCTTTTGGGTTTTTTGGGTGACATACTTTGCCAACAAGACCTTCTGCAATATCGCTAATAAAAATATTAAAGAGAAGGGTCCGAGCACAGATCCCTGAGGTACCCCACTAGTAACAAGACCTTGCATCGAATATACCCCATTGAGTACAGCCCTCTGTTGCCTGTCACTCAGCCATTGTCTAATCCATTCAACAATATTGAAATCCAAACTCAAAAATTTCAGTTTATTGATAAGCCTTCTATGTGCGACAGTGTCAAAAGCCTTACTGAAATCTAGGTAAGCAACGTCTACTGCACCACCCTGATCTATTATTTTAGTCACCCAATCAAAAAAATCAATAAGATTAGTTTGGCATTAGTTTGGCAACAAATGTATTGTTCTTATGCTAACTAGCTTACTAATTTTCATAAATAGTTCTCAAATGGTCATAAAGTCACCTAAAATGCCCCACCCATAGCCAAGTCTTCAGCCACTCCACCCAAAAAGTGTCTATCTTTGGCCATTTACCATGCTAAGAGGTATGTGACTGTGTTCCGAATAGCACTGCTACATTAAATATAAAGGTTGCTCAACAAGGTTTTATTGTCATAGTTGCTTAGACATAAAAAAACAAACAAACACATGAGCAACATATACTTGCTCTCATCTATAAACTAAAGAAAATGGATATGACTAAGTGGGATATTTAGTCATTTATTATTGCATTATTATGGGATTTTACGAGTAGAATTTAACACTTTACTTAAATGTCATTTTATGACATCCAAACAGTTGCAACATAAATATTAAAAAATAAATACATTGCCTGCATTTTTATGTTTTTTCAAAAAAATAAAACGCCATTGTCAAGTCAGATTTGATCAAATGAAGCTCTGTCTTATCCCAGTACACACCTCTCTCCTGACACAACTTCTAGAAATTTAAGTACTGAATATTTAATTCTACAAATTATAAAGCAGTGCATTCATCCATCAATTCCATCCATTAATCCAACTGTGAAACATAGATTGTGTCATGAGCTTTAATGCACATTTATTCCATCTAGTCCGCCCATATCTCTACCTGCTGTAAAATCCTTGTACCCTGTTTTGCCCTTGAATATGTTTTATGTTCAGGATGGCCTTATGATTATTCCATGCTTATCTATCTATCTATCTATCTATCTATCTATCTATCTATCTATCAATCATCTATCTATCTATCTATCTATCTATCTATCTATCTATCTATCTCTCTATTTATCTATTTATATGTTTATCTATCTATCTGTCTATCTATATATCTATCTACCTGTTCCCTAGGCTCCGCACATTGTGCCTTGCCCTCTAATAATAATTGTTAGCTTAGTACCTTTTATGCGCTAATTATTATTTTTGTGTCCCAGAAGATAGAGAACAGGTTGCCATTGTCACAGTAACCACAGTGACCCCTTGCACTATGCATGCCAAATATTTAGGTATGAGATTATATCTGGGTGTTCAACACCAGTATAGTGTACACAGGGTAAGGGAGCACTGCTCTGCATGCATTCACATGATGGAATGGGATTAGATGGGTGAGATGCCTTTACAGTTGGATTGCTTGTTGGAAGTGTTCATGAATCTGTGTACCGATGAGGGATTGTCATTGTGGAATACATAGGAGGTATGGAATAGTTTATACTCCTGCAGAAGCAGTACATATAATTCTCTATTGATGGGAAATAGTGTCCATGTAATGTTTATCAAAATGTTGATAGTTGATAAATGTAATATAATGCATTTTTAAGGTTGAAGTGACATATAACTAAAACTATTTGATTTTTGACATATGTGGCAGGATAGGCAATGTATGGTCCAGGTGCTGTGACGGACAGATAGACATTGATGTATTTTTTTTTACTAAAGAAATAAGTGAAAAGCAGTACTTGTTTCTCTAGTAATGTAACTTGCTTCTCTTGTAATTTGATGGTAACAGACTATACGTTATTACAATTCTGCCAGAGGCAGTACATCTCCCCATTCCAATCCTTCATCTGCAAGTTACAGATTAATGAGACAGGACTCATTGCTTCTCATCCTCATAAAGATCTGATGCTTTGAACTACTGCAGGGATGGTGTGGTCACTCCACAGGGGAGGGCTGGCAACATGTGAGTGTTAGGGGGGAGAAAGAGCAAAAACAATTTAGCAGTCCATGGTTCAACTTCATCAGCCCACCCATTACCATCAAAGATAGAGACTGACAGACAGACAGAACAGATATGTTGACAGATAAGGTACAGAGATTGATAGACAAGATAATTGGATTGAAGTATAGAAAGTGCTAGGCCCCCTGTAAGAAAGAGGCCAGCTTATAAAATAAACTAGGGAAGGTGTGTCTTGGCACTTATATGACCACAGAAGATTCCAGATGCTGTGGATGGCTGTATAGACAACCTGATCTGACTGTTTATATTTGGTCCTGGGGGGGGGGGGGGGGGGGGGAGGGGGGGGGTGCATTGTGATTCTGTTATAATTTTGCACTGCCTTAATGTATTTAGGCTTGTTAATTGCTTTGCCTTTGTGTATATGTAGCTAATTCCTCAGCCAATACTTTTTCAGTGTTCTTTTGTAAATAAACAAGCACCGCACCTCCAAAACATTACTTAATGACTTGTTTATTCTTTTCTTTTGTAACCAAAACATACTTACATGCTAATTAATTAGAATGTATATAGTGGTAGTGAGCATTTTCCTGCACCGTGATCCCATTTAGAGTTTTCTTCATGCATATATTCTGGGATCTATATATGGGATGTATACCAGACTTCAGGACTCCTGTACCTGAGTACATGGCGCCGAGCTCCACTTTTCGGTCTGTTCCTACGGGAATTATCAGGCTACATCGGGTTACATAGGAAGCCACATTTCATGCTATGCAATATGCCCCAAAGTGACACCAAAATGTAGCCGATTACACACTGAATGCTTTTTAAACCAAAAGCACAACAAGATATGCTAAACTGAAAATAGCCTCTATCATCCCCATAGATTTATATTAGTAACATAGTAACATAGTAATTTAGGTTGAAAAAAGACACAAGCCCATCAAGTTCAACCCATCTACCTATCATTCCAGCTTTTTGATCCAAAAGAAGGCAAAAACTCCTAAGGAAGTTATTTCGAATTTTTCCTCCTAGGGGGAAAAATTCCTTCTTGACTCCAAAAGGGCAATCAGATTTTTCCTTGGATCAGTAAGCTCTTTTATTAATTCTTATTCTATTATTAATACCCCTGTATGTAATATTAATTCGGCTATTGTGGACAAACTCATCCCAAAATGCAATACATTTTTTAAATAAAATACATTAATAAAAACAGGAAGCAAGAGTTAAAAACTATTTAGTTTTCCTTTAAAATTCCATTTTGTGATCCTCAAAAAATCCCAACAATAATTATAAAGCAAATTAATAGATCTTTATTATGGCATGTAAATATGTCTGCTGATACATTCAGAAGTCATTCACCTGTTATTAAAATAAACATATTACCATAACGAGGTATTTCTATTTGATAGATATTATTTGTGGAAAGCATATAAAAGTTAATTATGTTCCAAAATTCAAAGAATTGAAATTGATAAATAGCCCCTGCAGAGTGTTGTGTCATTTTGTATTTAATATTCTGCAGATATTTTGAATCTCTTTTTTGTATTTCTAGCGTTTCTGAAAATAATGAATATTTAAGAGGATTACTTGCAAGCATATCAGTCTCAAGAAAACAAGAAGCAGATGTGAAGCTGAAAGGTAAGAATTTGATTTGATTTATTTCATCATAATCAATAATTTACCATCATTATCCATAAGGTATACATGTTTCATGTCTAACCAAATGGATGCTTTCATTTGCTACAATAATATAGAAGAGTAAAATATGGGTATCTTTGTGGTTTATCAAACTCTAAAACCCCAAATGTTACCCTTTATTAAATATTTAAACCTAATCTCCTCATATATTCACTTTCATTTTTACTCATGAACTTAGTAGATAACATAAAATCCAATTATAGGACAATTAAACGGGGCCATGGCTGAGAAACGCACATGGCGGATGCATACTAGAAATCTCCAAGCTGCATGGTCCAACATTCAGGATTTTTGCTCTAAAAACCGGACAAATATATATACGAAGAGCTGCATCGTAACCCCAGAACTATGGGGAGTAAATGCAAATCAACTAAAAAAATTACTGAAGGGGAGAACCATTGAAACCTACTTGATGTCCCAAATGAAGGGATCAAGACCCAAGATGGCACTCCCGCCAGAATCCTTCTCGCGTGCTCCCTCTTCCACTCCATCGGAAGCCTCTGACGCAAAGAAATCTGAAATCATGAAAGAGAGATCGGATTCACAAGGCACTCCTGCATCCAAACAGGAAATTAAATCTCTCTTTGCCAACCTGAAAACTCTGATATGGCGTGAAATAGCGGAGGTTAAAGAAGACATTAAAGGCCTAAGCACAGAAGTTTGCTCTCTGGAAGAGAAGAGGGGCCAGTGGGCAGAGTGACAGTCAAAAATTGATGACCATAAACAAAAATACTCAATAGACATCGACAAAATACAAACTAAACTTGATGATCTGAAATGTCATTATTTCACGGAAAAAGAGGAGGTAATGAAACAGGCACGCTTCAAACAGCCAGTTAAATTGGAAGGAATGGATCTCCAGGTATTTCAAGATATTTCTCAAAATATTATGCTATGGAGACACAGTTTGAAAAATATTACAGTGCCCTTACATGCTCAGCAAATCCGATGGACATTTCATATGATTGATTTTCATAGAGGGCAAATGGTTTCCATTTGGAAATCATGAAGAAGGTATGGAATTCCTTGAGTCATCTAACCTACAAATCTCCCGTTGGAGACCCAGCATCAATCCTGGGAAACCTAACGGTTCTCTTACACCTCCTACTCCATTGATTGGAACAGAGATCACAGAGAACAACATGGACACCCGTTGAGAAAAAGAGAACACCTCGTAAGTATGGCTCACCATGGCTTACAGGTAAGCCGGAACCCTCAAGAATGAAGACGACATTGCAACAGGATTCATCGTCTCAGATCTAATGCTCGACATAACTGTTTGTAAACAAGGGTCAAATTGGAACAACAAAGTTCTCCCCAGTGTTTAAAAAAAAAACGCGCTTGCAGGCAGAGACTGAGAAGGGATCGGAAGATCCCCTCTCACCTCCGCTCTGCCTGCAAAGCTGCACGGGGAGCCGAACAGGCAGCACAGAGAAACCTCCGTGCTGCCTGTTCGGCTCCCTGTGCAGTCTGACACGGAAGTGCCGACAGTCACGTGATCGGCGCTCTGACGTCAGACGCGCGCCGATCACGTGACCTGTCGGCACAACCGCCGGGAGGCCGAACAGGCAGCATGGAGGGACCATGCTGCCTGCCACCAGGGAAGTCCTCCTGCCACTAGCCACCAGGGAAGTCCTGCCACTAGCCACCAGGGAAAAAGGTAAGTGGGGGGGCAAAAAACACTGGCATATTATTGGGCAAATTGGCTGGGGAATATTAAATGGCAGAATAACACTGGCATATTATTGGACAAATTGGCTGGGGCATATTACATGGCAAATAAGACTGGCATATTATTGGGCAAATTGGCTGGGGAATATTAAATGGCAGAATAACACTGGCATATTATTGGACAAATTGGCTGGGGAATATTACATGGCAAATAAGACTGGCATATTATTGGGTAAATTGGCTGGGGCATATTACATGGCAAATAACACTGGCATATTATTGGGAAAATTGGCTGGGGCATATTACATGGCAAATAAGACTGGCATATTATTGGGCAAATTGGCTGGGGCATATTACATGGCAAATAAGACTGGCATATTATTGGGCAAATTGGCTGTGGCGTATTACATGGCAAATAACACTGGCATATTATTGGGCAAATTGGCTGGGGAATATTACATGGCAAATAAGACTGCCATATGATTGGGCAAATTGGCTGGGGAATATTAAATGGCAGAATAACACTGGCATATTATTGGACAAATCGTCTGGGGAATATTAAATGGCAGAATAAGACTGGCATATTATTGGGCAAAATGGCTGGGGAATATTAAATGGCAATTAACACTGGCATATTGGGCAAATTAGCAGGGCATATTAAATTGCAGATAACCTTGGAATATTATTGGGCAAATTTACTGAGTCATATTAAATTGCAGAATAACACTGGCATATTATGGGACAAATTGGCTGGGGAATATTAATGGCAAATAATATTGGAAATGTGTATGTAATGGGGTGATGGAGGCATGTAAATGTGGTGATGGGGCATGTCCTGGTGTGCAACGTGGGTTATGGGTCATGTCGTAGGTGTGCAACGTGGGTAGGGGGGGGGTGCCCAAATTTTGGGATATTGGGTGTCTAAATCCTGGCATATTGAGGGGCATAATCCTGGCATATTGAGGGGGAAATCCTGGCATAATGAGGGGGCATCATCTTGGCATATTGAGGAGAAAATCATGGCATATTGAGGGGCATAATCCTGGCATATTGAGGGGCATAATCCTGGCATATTGAGGGGCATAATCCTGGCATACTGAGGGGCATAATCCTGGCATTTTACAAGGGAAAATTCTAGCATATTAAATGGAAAATCCTGGCATATTGTGGGGAAAATCCTGGCAATATTCGTTATAAAACAAGGAAAAGATGGCCGTGGATGGGGAGGCGATTCGATGATGCAATGGGCCACTTGACTGGATTTGCCCCCCAGGCCTAAGGCTGCCAGCCCTCCCCTGCTGACACAGCTATATTGAATGCTATTTCCTATAATGTTCAAAGGGCTACATTCTATAACTAAGAGACAGAATGTCCTCTTGGAGTGCCAGAGACTTAAAGGTCAAATCTGTGTACTGCAAGAAACACATTTTAAACATTCTAAAGAGATGTCTATGAAAAATAGACATTATAAACTGCAATTGTTTTGCTTCAAATCAATTAAAAAATAAAATAAAAAATGGAGTCGGTATGATAATGTGGCATTCCAGCTGGACAAAATTAAAAAAAGACAAATGTGGTCATTACCTTTTTATTCTGGGTCATATTGACAATGTTTTGTATACTTTTGCAAGCATCTATAATGCTAATCGTAATCAACATATTGCTAAAGAAGATTTTGCTCAAGGATGTCTCATAATTGGTGATATTAATATCCCCCTTATATCTAGACTAGATTGCTCTACTGCTTCTACATCCTATTCTAAAAGAGCGGTGTACTCTGTGAACAATACCCCATTGGCTCATCAGTTGGTAGATGTGTGGCGGGTTTTATACCCAAATGAATCAAACTATACTTTTTTCTCCCACACTCATGGATTGTACACCCGAATTGACACACTTTTCATGAAACACTGATAGACCCATAAATTGCTTAGAGCTGATATAGGCCAAATTTATATTTCCGACCATGCGCCTTTCAGTTTAGGATTTACACATGCTGCTGAACCTTTTACACCAGGCCCATGGCGGCTTAATAAATTTCTTTTATCTTTTGATAATATTAAGATTAATGACACTATTGTACATTTTGTAAATGAAAATTCAACCCATGATTTGTCCCCATGTGTTCTGTGGGAAGTGCACAAATGTATTTCGAGAGGGGCATTTATCCAAGCATACTCCCAATATATAAATTGACAGAAGAAACAGATAGAGGAACTCATTCAACAAATAGCCTGCTTAGAACGCAGTCATAAGACTACGCCAAAGAGAGATATGCTGCATTCTTCATGAATGTTCTGAGAAACAAATTAAACAGTCTTCTCACCCAAAAAGTTAACAAATCACTCTTATGGTATAAATAGAAATATTTTGAAGGAGGTAATGTTTGGCGCATATGATGAGATTGAAAAGACAAGATTTATTTATTCCTTCGATTAAGACAGATTCTAAAAAAACATGGGATATTGCTGTAGTGTTCATCAACTTTACCAAATTATGTAATTTAAAGGATCAAGGCGATGTCCCATTCCCTGGGATAACTGATATTGAGTTATATCTTCAAGAAACTTATTTACCAAAATTACCAATTGACATTATTGATAGCCATGAAGAACCCATGTCTGAGTTTGAGATCCTCTCTGCCATCGGGGCACTAAAACCAGGGAAAAGGCCAGGGCCTGATGGCTTCACACAATTACACTTTAAATTGTTTAAAAAACATCTGACCCCTTTATTGGCTTCCCATTTTAATCATTTATCTAAGGACATAGATAACCACCCTCATATTGCTGAAGCACATATTACCTCGATCTCGAAGCTGGGCAAAAAACATTTATATTGTGCCAATTACAGGCCGATTTTGTTGCTTAATTTAGATATCAAGCTAAATGCTTCTGTTCTTGCTAACAGATTGAGACCATTACTAGCAAATATTATCCATACAGATCAAGTTGGCTTCACACCAAATAGGGAAGCCAAGGATAACTCTCATAAAATAATTAATCTCATGCATTTTGCTAGGCAGAACAAGATAGAAATGATGTTGCTCTCAACCGACGCGGAGAAGGCCTTTGATAGTATTAATTGGCATTTTCTTCAGACCACTCTGTGTTGGTTGGGTTGCAAGCCCGGTTTTGTGGACATGATTATGGCTTTATACATTAATCCCTCAGCACGCATAAAGGTAAACAATATTCTATATGATCCTTTTACTATTTCCAATGGAACACGCCAGGGCTTCCCCCTGTCACCCATTCTTTTCATAATAGCCCTAGAATCATTAGCATCCCACAATAGGAACAATCCTGATATCTCAGTAGTCCATATTTGCAAAGTGGATTATAAATTATCCATGTTTGCATAGTTCTTCTTACTATTACCAAACCTACATCATCCTTGGATCAACTACTGGATGAATTTGACAGATTCGGCAAACCTTAGTTTTTTAAAATAAATTTCTCCAAATCCGAGGCCATGAATATTTTTTATGTACTCTCAGACACTATCAAACCTAATTGCCCATTTAAATGGACTTTCAAATTTAAATATCTGGGCATTTTTATTAAACCTAATTACCAGGACCTAATCCCTCTTAACTTCTCTTTACTTTTGGCAGGTATCAGAAGAGATATGACTAGATGGAAATCATTATATTTATTCTGGCTAGGTAAAATACATACTATTAGACATGTGCAAAACTAAAATTTTCGTTTCGTTTTCGTCCATTTGGACGAAAATTTTATTTATTTCGTCTAAAACGAATTTCGTTCATTACTGCATTCGTTTCAGACGAAATTCGTTCATTATTTTCGTTTCGGTAATTTTAATTCGTTCGTTTTATAGAAATACAATGTAATACTATTGGCTTTCTATAAACCGAACGAGAGCCCCATTCATAAGAAATTCTTATGAATGGGGCTCTCGTTCGGTTCATAGAAAGGCAATAGTACTACATGTTTTCTATAAGCCGAAAGTCTTTAAACCGAACGACTTTCGGTTTATAGACTTTCGGCTTATGGAATACATGTAATCCTATGGCTATTCTATAAACCGAACGTTCGGTTTATAGAATAGCCATAGGATTACATGTATTCCATAAGCCGAAAGTCTATAAACCGAACGTTCGGTTTATAGGCTGTCGGCTTTTAACTATACGGAGACAGAGTCTCCATTCATAAAATTATGAATGGAGACTTTGTCTCCGTATAGTTAAAAGCCGACAGCCTATAAACCGAACGTTCGGTTTATAGGCTGTCGGCTTTTAACTATACGGAGACAAAAGTCTCCATTCATATGAATGGAGACTCTGTCTCCGTATAGTTAAATGCCCACAGCCTATAAACCGAACGTTCGGTTTATAGGCTGTCGGCTTTTAACTATACGGAGACAAAGTCTCCATTCATAATTTTATGAATGGAGACTCTGTCTCCGTATAGTTAAAAGCCGACAGCCTATAAACCGAATGACTTTCGGTTTATAGACTTTCGGCTTATGGAATACATGTATTCCTATTGCTATTCTATAAACCGAATGTTCGGTTTATAGAATAGCCATAGGATAACATGTATTACATAAGCCGAAAGTCTATAAACCGAACGTTCGGTTTATAGGCTGTCGGCATTTAACTATGCAGAGACAGAGTCTCCATTCATAAAATTATGAATGGAGACTTTGTCTCCGTGTAGTAAAATGCCGACAGCCTATAAACCGATCGTTTGGTTTATAGACTTTAGGCTTATGTAATACATGTAATCCTATGGCTATTCTATAAACCGAAAGTTCGGTTTATAGAATAGCCATAGGATTACATGTATTCCATAAGCCGAAAGTCTATAAACCGAACGTTCGGTTTATAGGCTGTCGGCTTTTAACTATACGGAGACAAAGTCTCCATTCATAATTTTATGAATGGAGACTCTGTCTCCGTATAGTTAAATGCTATTGTATTCTATAAACCGACTCTATTTTGGCTTATAGAATGCAATAGTACTACGAATGGACGAATGAATGAATGATTTTCGTTTATTAACCATTCGTTCATTCGGCTTTCGTTAGCTTAGCATTTTCGTTCTTCGTTTTTCGGACGAATGGACGAAAATGCTATTTTCGGACGAAAATGCATTCGTCCGAAAACGAATGCACATGTCTACATACTATACGCATGAATGTTCTCCCCAGGTTTCTATTTTTATTCCAAATGCTTCCAGTGAAAATGCTGAAAGCCATTTTTACTCAAATCAACAAACTGATTGCAGATTTTCTATGGTATCCAAAGAAATCAAGAGTACATAGGTCTACTATGTCCACTCACCAGTCTAGAAGGGAACTAGCAATACCCTCATTTGAAAGATATCACCAGGCAGCTATCTTAACTGCTCTTCCTGACTGGTACAAAAATAAGTTTCATAAAAGTTGGATTACATTGGAAAGAGATCTTTTTTTTTTGGCTGCCCCCCAGACATAGACCCCTTGAAATTCATAAACATCATTTTTGGCCTGTTATGTATGATACCTGGAATAGTGTGGTTATGTCCACAGACCTATAGTCCATCACCTGTACTACACCCTTTTAGTGCTGTACAAATACAATATTCTTTATCTTCTAAGGAGTTCTCTGTGTGGACAGCTAATGGTTCAGTCCAATTATACAACTTATTTGATAAAGGTTGCATAAATGGCTTCCCAGCTTCGAAGCAATCTTTAGGTCTATCTAATAATGATATATGGAAATCTTTGCGATTTAAACATTTTTTTGCAAATTTTAACACCACTATCAGACGTTGTAAGCGATCTTACTGATATTGAACCTGTTATAACCTCTTCTAGGGAATCTGAGCTCAATCTCACACTTAATGATTATCAGTTATTTGGAAAAATATTAGAACATCTTCCATATCAGCTCAGTCATTGGAAGTGGAATATAAAATGTTAATGAGATGGTCATATACCCCCTCTAGACAGGACAAAATGTACGCCACTACTTCTAAGATGTGCTGGAGATGTAGGTCCACAGAAGGCACGTTAACACATATTTGGTACTCACGCTCTTTATTGTTGCCTTATTGGTCCTTTATTATTAATATTATTAATAAACTTTTTTTGTGTTAAGATTAATGAGTGCCCATCCACAATACTCCTATACCTTGATTTACCACATGTTTTCAAGTATGAAAAACAATGTTTGTTGCTTATGTTGAAGGGGTTGGGGGTTCCAACTATAAAAGAAAGGCAAGATAAAACGTTATTGCTGTTTATTTTTCTTAAAATGTCTCTGATGAATAAAGGATCTGATCCCTCAATAATCTCAGATATTATGGAAAAATGATCACATTTTAATGATACCACAGAGATGTAATTCTATCTTTCCACCTATATAAATTTGTGTCTCTGTTTTAGAATTTCAGACATGAATGCTAATTTGTTGTAGCCCTGTTTTACTTGATACACAATGTGTGCCTGTATTTTTATAATGTATTTTTGTATTTATTATACTTTCTTTCTTTCTTTGTTCTTTTGTTCTTTGTTTACAAAAAAAAACTGCTGAGTTCCAGAATGTGCTTCTCTATGGCATGCCATCTGTACACACTGAACATGGTATATTCTTCTAGATCTTGATGCAATTTTTGTATTTCTGTTTTTTTATTGTCAAATAAAAATGTATTTGACATAAAAAAAGAAACTAAACTAATAGGAAGATGTCACAATAGAGCATATGGTCAGGTATAGAAAAAGACAAATTCAAATTCACAGTTACATAGTTGTTTAAGTTGAAAAAAGATTTGAGATCATCAAGCTCAATGCTTTTGGTTGTACCATGTTTACCGCAGTTAAAATTCAATTCACAAGAAAAGTGCCATTCTATAAAATTATATTTATAAAATGCAAGTTAGCACATGTAAAATTCAAGTGGTCTCCAATGGTCCCACCCTCCTCTTTTGTTCAGCGATGTTGCCCTGATGGTAAGGTATCTTTGCTGCATTTAGCTCCACCTGTTGGAATAGACTCTCTTGAATAGAGCTTCCTGGATCAACATATGCAATCCTCAAATTCTGTAAAACCACTTGCTGGATGTAAGTGAGGGGTGACTGCTATAGGATATCCGGATTTCTGGTTGGTGCAGTCAGTGTGGTTGGCAGATATTGTTTCAGCAGGGAACCAGAAGTCCTGACCAGAATTTCAGTGTAACATGTAACTACCCATGATCTTTTATGTACACAAAGAGAAAGTTAAAACAACATTTTTTATTTATATCTCATAATAAAAAGTGGAAGCCCACTAGCATTAGATAAGTGGTTACAATCAAAATAATACAAAAAGGGAAAAAAAAAAAATAATATATATATATATATATATATATATATATATATATATATATAAATATACACACAGAAAAATCTACATATAAAACAAAGAAAAAAAATATATATAAGACAAAAAAAGTATATATGGTATAGTCAGATATATTAAAAGTCATATAGCATTACCTAAATAATAAACAAAAAACACACATAAAAGAAGCCCTATAGTAGACACCTGTCTTCAGAAAATAAACTGCTTAAATATATATATATAGATGGTGCATCCCAATATCCCCTGTCTCTAAAAGGCTGTAAGCTAAGCAGGGGAAACAAAGAGTAATGGATATCCATAGTCTCCAATAAAATAATTCCTATCTAGTGACAAATAGCGGAGTAACTGGAGAGAGAGGGGGAAGAAGGGAGCTGCGATAAGTGCTGAGTGCTAGCGACAGGTAAGGAAATTAAGTCTACATTAGATGGCTAATATATAAAAGAATGGTGGTAGAAAAGAAATGCCCGACGTGCGTTTCGCCATGGCGGCTTCGTCAGTGGCATATATGACTACCCATGATCCAATATAAGTAATAGGGTTAGATGAGTTATTCTAACTTATTTTACATTGCTAACTCCTGAAGAAGTTGGCAGATGAAACGTGTAGGGTAGTTGTTTAAATCTTATCCCTTTTTACACACAGTTCGGGTTCTCAGAGAGCCCTGCACAAGATTACAATCTTGAAGGATCTTGATTTAATTTGCACATGTTAATTGCTGCTGTAATTTGCTGCTTGCCCATCCCCTCTCCAGCTAACATACTCTGCCCAGCTACAGTTCTCTACACACACCCTTGCAGGTTCTCCCAGTATGGCAGTGTCACGGTTCTACCCCATTTCCCTGGCTCCTGCATGTTGTCTTCAATTTTTGTGGCTGTTTCCCATTCAGCATCTAGTGGACCCTACTCTAGTAGTTCCATTCTCCTTCTGTTTTGTCAGCTGCCTTGATAACCTGAGCCCAACCTATTTAAACCTGTGGCTTATTACAAACAGTGCCTTTGCATTGCTTTGGTTACTGCCTGTAGAGTGCCTCTGTGCCTATACTAGTGTTCCTGATTCTTTCGGTTGATATCCTGTTACTGATGTTTGCCTGTCCTTTACCTAGCCTGTTTGCCACCTGTACTGATCCATTTGCCTGCCTTGTGACTTTGTCTAGTGTTTTTCCTCCATTGTTCCTCATCCTTGTTATAGGCAGAAATGACAGGTTTCATTTCCTCCCTCCTTCCACCTTGTTACTTATAGTGGAAACTGTTGTAGCTTCAACTGTGTTCTTTCTATTATCAAACTGGCTGCATGCCCAGCTTCGCAAGTAAGATGTTTAGACTATAGACGCCATTTTGTCCTGCTAAGCCTGGACATGTGCCTCATTATTATGTCAAGGCCTTGACTGTTTGCCAAGAAATCAAGACTAAAGGTTAATTAATATTTTTTTGATTGACCGAGATTTACCCCAAAGTAAACCACAGTTACCTGTTTTAATGTATCATTTGGTATTTTTCCTGCCCATAAATGACCGGAAGTAAGGTTATCTTAAATCTATATAAACACTTATTATTAGTTAGTTGGGACAGAATGAGGAGACTATGTTGATGCAACAGCATTAACACGAGAATGAGAGATTAACCTATAAACAACCAAGAGGGTATGTGATTTTATTTTCCTTATTGCAAGCAGATACATTTAACTTTATTTACTCTGCTTTTATTATGGATTATTAAGCTGTTTTTATACATTGTATATATTTATTTATATTCAATAAAATATATTAAAAGACAAAAGGTTAATCTGTGTATGACTTGGCTTGCTGACTATTCTATTTTTGTGGATCTTCCTGTGTGTGTTTATCCTGCCTCAGTGTGCGGTCTCAGTCAGTGTGATAAAGTCCTGGGTGGTAATTTGCTTAGGTCTCAACCAAAGGGTATAATACCATTCAGGTGAAATTGCACTTTTCTTTCCCTATCCTGTTGCTTATGCTGTGTTCTCCTTTGCTGATAAACTTTGTTGGTAGCCCTTAGGCCCAGACTTCCCACTCTCTACCACGGTCTTTGTCTTTCCTCTCCCCTCTTGGACATGTGCTCATAATTTATGAAAACATTCCTCGACAGTGATTGGGTTTCAGTTGATTGCACCTATCATTTACACGTAGTCTGCGGTTGTGTGGCCGGTTGGCTGTACTGCCAAAAATCTCTGAAACACCTTTGTAGATGGTTTTGATAGTAATGTCATAGTATGGTCTTTGCAGGCCATACTAGACTTGGTGTTCACAAATGGAGATTTGTTATCAGATATTACTGTAGGTGAAAGTTTAGGATCTAGTGATCACCAGACAGTGTGGTTTAATATAAGAACAGTGACGCAGTCACACCACACAAAAACAAAAGTTTTAGATTTTAGAAAAACAGACTTTTCTAAAATTAGATTAGGTGTAAAGGAGTCATTATCAGACTGGAGCAATTTAAATGGAGTCCAGAAGAAATGGGATTATCGAAAAGTTGCACTACTGAAGGCAACAGAAAATTGCATAAGGCTTGTCAGTAAGAGCAAAAAATTGAAGAAACCACTGTGGTACTCTGCAGAGGTGGCTGAAATAGTAAAAAATAAAAAGCTAGCATTTAGTAATTATAAAAATACTCAGAGTGAGGAAGATAGAAAGATCTATAAGAGTAGGCAGAAAGAGGCAAAGCAAGCTATAAGAGCTTCCAAAGCACACGCAGAAGAGACTATAGCCCAGTCAGTGAAAAAGGGGGATAAAATATTTTTTAGATACATAAATGAGAAAAGGAAAGTAAAACAAGGATTATTTAGAATAAAAACAAAGAAGGATGCTATGTAGAAGAGGATAAAGGCTTAGCAGACTGCCTTAATGAATATTTTTGTTCAGTTTTTACAAATGAAAATGAGGGTAAGGGACCTCATTTAGGGAAAAAGACTAATGAGTCTTTTGATGCATGTAAGTTTACAGAGGAAGAGGTTTTACTTCAGCTGTCTAAAGTAAAGACAAATAAGTCGATGGGACCTGATGGGATACATCCAAAGTTATTAAAAGAACTTAGTGGTGTACTAGCAAAACCGTTAACAGATTTATTTAACCAATCATTGTTAACGGGAGTAGTTCCAGAAGATTGGAAATTAGCTAATGTTGTGCCCATTCACAAGAAAGGTAGTAGGGAGGAGGCGGGCAACTATAGACCAGTAAGTCTTACTTCAGTAGTGGGGAAAATAATGAAAACCTTGTTAAAGAATAGGATTGTTGAACATCTAAAGTCGCTTGGGTTTCAAGATCAGAGACAGCATGGGTTTACTTCAGGGAGATCATGCCAAACTAATCTTATTGATTTTTTTGATTGGGTGACTAAAATAATAGATCAAGGTGGTGCAGTAGACATTGCTTACCTAGATTTCAGTAAGGCTTTTGACACTGTCGCACATAGAAGGCTTATTAATAAACTGAAATCTTTGAGTTTGGATTTCAATACTGTTGAATGGATTAGACAATGGCTGAGTGACAGGCAACAGAGGGTTGTAGTCAATGGGGTATATTCGATGCAAGGTCTTGTTACTAGTGGGGTACCTCAGGGATCTGTACTTGGACCCATTCTCTTTAATATTTTTATTAGCGATATTGCAGAAGGTCTTGTTGGCAAAGTATGTATTTTTGCTGATGATACAAAGATTTGCAGCAGGGTTGACATTCATGGAGGGATAAGCCAAATGGCAAATGATTTCGCTAAACTAGAAAAATGGTCAGAGCAGTGGCAACTGACATTTAATGTGGACAAGTGCAAGATTATGCACCTTGGGCGTAAAAACCCAAAAGCAGAATATAGACTATTTGGTACAGTCCTATCCTCAACATCTGAGGAAAGGGATTTAGGAGTAATAATTTCAGAGGACTTGAAGGTAGGTAGGCAATGCAATAGAGCAGCAGGAAATGCTAGCAGAATGCTTGGTTGCATAGGGAGAGGTATTAGCAGTAGGAAGAGGGAAGTGCTCATGCCATTGTACAGAGCACTGGTGAGACCTCACTTGGAGTATTGTACGCAGTACTGGAGACTGTATCTCCAGAAGGATATTGATACTTTGGAGAGAGTTCAGAGAAGGGCTACTAAACTGGTTCATGGGTTGAAGGATAGAACTTACCAGGAAAGGTTAAAGCATCTTAACATGTACAGCTTGGAGGAAAGACGTAACAGGGGGGATATGATAGAAACATTTAAATACTTAAAGGGAATCAACACAGTAAAGGAAAAGAGTATATTTAAAAGAAGAAAAACTACCACAACTAGAGGACATAGTCTTAAATTAGAGGGGCAACGATTTAAAAGTAATATCAGGAAGTATTAGTTTACTGAGAGGGTAGTGGATGTATGGAATAGCCTGCCAGCAGAAGTGGTAGAGGTAAACACAGTCAAGGATTTTAAGCATGCGTGGGTAGACACAAGGCTATCCTAGCTATAAGACCGGGAACGGGGGACTAATAAAAGTACTCAAAAAAAATTGGGCAGACTAGATGGACCGAATGGTTCTCATCTGCCGACACATTCTATGTTTCTATGTTTCTATGTTTCTATGTTTATGGTAGAGAAATGAACATTCAATTCACGGGCAACAGCTCTGGTAGACATTCCTTTAGCCAGCATGCCAATTGCACGCTCCCTCAAAACTTGTGACATCTGTGGCTTTGTGCTGTGTGATAAAACTGCACATTTTAGAGTGGCCTTTTATTGTGACCAGCCTTAGGCACACCTTTGCAATAATCATGCTGTTTAATCAGCATCTTGATATGCCACACCTGTGAGGTGGATGGATTATCTCGGCAAAGGAGAAGTGCTCACTAACAGAGATTTAGACAGATTTGTGAACAATATTTGAGAGAAATATGCCTTTTGATTACATAGAAATAGTCTTAGATCTTTGAGATCAGTTCATGAAAAATGGGGGAGAAAACAAAAGTGTTGCGTTTATAATTTTGTTCAGTGTATATCGGGCCACTTTGCACGGTCTCAGTCTGACAGGATAAATTTAAGTGAGCACATGTTAAATTTCACTTGATCACACTATGCCCAAAACGTCCTGGTTGAGGAAAGCCTCTGCAATGTCACCAGTGATGTTGTAAGGTCTTGCGTGGTTACGGCAGAGTCCCACATGTCTGTTAAGACCCCGATCAGGTTTTTTCCACTGTGTCCCTGGCTGCTGATCACTTGTTATCGGGTCCAGGAACACATAAATGCCGTTTTAATTCTTTTATCCCTAAGGACAAAAGTACTATGCAGCTTAAAGGGTTTAATGAACAAAACAGAAAGCAATTAGCTAACTAATGAACATTATGTTGCTGTACTGTTGACTACCTGCAGGTTTAATTTATGTACATATATTTAACAAATCATAGTATTCGTGGCTTTCATCATGCAAATAAACTCTATAGCTCACAAAATTTGGTTTGCCATGGAAACATAAACACATTTTTATCAAAGAAAGTCCATAAAATAGAAAAAGCATCAGTACCAAATATTTAATTTACAGGATTTAGTTTTAAAGGAGCAGTAACGGCGTATTTGAAAGTATTTTTCACAAACTAAATATAGTTTGTGATCACAGCAAATATGTTTACATTTTTACTGAGCAGATTTTTTCAAATGTATTATTGAAACCGGAGATAGGCAAAGTATCCAGATATGGTAAGGTCTATGAATTTCCACAGAACATCATTAAATTATCTGTCATAGACCCTACATGTTTACATGAGCCCCTGATTTAAATAATAGAGAGATGAGCTCTCAGTGGCAGCTTGTATATACAGTGTGTGTGTGTGTGTGTGGGGGGGGGGGGGGGGTATATTTGTATACCCTGCAATGTGCAAACATAAACACAGATCATTATGTGTATTTTAAACCCTTTCTTTAGAAGAAGCAAGGGTAAAAAATATAGTTTTCCCTATTCCTAAGTAAACCATTTAAAGATACATGCTGGTTTACTCATGGCTCTGTCTAAGAGCTGAGGCAGAGCTGGTCAGGAGTCAGGCACACACTCTTCTGATCGGGGTCTGCACAGAGCGGAGTTTCTGTTAGCACAGATAAACACCAATACAGTGATGTGATGTCACTACAGAGCTGACATGATATCACTGGTATTGTTTTTTACCAAGATCTGTTATGTTGGTGTAGTAACATGTATATACATTCATTCATACCTGTGACTGCATGGGTACAGAGGACCATGGGCAGAGCGGATGGCTGTACAAAAGTTATATCTGTGGGAGGAATGTAAAGTAAGAGATTGTAAACTGGTCTTTCATGTGTGCTCAGTATTTTAGCCTTCCAAGCAGACCCCGGAGGTGTATGTAGGTTCTCATGGAAAAAATAAGCTACACAACATCACCTTAGAAGCACAAAAGAGCTACAATAGTTATGGGTGGAACAGATCTAACTGGTTAAGCAATGTAACACTGGATTGACCATCAATTATTTTAATTTTGCCATGGGTTTTACTATGTAATTAGTCAGTTTGTTCAAACATTTAGTCAGTATTTGAAGGATCTCACAGGTAATTTAGTATAATGTATATAGTATGTAGAACAATAAAGAGATCCAACCTCATCACAGCAATGTTGCAATGTAGGAAGAAAAATGGTAACTGGATAAATGAGTAAGACTAAGGCATGCTCAAGCTAGGCTGACTGTTCTGGATGTTATTGTTTTGTACGTATTATGAGCCTATATTTCATAAACGTAAACCGATGCCATGGAGAGATTAAATAGAATAGCAATTGCTCCTCAATGCTGCCTTTCTCTGCCCTGTACTATACATACTTACAGGGAGCCATCAGGGGTGACAACTGATACACCTGTCATGGGCTTGGCGACCTGGTAGTTCTCACACGGGACCCCCTTACAAAAAAAAATTAAAAAGCGTTCCAGCAGATCTCCCCTCTCCAGGCTCTCTGCTGCCTCTGGTGTCTCTAGTGACAGCGATCAGACTTCAGGTCAGATTACCTGTCTTTATGTGTTTTTTGTTTTTGTTTCTTTGTCTATTGTTTTATTTCTTGTTTGTATATTATAATACTTAATTATGCATATATAAACTTTGTTTTTAACCATTGAATCCATAATGTAATTATAACGTATATATAAATAAAATATTTATTGTAAAAAAAATAATGGACTATTAATTGAAGAACTCTGCCCTACATGCCATCCTTTATCAGTGTGCCATGGTTTAAATAATTCAATGTACAAACTTAAGACCCATCCTCCCGAGTTCACGCCTGAAGTCATAACAGATATACTGACAGATACGATTTTAGAGATTGATAGACAAACAAAACTAGAAATCTAGAAAGTGCTGCATACTAGGGCCTATGTGTACAACTATGGCCCTTCAGCTAATTATGTACTACAGGAAATTATGGGGTTTGTAGTTCTGCAGCAGCTGGAGGGCCATAGTTGTAGCCTAGGCACTAGGGAATTTAGAAGTAAAAGTTCTGCAGCTCCAGTCCATTGAACTAGGGTAGAGGACAGCCTGGGGAGCGATTGGCCCACTACCCCCCCACCCCCTTTCCAGCTGTCCCCTGCTCCCGTGTGGCAAGATGACAAGTCTCAGTGTTCTGAAAATTGAAGTTTCAAATGCTTAAAGTTAGTATAAAAAAAAAAATCTGTGCCTAAACAGTGTCTCATAAACCTGAACCATGTTCTATTGGCCTGTGCGCTGGTTTTATTTTAACACAAACAATATATTAGTTTTAAATGCAATTCTGATGTCTTTACACTTACAGAATATATGTTGCTGTATTAGAAAGAGGATGTATTTATAACATGAGAATGACAATATGTTCTATTATGGCTATCACAAATTAAATCGAAGATTATAAATATACAGTGTATTCCTGAGCTGAATTTTAATTCCCACTTCTGGACCATAAATCTTGGAGACAACTCACTTGAAAGCTTTATAGGATGATTTACATCGTTGTGTCCGGTGTTCACGTGCCCAGCAGTGTGTTATCAGTATTTTGTGATTGTAACATACAAATATAATGGATTTTGCTTTGATCAGTTCACTTTGATATTTGGTATAATTCTTTCCTCTTATTCCTGTGGCAACGTGGACATACTGGCCGACTATATGTTTAACATTTGATCATCAACATAGGACTTTCATTGTCGTTCATAGCTAAAAGATTATTGCAGCTTACCTTTGTGTCACTGTACTTTTACTATTTCATGTGTGCACCTCCTACCTGTTATTTCGACCACTTGCACCCACCATTGATATTTGGCTGTGGAGCAACCAAATATTTTCTTTTCAGATTCTTGTTAATGTTTTTTCAATATCATAATTTCCAAGTTGGTGAACACAAAACCTGAGGGAAAGCCCAGATCATCATCATCAGCAGCAGGTTGTGTATAGACATTGTAATATTTATGTATATGTATGCCTTTATTCCTTTTTCTGTAATGTTTTTACTGCAAGGGTGAATGAGCTACTTCATGATACATAGTAATGCAGATGATCGTGACTGCAGAGGGTCCTTGCAAGTACCAAATTTAAGTAGTTGTCATAATAGTGAGTTGTAGAGCCCTTGAGGGGACAGAGACCATTGGGAATTTCTGTGGTTCCACTAGAAACAGAGAAAAGTGAAAATAGACAAATAAGGAATTGATATGCATGACACAGATTCAATATAAGTAAGGCATTCAAGTAAGGAATAGGTGTTATGGGAGAAAAAGGATGTCCTTGGGGAGGTCTGAGAACTTTCCTATGGCTATCAGGGATCTAGATGTGGCTACACAGCAAGACTTTGCTACTGGAATTCATCAGCATTGTTTGGCCCATTTATTTTTGTATATGGACAAAATATTGGGAAACATCTAATTATTGACTTTGGGTGTTTCAATCAAACCCATTGCCACAGGTATATACACTTAAGCAATTAGCCATGCAGACTGCATGTCCAAACATTTGTGAAAAGATGGGTTGTTCTGAAGAGCTCAGGGAGTATGAGCTTGTTTTTCAAAAGCTGGGTTAAGTCATTACTTCCAGTGAAGGGAAATTATAATGCTTTATTATACCAAGACATTTTGAACAATTATATGCTTCCAACTTTGTGGGAACAGTTTGGAGAAGGTCCTTTTCTATTCCAGCATGACTCAGTGCACTGTCACAAACCACCGTGACTCGGGGTGAAAGAACACAGCGCTGGAACCAGCCGGCAGGAACTGTGTTCCCCTAAAGTGTGTGTCTTATGTGCTCGTGTTTCCCCGGTTTAAAACCTCACTAAAAGAGCAAATCACTACCCTTTTTCGTGCCCCCTGGTGCTCGACTCCAACCTCCCAATTATTGACTCCATTCCCGCAGAACAGACCTAGAGACTACGGAGTCAGTCGCTTAGCCACCCATTGGTTTGTTTAAAACTCCCACTGTTGGCATGGATATTATGGTACTATGGTATACTGGTCAATCTGGTTCAGGGGTAATGGTAGGCACTAGTGTTGAGCGAACCCGAACCGCACTGTTCATAAGAATAGGGACTCTATTTCGGTTTATAGAAAGCCAATAGCATTACATGTATTCCATAAACCGAAAGTCTATAAACCAAATGTCTTTCGGTTTATAGACTTTCGGTTTATGGAATACATGTAATGCTATTGGCTTTCTATAAACCGAAATAGAGTCCCCATTCATAAGAATTTCTTATGAATGGGGGACTCTATTTTGGTTTATGGAATAGCAATAGCATTACATGTATTACATAAACTGAAAGTCTATAAACCGAAAGGGATTCGGTTTATAGACTTTCGGTTTATGTAATACATGTAATGCTATTGCTATTCTATAAACCAAAATAGAGTCCCCATTCATAATAATAGGTCAATTGACATATTCGTATGAATGGGGACTCTATTTCGGTTTAAAGAAAGCCAATAGCATTACATGGCTATTGGCTTTCTATAAACTGAAATAGAGTCCCCATTCATAGGAATAGGTCAATTGACCTATTCGTATGAATGGGGACAGTCTTACCCACATTTTACTTCATTTTGCAGCCCTCTATCCCTTTCCAGGACTTTTTTAGAGGCATTTTAGTGGCCAAAAGTTTGTGTCCCTATTGACTTCAATGGGGTTCGGGGTCAAGTTCGGGGTCAAGTTCGAGCACGGACCCGAACATTTTTTCTAAGTTCGGCCGACCCTGCCGAACCTGAACATCCAGGTGTCCACTCAACTCTAGTAGGCACCAATTTCATTGGCCAGCGGTTTAAAGATCCATAAAAGTTAAAAGGATTAAAGTGACCTAGATCCACCCCTCTCACCCGATTGGTCGATACTTTCCCTTAGTATGAGTTCAATGGTTTCCCCCATCCCTGCCTCCAGATTTAGTTGTATTAACCATTGTATTGCAGTTAATCCTATTATGAGTATATTGTTAAATCATCTGTTATCAAAATGTTTTGGTTTTTTTTACTCTCAGACTCTGCAACACATATTACAATTAGACCAGTGTTCCCATTGCTTTCGTGTGTTTTCAGATTATCATTGTGTTTTTCTTTTGCCTTCTTTCATTTCTTTCTTAGATCTCATATCTATTTATTCATTTATTTATTTAGCCAGGGGGTGAATTCTATTATTATATATCAAATTTGGTATAACAAATTATTCCTAATATACTTCTTCCAGGTTCATCCATGGTAACCAGATTTTTTTATGTAAATCTCGTTGACCGGAATGAATATAAAATCCCAATTCCATAGATTTTTGATATTCTATTTGTGCTATTACTGCTGCCCAATTCGGTGGTATAGGGTTTTTCCAATTTATGGCAAGACATATCTAAATTGCCATCATGATATGTATAATAAGTTTTTTTTAAATTAGGTCATAGTCGTCAAGTTCAAGAATAAATAAGAAATTTACAGGAGATATTTCACCTGTAAAAAACATATCAAAATGTTTTAACCCCTTAGTGACATGATTTTTGGGGCTTGTCTGATGCTTGTTGACAGGGGCTGTTTTAACATTTGTTTGGTGTTTGAGAGAGAAAGAAATTACAGCAAAACACATTCAGTGTTCCCACATAAACTATATATTGTTTTTATCGGCATAAGAAAGGCTTTCGCTGATACCATTATTTTGATAATAGCGTATATTTTTATATAAAAAATAAAATATGGTAAAAAATGTAATTTTTTTAATGACTTATTTGAAAAATCATATACTCATCTACAAAAGACAAACAAAAAAAAATGCTAAATAGTTTCTAATATTTGTCCCATGTTTTGTTTTTCTGCTTTTTTATTCAAGTTACAGGGCAAGAACTATAAGTAGTGCAAAGCTATTTCATTTTTGTTTCTCAAAATTATCAATAGTGACATTGTAACACTGATATCTATACTAAATCCATGAATGACCCCCCACATGTACATATTTTTCAAAACTAGGCAACTCAGGGCATTTTACGTGCCGAGATAGGCTGGAGCCGCTGTGTAGGTGTAGTGGGCGATTCAAAGCCCTGTGCAGGGTGAGCACTCTCCACCTGAGGTGGAGCCCCTGGCTTTTGAGTGCCCACAATCAGAGGCCTTGTTGGATTTCCCACGAGTCATAGCCAGACAGGGAGTAAGCAGGGTGGTCAGGAACAAGCCGAATTCAATGGACTGGAGAGAGCAGGAAAGTCAGGAACAGTAATAACAGGAATCCAAAATACAAGCTAGCAGATAAAAATGTACCAGTTCTGATTGCTGGGAGGATGGGGTTTATATAGCCCCAGGGCTCATCACTGCAAGGACCCACACCTGAGCAGTCGATGAGTGACAGGACAAAATGCAGAGAGCTACTGCTACAAGCGATATCAAAACCAGCAGGTGGCGCCTGGAAAAGGAGCATGCAGAAGTAAGTCAACACAGAAGTCAGGGTTCAAATCCAGTCAGATGGTTGCAGCCAGCATGTGTATTTTAACCCCAAAAAACTAGACACCCTAGGGTATTTCAAATGGTGGTATTTTAACACTTTCCATGCACTAATTCTACTACAAGCATATGTCAAATGTTTTGGGTAGTAATTTTTTTTCACATACATTGTACTTTAGACATGAATTAACAGATCCTGTTATGTGTCACTGTCACACAACACCTCAATATGTGTTCACCAACATCTCCTGAGTACAGGGATACCACCCCAAACACAAGGGTATTTCAAATGGTGGTATTTTAACACTTTCCATGCACTAATTCTACCACCAGCCTATGTCAAAATTGTGGTTAGTTATTTTTTTAAGTTTTGTTTCCACATACATTGTATTTCAGGCATGAATCTACAGATCCTGTTTTGTGTCACTGCCAAACAACAGCTTAATATGTGTTCAGCAACATCTCCTGAGTACAAGGATCTCACCCATGCATACGTTTGTTGGGATGTTTGGGAGCTAAAATGCAACATTTGAGATGTGTGCATTTTCAACATGGAATTTTGACATCTAATATTTTTACTTTACATATCTAACCTCCTAGCGGATAAAAATTGCTTTGGCATCAATATCATTGTGTAAGCAGTGATCTATGGCAAGGAAGGGGTTAATAGTTCTTAGAAGAGCCTTTGTAGTACAGTAATAAATTCCAGTACAAATAAATTACAGTATTTGCTCGAATATAAGATGACCCTGATTATAAGACGACCCCCCAAACTTTGGATATTCCTTAAGGAAAAAAACTAAAAGCCTGAATATAAGACTACCCTATAGGAAAAAGTTTAACTTGTATATATTCACATGTAAATTGCTTTTTAATATTTAATAAAAATTATGATATAAAAAATGCATTTCTTGTTTTTATTTCCTTTTATGTGCCAAAGCTGCCCCTACCTCCCAGACTTGCCCCTCGATACTCGCAGACATCCTCCGCTGTTGCACTTCCGCCGGAACTTCTATGACGAAGCCGGAAGGTTACATGAGCATTTCTGGAAAAAAAACTAGTTTTATATTCAAGCAAATATGGTAACCCTTAAAAAATGCACAAACAGCAAAAAATGCGCAAGATCCCTGCTTAAGCATGATCAATGTCAGGGAAGGGGTTAAACACAGGGAATGGCTTTTATAAAAGCCATTGGGTCTCATTTTTTTAAATTGTTTTATTGTATTTTTTTTCATTTTATGATATTGTAACTTACTTTTATTACATTGACCTGTCTCTCTCCCTCAATAAAAACAATGTGAGGAGAGGGAGACAGATCCAAATATTTATCTGACCAGGCAGTGGGGTTGCTCATCTGAGCATCCCCATTGCCTGACAGTCTGCCTGACAGTAACAGATTGCCTCTGTGATTAGGCAATCGTGTGACTGCCCCAGAGCACAGGAAGCAGCTACTTCCTGCTTCCTGTGCTCTTTCCCTTAGAAGGGCAGCGCCATCTTGGTCACACAGTGGTCAAGATCATGCATTTTTTGTGTGAAAAAAGGCAAGTCAGCAACACTTATAGAGCCATAGGAAGCAATTACATTTGATTCCTATGCTCTTTTTTACTGCCTGTTGGTTTAAAGGCACTGTTTTAAGTGTTTTGAGTCAAAAGCTATTTATTTCTGCTTTTTTAAAAAAAATTCAGTGAGAAGTGTCTCAATTGTATATGTTTGCCTTTTCTAGACCAACAAATCTGGGTGACTGGAAATTTTTAACATAGATTTTTTTTTAGTCAACATAAATTTTCTATATAATTAACTGTAAAACTATATGTCTCTCTGTTGTAATTATGTATATCTAGTTATAGTGCAAATGACTCACCTGACAATTATAACAAACATTTGTTGGCTTTTATAAGTGCTGGCCCCGTTAGTGGGGGTAATAGATATTGAGGGGTTTAATACAAATGTGTAATATAGTCTAGGTCTCAAGGTCACTGTATTAAAATGCACATCTTTAAAAAGCATCGTACCGGGACTAATTAGCTACTCTCAATGGAAGATAATAGCATTAAACTGTTTTTGGAATGCAGTTATAACTACCAGATTTTTAGTCTGAAAGTACCAATTGTCCACATTGATGAAACACAGTTTTGTGCGAATAATAGCAGCCATAAAAATCAGCACAGTGTTTGTGAGAACCAGAGATGTCCCTTTCTTATCTGCCTAATGTGCCATGAAGAAATCATTGTATCCACTGGAGACTTTGCCTAATAGAAAATTTTTCATGCCTGATATAATACAATATACTTTAAAAAGTCTGTTGATTCAATGAATATTTTGCTGTTTTAAAGCAGCAGGGACACTGACAGTGATTCATTTTAAAAGTATTTCAACTGAAATAAATTACCCGAAAAATGTTCAAGTCTAATGCTGAATGCAAAATCATCCTATGCATACACAAATATATATATATATATATATATATATATATATATACATATATAAGAAAAAAAAAACACTTTCAAAAATGCCTTTATTTGGTCATGGAAAAATTGGTGCCATATGCAGTTGCCTTTTTTGTTCTCGTTAAAGGGACTTTGTTGGCTAAATGGATCATCACCAGGAGCTGTGTTATCCTAGTGTACTAATTACCCATTATTTCATCAGTCACAACCAAGTTTAAAAATAAATATATTTCAGTTTGTCTTAGTTTGACTCTTGTTTATGATAGTACCATGCTGTAGAATTTGTGACTTTTTTAAAATCAATGTATATGTTAATTCCCCTAAACTACAGGATGTACATAACATTTATGTTATCCTTGACACCATCTTGCACACCGTTTTTTCCCTCTGCGCATACTAACCCAGAATGCTTTGCTGATTGTGCCATCCTAACCCAGAATGAAAGTCTTTCAGTCTCTAACTAGCTACGTCAAAGGGCCATGTTTATCAAGGCAAAAAAGGTGCTATTTAAGAACAAAGTGTTAAATTTAGAGAAAGTTGCCAATACATTAATTTGGTTTCCATGGTAATTACTACTATTTTAGTACTTTTTCCTGAAATAGCACCAGTTTTTTCTTGATAAATACGGCCCAAAATGTACCAACAATTGAGCATACCCAAAACCATTTTCAGAGGGTTCCAGCATTTTGCCTTTGAATTAAAACATTTTGTGATGTATTACTATATAAATAATATCCTATAGGATCTATTCAGTATAACAAAAAGCAACAGTGACTCCATGGCCGGTAAACCTGAACGTTTGTCTTTTCACAGGTCTGTCGACTTGCCTTTTAGTATCCTAGACCGGGTAATCTCTTCAACGCCTGGGCAGATTAGCCCATATCAGTATAGCAGAAGAAAGGATGTCACAAGGAGACGCCCAATATATTCTGATATACTTTTATTTACATTCAAAGACGGGTACAAAACAACTTCAACCAGGAAAGGATGCTAGGGTCTAGGACACTTCTTCGCCACATCTTCATCGCTGACAGTTCAGCGCGGCAATTAGAACGCTGAACTGTCAGCAATGAAATATAACGCGGCCGTTTCACCGCGGCTGCAGCGATGTAAGAGCTGACAGTTCAGCGCTGAACTGTCAGCTCTTACAAATCTAAAAGTGAAACTAAAATAACCCCCCCTCATAATAAATGATTCCCCCCCAATAGTAACGCTAAACACTAAACCCCAATACTAACACTAAAATTAACCCCAATACTAAAATTAACCCCCTAAACCCTAATACTAACCCCCGACCCCTAATACAAAAATTAACCCCTAAACCCTAATACTAACCCCCGACCCCTAATACTAAAATTAACCCCCTAAACCCTAATACTAACCCCCGACCCCTAATACTAAAATTAACCCCCTAAACCCTAATACTAACCCCCGAGCCCTTATAGTAAAATTAACCCCTAACACTAAACACTAAACCTAATTCTAACCCCCTAAACCCTAATTCTAAACAAACTAAAATCGGTAAAATACTTACCTTTAGCGATGAAATGTCCCGCGATGAAATCTCCAGCGACGAGCTGTCTTGCTGTGCAGAGTCGGCGGTGAAGCGGCTGCGCGGAAGCAGCCGCGAGGAAGAGTCCCATCCCCAGGATGCTGTACATGTTTCAAGCCAGCTAGCTGGTTAATCATAAGCCCATGTAACAAATATCAAGACATCTTTGTGGATCACATGTCAAACTTTGGAATCACAATATACTGGATCTCTGCTGTAACAGACTCATACTTCTTTTAGAAAGGATAGTAAAAACGTATTATAATATTCTCATTGTTGGGAAAGAAAACGTAACTTATAGATAACATTTTTGTTAGTCTAGACCAGTGATTCTCAATCTGTCTAATCTCAGGACCCACATCTTAGTCATTAAGTCACGACCCCCCTAAAAATTCATTTCTTAAACATATTTTACTCCATAAAATCTATTTTTATAGTTCCACAATGTATATTGAACATGCAATGTTCAAAACATGAAGCAAACAACAGGGTCACTTTGCAAAATGCGTTGCTACATTAGCGTCCCTCTCGCCAATCAAAATGTAGACTTTCCGAGAAGGCATATGTTTGTGATCCACTCCACACCAGCTAGCGACTTGACAAGACAGCACCGTCACACTGCCAATCACTCCCTCCTTACCTGCTCAGAATGCCCGGAGCTCTGTCTCACTGCCCTCTGGGTCTTCTACAGGGATTCCCAGCCAGACACACAAGCTCCATTAGCAGGCCTCTCCTGACTATCCGTAGGTTACTGTTCTGCACATGTGCAGTTCTACTTTTGGCTTTCTGCCCTTACTCACCTTAAAGGGTCAGGTTTAAACATTATTTTTTCCTCATTGGTTGATAGTTTGGTAGGAGGGCTATTTAAACCTAATTTGTGAACTAGTCCTTGCCTGTAATAGTGCCTTTACTAGCGTTTTGTTGTTCTTTATTACTGATATTCTGTTGCCGACTCCTGCTAGCCTGACCTTGCCTGTTTTGCCGCCTGTCCCAACTTGTTTGCCCGTATTGACTCCGTTTGTTTGCTGCCAGCCCCCATATTTTGACTGTATGACTATTCCTCTGCCTGTACCCAAGATACGTTAACCTTGGTCCATTCTCCGTATCCAGCTTCCTGTTCTATTGGGTTTAGCTTCGGTATTCCCGTAATTGTTCAGAGTACAGAAGGCCTGGGGGAATGAAACCTGTGGCTCAACCATAAGGTGGAATTCCTTCAGGCAGAATAATTCTGTTCTATTGCCGGGGTCCGTTGCAAAGACCTATACCTACTCTGCAAAGCGGTTCCTGCCTCGTACCAGAACGAGACACGACCTACTTTTGGGTCAGGACCCACCAGTTAAAAAACATTGGTCTAGACGCTTACAGGATTTATGTCAAAAACAGTTACCAATATATAAGTAGGCAATCAATGGCGTCTCATGTCAACCTTGACATTTCTTAATGGCCATTGCCTGGCCAAATATGAAACCAGGTAGATATCTAATCACACACAGCTATGTGTAATATAAATATTGCATCAATGATAATAAATCCCCAGGTATCTTCACTGATAAGGGACCAATTGCGGAACAAAGTTAGGCAATGTTGATTTTTATAGGCTTGATGCTATGCATGCATTGGCATGTTTTTATTCCAATGTTCTCTATCATAAACCGTATCCTTTTATTTAAACTTTTTTTTTTCTATTTTTATGTCCTTTACCTGTGTGCTTGCCTCTCATAAGCGTGTCAAACAGTTAAATAAAAATTATATGTGGCTATTTGTTTCTTATGTATCACAATTTTCTTCGTACTTAAAAAATATGTTTCTTGTAACTTAAATTTATAAAAATTGCTTATGCTCCAAATATGAATAAATAGAGCTTATAATGTATTTTTCAGTATCATTTGTTTTTAATGAATAATCATATCGAAAAACAAGTATCTGTTTAAAAACATAGAGCAGTGCTGAAAAATGATTTACATCTAAGATCTATAAGAGTCTGAGTGGTTGTGTGTGTGATGAATAATGCTGGATATGTTCTGTATTTAATTTGCTTACTCTCACTTCATTGTTTCACTCTATTAGGACTAATGCACATCTGTGCTGAGACATATATTTGTGTCTTCTAATGTTGTTTTAGTAAAGCCAAGAAAACCCACAAGGATTTGCATTAAATACACTATATCATACCCATACAGATCGATAGAAGCAAACATAGAATGAGTAATTGCAAATAGATTTCCACCAAGGATACACCATGTTACATTGTTTTTAATTTGGGACACCTAATAAATTATATTTTTTAACCAATAAGAAATTGATTTTTTCTTTGCTGAAACCAATTCTTTGTTTTCAGATTACTTAAATGAACTAGGTTTTTGATACTGACTGATTTTCTAAGTTAACTTCCAGCAAAATTCATAAATGAGTCCATGGCACGATACCATTTGAAATTACATTATGCCAAAGGTGGTAACATTTCAAAGAGAAACTACTGTACAAGGCTAGGGAACATCTGACTTTGAAGCAAGAATATGATCCACATGAGATGACAGCTGTTCAGAACAGTCCAAAAACATTTCTGAGTTTGGCGATTGGACTTCTTTGAGACTATTGGAAAGCAAAAAATGTTCAATACTTTATTGAAGTAATATTGTTTTTTTAGGAATACCAATAACTTTTACATTGTGCCCTGCAGAATGTATAATTAAAATGTCTTCAGAAGCAAATCAGTTAATAATCAAGGTATTTTACATGGGATCAGTTGTCTTAATTAATTGGTTCCTTCTGGACACACTTCTATTCTGCATTCTGCAGGGGAGCAGGTAAATGGTATATGTGTCTGGCATAAAACTGACCGACATGGCAATCCTAGCTATACACCTGAAGGGAAAAAACTGCAGATGTGGGGTTTGTAAGACTCCTGTGCAGTATTCTTTGTAAGTTTAGTTATCAATTTGGAGATACACTTAGAAATGTTGCTAATTCTTTCCTCCCAGACTTTCAAGAAAAGAAAAAAAAGCTATGTGTCATTAAAAGATTCCATCAAATGTAGAAATTTTAAATATAACAACTTCTGGAATTTTTAAATATCACAATTTCTACAGTTGTTTTGTTTGCTTGTTGTCTTTACCCTAGATATATTATTTCTTAGCATCTCTAGAAAAGTAGTCACTGGTGCAGTCACTTCTGCAGTCACTGTAGTCCCTCTCTATCTCTATCAGCATACTTCCTTTTTGTGAATACCTTTTTATGTACTAATTAAGATGTACACATAGACTTTATTTGGTTGTCTGCTCACTCTCGATAATGCAGATGACCATTGTCATGAAGTGAATGTTGAGAGCCACTGTGACTGGGGTTCTTGGAGGGCCCCTGGGGCCAGAAGACTCTCTACTGACTATGGACCCTCTCTGTCTGCATGCCCCAGGCTCCACTGGCACTGGAAGGGGTTAAAGCATTCTCAAAGGACATATCACTGCCCCGCTTGATCCTCGTTGTGACCTGTCCCTGGATTAATTATTGAGTTGCTCTATTGGGCCCCGTGTTGTCCCCTGTCACTACCCAGTGCCTTTGCCCTGTACAGAGGCACTCATTCAGTGCAGCAAGACTTTCTGCCCAGTCTTTGTGAAATGCTATTATATGTTATTGATTAGATAAGTACACATTTCAACACTAAAAACATGTCTGCTAGTGGTCCTGTTTGCTATTTGGGTACAAAGACTTGCTGGGTGGATGCTGAGCTTTAATCGGGGGCTAATGAGGTGATTTCACACAACGGACAGAGGTGCGACCAAGCCTGGGTAGCCATACCATTACAACCATTATTATAATTTTCCTTCTAATTTTGTAGGTAGTATAGCGATGCTGATACTAGATACATTCTTCTATTGCGTATATAATATTGTTTTGAAAATAAAAAAAAAAACACTTACTACACCTAAGCCCCGCCATAGTGCCAAGCTCGTTATACAAGGAATAATATCACTATACAAGCGGGATAGTGATGTGATACACCAGTTCTCGCTAGGCTTCCAGTTTAAAGCAGAAGGCAGATTGTGTGCCCCACATTTTATCAGGAAACACGTGCAATAACAGGAACTGAGTTATACGCATGTTTTATAACCGGCTTTACCTAAATTATTAGTATATACAATTTATATTAAAAAAAATTATTTCTTTTACTCTACTAGTTTATTTACAGTCTGTAAATCCCAGTTTCTTTCATTTAATTGATGGATTAATGTAAATAATAAATAAATATATCTAGTGGGTTGTCTTTAGATACTTTAAAGAAAAAAGAAGACAAATAAATGAAAATCAATATATGAAAAATGTCCTTAAATACCTTATTGTACTATAAAAACAGTAGTTATGGACTGTTTTCATTTCACTGAGTTGCTTATTACATCCAACTGGTGAACTGATACAGTAGTGAAGTGATATTTCACAGAACATTAGTTAACTCATAATCTGTAATGAGCTGGATGGAAATATGAACCTTATGAAGTCTTCATATCTAATCAATCACAAGCAGCTGGAACCAAGAATATATTATGCATGCCAGACTGAAAAATGATTGACATTTCATAGGACATGATGGCTTTGCGTAGAGGGTGTTAATTTTATAGCTAAGCATTGCAGGTAGAACTCCCATCTCTGTTGATACAATTATAGATTAGTAACAGGAAATATATAATGCTAAACACAAAAAAAGAATGGTTGTGGTAACATTGTCCATGCCTAATAGTGCTATTAATTGCACAATGTAATCAGTCTACCATACAATTTGAACAAATGTCATTCTATATAACTGGTGAAGACACTAAAACAACAAACACTCAGTCTAAAACTGTCTGATACATCTTAAAATCACTGTCTATGTACACCAAAGCTTGCAAACTACTGACATATGCCCTTTCACACATAAGCAAAGGCAGATGTCACTCTTTTACATTTGAAATGTCCTTTCAAAGTCAGAGGAACCCAAGATGCTCACCATTCATATGTGCATTATTTCTGATTATGACCTCATATAAACACATCGCACTTACTCGATTATTACCATGATCCAATAACTGGTCAGTGTGTTTTCACTTAATGCCTTGAAATGAAACAGGTGGATCATATAGCAAGACTTCACCAAGATGTTGCACCTAGCAGGTAGATGAACACATATGGGTCTATTACCAAAAATTTGAGAATAGCTCAAGGAGATAGACTTTGGAGGTCTATTGTAATTTTCAGATGGTTTCAACCCCCCCCCCCCCCCTGAAATTAAGGGGAGGCAAAATGATCAAAGTTATTTTTGAGACTAAGTCAAATCAACACTGATCACAAAGGGATCAGTTGCTAGGGACAAAGTGTAAGAGAACTATTCAGGGCTATCGGAGGTTTCTGCTAAAAAAGTGCTAGACCTTGCAATGTCACTGGTGACATTGTGGAGGCATACCCAAAGCTAGTGGTTCAGGCACAGAGCATGTTAGAAAATTGTAGCTGGTGATCAAATTAAGCATCAGATACAATTTTACTGTAGGACTGAGGCCACTCAAAGAGGTCTCATTTGACAGGTGGGATCCTGCTGCAGGTCGTGCAGCGAGATTCAAAGCACAGCTAATTGCAAGGGGCCATGATGCTAAGTTAAGGACGTTCTATGTAGTCCTACCGTTGTTTGGCACCTGTAATTTAGGACAGCATAGAAAGTCATATCCTCATAAAGGGTTTAAATACCGGCTATATTTCAGCTCAACGAGCCCAAATGTGAAGGGTTATTTCAGCCTGGCATCTGGGGACCACCACAGTTCGGTAACATAAAAATTGCTTTTTTTGCACACTGGTTCCATGCTTCTGTTTTCAGTGGTAGTCTCCTTTGTTTAGATTCACTTGAATTTATATGTCTGGCTGCTATATACGTGTAATTTAGATATATCTTCAGTGTTGGAAGTGTGTATACATCGATAAATATATATATACTTGCCCACTTTTGGTAGTTGAGGTATCTACTTATATCTACTAATATTGTACCCATATTTAGACTGATTTATATTACCATATTTGCTCGAATAGAAGACGACCCTGATTATAAGATGACCCCCCAAACTTTGGATATTCCTTTAGGAAAAAAACTAAAAGCCTGAACATAAGACTACCCTATAGGAAAAAAGTTTAACTTGTATATATTCACATGTAAATTGCTTTTTAATATTTAATAAAAATGATGATATTAAACAAATGCATTTCTAGTTTGTATTTCCTTTTATGTGCCAATGCTGCCTCTCTCTCCCCCCGCGTTGTCTCTCTCTCTCCCTCCCCCCAAACTTTTCTCTCTCTCCCCCCTTCCCCTTGTCATTCTCTCTCCCCCCTTGTCTTTCTCCCCCCTTGTCTTTCTCTTCCCCCCCTCCCCTTGTCTTTCTCTCCCACCTCCCTCCCCTTGTCTTTCTCTCCCCCCTCCCCTTGTCTTTCTATTCCCCCCCTCCCTCCCTCCCCTTGTCTTTCTCTCCCCCCCTCCCTCCCCTTGTCTTTCTCTTCCACCCTCCCTCCCCTTGTCTTTCTCTTCCGCCTCCCTCACTTTGTCTTTAAATCCCCCCTCCCATTGTCTCTCTATGGCCCCCGACCTTGTTTCTTGCTCCCTGGTGGCTAGTGTGGGCAGCCGGGGGATGTCTGCACGATACGTGCAGACATCCTCCATGCTGCCCGACATGTCCATCCATTATGACGGACAGCCGGTCCGTCATAATAGACAGAAGTGTCAGGCAGCATGGAGGATGCCTGCACTATTGTGCAGACATCCCCCAGCTGCCCAGATATCCCTGGTGGCTAGTGGAGGCAGCCGGAGGATGTTAGCACGATACACGCAGACATCCTCCGCTGATGCCCGGCACTTCCGCCGGGACTTTTATGATGAAGCCGGAAGGACCCTTCAGACATCCCCCAGCTGCTTTAGAGCTGGATGCAGGTCCCGATTTGAGGTCAGATTATAAGACGACCTTTCAGAGCATTTGCTCTGAACAAAACCTTGTCTTATATTTGAGCAAATACGGTACTTTGTGGGGCACAAGTTGCTGATTTATTATTTTCATTTAATGTTCAACACTTGCACCCAAGTGACTTACTTTTTGTTCAAGTTTTGCTCTTTAACTTCTATTTTGGCATACTTCATGTGGGGTGATAGAATGTGGTGTATAACCAACTGTATCAATTATGAATGCATACACATATAAACTCTGGTCCAACTACTGTAACCCCTTTGTGATGCTAAGAAATTCTATGCAGTCCTATTTTCATGGTCCCAACAGACGCGGGGACTGCATAGAACGTCCAGTGTTTAAAAGCTCATCGCAGATCCGCTAACCAAATGACTAAATACTTTTTTTAACTATTACCTCTGTGAGGATGTTGTTCACTAACTTTATTCTGTCTCTAAAAAGTAAACTTGAGTAGACTGACACGTAATTGGCAAAAATCAGTTCACTTTTCAGCTGAGTTGCAATACAACATATTTCTCTTAACCTGAGCTATACCTGCAATTACCTCGAGCCTCAACAACAAGAATGAGAGGAACTGAAGGCATGAAAGAGAGTAACTGTCTAATTTATGTCTTCAAGGCTAAGTAAACAATCTCTTTCTCTCTGCATCATTTATTAAGAGCTATCTTAAAGCCATGTTACATTTCTTGTGGGGGGAAGGAGGGATACAAAATGTACATACATTAAATCTTCAAGCGGTATGTTGACTTGTGAACTATTACTAAACATTACCAAGATTAAGCATAATTACATACTAAATCATGCTGAAAAAGTTTAACTCTTCAACATATCCATAATTGTTAATCCAGAAGAAGGCAACCACAACAACAAAAACCACGGAAAAGCATCAAATTTCCAAAGTAGTCAGATACACCCTCGGTAATCTATCTTTCAACCAGCTCCCTATACAAGTAGAAATATTTTTTCCCAATCAAATAGGCCTTAATTTTACTAAGTAATAGAGTGTGTGTCACAGTATCAAAAAACCTTTGCAAAATCCAGATATTGTATGCCCACTGCATATTGAAGCTTACCATATAATAGAGATCCAGTTATGTTAACATGATCTATTACTCATAAAACCAAAACAACAAAGTCCTGGATAGAGTCTCTTAACAATCCTTCAAACAGTTTCCCCCTATGGATGCTAAGCTTACTGGTCAATAGTGTTGTCCCAGCTCTGAATAGGATGACTTCTTGAACAAAGGCATCCATTTTCTTTTGTTCAATCCAGCTGCAAATTTCCCGTCAAAACCGGATCATTAAAAATGTAATATAATGATTTGCCAATTACTGATCTAAGATTCCCAAGTACCGGAGGATGAACCCATCTGGTCCAGGAGCTTTATTGACCTTGAGTGTATTTAATCATTCTTGTAGTCTGACTCCATAGAAATCAGTTTGGTGATGATCTAATTTACTTGTGAATACCCTGCTATTGATTTCTCATCGGAATAAACTGATGAGAAGAACGAACTGAGCACTTCTTCTTTCATCTAAACTTCTGTAACCAGTGTATCTCCTTTGGTGTTAAGTTGCCCTAGATTTCTTTTATTCATCTTTTCAGCTGTTCTACTTCAAAAATGATTTGGATTGGTCGTGCTCTCTCTTGAAATTATTGTTTTAGTCTCCACTTTAGCTAAACTGATTGCTTTTTTTTTTTTTTTTTTTTTACAAATTATTATATTTTCCTTATGTTTTAGAACTTATTCTCTTCCTTAAAAACTTTACTAGACGTTTTCCCATTGCTCAAACCGCATCGGTTGATATTTACATCGTCTGTACTTGTTTTTCAACAGCCTCTGTAGCATTTTAAAGATGGTACATTTTTCTTCTGTATTTTTATCTTAAAAATTTGTTGCCCATTTAACAGATTTCAGTGAATTCAAGAAGTGACTAAACTTAGTTAGTGAGCACATTAATGCCTTAAAGAGAGCCTGCTGATACAATGGAAGCACTGCACAGCTGTCTGTGACATCAATTAGTTATTAATATGGTCTAACACTCAATAGATTACAGAGAAATGTCTATGTATTTTATTTTCCTGGTAAAACATGTTATGAATAAATGTGTGTCCTATCAAATGGCATTGATAAATTAGCCTATTTAGTAAATGTAGATTTTGTGTACATGTACTGTCTGTTAGAGTGGTACTTACCAGTAGCCTTGAAGCTAGACAAGACAGTGTGCTGCCTGGGGCCAATGATAAAATGTTGCCGACCCCCAGCACTTCACCCCTTCTAAAAAAAATCACCCACCAAAACAAGAGGCTCTTTGGAAAAAAATAGATTGTATTTAACCTGAGCTAGTCTGAACATAATTATGTTTTCAAAAGCTCATCCAAGGGGTGAAAAGAAAAGTAAAACATTATATGCAGGACTTGCCCCTAACACCTATCTTGCACTTAGGACTTTGCCCCAAAACCCATCTTGCACTCAGGACTTTGCCCCAGTGACCACCATGATGAACTTGCTCTTGCACCTCTGCCCCTGAAACCAGCACTCAGCACCCTGCCACCGCTGCGCCACATTTTTACTGAGCGCTAGGGTGACCACATTTTATTTCTGCCATTCAGGAAAACGTTTTACATTTTATATATTATTAGGAAGCCTTGGGAAGCATGTAGATTTTAAATTGAATAATATATTTATAATATACATACAGTCATTATCAGACACCTCAATTAGCCAATAGGCAGTGTCAGACAACTTAACCCCTGGATTGCTAGATAGATATAGACAGTGTCAGAGGATTTAACCATTGCATTTCTTGATAGATTTAGGCAGTGTCAGGTTGTACCTTACCCGGTGAAGGCTTCTGTAACTTTCAGCTCCATGTGAAGGAGTGACTGAGCAAATCTGGAGAGGTTTCCTAACTGTCGGCTAATCAAGAGATTTCAGAGGTCTCACCTGAGACCTCCTTCTATCAGAAATCTCAATCTGGGACATTGCATTGCCCCAGCCTGAGGCTGCCCAGGACACAGAACAGAAAAAAAAGTGCTGCATGGAGCAGCATAGTGCCACCCCTGCCAGAGTGCTATCTGGGCCAATTGAAGTGTGCTGTGTCTTTCAGCATGCACACAACCAGGAGCATTTACCACTGATGTTGTAGACATGCTTTTCCTCACATCCATAGTTTCTTCACCTAATTTCTATTTTACAAGACTTTTGCCAAAGTCCCAATGTTTTTATGATATTGTGAGTCTTTAATCCTTTAGATTTTACTGCCAAAAAAGGATGTATTCATTAGCCAATATGGTGCCCACAAAATCCAAAATTCCTGCTTAACTAAATCTTGGGCTCCTATCTTCATCAGATACTTAATGTGCTGTGTGGACCTGATAAACTTCCTCTCTCTCTGTGTAGGTCTTCCCACTGCTACCATGTGCATCTGTACTTCCATTCATGTCTTTGTGCCAGAGACTACTACCCTGTGCAGGAATGGAGGAGGTCTATCATATTTGCAGGTGGTGTGGTGTGTTCTCTGTGTTCTGATTGGCTGACAATTGTGTTTCCTGTAGCAGTTGCAAACTATTGTTACATTTACTTTGATATTATTGGTTCACATCTTAAGTAGTATCATACATTTGAACTGATGGGTAAACAATTACTGTGAATGTTTGCAGTGTATACCCATTAAAGGACTTGTGGCTAAATATGGAATCAGATGATATCCATTTATGGGATCTATTCTGAAATTCACAATGTTTCTGCAATTTTTCTTTAGAAATGCAAAATCTTTATTTTAAGTTTCACTTTTTAGGGCTCACTGGGCATTCAAGTGGTTAAGACATCAGACAAAACAACGTCACAGAAATATTTTGCCAGAAGGAAGATTTTTTTTGTTCAGAAGCCAAATAGATTTTTCATTCAATGCAGCAGAGCTAATCTTGTTTTATAAAAGGAAATATCTGCACCTTATCTTAAAGCATAAAAGGACTAATGAACCTAATACTAGGAAAGATAATATCTTTTTTTTCTGGGCCACTTAGCAACACCGTACACTATCAATCTTCTTTGGAATAATGTATTCATTGCAGAAAAAAACTCACAGCATAAAAAAGTGTTTTGTTGTCCATACAGCTTAGCATGATACTTAATGGGGAAGTGTGACTGATCATTGAAATTAAATGATGCTACAAGTTTGCAAGACGCCAAAATGATCAATTACTGATTAAAAGGGAAAATATAGTTATAACCCAGTGTCTATACCACACATCATCAGCACTAGGTGTTTCTCTCACCCACACAAAAACAATAACAGTGTAAAAAGGGTCTAGTCAATGTAGACCGCTCTGGCCCAAAATGAATCCTGATTGGGCAAAGTAGGTGAAATTCCAAAATTACTGGAATTTAGCTAATCAATATCATTGATTTCAGGTCTAAATTAGCTGTTCAGTCCATTTGGAAACCAATACATGGGAAGCTGTGTGATCTGGCCATTCTCACAATGAAAAAACATGGAATTTTGGCTACCCATTGTTCGCCAATCAACCGACTTTGGGAAATTTCTGAAACACGAACTTCGCACATATAAATTCTTGACTAGATTTTGACTAGAATATGTAGAAGAATTAAAGTAAGACACAAATATGCACAGAAGATTATAAGTTATTAATACTATTTGTTATAATAGTATATAGTATATTACATTAATATAAGCATTATTTTATGTTAATGTAATTTATTTTTTGTATTTAATTAACATATAATTTTTTAAATTATATTTATTTTATTAAATAGTAAATTAGTATTGCAATCACAAGTTGCCTTTCAGTGTTCTAAATATTTCAGGATATATACAATACATTCAATTTGAACTGTCTAGTTGACCTTACAAGAAGCAGACCGCAGAACAGTTATTTCACAATGTTACCTGTATTCTATAACTTATTTTGTGCGACTAAATCGTCTGTGCTCTGATGTTTTTTCTTACAATAAGCACCTTTCTTTTGAGCTTACCAATGGTTACCTTGCAATTAACCTTCAACACCTCCGTTGAATTCTACACCTCTGCCATTTGTGAGACTGTTCCGAACCTTTAAACTACCTAGCTATATGTAATGATTATCTCCGATCTTCATCATCCCAGTTTTTATCTGGACCTCTCAGATTTATTTATTTTCTCCCAGAAGTAAAATGCAGATCTTGCAGTCTGACCAAAAGAGAAAAAAAAAAAGAAACTGTTCTTTCCTGTCTGACTTTTTAATGTATTCTGCCATTCTAATATAAAAGATCTCGTCTCCTACTAAGTATCATTTAGATTCCAATTTCACCTTCAATTATACATTTACAAGACCTTTCTTAACAAGACCGAAAGTCTGCACCCTACAACAAAATGTAGAACAGCCTTCATTGAACCGTTCTTTCAATATGGTCGGATCAGCCTTTCTCTTGGAACTTTGATGAATTAAATTGATGTACAGTGAGGGCATCAGTAAAAGATTCTATGAAAATGTCAAAGAGCCTTTGGAGCTATGTTATCTTTCTTGGCATTTTCTTTTTCAATAAATGACATAAAACCGGTGAACTACAATTAAGTTAAATTACATGTGGACATTCTAAGGGATTACATCAGCTGCTATAGAAAACACCATCAGAGTAAATATATGTCAACAACATCAGATTGAGTGTAACTGATCTATGTGCAATTAAATAATAGGAGTTTTCAATGGTGATGTGCAAAGTTGGCAAGAAAATGTTTTTTTTCAAATTTCCGGAGAAAGTCTGTCTATATTTATATATCATTTAAAATATATCATATATTTAAACTAAAGCACATATATTACTATAGGGTATATTTACTATAGGAAGAAAGGTAAATATGGGCTCACTGGTGAGTAGTACAGCTCAACGTGCGATATAAAGCTCCAATTTGTTGTTCCCGGTGCCTTTGCTGGTGTATGGCTAACACCAATCAGCCGAAGATATGCGAAAAAATTCAGAGAAACAGCACTCACGGAACCAGATGAAAGTGCAATGATTTTTAATCCAAGGTAAGTCACAACAGTGTGGGGAAAGTTCAACAAATCAGATGATGTAACAGCTTGACGTGTTTCGCGCATCTACCGTTTCATGCATCTAGCGCTTAAAGAGCACAGTATATGTACAACTGAAAAAATACAACAACATTGTGCAATCGACATAGTTCATATATATATAGAAGGCCCTAGAGACATGGATGTCACTTACAGTGATTTGAGCCAAAATTATATTTTACGTGAGCTCAGTAAGTCTTCAAAAACAGCACCCAAAGGTATAAATATCTTCTACCAAAGATGTTAAGGACTCGGAATTCAAATTATTCAAAATGCTGTGGATCTACTTCAGCATATTTATTACCAAAAGATTAAAAATAGCATGCTTTCAAAGTATATTGTGAGTGCTCCTCACAGGAATCATAAGGTTCACAGTGGCTCTGAATGCCCAACGCTGATGCATATTCACTGCTGCCACCCACAATGCCTGGATTCCTGGTTCTTCAAGAGACTCCACCTCCACAGTGTTAATGTCCTAAAGCTAAGCACCCACTATGCATTTCACCCAAAGTGATGCTTCTTCAATTCAATTTATGATTCAAAGTGAATGCATGTATAATAAAAAGTCATATATATATATATATATATATATATATATATATATATATTTATATATAATTTATTTTGTGCTACAACTTGCAGTTTATATCAAATTGTATGTTATATATATATATATATATATATATATATATATATATATATATACATATAAAGAAAAAAGTGGAACTCGCAAGTCTTAATTATCAAAAGTAGTATTTTCCCTTTTTGGTGAAATAATAGTTGTTTTAGTCACATTGCAGTAATAAGAGGACTCTCCTGTTTCTTTTGCATCTCCTTCTGTCTTTTATTTTTTAGGCTTTCCCACTTTCATAGAAACATAGAAACATAGAATGTGTCGGCAGATAAGAACCATTCGGTCCATCTAGTCTGCCCAATTTTTTTATTTATTTTTTGAGTACTTTTATTAGTCCCCCGTTCCCGGTCTTATAGCTAGGATAGCCTTGTGTCTATCCCACGCATGCTTAAAATCCTTGACTGTGTTTACCTCTACCACTTCTGCTGGCAGGCTATTCCATACATCCACTACCCTCTCAGTAAAGTAATACTTCCTGATATTACTTTTAAATCGTTTTTCAGCAATGGACCTCTACTACCTATTTTATCCTGTTGGCATCAGATGTAACTTTGAGCTAGCGAAACTTTACTGGCCACTATGAGCCGTAAATTTGGACAAGGGGTAGTGGAAGTCCCTCACACATTGACAGTGGCTTCCAGATTGAGGGCGGAGTTCTCCGATCCCATCGTTGAGATCAACGGTTCTATTTTACAAGTAACAGCTGTCTGGTCTTGATCGCCCTCTATATTGTGTTATGGATTGTTCGTGAAGGACTCTGCTTATTGCCTTCTAACACCTTGCTGCCTTACATATTCTGCCCTAACCTTATGTGGAGTCAAATTTCATTATTTATTACATCCAGTAATATGGTGCACAATCTATAAAACTCTTCTGATATCTAAAGTACTTGCTGCTTCATTATTTTCTGTGTGATTAACTGCTATAGGAATAAGCTTGATGAATAGCCTATGCTCTAACCACTTATTTTACATATAGCTATATTGGCTTGGCTATCTTGAATGGTTTACCCACCATTTCATATTTTTCCTGGCTACTTAGCACATGAGCATAGTTAGTGTGTCTGTTTATATATACTGGAGAGACATTACTCAGGTTTTATTGTGTCATTAATTAAATGCGTATATTGTTCATATTTGTCACATGCTCACTCTATATTAATTTAATATTAAACTATATTTGTACTTATACCTATTTTTTTCATAGTGTCCTTTATCAGATCATCTTCACTAAGTGTCTTTTTTTGCCTAACGTATTGTTCTTCTGTGTTGTATTATCTGTGGCACCACACTCTTCGAGAAATGTATTTTTATAGGTGGTTATCAATAGAGCATTACGATGCAGGTGTATTAATACTTACAACAATATAAACCAATTTGTCTACAATAGAGAATTTTTCTACTTTTGATAATTAAGACCCATGAATTCCATTTTTTTTTTATATTGACTTTTGGTCGTGTTTGCACCCAGATATTATATATATATATATATATATATATATATATATATATATATATATATATATATATATAAATATATATATATATATATAAAATATATTGTGCCACCCGTCCTTCGCTATTTTTATACATATATACATTTATGTATAAAAAAAATACACTTAAAAAAAACTCCCAATTGTATCAAAATATAGTATCATAAAAGCATTTACAAAAATATTTTGAAAAAACAAAAACATACTCCATTTATAACTTAAAATAAGCAAATGAAAAAAAAAAATATTTGCACACAGTTGCATAGCTTCTTTACTTCCATGAGTTGTAATTGTATAGTCCCTGTCATTGGGACATTCCCTTTCCACAAATGTATGTATCTGCAAAAAAACCAAAAGGACATACAGATGTATGGGAAAATAACCTTATTGCACAAAAAACATTATAACAAGTTATAGAGATGCACTATTGTCTTTTGTACAATTCAAGAAAAAATTAGTTAGCAAAACCTTCAATTTTGGTGCAACTGGCCCATTCATTTTATTTTTCTAGTAGGAATAATTTTATACATATCTGCAGACACTAATGTTATTAACACGTATTAACAATTCTATGTATAATCATCACCCATTGTGTCTGATATAGCAAATGTTTGAAATTCATGTTTAAAAACAGGTAGCCTCACCTATAAAAAACACTTTGGCAGTTAGTTTAAACTGTATCTAGAGAGACATTCACAAGAATAAATTATCGGAAATGGAAGTCAAATACATGCCAAAGCCACACAGACTTTTACCCAAGATATTTTTTATTTTACCTGTCCATAAATGTTAATTTTTCCACTTTAAACACAATGTTAAGATATGAATTTAAATGAATGCAGCCATAACTAAAGGTAAAAGGGGCAGTAAAGAAAAGGTCAAAGTATTTCCTATATATCTGTCATTTTTTTTCTCTAGATCTATTACTTGTTTACAATAAAATACAGAGCCAGCTGGGAACTTAGTAGGATGGAAAACAATATACCTGTAAAGTTATGGGTTATAAAAATCCAAGTGATTTAGTAAATGTCAGTAAAATCTCATACTACAGCTGGCAGATTATATATATATATATATATATATATATATATATATATATATATATATATATATATATATTATATAAATTATGAAATATTTAACCCATTTGGTGAAGTACACCTACATAATGCAATCCAAACCTTATATTTCATCTGCCAGGATACAGCAGTCCGTTTCACATGGCGATATATGCAACCTTAATCTATGCAAATATGTCCTCTTCCGGATTAGTGTAAAGCATTTTAGTTGGACGTCACTGAAAAAGATCCTTTTTGCCAAATGCATCAAATTGCCAAGCTGAGCTAGCTGAATGCACAGACAGTTGCTTTTAAGAAAAAAAAAATCCATTCAAGGTTTCTGTATGGATAAGAGAACCTAAAGCATGTTTTAATCTGAAATGAAATACATTAATAGAATGTTCCTGTATGATATAAAAGTAACTATCATCCACTGAACTACGAAATATATGTGATGTTTATTTACCTTTGATGAAGCCGGTTGACGAAACACGTCAATTTTGCTTTTGAAGTTAGAAAGGATGCAATAAGGTTTTTTCAGAGACAATTTATGTAAAGGAAATATGTACATGGCCATCCAAATGGACTGTTATTAACAATATTGTAACTACTATTTGGAAACATTATGTCATTTGTAAATTTGAATTTATTAAATATATGAAATATATGAAAACATTGTTACGTTTTTAAGTTTGAATTAATTCAATATTTTCCTGCCCAGGATTTCATTGTTTCTGCAGGTTTTTTTGAGGGTTGGCAGCACACAACACTAAAACAGGTGTGATCTTTGAAAGACCTAAATTAAGAGCATGAACAGTGCAAATTATAATCATTGCCTTTTTTTTCTTTTTTAGCTCGCTATGCCTAGTCATTTTGTACTGTTGCACATGCTCTTTTTTTATTCAAATTTTATTGTCTTATTTGGGGGGGGGGGGGGGTCTGGTAACCACCTCCTCACTCACAGTGACTAGCTACACTCGTTCTTGCCTTTTATATCTTCTTGTGTTAAGGAATGAACCACCCCACATTCTGAATCTCTGTGTCTCACTCAATCAGAGATGTACCATCATTACAGATGATTAAAATAAGCTGATGATTCAACTATTTATTGGCCATTTAGACAACTCATCTGCCAGACAGGAACTCTCATGTATTTGGAAAACTTTTTGGAAATTTTATAAACAAAACACTGATATAATATTGATTATTTTGAGCCACTGATCATCCAATGCTTTGTTGTAAAGGAATTTACACATGAATCTTTAGTGTTGTCTGGCACATACTCTTGGTGTCCTCTGGTACAGTAGGCTATCTCTTACATTAAAGACTACCAAATTCTGTAATAGTAGGGGTCTAGGTGCAAACCAATACTCATCACATGTGGTGGTGGCATGTATGTGTGTAGCAGCAATGAACAGTTACTCCAACTTCTACTTCACAAATAGATTGTGGGCAAATAGACGAGCAATCACCAGTTGCTCTCTAGTTTTATGATGATTCTAGAGTACCTACAAAAAATAGCTAGCAACGCAATTGAAATACATGGTTTCTTACATTGATTATTACATTGCAATGATGTTTACTGTTTTAGTCTAACCATAAGCATAAGTGTTATAGTTAACTGATTTAATATGCATACATAATCCTTGGAGTATGTGTCAAAGTGACAGCTATCAATGTTAGAAAATTCTGGTTTGACAGCATGTGCCTATCACTGCTATATCATTTCTTATCCATATCTTGTGATTTAAGCAAAATGGTTTATTAATGGGACACACCTGGCAATAATTGCTTGTTCTAAGATTCCTATTATCATTTCCCATACATATGGAGTGTTCATTAATAATATTCATTGCAGAGCAGAGTCCTAAATAACTTAAGAGTATACCCAAATGTGTTGTATTAGTTATTTATCTCCCACACATAGCATTATAAAAAGACAAATATGGCAGTGTTATGATATACAAATAATAGCAGTCACATACCAATGTTATATGACAATGTTATATGATTAATGCTTTAGGGATACGTAAAATATAAATAGATGTACAAATATACAGTGTTAGTAATCAAGAAATTCCTAATTAAAACATAATTTCCCTGGATGTAATGTTGATGATTAGGCAGCAGAGTCTATATCATAACCAGACACAATGTAAAATAAATATGTAGCTTAAATATTGTAATTCATTACATTTTGTTTAGTTTTCAAAAGCTTTATTAAAATAAAGTAGATTACAGTCCTCTCTTAACAAAATCCTTCTAATACACTATATAATAACAGATATAAATAAAAAAAGAACACTTAAATATTAACGGGAAGAGATGACAAGGAAGGATGAGGGGGTGCACGGCAGTGGTGTATCTTGGTTTTGTGCTGCCCTAGGCAGACAAAATTCAGGCACCCCCCTACCCATGCTGCACATTCACGACATGCCCCATAACCCACATCACCCCATTATATGACACCCATCACATTCCTCCATCACCCCCATTACATGACCCATCAACTCCATTATACTCCTCCATCACCCCCATTACATGCCCCATCACTCCCATTACATGCCTTCATCACCCCTATTATATGCCTCCATCACACCCATTATATGCCTACATCACCCCCATTGCATGCCTCCATCACCCCCATTGCATGCCTCCATCACCCCCATTATATGCCCCATCACCTCCATTACATGCCCCATCACCTCCATTACATTTCCCATCATCCCCATTATATGCCTCCATCACCCCATTACATGACCCCTCACCCCCACTACCTGCCTCATCCCCCCTATTACATGCCACCATTACACCCATTACATACCCCCTCACCCCCCTAAATTTGCTGCCCTCGGCATCCACTTAGGATGCCTCATCCACCTAGGATGTCTCGCGGTAAATACCGCACTGGCATATGGTAGGGACCATCGTTGCCTTTGTCAGGTAGATTCAGCTTTGCAACCTTGTAAGTTTAATGATCAGTAATTTCTATCTTGTGATTCTGGGTAGTGTTGAGCGAACCCGAACCGCACTGCTCGGGTTCGTACCGAACATTATGGTTTTTGGACCCCAGACCCGAACACGGACATTTCACTGTATGTTCGGGTTGGAGTTCGGGGTTCAGCGATTTAATGGCGCATTTTTAAAGGCTACATTGTATGTAATGCTATTGGCTCTCTATAAACTGAAATAGAGTCCCCATTCATACGAATAGGTCAATAGAATAGCAATAGCATTACATATATTACATAAACCGAAAGTCTATAAACTGAAAGAGATTCGGTTTATAGAAAGCCAATAGCATTACATGTATTCCATAAACCGAAAGTCTATAAACCGAATGTCTTTCGGTTTATAGACTTTCGGTTTATGGAATACATGTAATGCTATTGGCTTTCTATAAACCAAAATAGAGTCCCCATTCATACGAATAGGTCAATTGACCTATTCGTATGAATGGGGACTCTATTTCATTTTTTATAATAGCAATAGCATTACATGTATTACATCTGAGAGTCAAATAGAACCATCAAATACTGTGCTTACAGAGCACTTTGAAAAATTCTAATAGTTTTGGGTGGTAAATAGTACATTTGCGTCTTGCGGTGCACTTCTTATCTGAGAGTCAAATAGAACCGTCAAATACTGTGCTTACAGAGCACTTTGAAAAATTCTAATAGTTTTGGGTGGTAAATAGTACATTTGCGTCTTGCGGTGCACTTCATATCTGAGAGCCAAATAGAACAGTCCAATACTGTGCTTACAGCGCACTTTGAAAAATTCGAATTGTTTTGGGTGCTAAATAGTACATTTGCGTCTTGCGGTGCACTTCATATCTGAGAGTCAAATAGAACAGTCCAATACTGTGCTTACAGTTACCTCCTCCTCCAGCGCCGCTTCCACCTACACAGCCACGGTCACCGCCTACTCAACCTATGGGTCACTTAGTATAATCTGAAAGATAATACCCTGCACTCCAACCCTCTTTCAAATGGATAATTCTGTTGATCCTCCTGGCAGCCATGCTTTAGATTTAGATTTATGTTCTTCCAAAGCTAAAATCAAAGATTCCATCTAGTGCTATTTTATGGCTCAGCTGTATTTGTAATTTGTATGTATTTTATGTTATTTTAAGTTATTTCCCTATCCACATTTGGTTGCAGGGAACTTGTCCTACTCTTACCCACATGTTACTTCCTTTTGCAGCCCTCTAGCACTTTCCAGGACTTTTTTAGAGGCATTTTAGTGGCCAAAAGTTCGTGTTCGGGTTAGGAGTCAAGTTCGGGGTCAAGTTCGAGCCCGAACCCGGACTTTTTTCCGAAGTTCGGCCGAACCCGCGGAACCTGAACATCCAGGTGTCCGCTCAACTCTAATTCTGGGTTTACTGGTACAGCAGTACCAATTAACCCAAAATCATACTGAACATACTGATAAAATACGCTATTTATTTTTACAGTGTTAACTGTGATAGATGTATTAGTTAAACAATGTTGTTATGCTCTAAGGGCAGAAGAGATTGGTGGAGCCCGGGGTGGAGTTAGATATACCAAAGGTGGAAATCTTACTCTTTACAGGAATATCTCTTCTTGTTAATTGATGATTTTATTTTTATTTATTTTGGTTTTAGAATTGTATGGTCATTTATAGATTGATAGGGATTGAGGTGGAGTTGAATTGGGGATAGTTTTTTCTAAGTAAGGAGTAGCATATCAAATCCAGGGTTCCCGGGTTAACTTCTGTGTAGCGGAGTTTCAAGCGTTCATGCTTTCAATTGATTCCACATACTCACATAACCGCTAACCCTTTTTACTGCCTACCGGAGGGTAGTCGAAACCTCCTGGAACAGATCAGGCAGCTTGCAGAGGTGAAGTGGCCGGTGAAGACTATCAAGGAAAAGTGCCGGGTAGGAACATCCCACGAGTCAGCCTGGTCCCTCATTGGCTCAGACAGCCAAAAGCGTGTGCTGAAATGATTTCCGAATTATACCCGAAAGGAGCTATGTTCACCAACCCCATCTCGACCTCCCTTGTCCAAACATGCTTCAGCGGTTTACCTTTAAGAAGAAGAAAATGCTATGGAACTGTTAAACGCATCACAAGTCTGTCGCCGTCCGCTAAAACTACCAGTGGCTGACGATCCTACATACTGGAAGGGATCATGTTGCTCTTTGAGGAGGTTGTTGGCTATTTAGAGAGCCATCGGATGCTGATGGTATTTTGGGTCTAACTATTTCTGGGGAGCAAGCAGAGCACTGTTACGGATACTATGGATAGGGTAGGTGCTGTTTCTATTGGTTAGGTCAAAGTACCCGCCTTCCGGCTTAGAAGTTGCTCGCTCCCAGATTGGTTGACACCCTGTGGAGAAAATGTAGCTCATCCTGAAGCTACAAGACTGAGGCTGAGCAGGGACCAGCTAGTCCCTCTCCACATGCTTTGAACCCCCAGTATTTTATTATGTTCGGTCACAACACCCTCCACGACCTACTGCTTGTGTTCCCTGTTCCCCCCTATCTGTCTCCCTGTGTACCCCACCTATTTCCCTGGATCCCCCCAGGTGTGCCCAGTGATTATTAACCCTTTTTGGGACATGTATCTGCCCATCCATAGGAATTCCGCAAGGCTAGTTGTCAGCTTAGCCACATGGAATGTTTGCATTCGGTCCACAGACAAATTGATTAGGAGCTCCCAGTGGCGTCACTTGCTTCCTTGTTGGCTGAGGATTTAAAATGAGTTAAACCCTTAGTGACAAGACCGTTTGACCTTGTCTTTCCCTTGGTGACAAGGGCTGTTTTGACATTTCTGGAGTGTTTGTGTTTAGCCGAAATTTTCTTCTTTCTCACATACTGTACCCACACAAATTATATCTTGTTTTTATTGTCATAAGAAGGTCTTTTATTAGATGAAATTATGTTGTATAATTATTAGGTTGAAAAAAGACATCACCTTCAAAACTTCCACACACTCATGTTTGTTGATCTGGAAGATGACAAAAAAAAATAAAACAGAGAAACTTCTATTGTAATCTCAGAGGGACAAAAAGGTAGTCAAATTAAGTCTGGATGAATACTACCTAAGGTAACCTTAATTGTTATTGCCCTACACACATTTTATTGCTGCAATACTATCCAACCATTTTTAAACTGTATTGATTAATCTGCCCAAACAACTTTACATAGATGCACAGTATATAAATACAGATTATTTCATAGTCAAGAAACCTTTTTAGTGTATAAATTGATATGCAAACTCTGGCGTATAGCTGCTACAGAAAAATCCATTTTAAAACTGTTTCCGCTCTGGATTGCAGAGAGGAAGGCTTTTATATCTTCTGGCACTTCATGAACTTTTACATCTTATAATTCATTTTAAAGTTTTGTTTGACATAAATTTGTTATATTGCAGATAGAAGCTAAATATTATCAATAATACATTGTAGGCCACTTCCGAAAATAATGGATTTATACTGACAAGTAACATATGGAACATAGTCAATTATTCTTCTTACAGGTCCACAAGAAATAGATAAATGGTCCATTTCTTTAATATATCATTGTCATGTGCTTGTTAGCTGTCTTTTTCTGATAGTTAGCCACAGGTTTTCCATCATTTGTCAGAGAACATATTATCTGGTGGGCTAATGATACTACCTACTGGCGTGGTGGAATATATGATTAATGTGAGACAGGCACACATCTTGACAAGAAAGTCTGGAAAATGAGGGGGGAAAGAAAAAATATTATACTTTAGACAGCAGAAGTAGATTTGCTCGAAATCTTAAGTTTTTAGAAGCCGGCTTTTCTACTGAGTAAAGTTAATCTATTATCACTCTTCTGAACACCAAATGAAAGAGAAAGTAGGGGAATTATCTTTTACTAAATACAATATAAAATGCTTTACCTATTTAAACAAATTTAGTGGAATTATGGGACAATGTGATAGATTTGAAATAATCAACACAGGGCAAATAATTGTTTCTCTGGCCCAGGCATTGGGGATATTGCTGGACACTAGGGCTGAGGCAGCCATTAAGGTTAGGCACTCTGCGAGATGATCTGTTACAACAACATTATTAAAGGAATAGTATAATTAGCAAGCTGGTCTCTTTTTAGGTGTATCAAAGCTAATAATAAGAGCTTTAAATGCATATTTCATTACTGGAAAAGTATTTTGTATTCTGCAAATACCTGTTGGTATTTTAAGTATTACTTTCAAGCTACGAAAACTATTATTTTTTCCCAGCCAATCAGAGTGGGACATCACAACTATAGCAATATTAAAGGACAGCTGAATTAAACAGATGGCAGTAGGAGGGCAATTGAAATAGAAAATCTTTGATAAAAGAATACAAGTAAAGTACCATTGAGTCTTCTTGGTTGAACCTATAACAGCAACGAGGGCTCGATAAGTGACTTTAATTGTATTCTTTCATTAAATAATTTATTTTTCAAATGCCTACACATGATTAGGGTTGCCACCTTTTCTTCAGAAAAATACCGGCCTTGGTACTGTCTCCATAGAATTAACATTGGCCTGATCCTAATTTTTTTACCGGCCTGCCGGTAAAATATCGGCCAGGTGGCAACCCTACACATGATGCAATTTTAAAAAAGTTGTCTCCTTTCCTCCATCAGGAGCAACAAACGTCCTTGGTCAAGGTGGTCTGTGCGTGCACTGAAAAGCTCAGCTGTGATTTATATCAATATGCCATGAGCTGGAAATGTAGGATCCAAATAATATTTTAAACAACTATGCAGTTTCTGACACTTCATTGAATATTTCATTGAATATAATTCAAAAATCACAATCAGTCTTCCCCCCTCCAGATGAGGAACAACCAAACATTTAAACCAACAATGGTACAAAAAGGAATATAAGCAACAAATATATACTGGATAGCTTGTGACTGTTTAATTTATAATTGGCTGTCCTGTGACAAGACAAAAAGCTCACGTCAAAATAACTTTTACATTGATTTTGACTTGAAATAAGACAGGACAGTCAATTAGAATATTTGCTAAATTATAAGACAACTTTGGATCTTAATGAAAGGAAAAATGGAAAAGCCTGAATATAAGATGGCTCTTGGGAAGAAAAAAATTAAAACCTATTTTTCCACCATACACTTACACTCTGCCACTCACTCATACACACATTTATGTAAGTAAAGGATGTGCATGAGTGGGGATAATAAAGGGTGGGGAAATAAAAAAAATGTATTGCTTTCATGCATTTATTTTTCTTATTACTTTATTTTCAGGGACACTGTATCTCCACAGATTTTTCATGTGGTGCATGTGACCACTGTGTTTGTTTTTGACAATGACCACATAAATAAAAGATAAAAATAATAATGGGTGATTATTGTCTGCAAAACTCATAAGGCAACCAGGATCAACCATCCACCCCCATGAATTTGGGGGAGCATGGCAGTGGATTGTGATAGCCTCTAGGTTACATGTGTTCACTGTGATTGCACAATGATCACTTCAATAAAAATAATGGTCTGGTTTGCCAGTCTCAATACCACAAATATTTTTTTAATTTAAATTTTTTCCAACAAACAGGATATCACAATACTTTAAATGAATGTGGTTTAAACATTCTATGATGGGTTCACTTTAAGAATTGAGAAAACCAATGTCTCTTTGCACTGGTAATTCTGATAACACTACCCCTCATTACATGGCAATAAATATTTTGTAATAAGTGTATTTTTTCACTGCATGATCTCTGATTAATGCAATTCGAAACATGTGTCTTGCATATAAAGTCTGCCTGGCTTATATGTACTTCACAGATCTGGAACAGTACATTTTGACATATGTATAATGCCACCTGTCACAAAGTGTTAAGTGTCACACTTAGAGGAAAACATTGTGATACACCAGTTGCTGACGAACACACAATCTAAAATTAGCTATAGGCAATCGAATGTTGGGAGGTTTATGAGCATGACAACAAATATCATGTTCTCAGTAGTCAGTAAATTCTAATTAAAGATTATTTTTTTAGTATACTTAGTTGCCCAAAAAAACTGTGAACACTAGGGGGGTCTATTCACTAATTTTCAAGTTTTGTGAAAGGTGGTTGAGTTGGGAGGTCGACTTTGACTTAGTGCAACTCGAATGCTCATCTCAGCATCAGACTTCATAGAATGCATGTTAAATTACTAATTGGTAAAAGTGAAATGAGGTCAAGTTGGGAGGTAGAGTTTGACTTCGACTCAAAAATTAAGCCATGCACCTCACCCATCAATGTTTGGTAGAATCGGACTTAGAAACAAAAACCACTAGCTCAATGCTGCATCTCAATGGCAGGTGAATAGACCTCACGGGCCTATTCTTTAATCAAGATACAAACAGTGGTAAATTGACAAGTGTATCAGGCATTAAAAGCAGGATTGAAAATATACACATGCTTGCATATATTCTCAAAACAGCTAGTAATGCCCGATTTCTGCACATGTCAATTCACCATGGTTCCCTGTTTAAAGAACACACACATATATATATATATATGACAGAGAGAGGGCAGTTGGGATGAAATCAGTGGGTAGGGTGGCATGTTTTGTGGTCAGGACAGAGGGAGTGAGCAGGATGACAGGAGCAAATAGCATGGGTGGCCTCATCAGAATGGGCTATGTCTGCATAGCAACTGATAGGGCATAGAGCATCAACAGCTAGGGGCCAGGAAGCAGGTTCAACGACAAGGATTGCTGACTTCATACTTTTTCTGGAGGTGAAGGAGATTCACAGAACCTTTCCAGTGCAAGCCACAAAGTCACAGAGATGATGAATCAGACTGATGGCTAGGCAACCATTCAGTTTGGGAGCCAGATTCATTAGCTCCTGAGTCAGGCTTACAACTCTAAATGAAACAAGGTATTATGTTTTTCCATTGAAGCCAGTTGTCTGTCTTAGAAACATAGAAACATAGAATATGTCGGCAGATAAGAACCATTCGGTCCATCTAGTCTGCCCAATTTTTTTTGGAGTACTTTTAATAGTAGAAAGTAGAAAGTCTTCTTTCTAGAAATAACTATTGGTTGTCATAGCTCCTAACTGGCCTTTGCTAACACACTAAGTTCTGGATATGCTGTCAATATCTGCCTTATTACTTCCTGAATTTCATTTTTACCTTATGGATACAATAAAGATTTTAAGATTTTAACCCCCTAACGACATATGACGTGCCAGGCATGTCATGCAGAAACATGCTTCGTTAGTGACACATGACGTACCTGGCACGTAATGCACTTAAAACAGCAAAGAAAGCGATCGAAGCATAGTGCACCACTGAAAAAAGTGCAGGAGTGCGCTACGATGACTCCCCGGAGTGACCCTAGCTGCCATTTAAAAGGTTTGCTTCCTAGCGAGGCACTTAGCAATACCAATGTCTCCCCCAGATCTGATGGTGGTCGCTCTCCTGAGTGACTGCATTGGCTCAACAGAATAGAGTGCTGCCTGTACAGTCAGCGCTTCCCTTCTACTGGCAAGAGCATCGGAAATAGTTTTTTTCACTTCGGTTGCTCTAGGGGGTGCTGCTGAATGCCGGCACATCAGATTAGTGTGATTTGTGGGCAGGCATGTATGATTATCATACAGTCAAAGGCAATATTGACTAATATTGCCTTTTATAAGAGTTGATCTGCCTCCCTCTCCTCACTATACTAGTGAGGAGAGGGAGACAGACTATTAGTGAGAATATTAGTGAGGGAATATAATGAGAATATTAGTAAGGGAGACAGACAGATCAGATAGTGTAATTTTTCAAATGTAATACATTGAATAATGTTTAATAAAATGTAATAACCAAGGGCTTTTATAAAAGCCCTTTCCAGTGTTTAACCTCTTCCCTGCCATTGATCACTGTGTACACAGGGATCTTACACAGCAGCACATTTTTTGCTGTCTGTGCATTTATTAGGGGCTCATTTTTCACTGTAATTTATTACAGTATGCCAAAGGCCCTTTTAAGAGCTATTAACCCCTTGCTTCCTGTAGATCTGGTGCAAATGCAGTGATCTTGCTGCAGAAGCATTTTTAAAAAACATTTTTGTAAGTTTTTAATTGTAATAAATTAAATAAAATGTTAAAAAATTGTGAGACCCAAGGGCTTTTATAAAAGCCATACCCTTTGTTTAGTGTACCCTGTGTATTAACATACTTCCCTGCAACTGATCACTGTGCATTTTTAGGGGTTAATTGTTTTGTACAGTACTACATAGGCTTTTATAAGAGCTATTAACCCCTTTCTTGCTCTACATGTCAAAATTCCAAGTTGGAAAATCAAAAAGCGCACCTCACAAATGTTGCCTTTTAACCCTTAAACAAGCTGACAAACCAATGCATGGGTGGTTTCCCTGTGCTTGGGAGATATTGCTGAACACATATTGGGGTGTTGTTTGGCAGGTGGTAGAATTAGTGCATGGAAAGTGTTAAAATACCACCATTTGAAATAGCCTAGGGTCTCTACATTTAAAAAATGTATGGGTTGATGGGGTAAAATACACTGGCTGGCTTAAAAAATGTCCCAAATGGGACATTGGCGCAGGTTGTCTGCATGTCAAAATTCCAAGTTGGAAAACCAAAACCTGCACCTCCCAAATGTGTCCTTTTATCCCCCAAACAACCCGACAAACCTATGCATGGGTGGTATCCCTGTACTCAGGATAAATAGAAGAATCTATTTAGCATAACTAACATAACTAACATTTCTTAAACTGTAATCTATCTTTTGGCATCTCCTTCTCATGGCAGCCTGGAAGTCTTATTGATACTAAGGATCATCTTTCATAAGTCATTTAAATGAGACCGATGTGGGCTCCTGTCTGATTTAATGTGGTTCTGTAGGACTGGTCCCACATTTCACACTTTGTATCATAATTACTCTGTACATATTACATTTGGTGCTCTAAGAAAACAGCATGGTGGGAATAACAAGGCACAGAGGTGTCAAAGGAGGTCAGCTATTCTAAAGAGGAGAAGAAATAGCCACGAACCTTCATTCATGCAAACAAACTAGACATTGGATGGTGACATTTCATTGCCAGAGATTGGTTCCTGGACCTTCATAATAATCCCCTACGTTTTAATGCAAAAAGTGTGACAGTGTCCAATAAAATGTTCCAACATGAAGCCCTTTGAACAGACATTTTGTGTTAGACCAGTCTACTGTTTGTTTGGTCCCAGTTTCCATGAAGTATAAAAAGTTCTATCAAATGGATCTTTTTATAGATTAATATAGTGATTCCAAGACTCAGATTTTGTTTTTAGATGTTCTTTGCTTCAATGGTAAGTAAGATGGCTGTTTAGCCACATCAGATAACTGTATTCACATTGTAATGAATCCTGTACACAACTGGCAGCATGAATGATATAAAGAACATCCAGGTGTAGAATTCACAGGGTTTTATGATTACTCTCAAATGATTATTTCACTTTATTTATACAACTTCCTGCTATATCCATCTTTTTTCATAGGCAGCCAATAGTATTTTTTTTTACACTCTCTAAATTTATGTTGCAGTTTTCCTGTGATTTCTTATCTTATCCACTTATTATTCTCCACAAATTCCCACATCACATGTCTTAAAGTTCTCTTATCTTGCTCCCTTGGGCCACTTTTATGTTTCCTGATTTCTACATCTGATGTTTTTTATCTTTAACGTGCTGCCCTTCAGTTTCTCCTTGTAATAAATTAACCCTTTTGAAAACCAAAGGATCTGCTGCATTCATCTGTCATATGTATTTGAATATGTATTCATTCTGCAATAAAAATTAAAGGGATTTTTAGTTTGTGCAGATACCGATAGGATGAGCCATATAGAAGAATCTCAATGTATATGTGGAAACATTAGATGGTATTCTACTGTTCACAATGTCATTCAGTTTGTAATGATGAGTAATCTTTCAAATAAAAAAAAAGTGCAGAATTAATTGAGGAAAGGATACACATCTACATTGAGGATCAAGAGGCAAATAATACTTGATTACTGCCTCAGTTTAATAAAATATCCACCACTCATAAATATTCATAATGGAGTTTTTCTTAATAAATGTGTACCTGAAAAAACCACACCAAGTGGTCTATTCAAATTCGGCTGAGATTCATCGCCCTGATTTTATCAGATATTTTTGGGGATCTGAATCGGGCTATTCAGGCATCACCGGCATGCCTCCAAATTTGGAAAAAAGGAACTGATGAGGGCCTGAACTTTTCAGCCAAAGCATTTGAGGCTATCATTTCGATTGTCAAAATGACCCAAATTCCCTCTTCGAAATCCCCCTGAAAATCCCCAATTAAAAAAAAACAAAATTGCACAATTAATTAAATAATTTAAAAAAATCTATGAATATAAAAATAGTGAACTATGTGTATGTTGCATAGATAACATAATATAATAAAATACAGTATTTAATAATATGTGCAATAATATAATAATTAAACACACATATATATATATATATACATATATATATATATATATTGTTTTATATAAGACCCTGTCAGCCTGTGGCAGGCTGACTGGGTCTTGGCTGATCACAAAAAAACATGTCTTTTAACCATTATGCGTCATGCTTTATTCAGCGTGACGGCTGTACTTCTGGCATAACAAAACACATGCAAATAACATCCTGCTCCACTCTGGAGACTAACTAACATAAAGTTCCCTCTCTATGCTACGGGACAGCTAAGCAGTATCAATAGTTCAATAATCAACTAAATAAAGACTTTCAAAATAACAAGCCAGTCAAGTATAAATCCACCATGGCATGAGAGGAATCATCTCACATGTTTCACCAAAATGGCGTAGTTATAAAATAAGCCGTGTTGGCTCAGGCAGTACTGTAATTCTTCCATCTGGTCTTCTGAGATGGAACTCTGGAGAATCACATGACCTCAGCATTCGAAAATTAGGAATAGGTGGACATGGATGGTGGGCTGATTCAGACTGGACTTTTCCCACAAGTCTAAGGTTGCAAGCCCTCCCCTGGAATAGAACAGTGAAGAGCCATAACTAGGAACCACAGGGACCTGGTGTGGAAATTGCCCTGGGATCCCCCATGCTCCCCATTTGATACCACCAGTATCATACACCCCTACTTTCCACAGTGCCTGTTTTGACATATAGTTTGACCATTAAATATGACGCATATAGGTTCTTATTAAATATGCCACATACAATTTAAGCATGAAATAAATATTCCACTTTATCTGCACGAACCCATCTGTGCTCTGAATCAGCCACAAATCTCTTAATAGTGCAATAATCACACTTAAGTTTTCATGAAATATCTAATGTTTTCATACCTCGTCCAACTATTGAACTATTTCACTCTTTTTGGCAGCAGAGAGATCCTTTTTCTTCCCCATATTGCATGAAAATGGTGCTCTGCTTAATAATGTGGAACACCCTCCTTTAGTAGTTCTTCCTTAAATTGGGCTCATCAGGCAATCTATTTATCACAGGTGTCCGAGATTGTTTTCAGTGATAAAAAGAGCCATGAGACACAATGCCATCCATGAGTTAAACTGAAAAACAAAATATTTAATCTTTGCGACACTTAATTAGAATTTGCATTATAATTTGGAACAGGGTGTACAGGCAGTGTCAGAGGAGTTAACCCCTGAATGGCTATTCAGATATCTGCAGTGTCAAAGGAGTTAACCTCTTTATCCATTACTTACACACATACAGTCTGTCATTCACACATACACAGTCAGTCACTCACACACACACACACACACACAGAGACACACATACATACAGTTTTTACCTTACCTGGTGCAGGCATCTCTTGCTTTGAGTTCCGTGTGAAGGAGGGACTGATCAAATCAGGAGAGGCTTCTGAACTCTTAGCCAATCAGGAGAGTTGAGAGGTCTCACCTGATTGACTGAGACCTCCTTCTATCAGAGCTCTCAGTCCAGGACTTTTTATTGTCCTGCAGTGAGGCTCCCCCGGACACAGGAAGAAAAAAATAAAATGCAGCATGGGCCAGAAAAGTGCTGCCCCTGTCAGGGTGCTGCCTGGAGCAATTGCCCCCGTCTCCCCCAGACTTACCTCCATGTATGATGATGGTAACCATGCACTTAGATGCCACCTCAGAAGCTCCCGAGTGCCACAGGTGGCATCAGTACCACCACTGCTACTAATAAATAAAAAAATAATTAAATGTTGTAGCTATCACCCTACAAAAACAAGATTACTTGAGATGAGTCAAATCACTTCAATATCCCAAAATGCAAAAAAGGGAAATGATGATGAATGCCCACTGTGCACAGGAAATATGAAAAAAAAAATGTTTACACTATTGATGTAATAGATATACATTCATGTGAACCAGGAAGCTATGTGCTGTTTGTGCTGCTTCTTAATTTTTCTTCAAGAGCAAGGCTCCTGTACCAGGATAATCAATGTGTTCATACATGGTCTGTAAAAGCCATGTAAAGACCAGTAAATGTCTACCTTGGTGCTAAAACATGCTATGGCCACATATATCTGTTTCTGGATTATGAATGCTATATTTTGTTTATATATCTTAGTTTTGAGTTGTTTTTCCACATAAATGTATATTATTAGTGTCTGTACTGTTTGGATAGCAGCTGTTTTATACAGTAAAGTTTCAATTCTACAAATTGAACAGGGGTGACAAAATGTAAATCTATGAAGATTCTATTATAAAATTAGTTACAACCCGCAGAAAATGGGTCAAATATGACAAGATGACATCAGCAAAAAAACATAGCAGCCCAAATGCTTTTGTTGAAATGCCATTTTTTTCCATGGTCTGACATTTTCACTTCAACAGCTGCTGACATCTCAGATCTTCATGTCAAACTGTTTTGTTCCATCTACAGAGAGAAAGAAAAAAAAACAGGTTGTGGGAAACTAATTAAAAACTTGGGCCAACAAGCACAATCGTCAGGTTTGCTGTGACGAGACTGTCATTGTTAAAATCACATGCCTCCAGCAAGAATGGCAGAAAATAATATACTGGAACAAACTAAATAAAGAGTTACTAGGCTCTCTCTATATATATATATATATATATATATGTGTAAAATGAAAGAAATATAACGTTATTTACACAACATACTGTGTAATGTATTAACCCCCTAAACCCCAATACGAAAATTCTAATTCTAACACTTTAACACTTTAATTCTAACACATTAAAACTCACCTTTAGCAAGGAAATGTCCACCGATGAAATATCCCACGACGAGCTCTCGCGTGGTGAAGAGACGGAGGTGAAGTGGCTGCACGGGTGCAGCCGCGATGAAGTGTCCCATCCCCAATAATACTGGCATATTATTGGGCAAATTGACAGGGGCAAATTAATGGCAAATAATACTGGCATTTTATTGGGCAAATTGGCAGGGGCATATTAAATGGCAAATACTGGCATATTAATGGGCAAATTGGCAGGAGCATATTAAATGGCAAATAATAATGGCATATTGGGCAAATTGGCAGGGGCAGATTAAATGGCAAATAATACTGGCATATTATTGGGCAAATTGTCAGGGGCTTATTAATGGCAAATATTACTGGCATATTATTGGGAAAATTGGCTGGGGCATATTACATGGCAAATAATACTGGCAAATTATTGGACAAATTGGCTGGGGCATATTAAATGGCCAATAATACTGGCAAATTATTGGACACATTGGCTGGGGCATATTAGATGGCCAATAATACTGGCATAATATTGGGCAAATTGGCAGGGGCAGATTAAATGGAAAATACAGGCATATTATTGGGCAAATTGGCTGTGGCTTATTAATGGCATATAATACTGGCATATTATTGGGGAAATTGGCTGGGGCATATTAATGGCAAATAATACTGGCATATTATTGGGCAAATTGGCTGGGGAATATTAATGGCAAATTATATTGACAATGTGTATGTAATGGGCTGATGGGGCATGTCCTTGGTGTGCAACGTGGATTATGGGTCATGTCGTGGGTGTGCATCGTGGGTGGTGGTGGCAAATTTTGGAGAGAACACTGATGGGGAGAAGAGAGAACACAGACGGGGATAGAGGAAAAGAGACAGCTATGGGGAAGAGGAGAGACACATACATGGTAGAGGGGCAGAGAGACAGTCATAGGAGGTAGAGAAAAGAGAGAGACATGGGAAGGGAGAGGAGACGGACAGAAAAGGGAAGGGAGAGGCGAGAGACATAAATGGGAAGGGAGACAAGAGAGAAAGAAATGGGATGGTAGAGGAGAGACAGACAGACATGGGATGGCAGAGGAGAGACAGACAGACATGGGAGAGGAGAGACAGACTGACATGGGATGGGAGAGGAGAGACAGAGACCTGGGAAATGAGAGGAGAGACAGACAGACATGGGAAAGAAGAGGATACAAAGACGGACATGGGAAGGAAGGGGAGAGAAACAGACATGGGAAGGAACAGAGACAGATGGACACGGGGAGTGAGAGGAGTGCGACAGACATGGGAATGGAGAGGAGCTTGACAGAAGGACATGAGAGAGAGGAAAAAAACAGACGGACATGTGCCCCTCCCAAGATCAGACTCTGGATCTTCCCCTGAAATGAAAATGCTTTTAAAAATTTATATTACTGTAAAGAAGACATGTTACTCCTTTAAATCAATTAATTTAGACAGTATTTCTAAAGTATCCTTAAAGGGACTGTCTAGTGCCCAAAATGCATCTTCCAAATATTAATGTATATTAATGTTCTTTCAAAGTACTTTAAAATGCATGTCTTACATTTTGCATTGCTTAAAACATAAAATACTTACAGCTAGAAGAAATTGTGAAATTACAGCAGATGAGTCAAAGTCATTTCCTTTTTTTTTTTTTTGCTGCAGGAACCAATGAGAATAATGCCATTCAAATTAATGGAATATCCTGTCTCACAAGTGATGTCATCAGACAATGTGTTGCACTGTTAAGAGATCCTGTGTACATGAGCAAGGTCACTCATAGGCCACTCAATAGACTCAGTTTGAGGAGAACAGGAAGTGACTATATGAAACAAAACGTTATATCCTCAGTGCGTATAGAATCAGTGCTGGCGCACCTGCAGTAAACATGCACTGGGGAGGGCTTGAGTCAAATATTAAAAATGTGATTTATAGAGAATGCCTGCATCAAATCACACATGGATAAGAGCCTGTGCATTATACAAGCAGTGATCATCATCTTGCACCAAAGTATAGAATGGAATAGACTGTCCCTTTAAAACAACAAGAAGTTTTAAATAATCTCTTTTATTTGTTCATTATTGTCTGCAACACTGATGTGACCTTAGATAAAGACACAAGGCTCACCACAGCTTGTCCTTTGCCTCTTTGGGTCTTTGAATTCACAACAAAAACCACAAAGTCATTTACGTAGTTGCATTTGCACATTTTCAAGTAATTGTGCTCTTACAAATTGTCAAAGCTCTGAAAAATATTATACAAAGTGTAAAATATCAGCTTGGGTTGTAGCTCACGTAAGATACTATGCGGCAGCTGGCATTAGATAGTAGCACTATCTACTGTTTTTGAAGTTGTAAAGTACAACAACTGGCCTTGCAAAAGACACTTTGTCTCTCTTTGAATTGAGCCAAGGTGTTTTGAGCAAATGTGTGTATCAAAGCTAAAAGGCCAAGAGTCAGTGGGCTTGGAGAATGTCTTTGTATTCCATGTGACAATTGCAAAATTCATACAAAAGACATTTCTGTTTTGATATGGGCATCTCAGATCAGCATCCAAGCTTGTATACATACAGGGCCAGTGAAACTCTCCAAAATACTTGCACCTGTTCATAAGAACTATTGAAGAATATATTGGTAAGTTTTCAATTTTGATTTTTTTTGACAATAATGCTATGCTCCCATCATTCCCATATGTATTTATGTCATAAAACTGCAGGTTACAGAGCACAATCGTTTTCATGCGCATATTAGAGCAGTCCCTTTTTTAGGTGGCTAAGACAAAACTCGATCTATTCTCTAAATTTCAACTTTGGATGTTGACTTTCCTTTTGAGAATGATCAAAACAATCGTTTGAAACGCAGGTGCCGCATTTGACTTAATCTCAAAAATAGCTTCAATCATTTCACCTCCCATTACTTTCAATAGAGAAGATTCTGACCAGTTTTTTTTTTTTTCCAAACTCAGGTCGACCTCCAAAGTCGATGTTTCAGTGAAAAGACTCATAAGAGTAGCTATTAGGTAATATTTATTATATGGTAACATGTTATACATGAAGTTTAATGCCTCTTTTAGAGATACAGCAGTTGGTAATACAGAATCCCTTAGCATATTACAAAATTAATTCACAAAATAGCACCCAAAGATAACAAAAATAAATAAAAACAAACATTCACTATGTTTATTGTAATACTTGAAATGCATAGAATTCACATAATCATACAAAGGAATGCCTGAGTGTGTAGCCAAATTCACATTAAATCAAATAGGAGCTAGTATGTTGCTCTCTTAAGATTTCAAATCATGTTACTTGGGATAACATTTACACAATTACATTTGCTAACATTCCCTGTGGTGAGTTAAACCAACACCTTAGCCTGGTGCGCACACTTTGCTGTTATCATATGTACAGAGATGTATTTGGTTTTGCTACTGCTAGATTCTCATACAAATGTGGCAAGCACTGCACTAACTGGCAAAACCAATGGAAAAAAAATGTGTGTGTACATGTAACATATACAACAATCATTATAAACAAACTTGTGACAATTGGGTGCCAGGACTAATGGTCATAAGACATATGGTCCTAGGACTGTGATGGCAAATGTTTTTATGCCTAGTGTCCACAGGATAGCGAGTTAAAGATGACACAGTTCCTCTTTCCCTGAGATTATTCTTCCCTTTCCCATTTCCATTGCAGACTCTGTGTTACTGCAGCACCGTGTGTTGCAGGACAAATCCTCCCCATTGCCCCGCCTACCAGTACAGGGATCTATAGAGCCATGACATTTAGCCTCCTTGCCCTGCAGCGGGGAACTCCCGCCACACTCACAGCATCTGCCACATCACGCGAGCTTCTGCGGCGCATCTCCTGGGCATCTCTATCGGCTGTCCTCCAGCCAAAATGGAGCACGCTCCAATTCGGCTTTTGCGCATGCGCAGTAGAGTTTTAGCTTCCCGCCCTTATGTTCATCAAAGGGACACTAATAAAAACATTGTTTCTCCTCCCAGTGCCACTATTGGTAAGTCAATTACTATGTGAACTATTTCAACCCTCAGTTTTGTGTGGCACCTTGTCTGTGATAGTGCCTTGTGCCTTTTGCTTGCATCCCTGATTGCTTTCTTTGATTTCTGTTGCTGTATCCTTGCCAGTCCTGACCTCTGTTTTCTGCCTGTCCTGACCTGTTTTGCCTGCCTTGACTCCATTTGTTTGCGTTTAGTTTTGCCTCAATCCTTGCCTTTCTGACCACTCTTTGCCTGATCCTTTTGTACCTTTGCTTTTCATCCTTCGCCACCAGAATTCCATCCCTCCAGTTGTATTTGGGTTATGCTTCAATGTTTTTGTAATTGACAGAGTGCATAAAACCTGTAGCTAAACCATAGGGTGGGTTTCCTTTAGGTGGAAGCATTTGTTTATTTTGCTTGGACCCAGTACCTAACCTGCATAGCAGGTTCCACCACATTCCTGAACTGTTACACTCATTTCAGTTTCTCATGTTCAGTTATTGTTCTGTTTCCTTTTATTGTTTAATCTCAGTGTCCCCTCTGTACTTCAATAACCTCCATGTATGATGATGGTGACAATGCTACATGCCACCTCCGAGGATCCCGAGGGCCACAAGTGGCACCCATGCCATAGGTTTGCCATCACTGTCCTAGGACATATGGCCACAATGATTTTTGCTCATAAGACATTTGGCCATAAGACATATGTTCATAAGAGATTTCGTGATAGGCCATTTGGTCAGAAGACATGTGGACATAAGAGTGATAGAGAACTTAGTTATAGCACATTTGGTAATAGGCCATTTGTCCTATGTCCATATGTCCTCTGACTAAATGCCCTATGACCAAATGTGTTATGACCAAATGTCCTATGACCATATGTCCTATGACTAAATATCTTATGACCATTAGTCATTATGACCAAAAGTCTTTATGACAAAAAGTCTGTATGACCATATGGCTATAACAATATGTCCTATGACCAGTCACTCTAGATATATAACTGCCACTATAATGCTGCCACAATCTGTTGCTGAATAAATTACAGAGCAGTGTACTCTGGAGAACAATAGATTAAAGTACTTACACTAATGGGTAGACTGAATGCAGGAAGTCAAAAGCCCAATCATCTTAAATCATAGCAGAGAGATATGTAATAAAATGAGTTTCCTGCTGCTCTTGGAAACCACAGAATCCTCCTGCAATAAACAGTTAAACAGAAAAAAACTATAACCACAGCGAAGAGACATTAGACTATGCCTGTCTACTACTCTGAAATCAGCATGAGAACATGAGTGACACAACAATTTTAAATTCTGGTTCAAGTATATCATACCATACACAAAATATATTATTAAAATGTGTGTGTATACATATACACACACAGATATATATATATATATATACACTTATATGATGTAGAGGGGATAGCATTCACATATTGTTATAAGATACCACTGCCAATCTTTGAAATTAGCCAAACCACCACTTCTTAAGTTCAAATTGGATATAGCCTAACAAATCATCTATGTCCTTGCCAATCCCCTTAACTCTTTTAACCTAGCTAATACATGATGCAAGTAGCATATAACAACTTGTATTACTCCCCTCCTCCTTATTAAGAGGTCTCTTACCCCTTAATGGCTTATCCGTCTTATCCATTCTTACCACTAGCCGAGTCTCCTAGCTCAGTGGGCATGTACCATATAGGGGATGTATCACCTTAGAGGTTAGGAGAGGGCTGAGCCCAAACCTTATTCCAAACCCAGTGCCATGGCCTGTTCCAACCTGTCTTGTAATGCCAAGCTGAAAAGATCTAAACCAACTTCAGTGACCAGCTTCTCACTACCACCTCTGTTTCAGGAACCTTCAACTACAGTTCAGTCTGGCTCCTCGAGCTAGGAGTGAAGCCAGCATCGGTGCTAAGTCTAGTGGGTGGACGAGACCTCTGCCTGACGTCACAGCAACCGCCACTCTGCGCAGGAGTCACGGCTGGGGCAGCTTGCAGTCGTGATAACTGTGCCCAAAGTTAGTGTTAGCACTTTGCCCTGTGTGTGTGTGTGTGTGTGTGTGTGTGTATATGTATATATATATATATATATATATATATATATATATATATATATATAACAAATACAAAATATTCCATGGAACTTGAAATAAGTTGATTTTTTAATTACTCCACAAGAAACAACTTTACATGGGAGTATACTGATGTTTCGGTTCGCACCGTGAACCTTTATAAAGACAATTTAATCAAACAGACGTGCTCACATGTTGCCTCCACGGACCCTGGGAATAGGGTTGCCAATCAAGCCTGCAGTGCCAGTGCCGGTATAACTAACAAACTCGCAGGTGAAAAGCTAAAGTGTGTGTTTACATGTATATAGTGTTGGATGATTTTAATTGATTAGAACTTACATACTCGGAATTTTAATAACATACAAACCAAAGGTGGGCAGCTGTTTGTGAGATGCCTCATTATCTTTTGAAAATACATACAATGCATTCTTGCTGGCTACTTTAGAGCTTCACCTTCAAAGTCAATTGCTGTAACTGCCACTTACTGTAATCATTAATGATTATATCCAGCATTAAAGCATTATGAAACAGACAAGGTGCAAGTCCTACATATTAAACAGTCAGTCATATTATATTGAGATATAAACCTTCTCACCACAAGATGCATTTCTTTCCAGTAAAATGCTAAAATATTCTCATGAATACAGATTTCTACAAACGTGGCTTGCAAGAGTCTACCTCAAGATTTTCCACTTACCATCTATAAAACCTGGTGGAACGTTAGGAAACTCAAATAAGGGGTGAATTTTTTTAGAAGATATCATAGACATGTTAAGAATCATGGCTAAGCTGAATTTCCACTAGAAAAATGTCTAGAAACAATGCGGAAAGTTACAGGCTAGCGAAGTGACATATTTGTTAACTATGGATACAGAAGCCCTTTACACTGATATCCCACATGAAGGGCTTTTGAAAAGTATGGAAAGTGTGTGGGCTAAATAACCCTTACCTAATGGTTAATTTCTTAATAGCATTTTTATTACCTCATCAATCAACCGATCATGTAATACAACACACCCATGTGCCACTTTGTAAGCTCAATAAGAGTTATTGCTACATACACATATATACATCCAGTAACATATTATTTTATATACCTCCATACAGGGCCGTTTTAACCAATGGGCAAACTGGGCACTTGCCCAGGGCCCGCTGGTTAAGGGGGCCCCTGCTGGCCCAATGTGCCCCCCCCGCTGCCCATATGACTGTCTCACACGGAGGCAGTCATGTGTGCAGCAGCCATCAGTCCGCATCCGCTGGATGCAGCTGCCAGAAAAAAGAAAATGTTTTTAAAAAAAACCTTGCACCTGAATATGACATAATGTCATAGCCGGTGACAGTACTTCCCTCCTCCGTGCAGGAGGGAACACTGCACGGAGGAGATGAACGGGAACATGGAGCACAAAAGGAGGTTAGTACTGGGGAAGGGGGGTTGAGGGCATGGGCGTAGGAAGCGGGGGGGATGGGGGGGACGGATCCCCCCCAGGAAAAAATGTGGGGGGGACAGGTAGGGTGAAATCCCCCCCAGCAAACGGGGCCCCCAGCCCCTGCTTGCCGTGTTCACAGCGCATTGCGCTTGTGAACACTTTTTTCCAGCAAGCCGCATCCGATGGATGCGACGGCCGAAAAAAAAAAAAAACTGACGCCGGATGTGACGTCGCGTCACATCCGGTGACTGTTTCCCTCCTCCGTGCAAGAGGGAAGACTGCACGGAGGAGACATCCGGCGGGGGACAAGGAGCAGATTCATGTAAGTACTAGGGGAGGGGAGGGGAGGGGGGGTTAACTGGCACTATATTACTGGGTTCTGGCTGGCACTATATTACTGGGTTCTGGCTGGCACTATGTTACTGGGTTCTGGCTGGCACTATATTACTGGGTTCTGGCTGGCACTATATTACTGGGCTCTGGCTGGCACTATATTACTGGGTTCTGGCTGGCACTATATTACTGGGCTCTGGCTGGCACTATATTACTGGGTTCTGGCTGGCACTATATTACTGGGTTCTGGCTGGCACTATATTACTGGGCTCTGGCTGGCACTATATTACTGGGTTCTGGCTGGCACTATATTACTGGGTTCTGGCTGGCACTATATTACTGGGTTCTGGCTGGCACTATTTTACTGGGTTCTGGCTGGCACTATATTACTGGGTTCTGGCTGGCACTATATTACTGGGCTCTGGCTGGCACTATATTACTGGGCTCTGGCTGGCACTATATTACTGGGTTCTGGCTGGCACTATATTACTGGGTTCTGACTGGCACTATATTACTGGGTTCTGGCTGGCACTATATTACTGGGTTCTGGCTGGCACTATATTACTGGGCTCTGACTGGCACTATATTACTGGGTTCTGGCTGGCACTATGTTACTGGGTTCTGGCTGGCACTATATTACTGGGCTCTGGCTGGCACAATAATACTGCGCTCTGAATGGCACAATATTCCTGGGCTCTGACTGGCACAATATTACAGGCATCTGACTGGCACAATATTACAGGCATCTGACTGGCACAATATTCCTGGGCTCTGACTGGCACAATATTCTTGTTATCTGACTGGCACAATATTCCTGGGCTCTGACTGGCACAATATTCCTGGGCTCTGACTGGCACAATATTACTGGGCTCTGAATGGCACTATTACAGGCATCTGACTGGCACAATATTACTGGGCTCTAAATGGTACAATATTACTGGGCTCTGAATGGCACAATATTACTGGGCTCTGACTGGCACAATAATACTGCGCTCTGAATGGCACAATATTACTGGCATCTGAATGGCACAACAATTATGGCATATGTGTGTGTGGGGGAGGGGGTTAACATCGCGATGGATGGCGGGATTGCATGCAGGGGAGGGGGCAGGGTCCAGGGGGCCCAAGCAAATGCTTGCCCAGGGTCCAATCACTATTAAAGACGGCCCTGAGCATACTTGCCAACACGGGACAATCCCGCAACGTTTTCGATCCTGGGACTGTCCCGGGAGAATCAGCTCTGCAGCGATCACGGAGGTCACCTGATCACATGACTTCATCGCACGACGTCATGTGATCATGCGCAAGGCTTGTGCGCGTCCTCCACAAGTCACACAGCCCCACACTGGGAGGAACGAGGTAGGAACAGTGACTGTGTCACTGCCAATAATGTACCGTTTTTCTTTTTATCATGGCAGCTTCGGAACGTGATTGATTATTGCAGCTCTTAGGGGCATATAAAAAATGTCTCTTAGAGCTGCAATAATCAATGACTTCCGAAGCTGCCATAATAACATGTCTCTTAAATCTGCCAATGACTTCTACTAATGATGAGATGATCAAAAAATTAGGGCAAAAAAAACCCCTGGCAAATGAATGTGGGCAACAAAAAACCTGGCAAATGAATGTGGGCAAAAAAAAAAACCCTGGTAAATGAATGTGGGCAAAAAAAAAAAACCCTGGTAAATGAATGTGGGCAAAAAAAAAAAACCCTGGCAAATGAATGTGGGCAAAAAAATCCCTGGCAAATGAATTTGGGCAAAAAAAACATTGCCAAATGAATGTGGGCAAAATAAAACTGACAAATGAATGGGCAAAATAATGTAATTAATAAGTAATGATTGTAAGAGGCACAGACAAACCTGGAACGGAAATGCCCACCTTCCCTGCAATGAGATATAGCTTTGATCCCTGCTATTGATCTACATTTTTTTAAATGTATTTTTTAAGATAAAAAAAAAACTGCTCACTTGAATGTGTGTATGGATGAGTGTATGTGACAGACTGTGTGTATGTATGAGTAAATGTGATAGACTGTATGTATGTATGAGTGTATGTGACAGACTATGGATGTATGTATGTATGAGTGTATGTGACAGACTATGTATGTATGTATGTATGTATGAGTGTGTGTGTGTGACAGACTGTATGAGGGAGTGTGACAAACTGTATGAGTGTGTGTGACAGACTGTATGTATGAGTGTATGTGAAAGACCATGTATGAGTGTGTGTGTCTATGTGACTGACTCTGAGTGTATGTGTCTATGTTACAGACTGTATGTATGAGTGTGTGTGTGTCTGACAGACTGCATGTATGTATGAGTGTGTGTCTGCGACAGACTCTATGTATGTATGTATGAGTGTGTCTGTGAACGACTGTATGTATGAGTGTGTGTGTGTCTGACAGATTGTATGTATGTGTGAGTGTGTGCCTGGCAGACTGTATGTATGTATGTATGTATGAGTGTGTTTCTATGTGACAGTATGTATATGTGTGACAGGCTGTATGTATGAGTATATGTGTCTATGTGACTGACTGTATATGACTGCATGTGATTGTGTGTATGTGCTGTTGTCTGGCTCCTAGATTTTTTTCCTGGCTCCTAAAACTTAGTTAAGGTTGTCAAGCCCTGGTATAAATTTTACTAGTTATATACATATATTTGGGGTCCACCTTAAGCTTTTGGAAATATTTAATATTTTACAGTTTTTCTGGTCAGAAATGTAATGTTTGTTTGCTGAGAGGGTAGTGGATGCATGGAATAGTCTTCCAGTAGAAGTGGTAGAGGTTAATGCAGTGAAGGAGTTTAAGCATGCATGGGATAGGTATAAGGCTATCCTAGATATAAGATAAGGCCAGGGACCAATGAAAGCATTACTATACTGAGAGGGTAGTGGATGCATGGAATAGCCTTCCAGTAGAAGTGGTAGAGGTTAATACAGTGAAGGAGTTTAAGCATGCGTGGGATAGGTATAAGGCTATCCTAGATATAAGATAAGGCCAGGGACTAATGAAAGTATTACTTTACTGAGAGGGTAGTGGATGTATGGAATAGTCTTCCAGTAGAAGTGGTAGAGGTTAATACAGTGAAGGAGTTTAAGCATACATGGGATAGGTATATGGCTATCCTAGATATAAGATAAGGCCAGGGACTAATGAAAGTATTACTTTACTGAGAGGGTAGTGGATACATGGAATGGCATTCCAGCAGAAGTGGTAGGTTCATACTGATGTATGTTTTATGGTGTACACACAGCTCGCTGACTATATTTCATGTAACAGTGATAAAATGCACCTGCCTGATGTAGATGTTGTGCTGTGAATGTATCTGTTGTATACCAAGGATCCTGGTAATGTTGGTTGGAACTTGGTGATATAATATACACTGTGACAAGCTTTATTTTTACTGCTGCTATACCCGACGAGCAAAAATGCTGTCCCCCCCAGATTTGTGGGGGTTCCTACACCCATGGTTGAGGGTGGCATATTATTGGGCATATTGGCGGTGTCTTATTAATTGCAAATAATAATGGCATATTAATGGCAGCATTACACTGGCATATTATTGGGAAAATTGGCTGGGGCATATTAATGGCAGCATAACACTGGCAAATTATTAGGCAAATTGGCTGGGGCATATTTATGGCAGCATAACACTGGCATATTATTGGACAAATTGGCTGGGGCATATTAATGGCAAATAATACTGGCATATTATTGGTCAAATTGGCTGGGGCATATTAATGGCAAAATAATACTGGCATATTATTGGGCAAAGTATCTGTAGTGCATTAATGGCAAAATAATACTGGCATATCATTGGGAAATTTAGCTGTGTCGTATTCATGGCAAATAATACTGGCATATTATTGGGCAAAGTATCTGTGGCTAATTAATGGCAAAATAATACTAGCATATTATTGGGGAAATGGGCTGTGGCATATTAATGGAAAAATAATACTGGCATATCATTGGGCAATTTGGCTGTGTCGTATTAATGGCAAATAATACTGGCATATTATTGGGCAAATTGGCTGTGGCTTATTATTGGCAAAATATTACTGGCATATTATCGGGCATATTGACTGTGGCTTATTATTGGCAAAATAACACTGGCATATTAATTGGCAAGCTGTGGCATATTTAATGAATAAACAATGACATATTTTAATAGTCAAACTGTTGCATATTTTAATGACAAAGTGACTGTGGCATGGTTAACTGGTACCTGACAGTGGCTTATTTTAATTGGCAAAGTGATGCTGTGGCATGTTCTGTGGGTCAAAATAACATGTACTATGGGGGAAAGTGACACAGTGGCTTGTTCTGCAGGGGCAGTTCTGTGGGACAAAGTGGCACTGTGCTATGTTCTGTGGGGCAAATTGACACTGTGGCATGGATAATTGTGTGGGTGCAAGATGAGTGCAAGCCAAGTGGTGTGGGTGCAATATAGGTACATGGCAAGTATTGTGGGTACTGTATGGTTCTGTGTTAAATCCTTTAGGTGCAATGTGGGTGCAGAAAAAGGGAATAAAAACAAGAAATATAATTTTTCGATAACATTTGTATTACATATACAAATGGTTGAATGTGATATGAAAATAGTTGCATTTAATATTAGAAAGTTTACATTTACATCCAGTTTTTTACAATGTGACTTAAGAAAAATTGAGTCAAGGGGGGCCCACCGCTAAAGACTTTGCTCATGCCCCACTAGGGTCTTAAAGCGGCCCTGCCTCCATAACAGCTCTTGTGGTATGCCATGGCAACTATAGGTTGGCATCACATCACCAGTTATTGTTCACTGTCAACAGCTGCTGAGTCATGTGGACCCTACCTCCATCATGCCACAAGTATTGTTTCATGTCCACAGTGTGGATGGCAACATTGATTGTCAATGCAACAATGTCCACTGTGCAGATTATAGGGGGGCACCTTTACATATTTGAGTGAGTTAGGCAATTACATGAATACAAACCACAGTGCCATGATAGTAAGATTGCCATGTGGCCCTCTGTGGCGTAGCACATTCCCATATAATACCACCAGTGCAATACAGATTTCTGTTCATGTACCAGCTTTGTTCACACATTACTTGTTAGTGCAGTGGTGGCAGACACCCATGCAACCATTGCACTTACAAGTGATAACCTGCCATGGTTATCCTTTGAAGGTGACGTATTCATTATAAATGAGAGCTTTAACTACAGATTCCACCTGCTCCTTGAAACTTGCATTTATAGGTAAAAGAACATAGCACATAACTGCATATCATATTTGTATAGCAATACAGAAGGAAGTCTGTGCCTATGGGGTTAATATGACGTGATATAGAGTAAAGATAATGGTTACACTGCAGCCAACCACTGTCAGTGAATGGTGTTCCTGGAACTGTCCCAGCATTCCCATGCAACTATCATACAATATTAACAGTGCTTCTTGCTACTTTCCAGTGTCTGCATATGCTAATTGGTGCTGTGGGTTTCTCATTGTCCCAGATTTTTCACATCTGCAAAACAAACAAGCTTCCTCTGCAGCCCAAGACCGCTAGCACAGAGCTGGGAACTTCTGTGGCCCCTTTTTTCTCTTCATTGCTTAGAAGAACAACAGCAGCACAATCCAGCCTGCAACTGTGTGCAATACTTAACAATATCAATAAACAGATACCACTTAACATCCAATCAAAACCTTGGCTTTATACTAAGGGCCACCATTTTGATTAAATGTATTTAAATATGTTCTTAGCATTTAACTAGAAGAAGCCATAACGGCGATTTGTGTCAGGTGTTTCTTTACCACATTTAAATTCTGGAAGGTTTTAACTTCCTCGTGTGGTAGGAACATTGTTATTTGTATTGTATCTGTGTATTGTGATTTTATTGTGTACACTTATTTTAATATAGCTGTATTAAAATTGCAATTTATTTATTTCAAACTCTGTGGTCTAACTAGGTTTCTATCATTACTCTACTACAACTTGTGCCATATAAGTACTTGTATATCATATCTGAACCGGGGATTTTTAGCTCTACCTTAAAGATTTGTGTTCACTATTCTTATCATATGGGCCTCTCAAGATACATGTTGGTCTGGCTGAATAAAAAAGGTAGGCCCAGCTTAATACATTCCACAACGGAATACTAAAGATTCTGTAGAAAAATTTACACACATTATGACCTTTTAATCTTTTAATCTGTGCTTAAAAGTTATACATTTTATATGTACCATCATACTATATGATGTTTTACAAAACACTTCTCTTCCACACATTACCATTATCATCTAGTGTGAATTTATGTATCTATTTCAATACTTAATTTATTTTCTCTACAGTGTTTCAGTGTCATTCTTAGATAAATAACCCCTTCAATTTCCAAAGCGCAGAGTGCTAGCAGATTTATTTCCCTAAGAATTGTGTTTAATTTACAATAAAATGCCTTTGAATCACCACTGTGCATATTAAATTATAGATGTGCATTTGTAAGCAACATATTGCAATAAAAGAGAAAATATAGTGTAGCAACAAGGATCATCAAAAAGCAAAGAGTCCCATAGACTACAATTAAGGGAAATCCAAGAATTTATGTCCCTCTAACTCCATAAAACTAGCAATAATATATTAATTCAAACAGAGTATAAACATTTTTCAAGTCTTAGTCTTTCATTATGACCATAATATCAGATGAATGGTTACTTTGTAACATGAACTGTAGTGCTTATTGGTAATATCTGTAAAATTACCTTCCCAAAAGTTAGTTGAAAACAAATGCATTATTTTGATGTCATTTATGGCAAACTGAAGTTTGATCAGAGAAAATAGATTGTAACACTTTAAAATATGCCACTTATATTTTGAAATAAATCTTAATAATGATAAAAATAGGAAGAAGAAATCTGCCCTAGCTGAACTGCTCTGTAATATTTCAACTATGTGCTGACTACTGGTCCCCAGCTACATTGTCTATAGGGTCTACTGAATAGAGAGAAAATTGCAAGGAATTGAGATGGGAATTTGAAACTTAAGGCCAAAATAGCTGAATTGGAAAAAACGCTCCCATTCAGCTGCATTGGAAAATTTTTCCAACTTGGCTAAATTGGCCTAACATTTGAAAGTCCCCTCTCAATACCCCAACAATTCTCTTTATTCAGACCATTATATTTAATTCATTATTAAAGTCTGCATAAAATAAATGTAATCACTTTTCAACCAGTCCAGAGCATGTTGACTTCTTTAGTATTATTGTTACCCAGAATCCATGTGAGCTGCTTGGACAACTGTAGCAAAAAATGTACTGATGCTCAATTGAAAGATTGTATCAAGTGTAGGTGATTTATAATGAAATTCTCTAATAAAAGAATAGAAATAAAATGTCTTAATGCATCTTCTTTACTCCATATATCTCTCTCAGGGGGTAGACATGTTATTTAGAATCTTGGGTCAGATCTTCACTCACCCTGGTTCAGATAAACAAAGATCTGACCCAACTGACCAAAGATTCGAAAGAAAATGTCTCCCGTTAGAGCTATAAGAAGCAAAAAGGGCTAAAAAATGTAATGTGTGTGTATGCTTTTAATAAAACATTTCTATATAAACTTCCTACACTTTCACTTTCAATTAAACAGTTCTTAAAATGTTGCTACCATTGTCCTTTAAGTGAGCATTGGAAGTAGTTGATCGGGCTGTGATTTATTAATATGGATGGTCTCCAAAGGGTTGTGTCAACCTACCCAAGCTTCCTTATCTGTTAATATTACTCTATTTAATGATCACCATTGGGCAATAGGTAGGTGCTCACTGATAGTACCATTCATTTAAGTGAAAAATCGAATCATATTCCCATGGGGATTGAAGACAAAGTTTAAAGAACTTTCATTAATCAGTGTGTGTTGGAATATATTATTTTATAAATTATTGCAGGAGACCAGTTAGTAAAAAAAATAAGTAGGAGGAGTTATTGAGGTCCATTTACTAAAATGTGAACTCTGGTGACAGATCAAGCATTAAACTTGCCTATATTTCCAAGTCCACTATTGATACCTGCTTTTTGCTCGTCACCTTTCAATTCACCACAGCTTACTTTTAAGTGAATAGTTCCCATTGACTTTCAAACCCAAGAACAGTTGTCGGGATGAAAAAGATGAGCAGACATGGATCACCGAAGCCAACTGAGCAGTCAATGAATTAGTTCCGACTCTCTAGCAGGTAAGATCAGGGATAATATATAGTTTATAGTGAGTTCATAATTTGACCCTATGTTGTATATTCCCCAAGACTGGGACCTCGGACATTTGCTATATTTGTGTACCATCATCGGTTTGTGCTATTAAATAATATTGGATTTCCCTATATCTTTGGTCTCATTATATGTAAGGACCAGGTGATTGAAAATACATACACATAGCTCATAATTGAAGCCCTATTTGTTAGTTTATCCATATTAGACATTCAGTTATTATATTTATGCAGCACTATGCTATATTCATTTTTCTTTATTGCAGAGGTTTATTCTACCTTCTTTTATATTGTTATCATGTCATTTTGGTAATGATGTATTATTTAGTATGATATATTATTTTATGGTGCCTCAGTCCAGGGACAACATTATATATTCTACAAGTGCACACATCATTGAGCACGATTGGGTGCTTTTATGACCTGTATGGTCAGGGTTATCTGTTTTTGTGAAGACCAGCGATAGTCAGTGTCCATAAAAGGACACTAAAAGTCCACAGAACTTCAGTAAATGTCCACCAAGAGCAATGCTGGTTCTTACCCTTGGATAAGACTACCTTTCACTTCTGGAAATTTCTGAATTCTTTCTAGCATGGATTGAAAAGGTGTTGAAAATATCCCTTTGGCATTTTGGTCCATGTTGACAGGATACAATTATTAAGATCCTGCATATTTGTAGCTCACACATTCATGCAAGTATACCTCTTGCTCCATATCATTGTGAAGGTCCTCTACCAGGCTAACACCTTAATGTATTATGCAGTAAATTAAAGGCCATTGCAATCTGTTACTACATTTAACTTGTGTGGTAAAATAAATACCCTATCCTAACAGTGAACCATGACAGCCCTTGGCCACTGATTTTACTGAAGAGGGGGATTATAGGTGACCTGGCATGACTGTCCCTTAGCTTTGAATTAACATGTTTTGGGAATAACAATGCCATTAGGTTAATAAGAAAAATACATTTCTGAGACTTTTGTTTTTAAAGGACAATTTATAATTATTTACCTTGAGCTTCCTCCGAATCTGCAAAGAACACAATTAATTATAGAACACTACCAGGAACACAGGAAATGAAAGCTCTATCTGATTAAAATGTGTTAATGACCTTGAGCTTTCTGAAAAAATGACCTCCAACAGAAAGTGTCAAACAAGCTTTATAGTTTACGGAAAATGTTACTTTCTGTATTAGCACGAATTTGAAAAAAAAAAAAGTAAATGAAGAATAATAACATGCAACACCAGGTTTTAAATCATACATATTTATATTGTTCATATTATAATAGTTAGTTACTGGTTTATTAGATTCATAGTAATAAGTACATTCAGTAATAATGTAAAAAATCTTCATAGGTACAACGTGTTTGTTTGCATGATTCGACAGTTTGATCATTACCTACATGGAACATAAAAATACTAATATATGTAACTCTGCATATATGCAGTGAATATACATTTTTGTCATACTCTAAATAAAATACAGACCAACTGATCACACGCCAAACAATACGGCTGTGACTTCTGTAACTCACGATAGCAAATCATTGTAATACTAGACCCTCTTGTTTATGCCTTTTTTTCTAATGGAAAATCTATGCAAATATACAGTAAATATGACAATACACTACTAGAGGTATATACAGCTGTATATGTTATGTAATGTACCATATGTTATTCTTATGTGTATGCATATATACAGAAAACATTACAATACTAGAGGCAGGGCCGGCCTTAAATGTTCCGGCGCCCTGTGCGGGCTTCCCCGTGGCGCCCCCCCCCCCCCCCCCGTGGTGCCCCCGTCTCTTTTACCTCCCTATGTATGTGTCTCTCTCCCTTCCCATGTTTGTCCCTTTCCTCTTCCTTGCCATGTCTGTCTCTCTCTAAATCCCCCCTGTTCTCTCTCTCTCTCTCTCTCTCTCTCTTTTTTTCTTTCTCTCTCTCTCTCTCTCTCTCTTTCTTTCTTTCTCTCTCTCTCTCTCTCTCTCTCTCTCTCTTCCTTCTCTCTCCCCCTCCCCTGTTCTCTCTCTCCTGCAAAAGTGGATCCAGGGAGGGGGCAGAGCCAACCAGCTGAGAGGTGTAGCTCTGTCCCCACCCTGTGAAGCAGAGCAGCGTCTGCTTCATGGGGAGCCACAGGAAGCAAGAGAAAGTGCTGCTAGGCTCCCCATGCTTAATGCAGGCTCCCCATGCTCGGGGGGGAGCGTGAGTAGCACTTTCTATTGTGGCCCGTTGGTCCCCGTGAAGCAGACACTGCTCTGCTTCACTGGGTGGGGGCGGAGATACACCTCTCAGCCGGTTAACTCCGCCCCCTCCCCGGATCCAGCTGAGCTTGCCGAGCAGAGGGCTGGTGAGGGGGGATCTTTTGATCTCCCCATCCAGTGCCTCTACCAGCTTTTTTTTAAGCGGGCGGGTCCCCCCTGGGGTGTTGTGCCCTTTGCGCTCGCACAGGTTGCACACCCCAAAGGCCGTCCCTGACTAGAGGTATACACTGCTAGATATGTTATATAATGTATGTTTCCAGTTGTGTATATCTTTAATAATGTATTATAATATTTACTGTATATTTGCATAGGAATCAAAATGTTATATATGTATGGCTGATTATATAACATATCCAGTTTTGGATACTATACCCCTAGTAGTGTATTATAATATTTACTGTATATTTTCATAGAAATCAGAATGTGGGCAGAGAAAGAATATACATGGATATGACATTGGAAAATGTATGGCAAATAATATAACAAATCCAGTTTTGTAAAACTCTACAATTCTAAAATCATAGTAAAGAACCAGAATGTAGATCCTTTGATTAATTTTACACCATTATAGTATGTATTCTTTTAGCCCATTATTTTGAAAAGGAGCTATCTCTTCACTAGAAATCAATCTAAGCAGCCTGTTATTTTTCAGTAATCAGTAGGTTTCTTAGTAACCTCTGATTGCTGATATTTTCTTAAATGATTGCATTGTGCCTTGGCTTTAACTCTCTCATACAGAGCCTTTTCTATGAGATCTGTATTGGAAATGTGTCTTAACATGTTGTAATAATAGATTTTCATATGACAAATTGTAATGTCCGAAGGCCTGTGTGCAACTCTCACAGATTAATCCACGATTCTCATTTTGAAAATCCCATAGCTTTTTTAGTATTACACTATAAATGTAATGCTATTTGGCTAAACCGCATGCATGACTTAACAGTTCTGCCAACAATCTAGGTGAACTACTACTGTTGTCTAGCTAGATCCCGGGTTTATCAGGAATGAACAGACATCTGGGAAGGCTTTTATGGTTCTGTTTATGAAATCCACTTATACTGACAGGAACTGCACTACCTATCTATGTCCAGCTAACAACACACTAATCGGAGATATGGTATAGCACTCATCGTTTCCGGCTAACTATGAAATGATGGAAGCTATATTTGATGTACCATCTTGTGGTGCTGTCTATATCTGGCCAACTGTATACGGATGGGAGTTAGCCTGAACCACTATGCTATATCACCTTCTATATCTTGACCAAATAAAGTTATCCTGAAACACAATCGTTATATGGCTAGCTGCATATTTATAGGAGAGTTTTCCCCATATAATCTGGCTATATCTTATTGTGCATGCAGAGACAAATTTTTGTATTGGACCATGGACATAAACTATGTTATTTGGTCTCAAAGAATGAAGCTATTTTTATATCTCCCTTGTCTAGATTTTTTTTTTTTCAATTGGAGTACTGATATTTTTGTAGTATAATTATTGCACAAATAATATTGCTCGACAGCAATTTTTATTTTTTTTGAGTTATCCTTAAAATATCAGATGGTAACAGATAACAAACCATGGGTAATTTAATATATTTCTTTGGTTTGTTTATTTGCATGTTATGAGTGCTTACTTATCATTTATTCTTAATTAGTGATGGGTTGTTTTAGAATCTGCCATATGTTGAAAACTATATGCTCTTATGTTAAGTGCCCCACACATCTCTCTGTTTGATATTTAAAAGCACTATCCTGTGCCAACACTTGTGTCTGGACAATTATATCATGTTCTCTTACCATTACCATTTAATTATCATTATTGTTTGGCTAGCTATATGAATGTACTGATGGAAAATATTGAATGGAGTGGCTGAGGCATGAGCAAGCAATGCAGAAGGTGAGGGTATCTAGCCAAAATAATATGTCACTTAGGATTCTAGCGATCCTTGAGCTGACTCTGCTTTCGTTATATTATTATTGATCATTAATGTATTTTTAGTTTGAAGATTTGGTTGTGTCTTGTTTTTGTAAGTCTTATAGCTTGTACTGGGTGTTGTGTTTTCCTCAACAAACTTTGAGGCCCAGAAGAGTATACTGTGTATGTTGCGCTGACCTGTCCAGTAGCTTAACCCATGTCAACTTTATTTCATTATTCCATAGCCAATGTAGGGAAAAAAAATCCAACATTAATAATTATAGAACATGATAATACTGTGCTCCCTCCAAATTATACTTCTACTAAACTACTATGTAGGCCACTGTAGGGGTTAAAGTGTCCAGACTGTTGTGTATAAAATTCAAACAATAATGTGTGCAGCGATGTCACAAACACACGTCACTTACCTTGTTGTTCCATGTTCAGTGCGTGCAAGATTTACAAATTGTACCTGTTTATTAATTTAACTTTTTTTTCTATAACTTTTATTAAAAAGGAAAAATATTTCATGAGACACAATATTTACTAGTAAAACATTTTTCTATACCTCATCTTGTAATTAGGTGTTTTCTTTTCTTCACTTATTAAGATCCAAGGTTTGGGATGCTACCTTATTATCAGGGTCACCTTATATTCTATCATATTCTATGTAGCATGACAGAAAAACATAGAGAAAACAAACAGCAATTATCACATTTTCCTTTAACGAATTGAAAGGATTAGGAGTATTAATGCCTATTGAAATTTTGCATTGGAAGAAAGCCTCCCCTCTCCTTTAAATTCTCTGTCATTATATGGGAAAGAAAAATATTAGTATAGGAACATGCCTAACAGATTGGAGTAATGGAGGGGGGGGGGGGTAGATTTAATAAGATTACAGGCAAAGTGTCTCACCAGTCTTCATCTGTAGTCTTCCAATAAGATATAAAGTATGATATTGTGGATGATGTGCTAATAGTATGTATTGTACATGCAAATAATATATATTGAATGCTATTATTGCAATATAACTGTCAGAAAGTACATTGAAAAGCACATAATAGGGAACAAAAGCTAGCATGAATAATTATAGATAAGTACAATACTATCCTCCCTCCAAATACATGACATACTACAGGCTATTGAAGAGGCTAATGTATCCAGGCTGTTGTGTAAGAAACTATAACAATGATGCGTTAGTGATGTCATAAACACACCTGCCATTGAACTTAATGCTCTATGTTCACTCTGTACCAGATTTGGGTATAGCAGTGTGCTGAGTGGGAGTTTCACCTGTATGATTTGCTTCTCACGAATGTTCGGAGAGATTTACAGAATGTTAAACATTTTACTAATTCACCAGAAGTGAATGGAAAGTTAAAACGGTAGGTGTCATAGTTTACATACTGTACATACTGGACCATAGTAATGAGTCAGTGTAGCATAACAGAAAATAGAGAGAAAACCTGCAGCAATTACCAAATTCTACTTCAAAGAATTGAAAAATTGTAGAAGCATGAATGCCCTCTGACATTTCTTCCTTTAAAAAAGAGGGCTTCAGCATTAACCTCTCCTTGTCAGAAGTATGGCGTTCTCTGTCAGTATATGGGCAAGTGAAACAAAGTGTAACTATTTGTTTAATATCATTATGCTATTTACTACTTGATTTGGATGTGACTCATCCTCTATGTCCCTATGAAGGTCATGCATGTGTGTAATAGACAGGATAGAAATTAATCATCACAAGATAATGATTGAGCATCAAGCCACACACAATCGGAAGACTATACAACATATTAGTGGAATGCAGACATACTCTCAAATCTTGAGGGCTCCACTTAAGGAAGGATTTGTCAGACACCATTATGATATGGAGGATATGGCGATCTACAAAAATGGAAACTATCTGTAGATTCAAGAAATTTAATTTCCAAGCTAAGGTTGATTTCTAAGAAACTTCTGTGACGATGAGTCTCAATGCAGAATGATATGGCAGGTGGTGTGTGAACAACCAGTCTACTGGCCACATGAGTGATGGTGGACAAACCCCCTCAACAAATGTAAATAGTAACCTGAATATATATCTTTCTCAACTGTTGTCTTATGAGAGACGAGTGGTGTATTGAGACCATTGCTTTCCTGTTCAAAAATAGTCAACGAACTCCTGAAATAATAAATAAATCACTTGGCCCCATAATTTGATATAAATGTCAATGACCCCTGTAAAATTGGCCAAAATTAGCAAACATTCTGATCTGTGACCATATTAGTGTTTGTTGTTGAGTTCAGCAACAAACACTAATCTTGCGCCAGATCGGTCTAAATAGAGTAGACCCTTGTATCTGACAACAAAATTATGTTCTTCTTGCTAGTTAGCATTTGACAATTGTGTGGAGATTGAATGATTTTTAGAGAGACATTTTTGTCCATTGATCAATGAGGTAAAGGCAAAGACCTACAGCTCACTCACTACTGTTCACTAGGAAAGTGCCCACATAGACCAAGAGTGAGGGAATGAGGCTCCTAATCAGCTGAACATCTATATGGTATATGTTTTTCCTTCATATTAACTGGTATTGATCCATTAAATGAGGAGGGGAATTTTCTATTCCTGCCTCAGGCACAGAAAGAGCTAGCTATGGCTTTGAGTATACTCTTACAAAACAAGTAGATGAAATGGTACTATCATAAAGAGCCAAAATAAAATGACTTTTACTTAAAAAATAAACCTTAATAATTGTTCACTGCATACCTGTTAAACTAGTACTCCAAGCTTTGTTTTGTTTGTTTTTCTATGACATGCTGCATTAAGCCTGCTCTGTTTTATTTTGCATGCCCCATTATATATCATTTCTGCATAATTGACCATGAAATCAAATAAGCAAGCTTGATTTTACAAATACCATAACTTTGCAGCTAATAAATTAAAAATGAAGTGCAGTTGGACCAGAAATGACAGTTCACTACTACAAAACACCTGTTTTCCCTTTTCAAACACTTTGGAAACAACAAGCTAAAGAATCTAAAGAATCTAAAGGACCTAGCTACCACACCTTAAAGTGGTAGTATCATCCATTAGCCTGTGAGTTGCACTATTAACAGCATGTTGGCTTTAACACTTTAATGTAGTTTACACTATGGTCATTTTTGTTCTCCACAGGTTATAATTTGGGGATATAACAATCAAATTACTAGTAAACTGTGCCTTAAATTCTCAGAGGTATTCTCAATAACCTCATGTGTTGGGTGTTAAGAATTTATTTGTGAACTTATTTTCAACTGCATTTCTTATTATTCATTTTACTATTGTATAGCTGTTTAATACCATGTGCAAAGCAGTAACAATCAGATGTTATACTCTTCGTGCTCCAGGCATTGCAGAGTAGTCACTGCTGGTTTTTTTTACTCTGGCCTTTCAGCTAGGTAATTTTGTTTACTCTATTTAAAATGTATTTGTGGTACACCTGCTGTGTCTCTGCTGTCCTGCTTACCTGTTTCCTGCTTTGTTCTTTTGTATGTTTCCCCCCCTTTTGGGGGGCACTCTGAGTTACAGTACTAACTTTTGCACCACCTTAAAGACCTAATTTTTGTGTCACCATATTAAATGCTTTGCAAAAACTAGATACTGCTTTTATGTAACTTCTTACTCATTTCCCAATGATGGCAGAGGTGCGTGCCCCAGCCCCAGCTGGCGCAATGTCAAGGGGGAGGTCCTGTAGGACAAGGCAGAGGGGTGTGGTGTTCCTTCCAACTCCTCCTCTGTGTAGCCTATGGAGTGGGTGGAGACTTGGTGCTTGGGGGCGGGACTTCAGATGGTCAGTCCCTTTATAAACCCCTTTCTAGTTTCACTCCTTGCTTGCTTGTTAACCGTGTTGGTGTGCCATGTTAGTCTACTACATTTTGTCTGTGGGTATAGTCTTCCTGGTTTTAACACATGGCATCCATCTAAGACCATTCTCCATTCTCCTGCCCTTTGCTGCCTGCCTCAACCATTTGCACTGTCTCTGGATTACTCTTCTGCCTTGCCCATTATTCTGATGCCTCTTCAGAGCTCCTGTTACTGTTCCTGGGTGCCTGCTCTATGCTCCAGCAGCTTCCCAAGTGCACAACAAAACAAGCAAGCCATTAAGGATCCGGAATGGCTGACACCAGTAACACCTTGATGCAACAGATAGTAGCTCTCACCCAAACAGTTCAGGGCCTCCAGGAACATCAAATGGTTCTCCAAGTCTAAGTACAAGCCCTTCAAATGGTTCTTCCTCATTAGCTGTCTGAGGCACAGCAGCTGCTGCCGAGCCCTCTTTCAAATTGCTTGAACGCTTCAATGGTGACCGAAAGCAGTATTAATCCTTCATAACATCCTGCAAACTGTTTGTACTAAACTCCCTGTTTCACTGCTCATTGTGTTTCATGACAGATCATGGCACTTTTTCTTTTGCAGACAAGTCACCACCAAAATCACCCCTGGCCAAACACCGCGCAGTAACAGGTTCACTCAGCCTCAGTAGCATTGACGGAAGTAGGTCCGGCCCACTTTGAAATTTGAATTTGCTCCTATATCTTCAATCAAAAAATGAAATTACAATGTGGGCTGGACCTACTTTCGTCAATGCTACTGAGGCTGAGTGAACCTGTTATTGCGCAGCCCATTGCCTATTTAATCAATGCATCCTTGTCCTCCGGTTATGTCCCCAACACCTGTAAAAAAGCCAGAGTTATCCACACCCACAAAAATGGTGATGTAAACAGTGTCAAACTACAGGCCTATCTCACTGCTACCTCTCCTTTCTAAAATTCTGCACCGCAGACTCATCTCGGTAACCTCAACACTCTGTAAAATACATTGTGTCATTTTGCACCTCAGTGCTATTATAACAATCATCACTGTAAAATGTTAAAAGAGTTAAACTGGCTGATGCTTGCCTCCAGGCACACTCTCCACCTAGCTTGCTTAGTGCATAACCACTTCTCTGGAAAGCTCCCCCCTTAGCTGAGCAGCATGCTCGCTCTTACTCCCTGCACATCCTACAATATCATATCCTGCACCAACCCTTCACTAGCGATCCCTCACAAAAAGGAAGGTCGAGATGCATTCTCTTTCAGAGCTCCTCATGTGTGGAATAGCCTTCCTGTTTCTGCCAAATCAACATCTAGTCTAAAATCCTTTACAAACTCCTTTGTTTACTGTACAAGTTGTTCCTTTCTTGTATCAAGAATGATTTACCATATATGTTCTGCTTCCAACTTGTTTAAATATATGTTTGTATGTAATATTAATATATACTGTTAAATGTGTAACTCTGTGTAACTCTAATCTGGACTGGGTCCCCAGGACATACTTGAAAACGAGATAAATCTCAATGTGTTCTTCCCGGTAAAAAAAACTTTCTAAATAAAAAATAAATATATAATTCCTACACAATGCAAGAATCCTACTCCCTCCATCCAGTTGGTCGATGGAAGCTACATTATCCCAGGACCAGTCACCAGAGAGACCATCAGATGTCTCTGCATGGCAGATATTCTGTCCTTTGCTTGATCATCCCATGGTCGGTCATGGTGGCTTCAAAAAAATCCACAATCTAGCAAACAGGACATTTTGATGGCCTACTCTTCGAAAGGATATCTACCAGTACGTCCACTCCTGTGATGTATGTGCCCACTCAAAAGGTAGTAATACTAAACCAGTGGGTCTACTACAACCATTGCCTATTCCAGCTCATCCCTGGAAAGGCATCACAGTTGATTTCATGGTGGACTTGCCTCCTTCTCAACAACACAACACCATCACCAAGATGGCTTACTTTTTCCTAGCCCACAGCCTACCTACAGCCACAGAAACTGCCCATCTGTTAATTCAGAATATCTTCCGTCGTCATGGTATGACGTAATACGTACTGTCTTATCTGACAGAGGAGTTCAGTGTACTTCACATTTTTGGTCAGCCTTTTGTAAATGACTTCAGATCAAATGTCTTCTGTCTTCTGCACATCACCCTCAATAAAATGGGCAGACTGAGAGAACCAACCAAACATTAGAACAGTATCTCAGTTATTGCCCTTGGCTGAATTTTCCTACAATAACCATTGACAGCATTCCATTGGCATGTCACCTTTCAATGCTTACTATGGCTAAGACTCAGCCTTCCATCTACAACTTCATCTAACCCTGAATACACCTTCAGTGTCTAATCACATACAACTCTTACAACAGGGTCTGTATGTCCAAAGAAGAACCTTACTGTCATGCCCCTCTAGCCCTTACCTGCAATGCCATAACTTCCATGTCTTCAGCAGTAATCCACTACTGCCGGGCCTGTTGTAGTGCCATAAATTGCGGTCACACGATAGGCCAATACCAGGGCCTAAAGTTGGTAAAGGCCCAGAGGACAACATCCAGAGTTTACCCCAATCAAGGGATGACTATTTGCACCTGTAGAGGGGAGGTAAACTCTGTCTCTACCATCACCAATGCACCAATAATCTCCTGCAAAGAAACAGAGAGGTATATTCTATAGAAGCACACCCCTCTGACATCCATTCCAGTAAAGTGCTTGTCTTGTGGAGAAGGGGGGAGACTTACAGCACTATAAAAAACCCTTAAACTGTTACCATGGTTCTAGTTCCAGAGCTTTGGTTCATGTTTGTCCTTGGACTCAAGGTTCCTGTTATTTTTGCTATGCTACAGTTTCTCTATTGGATTTCCAATTACCTGACATTTGGATGGTCTGCTGGATTACCCCATTTCATTTATCCCTGTTGAAGAATTGTGTTCAGGATCTAGACACTCAGAGAAAACAAGTGTTGTCCCCTCTGGTTGCGGCAGATGGATCTGATGAATTTGAAGTTGATAATATCCTGTTGCTGGCTGCCTGCACTATGCTCCAGTAGTTTCCTCTAGTGCATGACAGCATCTTCCAAATGTTAATGCATATTAATGTGCTTTCAAAGTACTTTCACCCCTTAGTGACAAGACATTTTGACCTTGACTTTCCCTTGGTGACAAGGGCTGTTTATACATTTCTGGGGTGTTTGTGTTTAGCTGTAATTTTCTTCTCTCACACATCCTGTACCAACACAAATTATATGTTCTTTTTATCGTCATAAGAAGGGCTTTCATTAGAGACCATTATGTTCATCATGTCTTATAAGTTACTACAAAATAAATCATAAAATATGATGAAAAATTAAAATAAAACACTTTATCTAACTTTGACCTAAAATATCATTTACACAAATACAATCATTAAAAAAGACCACATCTAAATAGTTTCTAGATGTTGTCCCAAGTTCAGATATATGCATGTTTCCATGTTTTTATGCATTTTTGCGAGTTATGGGACAAAAAACTTAAACAGTGTTTTTTGTTTTTTTTCTATATTGACCTTTTCACCCCAACGCATACCCTAAATTTAACCCTAACCCTAAAGTTAAACCCAACTCTAACCCTTATGCTATCCCTTAATATATTTCAATTTTAATTTAATTCTAACCCTATCCCTTATGCTAACTCTAATTTCATTTAACCCTAATAGCTATTCTAACCCTAATCCTAGTTTTCAGCTAATTAAATCTTTTTTTTTCCATTGCAATGTTGCTGACTGCTCTAGGGGCAGTCAAGCAACATATTCAGAGTGAGAGAACTGATTTTTTTTCACTTCCGAATCTCTGACCACAAAAGGCCACAGCCATGTTGCTGGAGCATGCTTAAAAACAGGTAATTGGATACAATAGGATATAATATAATCACACCTTTAAATACAGATAATGACAGATAATGAACACAATATACTGTATTTGCTCGATTATAAGACAAGGTTTTTTTCAGAGCAAATGCTCTGAAAAATCCCCCTCGTCTTATAATCGAGGTCTCTTATAATCTGACCTCAAATTGAGGTCAGATTATAAGACATGGATCCAGGTCCCCAGCAGAGCTGCAGGGGACCTGGATCCCCCTCTCTAGCAGCAGGGGATGTCTGCGCAACGAGCGCAGACTCCCCTGCTTCCGCCCGGCACGACCGCCGGGGCTTCTGTGAAGAAACCGGGTACTTCCGCTTTCGTCACAGAAGTCCCGGCGAGCGTGCCGGGCGGCAGCAGGGGAGGTCTGCGCTCATCGCGCAGACTTCCTCTGCTGCCCCACTAGCCACCAGGGACAATCGGGCAGCTGGGGGATGTCTGCACGATACGTGCAGATATCCTCCATGCTGCCCGACACGGCAGACTATTATGACGGACAGCTGTCCGTCATAATAGACTGCCGTGTCGGGCAGCATGGAGGATGTCTGCAAGTATCGTGCAGACATCTCCCGGCTGCCCCCACTAGCCACCAGGGATCAAGGTAAGGGGAAGGGAGGGAGGGGGGCAGAGAGACAGGGGGAGGGAGGGAGGAAGACAGAGAGACAGGGGGGACAGAGAGACAGGGGGAGGGAGGGGGACAGAGAGACAGGGGGGACAGAGAGACAGGTGGAGGGAGGGGGGCAGAGACAGACTCAAGGGGAAGGAGGGGGTTAAGAGACAGAGACAAGGGGAGGGAAGGGGTTAAGAGACAGACAAGGGGAGGGAAGGGGTTAAGAGACAGAGACAAGGGGAGCGAGGGGGTTAAGAGACAGACAAGGGGAGGGGGGAGAGAGAGAAAAATGGGGGCAAGGGAAAGAGAAAGGCAGCATTGGCACATAAAAAGAAATAAAAACTAGAAATACATTTTTTGATATCATAATTTTTTATTAAAAAAGCAATTTACATGTGAATATATACAAGTTTAACTTTTTTCCTATAGGGTAGTCTTATATTCAGGCTTTTAGTTTTTTTCCTAAAGGAATATCCAAAGTTTGGGGGGTCGTCTTATAATCAGGGTCGTCTTATAATTGAGCAAATACGGTAACAGTAGGGCATACAATGGGGTAATCCTGCCTCACACCTTTCAGAACACAAATGTGTCAAGTTCAGATACCTACAAAATACACTCAGATAAAGTAACTTCCTAATAGAAGGACATAACTTTACAATAGGACACTGGATGACTTACCTAAAGACAATGAGGAATGTGACACAATGACAAGAATACATTTAACACATGTTAACCAGGAACTTGATATTTAGCATATTGCAACATAGCATAAGATTCCTTAACACCTCCTGAGAGACTGGAGTGTGAAGGTCAAGAGACAATCTAAACCTGGAGAACACAATGGCTTAGCTGATATCCTGAGTGAGCTGGTCCTGGGCACCCTGTGTTAGAAGTCAAGCTGTACTGAAGACTTTGGTGGCCCCGAAGTGTGTACACCCATAACTATCATAGAAACAGACAAGATCCATAGTCTATTTGGAGGAGGTGGGCCATTATTTCTCTCCAAGAACCCCAGATTTACTTTATTTTTATTTTTGGAGGCCCCTTTCCCTGGGATGAAGCAGAGGACTGAATGCATCGTGGATGTCGTGGGACAGTTAAAAATATATATACTTGTTTTGCAGGGTCTTTGGCCAGCTCCCAGAAGCAGGGGAGATAAACATATTTTTATTGAATCTGGGGGCTTTTGTCCAACCTCCCAGGGGTTAAATATGTTTTTATTAGGTCAGGGACAGTTGGCCATCCCCCTGGATGGGGGAGTTACTTTGTTTATTATTGGTTCCAGGGGCATTTGGGCAGCCTTCAAACCCCTGTGAGGGTTACTTTATTAATTATGGGGGCCAGGGGCATTTAACTAGCCTCTGAACCTTGGGTTTATTTGTGGTCTGGGGACATTTGGTCAGCTCCGAGACCAGGGTTATTATTTTGGAGGATTAATGGGGCTAGGGGCCTCACTGATACATGGGTGGGGGAGGGGTGGTTGGCTCTGCACCTCTGGCTATTTTTAAAGTCTGGCTTGTACAGCGGCATGTACTTCAAGGGGTCGATGTATAAAGTGAATATAGAGGCAAAAGGGTTACTCTTATTTCAGGTGCCTACCCAGAATCCCTTGCTGTGGTGGTAGCTCTGCAAGTTTAGGATTTCTGGGGGGAAAGCAAGTCTTCTGGCTTGTCTAATGTGTGTAGATTTGTGTTTAATAATGCTTAAATCCATTTAAAAATGGATTTCCCATTTCCTCTACCCCTCACTATAGCTATGTCATGTTATATAAAGGTGCACACTATTCTGTATTATCATTGTGTGAGCCTCCTTTTTTACCAACTTTCAATATATTATGGAGTGTGTGCCTTAAAAATTATTTGACTACTTTATCTTTAATGAAAGAGCACAGAATTTTAAGAAAGAGTTAATTTGCATACATTTTTTTCCCTTTCAAACACAGAGGAGAGGAATCTATTGGCTCAATTACAACCCAGTTCATTAAGCATGTACTTAATTTAAGAATCAACTTTTATATGCTCATTAAATATTAATAGAGCTGCATTTATTGGACTTGAAATGTATGTAATAGCTAAATTCATTATTACCCTGTAAATAGTAGTAATGTATAAATTAGTGAAGCAATCAGCAGAAAGTAAGTGTGTTACAAATTTAGGGTGGTGAGAACATGCACATTCTGGATATTTATGTTTTTGTAGTTTAAAACTTGAATACATCAGTTGAAATATTGTGAGCATTGTAGAATACATTTAAAATTTGTAATTACATTTACATGCTATTTGGCAATTAAATATTCAATATAATATTCGAAGAGGAGTACCGAGACAACCACAGTTCACCTTCCACTGAAAATTCGCTTTGAATTCCCCAAACATTCCTTAAAGGACAACTGTAGCAACATAAGTACTGTGTAAAGAAAGATAGGGCACAGCGCTAGAGAATAAAAATAATAATAATAATAATATAGTATATATAGTGACCGTACTCCAGGAAAAAGGTAAGAAAAAAAAAACACAGATAAATACTAACCACTGGAAGCAGGAAAGGCACAGGGTGGGGATAGGAATCCCACTCAGTATAGGGAGTGGCAAATTACTCAAACTGAAAATATAAATTGAAGCAGCTAGTCTTATAGTAGGATGCAATGGAAAAATCCACTGCAAAAAAGGAGAACACAGTATAAAAGTGAGACAGCGCTAATAGTAAATACAAACACAGTATGGCAAAATGAACTGCAAGGACAATAAGATATATAAAAAAATATACAACATTTATTGCAACAGAATATATATATATATATAAATAAACATAAAAAGACACAATATGACAATCCAGAGTCACAAAATGGATGAGTGATCACATGGATAGAAAAAACACTGGGAATAAGTAACAATAGACAGAATAAAAAAGCCCTCTATGGCTACAAAAATAGTACATAAATGGTATAATACATAAAAACTAATAATGACAAAAATCCCTTACCCACTGGGTCTGTTCGCCTGGCAAGGTCTATTGAACAGTTTAGGATATGCACTAAGAAAAACAGCTACACCCCACAGTAAGTACTGTGTAATTTGAAAGATTGCATAGAGTGTAGAAATTTTAAATATAAATGTTTTAATGAACAAATCTAAAAAATGTTTCTTATTGAGTCCTCTTTGCGCCGTATTGCTCTAATAGGGAGTTGCCATTTTGTTTAGAATCTTAGGGAAGTTCTTCATTCACCTTGTTGCACATGAAGGAAGATCTGACTAAAGATTCTAAACAACATGTCTGCCCCCTGTTAGAGTTAAACTGAGCAAAGAGGGCTAATTAAGTTATATTATTTACATTCTTTCATTAAAGCATTTCTATGCAAACTATCTACACTTGATGAAATCTTTCAAGTAAACATTAGTAAAGTGTTTTGCTATAGTTATCCTTTAAAATACATTTTCTGTAGGGTTCCCATCAATGCTGGGAAGTCCAGCCCATAGAGATACAGAAAACAGATTCCACGGGACTCGGAGAGAACCTTCATGCAGTAGTTAGTAAACAATGTATACAGTGGAATTGGGGATAATTCTAGCCTTGGTATAAAAATAATCTCAATTTTATTAAAGAAAGGAGGTGAGTATTTGCATAACCTTCTTTACTGAAAAAACCTGCAGCAGCAAACCAGTTAACATTCAGATGGTAAAAAAACAATCATGAAACAGGAAAACAGCATATATAAGTCCCCAGCAATCTCTGACACTTCCTCTTTCTTTGATGTGCTGATCAGGTGAAACACAGACAAACCAAAAAGTAAATTCCACTTCGCAAGAAGATAAACTGAAGTAGACCGCAGCCATGGAGGGGGACCTCACACTGGAAGAGAAAACAATAGCCATGTGAAAGTAAACTGAACTCCTTACTAGGTGAAGTATAGATAAAGCGACATGACAGTGTAATCAATAAGAGAGAGTAAGAAAAGCGAGCAGACAGACTAAATGTTAGCAAGCAAAAAGGGAAAAACCCAGTCAAGCACAAGATTTCAAGAATTTCTCAATGGGATGGGGTAAAACAAGAAAAAGGGAGGGAAATACTCGCCTCCTGTCTTTAATAAAATTCAGATTATTTCTACACCAAGGCTAGAATAATCCCCAATTTTATAGCAAGGCAGGAGGCTTCGTATTTGCATTTTTAACACTGGTCCAACCAAGGACTTCGACGCATGAGTCTGAGGCCAAAAGTAGAAGATACGAAAGGTCAACTCCCTGAACCACGAGAACATCTGCCAATGAGCAAAAGCTACGGAAGCCACCGCACCATGAACTGAATGAGCACCTAAGCACCGATGGTTACCTGCCAATACCCGCTGAATGGAAAACCCAATGCGATGTGGTAGGAACAGAGATGGGTTTGAAAGGTAGAACAAATGACTACGAGAAGAAGAACATAAAGGAGCCATAATGGAAAGATAGCAGTGAATGCAACGGTGATGCAGATTCTGGGACTTTCTGGGAAGTAAGGATAGGATATAGGATACAGAAGAAGAGTGGGATTTTTTCCTTCTGGAAATGGAGAACGAGACTCCCTCGGGGGAGAAAGAGAAAGAATCTGTATCGAAAGCATGAATGTCGGATACACGGCAAAAGGAGATCAAGCAGAGAAGAATAGCCAACGGTTGTTGTAAAGACAGACCCTCTTTGTCCAGCCACATTTCTATGAAGCAAAGTACCTGGGAAACTTCCCAGAGGAGGCGTAACGAGCCAAGGGAGGCCTAGCCCACTCCTTGCCCACTCCTGTGCTCTGAATCGATATGTGGGCAGTCGAAATTACCAAAAGGAAAATGTTAATAGTCCGATAAGACTGAGTGAACAAAGAAGCCAGAAAATGTAAGACAGCCACAACAAGGGCTGTAAAGGAATTGATGTGTTGTTCCACACACCAGCCTTTCCAGAGACCACCGGTGGCCCCCACCCGCATGCAGCATCCCAACCATGTATGCTGGCATCCATGGTGAAGTCTGGAAGGCGGTCAAAAATAGCCTTGCCATTCCAAGCATCCATGTGGTTGAGACACCAATGAAGTTCAAGATGGACCTCATCCGTGAGCCACACCATCGAATCATAAGTGTCTGAGAAACGAAGATGGTGTGTTTTCAGATGTTGCAGAGCAAGGTAGCGTAGAGGACCCAGAAAGATAGCCTGAATGGAAGTGGAGAGCAGGACAATTATGAGTGCAATCTCCCGCAGAGACGCAAAGGAAGGCGTATAGCCTTTTGATAACCAAGATTTTTGATCGTGGAAGCCGTAGCTCTGCCCGGATGGAGTCCACAGTGAAGCGGAGGAATTGGACCAATTGAGTGGGGGCCAATTCTGACTTGTCCTCATTGATCATGAACCCCACATTTTTAAGCAGGTGAACCGTGAGAGATGTGTCCCTGTGTAGGGTAGCCCAGTCATGAGCCATGAGGAGGATGTCATCCAGGTAGGTAATGGAGTGAACACCTTGAGCATGTAGGAACTCCATGACAAGCTTCAGGAGTTTTGTGAAGCACCAAGGCACGCATCTGAGTCCGAACAGAAGGCTTGTAAACTGTCACAGATGATATGCCACCGAAATTGGAGACATTTTCTGTTGCATCGATGGATGGGAACCATGAGGTATGCATCTTTATGGTTCAATCGAGCAAACCAGTCCCACTCCCTTAGGAGATCATGCAAGATATGGATTCCCTCCATCTTGAAATGGCGGTATTCCAACCGAACATTCAGAGCCCTGAGGTTTATGACTGGCCAAAATTCCCAAGATTTTATTCTGACAAGGAACATATTGCTCAGGAAAAAGGGACGACCTGTGCTCCATGGACGTAGCATTCATGTGAAAGTTCGCCGAGGCAGCGGGGAGGAGAACTCTATGCAGAATCACGGTTTGGAGGACCCAGGGGTCATGGGTGATAGCCATCCTGTCATGGTTGTTCTGGGTTTGTGGCTGTTTTTGTCTTCAGCCTCTAGTGGCCGCTATTGTGGTGTTCCCATTCTACTCCTGTTGTCAGCTGCCTCGTTATCCTCAGCCCTTCCCTATTTAAACCTGCAGCTTATGGCAATCAGTGCCTTTGCATTGCTTTGGTTGCAGCCTGTGTTAGTGCCTTGTTTCTAGTTCTAGCATTTATATATTGATTATTGATTTCCCGGTCTAGTGACCTTGCCTTCTGAATTCCTACTTTGTACCTTGTTCCTGTTTCGTGTATGACCCGGCCTGCTGACTATCCTTCTCGTCCAGTACTCCCTGTGTATCTCTGCTTCAGTGTGCGGTTGCAGTCAGTGTACAAGTCCTGGGTGTTCATTTACCTGAGGCTCAACCATAGGGTATAATACCATTCAGGTGAATAACACTGTTCTGTTTCCAAACCTGTTGCAGTAGCTACCTGTCCTGTCTCTGGACCCAACCCCTTGGGTACCAATTCCACAAATTTGTTGTTGAGCTTGAATAGGGTGGCCTTCTGCAATTCTGTGGACATAGCCAAGTTTGCATTACCCAGGAGACACAGGGAGCATTGTGCCCATCCCCTAGTCAACTGTGGATCAAGGGGAACTCCGTCAGTGAGGGCTTCATCTGCCATCCAAAAGATCTGTGTTAATGGACCCGAGACGTCCAACAGCTTATCTTGTATCAAGTGTAGTCCTTTCTCCAGACCCTTCTTTTGATCCTTGCTGCTTCTGGCCATGAAAGTGGCAAAGGTTGAGTCAAAGTCCGTGGTGTGGGACACCTTGTCCGGTAGCGTCGGTCTGGGGCATTCCGCCAGTTGTTTTTGCTGGACTTCCTTCTCAAGTGGTCTACGGACCCAATAACAGAGGAATTCAGCTATATGAGCTGGGGCAGACCACTCCACAGAACGTTTGTGTTGCAGGTTCCAAGGGGTCAAATATGGGTAGTATGGCAGTGTCCCTGATTTCGATTGGAGAATCTTGGTTAGAGCCGCCAGGCTGATGACTGTCTCCCTGAAATAGGAGTGCTGAAAGGTTGGATGGGAAAGACAAAATAGAGAACCCAGGGAACCCAGGGAACGTTTCATCAGCGTCAGCCTGGCGAGTGGTTTCATCAGCCGAAGCCTGGTATGTGGTAGCGTGAAGTGGGCGGATGTGGCCTGTGGAAGCAGCCAGGCCCATGAGGGGGCTCTTTGTTTCTTTGTGCGGGAAGGAGGCTAGGCCTCTGTACAGATAGACAAGTAATGCATTAACAGAAAACCATTCAAATGCACATAAATTACGTAAAGAAACTGTTAAAGGAGACTCTGTATTAGATGGTGCTCACCTGGAGGCTTAAGCAGCAAAGAAAGAGGAAGTGTCAGAGATTGCTGGGAACTTATATGTGCTGTTTTCCTTTTTCATGAAAAGTTGTGTACCATCAGTATGTTAACTGCTTTGCTGCTGGAGGTTTTTCAGTAAAGAAGGTTATGCAAATACTAGTCTCCCGTCTTGCTTTAAAATTAACAATTTACATGTTTCATTCTGATCTGCCACTTAGTTATAGGCTAGAGGAGGAGTACATCACTGAAAATGTGCTTATTTATTTATGTTAGTGCAAGAGCTAGCATGACAGTAAGGAAACAAGTGCACAAGTATATACATATACATAATTTACTATAAAGAAAACTTTTTTTTAAAACATACACTTTAAAACTACCGGTGATCAAATAAGGTAAAATGAGCAAAGCTTGAGCAGAGATAATTTGTGAGGATTAGCTTTTGCCATCTCTCTCTGGAAGTGAATTTGAGGTAATTTCCTGCTTACTTTAGTCTAATGCTGCACACAGTAGGAGCAGAGAGCTAAAACGCTGAACAAGTCATTAAGTTATGGGGAAAAGGGTACGTGACACAGTGGAAATGGATGTGAGGCAAAATGACACTGTGGAAAGGGATATAAGGCACCAATGGTAATGTAGAAAGAAATATGAGGCAAAATGATACTATGGAAAGCTATGCCGTTCAAACATGGCACTGTGGAAAACAATGTGGTAAAAATATGGCCCTATGAAAGGCTATGCGGGTCAATATGGCACTGGTGGTGTTGTGTGGTGACGTGTTATGTGGTGGGGAGATTTTTCCACCAAGTCCCAGTGGTTTCTGGTTATGCCCCTGCATATTGTCTACAGTTTCCCTCTCTTATCTTATCTGTAATGTTGTGTGCCAAGTAAACAAATTGAAGTTGTTGTTTTTTTTAAATAGTGAAGCTTAATTAAGGAAAGCTACATCTATAAGTAAACACTCATGAACAATGAATAGCCTTATAGTTGTGACAAGTTCCTTCACCATTTAATTTAAAAAAATATTTATATAATTTTCCCTTTCATTCTCTTTTTGTGAATGACTGAGCTGAATATTTATAGATACATTTTTACCTTAATAATAATTTGTAGATAAGTTTCTGTACTCTGTAGTAATATTTTGAAAATATGCTGTATCTGTCCATTAGGCTAAATTAAGCATTATCCTCTCAAGTGTTGATATAATCATTGCTTTTGTTTTCTCTTTCTACTGAAGAGATAATGCCAAATATATCTGTCAAGGAACAAAGTACTGCTCCTTGTCAGATATAATTCAAGGAATCAATAGGTGATACTATAATTCCTCTGACATGGCAATATAGATTTACAACTAACAGTAATAAAATCTAGGGCAGATTATTGAAGTACACACTCTTCCAATAATTAAAAAGTAACATATATATAAAACATATAAGAAATTGAGCAGAACCACAAATAGAAAAGGATGAAAATAAACAACACAATTGCATCACTAATATGTTATTCAAAACATCTATGTTAACACCCTTCATTATCCAGCCAAATAATTTAGGATTATTTTAAGTTATTTTTTAGCCAGGACTTGCTTAAATTAAAGTAATTTGATATTTTACGAATATATGTACATTATTCTTAATTTCATGTATAAATCATTTGTAACACATTATTAATTTTTATTATTGTTATGGGTGTATAATTATGTACTTACAAGGGAACATTAGGGTAGATTGAAAATGATAAAGACATTTAATGGAACATCATTGTGCATACTTACACATACAATTGTAGGTGATTATAGCAACATAGGGCATTTGAGTACATGAACAGTGTAAATAGATTTTATTTATACATCATTTCCACTTCTGTATTTATTTATTTATACTTTTTTAGTTTTATATATATATATATATATATATATATATTTCCTCTAAACAACATTGATTCACATTAATTTTAGATTTTGTGTCATTACAAGATATATTATTTATGCACATTTATTTATTTCAAGGATCATTTACGTGATTTGAATTTGTTTTTGCTTATCTTCTAAATATAATTAAACCACTGTGATATCATATTTCTTAAATATAGTTTGTATTTTATTCCACTTCCATTCCATTTTTTTTTATAGACTAGTGATTATAAAAGAGTCCTTAATGTTAAGATGAGGAATATCCTTGACCCTCTGTAGGTATGCCAGCTGGTATGGTGTTTATTGGGAGTAGACAGAGATGTTTTTTTCCTAGATGTGGGACAAGTAGCTCTATAAGGACATTTACCATGGCTGGGTGGGAGTTTCAGTGCAGGCTGTCTGGTTGTATCATATTTATTGTGCAGGTTGAGAACAGAAAATAGACACAAAGAGATAGGGAATAGAATAAGGACTCAAGCAGAGACAAAAGGGAACTTTAGTAAAGAACTGCAGAATAGGAAAAGGGTTTGCGTAGGAACTGCAGTATAAGCAAAGAGCTGTAGACTGTAGAAAAAGCAGAGGTGGGATAAAGAGAAATACACAAGGGGTGACGCCTGAGGTAAGAGCAGCTTAACAGGAGGAACACCCTAGAGATGGTGAAGACTAAGCAGGGTAGTTAAGCAGGAGGAACACCCTAGAGAGGGTGAGATCTGAGAAGGGTGTCTTTAAGGGAGCAACTTAACTAAAGAAATCATGCTGTAGTCAGAGGGTCTATGGAGATGCTGAAAATCATCCACTGGGCTGGTTGAGTCACCCCTGGTTCCAATTCCCAGAAGTCAGGCATCCAACTTCAGTGCAAAAGCACTGTTTGAAATTAACTGCAGCTATTTAACCTGGGTGTATTGCAAAAGGTATCCACCTGACACCAAAATATGGGGAAGAAATACAAGCAAAGTAAGGTAGGGAGGTCTCTAGAGGAGACAGGAGGTATATAAGCACATACATGATGACTTTTAAATGCATGAGTCAGAAGGTCAGTATAGAAACCTGACAAGCTCTTCCCAAGGCCTTGTAGAAGTAATCGCTGTTCCAGATTATTGGTCATCTGAGACCATTAAGAGCTCCTCTGGGCAAAGAATAGTCTCTTGCCTCTTCTAGTTGTGGCATAATATCAGAGACCATGTTCCAGCTTCACATTCGCTGTGCTTTGGAAAGCCAGTAAGACACCTATAGTATACCTAACCACTGTTTAGTTCCTGTGTTGGAAATTGGCTTGGAGAGAAACTGTACCATCTGTCAAGTAAATAATTATCCTCTTTTATTATGAAATCATCTAGCACCTGTAATCGTATGTTCAAAAAGCATCATGTGTCTTACTCTTACTTACTTTTCGCCGTAAAACAACGTCAGCCTGGTATTCCCTCCGTCGCCCTTACAATTCAGTAAGCTTACTCCTAAAGTGCGCACACATAAATTAAATTCAAATTATAGTATTCAGCATTACTATGGTAATGCACACATCACAATACCCCCTGTTGCACTGTATAAGCCCTGAAAGCTCCCTTGTTCATTGGTCAGATTTATTGTGTTTAGACCAGCCTCCAAGCGCTTCTAAGTATTTTGTATCCTCATTTTTTTTTTTTTTACTCATGCTTGTCCCTTAGTTTATCCAGATTGCTCTGGCCCCCTTTGATATTGACTTCCCTCTCGACTTCACTATATTCACTATCCAGACCTCAGCTTCCCTATTATTTGACTACGGTGTCCTCCAGTATCCTGACCACGGCTTTTCATATATGACTACATTAACTTCCAGCGTCCTGATTACTGTCATTGTATTTTATCTTGGCATTCTTCCATCTCATCAAGCACTTTCTGGTTGTGATCATGGATGTTATCTTCAGGTCACCCATGCTTGCAGTCACTCTTGTGAGAGTCTCTGTTTCCACCTACAGTCCTCCCCCTTGTGTGCTGCCCAACAAGAGTGGTTTCTCAACATCTGGGTTCCTCCTTCATAAAATGTGAGAATCATTCTAACACTGAGCCTAGTGTTCTACACTTAGGCCAGCGCATCTAAGGGGTTATCTATGGTATCAAAGCTGCATATGTAAGGAACATAATAGTAAGCAGAGAAATTCTAAATTTGAAGATCCTGGACAAATGTTATATGATAATATAGTTAGGAGTAGGTTTCCATGGTGACTATTAGCCTATGACCATTTGCAATAAATGGATTTTTGTTCCCCCTTTTCCAGCCAATCAATGTTTTCAGATTTTCATGGATATTATACGCTGCATGTGTTTAGTGTGTGGTTTATGAAAGACAAATTTACATATGCCTAGATAGAACTACAAAAAAAACCAGAATGAATAATTCTATAATTATTGTAGTGATATAATATTGTAGTGAAAATAATAAATACAATTACAAGTCAATTAGAGTTTGTTGATACTTTGAGGACTGATAATCTAACTCTAATTAGATAAAATAATATTGAGTATTCTAGTATGGTGTTTTGAGGTTTATATGCTTGGAAAGTTAGTCTCTCTTACCATTTGTCAATATTAGTTGCATATATTTGTGGCAGTAAGTGGCCATCTCAGTAAGGGTAGAGAGGAAGCATGTGGAATTCCCTTGGACAATTTAAAATTAAAATTGGAAACTTTGATGGAAGTACAACAAATAAAAACAGGAGTCTTTCCCATCCATAAGTATATCATTAGAAGCAATGGGGATTATATATAAACATGACACATATGCAGACAATGCCAAATACTGACTCTATCTGCATGCATGCCTATGTACAAAGCATACTCACACATGAAGTCGTATTGTTCATGGCATAAAGGATAATCATTGATATGAAGGCGAAATAGAAGTTGCCTGGGTCATGTAGGATTATTAGGAATATAATTTATTGCTGTATGAGTTTCAATTTTAGTTACTGACTCACAGATCAGACTCAAGGGGTTAATTTTTTATGGTGTGCTCTTTAAGATGAATATTTTACTCATGTATAAGAAACCCATTGCCACAATCTCATATAGAAGGAAACCTTGCAGTAAATCACCATAAGGCCATGGAGACAGAGCAATCTGTTTCCCATTATGGTAAAATGGAAATCTTACATCCAGGAAGGATTTTACTAGATCATGTAACTAGAAATGATTTGCAGATAAAGGGCTGTAAAGATGTCTATATGATTATTAGGTATATTTTTATATAATACAAGATGATTACTATGGGAATGTACTGTGCAACATGAAACATTCCTATAATATGTATGAATATGGTACATTAGTTCAAACCCTTAATATTTTTCCCCTCCTTGTTACATAGCTAGTTAGCTACCCATTCCAAAGTATGCTGCTTCACTCTCTCGTGGATACAGTCAATTACCAATCTCATGCAGCAACCAGTACCAAAGTACAATTTAAAAAAAAAAGTGATGTTCAAAGGAAAATAAGTTAAAACCAGGTAAGCCACCAAAAGAGTATAAACATCAGCTTCACAGGCAGTAGTCTCAATTGCGCATCAAGCTTTTTTACATTTACTGCATTTTCTGGCGTATAAGACTACTTTTTAACCCAGGAAAATCTTCCCAAAAGTCGGGGGTCGTCTTATTCACCTGGTGTAGTCTTTTTACTTTTTTTAAAACAAACTTTATTGAAGCCGCGCAGCTGGAGGGGAGCGCACTACGCTTCCCTCACAGCCGCGCGCACCTGGAGAGCAGCAACGAGGTAAGTACTGGGAAGGGGGTAGGAGAGGGGCAAAATCCTGGCATATTGAGGGGAAAATCCTGGCATATTGGAGGGGCAAAATCCTGCCATATTAAATAGCATTGAGGGGCAAAATCCTGGCATATTGGAGGGGCAAAATCCTGGCATATTGAGGGTGAAAATCCTGGCATATTGGAGGGGCAAAATCCTGGCATATTGGAGGGGCAAAATATTGGCATATTAAATGGCACAATAAAGGCATATTGAGTGGCAAAATACTGGCATATTGAGGGGCAAAATAGTGTGTCTCAGGTTATGTGTCTATTGGTGTCACTGTGTGTGTGTAACTGTGTCACTTTCTGTGTAAGGGTGTGTGTGTAAGTGTGTCACTGTGTTAGTGTAAGGGTGTGTGTGTAAATGTCACTGTAGGAGAAAATGCTCGTTGGAAGAGGGGTAGTCTTATACGGTGTGTATATCCCAAACTTTTAACTGGAAAAGTTGGGTGTCGTCTTATATGCCCAGTCGTCTTATACACCGGAAAATACCGTAACAATGTTTATATTAATGTAAATATAATATTATAATATATAACATTAATATATTATAATTGTGTATGAATAGTTTTGTGTTGTGTTATATTTATTTTAATTATTCTATACCTTTCTATTGAATTCTCCAACTAAAATCTGCAGAATTGATATGTGCAATGTTTCCCAAATTCTGAGCATGTTTGGGGGTGATTGGTGCATATTGGGTAGTCAAAAATCTATGTTTTTCATAGCGAAATTGACCCAATCCTAATACTTTGGTTTGTGAACTGCACAAACAGCCAACTCTTACCTGAATTCGAAGATATTAAATAGCCAGATTTCCAAGATTTCTGAAATTTGGCTAACTTGCCTGTTCTGAATCTATCACATTGATTATGTGCAAATTTAATGTATGTTTCCCAAATTCTGAGCGTGTTTGGGGGTGATAGGCACATATTGGGTAGCCAAAAACCTATGGTTTTCATAGCAAAATTGTCCCAATCTGCTTGTTTCTGAACTGCCCAAACAGTTGACTCCAGCCTGAATTCAAGGATACCAAGTAGCCAGATCTCAAACGTTTAAAAATGGCTAACTTGCCTGATCTGAATCTATTTCGAGCCAGATTAGTCTATATTAGATAGATCCTTTAATTAAATCTTTCAATTAAATATAAGTTAATCTGTTGCTACAGTTGCCCCTTATTAGTAAGGATACTTACCCCCCTATCATTCTTCAGTAATGGTACTCTAAGGTATTGTTACATATTTCCAGCAGGTTGTATGACAGTGTCGTGATGCCACTTTTTGATCACTCCGTTACTGTCCAAGGGTGCAGTACATGTATACAAACAAAATGATAGAAGCACTGGGCCAAAGTCCCAAAAGAGAGATGGTCACTTTTGGCTTCCATTTTTCTTTCAAGCTTCAAGGTAACGTACAGATTGTTTGCTTGTTTCCAACATGATAGAGAATATTGATCAGTCTGGGACACATGTTCCTTGTAGTGTATATGAAGGCATTCACATACCTGCATTATTTGTTATTCTATGCCATCATCAAAACTGTGTTCTCAACTATTCCGTTACAGCATGGAATGCTGTACTTACAATCCAGGTAGGCAACTTTTGGCTCGCCAGATGTTAAGGACATCATTCCTTAATTATTGCTCATTATTGGGCAGACTAAATGGACCGAATGGTTCTTATATGCCGACACATTCTTTGTTTCTATGTTTCTATGTTTCTATTCCCATAATGCTTTTATGGCCTTTATGCTGGGAAAGCATCAGGGAAAATGTAGTCCACAACATCTGGCATACCAAAGGTTCCCTACCCTTGGTACAGGCCATCAGCAGCTTTGTAGAGCCCAGCTGACATCAAATGTGTTGTCATACAAGTCCCTCTGAAGACCAAATTGTCATATCATTGCTATTACTTGTCCTTTCTATAAAACTGCTTATTACAGTATGCTAAAAAGTCCTACAGACTTTACTGTTTTTACAGTGGCAGAACCTTACGTTGCCTTTACTCCACCATAGTGGATATTACGATCGCTTATAGTAAGCCCAATAGTAAGATATTTCTCCTGTCCACATGCATGGAGAATAGCGCCCTAGTCGGTAACATTGTACAAACCTTTTCTTGACCCAAATTGAAAATGATATGTAAAACTAATAACCACAAATGTGGAATGTATTAATTGTCCCACTTGGCTTCCAACATCACGCTGCAGGACTTCTGGTTTAATGCGGTCACTTATGGAATCACAGAGTGAACAAAGCGAAGTTTTGAATGTATCCATTAGTTTCATGGGCATATATTTGCATGGTTCTTAGCACTAATTACTAAAAGTGTTGCATCTGTCAAGGTCAACACAACCCCTAACAATGCTGGTGACTAACCATACACAGATCTGTACCTGCAAAGTTAAAAAGCTTTGTAGTAAAGGCAGCTACAGCATAAATAAACAAATAAATGTCAGCAGGGCCATCACTTCGAGAGAGATGATTTACTTACAACAACATTTTCAATGTCATAAATATGTGCAGAAAGTGTACCTTTGTGGGGAAATTCAAGACATAATTTAAACCATTGTTATAAAGAAAATGTTTGTTTTTATTCCTGTTGGATTGCCAGGCACATTTTAGTTTTGTATGGCTTATTTAATGTGCCCCATGGCATTTACTTTTATATACTCTATTAAAAAGGTAAACTAAAAAAGTTTTATGTGATAAACTACCTTTCTTTGAAATGTTGTGCTTTATTTAACAAGGTGCCATACTATGCAGATTTAGTGTTAAAAAAATCACCCTGAACATAGGACTAGAAATTGATTATAGTGACAGATTGTGTTTATATAGCTGCTATAAAATACTCTAGGGACTGTATCCATTTTAGGCATTTTTTAAAGTAAATTAAAGCAAGCTTATTTATCTAGGTTTAGAAAACGAAATAAAAATAAAGCACAGTTAATAGTTATTAAGAATACATTCTCTATTTATCTTTAGAATTATAAACATTTTCCTTTTCATTGTATTACCCAACACAATATAATATAATAAGAATGTTTCTGTAATGATATGCATTCTGATAAGCCCCTATATGCAAGATAATTTAGGTACCTTTGCTGGATGCTACTTGTCAAGTTAAGGCAAGGTGGCACAGCCTGATTTCAAGATGGAGAGTAAGGCACTGAGATTTTTCCGAATTAGAACCACAGACAGGTGACCTCTCAGGCTGAGTTTCCCCCACTCCCCGGATCTCGATTCATCGGGGCAGAAAGTTTAGAGGCATGAAAATACACTTTAGGGACACAGGTATTGGGACAAACCACTTAATTATGGAATTCAGGTGTTTCAATCACTTCCATTGTCACAGGTGTATATAACCAAGCAGCTAGCCATGCAGTCTGCATTTACAAACATTTGTGAAAAAATGGGTCATTCTGAAGAGCTCAGGTATTTCAAACATGCCCCTGTGATAGGATGCCACCTTTGTAATAAGTTAATTTTTGAAATTTAACTCTCCTAGATATTCCACAGTGAACTGTAAGTGGTATTATTAAAAGGTTGACGCGTTTAGGAAGAGCAGCAACTCCGTGAAGTCACGGAGCAGGGTCAACAGAACTGGTCATGTTTGAAAGAAACCACATAAAAAATAGAAAAATATTTTTATTTGGTCAAAATGTTTGCTCATGACACCTATAAATACCACACAATAAATTATAACTGATAGTACAAGTACACAGTATTTTATTACAGTAAGATATGGAGCCAGTCCTGCTAGTCTAACATCAGTACCAGACTTCACAAAAGCTCTACTGGATGAATGGGCAAAAATTCCAATAGAAACATTTCAAAATCTTGTGGAAAGACTTCCCAGAAGAGTGGAGGTTGTTATAGCGGCAAAGCAGGGACCAACTACATATTGTCTATGTATTTCAAAATGCAATATCATAATAGTGAGTTAATAGTGAGGTGTCCCAATACTTTTGTCTAATCAAAAGCAAACGTCTGTGCTCATATGACCCAGAAACCCAGTACCCCTTACTCCACTACAGAGAAAAAAGATATTAGGTCTGTATCCAGGTCTGTTTAGATTTTTTTTATCTGAACAGAATGGTTAAAACATTTTCATTGTATGATAAAAATAAAAAAATCAATGGTACTTTCTCCAGAATTAATATTAAACCATGTTCAATAAAATGAAATTACTAGAACAGGTAATATTTAAGATATTGATGTGCGCTTGTGAAATATATCGCTATAATTTTCAGTGGCCTGCAAGCATTTGACTTTGATGACATACCAATTAAATAGGACACTCGGTTGTTTTTCTGCCTGTAGAGGCAGCGAAGAACATTGTAATTTTGATGATTCACTCTGAAAAACTGATTCAATAAACAGCAAAATTGACCAGAAATTAAATGCAATTTGCAGGGTTATATGGAATGGAAATGGTGGGGGCCATATTGTCTTCAAAATGATGCTCTAGTTTCTTTTTATTATTAAATTCACAAAAAGGCCATTTACAGCTGCTTTTGTGGATTTTAAATAGACCTGTTATGTCCCTAGACAACCTCATAACATTAATTGTTTTTTTTTTTTGTTCCATAGACTGAACAATGACAGTGCTTTGGGAACTGCTTCATAAATTCTAAGTGAATCCTTGTTGATGACTATAGTTGGCTTTTATTGAAAAGATGGTATTTGCTAGATTTGCATTTTATTTTTCTTAAGTAATTAAGTGAAAACTCAGCATTAGATCACAAACTGACCAAAACACACAGGATATGGCATGTTAACCTATTCCTCTGTAAACTTTGTTATCCATACTCTCTCTAAATTCGTAGTTGCTGTTATTGCTACACTGTAATGACTGCAAGCATTTGCATCCAAAATCTCATTACCATTGTTTAAAAATTGCACGTCTTGGTCTTGCATTATCACGCCTCACAACTGTGCATGCGCATTAGCAGTAGCATTGGCAGTATAAGGGCTCGCAAGGAGCTGATTTTGTAGGTGCAATGGTTGGGGGGTGGGGGCAACTTCTGTAACATCAAGAGTATTAGTTTACTGAGTTACTGAGTGTGGTTTGTAATGATATATAGAAGAAGTGCTAGAAGTTAACACTAAACATAAGACTAAAATACCATATACTCATGGACCAAATACAGAAGGATAATTTACAACAGGTGGAAATGGGCAGATTAGAATGGTGTTATGGTTATTATGATGCTGGATCTCATCTATACCCCAAAAAGGACCAATATGGGCATAACTAAAGTTGTGTTCGTTAGACTGGCTCTCTAACATATATAACAGTAATATCTTCTGAATAAAGCATGATAGAAACATAATAAAATTACAGTTTAGACCAGAGAAAGTATCAATCTCTCTAAAAAGAATATTCCTTTAAGTGTCTGTTACAATAAATGTTCATGGACCTGCAAATGGGTGGATAAAATCACCTACTTTTATTCTAAACTGTACATCAATATGTGATTTGGTTAGTGAAATATCATGCTCTTCAGGCCCTTGATATATTGATCCCGTATCAGTTTCACTTTTAACCTGGTGGATGCATTGACATTTTCACTCATGACAGAAACCTCAAAAACAGAATGTTTGCTATCTTGTCTAACCCCATCTGTTGAAACTATTTCTATATTTTTTTACACCCATTTTAGTAAATTCTCTGGAAACTCTTCCAAAACCAAAGATCTAGATTTGAAACATTGAAAGAAAACACTCAATGCACAGCCATCTTTAACCCTTCCCACTTGTAGGACATGCTATGCTGTCCTACTTTTTAGTGCCTAGAGCCTTGTAGGATGGGATAGAACATCCTGCATTAAACTGCATTTAACTGCCCCCGCGATGAGCTGTGAGTAGATCTCTCTGCAGGGACTTGCAACAGGATCCCCAGTGTCAGATGAGGCCAAGGCCACTTTGAGTCAGACATAGGAAATGTAGCGAACACTCAAACTGAGCATTCGCTACATCTACAGCATCCCTGTGTGCCCGAACTTCCAGGTTCGGCACACCTCCGTGATGCCTCACGAAGTTTCGTGAGATGTCGGCAGGGACAGACAGAGTCTATAGAGACCCTGATCAGGTACCTGCTTGCTTGTTCCTGGCTCTGATCACTTCATGGACCAATGCACCATCCAGCATGAAGGGGTTAATACAGAAGCAACACTAAGCAAGCCCCAACCTATAGGCCCCCAACTGGATGATCTCCAAGATATCTGCTGAGTTGCGCCGTAGGGGTATCCCTTTCCCAGCGACAGCTAGGAAAGCTGAACTTTTCAAGCTCCTCATGGCACACCCAGATGATCCTGGGCTGGGTGCTCAGACATACAAGAGACACTAAACACCATCCTGTCGTCTCTACAGTCTATCAATGATAGACTAACCAAGTTGGAAAACACCAACCCAGCTGTCACAGACCCTCCTCCCGTAGGATCAGTACACGCACCCACTCTTGCCAACTTACTGGGTAGGCCCCCAACCTCGCCATTCTCCTCCCTTTCTACTACACAAGTTATAACCCCAGCACACATGGTCCCTCCAGCCCTCCGTAAGGACATTTTAGAGAGGAAAGATGTAAATCTAGTTTCTTTCCTACTTGCCTCCCAAGAAATTGTGGAAAACAGAGTGTACAATTACGGAGATTTGGCCGTTGTTATGAAGGCTAGAGATCCAAGGCTCTATAAAAAACGTATCACACCAGAGTTTGCCCTAGCCTTCGGTATCTACAGGGACGTGGTATGCTCGGTTTATCCACAGCACCGGGAAGAATTAGACTTATATCTACATAAGGTGGTAGACTTAGGCCACAAGTACGGGGGTTTCACGTTTTATGATTTCCACAAGTCCGTGTCGGCGATAGCAGCCGCTACCTTGGCCCAATTTAACGTCCGTACCGACTGGAGTCTCTTGGACACGGAACTCTTTTGCAGGTATTTTGCGGGCTTAGTACCTCCGTCTTGTGCAGGATGCTCTTCCACCTCTTATTCCACCAACCTGTGCCCCTCAGAGGTCGAACTCTCCTGTTCTGGTACCTCAGGGGGAGCCACCAAGACGGACCAGCGCAGTCAGAGGGATAGGCTCGGCCCGTCCCATCGTCTATTTAGGCAAAGCTCAGATATGTAATAATTTTAATGCAGGGGCATGTAGCTTTAGCGCCTGCAGATTGCTGCACATCTGTTCCGTGTGCTTTAGGGCTCATGCCAAAACCATGTGCCTGTCTAAACTGTATGCCAAAAAATGACTAACCGAGGTAAATACAAGTAGTCTAGCATTCTAATTGAAGTTGCACCCGTCTTGGTGTTACTTGGGTTCTCAGAAGGTTTTCACACCTGGTTGGTGTCACTCCCCGTAGGCACGTTAGAATGTCCCAACCTCCTTTCAGCTAGGAACGATCCACAAACAGTAGATGAACTGATCGATAAAGAAATTCAAAAAGGCTTCATGATAGGCCCGTTTTCCTCCCCCCACCCCCCCCCCCCCCTTCACCTCCTGGCGCACATAATCGATTGGGATAGCCACAGGTAAATATTCCAATAAAAAATGCCTAGTCATCGATCTGTCTGCTCCTCATTCGTCCACGAACCCGAGCCTGAACTCCCTCATCCAGTCTACAGAGTTCTCTCTTCACTACACCACTGTGGATAATGCCATACAAGCAATCTTGAGGGCAGGTAGAGCCACATGGCTCAGTAAGACTGATATCTCTAATGCCTTTAAGTTGTTGCCCATTCACCCCTCATTATGGCATGTTCACGGGGTAAAGTGGAGAGAGAAATTTTATTTTGCAACTAGGCTTACTTTCGGGGCCAAAAGTAGCCCAAAAATATTTGACATGTTTGCCGAGACTCTCTGCTGGCTCCTCCTCAATATCGTTAGGTGCCCCACGGTGATACATTATTTAGACGACTTCTTGTTGGTAGAATGTGGCACCTGCACTCCGCTCAGTCTAAAAAGCACTCCCTCTATCACTGGACAAAACTACTGAACCCACCACCAAACTCGACTTCCTGGGAATCACTCTGGATTCTGACACGATGCAGTCTAGCCTCCCCCAGGACAAGCTCAGCCGAATATGCAAAGATATAGTCAGATTCCTTCAACTAGTTACTTACACTCATAAAACCTACAATCTTTGTTAGGTTCTTTGAACTTCACAATGCACATAGTTCCCCAGGGTAGATTATTTATTTCCAGGTTGTTATGTTTGTTACCTGGTCAGCCAGATAATCAGATTGGTCATTTAGATCCCCCCCGCAATAGCAGACCTAGCCATGTAGAAGGAGTTCTTAGAACATTGGAACGGGTACTCCATGTTCATCCCTCCGATATCTGACCAATCTCCAGTCTTTTGGACAGATGCAGCCGCCAATAACGGTTTTGCAGCAATATACAAAAACTCCTGTTTAAGAGATTGCTGGCCGAACGAGACTCTCGGTGTAAATCTTTATTTATACTTATCTCCGCAATTCTTTAGGGGTTCTTGTAGTGTACCCATACTCACTTCTACACACACGATCTTATCTCTGTCCCAAAAATGTTGCCTGTTTAAGGTTATTCGCTTATTGTATGTGATAGAATGTTCTAGATGTCATCTGACCTCCAGTTGAGAGATAAAATGGACATCAAATCATTAATTGCTGTAAAGGTAGGTGGATATTTCAGACATTCTTTTGAGGGTCATTATTATGTAATCCATGTGTCAATTCTGGGCATTTTGTGATACTGGAACAATATTCCTAGCAAACACTACCTCTATCACAGCCACCACAAAGCCTAAAAAATATATACACACCGTGACAGAAGTGGTGCAACTTAAAGTATGTTTGTTAAAAAAAATGTTTATCCGTATGAAAAAAGTTGAGTGTTAAGATAAAAGTAAAAGTTTGACCTTTTATGTGATTACTTTGTTCCAACAAATCAAATAAACAGTAGATGTTGATATATAATATAGCTACTTGGAGATTTTTGATTACTGCAGAATGTTTCCATTTGGGAAAGACATAACAATGAATACACTGTACAAATATGTTTTTCTAGTTGACTGCAAAGGCAGAGAAAAGCACTCCTAGTTGTAGTTTTAATAATAATGTTGTCTGGAGTGGAAATCAGTAAATAAAAACAAAACATAAATAAATGTATGCAAAATAGAGAGCGAGAGCGAGAGAGAAAGCTAGAAAATTGAGGATTAGTGAGAGTGAAGGAAAGAAACCAGTCACTGAGGGAAAACGTAAGGGAAACTGAGTTCTTATTTATATTTGTGCAGTGACATCCCATCCGACCCATTCGTCCACAAGCATCAGTCTAGTGTTGTTACATTTCATAATGAAATGTGACAGGCAGAGCCTTGGTGACACATTACAGCTATAAAACACCCAACTAGAAGTATCAGCCTCAGTTGCCTAGTGAAATGGTTCAATAGCGGGAGAAAAAAACTTGTAACACTGTAATTTCTGGGGAAATCTACCTAGTAATACACAAAGTTGTCTATTTACTAACTGTTTTACCTGAACTAAAAAGTTATGGACGTTATTTTAATTTGGTCCTAAAGTCACTGTCCATTGGATAATAGGTCATTTTCACAAACATTGACTTTGACTTCAATGAATTTGTAATTCAAGTTTTACATGTATGGATGGACAATATAAAAAAAATCAGCCATAACATTATGACCATTGACAGGTGAGAAGTTGGCAGAGGAAGTCTGATGCTTTGGGAAATGTTCTGCTGAGAAACATTGGCTCCTGCCATTCATGTGAATGTTACTTTGACACATACCGCCTACCTAAGCATTGTTGCCGTCCAATATCATGAAAACAGTACCATCAGGGAGATGGTGTTGGCCTTTTTCAGCAGTCATGCCACAAAGCAAGAAATGTTCAGGAATGGTTTGGCCTCCAAATTTACTAGATCTAAATCTAGTCGAGCATTTTTAGGCTGTGCTGGAAAAACAAGTACGATCCATGGTGTGAGATACCACAGCACACCTTTAGCGGTCTAGTGGTGTCCATACCTCGATGGGTCAGGTCTGTTTTGGTGGCAAAAGGTAGGACAATTTTAGCCAGGAGGTCATAATGTTATGGCTGATTGGTGTATATACAACTGTAGTTGGGAACAATAACATAAAAAAAGACTTGCATAATATATCTATTTATAGCTTTCTTGTCTACTTGGATGGTACTGAGCAGGACATACTTGCTCTTAATATTTACACATTCTCCACGTGAACTATTTACTAAAAGAAAATTGCAGGTAAATAGCTCCCTCTACAGCATACTTGCATTGAAAATGGAATTAATAAAGAACATTGGAGTATTGAACTTGTCATGTTACATTCTTTTTCCAAATGCATAATTGCCATTAACCCAAATATATTACAACCAGAATACTAGGACCAAAACTCACATGCTGTTCAGGTTTGATATATTATGAGCTTTAAAGGGGAGCGAAACTTATTTTTTTTCTTAATAAAAGGTAACTTTATGATGAGTAGATCACTTGTTATTGCCGATTTGTTAAAATTTGCTGCAGACATTTCTAACACTGGGGAAGATTTCAATGAACTCTGAAAGTATCAACAACCACAGCTGTAGGAGAAGGTCCTATCTGAAAGGATGGTTGCCCTTTTCATATGACACATTGCATAGGTCGTTGAGATGCAAATGCACCTGTTAGCTATGACCTTGTATTAAAACATTGTAGAAGGTCACTGAGGGAAGGAGTGCAGGAAATTCTCTCATCCAAGAGAGAAATGGGAGCTTAAATAACAAGCTATTATTTAAAATTTTGTGATGAGTTAATGATGGAAAGACAATTACAAATATGAAGACATTTATTTAGGGGAAGATTCATTTTGGGCTTTACTTTCACTTTAAATAAAATTATGTTTTATTGGCAGATACTCACAAAATAATCATAATTTTATCTGTTCAGTGAATGTAGACAAATCCATTCAGTAGTGTTATGGAGGCTAAATTTGCTGTTTGTTTCTCCATTTTATGATTTCCTATATGGTCTGTACCAGTGCCAGACTGAGACTAAAACCAGCCCATCGCATTGCATCATTGTACCAGCTCCATAGCATTATCTTACTGCTTAGAATAGGGAAAACCATACGTTTGCCAAAGCACATTTGAAAACACAATGTTTAGAGATAAAGGACATAGAGGGTTATATATAAAGAGTAAATGATGTTCCAAAGCGGTAAATGTGTTGAAATTGGCATGAATCTGGCTGCCCCAGGCCAGGTGGCATGCCAGGAAATCATCCAAGGATCCCAGCAGGCCAGGTCTATAGAAACATAGAAACATAGAAACATAGAATGTGTCGGCAGATAAGAACCATTCAGTCCATCTAGTCTGCCCAATTTTCTAAATAGTTTTATTAGCCCCCCGTTCCCAGTCTTATAGCTAGGATAGCCTTGTGCCTATCCCACGCATGCTTAAACTCCTTCACTGTGTTTACCTCTACCACTTCCGCTGGAAGGCTATTCCATACATCCACTACCATCTCAGTAAAGTAATACTTTAATTTATCCCTGGCCCTATCTTATAGCTAGGATAGCCTTGTGCCTATCGCACGCATGCATAAAATCCTTGACTGTGTTAACTTCTACCACTTCTGCTGGAAGGCTATTCCATACATCCACTACCCTCTCAGTAAAGTAATACTTCCTGATATTACTTTTAAATCTTTGCCCCTCTAATTTAAGACTATGTCCTCTAGTTGTGATAGTATTTCTTCTTTTAAATATACTCTCTTCCTTTACTGTGTTGATTCCCTTTATGTATGTAAATGTTTCTATCATATCCCCCGTTACGTCTTTCCTCCAAGCTATACATGGTAAGATGCGTTAACCTTTCCTGGTAAGAGTTTAGCACTCATTCCAATAACAAACCTTGAATGTAATGTACCACAGAGAGGCATCTCCGGGGCACTATAAGACATATCTGGTTTAGGTCCATTAAATGCCACTTACATATATACCTTATATATATTTGTGTGTGTGGAGGGGGTGGGGTGTGTGACATTAATTTATTTTTTGTTCTAGGCTCTCTTGTGTTATTATAAATATTTTTTATTAATTTATTTTGTATCAGTTGTATTTCCATGATAATAGTTTATTTATACAGTATGTCTATATGATACATTTCCCAAATAAAATGTTGTGACTCAAGAACATGATGTGGTCTTCTCCTAGTCTGGAACTAACCTATAGTTTAGTATCCAGTAAAACAGACTGTGTATTGGATGGCACCACTTGTATGGAGTCTGGAGAGTACAAATGTCAGGTGGAGTGCAGTCAGGTAGGTATCACTTGAAGGCAGCAGATGTCAAGTGAGGCAGCAGGTCAAAGTCATACACAGAAAATGGATCCGTAGAAGAATCAGGCTGGCCGAGGTCAGGGGCTGAAGCAGGCAGGAAAGTAAAATCTAGCACAAATGGTACACAGGAATTTAAAGTAAACCAAAACACACAACTGCAAGAGAAAATGCTATAACCAACAATGGCTACTTTGAAAGTGAGGGTATGTATAGCCCAAGAGCTCATTACAGCAATGGTAAGTATGTGGGGAATAGGATATGGTAATTAACAGGTAAGTGGTCTATTCACTAACATCTGAGAATAGCTCAAATAATAAATCAGCTAAGGGACCTGCCTTTTTAAAATTCTAGTCGGCTCCAAAGTTACATAGTATTGCATAGAAATGTATTATGTTGCATTATACATTGAAAAATGTTTTTTTTTATTTATTAGTTATTTTTTAAACAAATAGAATGACCAGTCTACAGAATGGACCATATATTGTAGAATTCGTGAAGCAAAACAAAACTTTATTGTCACTTTAATGAGCTCTACATATATACTTCTATGAGACTAACCGTCTACTTCTCTATCAGAATCCATTATTGGACATAGTCCTCATAGTTAGTGAGCAGTTTATTGCAATCCTTAAGAGACACCAGTCAGATACCTAATGATGTATAAACATTTTCTTAAACGCCCTTTCATAGTATTGCATTAAATTCTAAGGTGCTTAAATGTTTGGCTTTTTTAGTCTATGATTTATTGAATCAACTACAAACCAATCTAATTTCAAATGCCTTTTTATTGAATACATTGTGTACTGTTCATTTGGTTTTGTGCTGAAATAGGTTCCTTGGGATTCTATACTGACAGCCAGATCAAGCTGACAAATATTGATATGCAGCAGAAAAAGTCAAGCAAACAGTGGCAGAGTGTGGCATTTCAGAAGTGTACATTACGGGCAGTAGATATTACAATATGTTAGCCTTGTCTAAATTAATTGGAGCAAGTTCAATGACCTTTTTGGAAAGGCATTATTCCAACAAATCCAGTTCATTTTATTATTTTTTTTAAGATTATTAAACTGTATAATATTGTAATGGAACCAATGAATGCATTATTTTTGGAACTGAGCAGAAATATTTGTGTTATAGAACTGAGAATTTTAGATTTAAACAGAAACATAAGATATTTATAATTTTGCATTTTCCCCATATTATTAAAAGGAGGCTTTTGGCATCAGACTAATTATAATACATGTGGTAGTGTCTAATCTGTACATTGCAAAATACATTTTGCATGCAAGTGTAATCAGGGAATTCTAAGTCACTTCATCTAGCCCTCTTGTATACATTGCATTCAGATGAACAGGTTCCTCTTGCACTAAGTTGGTAACTGTCTCCCTACTTATTACAGTAGTGATTGGTGGTGTAGGGTTACTTGATGTCACTGGTGTGTCCTCAAACATCTCTTTTACAGACTTCTGCTTGCTGGAATACCCATTTTTGTTCATTGTGGATGCTCAGTATCCAATAGAAAGCCTGCAAAAAAGAGGTGGTTTTTAAATTAAGCATTTTATAGTTTCCAGTAGTCACAGTACTTGCCACAGTATATTGTGCTGTGCATAGGACCATTGTGTTTAAAATGTGCATGTCTTTGAAATATACACAATCTAAATGATAAGAATTGAACTCAGGGCACCCATTACCTGCACCGGGGAGGCAAGTGCGCAAAGCTGCGTGACATCAGAAGGAGTCACATAAACCTGTCCACTTTTAGATCTGTGCCCTTAGGTAGTTGACAGATATGGCATTATAAAGCCTAAAACACAAACATTGTTGCACATAAATGCATGTTTTTTTTATACTGTCAGAGTGCTTCTTTGATAAGCTCTTCTGCAGATCATTTTTAAATGTATTAACATTTCCATAAACAATACATTTTGTTGCAGAGACATATTTAAATTCAGCCACAAAGAGAAATGCATGTGATTTTTATGCTGTTATTCTTTAAACACAGCTCGTTTTACACAAGCTCCTGTAAAGGTAAATAAAGTCAAAGACTGTCGATAGAATAAGTAGGCTACCTGTGGTCAGGGCCGGCCTTGAGTGTACCCCCGTGGTACCCCCCCCCTCATGTCTGTCTGTCTCATCTCCCTCCTCATTCCTGTCTCTTTCCTGTCCCTAAATGTATGTGTCTCTCCCTTCCTATGTTTGTCTCTTTCCTCTTCCTTGCCATGTCTGTCTTTCTCTCCACTTCCCTCTCCTCCCCATACCTGTTCTATTTCTCCCCCTCCTCCCCATACCTGTTCTATTTCTCCCCCTCCTCCCCATATCTGTTCTCTCTCCCCATATGTGTTCTCTCTCCCGCTACTCTCCCATATCTGTTCTCTCTCCCCCTCCTCCCCATATCTGTTCTCTATCATCCTCCTCCCCATATCTGTTCTCTCTCACCCATCCTCTGTTCTCTTCTCTCCCCCTCCTCCACATATCTGTTTTCTCTCCATCCTCCTCTGTTCTCTTCTCTCCCACTCCTCTGTTCTCACTCCCCCTCCTCTGTTCTCTACTCTCCACCCCCTCGTCTGTTCTCTTCTCTCCCCCTCCTCTGTTCTCTTCCCCTTCCTCTGTTCTCTCCTCTCCCCTCCTCTGTTCTCTGCTCCCCCTCCCATTATTACTTACAGGGAGCAGCCAGATTTTACCGGGTGTGGGGTGAAGTTCTGCCCCCACCCAGTGAATCATGAAGTCTGCTTCATGGGGAGTGCAAGTTAATTATGCTGCCTGCAGCGCCGCGTGAAGCAGGCACCACTCTGCTTCACAGGGTGGGGGTAGAGCTTCACCTCTCACCTGGTGAGCTCTGCCCGCTCCCCAGATCAATCAGTTCTGCTATGCAGAGGGCACTCACACAGTTTGTTCACCCCTAAGGCCGGCCATGCCTGTGGTAGTGACACAGTCTTAACAATTTGTTTTAAAGCCACTCTGTCACTTGAACATTGTTGTACTGGTTATGCAGTTAATAAAACATGATTTATGCAAATTCCCCAACCTGTTTATTATTCCAGATTAGTTACTAATGCCTCACTCTTTGCAGTTCACTTCCAGCTCACTTTTTAGTGAATTGGCAAATACGTGCTCGCACATACCGTATTTGCTCGAATATAAGACAAGGTTTTTTTCAGAGCAAATGCTCTGAAAAAGACCCCTTGTCTTATATTCGAGGTCGTCTTATAATCTGACCTCAAATCGAGGTCATACTATAAGACTGGGATCCAGGTCCCCCGCAGAGCTGCAGGGGACCTGGATCCACCTCTAAAGCAGCCAGGGGCATGTCCGCTGGGACCTCTATGATGAAGCCGGGTCCTTCCGGCTTAATCATAGACAAGGGGAGGAAGGGGGAGAGAGATTACACTGGGGGAGAAAGAGAGAGACAACGCGGGGGGGGGGGGGGGGAGAGAGAGAGAGGCAGCATTGGCATATAAAAGGAAATAAAAAAAAAGAAATGCATTTGTTTAATATCATAATTTGTATTAAATATTAAAAAGCAATTTACATGTGAATATATACAAGTTAAACTTTTTTCCTATAGGGTAGTCTTATATTCAGGCTTTTAGTTTTTTTCCTAAAGGAATATCCAAAGTTTGGGGGGGTCGTCTTATAATCAGGGTCGTCTTATATTTGAGCAAATACGGTAAGCAGTTATTGCCAACAAGCCCTAGAAAAAAGTTCATTATTTATAAGACTGTCAAAAGCACATCTGAGAGCAGAAAACACTCCTTTTCGTGGTTGAAACTTGATTCAATTAGTCAAGGAAAGCAGTAAGGGCTTAAAGGGATCAGGAAAATCAATCCTCCATTCACCTATTTTGAATAATTGTTTTCTTTGATTGCATACCCTCAAATGAAGATGTGTCTGACACCCTGCTTAGAATTCATGTTGCAATCACTTGTGGTATCAGCAGACTCTGTGGTATTACAGATAGACCCATCAGATAAAACTCTTGTCAAATATTTTTCTTTAAACTAATGAACCCACTTGAAATACTAGTATAGTTACGTAAGTCTGCTCATCCCTTAGATGTCAGCTCATCCCTTGCTCTAACCTTAACCCCATTGATTATTGTAATGGATATTTAAGGCTGCAGAATTATATATTTAAAAAAAAACACTGAAACGAATACACTGTCTGTGACATTTACTGGTAAAAATAATAAACAATTAATTATATTATCCTAAAGACTGGAAGTCTTCTAAATAGATGAAATTAGTTATTTAATTAACTCTAACCTTACATTAATCATTCTCCAATGTGCTCTAAAAACTATAAATGTATATATTTCATATAGTGCAGGGCTTGAAAAATATATTTTGTTTTAGGAGCCAGCCAGGAGCTCATCAATCACATAAAGATGCACACACAATCACGCAGACAGTCACTCCACACATTCACAGAGATAGAGAGAGTCACAAACAGAGACAGTCACAAAGACATAGAGAAAAGTCACAGAGAGAGACAGTCACACACAGAGAGAGACAGTCACACACAGATAGAGACAGAAAGGCTGTCACACACACAGAGCAGTCACACACACAGAAAGAGAAAGTCACAGACATAGAGAGACAATCACATATGTAGAGATAGACATACATGCACACAAAGACAGTCACATGCACCAACCGGGTGTCTGGATGTCATGTGATGCCCGGCACACTGATTCCAAATCATGGTGCATGAGGGGGTGGAGCTGGCACACACTCTGCCCCCTTACACTCTGCTGGAAGAAAAACTGATCCTGGCAGCCAGAGGCACCACATGGATTATAATACTCAGGTGCCAGGTGGTTGCCATGGTGACCTGGTGCCCAGGATTTCTTGAGCCCTCATATGTGTATATAATTTACAGAAAAAAAGGTGTATAAGTATATTTACATATTTGTGTGTGTGTAAAACTGAGGGCTGTCAGCGAATCACTGCATGTATGATGCTTACTGCTCAGAAGAGTGTTTCAATGCATAGAGGTTTTAGCGGGTGCGTTAATTATTTTAAAAGGTGCGGTAATGATATGACTACACTCGTCAATGGTTTTGAATCATCAAACCCCTTTATGTATTTAAATGTTTCTATAAAATGTAACATCTTTCCTCAGAGCTATAAGTGTTAAGATGCTTTAACCTTTCCTGGTAAGTTTTGTTCGACAGTGTCAAAAGCCATACTGAAATCTAGGTAAGCAATGTCTACTGCACCACCCTGATCTATTATTTTAGTCACCCAATCAAAAAAATCAATAAGATTAGTTCTTAGATCTCCCCGAAGTAAACCCATGTTGTCTCTGATCTTCAAATCCATGCGATTTTAGATGTTCAACAATCATATTCTTTAACATGGTTTCCATTATTTTCCCCACTACTGAAGTAAGACTTACTGGTCTATAGTTGCCCGACTCCTCCCTACTACCTTTCTTGTAATTGGGCACAACATTTGCTAATTTGCAATTTTCTGTGACTACTCCCGTTAACAACGATTGGTGACTACTAGCTAACCAAATAACTCAAATAACATTTCAAACATATTTTTTTCTCCAAATGTAAGCATTTACTTGCAGTTTTGATAACACAATGTATAGATCATTTTCAATTTTTTTTATTTTTTTTATTTTCTACAATCACAGTAAAATCTATCAAAAAAACAAACCGGCTCCACTCACTGACGATTGCTAGGAGGGCGGGTGCTCCATAACGCTGATTAGGTGTGTATAATTGAATGCAAAGAGAAAGGATGTGCACTCCACTCTCCAATTGTAGCAAATGAAAGTGCTTTATTGCGTAAGGGTGGTTTTCCCTTACTCCAGTGCACATTCCATTTAGTATTTTTACCTTGTCTGTTTATGCACGCAATTAAGCACTTTCATTTGCAACAGTTGGAGAGTGGAGTGCACAACCTTTCTCTTTGCATACAGTAAAATCAATGTAAAATCATTTCACTATATCAAAAGAAAGCATCCTACGCAGTGAATATGCAGTCACATTTCAATTCTCTATTACTTTATAAATATGAACTCGTCTTTATTTATTTATTTTTATTCCATGCAGCTGCGAAATACCGAATGGAATTTTACATGAGAGAAGAGCAGTTGAGTTTGCCTGAGGCAACAAGTAAACTGTGTTTTATCTTTTCCTCAATGTCAAGTACAGAGTAATCCTCAGAACAAAATAACTACGCAATTCCAAAGATTGTAGTGTAAGTTCACAGGAGCACTCAAGGGTTGAAAAGCTACCTCTACTTTTTTCTTTCCTTTGGGTCTTCTCTATGAGAAGATTAGGGGGAAAACCTTCACTTCATGTGACTTTTAAAATACAGAGGACTTTGAAGATCAGAGCTATAAAAACTTTTGGCATTTACATACGGTATGTATCAAACAGACACTTGCTGAATAATTTTTTTTGGGTGGGGGTGGTAGATGTCAGAAAGCACAGAGAGTACTACTTCAGAGATCACAATTTATTAAAAAGCATGACATCATATTAAATAAATGAGCGCTCTAATTCCATTTCCTAGCAAATTAGCTAGTAATACTTTATTGGCTAAATGATTCAAACTATAAAAATCGTACAGTATAAACATTTTAGACTATTCTTGTAGCTTTATTTTTTAGGCAATTCTGGAAAAGATTCCTAATATAATCTGATAATAGTTATCCAAAACGTATGTGTGGGTTATGACATCAATATTAATTCATGTGATATTATGTCTTGTATGGGATAACGTAAAGATGGTGTGCATATATTCAGTCTTTGCATACCAATTTGTGTGCTCATGGAAAATGTTATTGTAAATCAGCTAGAGAAATAACTGTATTATTGCCACTAAAATCCTAACTTTTGCTACCATGTATTATTCTTTATTTGGAAAAAAAGCATTGTGGAAATCAGGAACAATTAACCATTTTTAAATTACTGATTGTGTGATTTGTGAAACAAAATAAAAAAATAAGACATCAAACTAGAGATACAAGTACTATGCACAGGAGCAAGAACAATACAAATTTGGCGAGTGAGTGACCTTACTTGTTCAGCTCTGTTAGCAGTGATAAATGCTGTCCCTCTCCATGGTCCTGAAAGTATTATTGGAATCCCATTCAGTCAATCATAGCCCACAGCAGCTGAATTAAAGTGACTGGATCATCTAAACCAGGGGTCCTCAAACTTGTGCCGGTAGCACACCCGCGGGCCGGATAAATGTCCTCGGCGGGCCGTAGTTTGAGGACCCCTGATCTAAACATTGTTTTTACTGGGAATGTAAAGTATAAAAGATTATTATAAAACATCTATACATTGTGTTAGCAAAACTTCAAGCACATGGCTAAATTAGGAGAACAATGTGTTTCAATGGGTATGTGGAGTTTCCTGCTTATGAAATCACCTGTGGCCTAATAAGCAGATTACATATTTGTCTTTGAAAACCTATTCATTTGCAGATTAGGCTAGAGGTGATGTCATAATCAGGAGACTTGACAGACACATTTAAAACACATTTTGTCTCCTAATTTAGGCATTTGCTTGCAATTTTACACAATGTATATATAGATGAGTTTCAATCATTTTTGTGTTCTGTACATTCACAGTAAAAACTATTTTTTAGAGTATATGATCCCTTTAAACTTTTCAGGATAATCATAGAGGTGCAAGTCAGAGAAAATTAAACCCATACTAACTTGCTTGGTGAAACATATAAAAACTCGTTTGAGCTCTGTAAAATCCAGCACAATGGGGGCTGAATAATATATGTGTTTAAAAGTATGTATTAAACACATACAGCAAGTGCTGCCATTTTTCTTCAATTTGTAATGTGGAAATGAATGACATTTTTAAAGTCAAACAGGGCTTAGTGGCTTGATCCCTTATTGTTTCTGTCACACTGGATATTAAACCACATCAGATCAATAAAATATATAGTGTTTGCTTAGCTGAAGTCTCTCGTACAGTATGATTTTTATATTACGATGCTGAGCACCTCTGGCTTCAGTGGTGCAGCCATAATAGGAGACATTACCCAATAAAGAATGTTTGTTAAATATAAATATTAATAACAGATTGCTGTATCGCACATATATAATATAAAGTAAATACCTAATACATATGATAAAGTTACATTTATTAATGATGGACAGAGCATGCAGCAGGTGACAAAGTCCAACAATGACTCCTTCTGCTTATCATTTTTTATTAATCTAGATTTGATACAATTTGATTTGTTTTGGTACAGATGTACTGTAACTTATTGATTGTGGGGGGGGGGGGTCAGATAGCGACAAAGATAAATACTGGTAGCGAGAGAAAGGAAAAAAGAGAAATGAAGATTGACAGAGAGTGTTAAAGAGGGGGAGTGATAAATCTAATGTTGCATGGAGTATGCCATTATCAAGAGAGGATGCTTATAAGCAGAGCTCCTCACACTGGCACTGAAACCGCATACATTGATATGGCTGATTCTGACAAAAGATCTAAAAACATCATCAATATGTTTTTATCATGGGGAAACAGTTGAAGTAGGACAAAAAGCCAAAACGGACGCAAAGCTTTGATATTAGGAGATTTCTGTGAAAGCTGCCCAGGCCTCAAGTGGTTAACACACAGTGGTGCATGCTACCTCTAGAGAGGAATCCGTATTCAGTAATACGTAATCCAGATGATGCACCCTCTACAAAGGGCAACTTTAAGAAAACTGGTGCAGGAATTTTAGGATATATAGAGAGTAGGCATGGAGGTGCTCCACACAGATGTGGTGAAACTGAAAAGCAAAATGAATGTGCTCAAAGCAACTTCTGAAGCAACCCAACTTCAACATGCAAAAACATCAAATTTGATATGTCTTTTTATGAAGAAGGTATGCAGCATTCACAGACAGGTTTCCTTACTTGATGCTAAACTATGTCACGCAAACGTAAGGTTTTTGGAGTGCTAGAGGTGGTAGGGCCCACTGCCCTCTGGACTTATGCAATCAAACTGCTGACTTACCTGAGACCCAACACTGTGATCAAGGATAACCAACCGATCATATTTGCAAGGTACACCATGCCTTGCAGGAAGTTTCATGGGACATTGTTGTCTAATTCTCAAAATAGCTTTCCTGTCCCTTGGGCAAAAGAAGAGACACATTTAATTTGAATTGCTAATTTTTGAGGATATTTTTCCTATAACCATGCTCTGGTGAAGGTCCATGAGGCCACTGACAGCCCACTTACTACAAATAGGAATAAAATATCTTTCATGTTTGCCCCAGTCACTTTCAATCTTGAAGAACAATACAATACTTACAATTGACAGCCCCAAGAATTTGTACATGTTTTTTGCTAATACTGCTGCAACTGGACACTGTTCAGAACAGAAATATTGCTCTCATAAATGAGGCAGCACCATAATAACTGTGCTCAGGTGGAATATTCACATAGTTGTCCTTTGCTATTTTTTGGTAAGGAACTGTGTTTAGTTTGCTTACAATGACCGAAACTCATCTTGATATAGAAATTATGGTGTTATATTTTGGCCATGGACCACAGGGTCCCATTCTTTTGATGGCACCGCATGTGCTGTCGCTGGTATCTCTTCTATCCATCTACCAGAAGTATCCTTATTTATTTTTTCTTTCTCTTCCGTTCTCCTCTCCTTATCTTTTCTATAATTTAATATTTTCCTTTGTGTCCTACATGGAGGTAGGAGACCTTCACTAAAAGAACCTACCTTCAGCTAAAAGAAAGTAATAGACTTGTGTCGCAGTTAGATTTATGTCTGGTAGCGTTTGTGGCTTAAAAAGGTATTAACCCAGTATTATGCACTCTGAAAATTCTCTCCGCGCACCTTATTTTTTTCCCTCCCCTCTTATCCCTTTTCCCCGATCTTTTAGTTTTCTGTTTATACTTTATGTCTTCTTATATGATCACTGAACTACAAAAGTTATTTCATGAAATAGATGTTAACTATACAGTTCATTAACGGCTTTTTTAGTTTTAAACTAGTATTAATGTGTTATGTTATAGACTCATACTACTGGGCAAACCTATCTTTTACTGATACTAAACATTTTTTGTTTATTACCCAACACAATCCAGTTGTATTATATATATAATTGAAACAAAGTTTATTGTGGGATATTTGTTTTACTCTGTCACAGACACTTATACTTAATCTCTCTAGTAAAGCTAGTAAGAAATTCACCAGTTTAATATGCACCTGTCATTTTATATTGAGTGGTTTAATATTAAGAACAGTATAAAACATATTAAACACAATTATATAATAAAAAAAGCAATAATCAAGGTTTCAATACTTCACAGAGGATAGTTTGTGCGTGTATGTATACCTGTAGATAGAAACATAGCTTAGGAAGCTCAGAGATAAGGTTATGCTTGGCAAATACGTGTGAAATTGGTTTTGAGACATATGGCAAGCATTAATTCACCACTTGCTAGTATGTGAACATAATTCTGTTTCAGGCTTTTATCATGATTTCCATCACTTTCTATACATCTCTGCAAACCGAATATCTTTTTTTATTTTTCTTACGGGTAAGTAAAGAGCAACAAATGAAAACTTTGTGGAAAAGAGAATAGAAAACACAATAGCGTAATACGTATAAACAATAAATACAGTGTGATGTGTATAAACAAATAGGATGCGTCTTTGAATTCTTCCAAAAAGTTTTAATTCTGCATAAAAGATAAGAGGAAAAAAAAATCATAGGGCAATATGCACTGGTCCACCCTCGCCTTCAAAGGAAGGCCATTTACAAGGCAACAACGCCAATAAGAAATAGTGGACAGAGGTCCTGGATTTTAAAAGCCCCAGCACTCGCGATTCGGGGATAGTATTAGTCCACTGTCATAGTGCAGGTACTCAAAGACTGTTTAATATACACACAAAGCCTGTTTTTTTTAAAAATTGTAAATGATTTTAATGATAATGATCATTTCTTTTCTTAGACCACACTGAGAATTTTTTCAATGAAAAAGTCAACAAAACGTATTTCAGCCAGATTTGGCATGCCTTGACAACTGACCTTAGGACCATCCCACAGTACATGACTAGTATTTTAGAGATATGCAAACAGCTGCAGACAGCGATACTGTCTGACTTGAGTTGCACCATGTGTGGTATGTTTTGCTGTTTAAATGGACAGCTAAAATGTTTATCTTAGTTAATTTTCCCCCTGTTCTTAACCTGTAGGGAGAACATTTAGAGCCTACAAATAATACATCAATAAAAACGTACTGACTATAAATATCCAGTATAAGAACTGAAATGACAAATGTATCAGTTTTGCTGACATGTTGAAGACATAGGCTTGTGGCAAGATTTGTGAAGATCCATGGAAAAGCATTCAACTGTCCATCTCAAAGTCCAGTTCACTATGAACAATGTTGGCATCTACCTCTTGTAAAGGGCATCACTGTCTGGAGTGTCAGTTGGGCAATAACACTATCACAAAAACATTATATGCTGTACTCCGCTTGGTAACAAAAGAAAGTGAGGGAATCTAACAGAATGTACACACTATAATCAGAATCTCAACTGACACAACAACATACATCAATAAAGCCTCTTAGAAAACGAGTTCGTTTGAGGGGTCTATTATGCCTGTAAACATAATCTATATACATGTGGTGAAAAAGGCTAATCTGAGCTAAAAATAAAAAAGGGCAATGACTGCCCACACAAGCCATTTAATGTCACAAAAACACGTGCTTCTGCATGGGCCATTTATGAAGAATTGTGTTGGTACCTGTGTATCTGTGTTCCTCTCCTTCCTGACCTTTCTTTATGAGCATAAAAATGAACTCTTTCCCACTTAGGGTTTGTTGTCTCTTAGCAATTCCCTGTCACTGTCACAGAGCTTTATTGAGGATCCATACAATGGTAGAACAATAAGCTGTCATTATATTGTTCCTCTTATTAAAACTCCTAGGGGCTTATTCTGAGTGACTGGATATGTGTCATAATTTGGTCTAGATCAGGGAACATAAAATAATTACAGAGAAAGCAATAATCTGGCTATTAAAGGGACACTACCAATTACAAACACATACATAAGATATATACCACTGTTTTTTATTTGATGGTTAAATTAATTGCATATAAAAGTACAAATAAAATTAGGTGTTTTATCTCCAGCATCCATTTTGAGAATTTTACCCATGGTGCAACATTCTCCAAAATCTTCCAGCAAGTCTCACTTTACAACTGTGGCCAAAGCCTGCATGATGATGTCATAAGATACACCCCTTCTCTCTTACTGGCTCCTATGTATCATAGTGGGCAGGACTAGGTGGCTGTGTACAACTTTTGTTACCTGCCTTCCAACACAAAGAGAGGAGATTGACCTGATCAAACACGATCCCCTTGTGATGTATTAGTTACCCTCCTATTCAATGCAAGTCTATGATTAGAAATATGACGTATCAACTACATTCTGTGTCCACAGCCCCAAAGTGAGATACTAGTCCGGTAAAGTCTCTGGGTAGTGGCAGTCAAAGACCCTATATTTCACAAAAAGGCAGAGCCCAGTAATAATTGTTTATTAAAATATTTCATAAAATAAACTCACATAACAAAAAAAAACTTTTAATTTTTTTTGTGGGAGTGCCCATTTCTTATCCCTGACTTATTGGATTTTTGTCTAATTCCTGGCTATAATACAGACATTTTTGGTTTGGGCATAGTTGGATTAAAAATGAATAGGATTCCATCTATAATTCCTCAGAATGTGCCCTGATTTTGGAAATAATTATGGCATTTACAAAAAAAATAATAATGTATAGTGGTTAATTGAAATTTCTAAATATATGCAGTAATAGAATATTCGCTAAAAAAAAATTGATGGTTGAATTTTTCAGAACAAAGACATTCTACTTAAATGGTGCAGTTACCAAGTCAATCAACCATGTATCCCATGTGCCAATACAAGTTAGGGAATTCCTACATTTATATATGTATATATATTAACATATATTATTTTACACACCAACATAACAGCTTTTGTGGTTTAACAATACCGGTGATGTCATGCCAGCTATAGGTTAGCATCACATTGATGATTATTGTTCAGCATCAACAGCTGTTAAGTTATATGTACCTACCACCATCATGTCACATGGAGCACATCTGGTCAGGTAAAAAAACAAGAGGTTTTCAGTAAATTATTAACTCATAAAATACAAAAAACAGTGAAGGGGGTATCTCTTATCCAGACATTACATTACATTACCATAGCGCTAGATACAGCATAGAAGGGAACTACATACTAAGTTAGACAAACTAGAACAGACTGATAGAAAGCCCTGCTCGCAAGCTTACAATCTATAGGGAATGGGGTCCATAAGACACATAAGGGGTTGAAGAGGTCAAAGGGAATGTGGAAGGTTGGCAGTAGGTGAGTTTGGCCAAAGAGTAATTGTGTGCATTCTAGCTGTTACCTGATCTTAACAGTGATTGAGGACAACCAGAGCTAGGTGGGAATAGCTAAGGTAAACCAATCGGTATGCTAGTTGGATGGGTAGAAGGCTTCATTAAGGAGATGAGTTTGAAGGGAATTTTTTAAGTTTGAAAAGGAAGGAGAGAGCTTAATGCTCCACAGAAGGGAGTTCCAAAGAGAGGGGGCAGATTGGGAAAAATCTTGGAGGTGTGAGTGGGAAGAGGTGATGAGGTAGGAGGAAAGCTGTAGACCCATTGAGGAGAGTAGAGGACGTGAAGGGAAGTATCAGTTCATGAGGGAGCGAATATACGGAGGGGCCAAGGAATGGAGGGCTTTGTATCTTTTGTTAAAGATATATTTTTTTAATTTAATCCTAGAGCAAACGGGGAGCCAGTGGAGGGCATAGCAGAGGGGAGCAGCTGAATCAGACCAACGAGCAAGAAAGTGTAATAAAAAAGAAACTTACCTGCCGCCGCGAGGTCCGTGCCTCCGCTGCCGCTGCCCCTGCAGGCAGGGTGGACGGACAGCGAGGGCTCCGTTCGGCGTCTCAGCCCTCCAGGGCTGCAGACGCGCTCACCGCTTCCCCTCGACGAACGCGCAGCAAACCGAAACTGCGCGCATGCGCAGTACCGCTACACACAGAAAATTAGCATAGCCTTAAAGGGCTATACTTATACTTTTCGGGGGACCTATTAGGGGCGGGTTTTACCGCCCAAATTGTATTTAAACCTTCAGTTGCTACTCAGACCTTGCCTGAGATAGTTCCTTGTGGCTTGATCTAGCGTTTATTCTTGATTCTTGATTCTTCGGTTTTTGACTCCTGCTGTGACTTCTGACTTCTCCGTTTGCTGCCTGCCCTGATCCTTTTGCCTGTTTTTGACCTTGCCTCCTCCATACCGTCTTGTACCGTTGCTCCTGTTGTGTTTGACCCGGCTTGCTGACTATCCGTTTATCCAGTAATTCCTGCGTACCCCTGCTTCAGTGTGCGGTTGCAGTCAGTGTTCCAAGTCCTGGGTGGTCATTTACCTGAGGCTCAACCGTAGGGTATAATACCATTCAGGTGAATAGACACTGTCCTGCCTCCAAACCTGTTGCAGTAAGATACCAGGTCTTCGCATCGCGGATCCAGTCTTCTGATCCTACTCAGTCCGTGACATTATCTCAGGCCATATTTATGGATCCCGCGGACCTGGCCCGAGTCTCGGCCAGACAGGAATGCCATGACAAGATCCTGACCACGCACGCTTCACATCTTCAATCCCTTGAACATAAACTGGATACTGTTACCGAACTATTATGGTCACTCACCACTCATATGAATCCAGTCTCGACCGCTCCTACCATGTCTGATCAAGGGTTCTCTGTCATGGGGGCTCGTAGTTCTTCAAGACCACCTAAGATGCCCATACCGGAAAAGTTTTCCGGTTCTCCACGTGAATGTAGAGGGTTCCTAAACCAGTGTCTACTACATTTTCGCACACAACCTGACGCTTTCTCCTCATCCACCGCAAAAGTGGCGTTCATAGTTAATCTCCTGAAAGGAGAGGCCTTGAACTGGGCATCCCCTTTGCTGGAACAGAACTCTCCCCTGTTAGAAGATGCGGACGCATTTATTTCAGCCTTCAAATCCGTCTTCGATGCTCCAGGAAGAAGGGAGTCTGCAGAGACTCAACTAATGGAGTTGCAACAAGGCAAAAGATCAGTGGGTCAGTATGCCATAGAGTTTCGTACCTTGGCATATGAGACAGAGTGGAACCAGAGCGCATTAAAGGCGGCATTTCGTAGAGGTCTTAATGACACTCTTAAAGATGCTTTAACCTATAGAGATCTTCCCGAGGACCTGGAATCACTTATTACATTGTGTCTTAAACTCGATGCTCGTGGCCAAGAAAGGAGGTTGGATCGTGATAAAAACCCAAGACACTTCCAACCTAAATACTATCAAGCTACCAAAACTCCAGAGCCTGAGACCAATCTAACTAGTGAACCTATGGAAATTGGTCCTATACTACGACTTTCTGACGAAGAAAAATCTCGTCGCAGGAGATTAAATCTATGCCTGTACTGTGGTCTAAGGGGTCATTTTGCTCTGAAATGTCCCCAGAAATCGGGAAACGCCAACGCTTAGTGGAAAAAGAAGGAGTCCCACTGAGCGTTAACATCATTAATTCTCCTTCTAATCAGAGACTTTTAATACCGGTCTTGCTCCAGTGGACAGGCCACCAAGTGGCCACCCAAGCCTTCATAGATTCCGGAGCAGCTGGAAATTTCGTAGACCAATCTTGGGTAATTCAACAGAATATTCCTCTGAAATCTAAAGCCCTGCCTATTTCTGTGTCTGCCTTGGATGGTACCCCTGTAGGCACTGGTATAATTTCCAAGGAAACCATACCTTTGGGTTTAAAGATCGGTCACAACCATTACGAAGAATTAAGCTTTGACGTCCTTTCCAGTCCCCACATCTCCATCATATTGGGGCTACCATGGTTGAAAAAGAATAATCCTTCCATTGACTGGTGTTTGGGACAAGTTGATTCGTGGGGTCTAGATGGTCAGGACCTTAATGACAATCTGCCTACACTCAATTCAGTTAGTACTCTTCCTCCTGAGGATCCTCGTTCCCGGGTTCCACAGTTATATTGGAACTTCCTAGATGTATTCTCTAAGACCAAGGCCGAGATTCTTCCTCCTCATAGGAGCTACGATTGCGCCATCGACCTATTACCTGGTTCCTCCCCTCCGGTAGGGCATACTTATCCTCTCTCGGCACCTGAGAATCAAGCACTCGCTTTGTACATAAAGGATAATCTTCAGAGGGGATTCATCCGACCATCTTCCTCTCCAGCAGGCGCTGGATTCTTTTTTGTAGCCAAAAAGGACGGTACCTTAAGGCCTTGCATAGACTACAGGGGACTGAACAAAATCACCATAAAGAACCGTTATCCACTACCACTCATCACTGAACTATACGACCAACTCCAAGATGCCAAGATATTCACCAAACTAGACTTACGTGGTGCATATAATTTGGTCCGCATACGAGAGGGTGATGAGTGGAAATCGGCCTTCAATACCAGATATGGGCATTACGAATACCTAGTTATGCCTTTCGGATTATGTAATGCACCAGCAGTCTTCCAGAGTTTTGTTAACGACGTGTTCCGGGACATGTTGTTATCTCATGTCATGGTCTATTTGGACGATATCCTTATATATTCCAAGAATATCTCCGATCATAGAAAACACGTTCAACAGGTATTACGTCGTCTTCGAGAAAATCACCTCTTTGCTAAGGCCGAAAAATGTGAATTCGAATGCTCAAAAATCAAATTCCTGGGTTATATTATCTCCTCTGACGGCCTAGAGATGGATCCTGACAAAGTTTCTGCTATCCAAGACTGGCAAATACCGCTCAACCTCAAAGGGATACAAAGGTTTTTGGGCTTTGCTAATTACTATAGAAGATTTATCAGGAATTTCTCTAAAGTCACTGCACCCATTTCTGCTCTCACTAAGAAGGGAAGTGATCCGGCTAAATGGTCTACCCAGGCTCTCCAAGCCTTCCAGTTCCTGAAACATGCCTTCATCTCTGCACCCATTCTTCGCAGACCCAATCCAGCTCAACCATTCATTTTGGAGGTTGATGCTTCTGAATCTGGCGCTGGGGCTATTTTATCTCAAAGAGACCAAATCTCCAACAGAGTCCATCCATGTTCATATTTCTCTAAAACGTTTACCTCAGCGGAACGCAACTACGATGTAGGCAACCGCGAATTGTTGGCCATCAAGATGGCTCTTGACGAATGGCGTCATCTCTTAGAGGGTACTCAAATTCCCATCACGATTCTCACCGACCACAAAAATTTGTTATACATAGAAAAAGCTAAGAGATTGAATCCCAGACAGGCCAGATGGGCCTTATTTTTTACCCGTTTTAATTTTTCCATCACATACCGGCCCGGGTCGAAAAATGGCAAGGCGGATGCTCTGTCTAGACGTTTTGACATTGAAACGGCTCCTCCTGTGGTTGATTCCATTATACCGGCCTCTCGGATCATTGCCTCGGTGTCCACCTCCCTCCTGTGGAAAATTACCAGATCCCAGTTCCCTAGACCCACCAATTGTCGCCCTCCTGTCGGTCGTTACTTTGTTCAATCCAACCTTCGGAGACAAGTCTTGTCCTGGGCTCATGCTTCCTCTGTCGCGGGTCACCGTGGTGTACGCAACACTAAGTTTCTCATTGACCGGAAATTTTGGTGGCCTTCCTTGCAATCTGACGTTCAGGATTTTGTTCGCGCCTGCACCGTCTGTGCTAGATACAAAACTCCGAAACGTAACCCTGCAGGCCTGTTATGCCCTCTTCCTGTCCCTAAGAGACCTTGGACGAATATTGCCATGGATTTCGTCACAGATCTTCCCTTGTCTCGAGGGTTCACGACCATACTTGTGGTAGTCGATCTATTCTCCAAACAGGCTCATTTTGTTGCTCTTCCCAAACTGCCCTCAGCATCTCAGCTTGCAACTGTTGTCATGAAGGAAATCATTCGTCTACATGGGGTACCCCAAAGCATTGTTTCTGACCGTGGTTCTCAGTTTGTGTCCCGGTTCTGGAGATCACTTTGTGCTCAGCTGGGTATTTCTCTAAAATTTTCTTCCTCTCATCATCCGCAAACCAATGGTCAGACGGAGAGGACCAATCAGGTTCTGAAACAATATCTACGGTTATATGTTGATGAGGATCAATCTACTTGGTCTTCTCTCCTCCATCTCGCTGAATTGTCATATAACAGCTCCTTTCATGAGTCCTTGCAGAAATCCCCGTTTTGTGCAGCCTTTGGCTACGAGCCTACTCTTTGGCCGGACTTGGAATTGCCTTCGGAAGTACCGGCTGCTGACCGTCAGGTCCAGGATCTCAAATCTCACTGGGCTTCTGTTTCTTCGCAACTATCCAGGGCCAAGGTGTTGCAGAAAAGATTTGCCGACAAACATCGTACTCCTGCCCCCGTACTTCTTCCTGGTGACAAAGTATGGCTTTCTACCAAGTATCTCCAACTTCGTCATTCCTCCAGGACTTTAGGTCCCAAATATATCGGTCCTTACGTGATCTTGTCCAAAATCAACGATGTGTCCTATACCCTACGCCTCCCTTCCAGTATGCGCATCCACAACTCCTTCCATGTGTCCCTCCTCAAACCAGTTGTAACTAATCGTTTCTCTGACGCCCATACGGTTCCCAAACCTGTCCTCGTTCAAGGGCATGAGGAGTATTTGGTACAATCTATTTTGGATTCTCGGCTGCGCCGTGGTCTTTTGCAGTATTTTGTCCATTGGCAAGGTTACGGTCCGGAGGAGAGATCTTGGGTACCAGCATCCGATGTTCATGCTCCGTCCAAAGTTTCCTTATTTCATCGTAGATTTCCTCTCAAACCTGGTCCTGAACGCCGGTACGGCGTTCATAAAGAGGGGGGTAGTGTAATAAAAAAGAAACTTACCTGCCGCCGCGAGGTCCGTGCCTCCGCTGCCGCTGCCCCTGCAGGCAGGGTGGACGGACAGCGAGGGCTCCGTTCGGCGTCTCAGCCCTCCAGGGCTGCAGACGCGCTCACCGCTTCCCCTCGACGAACGCGCAGCAAACCGAAACTGCGCGCATGCGCAGTACCGCTACACACAGAAAATTAGCATAGCCTTAAAGGGCTATACTTATACTTTTCGGGGGACCTATTAGGGGCGGGTTTTACCGCCCAAATTGTATTTAAACCTTCAGTTGCTACTCAGACCTTGCCTGAGATAGTTCCTTGTGGCTTGATCTAGCGTTTATTCTTGATTCTTGATTCTTCGGTTTTTGACTCCTGCTGTGACTTCTGACTTCTCCGTTTGCTGCCTGCCCTGATCCTTTTGCCTGTTTTTGACCTTGCCTCCTTCATACCGTCTTGTACCGTTGCTCCTGTTGTGTTTGACCCGGCTTGCTGACTATCCGTTTATCCAGTAATTCCTGCGTACCCCTGCTTCAGTGTGCGGTTGCAGTCAGTGTTCCAAGTCCTGGGTGGTCATTTACCTGAGGCTCAACCGTAGGGTATAATACCATTCAGGTGAATAGACACTGTCCTGCCTCCAAACCTGTTGCAGTAAGATACCAGGTCTTCGCATCGCGGATCCAGTCTTCTGATCCTACTCAGTCCGTGACAGAAAGATGAGTCTGACAGCTGTGTTTTGAATAGAATGCAGGGGAGAGAGATGAGCCAGAGGTAGTCCAGTCAGAAGGCTGTTACAATAGTCAAGGCGAGAGATCACAACCGAGTGCATTAGTATTTTGGTGGTCTCTTCGCTGAGGAATGGGCGAATGCATGCAATGTTCCTCTGGTGCAGCCGGCAGGATTTGACTAAAGACTGAATATGAGGAACATAGGAGAGAGCAGAGTCAAAAGTGACCCCAAGACATCGGACATGGTCAGCTGGTATGATTGTAGCATTTTCAATGGTGACTGTGATCCCCGGTGTATGGACAGAGTCTGAGGGAGGGAAGATAATCAGTTCTGTTTTGGAAAGGTTAAGTTTCAGGTAGCGATCAGACATCCAACTGGAGATGGCCAACAGACACTCAACTACACGTGACACTACAGAGGGATTGAGGTCAGGGGAGGAGAGGTAGATCTGGGCATCATCCGCATACAGGTGGTATTGGAAACCAAAATAGCGGATGAGTTCTCCCAGAGATGTGGTGTACAGGGAAAACAACAGCGGGCCAAGGACTGATCCTTGTGGAACACTAACAGAGAACGAAACAGGCGACGATGTCACTCCAGCAAGCAACACTGAATAGGAGCTCAGATAAGTACAAGTCGATCCATGAGTTGCTGATTACAAACAAACATTGTAATATTGCATAGCCTACTAATCTAGCTCCAAAAGAGATTTTTAAATATGATATAAAATAGTTTAATTTAGCCTGCTGGATTGAGAAAGGAATTTTTGGAAATTTCAGATAATTTAGGCAGTGGAAGAATTGCGACTTTCTCTCAGCTTCAACCAAGGTTTGGTTTACCTTCAGGGTATTTTTTATTTATCTGAGAATTAAAAACTATAGGATTACAAAAACTATTTTTGGTAAAGATATTATGGATGAGTATTTATTAAATTAAAAGAAAAAGAGGATAATTCCTTGGATGATCAAATTATTAAATGTAAAACGGTCCACATGAGAAATGTTCACCTTTCCTGAAATATGGGAAAGTGATGTTGATGTTATAGTATAACACTTTTGGAATTAAAAAATGATATATCTCTGGTTCATGGTTCCATAAAGGCTCAACACGATGTCTATTTTCCATTCAGGCACTTGTTGGAGTTATTTAATAAGTAGAGGCAATATATTTCATACTTGGTGGTGGTGTAGTAAATTGAACTCCTTGAAAATCCAATTATTGACACTACTTGATGCTTGCTCGCAGTCATTATTAACCTAAATCCTTAAATTGTTTATCTTTAATATATATCTACTGTGAATGAGTAGTCCAAGAGAAGTTATTCATCCATGTTTTAGTGGCAGCTAAGATTTCTATCGCCAGAAACTGGAAAAAATGTGAAGTAATCCAATGGCAGTTTTTAATTAGATTGATCATCAACCTAGTATGGAGCTGGGCTTTTACTCCGCTACTGGGCATTATGACAGATTTTGGGAAATATGGTTACCCTGGACAACATACAAGAATAGTCTATAAGGATAGCTCAAAATAATAAATCCTTTGGGACTGTCCCTCCTCCCAGTAGGGCATTGGCATTGACCCAACTCATCCCTTTTGTCTAGTGGTTTTGTCTTGTTTCTTGTCTTATGTCTGGTATTATTGCTGTGAGAATACGGCAACTATATGTTGCATAATTTTGTTTCAATAAAACTAACTAATGATTTAAATAAGCTTTTTTACAGAAATAATGTAAATGACTAATTTCTGACTGGATTAACAATATTTTTGATTTTCAGTATAATCACTTTATATGTTAATGCTCACGTTATTCTTATAAATAAAATAAAAAAAGATGGAGAAATCTGTGGATTTCCCAGGTCACGTTCCCAGAACAAAAGAGGGAAAGAATTTCAGTCTGAAATTCAATATATTGCACAGCCAATTAGCAGAAATTTCCTATTTGCCCTAAATTGGGCCAAATGGAGCCCAGTAGTGACAACTAGACCGTAATCAAACATATTAAAGATACAATGCATGCAGGTGTGAGATTCTGTGATGCTAACTAAATAAAAACATTGCCACATATATTGGGAGCAACATTGAACTTTCCTTTGGACATACAAGGTTTAGGGCTCACATTCGGCTATGTGCCCCCTTAGACTTCATAAAGGGTGGCATTAACATAATAGTCATAATAATAGTATGGAATAGTATGATACTTTCCTTTACTGCTGCACGAAATTCTGCATTGTAGAACAGGGAACAAATTGTTGAAGTATCTGCATTCTGATTGGCTTCTTGCTGTTCTTAGTATTAGCATACAACTAGAATTCAGGTCCTGCTGATTGTTCAAAAAATGCTATGACATGAGAATAAACTAATTTCAGCCTCTGTGATCAAATGCAGACAGCATAAAGAAATAAAGGAACACATAGTACCACATATTTTAATGTCACTAAAATGGGCAGTATAATATAATCTGAAACTTTAATGTCTCTAAAGAACAAACATCTTTCAGAAATATCTTCCTTGAAGAAAATGAATAGGCCCCTAATTGCCTATTGAATAGCAGCATGCTGTTCAAATGTTCTTTTTTTGTTAAAATATTCCCACATCTTCCTGAACTTGCTAATAACCTATTCTCTACCTAAAAATGAATAGTGATTGTCTACATTGGGGGCAATCATTTCCAGAAGTGCGATTTTCTGTAATTATCTTTCTTGATAAATATCTATTCTTGTTCCAGATCTAAATGTAGCTGCAGGATTCTGGTAAAACCCTGCTTTAACCACATAATAAGAAGGGTTTTATAATGGAAAAGATAATACCCAAACGTATTCGGTAAGTACCTCGCTGTTACATATAAACTGCTGTAGGGCTTGTGTGATGAGTGTTAAAAGATTGAAATGGATAAGGTATGTAATAGTGGTATTACTTAAAATGTTTTCATCCATTTGATAGCAATATAAGTATTTGACTGCTGAACAGTCTACAGGACAGCAAGAGCTCAACTTTTTACTAACTATGGGTGTTATGCAAATATTGACAAGAAGTCTTGCCTCACTGTGTAATGTTCTACATATAGATAACATGTATCATGCTTCATTAAGAAATAATTAAATGGGATAAAGGTTTCTCCTTCTCAACACAGGATTTACAATTTCATTGACTACTATATTCATTTATTATAAATAGATAATTTATAGTTTATTTGAATATCCTTTGCGTTGAATAAAACACAATGTCCATAGAGGCCCTTTCTCCATAACCACGTTTTGATATTACATTAACATTTATGTATGTAGCACCTACATTTTACACCACACTTGAAACAGAACATAAAGAGAAATTACAGACTAAAGTAGGTGTTGGCAGCAGTAGAAGTGCAGTATGGGTATTGTGGCAATTCAGGGTGCTGTATTTTAAATAGACCTGCCTCTTTACTCATCCATCACAGACTCCTCACAGTGAATGAGTCCACTTAAGGAATTGGTAAATCAGATTCATGTAAGCCTATTCTACAAGCTTGTTTGTCAAATTCATATAAGACTTGAGAAGCCAGAGGCATTGGGAGCTATGTAATAAAAGCCTAATCGTGATGCTTTCTTTCTGTGCACAAATGTATAAAGTCAACTGGTCCGAACTTCTGTACTTATTGCCGGAGAAATCCATGTATAGATAAGTAAGCAAAAGTGGTGGCCAGCACTTAACAGAGGCATAATTCCTGCACCTAAAAGTGGAGGGATGTATACGAAAAGGGCAGCCACCTTTATAATAAGATATTGGTGATTGTCCCCACCCCCCATTTTTCAACTTCCTGACACTTTTTCACAGCAGCGCTGTCGCGCTGCAGGACTATCTTGCCAACCCCTCCCGCTTACCCGAGCAGAGCTCTCCAGATCTCCAGCCTCCTGGTCCGATGACAGGTGAGTTCCGATGTCCTCGCAGCGGCCGCCACGTAACGAGCACTTCAGATGCGCATCTCTGTCTGCTGTCATCCAGCCAAGACAGAACACGCCCCCATTCTGCTCACATATGTGCATTGGTATTCAGGTTTCGTGTCCAAACGTTCTCTTAAAGGGACATTTATAAAAGCTTTGTTCTTCCTCCCAGTGTCTCTATTGGCCAGCCAACTCTGAGTATTACTATTTAAACCCTACTTTCTGCCTCAGAACTTGCCTGTGATAGAGCTTCTGAGCCTTTTTCATAGAGTTCCAGTATATTCTAAATTTTGTTACCGTTGCTGATCCTGCTTGTTTTTTTACCACTCCAGTAATGTCCTGTAATAATGCAATATATGAAAGGGCAGCATGACAACAGGTTGGTGATGCAGCCTCATCACAAGTCTGTCAGTCATAGGCCCTCGGCCAGTACTTGCCCTTCATGGGCGGCCGTTCCTCCCCCCCTTGGGGGCTGGGCAAAACCTATATAAACCCTTGCAGCGGTTTTGCCCAGCCTCTTTTCTTCATTATAGAAATCAGTTACCTCCCACCCATCCCTCTTTGTCTTGTCTTTGTCTATGTCATTGTTGTAATGGCAGGGGGTACCCGAGGTATGACGTCAGTGCAGGGGGTTGGCTGTCTTGGGTATGGCCAACCCGGGAGGCAGTAGCTCTGGGAGCTAGCTGCACGGACTCCCCACGGGCTGGTCCCTGGGGAGTGAATATCAGGTGGCTACCGTGCAGGGGCATTGACGCCGGTAGACTGATATTTTTGGATACGCCTACGTCCGATCCTCGGGTACCCAATCCTAGATATGCTACCGCTAAGTGGCATATACATGTGGTACTCCACAAGATGGTGTCTTTTGTACATGGTATGTATATGTTATATGTGTTTTCCATGGTTGTATACGTTTGTAGTATACGTTTAAGTTGATTAGTTACTGATAATAATACAAAATCTTTGTGACAGTATTTCTTAATAAATACTGTGACCTTCATATCCAGTTTGTTGTCCGTATCTTTTCTTGGGGAGAGGTTGCGTTAATTCGCCATACCTTGGTCATGTTTTCTGCCAGCCTCGACCATTGCCTGTCTGACCATCCTTTTTGCCTATTTACTATTTGTACTTTTGCCATTCTTGCCTCGAACCTTTTGCTTGTCTGACTATCCGTTTGCCTGATCCAGTTGTACTTTCCCTGGATCAAGTTTTTCCTTGGTTCCTGTTATCCAGTCTCTGCTAGGGTACGCTGAAGTGTATTGGTATTGATAGAGTGCAAAAGACCTGGCGGAAATAAGCCTCCGGCTCAGCCATAAGGTGGATTTCCTTCAGGTAGAAGAATTCTATCCTTTGCCTAATACCCATAGCAACATCATGTGCCTATTCTGCATTGAGGTTCCACTACCTCCGAATCCTGACACACTTTTAGGTTTGGGGCTTATAAACAACTTTTGTCATAAATCTCATACTTGTAGCATTTCTCTACACATATCAATTTTTTATGTGGATTCATTTAGCATATAAACATATGACTGGACTGATCCTTCAAATAATGCAGAGAATTTATGAATAGTCTTGTAAAATGAACGTCTATATCATATATTTTATAATAAAATATATCTAATGATATTTATATATTTATTGTAAAAACATTTTATTGTGTTTACTTTGAATACTGTATTCTTTCATCCTGTTAGCATTGATTGTCTTTATAAATTAAAATAGAATTGCATAAGCAATGACTCAACTCCATTTAAAAAGCAATGACTAGGCTTAACAGCCCTACCAGGCTAATTGTATTTAAATCATTAAGAAAATACGCATTAATAGGAGTAATTACACACTTGACAAAGCTGAATAACATTTCAAATGACTGTATTCTATCACCTGCATTATGTTTATTCCATTTAATTTCATCGCAAACCATTTTGGCTGCCATGAGACTTTAGAGATGAAACAAAGTAATAGAATTCTACCCATAACCTTTTTACAATTTGCACTTGCTTTAAATTGCATTCTACCTCCATGAGTAATTGAAAAATATGGAGAAAGATTGCTTGTTATGGGTAAATGAACTCAGAATATAGATACCAATTACTTAGTCCAAATAGACTACAATTTTCTTAGCTGATTTAAAAAATGCTTAGTGGAGTCTGATAAATTATGTTTCTTGCAATGTTGGTATTTATATTACTTGATGTTGTTTATTTGAGTATTGTTTTCCTATTTTTGGAAGTTCAAACCTTCATTTAATATTTTTGTCTTTTTACAACACACCAGTGGGCAAGGGAGATGATAATAACATAAATGACGTGTAATTTTCTCATACTGATTTAATAGCTCTTACCATAAATGTTATCCTTCCTGTGTCATTGACTAATATGATTAGCTGTGCCCTGGGGAATAAACCATTATAACACTTTTATTTTATGAACATCAATTTCATAACATCAGCATGAATGAAACACAAAAGCATGCATCATGCCAATAGATTGGAGTATGCTGGGAAGGGACAAAATGGGACTGAATTCAAACATGATTGAAGACTAAAATATGCATTGAGTACAAGTTGCCAAGAGAGTTTTAAAGAAAGTTTATAAACCAGTCTGCACACAGTTGTGTATAATTATCTAGCTCTTTGCACTTAGAAATATCTTCATGAGAACTATTTCACCAACCTTACTGACCATAACACTTTTGTAACTAAATGGAAATTATTAAAAAATATCTTGCTATCATCAGAGATAGACACATATAAACAGACAAGACCAATATTTTTGGCAACTTTATTAAGATGAGAAGTTCAGACAGTGTTTCTTTTTTTCTATACACTGTATTGCCAATAACACTGTACAAACATCATCCTCACACCTGTTTGGTAGGCCTCATATCTATATTATTTGAGCCTGCAACAAGTTTAACAAAATCACACTTTTCTTTATCCTTGCTTGTGGGCAAGACAGAAATGCTGATAGAACTGGATAGACAGACATGACAATTGGCCAGAAAGATTTGCTCTGAACTGTGGTATTTAGAAGTGACAAATGATGGGACTCAGTTAATTCAGTCATGGTGGAGAACAGCCTGGAGGGTGGAGGGGAAATGCCCTCCAGCCCCATATTCCTGCCAGTCCACCCATGTCCACATTCCAGTCCACATTCATATTGTGTGCTAGTTGAATTAATTCTAGACTTTAATCATGTGACACAATGCAACACCATTGGCTAAACATCTTTAGTTCATACTCTACTATCAATGAAGCTTCCATGATTTATACAAGTTTGACAGAGATATACAGGTAGATAGATATAGATTAATGTGCTGAAGAATTTAAATATGATATATGTATTCATTGTTCATAAAATCTGTCTAAATGTCTGCCAAGGACTACACTGCAACTTGTTTTTTCTGTTTTCTTTCTGTTTTGGTTTAGCAAATTACAATTTTAGCCAACTTAAATGAATGATAATACAATCCTAATTATCTCAAATCCAGGTATACGGATATACCAAGCATTATAGGACTCCCAAATAAATTCTCAACTTCTTAAAAAGCATCAACACGACTACAGAGAGATGAGAATTGATCCAAGTCCCATTTCATTTTCATGACACTATTTTGCTTGACATATCACAGAGAGACCTGAGATTAGTCGGGGTTAAAGCACAGCAGCGAGAAGTCTGGATGTTTATTACAAGCTGACAGTAATACTGAGAAAACTGACAGAGTGATGGATGTTATCACTGACTGAGGCTAAGATTATTATTACAGCAGTGATATGGCCCTTCTGGGGGTATCATTTGGTTAGCTTACCCTAGGGCATTAGTGAATAAATTATTATCTACAATGTCACTGCATTTCTCATGATGCTCAGCCAACAATTTGATATGATGGGGAATGTAGTCAACAATAGCCAGGGTTCTATAGCTTAGCAATCACTACTATATCAACTTGGAACTTGGTATAATGGAAATGATAGTCATCGTAGAAAAGGAAGATAACAAGAAAGCATGTCAAGTTTGGCTTCAGGAAATATAGACAACACAGACTCTTCTGAAGAGTATTTTTTCATATACTTATAGTGTTCAAACTATCACACAGCTTTCATCGACTTGGATACTTCAATGGGCTTTTTGTTTCTGAAATGAACATTGTAAAAGTATGGATACACAAATGCCACAATTTAAAATGTACAACCCATTCTATGAGTGCAATTTCTGAGTACTAATAATGGCGACATCGCAAGAAGTCGATGCTCTTCAAATGTAAAAGACTTTTATGAGTATTGAAGCACTAATGACTAATGCAGCCATCGCAGAAAGCATGTAGACTAGCGGTATCACATTCTATATCAACTGGAAGTGGTTTGTGATTAGCACAATTGTGAATGCCTACTAGCTTTCGAGCCACTAAAACACTTATTTAGTACATTTCAACTTATCTCACATGCATTCAAAAGCTAAATATAGTAATTTGGGAAAATCAACCATGTGAATTTGATTGTCATGCCATTGAATGTTAAAGATACATTAATTATTTAATCAATAATTTGAATTATGACAAACAGACATGCTTGTTAAGATATGCATATATTTCTACCTTACACATTGCAATAAGCCATTAGTTTAAGTTTTTTGTATGTTGACCAACTGAAAACTTTATATGAAGAGGCATTCAGGATTTAATTGTGACCATTAGGATAATTTGCTCAGGAAAATCCTACCATTTTTTTTTAAATACAGCTGTAACCACCAGCACTGGATCTGCAAAGGAGATGTAACTTTCATAGCCTATAGTTTAGATTTTTACCACACTAGCTGCTGTGCAGGAGGGTTTATCTTACAGACACAAATGATCACTGGGACTTGTAGCAGCTCCACTATATGGAAGGGAGGAAGGAAGGAAGGAAGGAAGATGCTCAACAGAAGAGCTTTGGTCTTGTTGATATGATGTCTACTTTGTCTGTAAGTTAAAAGTAGACCTCCATACAGCTGAATCTACAAACAGGTGTGTAAAAAAAATATGGTAAAAAATAATAGCCTCGATTAGGACACATGACTACATTTGTAAACAGGACTTAGAAAGGGTGATGAGTCACAATGTACATAGATTTAATCATGGAAACACTATGAGGCCAGTGTATCATAGTGGTATTGTGGTCAGGAAATTAAGACAAGGTCATGGCAGGTGGAACAGTATCATGATCAAGAAGAGTAGATCAGGTCATAAATAGAGAATCAACAATAGAATACATCAAGCAAAATCTGAGAAACCAGAATGAGAGCGGAAACTCTAGACAAAGGTAACTTTTACATTTATGCAAAGGAAGGGTCTAGGTACGACTCTCAAAGCATGAATTCCAGAAAAGGGCTCTGTAAACTTAAAGAGGGGCTAAACCCTCTATGTGATCCTTTAATAATACAAAGGGCAATTTATGAATGATTAAAACAAGCTTCTGAAAGATGGTCCTAAGGAGCACTGTTCAAAAACTATTTGTGTTTGATCTGGAAGTCAAACATTGACATACAAGTCCCCATGTCGTGGAGATGGTTCTTGGGGACCTGCCAGTGCTGATATGTGGATGGTATGTGGGATCTGTGATGTTGAACACAATCTACATAGATGTCATTTAATTCTTGGTATATCTGTTTTCCTGGATTATAGATAATTAGGATTGTAATGTAATTCATTGAAGCTGGCTAACATTTTAATTTGTTCAACAAAAAGAAAGCAGAAAAAGGTTACAGTGTGGGCAGACATTTAGACAGATTTTATGAACAGTGAAGACATATATCATATTTATATTCTTCAGCCCATAAAACCTATCTGTCTATCTGTATATCTCTGCCGAATGCTTCAGTGAGGGAAGTGATGATTAACTCCTCCCCACGGATTGGCTGGAAATGTCTCTCTTCAACTATGGAGCTAGCTAAACACTTTGAGTTGGATGCCCCATGCAAAATCTAAGGGATCACGTGGGAGCCCCCGGGGGGCAGCAGAGTCAACCTGAGGGGGCATTGACTGGGTTAGGAAAGGGTTAATGGCCTGGGTGTAAGGAAGTGGGATGGTGTTGTAACAGGGAGGAGTTATGTCCTATATAAGGGATAGCAGCCATTTTAAAGATCAGTCATTTTGTTAAAAGATTCACCTACCTTGATTTTACCGCCCACCCTCCCTAAATTAAATTTTTAGTAGGTTAGTGTTTATGCGTAGATTGCAAGGGTAGTGCACTTTAGGGAGAGTTTTATGTATGTTTGGATATGATATCCAGTTGGTTGTTGGTGTGTTTGGTGGTTCTGAGCAAGTTGGTAGCTCAAACCGTGTGGGAGGGGGATCTCGGTATGCCCCTCCTTTATATGTGTTTATGTGTGTTATGTGTTTTAGGTGTTTGGTTGTAATATTGTTATTACAAGTTTTGTTATCATTATGCAAATTATTTTATATATTTTGGGGTGTCATTGACAAGTTTATGTGAGTAAAGGGTGGGGTAATGTTATACTAGGCAATGACAGATGAAGTTATTTTAATAAAGATATGGCCATATTTAATAAAGGTATGGCCATAATTATTTTCCATAAATTCTGGTGACTGTCGTTATTGGGGATTTGAGGGGGCATTAACCCGAGAATTGACTATACCCTAGTCAGGTAGATTCAATGCTGGCCATTAAAAGTTAAAGTTTTATTACCATACATTATTGCTGAAGGAATAAGGTATGATTCAATAACAACGGGGCCAAGGAAATATTGTGCAATAAAGAACTGGTATTGTGGTAAAGGAATAAAGTTTTTTTGCAAAAGATGCCATTATTACCTATAACTTCATTAATTTAATTCTAGGGGAATATGGGTGAAATAGTCACTCCCAGACCTCTAGCATACCCCCCCACAAAAAAAAAAAAATGAAGTGATTGCCCCCCTTGGGGACTGCAGAATCCAAATAACCTCATAATTTTTTTATCCTCATAAAATATAAAAGATTAGTTCCCAGTGGCTTTGAGCCGGCGTGATGTCCATGGCCACTGCAGTAAAGTAATTAGTAGCCCCCAGGGGCTGGTGGAATGCCATTGAAACCAAAAAAATTAAAATATATTTGCTCTGGTGCTAGGGATTAGTGATGTGTCCCTAGCCCCAATAAGATTTTTTTTAAAATTACCCCCACCCCTCTCCCTTTGTGTCAGGGATGATCATGTGCCTCTAATACAATAAAATAAATAAATAAAATAATATTAATAATTCCTTGCAAGTACACAGGCTGTGGCATTTTTTATAGGGTCAGCAGGATCCTCAGACTTGGCCAGTGTATTATGTCGTGAACCTCAAGGTTGTGTTTTAGGCTATTTTTTTTCACAGTTTGTATATTAATAAGTTGTATTAAGAGCCATGTCTCAGTGTTTGCTGATTACACAAAATGAAGTAAGATAATACAGACTAACCTTTATGTTTATTCTTTTCTTTGCAGGAAGATTTAGACAAAGTGGGGGACTGGGCAAGTAAGTGGTTAATGAGGGTCAATATAGACAAATGTAAAATTATGCATTTTGGGGAGAATAATAATAATGCAACATATACTTTAAATGGTATTTTCCTGGGAAAATCTACTAATGAAAAGTATTTAGGAATAATTGTGGGTAACTGACTTAGCAAAAGTGCACAATTCCAGTCAGCAATTCCTGAAAAGGATATTACTGAACTAGAAAAGTGCAAAGGAGGGTTACAAAATAAGGGGATTGGAGTACCTTGGTTACGAAGAGAGACTAAAAAATTTGGATTATATACGCTAGAAAAAAAGATGCTGTATAAATAAATAAATACATATGATCACATATTGTATACATATGTGCAGGGCCAATATAAACAACTCTCCAGTGATCTTTTTATTAACAGAAATGTACAAAAAACAAGAGGTCACCCACTGAGACTGGAAGAGCAAAGAGTTCATAGACAGCAAAAGAATGGATTCTTTATGGTAAGGAAAATAAAGTTATGGAACCCACTGCCAAGAGAGGTAGTGCTATCAACTACAATAGATGCATTCAAAAAGGGTCTGAATGTTTATTTTAAAAATGCATGACATACAGGACTATTTATAATAGAATAAGCATTAATAATAGAGCTTCTTGATCCAAGAAGAAATCTGATTGCCCTTTGGAGTCAAAAAGGAATTTTTCTCCCCAAGTGACAACATTTTAAATAGCTTAGAATTTTTGCCTTCTTTTGGATCAAAAGCAGGAATGATAAGTAAAAGGGTTGTACTTGATTGTCTTTTTTAACCTAAATTAATATGTTACTATAAACACAAAAGGTAAATTCTAGCGCTAAATCGGTGGTAAAGCAGCACCAACTTGTGTGTTTTTCTGTAATCACACGTGAATAACAGAAAAAAGACAAAAGACAGGAGTGGTAGGTGCGCTAAATACCTCCCACCAGCAAAACGTATGGTAAAAGAAAATATATAATTGCCTGAAAAGGCGATTCACTCATATATGGAGCGTAAAGGTGATGTTAGATGTCTCAAATCATGTAAAAACAGAAAGAGACAAAGAACATAGTGTAGCACAGTTTGGCAACCTGAAACGTTGCAGCAAATGTGGTAAAATGCACTCACAAAACAAATAGAAAACAGGGCTTATCTGGTGTAACTGTAGTCTTCTGATTTATTCTTCTCTCTCACTCAGCAGCCATACATAGGGATGGTGGCAGAAAGCAGAAGTAAAATCAATGTATAGTAGAATACAAAATTATAATAAAAAACAAAGGTAGCTTACATATAACATACAGGAAGAACAGCACAGCAGATCTTCTTATATATATGCCAAAAAGCCAGATAACTGGTAGATTTGTAAGACAGGCTACGCTAAAAAAGATTCTATGCTTTAAAACCCAATATTGAAAATAACAATTCAGTGGCAAATCCCAATAATATCACCATCTCTAATCTAAAGAAAAAGTCGACCTTCTACCCCACCACCTTTAAATCTGGTGTTTTTGGACACTTTTGAGAAATTGGTCACAGATAATCTTAGAAATATTAAACACACCAAATATGACAATAATAACTTCACAAAAAAAGAATTGGAGACCCTTAAGGAATTACAAACAGACAAACGCATTATTATTATTAAACCTGCGGATAAGGGTGGAGGGTTTGTTATTTTATCCCAAGAGGCCTGCAAAGCAAAGGCATATTCATTTTCTAACTAAAAGATAACTTGATTATATTAACATTACATATCGAAAGATTCCGACTATTTATTTTCTTCCTAAGATTCACAAGGACCAAAAAAATCCCCCTGGTAGACCAATAGTGTACGGAATAGGATCAATTTTTTAAAATCTATCAGAGTACCCAGATATAGTCCTACAACCTTATGTCCAAAACTTAAGATCTTATTTAAAAGATTCAATAAGTCTAATCAGACTTTTAAGATCTTTGGACTGGCAGGAGAACTATATCTTGGTATCTAGCGACGTATCCTCTTTATATACGATCATAGACCACTATCAAGGTTGTGAGGCTGTGGCCACAGAGAGTATATTCTGGAAGGCCTAAAAATAATTTTTGAACACAATTTCTTCTGGTTTGAAGAAATATTCACCTGCAATTTAAAGGAACAGCTTTGGGGAACAGGGTCGCCCCCAGCTATGCAAATCTATTTATGGGGAATTAGGAAGACCATTCTGTGTATGGGCATGGCTGGGAGGCGAACCTGGTCCTATACAAGAGGTATATAGAGGTATATAGATGACCTTTTCTTCATTTTTGGAAGGGAACAGCCTTGACAGTTTCCTGACATCTTTAAATAATAACAGTAATAACATTGTTCTTAACACAGTATATAGCAAAACTAGTATACAATTTCTGGACTTAGAAATTTATGTGAAAGATAACCATTTAAAAATGAAAATCTTTTTTAAAAAGGTAGATACAAATAGTTTTATCGATCACAAAGTTGCCATCATCTACCATGGCTTAAAGGTGTTCCAAAGAGCCAATGTATGAGACTAAGAAGGAACTGCACAGATCTCGATATGTATCAACAACAGGCCCATATCCTCAGACATAGATTCGGGGATAAGGGCTATGACCTACCAGCTTTAGATGAAACCATAGCAAACGTGGGATCAATAGAAAGAGATATACTGCCTGAGCCCAAAACCAAAAAAAATCCATGATATCTAATATGCCCCTGGTATTTGATTATAACAACAAATCATCACATATCAAATGAATAATAAAAAAACAATGGGATATTCTCTTAAAGGATGACACACTAAAAAATCTTATACCTGAGAAACCTAGAATAGTGTTCCAAAAAGCCCCAAACTTAAAAAACAAACTCACAAAGAGTTTTTTTGAGAAACAAAAATAAGAAAAACTCACAACACTTTCTCACACAAAAAGCTGGCTTCTACGGATGTAAAGTCTGTGAGGCCTGAAAGGTTTTGGCACCACAGAAATATCCTATCACTAATTATAGCTCTTTCTCTAACAAAAGGGAATTCCCAATTAAACAATTCCTGACATGCTCCTCCATAAACTTAATTTTTTAATTAATTTTAATTAATTTTCATTTAGAACATCTAGAACTTTGAAAAAGCGAATGGGGGAGCATGTTAGGAATATCAGAAAAGGAATTACTCAACACTCACTTTCCAAACATTTTTTGGAAAAACACAACAAAAAACCAAAAGGCACAACATTTTGGCCGATTGACAAGGTACAGAAAAACTGGAGAGGAGGGGATAACATTAAGGAAATGGGAAAGACCGAAATGAGATGGGTGTTTGATATAGATACCCTACTCCTTAAAGGTCTAAATGCAGACTTTGATTTATTTAATTTTTTGTAATATGCATTACCCACTATCTATCTCTCTCTTCACCTATATTTTGTGTTTTGTGACTTGTATTTGGACATGTATATATACAGTGGCAAATATGCTTATAAAGATATATTTTGTACTCTAGATATGTACACAATAATAAAAAGAGTCTGCCTCTTTAAATGTGGGTTTAAGTGTATAGCAACGTTTTTGATACACACATATGTTGCTTTACACACACACGACATATACACTCGTTTTAGTGGCAAACATATATATACCTTTTGTATCTTTTCCATAAATATATATTATATATATATTTTTTTATATATTTTTTAAAACATTCTTCTATATATCTTTACATTATTTATTTATTTTTTACCCCTTTCTCCTTTGTATATACACATTTTTTTATATATTTTTTTTTATATAATAAATATGAATTTTATCCTTTAAGTTTGTCAAGCTGCATATGACAAAGTATACCATGCTGCCCAATTAGAAAACGAGTAATAAATGACCTTATGTATTGTAAAACACCTTTCTCCGTATGTCTCTATTTCCCTAATGTTATGTACTACTGCCAACCAAGCCAACCAAATGGCTGATGGTCGAATCTCGTGATATCTCATTCAGAGATCTCGCTAGGTGACGGAGTCGCAGTGACGTCATGAACCCGGAAGTGAAGACTGCGATTTTCGGATATTTAAAGATTCTATAGAGTACAGTGGTCACACGCTAGGAGGAAGCCTAAGGAAAGGCGAAACGAGTTGCGTGACCCACTGTACACCGCTTTCTATACCAAGAATTGGGACTTATTTTTTCAGCTTCACCACGAACTGGGACCTGTTTATGTACCAGTTATCTGGCTGTTTGGCATATATATAAGAATATCTGCTGTGCTGTTCTTCCTGTATTTTATATGTAAGCTACCTTTGTTTTTTTATTAAATTTTGTATTCTACTATACATTGATTTTACTTCTGCTTTCTGCCACCATCCCTATGTATGGCTTCTGACTGAGAGAGAAGAATAAATCAGAAGACTACAGTTACACCAGATAAGCCCTGTTTTCTATTTGTTTTGTGAGTGCATTTTACCACATTTGCTGCAAATTTCCAGGTTGCCAAACTGTGCTACACTATGTTCTTTGTCTCTATCTGTTTTTACATGATTTGAGACATCTAACATCACCTTTACGCTCCATATATGAGTGAATCACCTTTTCAGGCAATGATATACTTTCTTTTACCATACGTTTTGCTGGTGGGAGATATTTAGTGCACCTACCACTCCTGTCTTTTGTCTTTAATATGTTACTATGTTTATACATATAAAAGGACCATCACAGTGCATTTGGAGCCCTGTTGTGGTTTTATACTCTGGTAGTAGTGCCCTCTATGCTTTATTCCTCTACTTCCCTGGGCCTAAACTGAGGATACAGAGTTTCTGTGTTGCTTTATTGATACACAGGAGCTGGCACTCACAGTAATAGGATTTATTCCAAACGATAGCAACGTTTTAATCCAACAGGATCTTTATTGATAAATCCTATCACTGTGAGTGCCAGCTCCTGTGTATCATTACTGCTTATTTGGGGATCAAGGTGGAGATCTCTGTCTTGGCACCCCATCAACAGAGTGTGCCCCCTCATTATCATTTTTTATGTAATTGTTTCTGGACCTTAATCCAGGTGTATTTTTCCTGGAGAGGACTATATAAGTACCAGGGGCTGTGCAACGATTTTCACTGCTCACCCTCATGGCACTCAAAGGGTGTGTTTTTTTTACAGGTTTGGGGCTATTTTTTTTTAAATTATCCCCACCCTACTTGGGCATGGTAGAGGAAGGGAATGGTAGGTATTGAATATTTAATTAAATGTATTTATTGAATTGTTCCAGAGGCCCCTAGCCCCTGGCCAATATATTTTAAATGTATTGGGGCTACAGACATTGTGTGACCCTTAACCCCTGGAGGCCATTATTTATTGCATGGTGCACATGGACAATGTACCAGCCCGGGAGGCCACTTATTTATATTTAATAAGGCCAGCAGGATGCTGCTGACCAAAGTTGGTCTAGTATTTTATGTATTGGAGCCAGTGGGATGCCATGTTAAGTTGCAATCCCATAGTGTCTGCAAAATATGTTGATTGTACACTGATAATAAAATAATACACATGATCTCAAAACATTATACACATGCATGTCTTCTGAGTATTCTATATACATGGCATAATCTTTGAAATGGTTCACTAATGACGGTGCTAGTCATCATTCACAGAGAGTAAGTCTGTATACCCATCATATATGAGGCATTCAGGCATGTGACATTACATATAGAAAACATGTTTTCTTTTGTTTCACAGCAAGCACAACAGATGGAAGAAATTAGGCAGGAACTAGAACCTAAATTAGATAAGCCCTGTTTCCCATACAATCCATTAAGAAGGTTGGATGATATGATTCACAGCAGTGAATGCCAATTCCAGGAATCAAGAGCTGGAACTACAGACTGGTGCCAATGGGATAACTGTATCATCATGATAACACACGGAGAGTATATGCTTATGAAATCAGTAAGGGTCATTTACTTGGTGACCATGTGTGTGTCAAAGACACAACTCTATTTTGAATGGATGAAGAAATGGCTCGTATTATGTTCCAGTTGTTGGAAAACTCAATCAGTCAACCAATAACTCATCTCTGCAACAGGTAAAAACAATTCTACAATCTCACTGTATTACCAATTATACTATTTGTAGTATTGTATTTCAGGAGTATGAGAAACAGGTTCTATAGAGCATTCGTATAATGGATCCATGGATACCTTGGTCAAAGAAATAAGTGACCTGTATAACATTCTATGAAGAAGTCAGTAAAAATATAGATCTAGGTGTGGCAGTTGATGTGATCTATTTGGATTTTGCTAAAGCATTTGATACAGTTCCACACAAAAGGTTACTCTACAAATTGAGAGAAATGGGATTGTGGGCAAATGTATGTATTTGGATTGAAAATTGGCTAAAAGATAGAACACAGAGGGTTGTTGTAAATCATCAAATTGGACCAGGGTATTGAGCGGAGGACCTCAGGGGTCTGTTTTGGGACCTATTCTTTTTAATTTGTTTATTAATGATCTCCCACGTTGTGCTGAGAGCCATGTCTCAGTGTTTGCTGATGACAATAAATTAGGTAAGGTAATAAAGACTTATCTTGATGTTTTTTCTTTACAGGAAGATTTGGACAGAGTGGGGGACTGGGCAAGAAAGTGGCAAATGAGGTTCAATATAGACAAATGTAAAGTTATGCATTGTGGGAAAAATAATAACAAAGCAACATATACGTTAAATGGTATTTCCCAGGGAAAAAACTACTAGACATGTGCAAAACTAAAATTTTCGTTTCGTTTTCGTCCATTCGGACGAAAATGTTATTTATTTTGTCTAAAACTAATTTCGTTCATTACTGCATTCGTTTCAGACGAAATTTGTTCATTATTTTCGTTTCGTTCCGGTTTAAAGAATAGCAATAGTATTACATGTATTCTATAAACCGAAAGTCTATAAACCGAATGTCATTCGGTTTATAGACTTTCGGCTTATTGAATACATGTAATACTATTGGCTTTCTATAAACCAAACTAGAGTCCCCATTCATAAGAATTTCTTAGGTTTATAGAATACATGTAATGCTATTGCTATTCTATAAACCAAAAGTCAATAAACTGAATGTCTTTCGGTTTATAGACTTTCGGTTTATGGAATACATGTAATGCTATTGCTATTCTATAAACCGAAATAGAGTCCCCATTCATACGAATAGGTCAATTGACCTATTCGTATGAATGGTGACTCTATTTCGGTTTATAGAATAGGAATAGCATTACATGCATTCCATAAACCGAAAGTCGTTCATTATGTCGGTTTATGGAATGTATGTAATGCTATTGGTATTCTATAAACCTACTCTATTTCGGTTTATAGAATTCCAATAGCACGAATGGACGAAAGGACGAATGATTTTCGTTTATTAACCATTCGTTCATTCGGCTTTCGTTAGTTTAGCATTTTCGTTATTCGTTTTTCGGACGAATGGACGAAAATGCTATTTTCGGACGAAAATGCATTCGTCCAAAAACGAATGCACTTGTCTAAAAACTACTAATGAAAAGGATTTAGGAATTATTGTAGATAACAAACTTGGCAACAGTGCCCAATGCAAGTCAGCAGCTGCAAGGGCCAATAAGATAATGGCATGTATAAAACGTGGTATAGATTCACGGGAGGAGGATATCGTCTTGCCTCTTTACATATCAATGGTAAGACCTCACCTTGAATATGCAGTACAATTCTGGGCACCAGTCCTTAAAAAGGATATTAAGGAACTAGAAAAAGTGCAAAGGAGAGCTACAAAATTAATAAGGGGATTGGAGGATCTTAGTTATGAAGACAGACTTAAAAAAATGCATTTATTTACGTTAGAAAAAAGGCATCTCAGAGGGGATATGATAACATTATATAAATATGTGCAGGGCCAATATAAAGAGCTCTCCAGAGACCTGTTCATTAAAAGAAATGTACAAAAAACAAGAGGTCACCCACTGAGACTGGAAGAGCAAAGATTTCATAGACAGCAAAGGAAGGGACTATTTACGGTAAGGACAATAAAGTTATGGAACTCACTGCTAAGAGAGGTAGTGCTATCACCCACAATAGATGCAATTAAAAATGGTCTGGATGTTTTTTTAGAAAAGCAGAACATAAAGGACTATTAATAATAGAATAAGCATTAATAACAGAGCTTATTGATCCAAGGAGAAATCTGATTGCCCTTTTGGAGTCAAGAAGGATTTTTTCCCCCTAGGAGGCAAAATTCAAAATAGCTTCCTTAGGGGTTTTTGCCTTCTTTTGGATCAAAAAGCTGGAATGATAGGTAGAAGGGTTGAACTTGATGGATTTGTGTCTTTTTTCAACCTAAATTACTATGTTACTATGTATATGTGTCATGGATGCAAATGGAATAAATATCCGGAACCTGAGAATTGTTACATTGGTTTCATTCAAAGTTTGGCAAATGACTAGCTTTGCAATCATAAAAAGTAATGATTAATCTAAAATAATAATGTATCATCTATCCGGTCTTCTCAGGTAGCTCCAATTTGCTCTCAAATGAAATTGGATCTCTGAGTTTGAACCGCAGTACAAATTCAGGGTACTTAGAGATTACCGATGTGATCCCAAATCCCATTCCTGGTGAGATTATCATCAGTTATTATCACAAGTCATCCTACATGCAGACTCATTCACATTGTATCATTCTTGCCTTTGATTGTTTGTTTATAGTTTAGGCTTATTCCTATATTTTGTATCTGTGTATCATTGTGTGTTTCACTTTCCTAGTCCAACCACATGGTGTCACATTCCTACTTGCCTAGCTATTGTTCAGCTCCTGCCCAAGCCTAAGTTCAGACCGGTACCTGCCTAAGGTCTAGCGATTGTTGGCAACCTGCACAAGCCTAGCCAAGGACTTGCACCTGCCCAGCTCCAGTCATAGACTGGTACCTGGCAAAGTCTAGCTATAGCCCAGCACCAGCTTAGGCCTAGCCTCAGACCAGCACCTGCTCATATTTAGCTTTAGTCCAGAAAATGCCCTTACCTGTCATAGAGCCCCATTTGAGGAATGCTCTGTCATAGTATTCCTGCCCTGTCATTGTGTTCCTGCACGGTCATAATGTTCCAGCCCTGTCTTAAAGTTACAGTCCTCTCTTAGAGTTTCAGTCCTGTCTTAGACTTACAGTCCCTTCATAGAGTCTCATTGGTATCTGCTGCTTAGCTGTCTGTTACTTAATTGGTTGTTCCAATCTGGGTTTCAGTGGCTAAGCTTTCAGTCTGCACTCTTCAGGTTTGCTTTGTGTCTGTAGTCTTTTTCAATTCTGTTATTTATTTACTAGTTTATTATTAGTTTCAGAGTAAGGGACATGGCAGATTGTGAAGTATCTTTATGTGGGTGACAGGCCATAGGAATCATGCATAAAGAACTACATATGTAGGATTGCCTTGGCTTGGATATGTGACTACATACTCCACAGGAGTCCAAAATGTGGCCCACGGGCCAAATGCTGCCCGGCGGCCAGAGAGGTGCGGCCCGCCTGAGATTGGAAGCGGTAGCTACACCTCTCAGCAGCTCTAACAAAGTGTGCACCGGGATGTCACTGACACCCAGTGCTGCAAAAGGATCAGAGCATGAGGGGGCTGAGCTTTCCCCCCTCGCACAGGGGTTAAAGCTCTGCCCCCTTGCATTCTGACCCTTTTGGAGCACCGGGTGTCAGTGACATCCCGGTGCTCAGATGGAACAATCCCCCCTCCCTGCAGCTAAAAGGAGAACGAGCAGAGAGGGGGAACAAATAAAACAATGTGTTTTTTTTTTATTTCTTATATAAAAGAAGAAGCAAGGTCTATGTGTGTGGAAGTGTAACTTTGTGTGTATGTGGAAGTGTGACTCAGTGCGTGTGTGTGTGTGTGTGTGTGGAAGTGTGATTCTGTGTGTGTGTGTGTGTGTGTGTGTGTGTGTAAATGTGTCTTTGTGTGTGAATGTGTGTGGAAGTGTGACTGTTTGTGTAAATGTGACTCTGTGTGTGTATGTAAGTGTGACTTTGTTTATAATAATGACTGTGTATTTGTGTATGTGTGTCTGCATGTTGCGGGTGAGGGTTTTCTTTAAAAAAAGAAGAAGCAGAGTCTGTGTGTGTGTGTGTGTGGAATTGTGACTCAGTGTGTGGGGAAGTGTGATTCAGTGTGTGTCTGTGTGTGTATGTGGAAGTGTGACTAAGTGTATGTGTGTGGAAGTGTGACTGTGTGTGAATGTGTGTGTGTAAATGGGACTATGTATGTATTTGAGTGTATGTGTATGTAAGTGTAACTTTGTGTGTAAGAATGACTGAGTATTTTTGATGTGTGTCATTGAAATGTGTGACACTGCTCATTACTGTACACAATTGTACAGTAATGCGGCCCACACACAAATAGATTTACAGCCCACTGAAAACAAAATTGGACAACACTGGCATACTCTGATCCTGAACTCTTCATTTCTGAGCACCAGCATAACCTAAGGACATGCACATGTCTCATGATATTTATATCTGCTTCCATAGCATGACACGACTCCCACCAGGAACAGGACTGGATTACCCATGGTGCTTGGTGTAATCGGATATGATATTCTTCTGCCTATTTCCATTTATCTCAAGCTACAGGTAACAAGGGCTGTGATGTCATGGCACATCACTTTAATAATTTATCGTGACTTGCACAATCATGATTCCTACAGACATAATTGAAGTTCTTTGGTGTGTTTATTTCATTTTAGTCACTTTCTTGCTGACACAGTCACTTTGAGAAAAACTAAGAAAATAGGAAGTTGCAACTGCAGAACGATTCCTTTCTTTAAAAAAAAAGTAGTGTTGAGAAATATCAGATTTTATGCAAACTGGCAGCAGGATATACAAGAAAACGACCCTAAGCTGCTTAGGGCTGTGTTTAAAAGTAAACAGGATTAGAACATGTTTTAATTATTCTAATTAATACACAACATTTAATTGTTCTGCAGCAAACTTGGCAATCACTTCTCTAGAGTTTAATCTAATATGGATGCATTTTGCAGTGGTTGCTGAATACATTTTGCAGATTATAGCAGTGAAGCAGATGCCAAACATTTTATAAATAGCTGAAGCCGTAAAGGCCGGTGATTTGAAGACAGAGTTTTGTGAGCTCAGAACTTGGAAGTCAATATGAATCCAATTATCAGAGACTGGAGTATGGAACTTTTACCTCAGTCTGCCTGAAAATGAATAAAATATCAGCATGCCTTGGTGTATTTATTGGAGTTTCTATGGCTATAAAAAAAGTTCCGTTTTAAAATTGGAGATATCTGAGCATTATATTATGTGACATCTTTTAATTTCCAGTTTTATCTGTCCTGCCTGTTATGATATTTCTTCTATTATATCATGGGTAGAACACATTAGTCCTCACTGGGTTTTTATAGTGATAGATTCCTCATAGAAAAAAAAAGTCAGATCATGGTGGCCATTGAAAGTCAACGAGCAGAAGACACTCCCATGTGGTTTATTTTTAGTGCACTGATTTGTAGGTTCTGACAACTGACCATGATCATATCTACAGGGCTTTAATCAAAATTGTGAGCGCTGGGCAGACGGCCGGAAAAATAAATTGCAGATCAATAATGTATGGATTGTAGGATTTCCTGATGGTATAAATCTAGCTTCTTGAAGTATACAGTCTAGGGAAATTGGTTTATGAGGATATCAGAGGTTTGCAGAGCGAAGCAATCTTATTTTTTTTATTTGCTCTGTGCCATCCAATGAATCATACTGTCAGAAGTGTTGAGACTGGGCACATGAAATCATATATGCAATCGTTCTTCTCTATCATTAACAGATGAACTTCCACGATTGTGCCAACCTCTTGCATAATTGACTGAAGCATAATAAATATGCCTTTTGTTTCCTTAATGTTCATTATTTATGTATCATGATTTTCTCCTATGGGTAGTGCAGTAATATGCTATGGTTATAGTATTTAATGGACAACTGTAGAAAACAATGAAGTTGTGTTTAATTAAATGATTGCATCAAGTGTAGACATTTTATATAGATATTTAATGAAAGAATACAAATAAAGTACCTTATTGAGATGGGTCTAGGACACTTCTTCGCCGCATCTTCATCGCTGACAGTTCAGCGTGGCAGTTAGAACGCTGAACTGTCAGCAATGAAGAATAACGCGGCCGTTTCACCGCGCATGCAGCTATGTAAGAGCTGACAGTTCAGCGCTGAACTGTCAGCTCTTACAAATCTAAAAGTAAAACTAAAATAACCCCCCTAATAAATGATTCCCCCCCCAATAGTAACACTAAACACTAAACCCCAATACTAACACTAAAATTAACCCCAATACTAAAATTAACCCCCTAAACCCTACTACTAACCCCCGACCCCTAATACTAACCCCCGACCCCTAATACTAAAGTTAACCCCCTAAACATCAATACTAACCCTAATACTAACCCTAATACTAACCCTAATACTAACCCCCGACCCCTAATACTAAAGTTAACCCCCTAAACCTCAATACTAAACCTAATACTTACCCCCGACCCCTAATGCTAAAGTTAACCCCCTAAACCCCAATACTAACCCCAATACTAACCCTAATACTAACCCTAATACTAACCCCCGACCCCTAATACTAAAGTTAACCCCCTAAACCCCAATACTAACCCTAATACTAACCCTAATACTAACCCTAATACTAACCCCCGACCCCTAATACTAAAGTTAACCCCCTAAACCCCAATACTAAACCTAATACTTACCCCCGACCCCTAATACTAAAGTTAACCCCCTAAACCCCAATACTAACCCTAATACTAACCCCCGACCCCTAATACTAAAGTTAACCCCCTAAACCCTAATACTAACCCTAATACTAAGCCCCGACCCCTAATACTAATATTAACCCCCTAAACCCTACTACTAACCCTAATATTAACCCCGACCCCTAATAGTAAAATTAACCCCTAACACTAAACACTAAACCTAATTCTAACCCCCTAAACCATAATTCTAAACAAACTAAAATCGGTAAAATACTTACCTTTAGCGATGAAATGTCCCGCGATGAAATCTCCAGCGACGATCTGTCTTGTGCTGTAGAGTCGGCGGTGAAGCGGCTGCGCGGAAGCAGCCGCGATGAAGTGTCCCATCCCCATTGAGATACCAGGAGGCAGACATTTTGTTTAGAATCCTTGGTCAGACTGGTCAGATCTTTCTTCATCTGAACCAAGTTGAGAAGATCTGACACAAGATTCGAAACAAGATGTCTGCCCCCTGAGCGAACTATATGGAGTAAAGAAGGCTCAATAATGAACTTTATTTGTATTTTTTCATTAAAGATTTTCTTTAAAAATCATTTACACTTGATACAATCTTTCAATTCAATATTTTTTGCTACAGTTATCCTTTAAGAACCAGATTGTTATAACAGTGTAGATCATCAAGAGGTTAATGCTCTGTTCATTACCACACCTCTTCTACGGTGTTCTCACAGTCATGGTCTAAGCAGACAAACATAAGCACACTCCAAGATTGCTTCGGGAAAATAGATATAATACAGTGTAGCATTCTAATGAGACAAAGGATCACATCGGCAAGAGTGCAAAAAAAAAAAATAAAAAAAAAAATTGCTGATCACCTCACGTGTTTTGCTCTGAGACACTTAATCATAGACTTATTATCTCAACGTAATCTCAAAATGAGATCTGTTTATCTGCTATGATTTAAAAGGCGCAGGGAGAAGATTTTATGCAATGAAGCTCCTCATATGGTTTTATTGGTAATGAATGAACAATTGTGAATAAAATGAGCACAAACTTCTATTTATTCATATGACAGAAATCTATTTAAGGCTATTTACATGGTTTAAATTGTACGTTCTATTTTCTTTGTTATTCTTTTTTTTTCTTCATGAATTCTAAACTGCATTTCAATTTGTGGCTGCACGCTAAACAAAAAATGTATTTGTTGCATTCATTCACATAAATAGCTGAAATTATTAACGCACATATATAAAGCGGAACCTAATTGCATTACATTCCCTCACATCGACACACCCAGCATTTCTTCTGAGAGGGGATTTTACCACCCCGGCCATGCAATTCCAGCTCCATTATGTTGCAATATAAAGTTCATAAACAATAATATCATGTTAAAGTAGAAGATGTCCTACTCGATTCACCTGATAACATTATCTTTTTTTAATCTTGAGTCAGATGAAGGGAAACAATCAGGAAAATAGCAACCAGACACACAATGACTAATTGCCGAATTATGTTTAAAAGGTGGTAAAAATCCCTTCATAACTGGTGGTTGGATTAATCTTTGGATCATTCCCTATCATTTTAAAATATTGTTCCAATGTACACTAAGGGCAACACTTACATACATGTATATAAACACATTCTCTGCTTTGTTAAGAATATCATAATATACAAATTAGAGAGGGGGTAATTCATAACTTCCTGTTTATTCTCCATCTTTATTGTCTCTTGACCTATGGCCTATGCTCTCTTCTTTAGCAGAAATTATTGACATTTCTTATATCTATACCTCTGTGATTATGTTTAACTGATCTACAAGTTGTTGGGATGCTGTGGTCATTTTTTCCATGTATGAAGGTTTTTATGTACCTTCATTTTCACTTGTATTATGTTTTTATTGTAAAAAAAAAAAATGGTTATCTGATAAATGCATTATACAAATATGTACACATCTTTTGGCTCAGAATTTTCATTTACCCCTTGGTTACCTGGGGAATTAAAAAATGGTGAACAATGTATTGATGACTTCTGCCATGGATCTAGCCCGAAAGTAATATTACTATGCAGAGATCTGTTGGATTATGGTAGGCACATTCACCTTCAAGCCATCTGTAGCAATTTCGACATTAAGAAAAAGCATTTGTCAAATGGCCATTACAATATCTGCAATCCATCATTTTATATTCTTTAAATTACGAACAGTTTCTTCTTAACATGGCATGACAGCATATTATTCAGGTGTTTCATCTCCTTTTCAACAAATTCTTACCATACTGGTATTTTAACAGCAATCTACCTTTGCCTGATTAATTATAAGGATGTAGACCATTTAGAAATCACAGAATATAATACAGAAATATATACCTGACAAAACCAAGAGAGGAGCTTGGCTTATGTTAGCAATTTGGCCTACTCACTGGATTTGGAGATATATATTTAATATATCTGGAATAAAAAGAAAGCTGTCATTGCTACTGTATGTGTTTCTAAATTTAGACTGATATTTAGTATTGAAAAATGGAAATGGACACCATATTTAATTATAAGAGATCACCCTAAAATGTTTACAATAACCTTGTGTGTTAGTTATAACCAAAAAAGATGAACTGGTCTGTATATCACACCCTCTTCTCCATTCTCTCGTCAATATGCTATTGTCCAAATGTCCAGTTATTCGATATGGTCTTTAGTTTCCACTGAAATTATATTTTCTTTCTTCTCTTATTATTATTTTTTTTTTTTTATAATAAAGCTTTTTTCATTATTATTCAAAATCGTACAAAAGGAAATACAAAGTGTCAGTTATAAGGTATGGAATATCAACTTTTGTATACAGTTTTGTATCCTAGATCTAATAACCCTCTATCTAGGGTTAGGGTTGCAATTGGGGATAGGGTTACAGGTGGGTTAGGGTTAAAATTAGGGTGGTCTGTTTCCCCCCTCCCATGTCTGTGGTCTCCCCCTTCCCATGTCTGTGCTTTCCCTCCCTCTCATGTCTTTCCTCCCCTCCCCCTCTCATGTCTTCCCTGCCCTCCTTCCCTCCCTCCCTGCCGTGTGTGGTCTGTCCCCCCAATTTTTAATATGTGGCACTGAGGGAGGAAGGCAGACCTCACCGGGGTCAAGGTGAAGGTCCGCCCCCTCCTTCCATCGGAGCGTGTGTTTTTTTACTGGGGAGCAGTGAGCAGTACTATCTCTGTGTGCTAAATGCACATAGAGCTCAAATCAAGTGAAGGAGACACTGCGCCTATATGTGACGGCAGTGGCGGCAACAAAATCAACTAGTGTTCCACTCCTAGTACAAAAATTAGACAAAGAAAATGTGAAAAAGTGCGCTACTACCAAAAACACTTTACCCTGCGATTACCTTAGTACAGGGGTGTCCAAGGTTTTTCAGAAAAAGGGCCACTTCATCAGAAATGTATGTGTGCATGGGCCACATTCATTTTTCAATGTGTGAAAATTATATATGTACACACATGATTTGGCGTATGCATTTGTGTATGTATGTGTTGTACTGCTGTGATTCACTCACTCTGCACATCGTCTGTATATATATAACAGACAATGTGCAGGGTGAGTGAGTAACAGCAGTACAACACATACACACACAAATGCATACGCCAAGTCACACACAAAAACAGTCAAACTTACACAAACAAATTTCAACACACAGATTTCTGTGATACTAAGACACCTATATACACATTCACAGTCACACGTACGTACACACACACACACAAAAACATACACAGAGACACACACATAGTCAAAAAGACAGACCTGCACACACACAGATTTCTGTGATACTTGGACACTTACATAAACATTCACATAAACATTCACAGAACCACACAAATACAGACACACAGACAAAGTCAAACAGACAAACTTACACACATTCAGATTTCTGTGATAATTAGACATCCACACTTACATACTCACACTAATACACACAAACACACGCACAGTCAAAAAGACAGACTTACACACACAATAACAGGGACACACACAAACTTACACACAGAACACAGACAGACTTACACACACACACAGGTACCTAGTTACACAGACAGACTTACACAAACAAACACGTGGATACACACACAAAACACACTTACACATGCAGCCACACTTGTACATAGATACATACTGATTTCTCTGATACTTAAACACAGATGATACATACACAGTCACATGAACACACACTTACACACGCAGACAGACAAACTTACACGCACAGACAGAAACACTTATATACACAGGCAGACACACTTACACACACAGACAGACACACTTACACACGCAGGCAGACACACTTACACACACAAACAGACACACTTACACACACACACATACACACTTACACACACAGACAGACACACTTACACACGCAGGCAGACACACTTACACACACACATACAGACACACTTACACACACACATACAGACACACTTACACAATCAGACAGACACACTTACACACGCTGGCAGACACACTTACACACGCAGGCAGACACTTACACACGCAGGCAGACACTTACACATGCAGGCAGACACTTACACACACTTTTTAAAGCAGGGTTTTGGGCTCCCGATCTTCCTCCATGTACCTTACGTCATCCAGTGTGCTTCTGAGTTCCCTCCCTCTGACCTTTGCGCATGATCCCACACGCAGGGTAGAGGAGGGAGAATCAGCACTGCTCTGCAGGAAGTAAGTTTCCTGGTGTTTTAACACCGACGCGGGGCAAATTCCACATGTAGTTGGAGGTGCGGTTACTGCTGCAGATCAGAGGGCGGGCCGCACCTTCATGTCCAGCTGGCCGCATTTGGCCCGCCGGCCGCATGTTGGACGCCCATGGCTTAGTATATGAGGCAATCCTCTCAGTGTTTTATACAAAGGGAAACAGAAAAAAATATAACATAGTGTAATATATACATAATTTATATAGTGTCAACAAAAAAATCCTTATATGAGAAAATTCACATATTCCTGAGCAGATTACTGCTCAGTATAAAGTGCATCCAGGGAGCCCCTCGTAGGGTCAAAGATCCACCAGTATCTCAGGGAGGCTTCAAGCTGTATTGGATAAGAGAAAACAGGGAGAGAATCTCAGGATGCGTACTTTTATTGCATAAAATAAACCAATAAAATCTTACATTAAAAAAAGAAGCAATCTTCAGTAGAGAAGTTCATAAAATGCAAGTCCAAATAGAGAATGTCCCACAGATGTCCTCCTCCCGCACACAACGTGTTTCTCCTGGCTCCTTAGGCTTTTTCAAGTGTATTTTCTCTTATCCCTTCTCCATATTTATATTTCCTGCTTACACTCGACTTCCGGGTGTCGCGTGTGATGATGTCACACGTTGGATGCTTTACCTGTGACACTCGCGTTTACAGACTAGTAAGCATCTGTAGCAATGATAGAAAGGACCTCCCACCTCCTCCTTTCTTCCGTGTGTTCATGTTATGCTGATCTCGTATTTCCATCAGTCCTCATACAGCAGATCATGACGGAGGCATCATAAAGGGGGGGGGGGGAAGCAATTGAATAAAAGTCTATTGTAATTACATACATACATTTTTGTCACATTTGGTACTTATTACTAGGCATTTTAAAGTCTTTCCATTTCTAGATTGCTTAGAGCTCAGACAGTGCTGCTCCCCGCACACTGATCATTCAGAGCATTGTATTTCCGATGCTCTGAATGATCACTCTGCGCAGGGAGCAAGAGCAGCACTGTCTTAGAACTGTGTTCATTTAACACACAGAGCTAGTACTGCCTGCTGCTCCCCAGTAAAAAAAAATATGCCCTCTGATGGACAGAGGGGGGCAGACCTTCACCTCGTCCCCAGTGAGGTCTGCCTCCCTCCCTCAGTGCTACATTGTGGCTGGAAAATAGAAGCGAGAGGGCACCCCTTATAAAAATGTGCCCTAGACGGGTGCCTACTTCACTTATAGGAGTTTTAAAGTGAAACTTAGTGGAAAATTCTGGAGAATGTTCAAACTTCAAAGTAAAGTGACAAGTAACCTGAAACTAAGCTGCAAAATCAGATATCAGAAATCTGAAATTACACAAGAAGAGGGCATTGGTTCACACATAACCTAACATGATGCATTGTTGTATCTTTACAAAAAAGGCACTGACTTTTTCATTGCCAGTCATCTTCTAGTCACTCTAATGCAGGCCTGGACTGGCCATCGGGCATACCGGGCAAATGCCCGGTGGGCCGCGGTGGCCATGGGCCGAGGCCGGCAGGGGAGGTCCCAGGATCCCCCCTGCCGGTCTATGCAGGGCCGGCACTGTCCGAGCGCTGGCCCCGCTTTTTTACATGAAGGGCCGGTGAGGACATCAAGGATCTCCCTCACAGGCCCACATGCTGTCGGCGGGGAGAGAGTGAGGGAGGCAGTCTGGAGAGATGACCCGGCGGAGCTCTAACTTGCAGCTCCACCGGGTTCCTCTCGCGAGATCCGGAGCATTGCCATGGCAACGACCGGATCTCCCGAGAGTGAACTCTAGCCCGCAGTCTAGAGTTCACTCACCACGAGGACCACCAGGGAACACCGCACCGCCAGTCCCAGGTACCAGTGTGTGATGGGTGTGAGAGTGCTGTGTGTGATGGGTGTGAGAGTGCTGTGTGTGATGGGTGTGAGAGTGCTGTGTGTGATGGGTGTGAGGATGCTGTGTGTGATGGGTGTGAGAGTGCTGTGTGTGATGGGTGTGAGAGTGCTGTATAAATGTTAGAATGGATTGTGTGTGTGTGTGTGTAGGAGGGGGGGGTGATAAACAAATAAAATAACAGGCATTATGTCGGGGGGGGGGGAGACATAATGCCTGTTATTTTATTTGTTTATTTCCCCCCCCCCTCCTACACACACACACACACTGTGACGACTGTAGGGAACTGGATAGAGACCTCGATGCAGACACAATAATAGATGAGAGCAACACACTGAGGGTAAAGACTTACTAGCAATATAGGGTACACAGGAACACAGAACTGTTTGTAATCCAGCAGGTAGGTGGTTAACGTAAAACAGCAACTGTAATCCAGCAGGTAGGTGGTTAAAGTAAACAGCACCGCAATCAGCAGGTAGGTGGTTAACGTAAAACAGCAACTGTAATCCAGCAGGTAGGTGGTTAAAGTAAACAGCACCGCAATCAGCAGGTAGGTGGTTAACGTAAAACAGCAACTGTAATCCAGCAGGTAGGTGGTTAAAGTAAACAGCACTGCAATCCAGCAGGTAGGTGGTTAACGTAAAACAGCAACTGTAATCCAGCAGGTAGGTGGTTATAGCAAATAGAATAGTCGAGGTACAAACCGGGTTCAGTGGGGCACAGGCAGACAGAGAGGTAATAGGACAGTCCAGGATCAAGGGCACAGGCAGGCAGAGTAGTCAGGGCACGCCAACGACCAGGGCGATCAGGGTGCAACTCGTGAAAGGTACGAACCAAGTCAACTGCATGCACCATCCTAGCCGGCTCCCAGGATCTGTCACTCTGACCATAACCCTTCCAATGAATGAGGTACTGGAGTTGTCCCCGATGCAATCTGGAGTCGAGAACCTCCTCAACCTCGTATTCTTCCATGCCATCGACCAGAACGGGCCCCGGAGGAGAGACGTGTCTTCCAGGGAATTCGCTGTCCACCCAAGGTTTCAGTAAAGAGACATGGAAAACCGGATGGATCTTCATAGAAGAGGGGAGTTGCAGTCTGATGGCTAAGGGTGAGATCACTTCTGAAACGGGAAAAGGACCAATGAACTTGGGACCAAGTTTCTTTGTTGGACATGAAAGTTTCAGATGTCTTGTAGATAGCCAAACTTTATCATCCACCTTGTAGAGTGGAGGCAAGGATCTGTGACGGTCAGCGAACATCTTATAGCGTTGTTGAGCGTTCGTCAAGGTTCTGCGAAGTGAAGCATATGTGTCAGTGAGATTGCGCACATGAATGGTAGCAGATGGGACGCTACTGGTGATAGGTGCTCCAGGAAGCATAGATGGGTGAACGCCATAGGTGACAAAAAATGGAGACATCCCAAGTGAGCTGTGTATATGATTGTTGTAGGCGATTTCTGCTAAAGATATAAACTTGGCCCAATCATTTTGGAGATGGGTGGTGAAACAACGCAAATATTGTTCGAGGGTCTGATTGGTACGTTCAGTTTGACCGTTACTCTGAGGATGGAAGGCAGTAGTAAGAGAGCGTTGTATGTGCAGTTCCGTACAGAATGCCCTCCAGAAGTGTGACGTGAACTGGGTGCCCCGATCAGAAACAATGTTGTCAGGTAAACCATGAAGTCTAAAGATTTCTTGTATAAAGAGATCGGCGGTCTGGACGGCAGAAGGAAGACCTGGACTAGGAATGAAATGTGCCAATTTAGTGAGACGGTCCACTACGACCATTAGCGTAGTATATTGACGAGATGGTGGTAGGTCGGTAATAAAGTCCATAGAGATCTCTCCCCAGGGTCTGGTAGGTACGGGTATTGGTTGTAGTAACCCTGGAGGTTTGTGATGGCCGTCTTTGGCACGGGCACATATGTCGCAAGAAGAGATGAATCTAGAAACCTCTTCACGTAGTTTAGGCCACCAAAAGGTGCGTTGAATCAGGTCTTGAGTTTGTCGAATGCCTCCATGGCCAGCCGCTGGAGAGTCATGAAAGAATTGAAGTATTTGTAAACGTACATCCGGTGGAACATAAACTTTGTCGGAGTAATAGTACAAACCATCCTTGTACACGAATTGATATTGTTTAGGTAGCGTAGAAATAGACGCCTTGGATCGGATAGCATCCCAAATACTTTGTGTGGCGAATAAAAAATTATCAGAACGGAGTATGGTGTTAGGAACCTCCTTGTGGATCTCCTCCATCTTGGAGATCCTAGAAAGGGAATCAGCTTTTAGGTTACGGGAGCCAGGTCGGTAGGTGATGTGTAACTGGAACCGAGTGAAGAACAGTGCCCATCTGGCTTGTCTGGGTTGGAGTCTTCTAGCGGTTCGTAGATATTCATGGTTCTTATGATCAGTAAAAACCGTAATGGGGTGTAAAGCGCCCTCCAATAAGTGTCGCCATTCTTCTAGTGCGAGTTTTATCGCTAGAAGTTCTCGTTCTCCTACGTCATAATTTCTTTCGGCTGACGTCAATGTTCTGGAATAAAAGGCCACTGGGTGTAACTGTCCATCATCTTGATGTCTCTGGGATAAGACGGCACCCACAGCCGTATTTGAGGCGTCCACTTCCAGGGTGAATGGTCTAGAGGAATCAGGTAAGATCAGAATAGGTGCTGTAGTGAATCGTACTTTCAGGGATTCAAAAGCATCCTGGGCTGCATCCGTCCATTTGAATATCTTGTTCTTGGAGGTTAGTGCGGTGATCGGTTGGATAAGCTTGGAAAAATTTCTAATGAACTTCCTGTAGAAGTTTGCAAAACCCACAAAACGTTGTATGCTCTTTCTATTCGTGGGGGTAGGCCATTGTAAAATTGCAGTAATTTTCTTGGAATCCATCCGTATATTGTTAGGTGAAAGGATGAATCCTAAAAACTCCACTGTTCTCCTTTCAAATTCACATTTCTCTAGCTTCGCATATAATTGATGCTGTCGTAAACGGGTGAGAACTGTGCGTACGTGTTCTCTATGAGACGTTAGGGATGGAGAATAAATGAGGATGTCATCCAGGTAAATGATGACGAACTGATCCAATATGTCACGAAAAATGTCATTAACAAAATGTTGAAATGTAGCGGGGGCGTTGCATAAACTGAAAGGCATGACCAAGTATTCGAAGTGTCCATAACGTGATCTAAAGGCCGTCTTCCATTCATCCCCTCTCCTGATCCGGACCAGATTGTAAGCGCCTCGAAGATCGATTTTCGTGAAAACCCGTGCTGAGCTTAACCGGTCCAATAGTTCAGAAATGAGAGGTAATGGGTAACGGTTTTTGGTTGTTATATTGTTCATCTCTCTGTAGTCGATACAAGGCCGTAAACCCCTGTCTTTTTTTTTTGACGAAGAATATACCTGCTCCTGCTGGTGAAGTAGATGGACGTATGAACCCTTTAGCTAAATTCTCATCAATTTATTCTTTGAGATCAGCGAGTTCTGGTTCAGAAAGGGGGTATATTCTTCCGAATGGGATAGGGGCTCCTGGGAGTAAATCAATAGGACAATCGTAGTCTCTATGGGGAGGAAGTACATCGGCTTTTTTCTTCTCGAATACATCCTGAAATTGGGAATAAACGGCTGGTATGTTCCTGATTGGACTCTCTCCTAACGTAACACACAAAGCAGGAGGAGTAAGACACTGTTGAGTACAAACTTGGGAGTTGAAGGAGAAGACACCAGTCTCCCAATTGATGATAGGGTTATGTTTGCGTAACCATGGGAGGCCCAGGATAACGGGAAAAAGAGGAGCTGGAACAATATCAAATTTTAGTATCTCCTGGTGTCTTTCACCGATGGTTACTACGAGTGGGACGGTCTCATGTGTGATAGGTCCTGTCTTCAGTGGGCTACCATCCACCAGTTGGATATGTATTGGGGAAGATTTCTTGCAAGTGGGAATAGACATGTTTTTATCTGAATCAATATCCAGGAAACATCCGCTGGCTCCGGAGTCAACCATGGCCATCATGGATATAGGGTGCTCAGTCCACTGCAGAAAGAGGGGTATAGATAAATGGGGTGTTTTGTAGGAGGTTAAACCCCTATCATTCTCTTTTAAAACGGAAAAATCCTTACCGTCAGGAGTTCGTCGACGAGCACGGCAGTCACGGTAACCATGACCTGATCTCCCACAGTATAAACAGAGATTGAGGTTTCTGCGTCGTGTTTTTTCTTCAGGGGACAACGGACCTCGTACCAATCCGATCTGCATAGGTTCCTCTGCTTGTGAGGGTGTAGGAGCTCTGGACTCCATATATGAGGGATTGAAAGCAGGTGTCATAGTATTAGGTGTGGATACCCGCTCAGCTCTTCGTTCTCGTAATCTTCGGTCAATCTGTATCACTAACCGAGTAAGATCGTCAAGGGAGGATGGAATACCGACCCGTGCCAACTTGTCCTTTAATCCGTCAGACAATCCCAGACGGAATTGGTCCAGCAGCGCTGATTCATTCCAAGTAGTCTCGAGAGCTACTCTTCTGAATTCAGTGATGTATTCTTCAACTGGTCTGCGGTTTTGTCTAAGAGCACAAATGGTGTTGGTTGCAGAGGAGATTCTGAAGGGGTCTTCATACAATGAGTCCAGTGCTTGACGAAAGGATCCCCATGTCTCTAATAGAGGGCTGTTGGTGTGTAGAAGGTGGTGAGCCCATAATTGGGGTTCTTCAGTAAGTAGGGAAATTACAGTGTGGATCTTGACGTAATCAGAGGCATAGGTACGTGGACGTAGATTGAACAATATCTGACAGTTAGTGAGAAAGGTACGGTATTTTTTCCTATCACCTGAGAATTTCTCAGGTAGAGCTACTTGCGGTTCGAGTGCTGTAGCTCCTTCTACCATGATAGGAACTGGAGGAGGTGCAGGAGCTGCAATGACAGGGTCTGGAACATTCCCAGGGTTGGTTTGTAGCTGTTGTATCTGCTGCTGCATATGGGCCTGACCTGCTTGGAGGTCTTGTACAGATTGGGTAAGATTGGTTAACTGCTGGGTGAGAGCAGTGAGAGCATTCGTGAGATCTGCGGTCTCCATGATAGGTTGGCTTGGTGATTATGTGACGACTGTAGGGAACTGGATAGAGACCTCGATGCAGACACAATAATAGATGAGAGCAACACACTGAGGGTAAAGACTTACTAGCAATATAGGGTACACAGGAACACAGAACTGTTTGTAATCCAGCAGGTAGGTGGTTAACGTAAAACAGCAACTGTAATCCAGCAGGTAGGTGGTTAAAGTAAACAGCACCGCAATCAGCAGGTAGGTGGTTAACGTAAAACAGCAACTGTAATCCAGCAGGTAGGTGGTTAAAGTAAACAGCACCGCAATCAGCAGGTAGGTGGTTAACGTAAAACAGCAACTGTAATCCAGCAGGTAGGTGGTTAAAGTAAACAGCACTGCAATCCAGCAGGTAGGTGGTTAACGTAAAACAGCAACTGTAATCCAGCAGGTAGGTGGTTATAGCAAATAGAATAGTCGAGGTACAAACCGGGTTCAGTGGGGCACAGGCAGACAGAGAGGTAATAGGACAGTCCAGGATCAAGGGCACAGGCAGGCAGAGTAGTCAGGGTACAATCCAAGGTCAATAAGTAATCCAAGAGAGTAGGGTATAAACGCTGAGCAAGGAACACGAGAATCACCAAGCAAGGATTGCAAGGTGATTCTCCCTTTTAAATCTCCCGAGTCTGGCGTGCACGCGACGGGCGTGACGTCATCGGGGACGCGCCTCCGATTTCATTGGCAGCAGTGTGCGCGCTACCGGAGCGGGATTCAAGGTGAGTAAGACGGGGTACTCGGGAGATCTACTTCGTGGTAGATCCTGACACACACACACACACACACACAATCCATTCTAACATTTATACAGCACTATCACACCCATCACACACAGCACTCTCACACCCATCACACACAGCACTCTCACACCCATCACACACAGCACTCTCACACCCATCACACACACATAGCACTCTCACACATAGCGCTCTCACACATCATAGACAGAACTCTTGCACTCTCACATACAGCACTCTCACACACATCATACACAGCACTCTCACACACATCATACACAGCATTCTCACACACATCATACACAGCACTCTCACACACCTCATACACAGCACTCTCACACACATCATACACAGCACTCACGCACTCACACACATCACTCTCACACACGCCCCCCCTCACACACTGCCCCCCTCATCACACCGCCCCCTCATCACACCGCCCCCCTCACACACACATACTGCACCCCTCACATACACACAGAACCCCCAACACACTGCACAACAGACATACACAATACTTCCATATATATATATATATATTTATATATACACACAGCACCCCTAAACACATTACATTCCAGACAAACACTAGATCCCTTACCCAACTCTGGATCATCTACACACTAGATCCCTATATACACACTCTGAAACCGTTATAAACACACACTCACTAGATCTCCTATACACATTCTGGGTCCTTCAAACACACACTAGACTCATATATATTTATGTATATATACACACACTAGATTCCTTGTAAGCAAACACATACTACACCCCTAAACACACACTACATCTATATATACACACACACACACTATAGCCTGTATGCACACACTTGCTATATCCCCTATACACACATTCTCTACAGCCCCTAGCCACATATGCATCACATTACACCACAAACACAACACAACTAAAACCGACCTTATTACACAATACCACACCACAATCAGCTCACTCTACACACACGCAATCCCACAAGCAGGCTCCAAACACATGCTCAATACTCTTTCCTGGCATTTTTGTCTCCTGGTATCCATTTATAGAGACACCAGAGACAAGTTGCAAGGAAACACAGTGCAAGCATGTTATTAAATTTGCTTGCACTGTGCAGAACAAATACAGGGCTTTTTTCTCATGCTAGAGCTCTTCAACAGAGCTCTGCTTATGGTCTGCACTGGAAGAGCATTGAACCAACATGCTCACTTTGAGAGGGAGCGTGTTTGTCATCGGTGATGACAAAACACACCTCCTCTGCCCCGCCCCCTTCTTAGTGGGCCGCTGTGATAAAAAATGCCCGGGCCGAATTTTTCTCCCAGTCCGGCCCTATATTTCTGTAACTGGCTGTACACCAGAGATAGCAAACATAGCTTGAAACACTAAACCGCACCTATTTTCAAGGATGTATACATATGTACATGTATTATCTCAGTGCACACAAAAACATATGCACTTTACAAAAGGGTATACTAAGCAAAGAAAGAATTGCAGGGGATTGAGATGAGAATTTCAAACTTAAAGGGATTGTATCACCCAAACATTGTTTTTAATGTGCATGAAGAACATACAAATAGAAAATGATCTATCCATTGTATTAGAAAAACTGCAAGCAAATTCCTAAATTAGGAGAGAACTGTGTATAAATGTATCTGTGGAGTCTCCTGCTTATAACATCACCTCTGAATGGTATGCAAATGAACTGCTTTTCAATGGGAAATGTGTATTTTCATACCATGCCACAGTGACGTCATAAACAGGAGACTCCACAAACACATTTAAAGCACCTTTCTCTTCTAATTTAGACATTTGCTTGCAATTTTGCTGATACAATGTATAAATCATTTTCAATCATATTTTATGCTCTACATTCACAGTAATAACAATGTTTAGGTGATACAGTCTCCAGTGCAGCTGAATGGGAGAATGTTTCCTGTCTTAATTCCCTGCAATTCTCTATTCATTGAGTAGACCCTTAAATGGACGCTATCACCTGGAAATAGTTTTTACTGTGAATGTAGAGAAAAAAAAAATATGTAAAATGATCTATGCATGTTAGCAAAATTCCAAGTAAGTTACTAAATTGGGAGACAATGTGTATTATTTGTGTCTGGAGTCACCTGCTTATGACATCACCTGTGGCCTAATATGCAAATTAACTGGTTTTCAATGGACAATATGTAATTTACATATTAAGCCATATGTGATGTTATAAGCAGGATACTTCCCAGACACATTTAAAACAGTTTTCTCCTAATTTAGGCATTTACTTGCAATTTTGCTAACATCATTTACAATATTTTTTTTATCCTCTACAGTAACAGTAAAAGCAATGTTTAGGTGATCCAGTCTCATTCTGACACCTCTTGCCAATCACATAATAATAATAAATCCAGGCACATAATAAGATGTCTATCTTTACAAATAAACTACACATTTTTTCACAAAAGACCTTTGAGTGGTTCCAGTCATCTTCCAGTCACTCTTTTGTATGTTTTGGTATTACTACTTATGGCTTTATATTTATATATATGTACATATAGATACCAGGGCCGGCAAACATACCTTTGGAACCTTCAAATTGACTTGTTTTTAAGAATATGAGGGGGTATTTCTTCCTTTTGAGACAAGGAATGTGAAAGCCCTGATGTATTTTAACACACCCCTGTCACTTTTCTGAACCACGGTGTTAAATAAATTCACACTGCTCACAAATAAAACATAAGTCATGACATTCAGATCGGACTGCTCTGGCTTATAGCGAATTTTATAAACCTATCATGCTGGAGGGGTATTTTGAAAATTGCAAAACAATTCCCTTGACGGACAACCTATAGCTCTTTTTCCTTTTGGATCTTGCGAGGTTACACTGATAATGACAGGTTATGTGTAAACCATTTCACATCGTGTAATAGAGATAAATAAACAAAGACTCTCCCTCTATGATCTGATAAATTGCTTTGTTCTTGAATGCAGATCTGCAATTTGTTTGCTTCTCCGTAACTACTGATTCAGTCCAACAACTCCTACACCATTCACCATTTATTTTTTATGAAGCAATAAATTAGTATTTATTCTGCAGTCACACGGATCGCCGTAGATATACGATGAGCAAGTGTATCTACACTCATTTATACAATTTAATAAAGGAGCTATATAAATAAGAATAATCAACATGTTTCCAAATTGTACTGGACTGTGAATTTCATCATAATTTATTGTCTCTATAGGTAATTAGAATTCCTGTTTATTTCCTTTGTCGCCCTAGTGGAGATTATAACAAATAGGATCATCAAAGAACATTTTGTTGACCTTTCTAAAGACAAAGGAGGTTATAAACCAAAGCACAAACATGGTACACAGACATTCCCTGTGATGCAGAATGTAATATGTTGGCTAAAAGCAAGTTTTATCCATTTTAATGATAGAAGTTCCATACATATAATGTCTGACAAAATCACTCCTGGTCTGCTCCCAGGCTCCCGGGATATGGGAATATGCATGTTTATATATAGCTAGACACAGAGGCGTAACTAGAAACCACCGGACATCGGTGCAAAAATTGCCCTGGTGCCCCCAGACCTTACCATGCAACTCCAGCCCAGGAATGCCACTTACATGCCTCCCAACTGTTCTGCTTTGTGCGGGACAGTACTGATTTTGGTGGGCTAGTCTGCTGTCCTGCCAACCTGTATTAGTTGTTGTTAGAAATCAACATCATTATTATGCATAATTGATTTTAAAACTAAAAAAAACTGTATTAGTCTCTTATATTAAAAAATCTAGTGAAAAACAAGATATGGTGTATAATACACATGTAAAAATAATCATGAGATGACAAATAAAAATCAATGTTAGGTCAGCTAATTTGTCAATTAATACACCACCATCCTCCTCCCCCTTCCCCAGTACTCACCTGGCCATCTCCTCCGTGTTTTATTTTGCCATCGATATGCCAGTATTATTTTACCATTCATTTGCCAGGGTTATTTTGCCATTCATTTGCCAGCTTTATTTTGCCCTTCATTTGCCAGTGTCATTTTGCCCTTCATTTGCCAGTATTATTTTACCATTCATTTGCCAGTACTATTTTGCCCTTCACTTGCCACTATTATTTTGCCCATCATTTGCCAGTATTATTTTACCATTCATTTGCCAGTCATAGTTTTCCATTCATTTGCCAGTATTATTTTGCCCTTCATTTGCCGGTATTATTTTGCCCATCATTTGCAAGTATTATAGTACAATTCATTTGCCAGTGTTATTTTGCCCTGCATTTGCTAGTGTTATTTTGCCATTAATTTGCTCATTAATATGCCTACTAAAAATCCCTCCTCCCCCTTCCCCAGTACTTACCTGGATGCTGCTCATTTGTTGTCTCCTCCGTAGTGTTTCCTGCACACTAACTGCATGCAGGAAATACAGTCACCGGATATGACGCCATCATTTTCAGCTGCTGTGACTAAAAGCTGGGTCTGCATCCAGTGGATGCAGACTGACGGCTGCTGCCCAATCATGGCTGTCTCGATATGAGACACATGGGCAGCAGGGGCACACACGGCAGCTGCTTGGGGCTTTATGCCCCAAGAATGAATGGGCCCTGGGCAGCTGCCATTTGGCCATACTTTTTTATTTTTAAAAAAAAATTTCAGGGTGGACAGGGCAGCTGCGACCCCTGCGTCAACGATAGTTCTGCCACTGCATAGACATTAACTAATTGCATATGTTTCTAGATGCAATATGGTACATATTTCTTTCTGAATATGCCACATCTCTCTAACATAAGTATGTGCCTATCAATGATTACTTTACGGCATTGCTCAGTAAACTAGATAGCAGATGTATTTTGTACTGAGGGCAACTAGAATTAACAAACTTTGTAAATATAAATCTCCATTTCTTGTTGAGATACTCTATTTGGAAGAAAGTGATATAATCAGCGTCTGCTCCTGAATCTCAGTAACCAAAACCTGCTATAACACCGTGTGCAATGATTACATCCAGGGTTATTCTATAAATACACAGTGAATGAACATATGTCTTTATTTCTGATTCAAGGTGTAAGGTCTAGATTGAACAGAAACAAGCTGGTTGGTCCTGATAAAACCTCTCCAAAAAAACGCTAAATGTCAAAAAGAAAATACAAACAAGATAAAAAAAGGAAAACACATGTTTTAATAAGTGACAATGCTAAACATCTGATGAAAAACGACAGCAAGATTAAGAATTGATTCACCTGTAGCTTGATGAAGCATATAAATATGGTCCAGGCTGTGTGTGATAGCAGGAGATGACCAAACAAAAAGCAGGTCAAAGTCAACACATCTGCCCAAGCCAGACAACAATTTCAGGTTGGCCAATCTATTTAAGTCATAGTTAAATATCTGTGTCACAAGCTTGAACAATGGAGATTAGTGAAGTTTTGCATCTTTGACCACAGTGAGTTCCTGAGATGAGTCAAAGTTTATGTCAAACAAGCTCTAACTCGTCAACTCACAGGCCGAAAATTCAAAGGTTAATTAATTTCAGCAAAACTCAAGCCAGGTACTTTGCATATCAATGTATATAATTTTGAAAATAATAGGTAACTGCCAGGGTTTGTTCACATGTTAAATTACTAGTATAGTTGTAAATTCCAAATCACTTTATTCAGTAGGTGAAAAAATGTACATCACACACTACTCTCTCAATCTACTGATTTGGAAATGGTCAAGAAGGGAGCACACAACGATTACATGATCCTGGCTTCTAACATTGTTTTCAACACACTTTTTTTTATAAGGGAGACACTTGAATACCAAAGGTCTGACAGCATGCTGGAGCTTTTGTGTATGATGTACGCTGACAACAAAAGGAAAATAACTAAATTAATATTATTTACTAAGCAAACAATATTTAAATAAGGCTATAAACATATGTTACTCTATTTCCTGTTGTACAGTTAAGCACTTTCATGTATTCTACATCAATGAAATGTTTTGCAATTCAAGTACAGCTTGTCATGAATATTTATGTTTATAAGAGAAAGCATTGTCAGAAAATGGACAACATCTGCTATTAAACTGCTTTGAACACATTTCATTTTATAAATGTTATGGTTACTTACCTGGCAAATTCATACTAATTGCAAGTGTTTCTGCCTTTTTTTGATGTGTTTATTTATCTCAGAGCATCTAATTAACTACATTTTTACTTCATAAAATAAAGGGATCCGGAATTATTAAAATGTTGATGTTATTACAACAGGTGTAACTGTTATCCCATAGATTGCATTTCAGCTATGCTATTTAACCCCTTAGTGACAGAGGTTGTTTTTTCACTTCCTCGGTTTTTGTGTTTAACTGTCATTTTTTTTTCTCGTTTAATGTACCAACACGTCCTTATAGAATTATTTTTAGCTCCATAAGAAGGACTTTCTTAAGATACCATTTTTTTCCTCATATCTTTATAATTTGCTATAAAAACATCATCAAATATGAACAGTTTTAAAAAAACACACACTTTTTCTAACTTTGAATAGAAGAAATATTTAACACAGTAATAAATGGTAAAAAAGACTCCATCTAAATAGTTTCTTAATGTTGTCCTGAGAAATATGCCATGTTTATATTTCCTGTTGTTTCTTTGCAAGTTATAGGGAAATAACCTAAAGTAGTGTTGTTTTACAATTTTTCCTTACAGTGACCACTTGATTACAACCTGCCCTTTCAGGGACAACACACTGCATACCCGCTGGGTTGAAATTAGGCAGATAGATGTGAATCAGATTATACAATTCACCATTCATAGAGCAAACCACAATTTTATACATCTTCCCTCGGGATCCATGTCCTGGTGTTTCACTTATACTTGTAGATTTTTTTGAATAAAAAAATTGCCACTCCACATCTCATCTCTTCCTTGATGCACTGATCTTCTTTTTCTGTCTATCAATCTCCAATGGGTCTCCTGAACCATTGCTACCTGATTTTTTTTCTCTGTGTAAATAGTCACCGAATGCACATGTGTTTTGTGAAACATCTATTGAGACAAACCTAACCATCTTTATTCCTTATGCTCTCATCTGGCTTAAATCAGGGACTCCCAATGACTGTTATTCTTACGATGTCAAAAAAAGGCATGCTTATTTTTATTAAAAATAAACTGACACCCTAGTTCCAACATACCAATGGCTCTTTGCAGAGACCTTCTCCAGACACTTGTTATCTGGGAAAAGAAAGTTATAGGGTTAATTGGGAGGAGGTTTAATTGCACCTCTTCCAACACATTTAAATAGGTTTTGGTAGCAGTATTGCTGCTTTTTGTGCCCACTAGATAGGAGGTGAGAGTAGGTTCTCGCCCTATTGAGAGTGTGCCTTGACGTGGCGGGTGAGCTTAATTATGCTTTGGCCAATTCATATAACCAAAACCTCTCATTTATATTTATATATTTGTTGCCAACTTTATTAGGTTGAGAAGCGCAGACAGTTTTTGTTTTTTGTACCACTTGTTATCTGTCTAACTAGGCACAAACTAAATTCTAATCTAAATCCACTAATAACTTATGGCGGATAAACTGTGGTCCATTAAGAGGTGGACCGATTCAAGACTAAGCTAAATACACCTTCCGAGAGTTTTGTAAAAGGATGAATGGGGGAGAGAAGGAAAAAAGAGTATTATTACAATAGATAACTTATAGATAATGCACAAATAAACATCTCTTATTCGAAAATCTTATTCCATACTATACAAAATAGTGCACAAAAATACCTCACTTAGTAAATTAAGGGTATAAAAAGTTTATCAAATATCTAGAAATGGAAATATCTTGAAAGAAGAAGAAACATTTTTTTAGTTCCACAATGTATACCTCGATTCTAAAATCACTATTCAACACAAGATGCATTGGTAAACTAAGGAAAACAAATGCACTGAGATTGTTAACTTCTGAGTAGTACACAATACCACTCTTAAATTTTATTTTACCCTGTTAGTTACTACTACTATTAATATACTATCTTGAATATTAAATAAAAGGGAGATCCCCACAAATCTCCTTACCCTTTCTCCTCATCCAAAAAGACCTTTATTAAAACTATTTTTCTTTCTTTCAACCAAGAAATAGCTCTGCCCCTGACGAAGTGACGCTCGTTCACAAAACGCTTAGGGCTGGATTTGTACCGGTGAATCCTCAAGTATCCTCCTCACAATACAGCTCCCTTACGCCGACTCACAACTAAGCGCCTCTCTCCAGCCAGCGGGGAGAATACACATGATCAGACAGCGTTTGGAACAGCAGTGAGCTACATCAGATTAGGGGCGCTTCTCTTGCTACCATACATATGATGTGCTTATTTTAACTTTTTTTCTTGTGTTACCATTAAAGTTTGTGCTACTAGCGCTTTTCTCTCAGTATATACTATGGTCTGGTTTTCTCTTATATGTAGGGAGAAGATTTGATTGTAATACACTCACAGTTTATTTCGGCATCCATACTACCACTTTGATTCACACAAGGACAATTAAGCTATTTATGGACATATCTAAATATATGCTTATTACTCATCTTTGATATGCTCTTTGCACTGTTTTTATACTTATTTTTATCGTCAGTCAGCAGTCCATACAGTCTTTGTTTAGACCAGTGCTATTTTGTAGCCTTTTTTGCCAATTTTTATTTTCTAAATCCTTTATGATCCCTGTTGCACTCTTTGAAGTGTGTCTGTTTAAATGTCTATGATATAGACACATTTCATTCTACTTTGTCTATATGATGAATGTTTTTGTGGTAACCTTTTTGTAAGCTAGGGATATTTTGCTTGTGTAGCAATCACTCCTAGTTTTTCAGTTTCTTCTGACTATTTTTAGTTGGTACTTCTGATTTTTGTATATTTTTTTGTCACCACTAGCTGACCCTCTGACATCTCATCACCACTGGCAGACCCCCTGACATCTCATCACCACTAGCTGGGAAAAAAACCTTATTGAAGTTGGAAACCCTAAGAGTACTGTATATAATGACAACGCAGAATACTTGTAACCAGGCCGAATCTCTTTCTTTGTAAATGTGTATAGAATGACAAGTCTTTCAAAACCACGATTTCTTCAAATTATTCCAATTTAAAGCCTGTTTGTTGTTGAAGGAATATGGTTTCCTTCAACTATAATGACTGGAAATTAATAATTATGTATCTTGCTTAATTCTCCGAGACAACATTTGGTCTAAACACTAGATGATATATTTCCATGTTACAGTTGAACTGACCCAGGTCAATGTCCCTGGCTGTCAGTGTTCTACACTGACCTTCTGACTCATGCTTTTAAAAGTCATCATTTATGTGCTTATGTACCTCCTGTCTCCTTTAGAGGCCTCCCTACCTTACTTTGCTTGTATTTCTTCCCCTCTGTTTGGTGTCAGGTGGGCTCATTACCTTTTGAAACACACCCAGGTTAAATAACTGCAGTTCATTGCAAACAGTGCTCTTGCAATGAAGTTGGATGCCTGACTTCTGAGAGCTCCTGCTGATGATCCACTGTTTAGCTATCCTTCTCAGATCTCACCCTCTCTCGGGTGTTCCTGTTTAGCTATCCTTCTCAGACCTCACCCTCTCTCAGGTGTTGTTACCGCAGGCCTCTCCACTTGTATATCTCTCTTTACCCCTACCACTGCTTTGTCTACAATCCGTTCTATAGCTCTTTGCTTATACTGCAGTTCCTACTCAAACCATTTTCCTATTCTGCAATTCTTTGCTAAATTCCCTTTTGTCTCTCCTTCAGTCTTTATTCCAATCCCTAGCTCTTTGTTTCTTTAGCTGTTCTCCCTCTGCACAATATATAACATGCAACCAGACACCTCCACTATCCCTGCACTGAAAATCCTACCTGACCTGGTAAAGGCCCTGACACAGGCCTTCCAAAGTCTGTTTAAGAATTCAAGAATCTTTTCTTGAGTGAAAGATTCTGAGTACCCTAATGAGCAGCTTATTTCGCCTCAAGTCCCTCATCTTGGCTTCCATAGCCTCAATTTTCTTTGTCTACTGTATATTTTGATCTTTCAATAATTTTTCCTGAAATTCCAGATTGCCTGTTTTTCCCTCTACTGATTAAATTGTGTCCATCAAATAAACTGTTTCTTAATTTCTGTAGAATCAACATTCATCTTAGTTATTGCCTCAAGCTGAGAGTCTAAACAAATTTTCCAAAATCCAGCTGTGATGTGAGTTCTGTCTGAGCTAGCCGAAATACCTGGTGAGTCTTCCAAGCGAAACAAAACGCATCCTCAAACTTTTCATCTTTGTCAGGTTTATTTACTGGTGAAAAGAAATTAGAAACTCAATTTTTGCTGGTTTGAACTCCTTTTTTTTATTGGGTTTGTCTTTCCTGTTGTTAATCTGATGCCATGTTTATTTTTACTTTCCCTTTTACTTTCTTTCCTTCCTCCACTTCTCTACCTTCCCTTCTGCTCACAGACGTATATGCTCATTTAGGAATGCAAATTACAAAAAAAAAGACTTCGCCTTAGTTCTTATATCACCTCTAATGAGTGTACTTTAATTAGCTGTCACAGCTATTAATCCTTGTAGGTTTAATTCAAACTTCCCAGTTTTTCACAAGCCTTTCTAGTGTGCAGGGTAATTGTGCAGATCACCAAATTTACCGAGCAAACAACTGACTTCCAATGATTTCATCACTTTATCACATTAATCCACAACTCTCATGAATTATGCTCAGCGGAAGCAATTAGTAGAATTCAACAAGGCAAATTCATCTGATTATTGCCTGAATATGCCAAATTCAGTATAGTTTCACTCTACATTTGGTACTATTTACTTATGTTTATATTGAAATTCATTAAGGAAGGATGACATATATAGGGAAGCATTTAGCAAGCATTATTGCAACACAGACAAGAATTACTTATTCCTCACTGACCAACTTATTCTCATAAAACGCAAGCACCAAAACTCCATGTCACAAGGTGATCAGTAGCCAGGGACACAGTAGCAGTGACCCAATTAGGGTCTTAATAAACCCTATGGGCCCTGCCAAATACTTGTGACAGATCCTGATGCCACTTGTGATCAGGGCCGGTGGAAGGATTTTTTGCTACACAGGCGGAAGTACTTTTTGGTGCTCTCCCCCTCCTCCCCCCATCTCTGTTTTCTCCCCTCCTCCCCCATTTCTGTTCTCTCACCCTCCTACCCCTATCTCTCTTCTCTCCCCCATTTCTGTTCTCTCCTCATCTCTGTTCTCTCCCCTCCTGCCCCCATTTCTGTTCTCTCCCCCTCCTACCCCCATCTCTCTTCTCTCCCCCATTTTTGTTCTCTCTCCATCTCTGTTCTCTCCCTTCCTCCCCCCATTTCTGTGTTCTCCCCCTCCTACCCCCATCTCTCTTCTCTCCCCATTTCTGTTCTCTCCCCATCTCTGTTCTCTCCCCCTCCTACCCCATCTCTGTTCTCTCCCCCTCTTCCTCTGTTCTCCCCCATTTCTGTTTTCTTCCCCTCCTCTGTTATCTCCCCTTCCACCCCATCTCTGTACTCCTCCATCCCCTGTTCTCTCCCCTTCCACCCCATCTCTGTTCTCCCCCATCCCCTTTGCTCTTCCCTCTCCCCTTTTCTCTCCTCCCCTCCCCTGTCCCCCCCAGACAGACCCTGGGAGGGGGCGGATCTCACCTGGTGCAAAGTCTGCCCCCTCCTCATGAAGCAGAGCGGCATCCTCTTCACGGGGAGCCAAGCAGCATGAGCTCAGAACTCAGTGAGTGCTGCCCGAGCTCCTAGTGCTTAGTGATGATGCAGGGCATAGGATTTCCGATGCCCTACATTATCACTCCAAACAGGAAGCGAGGGCTTGTGATGTCACAGAGCAGTGCCCGAACCTGGAAGTTTAGTAAAATGTAGCCCGTGCTTGCTTTGAGCGTCGGCTACATTTTTTTTCTGTTAGTCTGAGGCCATTCAATGTGGCCTTATCTGACAAGTGGTATCCAGCTAAAATTCAGTTGTCTTAGTGTCTTTTGGGACCATCAAAATAGGATGGCATGGAATGTCATCAAAAGGGTTAATGTTATTCTAAAAACTATTTTGTTTGTCAATTACAAATTTAGTAAAAAGGAATATTGTGATGAACTGAATTGACATATGCAATGCTTATGCAAAGTATCATGTGTATCAGAGTATCATTTCATGTCCACAGTGTGGATGGTAACATTGATAGTCAATTCCCTATTTTATACATATGTGAATACGTTAGGTAGGGGTGTGATGAAAAATGGAGTCACGGATAGCAAGGGTTCATTTATGCATGTCAGGAGCAAAGGCTTGTCCGTATGGTCTGATCCAACAGATAAGCTATTGTAACTCAAATTGCTGAAAAAGTTATTGCTGGTTCTGATAGAAAGGTGTAAGAACACACAATGCATCAAAGTTTGTTGCAAATTCGACTGTCACAAAGCAAAAATGGTTCAGGAGTGGTTTGGTAAACAACAACAAGTTCAAGATGTTCACTTGGCCTCTAAATTCCCCAGATATCAATTTGGGCATTGTTGGCATGTGCCAGAACAAGTCCAATCTATGGAAGCCCCACCTAGTACCTTATAGGACTTAAAGGATCTGCTGCTAACTTCTTGGTGACAGACATCACAGCACACCTTCAGTGGTCTAGTGGAGTCCAGGCCTCATTGGGTCATGGACTTACACAATATTAGGCAGGTGGTCATAATGTTACGGCTGATCAGTGTTTATATATATATATATATATATATATATATATAATGTATATTTATTTACTGTATGTATTACTTTATATTTTTTTTACTTATATGTCATAAGTATTATATATATATATATATATTGTTGACTTTGTGTTCAAAATTGATGCTAGTCTGTTATCTGTAGTGTTATGCCCATCACTTCTTATCCAAATTACTTAAAGGGACGCTCATTTTTTTCCACTTGTGCTTCTAAAATAGAAAAATTGAGTTCCCCCTAGTATGAGGAAAAAACTGGCATGTACGTTGATAGCACATGCCAGTTTATCCTCTGACTGGCAGCTGTCATGCTTTCTTGGGAATCAGATAGCCCAGTGACTGTCTCTCTCTCTGCTAATGCAGAAAGTGACGCTTGTTTTCAAAGGGGGTCAACAGAGAGGACTTGAACTAGGTCCCCTCTGTTGATCACCTTTGAAAATAAGTTGGAAATGTGTGATTTGCATATAGAGCCACAGGTGAGGTCATAAAAAAAAAGTTACTGCAGACATATTTAAGAATTTCTTTTTCTTTTTCTGCTAACAGAAAGTATTAATTTTGTTTTCTCTACAATCACAGAATAAGCAATACAGAGTCCCTTTAACCTGAGCTGTGTTCAGATCTTGCTACAGGGACTTGCAGCGTGATCCCACCTGTCAGATAACGCCATTTTGTGTGGCTTCATGTTGACTGGAGAAATGTAGCCGAAGCTCAAAGTGCGCACGAGTTACATTTTGCGGAATCATGCCATGCCCAAACTTCCAGGGGCGGGGACTCTGTGACATCAAAGTAACATTGCAAGGTATCACGAGTTTGTAGCAGGGACCCATAGTATCTATTAAAAAAATGTTCATGGCTCTGCCACTGTGTCCCTGGCTACCGATCACCTTGTGCGAATTTCAGAATTGTCTTCTGAGACGCAAGTGTCATGCATCATACAGGGGTTAAAATAAATGTACTAAGTACAAATATTTTTCTCATGATGATTCCTCTTTATAGCTTCTGTTACCATGTAGTCAGACATAATTTTGTTTAACAGTCAGAGTCCTTATCAGTATAGTCACAAATCTGAGCAAACACTTTACCTGCATTGAATTTACTTATCTCTGCCCTGAAAATACTTACTAAATAAAAGAAAAAAAATATCTTCAGAAATACACTGAAGACTAAATGTCCCAGTGATTTGATTTAGCTGTAAATGTGGGTAACTATCCACACATAATTTACACTGAAATGTTATTTACATGAACATATCGCTGTCTTCTTGCTGTAGTTCATGAGATGAGTAGTGGGCTATTCATTTGAACATAAAACAACAATATAATAATCGTTTTTTATATATTTACCTAGCTTCGAGCAAGAAAATGCTAGCAGGCTTAAATCTCATAGATTAAATAGGCCTATACTTAAGCTATTTCCTTGTGTGGAAAATAAAATAGCACAAATTAAAAGGCTGACTGGGTTAAAAGATAATTACCGCCATGGTAAAAAGGTGCTCAGCTTTCACCGGGATGCGATAGCCAAAGTCCTCCTATTGAATTTTATGGGAAGACTTTGGTTGGATTCTTAAGAGCCAAGTTTTTCCCCAAATGGCTCCAAAATAAGTCTATGAGGACCAAGACTACCATTTTGTTTCTGTGCATGTCCACTGATTTGTGTACTGGGAGACATTGGTATGGAATCAGTTATGATTTCCGAATAGCTGTCTGAGTAGCTTGAAAATTTTGGTACCAAAATGCCATGGATGTGATCTGAATACATCTGCAATTTGGAGACTTGATTTTTTTTGCTGAAAACCAGAGCTACCTGAGTCAGCCTTATACCTGCCAAAACTCTTCACAAATAAAATAATCATGTAACTGCAATGTACAAGTGTGGTGACGATGGTGTGCTTTACAACGATATGACGTCTTCCAGTAAATACTATAAGGTCGAGCTATGTGCACCAATAATCTGATCAGAAATTATGCCTCCAAAGTCTGGACGCATTTGGATTGCATCGGTGTTATGAAGAAACCCAAAGTTTGAACTTCTGAGATGCAATTTAGCATGAGGCCTCGAGAGTAGTAGTAATTTAAATGCATTCACCATGTGGTCACCACCTCAAAAGTCCTGTTGTTCCCACCAACTGTGTTGGCTGCACCCACAACCTCCTGATAGAGCTGGTTCTTCCTCCTATGGCTCACCTTCATGGCTACGGCCCTGATAACCCAGTTGTAGCATTGGCAAGGTGATGGACCAATGCCTAGGTCTCCTCCACTGAGAAAGTCTGTGCATAACATTTTAGCCTCCCCCTGCCCCACTGCTGTTATAAGAGGCCTGGCTGTAGCACCCTCCCCACACACACCTTGATTTCTGGCTCTCCATAATAATAAATGTTTTTTAACTTGTTTTTTTATTATTTTTATAACTGGCTGCTACTCCTGTTTTAAATTGGTTGTCTTGCCATGGGCTCACTATTTCTACTAACATTTTTCAACAGCGTTTTGCAACATCAATTTGTATCAATTTATTGAACCTGGGTCTATTTCCAATTACAAATTTAGGTTGTATGTTGGATGATTTTCAGTAGTTTACTGCTAGTTTTTCAATCTCTGAAACCTCCCCTGGGATATAATGGGTATTTGGAGCCTATAACTTCAGTTTTTCCCTTTTTGGATAACTTTCAACTGATTTTGGTGACCAATCATATTGGTCTCTGTTCGCCTGTCATGTCTGTATTTCAGCCGTACTCAGAGACATTCTGACAATACCTGAATGGCCTTATTTTTTGGACCATTGGTATCATCAAAATGCTCCGAATTCGGATGAAATTCTGGGCTCTGATTTTAATTCTCTAATCACAGCTACCTGAATAAACCCCATAGTGTTGAGTTGGTATTTTATGGGATACATTATCAACAGTGCCAAGTCAAATAGAAATCCATGTTATAAGGTTATGCTACAGGAGCAGTTGAAGTAGAGAGAAAGGTAACACAAGAAGATACACGACTCTTGAAAGGATTTAAGCAAAAAAAAAAAATACATAACAGAATAAAATAATGACAATCACAACTTTGGAAAAGGTAAAAGTTATAACATTGCTCCTACCAAATTATACAAGTTCAATCAACAAAAACATAATTCAGAGTTTTCACAGTGCTTAATAAATAACCACAGTAGTGTCTCCTCAGTTATACTGTAGGCAATAATCCCTCCGAGTGTGGTAAAAATCCATAGATATTTAATTTGTATTCCCAACCACAAAAAAACAGCTATAGTCCTTTCATGTTGCTGCATTAAATAATGTAATACAACACAGAAAGAGTAAGTATTCTGCTGTTTGAAACATAACTTTAAATTATTAATCACTATTTGTAATAGAAAAACATCACAGCAACTGTTATTTCTTTAAAGTTAAAACCCGTCTTCACTATTTTAATCTCCACTCTTTCATAGAACCTTAGTTGGGGCACAGATCATAGTTAATTTGCAGTAATTATGTTGCATACTTTTATTCAGTTCCATGTTTTAAGTATCTAATCATTGGAAATTTGAATTGGAGATGATGTTTTCAAGTTTGTTTCAACTTAATTGTTGCAAGTGGGAAATATGGCACATACAGCTTTGCAATACCCTTACTTGGCCAGAAGACCCAGTGGAAGGTGTAACGAGAACAGAGGATACTCCAGATGTTTCCGTTCTCATTTACGGATTCCGCGCCTCCACAGCCAGATATTACACTCCAATTTTCCCGAGCAATTGAGAAAGTGATAGTCTTTTTGTAAAGAAGAGTATACACAGCTACAGACTTCAAGATCCAAAAGGTTAATATTTTATTAAGTCTGAAACACATAGAATATATACAGTTTTACATATTGATAACATAGATGAAACAATAGAACGTTAAAAGGATTGGATTTAACAGAAGGATAAGGGATTTAAGGGGATTACATTTAACATTGAATTCAACTGATAAGTCAGTACAGCTCTTTCATGAGTACGTACAGCGGGAAACTTAACATTTCAAACCGAACATAAGTATATTTTCTCTGGGATCATAACTGGTCACGGTGACTGCCATGACCGTCCCAAAGTCATGGCAGTTCATGACAAAAGGTACTCCTTCAATAGTTCAGTGGCTAGTGTTTGAAGTGAAGAATATATATCCTTCCTAAGTTCCATAGAAGTATTGTTCAGAAGTCATTTTTATCGGACAGAAGGTATCTTATGTCTGATTAAAACATAGCCAGGAGGGTTTAAACACAAAAACATAGAATGTATAGGCAGATGAGAACAATTCCATCACCGTTCTAACATCTACTACTTTCTCTGTAAAGTAATACTTCCTGATATCACTTTCAAAGAAAAACTGTCATGCCATTAGTGACTTTGTCTGAAATAAATAAGCCCTAATATATAAGCTGTGCCATTTTTACAAAAACAAACCTATACAAAATGTAACTGCTGCACATTCAATGGCTATATGACCCATCACATTGCAGGCCTACCTGTCATCTCCATGTAGCTCCACCACCAAATTAAATGTGTCCTGCCTCTCATGTAGCCTTGCTCCCTAGCAAGATCTATGTTCATACAAAATTGTGCACCTCATGCAGTTTGTATATTGGTAACAAGGCTGCAGGGAGATCTGGTATACTAGGGAGTCAGAGCTCCAACCCAAACTAGGAGATAAGATGGCAGCCATTACACGTGCAGCACTTGCCTCTAAATGGTAAAATAATGGAACATTTTGCTTGTTTTTTTTAAGAATGGCACAGTTTATATATTAGGAAGTATTCATTGATTTCAGACAGTCACTTATGGCATGACAGTTGAAACCTTTAAACCTTTCCCCCTCTAATTTAAGACTATGCCCTCTTGCTGTGGTATTTTTCCTTCTTTTAAACTCTCCTCCTTTGCTGTGTTGATTCTCTTTATGAATGTAAATGTCTAAAGATTATTCCCTCTGTCTCATATTTCTTCCAAGCTGTATATGTTAAGATCCTTTAACCTTGTCTGGTAAGTTTTATTCCTCAACCCATGCACCAGTTTTGTGGCCCTTTTCTAAACTTTCTTCAAAGTATCTATATCTTTCTGGAGATACGGTCACCAGTACTGCATATAATACTCCAAGTGAGATCTCACCAGTGCTCTGTGCAATGGCATGAAAACTTCCCTCTCTCTGATGCTAAAACCTCTCCATATGCCACCAAGCATTCTGCTAGAATTTCCTACTGTTCTATTACAAGGCCTCAAGGCCTTCTGCAATATCACTAATAAAAATATTTAAGAGAATGGGTCCGAATACAGATCCTTCAGGTAGAGCACTGGTAACAAGACCGTTCTCTAAATATGCTCCATCAACCCTCTGTCATCTGTCATACAGCCACTGCCTAATCCATTCAACAATATTGGAATTCAAAATTGGTCTTATAACTAGAGTTGAGCGGACACCTGGATGTTCGGGTTCGGCAGGTTCTGCCGAAGTTCGAAAAAATGTCCGGGTCCGTGCTCGAACTTGACCCCGAACTTGACCCCGAACCCGAACCCAAACTTTTGGCCACTAAAATGCATCTAAAAAAGTCCTGGAAAGGGCTAGAGGGCTGCAAAAGGAAATAACATGTGGGTAAGAGTAGAACAAGTGCCCTGCAAGAAAATGTGGATAGGGAAATAGCTTCAAATAACATAAAATACATACAAATTACAAATACAGCTGAGCCATAAAATAGCACTAGATGGAATCTTTGATTTTAGTTTTGGAAGAACATAAATCTAAATCTAAAGCATGGCTGCCAGGAGGATCAACAAAATTATCCATTTGAGAGAGGGTTGGAGTGCAGGGTATTCTCTTTCAGTTTATACTAAGCGACCCATAGGTTGAGGAGGCGGTGACCGTGGCGGTGTAGGTGGAAGCAGCGTTGGAGGAGGAGGAGGTAGCCAGAATTTTTCAAAGTGTGCTTTAAGCACAGTATTTTATGGTTCTATTTGACTCTCAGATATGAAGTGGAGGACGCAAAAGTAATATTTAGCTAACAGAACAGGATTAAAGTCATGTGCCTGGCACACATGCAGTTGCAAGTGCACTGCACTCTCTGTGGCGCTGGGCTCAGGGCAGGGTACAAATATGTAGTATAGCACCCACTAAAATAATCACTGTAATTTGAATAATCGCTGTAGGATTATGCCTCTCAATATGCCAGGATTATGCCCCTCAATATGCCAGTATTATGCCTCTCAATGTGCCAGGACTTAGCCACCCAATATGCCAGGATTATTATGCCACTCAATATGCCAGGATTTTCCCACACAATATGCCAGGATTATTATGCCACTCAATATGTCAGGATTTTCCCACTCAATATGCCAGGATTATGCCCCTCAATATTCCAGGATTATTATGCCACTCAATATGCCATGATTTAGCCACCCAATATGCCAGGATTATTATGCCACTTAATATGCAAGGATTTTCCCACACAATATGCCAGGATTATGCCTCTCAATGTGCCAGGATTTAGCCACCCTCTTCCTTCCCCCCTCCCCCTTACTTACCTCCTCGCTGCTGCTCTGTCTCCCGGTGCTGCAGGTCCATGGCTGTGAAGGAAGCGTTGTGCGTTCCCGTCCAGCCAATGCGCATTCAATAAAGTTTGTTTAAAAAAAAAGTTTAAAGAAACTTTATTGAATCCGCATCGGCTGGAGGGGAGCGCACAACGCTTCCCTCACAGCCACGGACCTGCATCGGGAGACAGAGCAGCAGCAAGGAGGTAAGTAAGGGGGAAGGGGGAGGATTTTTTTTTTCACGGTTCCGGCGCCCCCTGCTAAATTGCGCCCTAGGCGGCTGCCTAGGTCACCTTACAGGTGGCGCCGGCCCTGCCGAACCCCGAACTCCAACACGAACATACAGTGGAATGTCCGTGTTCGGGTCCGAGGTCCAAAAACCGTAATGTTCGGTATGAACCCGAACAGTGTGGTTCGGGTTCGCTCAACACTACTTATAACATGATCGAACCATGCTCCTTAGAATAATAAGAAATATAAACTAAGAAACAACTGGTGACTAAACAAAAGCATCTTGAATTTCCCGGCCAGTATTAAATATCAATCAGAAGAGGCAAAAAATGTAAAGTAATTCAGGACACCAGTGAAGCTTTGTACACAACATTATAGTGTACATTTTAATGCTATATGCAAGATCTTATTATTAAATTGTCCTCAGAACAAAAAATACAAGAGAAATTACGTATTGATTTAGCTAAGCTAGACAGATTAAAAAAAGTACAATTAAACTCTATATTGTACCGGGAAATAAAGAACATTCAAGAGGAAATAAAAGTACGAGAAAATAAATCAGACCTTCTTGTTTCTTAAAGCACAGCTAAACTGTTTTTTAACCCTTAAAACCTTGAAGGAAGCTTGGTTAAAAAAACATGTCCAGGTGGTCTGGAGTAAACCCAACATGGGTGTACTCTTGGCTGTGTCACATGGTTTGCCCCTCTCTGTCTGATTGACATATGCAGAAAACGAGGGTCTCTAGCTGCTAGCACAGAGAGAGACCCTAATTTTTGCATGGAATCAGCAGAGGGGACCTTAACTAGGTCGCCTCTGCTGATCCGATGCAAAAAAAAGGGTCTTTCCCTGCACTAGCAGAGAGAGAGACAGTCACCAACTAGACAGCTGCCTGCTTCCCATGGAAGCATGGTAGCTGCCAATCAGAAGATAAACTAGAATGTACTATCATTTTGTCTTAGAAGCTTCAGTGTAACTCAAAGAAAATAAATATGAAGACAATAATAGTGAGAGATAAATGTAATTTATCACCAAACAATGGATTTTCATCAACTTTTAAAAAAAAAAGTATTCCAATTATTGCACCTTTACTATTAAAGACATTTCTAAACTTGTCTGAAACTAATAAAATACCTCAGGAGATGCTTTCCACTACCATCACCCCTATACTAAAAGCAGAGAAAGATTCCTCTAATATTAGCACCTATATCACTTATAAATATAGACTTAAAAAATGTTCTAAAAAATCTTGTCAAACAAACTGAAGCCACTGATACCCGACAATATATATATATACAGATCAGTCAGCTACAGAAATCCAATCGATAATACTCAAAAACATTCAATTAAACACATCTGTGCAAACTCGGAATAATCTGAAACATCATTATAGTTTTAATTGGAATAATAAACCAACTGAATACCTGGATGTTACATTTTCTCTCGGCCTAACCAATGTGATAAACCTTAACTATTTAGACCTTATTAAGGACCTGAGTAAACAGTTCACCTCTGGGAAAGATTTCATGTTTGGGCCGAATTAACACCCTCAATGTATACGTAATTCCTAAGCTTCTATATTTATTTAGAATGTTACCATTAGGATTACACCCTAATATTCTCTAGCAATTGCAACAACTTTTTTTTTCAGATTATATCGGTAAGGACAGAAACCAAAATTTCTTTGAAAATATTATAATATAATGTTGGTGATGGCGACGTGGACTTTCCAGACATGATAAAACCTTGATAATTACTATTTTTCTGGCCTGACTAAAATCAACGTCCTCACAGCCAGGGTGGTATGAGATAGAATCATTAGACCCCGCCCTTTATCCGCTGCCTCAGATCTTATAAAAGACGTTAAAAATCATATATCTAACAACCCTATTGTTCAGGATTGTTCTAACCACAATATATAAATTTAAAAGAACATTTGGGTGGAAACTTGCCTTGATAAAGACTTTCCACTAAAAAAAAATTGATATTGATGTACCTGACATTGATACATCTAAGTGGATAAGGTATGGCATTCTAAAGATTTGTGACTTACCGGAGCAGGGAAAGAGACTCTCATTCCACCAACTTCAAATGCAGTTCGATTTGGCCCCTAGAGACCTGTTTCTAGACTTAAGAATTAAACATTATTTATCAAAGAAATAAAAAAATCTGTATTGCCAGAAAATGTAAGAGACATGACCTTGTACTAAGATTTGAAACTAAACAACAAATCGGTTATCAGCATAAAATATAAGGGGACTTTTATTCTAACTTAGACCAATACAATTTCGATACTCAAATATGGTCACCCTGGATGGCATAATATATTAAAGAATGATAACTATTTTTAAACATGTTGTTCCTCCCTCACCCTCAACCCTGACAGGTATGACTGTTGTATGAATCTGAGTGTTAATTGTTATTACATTTTTCCGTTAACTCTACAAACTTATTTTTATCTGAGAATTGGATTTTACACTTGTAAATCTTTGTATCTGTACATTGTATATATACCAGAAGAGAATGAAATTACTATTTGTAGCAAATGTTTAATAACTGAAATACTTAATTAAAAAATATGTATATTGTAATCCAAACTCAAAGATTGCAGTTTGTTGATAAGCTTTCTATGTGGGATAGTGCCAAAAGCCTTACTGAAATAGTCCTTAAGGAGTTACGGTAGAAAATAAATGTTTAGGTGTTCATCAAAATATCCAGGGGACAAGTATTATGATAAATCCTCATTTGAAAAGTACAATAGGCTAACCTTTCAACAGTATGTCTTTTCCTTATAAACAATAAAATAACAAGGGGGGCGGAGCGATGACGTAAGGGACGTTTTCGCGGGGTTTGTTGAACCTCCGGAGGAAGCACCCGAGAACCAGGCAGAGAGAATGACTGGCTCCCCGGCGGCAAGAATTCATTGAAATTCACGGCGACCTGCGGTGAAGGAGAGACAGTGGAAGCCTGGGTATGTGTTTAAAGCAGCGTTTAATGCATGAAGAACGACTACAGTCAGTGGAGGAAACGAACCTGATCTACCTGAGCGAGAACCAGCTGGGGGAAATGGACAGATCCTCAGAAAGCTAAGTCCCATTTAAACTGTATATATTGTTAGAACACGAGGGAGAAATAAACTACTGTTTAAAGCCTGTAATACACCAACCTTGCAAAACAGGGGAGCTAAGAAAACATAAGATGGAACAAACGAATATGAGGAATATATTAGTCGTTTAGACAAAATTTTGTGACTGTTTCAAAGGAGCACAAACCTGGGGACTGTTTAATCATTTGTCAAGTTGTTGAACTGCCCCTTTCCTGCATCCTGTTGTGGATCAAATGCTATAAACAGACCACAGCAGCGAGTTTGAATCTAATTTTCTGAACTTAAATTTCTCCTTTCACTGTGCGGTAGTTTTAAACTTCTAAATAGACCAAAGCGGCTGAAGTACGGGCTATAAAAACTGATAAACTAAGAACTAATGACAAATGTTTTTTTCTTTTTCTTTTTCTGAAGCCTTAAATCTTGCAAACAGATTACAGCTGTCGAGGCATGGGCTGTGGGATCTGATAAATTAACAAATTTTTTCTACAGCAGCGGGTTGTAGCTTTAAATTTCGTAAACGGATCACAGCTGCTGAAGTATGGGCTGTAAGATCTGATAGACTGGGAACTGATTATACTTTTCCCCACACCTTGCTGTAGTTTTAAATTTTGTAAACATATCACAGCTGCTGTTGTATGGGCTGTAAGTTCTGATGAACTAAGAACGGGTGACTTAGACCCCGTAAATAGGGGTTTTAATACAGGTTGCTAAGCCTTGAAATATTTGTGAGTAAGGATCTGAACCTGAACCAAATTTTTTTTGTAACTGCCGAAGTATAGATTGTGAGATCTGAGAAACAAAGAACTGCAAGCTAACTTTTTTTCCCGATAGCGTGTCGTACCTTTAAATTTTGCAAATAGATCACAGCAGCTGTGGGAGATCTGAGAAACAAAGAGCTGCTGACAAATTTCTTTTTTCTCCTCAAATTATGTCGTACCCTTAAATCTTACAAATAAATCACAGCAGTTGAATTAAGGATTGTAAGACCTGATAAACCAAGAATTGGCGACATATGGGGATTGATACAGGCTGCTAAATTTGAGCTGTTAAATCCGGGAAAGGAAGTTGGAAACTTTAGAGTATTAACTACCCACTCTGGGAATACTAAGATACCTAAGATACAAGGGACTCTCTAACATCTTATTGGATATACGGAACTATAAAAATTCTAAAATAAGAAATAAGCTGACAAACCTTGCAGCATTGAAGGCAGGTCCCGAAAGAAGCTGCTTTTTTGGCTGACTTTCCCGACCCCCCTCCCCCCCCTCCCCAGGAATCTTCCAAAGAAAAAGTCCTCCTGAATTTGCTTAGAGATAAATATCGAATATAGAATGGCATCAAAAAAATCGGCTGAGCCTAAACAAACTACTAAAAAGAAAGTGGATAAAAAGCCAGAAAAAAGGCTGTCAGGTTTCTTTTCCCCACAAACAAACAGAGGAGAAGCAAAAATATCAGCTAATGAGGAAATGTCACTTTCCGATACAGGAGATCGAATATCAGATACAGAGGGCCAGGGGGATCAGCCCGCATCTTTACCAAGCATCTCGGCTGAGTTTATTAAAAAATGCTTCGCACAACAAGCAGAGGAAATAAAGAAAGAAATACTCTCTAACTCTCAAGAGATAAAACAAGAAATTACCAACATGGGGAAAAAGTTTGAACAGCTGGAAACTCAGATAAAAAAGATGGAGAATCAGATCAAGAATCAGACAGAGAACATTGAGGAAATACAGAAGAGAATGGATAATCTAGAGTCAAAATTGGCAGACCAAGAAGACAGAAGCAGGAGGAATAACATCAGAGTCCGAGGAATATCAGAGGAAATAACAAACAAAGATCTTGAGAAATTCATGGAAGATTTCTTTCAGTTTTTAGACCTTCACATAACAAAAGATAATAATATGATGGAAAGATGTCACAGAGTTCGCAGACCGGAGAAGATACCGGAACACATACCCAGAGACATTGTTATATGCTTTCAGTCTTTCAAATTTAAACGATCACTAATGACTGCTATGATGGGCAAATCTTTAGAGGGGACAACATATGGAAATATAAAAGTCTTCCCCGACTTATCAATCTTTACTAGAAAAGCACGGAAGGCTTTTGCGCAAGAAACCCAGATACTTAGAAGCAGGGGGATAAGATACTCATGGGGTTTCCCTACTAAAGTAATGACCCTATACGAGGGTAAAAGAGAGATATTTTCCTCACCGCAGAGCTTAGCCCAATGGATAAAAAATCATAATTTGACTGGGGAGTGAATGATGAATAAATAAATAATACGGGGGGAGGAGGAGGGGGGGGGAGGAGGAAGGGGGGGGGTCAGTGGAATACTTTAAAATCCACTAAATGACATTAATAAATCTTAGGGGGGTTGGAGGGGAGGAGGTATTGTAAATTAATAACTAAGAGAGAGGGGAAACGAATTAGGATTATATCGAAAGACAAAGTATGATCTAATCCAATTATTTACCACTACTGAAAATGCACTTTATAAAGAAGTAATAGCTTTTATAGATGATTAAGCTCACAACATTTATTTAAACACGGAGGTACACAAACATAAAGGAGAAGGAGGGAGAAAGAAAGGGAAACAGACATTTTTTAATAATGGGAGAGATGCGAGAGGATTTAGGCTAACTAATTATACTTAAAATAAATAGAATAAATATCACCTCTAAAGCATAGAATCACATATATAGGAAAAGGAATTAACATAAAAGAATTTAGCTCCACTTAATAATTATAGGTAAATATTAGATATTAGATAGGAGTGCTAAACAAATAAAGTGAATTGAAGTAAAATATTTATACACACAGATGGGAACATTTTCACATAATACAAGGAGCACTAGTTAGAAGTTTCTAGATTCATAGATTCACTAAAGATAAAAATAGGTTTTTGCCTCTTTGTCCCCTCGTCCTCTTTTGGCTCGTGCTTGCTCTCCTCCTCTCCTCTCCTTTCCCTTTCTCTTTCCCTTTCTTTTTCCCCTTCTCTTCTCTTTCTCTCCTTCTTTCTTCTCTCAGCCTGCTGGAAGGGTGTGTGAATCCAGAGACCAACACTCTATCCATTAATAGTTATGGATTTAAGGGTGGACCTGGACGTTCCTTTAAAAGAACGCCCAGTTTCACGGGTGGGTGGGAAGGGGTTTGTGCAGTGGGATCCTGAGAAGGACCAATGCGGGATTGTATATTTGTTGGTGTCTTGTTGTGTCATGTATGTAGTTGTCCATGGAGATCGAGGGAGGTCGGGGAATGAGTGCCAGAAAGCTGCCTTCATATGAGTGGTTTAAAAGTGCTTACAGTTAACGCGCGTGGGATTAACACGCCTCAGAAGAGAATAGTTGTACTTGACTTTCTGAAAAAAGAGAAGGTTCATATATGTGCGATACAAGAAACTCATTGGAAGCAGGGAGATGAATTGAGAATAAAATCTAGGGACTATCCAATGATGTTAAGTGCTTCTCTCCCTGATAAGAAAAAGAGAGGGGTTGCATTTTTGTTCTCCAAAAGTATTGATCCGGTAATTATACATTTAGAACGTGATCCAGACGCTAGATATATCCTCATAATATGCAAAATTAGAGACAAAGTTTACACATTAGTAAATGTATATGCCCCGAATCACTCCCCGGCCTCATATATCCAAAAATTGTTTGTTAAAATAGACAGAGTAAAACAAGGAATAGTACTGGTAATGGGAGATTTTAATTGTGTTATGAACGAACATCTAGATCGTAGGTCAGGTAGGGGCGGAGGCAAAGACAAAAATCTCATAAATAACGCAAAAAAGCTTAGAGAGACTGTTAAACTCTTTCCTCTCCTGGATCTATGGAGGATCTTCCATCCAGGGGAGGTGGATTTTTCCTGTTACTCGAGAACGCACCTGACATATTCCAGGTTAGATATGTTCTTTGGAGATAGAGTTGCAACTCAAAACGTCAAGAAAATTGCTATAAAAAACATCCCCTGGTCGGATCATAGTGTTGTATGGTTGACTTTGGAAACAGGAAAAGTAAGAGTTAGACCTGAATGGAAACTTGATAGTGCTTTAATTCGAAAGAAGCAAAATATACAATATTTAAAGCAAGCAATTGCTAATTTTTTCCACGAAAACGGCCATAATGAAGTAAGCCCCCCAATGACATGGTGCGCCTTTAAGGCAGTTATGAGAGGACATCTGATTAAATTAGAAATCCAGGAAAGAAGAAGGTCCCTCCCGAAACTAGCCAACCTCTATATAACCTTAGAAGGCCTTGTTAATCAAAACAAAGCTGACCCATCTCTATCTATATCGAATCAAATAAAAGTAATAGAAGATAAGATCAAGGAGCAGTTAATAGAAAAAGCAAATAAAACCCTAGAAAGATTCAAGACAACATGGTATTACAACGGAAATAAAGTGACTAAATCGATGACGAAGAGGCTTAAAAAACAGGAGGCCAAAAAACAGATCTCTTCAATAAAAACAAAAGAAGGAGTAGTAATGATACCAGAAAGGATAGCTGAGGCTTTCCAGACCTTTTATCAGGCCCTATACAATCTCCCTGACACACCAAATCAGGGACTAATTGACTCTTACTTTAGGGATTTAACGCTGCCCAAGATAAACTTAGACCAATTAAAAACTCTCAATAGCCCATTTACATCCGAGGAGGTAAATTACTGTATAGATAAATTGAAGCTTAATAAGACCCCTGGTCCCGATGGATTTAATAACCTGTTCTTTAAAGTGTTCAAAAAAGATCTATTGGTGAATCTAACTGAGATGTTCAATTCGTTACCCAATAACGATCCTATACCAGAAGAATTATTGAGAGCAAACATCATTACCATACCAAAAGAGGGAAAGGATTTGGAGCTGGTAACCAGCTACCGACCCATCTCCCTTCTGAACACAGATGTTAAACTGTATTCAGCAGTATTGGCAGAAAGGATAAAAAAATTATTACCATCAATAATCCATCGGGACCAGACAGGTTTCATACCGGGAAGATCCTCGGCGGATAATGTTAGACGATTAATTGACACACTGGACTATTCTAGAGCAAAGGATATCCCCCTCCTGACCCTGTCGTTGGATGCCGAAAAGGCTTTCGACAGGGTCAGGTGGGGTTTTATGAGAACTTCACTAGAGATCTTTGGCTTCGAGGGAAGAATGTTAAACTCTATCCTGGCATTATATACGTCCCCATCCGCAAGAGTACTGGGATGCGGTTTTTCCACTGAGTGGTTTAACTTACATAACGGAACCAGACAAGGCTGTCCTCTATCCCCACTTTTATACCTTATCACGATGGAACCAATGGCAGCAGCCATAAGACAGAACCGAGAGATATCAGGGCTAAAGATAGGAAGTGAGGAGTTAAAAATTAACCTTTATGCGGATGACACTATAGTGACTATGGAGAACCCTGATAAATCCTTGGTAGGCTTAGTGAATGAAATAGATAGATACTCAATGGTATCTGGGTACAAATTAAATCATGATAAAACCATTGCCCTGCCAAATAACATATCGGTAGAATTAGAGAACAAATTAAAAACTAAATTCAGATTTGTCTGGGCGGATAATTTGAAGTACCTGGGCATAAGTATCTGGGCAGATCCAATAAAAATAATGGAGGAAAACTTCCTCCCTTTGTTAAAGTCTACTACCAAACAACTAAGCGATTGGAAGAACCTATGTTTTTCCTGGTGGGGTCGAATAAATGTGGTCAAGACCTATATTCTACCAAAATGGCTCTACCTTTTCAGGATGCTCCCAATAGAAACCCCAGTCAGTTGGCTTACTATGATACAACGGGCTCTTAGGAACTTTGTGTGGCAAAACAAAAAACCAAGACTAAAATTAAACTGTTTAAAAAGAAAGATCTCCCAGGGAGGATTGGGAATGCCAGACATAATACAATACCATGACTCAAGCCTTTTAGCCCATGCAGTCACCTCTCAGTTAAAAATATCTAGTAACGAGGCTTGGTATAATATCGAAGCAGTTTTGGGCGGAGAATCAGAGCTGGTCAAACTTTTCTGGTACACTGGGGATAAAAGTAAAGAAAAAGATCAAACCAAAGGTAGAGGGATAGTTCTAGACAATATTCTACATGTGTGGAGAAGACACAGGAAAAGACTTGGGCTTGACAACTATGTAATTCACGAGCTCCCACTGACATTGCTGGAAAGTAATATAGATTATATAAATCTGAAAACCTGGCATGAATGTGGTGTGAAATCCCTGGGAGAAATATGGGGGAATACGGGAATTATTCCCTTCCAGGAATTGCAGGATAGATTTCCAGAATTGAAAGGTGAAACTTTTAATTACCTAAGGATGAAGGGTTATTTGTCAAAACATCTGCACAAGATGAAATCAGATAAAGTGAATCTTTTTAGGAAAATCCTAAAAGATAACAACCAGAAAAATCTATTAAAAAGAATAAAAAATATGTCAGATCTGGATAACGCAGATTGGGACTTCTCGGCTTTTTCTAAGTGGGAACGTGATATAGGTATTATTATACCAAAGGAAGATCTGATAAAATCCCTTTTCTTGACATATAAATCAGTGAGATGTCTAAATTTGGTGGAATCACATTATAAAATTCTAAACAGGATGTATCTGGTGCCATCCCGCCTGGCGGTGATGGGGCGGGGGGCACCGGATACATGCTGGAGATGCAATAAGGGTAGAGGGGACATGCTACATACATGGTGGGCATGTCAACCCCTTAAATTGATGTGGCAGGAAATGTTGGGGAAGCTTCTATATATGACTAATATTCCGTTGTTAAATAAGCCGGAGATACTTCTCTTGCACTTAAATCTACCAGGTACTAAGGAATGGGAGAAGGCTTTTACTTTACATTTTTTAACCGCAATAAAAGTGTCAATAGGTAGACTATGGAAATCACCTCAAGTCCCGAGTTGGGTGGAGATTAAGAAACAACTAGAATATCAATTTAAGATGGAGAGAGGAATTTCACTTTACCAAACAAAAGACCTAAAAAAGGTGGAAAAATGGGATAAATGTCTAGAACTCCTAACTCGGGACTTGGGATGAAACATGGTAGACGCGTTTGAACTGTAGACCACTGATCCACATGAAATATGGTAAAATAAAAGGTGAACAGCGGTTAGATGGCTCTTGTGTCCCCCCGTTTTTTCTCTCCCCTCGATCTCCATGGAAGTAAATGTTTTAGTAGTATGTCTTGTTAAATGTTTTGTAGATTTGAATGTCCTTTATGTATTTTTATATGATAATCTTCATGTCAAGGAGACTAAGCATAGTAAAAAATGCACAAGGATGAGTTGAAAATACACGACTTCAAGTTTATTGTTCACCTGATTATTTACGTGTTCTCGATTCTGAGTGCAAAAAAAAAAACAATAAAATAACAAACTCTTTGTTGCACATCTGATGTTGAAAATTCAAGAAGAAGTCTATTATTTTCCCTGCTTGACTTTCTATTTGATTTTGTCTAATCCAGCCTATCCAATCTCTCTAAGGATATAGGTGAATCTTGCTAATTAACCTTATTTTTTTTTTAGATAATTAGACTGACATTTACTAGTTCACCACTGCAAATAACAGAATTCACCCTTACACAGGCAAAATAAAACCACATTTAAAATATCACAAAATCAATTGAATTCCTATGTAAGATTACTTCACATAATACATAACCGCCATAGGAATTCCTTGAGTCGAAATGCTTCTTCAGGATAATGAGTACCCTCTTCTTCTTGACTGCTGCTGTTTTGTATTATACAAACTTCACTATGTGCTTTAAGAGTCTTTTGTATTCATCGGGGAAAAAAAATGTTGTGCATCTGGAAATTCACAGTTGGATCTGTGTTATTGAAACAAATATCCATAAACAGTTGAACTCTTTCACATTTAATCTACAAGGGAATATCCCATATGTTGCTGTGCCAGGAACTGACAATTAAGAAGAAGCATGATTAGAATTCATGTATTCCTTATAAAACAAACACGTTTTTGAAAAACGTATCACTGAAACAAGAATATAAATATTAGAAAGGAAATTTGCAAACAGCAAAAAATATATAGTAGGTCTGCTCTACAACCCGCACCAAAAAAACAATAAAAAGAAATTCAATAATTGCCTGAAAATATGATGAATCTTAGGCACTGTGAAAGATGGTCATGAAGATCTCAGTATACATATACAAGAGAAAAGACACAAAACAAAATAGTACAGTACAGTCTTGGTTAAAAATAGAGTGCACAAATTATATGCTGTTGCACTCACAAAACTGTCGATAGGATGGAGCTCATCTATTTGCAGCATGTGATCATCATCTCCCTCTCCTCATTCAGTGTCTCATAGAGTGTGAATCGAAGGAGAGAATACAGGGTAAGTATCATAAAGTACAAATTTTAAGAAAAACACATAGGTAGCTTACATATGTATTCCAGAAGTAGCAGCACGGCAGAATTCCCAGAATTGTGTGTTTTCTGTGTTAGGTGACAACACACCTTGGTACATACGCATAACATCGGCCATGTTTCCAGGGACACATATTTGTTCCACATGCTGCAGACAGAGCATGCAAAGTGCAGCCCAGCAGTATGTAGGATGGATATACACACAGACACAATCCAATTAATTAATCATGGTAGGTCCTATGAGACCTCCACCCTGATTAATTAATTGGTTTCTGTCTGTGCGTATATCTATCCTACATATGGAAACATGGCCACTGCTGGCAACTATGCATACGTAGATAAAAGATTTAAAAAAATGCTGGTGTGGAAACCATTTACATTTTACTATGTCTTATTTAAACATAAGTTCCCAATTGTTTTGAAATTTAGTACATCCACATCTCTCATATATGATTATTATAAGCACAGGCAAGGTTTTGTTTTCACATAACTACTTATATAGTGCAAATGATATATTGAAAGGGAAAATAATGCTAGCTTGCATATGACAAAGCTATTTTAATCATTATTAATAAAAGTATATCTGGTCAAGTTTTCCTGCCAATGACAGAATGCATAAGTTAATGCAGAGACAGGTGTTTAAATCATCCTCTATAGATAGATTGGAGAAGTGCTTGAAGCACACACAACATAAGTTACGGTTGGATAAAGTTGATAGTAAAATTATTCCACGTGACGTTTAATAGGTAACAGACGCATTATTAAAACACTAATCCACACTTGGGGGTCTACGGATAGTAGAATCCTATTATTTTCCAGGGCAAGTTCCCCAGGGAAAATTAATATTGTTCAAACGTGGCTATAATGAATAGCTGAAGTGTGCATTTTGCCTCAAATGAACTAACATATTCGAAATTTTTATGTGATAAATTCCTTAGATAAGAAACACATATGTAATATTTTTTTCCCTCAATTCTTATTGCATCTTCTATATCTTCTCCTGTTACTTCACAGCACATAAAGCTGAATGAAACCTGTAGGGATTATTATGACCAAAATATTATATTTATTATATTTTATCAGAAATATTAAACATTTCTATTTTATTAATATTAAAATAGTAATAATTATGAATTAATATTAACTTGGCGCTATTAATTATTGTAGGACCACACCCACAATATCAATTTAAAACAGATACCCTATATTTTATCTATGATCCTAATTTCTTTGAAATGCATGCCGCTTTATAATTCATTACAGTATGTCATGCAACACTATATTTACGTCAAAATATAATTTATTGTGTAGGCAGAAATGTAATAAGGTAGTTATTTAATCAGTATGCAATACAAAAGGTAAACAGACAATGCTTATAACATATCAGTATCTCACATAGCCTCAGATACAATACAATACTGAATGATTAAAAGTACTTAATGACTGGTTTCATAATTTGGTAAACCAATAATGCAACAAACACTGAATCATATCAATATATTCCTCACGTCTACAATATCATCTTATATCATCTACAATGTCTCTTAGCATGTATTCCTTGTATTGGAAAAATTAATACAGTTGGTTAAACTAGAATTAAAATCTAACCCAAAGAACAGCATTAATTGGTTGTGTAATAACAGAACAACTCACAATGTAATTTAAAGAGATATTCCCTAAAAATCAATCATTAATTCACAGTAACATGCATTGACCCATGCAGTTTCAAGTCACAGTAAATGGCGGGTTAGAACAACATAGGCCTGATAAATAATCTACCAACGTTTGTGAATAAATAGCAGTACTATTTTCTAAATAACCACAATATACATTTACGGTTAAACCAAAGTATCACTTAATTCTTTGTAGTTTAAAACAAACTTTCCACAAACAGTACTAAGCCAATTTAACCTTTCCTATGCCACTCAGCAACAACAATAAATGTGTCTCAGCTTGGATTCCCCAGCTAGCAAAATAAACTAATTAGCAGTAGTAAATGAGCTCTTATCTCACTGTACGGGTTACAAGATCACTTATAACAAACAGTAATTCCACAGGCATAGGAATGACTTTGGCAAAAATCTACAGATTATAAAAGATGAAAATAATATCTAAATAATATTCTATAATTACAGATATGTTATATATATATATATATATATATATATATATATATATATATATATGTATGTATGTATATATATATATATATATATATATATAAACATATATTTGCTTATACCTTGTATGTCTGTCTGCAGTATAGATATCCAGGAATGCAAGTCAAATAATTTCCAATAGGAATCAAAATTCTAAGTGATGAAGAAGACAAAATTCACCTCTATTTAAAATGTAAACTGAATTTATATTTACCACTGTTGCTAATGGTGTCCAATCTCTCTCAGATGTTGAGAATTGGGAACTCCATTACAGGAAAATGTAATGGAAATTAATTTCTAAGTTTAGGAGAATTTAGACGTATGAAGATATAAGAGAAAGAGTGAATGAAATGATTCCAGGAGAAAAAGATAATTCTGAATGTATAAATATTACTTATGGTGATTGTAATTGGTCACGTGATTAGACAAATTATAGCCAAATTTGTCCCATTACCCACCAGCAGGGGACAGTCTCATCTAATCAATAAATTGATTATCTCCTAATTTCTGGAGTGTTAATTCCAATTTGCGAGATAATATGTAGAAGGCTGTAGCATCTATAGGTTAAGATAAGGTAATCCTTTAAAAGGTTTTTCCAGACATTTGGTAAATTCTGTTTTAGATATTTGCAAACATAGTTCATACGTTTGACAACTTGGACCAGACTTTAATACAACATGGCTTGGACTCTGGTCTGTATGGAGCTTAATCCATCAAATGTTGACTTTTTCTGTACTATGCACCTTTAAAATCCTTAGTCAGTCTTTCTAAATTAAAAGCAAAATTATTCTTAAGGATTTGTGTAACACATCTAACACACCTAGCACATATGGAGCATCCGCCACTGACCCTGACCATTTATATGTGTTGAAGTTTGTGTGTAAATCCTGCCTAATAGCCCTGCAATGGAAAACTACTATCTGAGGCTGCACCCTGATTTATGGTGTGGATTATAGTCCCATAACATGTATAAATTAGAGCCAATATAAGGGCTCTATTCTGAGGGAGTTTATTCCGGATCTGGATAAATACCTACTATTGTGTTTACAGATATACGCATTATTTGTGTGTATTTATGTTTTTTCTATGTACCTGAGATTATCAGCTGTTCCATATTATTGGGACAAGTACATCTGTTTCACTCATGGGTGAGTGAAGCCTTTCAGTATTCATTATTTTGTATCAACTCAAATTGCCTAAGGATATGTTTTAAAAATACCTGGGAAGAAATTTGGACCTAACAAACTGACAAGAACTAGTCAGTAGCCCCTGCACCGAACTCTGCAGTTCATTTCTGCAGAGCTAAGCTACATAAATACACTCACCAATGTTTGTGATTTCATACTATATCTACTTGATTCTGCAAGCTATTTGCTAATAGCAACCAAGCTTAATTTAGCATCTTTTAATTTGTCTTCATTAATTAACACCTCACTCATTAAGTATTTTTCATTCATATTGCATTGTCATTGACCATAATGTCAGCAGTGAACTCTGCTCCACCAACCTGCTAATCATTACTTAAGAAGTCTGTGCAGATGGCCTACCATATGGTGACATGCTAACTTATAGATATTTGTTACTTAGGGTTCTAGAATCACAACTACCTGATATTGATAAAGAAAACAAGTAATTAAAATTAAAAAGCCACAGGTAAATCCTATATTTCATTAAAAAAACTAGAAACAATCAATTCGAATCAAGCGATCAGAAAAATGTTGTTGACTATTATAATTTAGAGGTTTATGTTCATTAAGTTAGTAAGCACCACCATAAAAAGTTCATAGTTAAATCTATGGTCTATAGGGTTGCCACCCAATTGACATGTTACCAGCAAGCCAGTAAAATATTTACTTGAGGCAGCATTAAATATAGAAATGGTTGGGAAAAAGCCAAGATAATTGACCGCACACCGCAATGCCGAAGCACCGCAGGTAATTGTCCACGATATTGTCTGGGAAACTATCCGAACGAGCCCTGGAAGCATTTCGGACTCTGGGCACTGAGGAAGTAACCCAGTATGCCCTGGTCAAAGAGACACTGTTGCGGCGGTACGCTGTAACTCCTGACACGTATCGCCGACAATTTCGTAGCACGAAAAAGAAGCCGAACGACTCGCACATGGAATGGGCGCACCGAATGCGGAGAGCGGCAAATCACTGGATGAGCGGAAGTAAAGCTGTGACCGGTGAGGAAATTTTACAGTTATTTCTATTAGAACATTTTTATAACGGCATGGAGCAATCGGAGAAGGAATAGCTGCGAGACAGACGACCCACTACCTTGGAAGAAGCAGCCAAATTAGCCGATGAAGATTACGACTCCTGTCTACACGAACCCACGCACTACCGAACTCCGGCACGGGTCGAACACAAGGATATTTACCGTACGTCGTCACGTGCTGAATTCCGAGTCCCAGTGCCCGGGGGACCCGTACGGTACTCAGGGCCACCGAATAACAACTCTGAACGTCCCAGACCAACCTGCTACCGATGCAAGCAACCAGGACACCTCATGGCAAGCTGCCCTCTTAATGCACAACAGACCACCAGGAATTATAATTACCCCTCTGGGTCATCTCGTCCTGCCCGGGCGCTCTGTGTTAACCAAGAGGCCCCTATGGAGGAATATTTGGGACCACTCCACGAAGCAGATCCGGTATATGCTGCTTCGGATAACCGCCATCACCATCGGCAGAAGGGACGATCTACCGAGGGTTTAAGAGACACGGGGCTACCATTACACTGGTCCAGAGCCATTTGGTGCCGGAGCACAAGCGATCAGGACAGACTGTGGCCGTTAGAGTGGCGGCGTGGGATGTGTACAAAATTCCGACCGCTAAAGTACATCTTGACTGGGGAGCAGGAAGAGGGGCCGTGAACGTGGGCATAATGGATAATTTACCTGCCGAAGTACTACTGGGCAACGATTTGGGCCGCCTATGCTCCCGTATACAACAATGAGGCGAATCCAGTGACCACTCGAGCCCAAGCCCGAACGGGGCGACAACTCTCACCAGTGCAGGAGACACCGGTAAGACCTATCCCGACCTTGACTGACCCTTTAGGTCCAATACCCTGGGACACCCCCGATGCTTTCGAGACAGAGTCTAAGACTGACCCGACCTTACGAAAGTACCGTGAACGAGCAGAGAACGGAATGGGCGGGTCAGATAAAGAAACCTTTTTATGGGAAAAAGGAAAGCTATATCGCTTGACAGAGAAAAGGGGGCAGCCTAGACGACAGCTGGTAGTACCCCACAAATATCGTCAAGAAATACTAAAGATAGGACATGACATCCCATTGGCCGGTCACCTAGCAGTAACCCGCACACTACACCGCATTACTCACACGTTCTTTTGGCCAGGGGTACACGCTGATGTCAGAACTTATTGTAATACGTGCGATGTGTGTCAGCGAGTAGGGCGGAGGGGCGATCACCCTAAAGCCCATCTAGTAAATATGCCGATTGTAGAGGAACCCTTCAGCAGGGTTGCCATTGACCTAGTGGGACCCCTGGCTACACCTAGTCCCTCCGGTAAGCGCTGCATTCTTACCGTAGTGGACTACGCTACCAGGTACCCAGAAGCCGACGCCCTATCCAACATCCAAGTGGATACGGTAGCGAACGCGCTGGTTCAGGTGTTCTCTCGGGTAGGATTTCCGAAAGAAATCCTGTCCGACCGAGGCACCCAATTTACTGCCGAATTGACTCAGCAGCTCTGGCAGGTTTACAAGATTAAGTCTCTCTTGAGCTCTCCATACCACCCCCAGACGAACGGGCTCTGTGAGAGGTTAAATGGGACCCTCAAACAAATGCTCAAAACGTTTACTCAATAGTACAGAGACTGGGAACGCTTTCTGCCGCATCTCCTATTTGCTTATCGGGAGGTGCCCCAGGAAACAACGGGGTTCTCTCCCTTCTAATTGCTCTACGGAAGAAAGGTGCGGGGACCCCTAAACCTGATACGAGAGCACTGGGAAGGAGAGGTGGAGACTGACGGTGTCCCCATTGTGCCGTACGTGCTGGAACTCAGGGACCGAATGGAGCAATTAGCCAAATCAGTGCAGGCTAACCTCCAGTCGGCTCAGAGAAGACAGAAGGTATGGTACGATAGGGGGGCGCGGAAAATAATCTTCACCATAGGGCAAAAGGTGTTAGTGCTTAAGCCAGTTAGGACAGACAAATTGCAAGCGTCCTCGCAGGGCCCTTACCAGATAGTGGAGAAAAGGGGAGACACCATTTACGTTATAGCTAGCTGCCATGACAGCAATCTTAGAAAGACTTTTCATGTAAACATGCTTAAGGAATATCTTGAGCGACCAGAGAACGTGACAGCCGTATGCTGTCCCCCTCAGGAAGACCCCGACAGTCTACCCATCCCAGACTTGTTAGAAAAGAGTTCCCCCGCAGACATAGTAGCCCAGGTCAAGATAGGGGACCGACTTAGCCCCACTGAAAGGGAGCAGCTTAGTCAACTACTACAGTCCAAAAGCCCCACTTTGTCCCAAAAGCCAGGGTACACTACCTTAACCACCCACCAGGTAGATACCCCGGGACAAGCTCCCTTACGCCAGACGCCTTACCGAATCCCCGAGGCAGTTAGGACAGGGATGAAGAAGGAGATCGATGAGATGCTCCAACTCAGGGTAATTGAGCCCTCCGATAGTCCCTGGGCTTCCCCAGTGGTCCTGGTGCCCAAGAAAGATGGGACAACCTGTTTTTGCGTAGACTATCGGAGGCTCAATGAAAAGACAGTGACGGACGCTTACCCTATGCCCAGGGTAGACGAGCTCCTTGATCGTCTAGCCAGGGGAACTTACCTGACCACCATCGATCTCTGCAAAGGTTACTGGCAGATTCCCCTGGCCCAGGAGGCTATCCCCAAGTCAGCATTCGTCACCCCGTTCGGCTTATACCAATTTAAGGTGATGCCGTTCAGGATGAAGAATGCCCCAGCTACATTCCAGCACTTGGTAGATAGGCTCCTGGATGGCTTCCAGAGTTTTGCCTGTGCATATCTGGACGACATAGCGATCCACAGTGAGTCCTAGGAGGACCACTTGGCTCACGTAGGGATGGTTCTGGATCAGATCCGGGCTGCTGGCCTGACTCTGAAGCCAGAAAAATGCCACTTTGGGATGGCCGAGGTACAGTACCTGGGTCACCTGGTGGGGTGTGGGAAACAGCGACCAGAGCCGGCTAAGGTAGAAGCCTTCGTCAATTGGCCCACCCCCACCACTAAGACTCAGGTCCTAGCATTCCTGGGCACTGCAGGGTACTACAGACGGTTCGTACCGGACTACAGCACACTTGCCAAACCCTTGACTGACCTGACCAAGAAAAATTTACCACGACAGGTCCTGTGGTCTCCTCACTGTGAAACGGCGTTTCAGGCTCTCAAAAATGCTCTTGTTAACGCTCCTGTCTTGGCGGCCCCAGCCCTTAACAAGCATTTTATTGTCCATACAGACACTTCCATGTTCCGGCTGGGAGCTGTCCTCAGCCAAGTAGGTGAAGATGGAGGGGAGCACCCAGTTGCCTACATCAGCCGTAAGCTCCTGCCACGCGAAGTCAGCTATGCAGCGGTAGAAAAAGAGTGTTTGGCTTTGGTGTGGGCCATAAAGCAATTGACTCCTTATTTGTATGGACAAGAGTTCACTCTGGTTACAGACCACAACCCGTTGGTGTGGCTAAACCGGGTCTCTGGGGATAATGGCAGACTTTTACGGTGGAGTTTATCGTTGCAACCCTTTAACTTCACCATTACCTACAGACCTGGGAAACAGAATGGCAACGCCGACGGGTTGTCCAGACAAACAGACTTCAGCCCGGCATAACCAGCAGTCTGGACAGCCTTAGTCTGCCCCGAAGAGGGGTCAAACAGTGTCTGCCAGAGTGTTCCACAAAAAGGGAGCACTGTTACAAAACTGTTATTTACCCTGGAATTGTTTGATTTTTTGTTATGTTCATATTTAAAGTATGCTGATTCTGAAAATTTATGTTTTATGTGAATGTGATGCATATTTTGAAAGTTATTAATATTGTATAAAACCTGTTATTTTAGCTTGGAGATAATTGAGCTGATACAAAGGTTAACTCAATTATCTCCCAAGCAGAGGAATGTACTGTAATTACTAGGATCCAAGTCTTTGTCCCAAGTTAAGATTGGATCCTCTCCTTTAATCCCTGTAATTATTGTCACCTTTCCCATTGTCTTATGTAAGTCATTTAGTTTCCTGTGTGTATCTGAACTTGACACCTTTGTATCCTGAAAGGTGTGAGGCAGGATTTCCCTTTGTATGTCCTTAGGTTAAACCTTAATCCTGTTATAGTTCCTTTGTCCAATTTGGTTTGTCAGGATGTTCAACTGTATATATTCTGTGTTTCTACATCAATAAACAGTTCTGGTCAGTTCCTGTTTGACCTTCAAATCGCAGCCTTGACTCGTTTTGTGGGGAAAGAGTATCCTAGCTGTAAAATAGCTAGTGGGATTGATCTACACTTACAAGATCCGTCTGGATATCGAGACAAAGTGGCTTTTCTCTCTCTCTAAACTGGGATCCAGACTTTCTAGCGGTCCAGCTTCCAGCTAGCCTGGGAGTAACCGTAACAATAATGTTTTTATAAAATGATGTCCCTTACTCACAAATGTGTAAATTATTATATTTCATAGGAATTTTCATTTAACGAGTTGAGACTTCCATGCCATGCCAAAGTGAAATAGCTTGCCACAAAAAAATTGTGTAGATCACATATATTTAGTTTATGTGGATCTGTGGCCACTACTTAGGACACTGGAACATTGTCCTCTATACTGGGTGACTGTTGAACATGAAGAATACATTTATTGATTGCTTGTATGTTTAATTCTGGTTCCTGAGTGACATAGACCATGCAGTCAAGATATGTGGTCTAAGTTTGTGGTCATTGGCTGTTGTCTAGCAGGAGAATTTGAGATGAAGGATTGTCGAAGTACATATGTAAAAGCTTCATCACAATGGCCTTTGAAGCAAATAAGACTCTAAACACAGAATCATTTGGTATGGTAGTCTGGCTATAAACAAAGCACTTAGAGGCAATATGACATGGACAAAAACATATAGTAGTTTCATAATTATAAAGACAGATAACTAAATAAATATTTGTTAACATGGGTTGAAAAAAAGCCCAGAGGTATAATTAGAACCCACAGTGCCCCAGTGCTTCACCAAGCAACATGTCCCATAGTGCCAGCTTTGCTACCAAACAGCTTGTATGTTCCATCTTTGCCCCAAATCAGCTCATCATAGCACAAAAAACCCAGATTGGCTTTGCTGTATTTACCCCCAACCAACCTGCCTGTGTCATATTTGTCCCCAAATATCTTGTTTGTGCTAGTTTTGTGCCCAAACAGCTTCTCTGTGCCATAATTCAATAGTGCTCAAGCACACCTAAAGGGGTATTACACCATTAATAAAATGAATAGTATATGTTACCTACATTGTTAAAACACATCCTTCCCCCTTTTTTCTCATAAAAGTGCTTTCTACCAGCATGGAGAGGGGCATCATTTTATTTTTGCTATCCTCTACAAGCTTGGATGGAAATGTAGAGCCCTTATGACCACGTGTGTGCAGTGAATGCCTTTTAATGTTGTTCTTAGTGGGTTTTTTTTACAAAGAGCCTTGACTTCATCACATAGCATTCACTGTGCATACTTGCTCTTTGAGTGCTATGCACATTGCCAATATGCTGTGCACAATGAATAAAATTACTGCTCTCTTCACAAGCAGAAAGGACTGCTGGGAAAGGAGAAAGTAGAAGTGGGAGGTGCATTTAACTATTTAATAAAATATTATAGAATGTGTTTTAACTTTTTAAAATATCACTCTGTTCCTACATCATTATTTGTATTCATCTATCATATTCTCTCCTTCACATATACAGGGCACTCATTTTGTTTAATAGGTTACTTTGCAGTCACTAATTTCCAAAAATACATCCGAAAACAACTACTCATGAAAAAATGTAAATTAGTCATAAGCAAATTATTTCAGTGATTATTTATTTATCTAAATAAATGTTAAAAAACAATGAGATGAGGGTTAAAAGTAATGAGATGAAGGTTTTCATATTAAACAGTAGCAGATCTTCAGTCTAGAACCATATGGTAGCCGATGAGGTTTAAGTATGAAGGGGATTTTTGGGAGTGGCCTAATCAGCTGGATCATTCCATTGGTTTCTATGGTGATAGAACCACTTTTATAGCATTCCACTACAAATAACTTTGATACATAAGCCCCAATATGTCTAAATACGGCAACATGATCTAGTTAACCCTGAAATCAAAAACTTTTTTAGTCTTTCCTAGTTCCTTACTAAGACACAAAATAAAGCCTCTGCTTAGTTTATGTATTTTGGAAAACAACCAACAGTTGTCAATGAAGTATCAATTAGCAAAAAAACATGACAAGGGTACCATTTCGATATATTATAGCTGCCTGGCTTTCTTGAGGCCAGTTAATACTTGACTGGTTATGAAACCTGTGGGTCACAAGGCTGTCCTCTTCCCCCTTCAAATGTGTCTTTAACAACACCCTTTAAGGACAATTAAAACTTTTTTAACCCTCGTGTGCCACTTCTCCTTAGTAAACCCGAAGTGTATGTGTTGTGGTTTGGGATGATTTAACCCCTTCGCGACCATATGACGAGTTAACTTGTCATAAGACCCGCAGCATTAGCGACCTTATGACGAGTTAACTCGTCATGCAGTCTAGCCGGCGGTGCGCTCTGTGCGCACCGCCAGCTAGTCTGCAACGGGTCCAGGACTAAGCCTCGCACCCGAGGCAAAGCTCCTGGACCCGATCGGTGGATTTCCGGGCATGTGATCGCAGTGATAACATGATCACCGCGATAACATGCAAATTAGATGGCAAAGTCAGTGTGTTCACACACTGACTTTGCCTCTAATTCACTCTCTGTGCTTCACGTTCTTATAGTGAAGCACAGAGAGTGACCTGTAAGTAAAAATAAATTAATAAAGAACGTTGCTGAGAAAAAAAATTAAAAAAAATTAACCCTTTCATTGCTGATCACAGTTTGTAACTGTGATCAGTTTTCTTCCACTTTATGGCTCTCATTTAGTTTTTTTTTTTTTACAAATTTTTTTATTTTTGCAATTTATAAAGTTTTTTTTTTTTTATAAATAAAGGTAATTTTAATATATTTATTTAATAAAATTTAACCCCTGCATGCCTGTTGGATGATTTTTATGGATCTGACATCACACTCTTCAGAGGTTTTTTTCTCTCTTTTTTGTTTAGGGGGGTTTGGGAACCAATATTTTTCTTTTTTATTAGTTAGTTAATTAGGGGGGATAAGTGGGTTAGTGTTGCACTAGTTGTGTAGCTTATTATTTGGAAAATAATGGGGAAAAACTTTTTTTTCCTCCAAAATTTCCTCTTTTATATGTATTTTTTAATACTAAAATGTAAATCATTTTTATGTATAGGGTATCAAAAGAAAGCTCTAACTGTCCTTTAAAAAACAACTTATAACTTGTATGGGTACGTTTAATGAGAGAGAGGGAAATTATGTTTTAAAAACCGCATTTTAAAAATTGAAAAACGCTCTGGTCCTTGGCCCAGGAAAATCCCTGGTCCTTAAAGGGTTAATATGGCGCAATGGATTTCACTATAACTGCTGTGTTCTACTTAAACAATAATACAGTTATTGGAATCACATGAAACTGAATAATACCCCAAAGCCAACCAATTTACATTAGGAAGTCTGGCAGAATTATAACAAAACAGGTTGACAAATCACTCAAACACACTGCTGCTGCTTAGATAATAATAATAATTTGATAAAACAAGTTTATAAAATATAACAATAGAAATAATCTTTAGTACTAAAAACTGTACATTATATGCTAAGCAAAAAGACCAGCAATAGGTTTGTCCCAGTAAATTTTAACTAAAGTATACTTAACAGGTAGTGGATGTATGGAATAGTCTTCTGGCAGAAGTGGTAGAGGTAAACACAGTCAAGGATTTTAAGCATGCGTGGGATAGGCACAAGGCTATCCTAGATATAAGATAGGGAACTAGGGACTGATAAAAGTATTTAGAAAATTGGGCAGACTAGATGGACCGAATGGTTCTAATTTGCCAACAAATTCTCTGTTTCTATGTTTCAATGTAAAATTGCTAAGTTTATACTTAGTCCCCGGGTATGATGATGAGCTTTATCTGGATCAATCGATTCCTGATGGTTCTGAAGTAGGTGACTAGGCCTAAACCCATGACATTTTAGCCTGCCTAGATTAGGGCCTGTAGGCTGGGTGGATAGTTTGGTCACATCATTACTGTTCCTCAATTACTGCAAGTGTGTCCCTAGCTACCTGAATAACATTAGTAAAATTACAAGCCCCCCCAGAGTCACATCTTCCAGCCCCAAATTGAACGTAACTGTGGAAAACACAAACACATCCTTTGTTAGACAGTAACACTTCCACTGCTGATAGCTTCCATTTTAAAGAAAGGGAATGCCTGAATATAAAAGTGAATTATATGATGGTAAAACACAAAATATCATATCACAACAGTATCTTTATAGTGTCAGCATGCACATCTCGTCTGAACGAGTGGACCTAGTAAGAAGCAGAAGTGAAAAAAAAGTTTATTTTTCCTTTAACTTTTCATTATATTTCACTATATTATGTATGGTTATATTCATACACCTTTCTTGTGGTAGCAGCTTACGATTAGTATGTGTTTTTGTAAAGAGTTTTGCTGGGTAAGCGATTCTTAACTATAGTAAATGAAAAACAAATATAGTGTGATAGTAACTAATTTTTTATTAGCTTTTTGAAACTGAATTTATAATGCAATTATATTTTAACCAGGAAACTAGGACAAAACATGATTATTCTCATTCCTAGATCATTCTTAATGTGCCCTTAATGCCGATTATGTGATAAAAATAAAGTACTTGACCTGCTAATTGCGAGTGCTTCATTGTACCACACATTTCTTGCTGAAAGAAATCATAGGTCTTGGCTATATAATGCTTATTTAAACGTAATTTACATTACAGAAAGAAGCCACATTCTTCTAAATCTTTAAAATGATACATGGGAAGTACAGAAAATGTTAAATATCACTTCAACTATGGGCTGCCAGTCTATTTATAATTAAGATAAGTTAAATCATGAATGGAACACAACAATAATATTTTGGTCCCTGGACATCTGAATTCTGAAAATGTGGTCCTTTGGGCCTCTCGTATCTCTCTTCCCCCTTTCTCCTTTTAAATTACCCTGCAAGGGGAGATGGGTGGTCTTTCACTGGCCTACACGCCGCAAATAGGTAAGGTGTTGTTTTGTTGGTATGCTAGCATGCACTGATGGTTTGAAATGTTTATACATATTGGAATATGAAGACGATTTGTCCATTATCGATCAATTAAATCTAATAGTTATATAATTGCCTCTCTTGCTATGTGATCTATGTGAAAATTTTAAATCAATTCTTGGACTTTTCTTTTTGACAATTTAAACTTAATTGCATGTGTCCGTTGAATTAGGTATGTTATATATGTGATTATCTTTTTGTATGTTTATATTAAAAAAAAAATCATGAAAGGAACACTAGTGCTTTCAAAAATACATGTTACATTGAATTTCAAAAGTACTTATGCTTTTACTACCATGGGGTTAAAATATAGGTCTGAAATCCTGTTATTCAAATGTGCTTTATGTTCACAAAGTAAAATTGTCTTTATAGAGTATAAAAAATAGTCTGTTTAGTAGCAGAGGCTTTATTTACAGAAAAAAAGAGGACATTTGAGAATTCGGACCAGATAAATCAAACAAAACAAATACATATGCCACATGATACTTAAAAGGAGGATTGCCTCCCAATTTAACAGAAGCACAGTAACACACTGCTTAAGGCCAATGTAGATTTTATGAACAATTTTTTTTTTAATAATAGATGGCAACCCAATTAAAAATGAAATGTATCACCAACATCCAAACCAAACCCACATTGTCCAAGACTATAAAATATAATTTTATGCACCTTGGGCGTAAAAACCCAAAAGCAGAATATAGACTATTTGGTACAGTCCTAACCTCAACATCTGAGGAAAGGGATTTAGGAGTAATAATTTCAGAGGACTTGAAGGTAGGTAGACAATGCAATAGAGCAGCAGGAAATGCTAGCAGAATGCTTGGTTGCATAGTGAGAGGTATTCGCAGTAGGAAGAGGGAAGGGCTCATGCCATTGTACAGAGCACTGGTGAGACCTCACTTGGAGTATTGTACGCAGTACTGGAGATCGTATCTCCAGAAGGATATTGATACTTTGGAGAGAGTTCAGAGAAGGGCTACTAAACTGGTTCATGGGTTGAAGGATAAAACTTACCAGGAAAGGTTAAAGCATCTTAACATGTATAGCTTGGAGGAAAGATGTAACAGGGGGGATATGATAGAAACATTTAAATACATAAAGTGAATCAACACAGTAAAGGAAGAGAGTATATTTAAAAGAAGAAAAACTACCACAACTAGAGGACATAGTCTTAAATTAGAGGGGCAACGATTTAAAAGTAATATCAGGAAGTATTACTTTACTGAGAGGGTAGTGGATATATGGAATAGCCTTCCAGCAGAAGTGGTAGAGGTAAACACAGTCAAGGTTTTTCAGCATGCGTGGGATAGACTCAAGGCTTTCCTAGCTATAAGACCGGGAACGGGGGACTAATAAGTACTCAAAAACAATTGGGCAGACTAGATGGACCGAATGGTTCTTATCTGCCGACACATTCTATGTTTCTATGTTTCTATGTTTCTATAATAAAATCTCATGCCTAATTAAATAAATAGTTAACATACACATGAAAAAAAAATGTGCCTGTTAATATATTTTCCCTTGCTACATGTTAGTAATACATAAATTACATGTATTAAAAAATAACCAGTTTGGTTATTCATAAATACGTGGGTGAAAATAAGCACATGCACTGTGCTTTATATGTAAGTGCACATTATCATTCTGATATGAAAAAAAAGCAATTAAAAATGTCTCTAATGGATATCAATTTGACTCAATCTGCATCAATTTAATAAATCGTAATATGTACTTTCTTTTACACGGGCTACTTGCCTCAGATCTACCAGCCAATAGTTTTGATAGTACGATACAAATAATAAGAAAAAAGAAAATGCAATATTTCTGTTGAGTGGATTTGTTATTACGGCCTTCACACTTGGACTTGCAGAGATGTGCAGACGCAATGAGTAGAAAATCAATCTAATAGACAATGAAAATGTCAAGATATCACAGCTCTTCTCTAAATTCCAGTAAGAGCGTGTGGATATTTTAATAACCTTGTGACAATGACTCAGCTGAAAGTGGAGAGTGTAAGTCAGTGAAGTAATTCATTGCTTGTGGTAATGTTTGATATAATGGGGCTACCTTGTTTAGATGTTGGCAGGGAGAAGCATCATGAGAGGCTATTAAGGACATTATAAAGTTTATCTTATACACTATTCATTGTATAGAGCCAATTATATTGCTTAGTGAAAAGTATACATTATATCATTTAAAAAAAAATGATTAATCAATTAGTTCAATTAATGAATCAATTAATTAATGTTTTTTTATTCATCTGATGTTTACTCAGTGTTTTCTATTCATGTTTTTTTACCTTAAAGAAAGTTGGTATATAGACATTTATGCATATTGTCTTTTTATGTCAGTATAGTCTGTGAAAAACGATACATATTACTAGATGCCTAATTCTTAATTAATTGATTATTTTACAGGAGCCTTTAAAAAATATAGCTGAAAACGATATGGTTTTTTTTTCATCATACCAGAATAACATTTAATTGAACTGGGATGTAAGGTAAAGAAACCAAGAGATTTTATAATGTGTGAAAAGCTCAGGTTTCATATATATATTGCATGTTGCAATTTAGGTTTTATATATTAATCCCAACAGGTGTTAAATGAGAATAAAAACTGCTTGAGTGTAGGGGCAAGGGAATAACCTTAAAATGAAAACTGTCAGAACAATTACTATGTGGTCTACCAAATAGCACTATGTTTTCATTTTCCAAACTATGCCAACCTTAGTACTCTTATATAATCAGCCTTAAGTGTTACTCTAAATAGCCTTCAATGGCATCATAGACCGATCACTACATCCCACAAGCATCTTCTAGCAAATGTTAAGGCTGTTTGTGCCAACATGTGAATACATACACATAAAACAAATGTACCCAAAGGTGCTGCAAGAACACCATGCTTTGATTTCAAATGAATATATATATATATATATATATATATATATATATATCCAATATGCATAAGCACTCCACTCATTAGAAGAAACAAAAAAATCTAATGCCCGGGTGCTAATCTGTCACATCTATATCTATCCAAAAAAATGAAAGCACTCACGGGTCTTGCAGCATGAAAAGTCCAATTTAATCTGTTAGCAACGTTTCGGGTAGATCAATTGCCCTTTGTCCAGCACATATATATATATATAGAAGTAAATCTAGATAATTTCTTAAAACTCTAATGTTTTTTCTTTGCTCAACACATTGTTCATGATGCTGTTCATGATGCAGACATACACTACTGTTCAAAAATGTGGGGTCACAAAGGAATGTCCTGGTTTTTTAAAGAAAGGCAAATTTTGCCCATTACAATGGATTAGTAATACAGTACAAACATTGTTAAAGGGACTCTGCAACCAAGAAAGCAACTTTCAAGAAATAAACAAATTTAAAATGAAAGTTATTGACATAGTAAAGAAACGTTAACTGAGGTCACAGCGCCTTTTACCTGTGGCTTGTCATAAATGTGCGGTTAAATATGCTAACAAACATAAGAACAGCCCAGCTAATTACCCTAAGCACACTGGATAAGCCAGCCCCAATTTGGCATACAACATGCATTAAAGGAAATCTCATGAGATGTTAATATGCGCATGTGCAATGCCCTCCGTGATCTACATGGAACATATGGTACACTCTCCATGCAGGCAACCTAAAAGTGCACATATTGACTATATACTGTGCATCAGCAATTGGTGCCAATAGTAGGACGGGATTGTGTTTAGACTATATGTTGATACAAGATGTGTAACACCTGCCCAACAGTGATGGAAAGAGTTATGAAGCAAGGTAATACTGGTTTTGGAACATGATTTAGCAAATGTGTAATATATTTTGTTGCTTAGATGTGATTTTGAGCAGATTACATGCAGATTTTAATATGCCGGCACATTCCCTTTAACGTTATAAATTATTATTGTAGGATGGATGATTTTTAATGGAATATCTACATAGGCGTTCAGAGGCCCATTATCAGCAACCACTATCCCTGTGTTCCAATGTACTTTGTGTTAGCAAATGCAAGTTTATCATTTTAAAAGACAAACTGATCGTTAGAAAAACCTTTTTCAATTATGTTAACACAACTTTAAACTGTGGTGCCGATTAAAGAACCAATAAAACTGGCTTCTTTAGACTAGTTGGGTATCTGGAGCATCAGCATTTGTGCTTTGTCCTACAGCCTCAAATAGCCAGAAACAAACAAATGTTTTCTGAAACTTGTTAGTCTATTCTTCTTTTGAGGAAATAAGTCTAATCCATGCAAGAAATTGCTAAGAAACTGATGATCATGTACAAAGCTGTGTACTACTCCCTTCACAAAACAGTGCAAACTGGCTTTAACTAGAATAGAAAGAGGAGTGGGAGGTCCCAGTACATACATGAGTAAGTGAAAATTAGAGTGTCTAATTTAAGAAACAGATCTCTCACAGGTACTCAGTTGGTAGCTTCATTAAGTAGTGCCACAAAACACCAGTCTCAGTGTCAACATTGAAGAGGTGACTCCTGCTAACCTGCTGACAGTCTAGGCAGAGACACAAATTTTAGTTTAAGGTGGCCAGCATAGTAATTTGATCTCAAGTCCCATTGAGCTGTTGTGGGAGCAGCTATCGTACATAACAAGTGCCCAACGAGCCAATTTAACTTATGGGAGGTACTTCAGAAAGTATGGGGTGAAATCACTTCAGATTACCTCAACAACAACAAAAACTGGCACCTAGAATGCAAAGATCTTCAGGGCTATAATTGCTGCAAATGGAGTATTCTTCGACAAAAGCAAAGTTTGAAGCACACAATTATAATCTCAATTAAAAATCCTTCTTTCTTACTTTATCAACATCTTGACTGTATCTCTTATTAATTTTGCATCTCATTTGATGTTTTTATTTTTATGGAAAACAAGGAAATTTTTAAGTGACTCCAACCATTTGAACGGTTTTGTACATTGTGTCACCTCTATGAATAATAGTCTCTAAGCTCTTAACTCCAAAACAACTCCAGTACTGGAAGAATAATATTAATGGTGACTCAGTACTTTTGCTATAAGATAGCAAAAAAAATATAAGTACAAGATATCAACGGTCTATAATGTTCAGCAGTTTAATTGCAGTGCGGATAGCTTGGGGTTTGTTATATTAAACTTAATCCATGAGGCCTAGTCAACCCAGTCCCCAACACTCCTATCACTAGATGCTTATAAGGCATTTGATGGGGCTATATGTGGATGGACCTGGATGCATTTTAGAGATCGGATGATAGTTCAAAGAGTAGGAGCGGTCTTTGTCCTCTTTCATTATATTATATTATCCTAGCTAGTAAGATTTCAGGGGGGCCTGATCATCTTCTACAAATGAGTTAAAATGTCTCAAGATGTGTTGGAATTCTTTAAAATATGCCTTCGTAAAACCATTAGGTTCCGGGGTCTTAGAGTTCTTCAGTGATGAGATTACTGCACTAAGCTCCTTCACAGTGATCTGAGCACCAAGTGGTCACATTTTATTAAGGGATACACAAGATAAATTAGCATCTTTAAGAAACTGTTCTAAGCATATTTTTGTTTGTGGTGCATGGTCCATGTTGTGTCCATCAGAAGTCAGTCTAAGATTTGGTGAACTGTTTACAGATCATGTCAGGTAGAGAAGAGCATTCAGTTGTGAGTATTTGTCTAATATAGAGGGACTTAATTGTTTGTCTGGTCATCATAGAATCTGGTTTGTTAACTTTTTCCAAAATGTCGGTTCAGTGTATTACCTACAGGATTTGGTTAGAAATTAAGAGGTAAAGTTCTCCCTGCTTAGCGAGTTAGGAGTGAAGAACTGAAGAGTCACCTGTCCAATTGCTTGTTCTCTCTAGCATCTGTAATTTCATGGACAGTTCTAATTTCCTTTCTCCTTTTTAATTTTTTCATGTGTGAGGCTATTTTAATAAGGATTCTTCAGAGTAGTGATGTGATGTCTGGGGTACTCTTAAGTTGGAAATCATTTTCCAATTTTTCAGTTAAGGTCTGGATATTTGTATGGTCAGTCAGTAAAGAATCATTTAATCACCATTGCAATAGTCAATCTGGAAGGGGGGAAGTCGAGTAAAGTTGAGGTGTTATACAGTTTAAGGTAATGAGCTTGAATGGGCTTCAGGTTTGCACCCAAATGAAGTAACTCTAAACCCCCCTCTCTTCTAGAAACAGAATAAATGCAAAAAGCATTAATGTCCGGCCCAAAGATGAATGTATGTGAATGTGTATTGTTGGAAAAGTTGAGGAGGGCAATATAATTACTTAATCTTTACCCTGGTACCCTGATATTCCTAAAGTTGCTTGGTTTATAGTGGTAACTCTTCTAATATCCAACAGGTGACTGGAAAGTCCAGAAACCACTACAGAGTGCCTTGCAGCTACCTTTGTCTGGAGCGTGTGAGAGAATGGGTAAACCTAGTTGTCATAATTCCTGAGAGTCTGACATAGGTGGTGCTGAAAGCAAGCCCTACTGGGATAGCTGACAATAGCAGATGTAACCCCAATAATTTTTGTGGCCTGTATCAGACTATCAGGTATTTGTTACTACTCACCTGCATTAGAACCAGAGAGGAAATTGTCCAAAAACAGGAAGCAGAAATCAAGAGACAGTTAGGGCTGGGTGGGAGCAATCAAGGTACATCATGGTTCACCTTTTTTCTGTGGCCATGACATTGCCATAGCACTGAGTAAGACCTGAAAGGTTGAGAGGCCCATTTTTTGTAGGAAGTACAGTGCATTAATAGGGTTGCTTAGAGAGTCCTAGACCCCATTTTGATATGTGATCAGGTAAAAGAATACCCAAATATGCCAGTGATTGGTCAACTCATTTGAGGTCATGTTTTGTCAAATCCTAGATTTTTCACTAGATTAAATATTTATTCCCATTAAATTAGATTTAGCTATATTTAATTTTTAATTAGAAAGGAGTTTACTTTGTCCACAGTAGTTTACTTTTACTTTGTTCACAGTAGTCAGAGTGGCCCTTTTCGGCTGATACTTTGCCTGGTAACCGCTCATATTAGCTTGTTTTCAGAGAGGCTCAGCAGATCTTGGATTTCACAGGGCCTTTTCGATCATGCATCAGGAAACTCTCATGTATCATTAATTTGTATTACATTTCAGACTATGAAGAAAACAGAATGAAACGTAAATATTTTCACAAACAGGAAGACAGTAAACATTTCTATACAAATATAAAGAAAATTATTTTATATATTCTTTCTACGCAACCATCTTACATCCTGCCACTATGTGTTGGACTATCTCAGAGACCTCTCTACACAGTCTGCACCTTGGAACAGTCCCATGATACCAACAGGGTATCTTATTACTGGCTCTTCAGTATCTGTCTTATCCTTTGGTGGTACTTGCATGCTGCTGTCTTCTTGCATCAGAAGTTGAACGAGTAGCTGGTGCATCTCAATATTTAAGAGAAAGCCTTTTGTCCATCTATAATCCCCTCAAATGTTTGATATGTAACCTCTCATTTGGTCTGCTTTTGTAGTTGCATTCCCACAATTCCAGGTTTTCTCCTCTCGTCCATATATGGTTTGTTCTAGTAGTCCACTTAATGTCAGATTGTCCTGGTTCCTCAACATCTGGCACAGACCTTGAAAGTGTTAGGTGTCTCGCCCAAGTTTTTTTCCAGCCGAAAATAATTACTTAAGACAGTTTACTTGAAATGCCTTTTTTTTATAATCAAATACTATCTTACTGAAAGCGGCAGACATATGTATGTTTGGGGGATTTGCAGAATTGTCTATTCCTCTTATGTATTTATGTGGAAATGCAGAAATCCTGTGTTAGCAGAGAACAATAAACTGCAGCTTTTGCTGGCACACTTGAATTTTCCCTGGTAATACAAGGTCTTTAAGTGTAAAGATAAAAAAGCATAGCACACAACGGACTGTCGAGCTTCAAACTGCCTGTAGCATGAACAAGATAAGACTGCCTCTAATCAAATAAGTAAGCTTAAAATCTTTTGCATCCTGGGAAAGTTGGCATAATCGAATGAATATAATTGATAAACATGTAAGTTAGATCACTGAGAATTCTTATTTGTTTGGCTTTTTCATGTTCCGGTAATTATACCAATAAGATAATATCTATTTCTGCTCAAAAGAGGTACTAGGCATATTTTTTATCATGCAAAGGGGAAAATGTGTGACTCTCCCCTATTCTATGCACACATTGCAATATGCTATACAGATTATTATTAATAATGTCTTTCAATGAATTGCTCTTAAAGTGATTGTAAATCCTTATGGCAAATAAGTGCTTCATTACATTATGAATCCACTTAAGGAACAGTCAATATCTATAGTGTGCTTACTATCACCTAACAAGTCTAACTAGGAAAACCTGTATTTGGAACACTTGTTCATTATAACATGGGCAACGTCCCATTTGAATGTTCTATTCTGAAAACAGATTCTGAGAATTTCAGGATGCCAGTGATGTCTTATAAGCTGTCAAGGTAACTAAACTATTGAATTAAAAATGTTAGTGGCCTGTATAACTGTTTGGAACACTGGGCAGATGTGTACACATTTCCTCATACTGAAAATGTATTGCTAGAGGCACTTGACTTTGTGACCTAGTTATTTGTAGAGGAAAGAAACACTTTTAATCAACATGCTGTCTTTTTTAAATATTTTATAACTTTAGTTGTATACAGCATTTTATACATAGCGTTTTATACATCTTCATAGCAGTGTTAATTATGTCGACTAAACTGCAAGTTTTTAGTGATTAAAACTAAACAATATGTACATAAAAACTATGTTAATAGGACTAAAACTATGACTAAAAACCATTGCGATTTTTGTCAACTGACTGAAATGTTAGAGAGGGACTATTGCATTCCGGGCCAGCACTACCTGTAGGTGAACTAAGTGTTTGCCTAGGGCACCAGATTTGTGGGGGTGGCTACTGGCTGAGGACTGGGATACATATATCTCAGCATCAGGCAGACAAAATTTGCATGGGAGTGCAATCAGCATGAACAGAGCTCTGATTCTGTGCAAGGTAAGACATTAGGAAGGGGGGGGGGAGTGTGAGGGACACAGGACACCAGGCACAGGGAGGGAGGAAGAGAGAGATACATCAGACATGGGGGGAGGGAGAAAGGAAGAGAGAGTTCAGGAATGGGGTGGGGGAGGGAGTCAGAAAGAGAGAGACACCAGAAATGGGGTGGGGGAGAGAGAGAGACACCAGACATGGTGTGGGAAGACGAGACAGAGAAACAGACCAGACATGGGGGTGACAGAGAGAAAGAGACACCCGACATGGGGTGAGGGAGTGAGAAAGAAAAACAGACATGAGGGGAGAGGAGAGAGAGATATACATGGGGAGAGGAATAGACAAACATTAGGAAGAGAAACAAAAAAAAAAAAAAACAAGAGCGAGAGAGACACTGATGGCATGGGGAGAACGAGATAGACAGGGATGGCGTAGAAGGAGAGCGACACAGACATGGGTTGCATGGGGAGAGAGGGTGTCATGATCTGCCTCCTAGTCACTCACCTGACTATCCATACTTGGCTCCCTCCAGCGTGCATCCTCTAATCTTCTACAATGCGCGTCTGATTCCTTATAATGCACGGGGCTCAGGTGCGCGCCTTCCGGTGATGTCACGCCAAGTGCCATCATGCAATGCGCGGGGACATTTCAAAAGACTCCAAGCCCTTAAAACAGTGCTTGGTTATTCTCTTCAGTGAGACTCCTAGCGTTACCAGTAAGTGTTTGTATCTAAGTGGATTACAAATTGAATTATATCAAGGTCTGTACCTCCCAGTGAGTCTCATTCTTACGAATAGACTTTCATCCTGTGGTTATTGTTACACCCATGCATATTTGTCTCCTCCCTGTGTACCTCACAGAGGGGCAGATATGGATAGAATAGAGGGAGAACAAGACAGACATGGAGGGAGAGACAGACATGGAATGTGTGACTGTGTGTGAATGCTTGACTACATGTAACATTGCATGTGTTACTGTGTGTGTACGTGTGGCTACATCTGACATTGCATTTGTGTGTTAATGTGCCTGCATATTATGTCACACGGAAAGTGTTATTGTGTGTGTAAATGCCTGGGGGCAGCAAAATATATGTTCGCCTAGGGCCGAAAAAAGTCTTACACCGGCCCTGCACGGAAGAAGCCTTAAATGTACCTATCTTGTTCTAGGTATCTTGATATGGGTATCACTGTTGAATGGTAAAACTTATCAACAATTTGTGATGTTGAAATAGGATAAATTAATATCAATCATAATCTTTTCTGACACTCACCAAAAGTGTGGAGGCAAAAATCAAGCATTGCCAGTTGATTTGAAAACATTATCCAATTTGCCAATGTTAGCAATTAATGCCTTACTTTTGTAGTTCAGTTTTAGAGATAATACAATAGTAAAACAAGTCCACCTCTACCTTAAAGAGGGCTAAACCCTCTACATTATGTTTTAATATCTGTGTTATTGTTTGACTTCACAGGAGTGTCGTTCAGGAGTCTTTTTAGTCTATGCTGCCATGTTGTGGAGATGGTTCTATGATGTCACAAACACATCCAGCCAGAGATGATCATCTCCTCCCCACTGATTGGTTATGTTACACACAACTGACTAATAAGATCACTGTAGGAGAAAATGGTAGGCATGAAGTTCTGTGTTTGCTGTGTTTATGTTTAGTTGTAATTTTTCTCTTTCTTAATAAATATACTGACACACATTATTTATTGGGTTTTTTGGCATCATAAGTGATATGTTGAGATACATTAATAATGATCATATCAAATATATAATATACAAAAAATAATCAAATATGATGAATAATTGAAAAACCTGTTAAATGGATTCTAATATTTGTGCTGAGTTTCAAATCTCCAATATTTACATTTTTTTGCTGTTTTTTTTTTGAAGTTATAGGGCAATAACTTGAAGTTACACATTACTTATCACTAACCATTTTCTCCTACAGTGACCCTTTGACACTCACCCTAAACATAAATGTAACCCTTGTCCAAAAGCTAACACTAACTCAACTCAACACTATCCCTTACTCAACTCTAACCCAAACTCTAACCCTAGCCATAACCCTAGGTCCAATATAGCCTTTTTACTGTAATTTTGTTATACTGCCTTTAACAGATAATTTTTTAAGCTCTTGCTCACAACTGGGCAGCATCATATTGGAGCCCACAATTGCTCCTGGGGGCCAACGTTTGGTGTTGCTGGATACCTCAATATCGAGGCATTGCAACAACACTAATTAGGCATGTTTCAACACAGGTCATACCACATACACCCACAATCACTAAGTGACAGATTTTATGTGACTTACCTGTTACATCAATTGTTGCAAAGGTGTTAATGCCTATTTTTTTCAGGTCATTTGTCAGTTCATAACAGTTCACCTTCTAGGTGAACAGACCCCATTGTTTTGTGCTTTTAGCACACTAAATAAGAGCACAATGAAGCTCTTGCATGTGCGAGTAGCAATGTTACAAGTATGTCTAACAAAAATAACTTTTGGGAATGATTATTAAGTGGAGATTAGTACATGAACACATAAGTATATGATTTATTACAGTGATTGAACGCTGTTATCCAAAATACCATCTAACATGTTTTGCTAGTACTGATATTTTATAGCTCATCATTTCATTCTTCACAGTATTGATTCTTCCAGTCCTGAAATTCAATTTTTTTGCTATTATTACTGGAAAATAAAACACTGGAGTTCAGCTCAGTACAAGGTCACATTCCGGAACTTCAATTATCCCAAAGGTTTCATGGAAGTAAATCCGTAATTTACAGTGAATTGATCTCTTCCACACAGGTTATTGTTTCCTTAGCTAAATTATAGCATTGCATCTCCCAATGCTTGGCTGGGGTTTCATTATAAGACACACCTGCTTATATTTCATGTGTTTCTAAATAATCTATCATCGTGATGATAATCATAGTATTAAATGTAAAGTAATTTTTATTTGTGTGTAACAAATAAAACAAAAGAAAACAATCTTGTGGGCGGTTCAGAGAATAGCAAACGCCAAAAAAAAGAAGGGGAAGATTAGTCTCCAAGCCCTTGTAGAGCTGTGTGTCCAGATGCACATGAAAAAGCCACGCCAGGCGAAATGCATCTGACACCCCCCCTCGTCTCAAGACTTCTGCATACATACAATTAGCCCCTCTATAAAATAAGTAAACCTCGATGTTGATATAGTTCTAATGATATAGTTGTATGATCACTGCATTTGTTTTATTTGAAAGCTGTGGTATGATAACTATACTAGGTAAAAAGGTCTTATCAATGTAATATCGAAATAGAGTGCTGCGAGGAACCAATCAGACTGATTCCTACAATCATTCAAATCTCTTATTTCACATTTAGGAAGTCTCAATTACATTTTTTTCCACTACATACCTGCAGATTCAGACTTATCAAGTGAAATTAAACAAGCCAAAAGAGTAAATGTCCTTACCTGTGAAAGGTTATCTTTACTGATATATGCACCCTCTGTTCCCAGATTGTAAGACAACACTGAAGTAGCTAGAACCTTTAGATTGTTCAGCAGAGTAATTACTTGCGAACACTATATAGAAAGAAAACAGTGGTTTGTTCTGGAAAAAAGCAGAGTAGGTAGCACACCTGCCCAGAGACCACATTTCATGCTCCTTACTTGTCGATGTCAGAAGAGTCAAGACACCGATGTTATCTTCTGATTCTGTGCTTGTTAGATTGAAATCTAGTGTGAGAAAAAAAAGTTTCATTCAATTTACTGTTCCTTGTACCAACATTTATACTGTTTTCAGGCTTCTGTTAGACCACTGAGATTTATCAATCCAAATATATTTGAGCTGTTACACCAGTTTGTATTTCTAAAAGTATTTTTTATGAAAATATGGGGGGGGGGGGGGGGGGATCATAATTTAAGAAATGCTTTTCTGGTCATATAATTCCAAGGACTACAATACACATATTTCAGATTTAAAAAACCCAGTAATAAGGTAGGTGATAAAACTGAATATTCTGTTGTTAATGTTGGGACTTTATATATAGGCCTACATGAGTAAACGATAAATTCTGTATGTGCTTTATTTATGAAAATGTAATAGTGTGGCTGTATTGCCGATTGCCCACCAATATTACTAAACTATTTTTTTTTTTACTTTTTCCACTATATTTTGTGTAATATAATTTACAAGAGTAAAACACATGGTATCAGAACAGTATCTTCAAATATAGGAAACAAATTATGGGAACATATGAATAATAATAAAATAATTTTTTTATGTAGCGTTATAATAGCAGTCATGTATCCTTTCAAATCATTCTATATTAACAAAAACTTATTATATTTAGTAATGGGTTTAGTTAAATTGCATCATAGGTTGAAAAATGAACTACAATGGAGTAATAAAAAAATAGATATTGTTAGTATACCATTTATGGTCAAAGTTGATATCGCAGTAGTCAATAAGTATTAAACATACAGAAGGGTTTTCCTTTTTCGTTCCGATGTGTAAAGTACATTGGAAGGATTAAAAAAGGGTAAGAAAGGGGTTTTGTATCTGTTGTTTATTGCATGGACTATTGTTTAGGTATTTTAGAAGGGGTATGTTGTATGGTTTTGATTGGAGTGATGTTGATCTTCCAGTTTTTAAGAATGTCAATACCTGCTTCTGGGGTGTTTACAATGTGTAGAAAGCCATTGTGTCTGATCAATAGTTTGGTGGGGAAGCCCCATTGGTAGATTATATTATTTTGGCATAGGGTAGACGTAATTGTTTGAAATTCCCTGCATTTGGCGAGTGTGTATGCTGAGAGGTCAGCAAATATTGACAGTTTTTTGTAGATATCAGGTTTATAATTCTCATTGCCTGCATAATTTTTCCTTTAGTTTGAAAAAAAGTGTACTCTCGTGATGACATCTCTTGGCACGTTGGGGGGTAGGTGTTTAGGTTTTGGTAACCTGTGTGTGCGATCAAGAGAACGTTCAAGATCTGAGATATCAGGTACTAGATATTTTAAAAAGGTTTGTATGAATATCCGTAGTTCTAAGTTGGTGACAGATTTGTTGATGCCTCTTATGTGGATGTTGTTTCGTCTGTTGCGGTCTTCGAGTGATGCAAGTTTTTATTTGAGGGTTTCATGTTCCTCTTCAACTGAGTTAAATTTATCTACTATGTCGTTATGTGAATCTGAGAACTTTTCCATATTTTCTTCAAGATGTGCCGTGCGTTCCCCTAGAGCTTGAATATCTGATTTGATTTCTTTAGTCATGTTTTTCATGTCCAATTGGATTAATGATTTATGGTCTGATATCAGTTTTTCTTATTTTCTTTTCAGATAAGCTGTGCTGGTAATCTTCATCTTCAATAATGTGGTCAGATGCTGGAGACGTTTCTCTTGAACGGTGAGTTTTGTGCGTGTTCTCCATTTTTTGGCTGTGTGGTGTGAAGAAGGGATCAGGTTTGTCGTCTTTATCTTGTTTTTTTCCACCTCTGGTCATCATGATTGGATCGATTTAGGTTTTGTTATAATCAGGAACAGCAGCTGATTTTAGGGCAATGTTTTTATCAGATTTATTGTTTATTGTATTCGTTGAGCCTTCTGGTGCGGGTGCTAGTCATTCCCTTTGGCTTTTAAGCCACACCCTTTTCAATTTATCTATTTAAAAAAATAAACACCAACTAAGCATTTTTTTTAACATTGTTTACTAAGATAAAATGGGAGGGGGGGGGGTTGATATGCCTCCTCTGTGAGTTAAAACATAACCTTTATTTGATCCAACAGTAAAATATGTCAAAATATACAAGAACTGAAAGGCCAGTAATAACACGGACAAATAAAACAAATCTATGGTGCTTAACCCCCTGCTGACTATGGAAAGTACTCTGTAAAAATGAGCGGTGGATGCGTTGGATACTAGTGCTAGTGTTGGGGTGATTATGGTTGTGTTCAAAAGGTCACTGTAGGATAAAAAGGTTAGAAAAAAACAGTACTTTGCCCTATAACTTGCAAAAACCAACAGAAAAACACATAAACAATGGGTATTTCTAAACTCAGGAAAAAATATTAGAATCTATGTAGCAGCTTTCTTTATTTGTGTTTGTAAATGTGTAAAATGTTTTCCATGTAAAAATGTTTTTTTTTTTAAAGTTTTTTGTCAGTAAATGAGAAAGAGGAAAATTATAGCTAAACAAAAACACAGCAAAAGAGTTCAACAGCCTGTCTCCTAAATTGTAAAACATTCCAAAAACAGTTGTGTCCTCAATGGGTTAATGCATGCATTAATGTGTGATAGATAAGCATAGACAAAAATAATAAAAACCAAGACCTCCTTAAGATTACTTTTCAATCCTGTAAGAGATAGCAGATAGACTTAATTAAATGTTTTCAACTAGCATTGGCAAATGGTATTTGCTGCTAAACAAATAGGAGATAGATACTGGTATAATGGGTTCAAGGAAATATTGAAGCTGAAATTGAATAGAAAATACCTACAAGAGCAGGAAAAAGGTATCTAAATCACCCCTTTATTCAGATATGCAAAATGTTTAATACACAAAAACAGCAAAACAGAATCATAGAAATGTAATAAAAAGGGCTATGAAAATAGCTGATATAATCACCGGCCAGTGATCAGTATCAATAATTTTAAACACTAAAAAGCTGAAGAGGAGAAAAAGCAAGAACATGTTGTACCACCCTTGGGAGCCGGCAAAATTTAACTTTTCGTTTTTGTCTTTTCGAAACCAAAACAAACATTGTTTCATCCAATAAGAATTTAGTACTTGACAGATTTGTTTTGGACAAACTTCTTGCATTTTTTTGTTTCTGGAATTCCATTTGGACAATCGACACATTGTCTTTTTTTGAGCAATTAGAATATGCACTGCCTTTAATCTCCTAAAAAGGTCTGTATCTCAATAAATTCCCTTTGCACCATTACATTTTTATTTATCATTTTTTTCCCCTTTAGCTTTACTTTATTCTCCTTTTTTCAGCCCCACTACTTGATATCACTCCGTTAAGTTATAGTACCACTGCTTTTGAGACAAAGTAAGCCACAAAACTAATCGTGTTGATTTAAACTAAAATACTGTTATTGATTATACATTTTGAATTCACTGTGTATGTTTTTTTTTTACTGTTAGGAAATTACTTTCATTATCATTTTAAGGTTGTTAACAGCTACCAGCAAAAAGGGGAGAAAAAAATCCCCCAGCATTAGTAGGAACTGAGCAAACATATCTTCAAAAGTGAGTTTGCAATATTTGTTACTACAAACAGCACAATACCCACTGTGTAAATATTTTAGAAAGTAGCAGTGTATTAAACTTAATCAAACAAATCTTTTATATTAATGTCAAACCACATATTATCCCTGTTATTCTTAGTTTCTTCTCAATTAAATTTTTTTATATCTCTATATGAAAGTTTTGGATTAACTTCCAATATATGAAAGTAAGCAAATTAGAGGAAAGCAAAGGACTGTTCTTCATGAGAATTGTAACGCTTAAAAAATATATACATATAATTTCCATCAATTTTGCTACTCTTACATTAAATGCGTTTATTTGTTAATTGTTGAAGTTCCTCTTGCTGTCAGTATTATCTTTTTATTAATTATTGTAGATAATTTTTTCAGCAAAAATCCAAATACCTCCGAAGAAGCCCTTACTGTATTGTGAAACTCATCTGGCCTTTTTTTGTCTGTCGTATTAAGTGAACATACCATTTTAGTTTTAGTTCCATTTTATGTTTCTCCATATCTGTAGAGGTAGGCTTCCAATATATAGTGGTATATTATGGTATCCAATGTGCCTGATTGATTATTAGATAAATGGTTGATTAGTGTTCTCCGAAGTAAAACGAGACTGGAGCCGGTTCCCAAAATGTAGAAAATCATTCTTTTGTATAAAAACAGTCATGAACTCGAACATACACTGGCCAGGAGGTTGACTTTCATTTTGAGACTAAGTCAAATTCAGCCCCCGAGTTTGACCCAGGTTTGGCTTTTCCCCATTGAAAGTAATGGGAGGTGAAATGTTCAAAGCTATTTTTGAGACTAAGTCAAACTTGGGTGCCGAATTGGACTTAATCTCAAAATGAAAATCGACTTTCAAAGTCAAATTTTAGTGAATAGACCCATAAATTGTGCTGTATATTTGAATAAACCGCATGCACTACAGTCAGTCGTACTAGTTTATATGCACTACTGTTGCCACTTTTTGTTCAGCAATGTAATTAGTTAGGTTCTGTTTTTTGTTCAAACATGTAATTGCTATGGCTCAAGAGAAATTGTTCCACGGATGAGGATTCCTATTATAAAGAGAATCACATACACATGGGCACTCAAGACCAGGAGTACATTTACTCCATATTTTGAACAGCACAGCAACATAGATATGTTTGTAAAACTGGTATGCTCTGGAATTGATCATTTAGAACAATATGAAGATATGGAAAAATTATAATTGATCTGTCGGATATTAATAACCATAAAAATTTGAATATGAGTTATTAATTATGAATCATAAAAAAATATGAAAATTGATGATTCATATATATGGGTCCGACTAAAAATACCCATATCAAGAATTCTTTATGTATGTGAGAGTTTGGATGACGTTTTTACAAAAAGTAAATACAATGCAACAATTATTAATAAAATAATAATGAATTTATTGAATATAGAATAAAGATCAAACGGTAAGCAAAATAGCATAACAACAAAATATAGTATCAATAGATGTTAATCATAATTCACATGTATGACTTATAACATAAGTAAGTAGGACAAAACATGAATTATGCAGCTCTGTACCTATGTCAACATGCATGTAGAATAATTTACTATGACCATAAGATGGCCATGCATTTTATTTAGATACAACCTACATTGATTATGATTAGTATTTAAAATGGTTAATGATAGTACACCATAATTACCTACAAATTACCAACATATACTCTGCTTAGGTAAGGTAATATTACTAAATCATATAACTACTCATGGTGGCTATTTCTTAATCTGCTCGGTAAATGATAATGTATGTATTCTACCTTAGACTTTAAGAATGAGAATCTTATATAATCTCTGGAGATTAGATATGACATATTTGGGTAAATAGCTAGACTATAAGAATTTATTTATTATTTTGTTAATATCTCTAGGATATTCATCTGGCTTCCTTCTGCAAAAAGGATGACAGATAAACACCAGGCTAAAACATATAGATCCCAGAAATTGTGGGATTTAAGTTAAATTTACCCAAATATATATGCTAATGACATTAATAAAAAATGAGATTATGCTAGAAACAATTTACCACATTTATACATTACCGGCAGAGGTTGGTTTGCAGTTGAGACTCCTTCCATTGAAGAATTGAGTGATGGGAGTTACTCCTGGGACTTAGCTCAATACTATGGGTATGGAGATTTCTATTGTTATAGTGAACATGTGCTATTAAAAGCCTCATATTCCTGAGTTCTCCCCAGAAGGAGAGAACTCAGCCCTTTTCTAAAACAATCCCATCTCTGAAAATCAGTCTCCCCAGGTCTTTTCAGGTATCTCAGCTTTTTCCTCTCAACCTCCAGTATCAACTTATCAACCAATCCTTATCTCAGATTCACACCCTGTTTCTGTAACTTCTAGCCAATTGAATGGATGGGTGTGTTTAATTTAAATGAGATGATGTCATGATTTATAGCTATACCTGGATTGTGAGTATAATGTGAGAAAATATATATGTTGAAATATAGAAGTGTTAATATAATTTCAAATTGGAGTAAATATTCTTATCAATATTCTTATCATTTCACATTAGATAAAAACTTATAACAAAATGTATATCACACTAATAAAACAATAAAAACAATATTCTAATTAATATGTAGGATTAATTATACTTTACATATTTATTAGTGAAGGTGTGATATAATTATATATTTTAATGAGCGATTAGAATCAACTGGGTGTGTTTATAATAACCCTTATTATATTCTTCAAATCTAAAATCCAAGTAATCTCAGTGTGTTTCTGTCTGTCAGTTTGGGTGTGCTAGCAAGCTGAAGAGAAGCCCCCCTTCACCTCTTGTATGTATATAGACACAGCTGTGTCTTCAGAAATACAATGAGAGTCATAAACCACTAACAATGCCCACCCTATCTGTTCCGGTGATACTAGATAACAGAGTTATGAGTGTGGAGGACTTTCATTTAGCTTCAGGGACACAGAATAGGATTTTAACACACAGAAGGATGTCCAAAAACTGACACAAAATGGAGGCTGCTGGCATCCATCTTGTTATCCTTGGCTTCTGTTTTATTCATTTGAACCAGTCTCAAGATTACTGTTCAATACCTCTGACAGATCATGATACATATGAGATTTTATCTGGTTTATCAGATGAATCATCAAGATCATTTACTCTGTAGTATGGATGTAGAGACCTTGTATAGTAGTATTTCACTGAATTGTTTTTGTTTTAAGATCCTAAATGCTCACAAGAGCAAATGGCCAACATTCTCATTCTGTGTGTGAGTGTGCTCTGAAGTCAAATTACTTTCGGTGTAAGAAATGTTTTTACTATCAGCTATACAGTGACGAGGACCTACTGTACCCAAAACAGAAGCCAACTTGTTTCTGGGCAAATGGGAAAAAGACACCAGGTAATTAAAGAGTTGGAGAAGTTTTGGGCACATATTTTTCTATGGAAACTTTATATCAATGACATTCTGGTAATCTGGTCAGGTACAACTGAATTGTTTGTAGAATTTTTCCAGGAATTAAATATTAATTAAACTGGACTATGTTTAATTTATGAAATCCAATCCAAACAATTACATTTCCTTGCCATTCCGATATTATTTATCAATCCAGTGCACTGGATACCACTATATATCAAAAGCCCATCTCAACAAATAACATATTGAAGTTACCATCCAAGAACTCTGAAAGCAGGCATTCCAATATACCAGTACCTTAGGCGAAAGACATGGCCTCCCTCGTTAAGTGATTATCCATTGATAAATGCTTTGAGATGCATAACCTTAAAGATCAACTGACACATCTAGTCACCATATAGATCAACCTGTTGGAGATGCCTAAAGCCCACCAAAGGCTCTTTTAGGTGCAGCAATTACAAATCATGTTAATTTGTGCAATGTCTGATGAAGATGGGGTTGATTATCATATTAAAACCTTTCTGAACTGCAAATCTCCAGGCATTTTATATCTTATTGTCAGCTGCTGTGGCAAAAGATACATAGGAAAAACCATACAGGAATTCAGATGCAGAATTCTTGAACATGTTGGTTCTATCATACATGATCCTCTGTGTCACAACACATACAGCTACATCAAGGTGGAGATCTAAAGACAATCTAATTTATGGCAGCCTATTCAGTTCTTTATATCTGCACTTTTATTTATTTTCCTTTCATGTGTCCAAATCAATTTTATATTTTATATTTCATTTCACTAGTGGAGCATTTACTGAAGCTTATTTGATTTTTTTATAACATGCAATACCAGAGTCAATGTTATGCTGTATCACTTTTTAAAACTGAATAGCAATGTTTCTATGAGATGTCTGCACATCATGTCCATCATTTGGTGACTGTAATATTGTCATCTTAGACACGTTATTACCACATACGGGTTTCTCAAGGAGAGTTTCCTGTTCTTTATTCTTCTAACGTATAATGATTACTTTTTCAAATTGTTACAGTATTTTCATAATAGTGATTTTGTATATCTAAATAAAGTGGACAACGCTAAAGTAAAAACTACTGCAAAAAATTTTTTTGTGAATGTAGATTAATGATTTAATATAGAGATAAAATGTACATACTAAGACAAAAAATATAGACAATACAGAATAAAACAATATACATGTAAAGTCTAGAATGATACAATATACAGGTATATGAAATAAAATTACATGGACATCCACAGAAGATTGTGTTCCCCTAAATATATCACTTACTCTTGATTTATATATAAGAGTCAAGTGGACAGAAAAAAAGGTTCACAATCTGAAAATGTGTTTTGTCTTTTTTCTAGTCCCTTGCACCTTGTTACTGGAGTCAGTTTTCTGTCTAGCTAACTCATATATAAATCAAGAGTAAGTGCTATATTTATGGAAACACAATCTTCTGTGGTGTAATGTAATTTTATTTTATATACTGTATATTGTATAATTCTAGACTTTACATTGTATATGGCTTAATTCTGTATTGTCTATATTTTGTTGTCTTAGTATGTACATTTTATCTCTGAATTAATGTTTTCTACATTCATAACAGTTTTGTTTGCAGTAGTCTTTACTTTAGCACTGTCCACTTCTTATTTGTGTCACCAGATATTTGTTTAAATTGTTTCTGAAGCCAGAATAACACTGTTTTGTATATGATCTGGGGATACATTGAAGGATACGTCACTTTTTTTGACTTATTTAATTTTTACCTACATTTTTTGTTAAGATATACACTTCTTTAAATATTCACCACTGAGTAATTTTGTATTTAGCGCTGTACATTTTGTATTCATTTTGACTTTGTATATCTATCTACTTCTCTCCCAGGATCATTAGCACTCCTGGCAATATTTTAAGCTATTAAATTAACATAACCTCAGATGGATACTTTCAATAGAGTGCACCCCGTGAATAATTCACTTTGATTCAAGTAGATCGTCTGGTGCCTTATTGTAGTTAGCACATTATTTTTTTCATGTATATAACTTATACATGTATATCATTTGAGAGACTGTGTAAAACCCATTTTCTAACCAATTGGGGTAGGATCAGATCAGTTATGAGATCCTTCCCATGATAGTATGATCAGGTTTTCTCTGACAAATCCATTGGTGTGTGGGGAAACACATACTTGGAGATTAGGTGGTATGTAGTATATTTTCTCTGAAAAGCAGTATTTAATATATTTTTAACTACTCGTTGATGCTTGTTCAACATTGGTATAACAGCATTAGTGCTGGAGTGATTACCCCTGTTTCACTTTGACATCTCATTTTGATGTGTACGGTGTATACCACCATCTATGACAGACGATCCGCTACATTGTTGTTTTGCTGTGGATACTGCAACGTGGTGTTGCTGCATCAAGGATTTACATCATGTTTGTATCACCAGTAGCACCTATTTATTAAATACTAAAAGTTTGCTTTATTCCTATTGTGACCTGACATCCAACTTATTTAATTAGCTGTCGAGTTATTATCCCTTTAGTTAAAACATACTTTTAGGCAACTATCATAATATCCATTGCTTTTAAAATAAAGGTTACAATTATGCTTTCTATACTATACTCTATTTATAAAATGTGTCATCTGTGCTGCCTAATGGGAACCTGTTTTTTTTTTGTTTCTATATTAACTTTGAAATAGGGGTCTCTAAAGATTTTCAAAAGAATTTGAGATGAACAAACACACCACACACAAAGAACTCGTCCTTAAATTTTTACAGAAGGACATACCATATGCTGCTCTCATACATACCTACCTCTGTGACTATTATGACTGATCATCAACAGTACATTAGGCAGCTGGATGCTTCCTTTTAATGGAATGAAAAAGTCAAAAGCTCCATTGGAGGTATGAATCTCACATGGAATGTCCACACATGCATTATGATCCATGGAGCTACATTAAATACCAATATGTGTTTTATTAAGATACATTATGTGTCTGGAAGCTGTGTGACAAGGGCAGCTGCGGGAGGAGAAATGTCAGCGTGTCCTTGCAGAGAATTGTCAGTGAATTCATAAAAGCACATCATAGTATAAATGAAACACTCAGGAAATGTGTCTCCCTATCCACTTAGGTTAGAGATAAATTGGAGGATGGCGAACAGCATGTTGTAAAATGACCCAGTGAAAATGTTTAACCGGAAAAGTAGAAGATAATAGAGTATCAAACATAACACAGAATATCGCAGATAACTTAGTGTAAATACTAACTCCATTCTGCAGTTGTTGATGCCAAACATATAAGGCCTTTTCAATTAACAGTGATTAGTCAAGGTATGTAAAAGCATAGAACCATGAATATAAAAAAGGACAATGCAAAGGATGTTCTTAGTACACCCAAACATTTAAAATAGGAGAGTTTTTGAAGAAAGTAACAATCAGTATTACACTGGCATAATAAAAACATAAACCTTTTAACTATTTCAATGTAGAGGTTCAGACTACTCCTGATATAGAAAAAAAAAAAAGACTGTACATTAGTAAACATATTCTCCATTGTAACAGTGTATAAGAAGGTAATGGAGGGTGACTGTTATTATGATTACATGTTGTATGTAACACAAAACGCATTGTGTGTCAAAGCTATCCTCTCTCACCTTCTTATACACTATTAAAATGGAGAAGCAGTTTAAATATGTGCTGAAGTCTATTTTGTTACTCACTGCCATTTACGTGACTTAGTTGGAGCACGCTTGACTCTTGGCACCCAGTACAGCTTCACAAACCATCTGGCATGGCTGTGTCTTGTACAGTATCCTCCCAGTCATTTGGAGCCCGGTAAATATTTCCTTCAGACTATGTCTGAATGCAATATGTCCAGCAATTATCATAGATAGATTGATAGCTGATTAATATACAGGTTGTAATTCTGCTACACGACCTTTATAAAGAATAAAGAGTTATTTTCTTTTACCCCTTTAATTTGAGGCACAAACTAATGCCGCCAACAAGTATTTAACCTTAAAATGTCATAAGAGTACTAAGTAGAGGAAAGACACGCATATCCAAAGGATATTTTCAAGACAATTCTATCATGACCTTTAGATGTTTCAATCATTTTGTAAAGGTCAGCTGTTTTCATGGGAGAAGGTCATTGACCTAATGTCAAAGGTCAACAACTGATTCAATATACACTGTTGGAGAATCCATGGAAACTTTGGGTCAGTCATTACCATGTTGATGGTGCTTTTTCAATTTTAAGTACATCCTTTAAACAACTTGTTAACCTTTAATTTACTAATATGGTAATGAAAGTATTTTCTATAGAATAAAATAATGCCATCAGGCCATGACTTGAGAAAAATAATTTTTCTATCCTTTTTGTGCTAGTAGAATTGTCAACAGAGTGAGTGACTCTGTTGCCGAATTTGCAGCAGTCGCCTGTCTAACGGATGTATTTCCGGGGTTTGTGTGCTCTCTGTTCAGAGCACACAAACTCTGGAAATAGACAGCGCTGCTGGCATATGGAGCATCCGCGCCTTTTAACAAGGTAGATCTTATATATGCGTATATTACATTTAAATGTGTGTCCATGCCTCACTACATCATATACAAGTGCTGCCATGCACACAACATGGCATGAGATTCACATAGGTGTGTTTTTGAAAATATAAACATTACAGCACTACTCACAGTGTGTGGACTCCGAGTGATGATTAGGGCATGCACATGTGCTTGATGGCACTTGCACATTACAAAGTGAGACAGAAGCTTGGATCTTCAGTTGAAACATTGCAGATCTGACTGAAGATCCTCATAAGATGACTACTCCGACATAGAGCATTATGGAAAATTTGATATCAAATGTGGTATGCACAGTATGCATAAACATTTTTCATCAAAACAGGGGCTACTCAGTAAAAGGTGAGTTGAGTTGAGATGAAGATTTTATCTCAACAATTTACCTATACATTGTATAGGTACAAACCTGGTAAGTTTCTTTTTTTTCCCTCCACTCACCAGGTTTGTCCCAACACAATTTATAGCTAAATTGGTGATGAAATGTTCATCTCACCTCAACTCACCTATTAGTGAATAGCCCCCTATGAATCAACCATGATAACAGAGTAAGTTAAAGTTGATTTATTTAACCTTGCTGCATTTGATGTACAAAACTCCTTTATTTTTGTAACATTTTTGTCAAGTTTGTTTAACTGTGATTTTCTGTGTTGATGTTCAGTACACACATTATTTATACACTTTTTAGATAGGGTTTCTTTTGATTCCATTATTTTCATCGTATGATATAATTTACCATGAATAAAATATGATGAAAAAAGCAAATAAAATAACACTTTTTCTAACTTTGACCTGAAAAATAATTCATAAAATTACATGGTAAAAAATAACTTATCTATATAGTGTTGAATATGTATCCTGAGTTTTATTTTTTCATGTTTTTCTGTTGATTTTTGCAAGTTGTAGTTTTTTGTTTTCCTAACCTTTTTTTTTACAGTCACCTTTTGACCCCAACCCTAACCCTAAATTTAACCCTAACAGTAAACCTACCTACCTAACAATAAATCTAACCATTGAGCTAGCCCTAATTCTAAACCTAACTCATCTGTAACCCGAGCTGTACTACTAACCTTAACCATAATTGTAACCCTAACTCTAGATCTAGGGTTCATAGATCTACTGTAGGGTTCATAGATCTAGGGTTATATTTTCCCTTTTTTAAATGTAATTTTGTTGACTGCCTTTAGGGCACTTAATTGTATTAGAGGTTTGCATTACAACCAAGGGCAACCTCTAACACTAGCGAGAACAAAAAGCAGATTGGTGCAAAAGAGTGGATACCTTTAAATAAAACACATAATACAATAGTGCAATAATGCCACAATATAAAAGTGTTATAGAAGATGATAAGTAGATGCACTCACAAACATACGTGAGTGACAGTCACATCATGTGAAGCTTGAAAATCCGTTAAAACACCTTTAATAATATTCTGAAACAAAAGAATGTATATACATGTGCAGGACCAATATGCATACAACAAATACTGGCCCCCAACACAGAGAAAACTCACAAGACAGTGGATGTAAAAGTCATAAAAGTGCTCCCAAGACATTCACATCAAAGGAGCTGTAATCCAAAGGAGTAGTGGAAGATGCAGCGCTGGAACGCGATCTGTTGACACCTCTACGCGTTTCACCGTACTCGACACGGCTTCATCAGGAGGAAAAGACGAACTGCCGGCATCGGAAGGAATATGCCTTTCTATATAGAGAACACCCTAGAATAGCAATTTTTTACCATCTACCAAAAATCCATAAGAGTCTTCAAAAACCACCTGGTAGACCCATAGTGAGTGGGATAGGTTCTCTCACAAGAAATATCTCGGAATATGTTGACACCTTTTACAAAAATATGTCTGTCAAGCCCCCTCCTATTTAAGAGATACGAAACAAGTACTTAATCTAATGCAAGATTTTAAATGGTCTCCCGATTTTTTGTGGGCCACGGTAGATGTGACCTCCCTCTATACAGTGATTAAACATGAATACGGTCTAGAAGAAATTCGTAAAACTCTGGATTCTGATCCCGATATTAAAACGGAGCAAAGAGAATTTCTGATTCAATGTATCCTTTTTACGCTTACACATAATTATTTCTGTTTTGAACGTAATTTTTTTCTTCAAGTGTGCGGAACAGCGATGGGGACGAAATTTGCCCCAAGTTATGCGAATATCTTTATGGCAAACTGGGAAAAACAAGCAATCTGGGAGAACGATGCCCTAAAAGCGAATCTTATTTTGTGGCGTCGTTATATAGACGATATTCTAATTGTTTGGAGAGGAACGGAATCGTCTCTAAAAAAGTTTATAGAAAATATTAACCAGAATGAGCTAGGATTAAAATTTACGTCTATAATTAATGCTGAAAGAATTGAGTTTCTCGATCTGACTCTTTATGTACAAGATGGATCAGTCAGTACAAAAACCTTTTTTAAACCTACTGATCAAATGGGTACTTTGATTTTAGAAGTGGGCACCATCCAAATTTGTTAGGGAATATCCCGAAATGGCAAATTACTCGTATCAAACAAAACTGTACTTTCAATAATGATTTTATACAGCAGACCTCCATTTTAAAAGATAGATTTAAAGAAAAGGCATACCCCTCTAAACTCTTGGAATAGAGCATGAATAAGGTTGCCTTGCTAGATAGGTCAACCCTATTGCAAGATAGGGTCAAACCTCTGACTAATGATTCGACCAAGGACAATATGTTCAGTTTCTCTTTTTCCACACAATACATCTCCCAGGCTAAGGCTATTACAAAGGCATTAGAGAAATTCTGGCCCATTTTAAAAGGTGATCAATATCTTAGTGAAAAATTACCTGATAGTTCTAAAGTAATCTTTCAGAAAGCCAAAAGTTTTAAACAAATTTTAGCCCCTAGTGCTCTACCAAGGGTTACCAAAGAAGCTCCCCAACATTTTTTAAGTACCAAACCAAAAGGGTTTTTTAAATGTGGTATGTGTAAGATGTGTAAAGATCAACCGAGAGACACGCCAACTTTTACTAGCCACGCCACTGGAAGAACTTATGAAATTAAGGATTTTATTAATTGCAATACAAATAATGTTGTGTATCTTCTTCAGTGTCCTTGTGGCTCCCAATATGTTGGTAGGACCATCCGGCCACTAAAAGAGAGAGTCCTTGAGCACTTGGGGGGTATCCAGAGCGATAACCCTAGACTAACGAAATTTAATGTCCCTAAACATTGTAAACAATGTACATTTTTTTCCTTGGATACATTTTTATGTCTGGGTATTGAGAAAGTTATCCCACAATGGAGAGGAGGAAATACAACTCAAGCTTTGTCACAGAAAGAAACCATGTGGATCTATGAACTTAAAACCAGGAGTGGAAAAGGTCTAAATACTGATCTTGACATTATGTCTTTTTATGATGATTAATTGGTTTTTAATGGTTATATTTCTATAATAATAATGTTTTATTGTAATATTAGTATAGTAATATCTTTATAATAATATTAATTTTTATAACAGTATTAATTTTTTCTATTATATTGATTGCTCCAAGCACATTATAATCATGGAATCACCTGGTTTCTTATAACCACATTTCTCCTATGCATCTCTTTTACTTTCTGTGTCCATGTATAGTGGGGCTGTTATAGGTGTTCCTCTAGTCCTATTTAATCTTTATATTTCCTGCTTGGTCTGTTTAAAATAACCAACGTTAATTGTTGTGTTTTGGTTATTAGTAATATGGAATTTAACATAAGCATGTGTTGATTAATTAATTTTTTCTCTCTTATCATTCTTTGTATATTATGTTTTTAAATTTTTAATATTATGTGTCCGGTGGATGTCTTTCTCCCCCAAACGGACTTGCGGCTATATCCTCCGTTTCTCGGAGTAACTGTGAACAAAAGGTTGCCATGGCAACGGAGGACGCTGTGCCTCGTCGCATCCGTTCTTATGTCAGACAAGTAGGAGTGGCTACTACACGGAAGATGCTTAAAGAAGGGGATTTCCTCCGATGCCGGCAGTTCGTCTTTTACTCCTGATGAAGCCGTGTCGAGTACGGTGAAAAGCGTAGAGGTGTCAACAGATTGCGTTGCAGCGCTGCATCTCCCACTACTCCTTTGGATTACAGCTCCTTTGATGTGAATGTCTTCGGGAGCACTTTTATGACTTTTACATCCACTGTCTTGTGAGTTTTCTCTGTGTTGGGGGCCAGTATTTGTTGTATGCATATTGGTCCTGCACATGTATATACATTCTTTTGTTTCAGAATATTATTAAAGGTGTTTTAACGGATTTTCAAGCTTCACCTGATGTGACTGTCACTTACGTATGTTTGTGAGTGCATCTACTTATAATCTTCTATAACACTTTTATAGTGTGGCATTATTGAACTATTGTATTATACTGTTTTGTTTAAAGGTACCCACTCTTTTGCGCCAATCTTCTTCTTGTTCTCGCTATTGTATTTGAGCATTTCGGAGTGCTTCAGAAGGCTGCAGTGGGTGTGGTATCAATTTATTTGTTTATCATTTTTGCACAAGGTTCATTTTACACAAATCACTTTATCTGTTTGCACAGCCTCTAACACTAACTGGCAGTTTGTAGCAGTGAATAGTGAATAATACATTAAATTAACAATTAACCCTTAATGAATTATCAATATAACCCTTAATGAATATGCTTTGCAGGACATGTATACACATCCCAAAGCATTAAGGGGTTAAAAGGTATAGCTGTCCTTTACTGCCTGATTGTTGCTATTTTCTTGTCAATTCACCAAAGTCCACTGTTTAATGAATAAAGTCCAGTTCTCAAAAAAAGTCTGTTTTGGTTTATTACATATAGTGTGAGTAGTAAACATCCTGTTTCCTATTACATTAGAGAAAATATATCCTTTCTCTTTTAAGACATTGTATCCCATGGCTCTACATGCCGTCTGCATATTGGTTTTTGCTTCTCTCAACACATTGATAGATAAATAAATTTGTCCAGCACCACTCAAACCCCAAAACATTTGATTTCGAAAGCTCCAAAAAAAATCTACATAATTTTGTCCTACTACATTATTTAACATTAAACATTCTATGGGGCTCATAGGTAAATGTGTGGATGCAGGTAGCAACTTTAGGATAATGTTGTTTTAAAATCTTTCCTAAAATCAGGTTTTGTTTTTTCTTTATTTTTTTAATCTACATTCCTTTCATGGGAAAGGTTCTTACATAACCCCTTCGTGACGCATGGTGCTTGCGTCCCAAACGACGCAAGCACCAAAACGTCACTATTTGTTCCTGGCCACCAATCACAAGGTGATCGGTAGCCAGGAACACTCTGGCAGAGACCCGATCAGGGTCTTAATAGACCCTGTGGGTCCCTGCCAAAAAATCGCGAGACCTCCGGACGTCACGCGTGACTTCACGGAGGCATGCCCGAACCCGGAAGTTCGGGCACATCGCGATTTAGAAAAATGTAGCCGGTGCTCGCTTTGAGCACTGGCAACATTTTCCCTGTCAGACTGAGGCCACTCAAAGTGGCCTCATATGACAGGTGTGATCCCGCTGTAAGTGCCTGCAGCGGGATCCCGAAACAGCTCATAGCGGGGAGCCGCGATGAGCTGTTTAGTACAGGACGTACTATGCCGTCCTAACGACTTTAAGGCACTTAAAGTCAGGAAGGCATAGTAAGTCCTAACGTCACGAACTGGTTAAACAGAAATGTAGAATTAGACATGTGATTAAATTAGACATTTGTAACAATGTGTATATGTTGATAGCTACCTTCATTGATATTTTAATTGGAAACATACATTGATATATTCACTCATTTGCAAGTACCTAATGTGGACATCATGTTATGATTACCTCCAAAGAATGACGTCAACCCCCACTGGGACTCAAACCTGCAACCTATAGAACTGAACAGATTCTACAGTAGTCCATCTCACTGGGATAACAAAGGTAGTATGGTACGTGTGTTATTTGGTATGGGCAGTTAATCCAGGTTCAATAGTGATGACATGGTTATGTTCCAACAGGCACCTCATGCTAAACTTAATGACAATGTATCATTACCTGTACATTATAAACACATGTATCGCTTTTCATTTCATACTCAAAATATAGGAGGAAAAAATAATCTGACATCCATATTGCTCCAAAACTACCGTATTTATGCAAATCGAATGCGCCATCTAATGTGACGTGCACTTCAAATTTTGACACCTTGAAGGTAAAAAAAACATTTTCGCTGGCAAATGTAATACGCATTTGTACAAGAAGTATTTTTTCAAAACAGTGACCATCTCACGGTAGTTTTTTTATAAATTACACTGCTATACAACAATATTATGGCATTTCTAAAAGTAAGAGAAGGTAGTACGCATGCGCAGTTTGTCTGGATTGTGTTGTTCTTTCCTTTTTGTTAATAGCAGCATTTTGGGGATTTTGGATTAAGCTGCAACATAAAACATATGAGAATCTAATGCACCATCGATTCTAATGTGCACTCATATTTTGGAGACGAAATTTTGCAAAAAAGGTGCACATTCGAGTCAAGTAAATCCGATATTTTACGGTACATACATCTGTACTTAAAGTTAAATCTAGTAAACGAAAATAAAAAAAAATACAACATTATTTTTACTCCAAAACATCTAAAAATACCCACATAAAATGAAATGTTAAGATATTTTGCAATAATTATGTTTTTGATTTAATAGTGTTCATGTACCTATATTTTTGTATTTCCCTATTAGCACACAAGATTTCAGAGAATAATACTGCAAACAATCTGTGAGTATTGCAGATAAACAGCCAGTTCAAAGAGAGACAGATTGAAAACCACTAATATTTTCCAGCAACTCAAAACATATTTAAGTTGTGCCCCTGCATTGTGTTATTTTGGGATGACAGGAACCTAAATTTAATAATATTACATAACGTTTGCCTCATAATGAGACACCTTTTAGTATATGACATATTTGATGTATTTATGATTGTCATTATTAGCTGATTGAATGCTGTGTGGCCTTCCCTGTTTAAGTTCATTTAGATACTGAGCATGAATAGGTTATTGTCAGATTGATTTATATGCAGATGTTCTTGTAAATGCCAGAGCTTCCAACTGACTTTCCAATCAGACACAGATATTTCTGTGTAAGTATGCTTGTTACTAATTTATAGGATTTTTTTTTAATGTATATATGATGCAATTATTGTAAAATGTATAGAATTTTTGTTACTGTTTTGTTTACAAACTTTATTAACAGAGGTAAATAATACAAAGATTGCCACTGAAAAGGATACATGCACACACCCTTATCCATAAATGATGACATCACAATTTATGAGTCCAGAGGTGTTATGCTCAGTGTGCAGAACTGACACCAGAGATGGGACAACACAGATACCAGAAAAAGTTCTAAGAACCAGAACTGAGTTATTCGCTCTCCAAATACTTACACCCAAAGGTTGAGCCCCAAGATGCAAGCAAGAGTGGATCTTTTTGCTGATCTTTCCAGAACCTTATGAAATCCCAATAATCACAATTTGAGAAGAGAGAAGAATGGTCAGCATAGAAGCCAAGGTCGATGCACAGGAGAAAATAGATCAGTGAAGGTCAGGAAGCTAGAGGTCATAAACAGATATCAAGTCAGGTAACAACAGAAAAACACAGGAATCAATAGCAGGTACTAGGACACAGGAATACGACCATCTAAGGAAGTGAAAGTTTAAATAACCTACTAAGCAGCTGCTGCAAAAACCATGTGATAAATCACTAGGGCAACAGGCAGTTGATACACAAGTAACTCCATGTACTGATCAAGGTTTTGCGTTACCTGGTGGTCACATGTGGAACTGCAACAATAAACACTTGGCAGGTGGTTTGATGGCGGAGTTGCCGGACTTGCACATCAAAGCTTATACAGTAAACAAAGTAAAAGAATACTCTCCTTTAATGAACCACCTTTTCAATGAGTCCTTCTGTCCCAAAAAGCACACGTAGATGGAAAAGAGAGGGATCCTATTCAACTCCAATAGGCAGAGTGTTCTACCTGTTGGAGTCGAATAGGATCCCGCTCTTTTCCATCTACATGGACTTGCACGTCAAACCACAAGTTCAAATCAAACTGCAGCTCACACCACAGATAGTTGTTCATTGAAACAAATCCAGAGGTTAGGCATAGCAGAGTTTTAAAGTCACCAATGTTAGCGTTAGGCAACATTAGTTAATGTTGTCCTAACCACATCAAAGTCAAAATACAATAAATGGAGTGAGACAGTTGCCATTTTTTGAAGCTACCCCAGCATTTGTTTATTTGTTTTTCCTCCATTTTTCCTGTATTTTTCAGATTTTTTCTGCTCTACTATTTCCATTTATGATATACCTTTTGTTCTTTTTTTTACCCATTCCCACCCCCATTTATTATATTTTGATTTTGATGTGGTTAGGACAACATTAACTATTTCTTTGCTTGATAAGTTACCCCTTGAGCCAAAACTATTTTTTTTTATGTCTCTTTCCTTTTTTTTCCTTTCCATCATTTTTTTTTTTTTACCTTTTTTGCTACCTTGTTTTCATATTTTAACTAATGGTAACATTTATTTATATTTGTGGCATTCTGTTCGGCTTGCCACCAAGCTGGAACAGTTAAAAAAAATTGGCTTGAGGCCAATTTTAAGTTTATGAAGGCGATGGCAAAGCCGGTATTTTTTTTTTTTTTTTTAAGAAAAGGTCTTAACCCTAGCTGTGCCAGAGGCTTTCTGTCATTTTACTGTCTCTTGTTCTATCATAGTAGATGATTGATAATGATGTTCATTTTTTTTTTGTCTTTAAAATTATTCTGAAAGGGTAAAGGAGCGATGACCTTAAACTCAAAAGCTGATAATAATAATAATCATAATAATAATAATAAAAAAACATGTTGTGCTTTGGGAATTTACAGTCCCTGTGGTAGCAGTGAGAAGATTAAAATGTTTTTCGTTATGGAGGAAAAACTCCCTCTGTCAGTCTGTGAGTTTCTATTGAACATTAAATATCAACTTATTTTCACTCAAGGTCAATTTAGATCAAGTATGAGAGTTCTGCAAGATAACACTGTGAGAAGCAGACCAATAAATAGAATTCAAGGTTTTTAAAAAAAAAAAAAGTGTGGTGTCCTTCATTACAAATATTGGAAGGAAAGAAAAGAATGTTATACTCAGTGTAGCGTTATACCATATACACAGTAGTCAGTTTTATAAACCAGAGCACAGATTCTATTATAAAAGGAGCAGAAAAGACAAATTGGGACAAACCAATAATAGAGAGGGGTGAACTCATATTGCTGCCTATGAGAAATAAACAAATGTGGAGTCCTATTCCATAGTACGCTCATTTATAAAATGACTGTAGACAATCATATTGTACCTGTGTTTTACAGAACATTTTCATTGCTATTTTCAGACATTCCTTTAGTAAGAGAGAGGGGCAAATTGCAGATCCACCCCTGGTTCTCATCACCACCCAACTCACTGCATATGGATTGTGTGAAGAAGGTATGTGACAAAGGGTGGTCCTGAGGACCCTTGCTCTTTTTTGACCTACCGCATCTTGCACCTGGTTTAGGGCGATTGGGCTGGGTGATTCTTTTTATGTTAAGATTTAAAAAATATTTATCTATTAAAATTAATAACTTACATACAATTGGCATATAAATATGAGATTTACATGCTTGGGAAATATAGAACCGTAGCTAGAGCATACAACAGGCTTCTCAATGCATTCATGGTTTGATGATTCTAACAATCTACATGATTATTGGCCGATTTGCACTGAAGATAGAGCAGACATTAAGAGATTCAAACTGATTTTCAGATGTGAATCTGGATAGGACAATAACACATTCAATTGTCATTCACATGTGTACACATTCAACTGCCATTCACATATTTGAGTACATGAGCATCCATTCAGCTCTCCTCGATAATTTGATTGATAGTTGGGTGAAAAACTTCAAGAAGTCAATCTGTACATTGATTTTAAATGCAAGAAGTAAAGAGGGAAAACTCTTAAAAGGGACAGTCTAGTTCCCAAACTCACTTTGGTGCAAGATTAAGAATACTGCTTGCATAGTGCACAGGCTTTTTTTTCCAGTGTGATTTGATGCAGGCTTTCTGCATAAATCAAATTTTTAATATTTGACTCAAGCAATCCCCAGTGATTACTCTGCATGTTTACTACAAATGCAGCAGCCCTGATTATATACACACTGAGGATATAACGTTTTGTTTAATTTTAGTCATTAGTGTGCTCTTGGAATTGAATAAATTCAGTGGACTCTGAGTGACCTTGCTCTTGTACACAATAGGATCTCTTACCAGTGCAACACATTGTCTGATGACATCACTAGAGAGACAGGAAATTCCATTTATTTGAGTGAAATTATTCTCATTGGTTCCTGCAGCAAAAAAAAAGGGAAATTACTTTTACTAAGCTAGTGTGGGCACGCATGGTTTCTTGCACACAGTTTCATCTAGATGTAAGTATTTTGTATTTTTAGAATGCAAAATGTAAAACATGCATTTTAAAGTACTTTGAAAGCACATTAATATGCATTAATATTTGGAAGATGCATTTTGGACACTAGACAGTCCCTTTTACACTCATAGTCAAAATTCTTTCAACATGCTATTTCATACACATAGAGTGTATAATAAGGCATTGTTTTTGTATATAACAACGCTGCTTAGGCACCTCAAGCAGAAGCAACATTACTGTTTACTCTGCAGCAGGTAAGCATGTGTCTCCTCTTGGCGTTGATGACATAATGGCTGCCCGTGCACTCAATAGGAATTCCCAGTTAGACGACTGCTTATAAAGGCAGCTGGAAGTGGAAAGATAAGCAGCTTTGTAACTTTATAATGCTGTGTCTCCCAGAGGCTATGGAAGCAGCATTTATAAAGGAAAGCACTTTCAAATAAGTGTTTTGCTCTAAAAGATTATCATCATGGAACAATGCAACACAATTGGACATTAACGTAACCAACTGTCAGTTATATTCACCGGAGATAGGGATTTAGGTAGATAAATATATAAAGAACTAGAACTGCGTTTTCTTAAGGTTCCTACAAATCTCGCTTTTTGTCTTGCAAATCTTTCACCAACCCTATTTTGCATCTCTCATCACTGACAAGGGTAGTTTTAACTTATAGTAGCAGCAAAACCGTGATAGTGTCAGGGTTCCTTCTAAAAGTAAGAATACTGGGTGATCAGATTTTGGAAAGAAAAAACCAAGACACCCATTAGCAATACAAAATTGGCCAAAAACATTTGCCATTTAAACAAAATATTATTTGTATTTATTTATCACCACCTGCTGTCTCCCTCCTCTTTCCCCCATGCCTACTGTTTGTCTCCTCTCCTTCCATGTCTATTGTCTCTCTCTTATGATTACTCCCCCATTATGTCTGCCGTCTATCTTCTATGATTATTCCCCTCATGTCTTTGTGTTGCTCCTCACCCCATGTCTGTTGTCTCTTTCATATCATTATTCCCCCATGTCTGCTGTATCTCTCCTCTTCCTCAACTTCTGCTGTCTCTTTCCTCCCCCCCATGCCTCATGTCTCTCTCTACATATATTTACACCTTTGTTAAAGACATGGCAATGCAAACATATTTAAAAGAACATCATTTCTATATATCTTAAATTTTTTGCTCATGATTAGAGTTGAGCGAACCCGAACCGTAAAGTTCGGGTTCATACAGAACATTACGATTTTTGGACCCCGAACTCAAACACGGACATTCCACTGTATGTCCGGGTTGGAGTTTGGGGTTCGGCGATTCATATCGCCTAAACAAATGTTCGGGTTCGGCAGGTTCGGCCGAACTTTGAAAAAAAGTAGGTAGGGGCAGCAGGATTTTACCTGTGCCAGCCCCCCCCCCCTTATTGCACTAGTGACTGGGCAGCAATAGCCCAAAAGTTCAGGTCCCCATTGACTTCAATGGGGTTCGGGGACAAATTCGGGGTCAAGTTCGAGCCCGAACCCAGAATTTTTTTCGAAGTTCGGCCGCATCTGCCGAACCCGAACATCCAGGTGTTAACTCTACTTATGATTTCTCCTTAAATATCCTTTTATTACAAAAAGTGATGTATTGAAAAACAAAGATATAAGCAGATGTACTGTTGGCATACATTACAGTATAAAAGTTTTAATAATAATAATTTTAACAAAAAGTGTGCACGCATTAAGCTATTGATATTCTCCAAAGTTCTTAAATTAGTTTGAGATAGCTTTGGCATTCAGAGTAAACTGGCCCATTCAAATTATGTACAAGTCAATAGAACGAGGTATTGGAAATCAATAATCATCTATCTGCCAACTCCATAATACATGTACTATAAAGTATGTTATCATATGTAATCAACTCCTCATATGACATCACTAGTTTATCTTTCCAACATGTGTTAAACAGTTAATAGATCAATTTAGGAGGGATTTCGATTGAGCAAATCCTTTTACAAACGTGGGAATTTATTATTTAATTTGTATATGTATACTTAGCGAATGGTATGCTCAAACAAATCCAAAAAACAGGTCAGGATCTCAACTCAATAAATAATTTTGAATAGTTACTGCTGACAAAAACATATCTATCAAAATGAGAATATGTGTGCCCAGAGGCGTCACTAGGGTTGGTGTCACTCGGTGCGGTAACTCATGGTGTCACCCCCCTGGATTTCCTCCAATACCATGCCAAACAGATTCCTTAGTAATGCCAGTCAGATGGCCCATTAAATATGCAACATACAGGAGCCCCACAAATTATGTCACATGTAGGAGCCCATTAACTATGCCACACACAGGAGCCCATAACTATGCCACATACAGGAGTCCCATAACTATGACACACAAGAGCCCCATAAGTTATGCCACACTAGAGCCCCATAAATTATGCCACACCAGAGCCCCATAAATTATGCCACACCAGAGCCCCATTATTTATGCCTCACCTTGGAGCCCAATTAATTATTCCACACACAAAGGTGCCCCTGAATTATGCCATACACAAGCGCCCCACAATTATACCACACAAAAGAGCCCCTTAATTATGCCACACATGGGGCCCAATAAATATGCCACAAATAATATGCCAATTATTTAATATTATATTTAATAAAAATGTTATTGAAAAATGTCATTCCTATTTGTTATTCCCTTCCTCTGCACCCACATTGCAACTAAAGGACTTAACACAGCACCATACAGTACCCACAGAACTTGCCATGCACCTATATTGCGCCCAGAGACCTTGGCTTGCACTCATATTGCACCTACACGATTTGGCATGCCACAGTGTCACTTTAACCCACAGAACTAGCCAGTGTCACTTTCCTCATAGTACATGTTATATTGCCCCACATACCATGCCACAGCATCACTTTGCTAATTAAAATATGCCAGTATTTACCCCTCAATATGCCAGGATTTAGTCATTCAATATGCCAGGACTATTTTGCCACTCAATATGCCAGGATTATTTTGCCACTCAATATGCCAGGATTTAGCCATTCAATAAGCCAGGATTTAGCCACTCAATCTGCCAGAATTATTATGCCACTCAATATGCCAGTATTTAACCCCTCAGTATGCCAGGATTATTTTGCCACTCAATATGCCAGGATTTAGCCATTCAGTATGCCAGGATTATTATGCCACTCAATATGCCAGTATTTAACCCCTCAGTATGCCAGGATTATTATGCCATTCAATATGCCACGATTATTATGCCAGTCAATATGCCAGGATTTAGCCATTCAGTATGCCAGGATTATTATGCCACTCAATATGCCAGGATTTTGCCCCCCAGTATGCCAGGATTATTATGCCATTCAATATGCCATGATTATTATGCCACTCAATATGCCAGGATTTTGCTTGTTTCATACCACCCTCCTCCCCCTTCCCCAGTAGTACTTACCTTATTTGCTGCTCTGTCTGTGCTCTGTGTCCCCAGCAGTCTCATCCATGCAGTCTTCCCTCCTGCATGGAGGAGGAAAACACAGACACCCGATGTGACGTTACGTCACATCCAGTCAGGGGCAATGCAAGGATTTTCATCTACACAGACGAAGGTGCATTGTGGTGCCCCCCTCCTCTGACCCGCCATGCCTCCCACACCACCAACCCTCCATACATTTTATATATATAAAAGTATAATGTATAGTGTGGAAAATAAATACATCTAAATATTCAACTTTCATGCTCTAAATTTGTCACACATTGACACCTTAACACACATTTAAACACAAAGACCCTTGCAGTCCCACACACATCCTTACACAGACACAGTGACACACACACACCCTTACACATTGACACACTTACACACACCCTTACCACTTACACACACAGTGACACACATAACCTGAGACACACTATTTTGCCCCTCAATATGCCATGTAATATGCCAGGATTTTGCCCCTCAATATGCCAGGATTTTGCCCCCCAATATGCCATTTAATATGCCAGTATTTTGCTCTCAATATGCCAGGATTTTGCCCCCCAATATGCCATTTAATATGCCAGGATTTTGCACCCCAATATTCCGTTTAATATGCCAGGATTTTGCCCCCCAATATACCATTTAATATGCCAGGATTTTGCCCCTCAGTATGCTCGTAATGCCACCCTCCTCCCCCTTCCCCAGTCAGTACTTACCTCCTTGCTGCTCTCTCCCGGTGCAGGTCCGTGGCTGTGAGGGAAGCGTTGTGCGCTCCCCTCCAGTCGCGTGGCTTCAAGAAAGTTTGTTTAAACTTTTTTTTTAAACAAACTTTATTGATCCGCACTGCTGGAGGGGAGTGCACAACGCTTCCCTCACAACCACGGACCTGCAGCTGGAGACATAGCAGGAAGGAGGTAAGTTTTTTATTTTACCACATCACCCCCCCTCCCCTTACGGCAGTTCAGAAGTGCAATGCAGGGGGTGCCGGCAGCACGGGTGTCACTCCCGCTGGTGCTGTCACCGGGTGCGGTCTGAACCCCCCTCGGGACGCCACTGTGTGTGCCTCATAGAGAGGAAAGGAAGGTTTGCCAGTCTTAGACCCCGTGGAGGAGATCAGAAGCGTTATGCTTGGTGAGCTCCCCATATTCACTATGAAGTGTGCAATATTGGAACTGACACCTACGGTCCCCCAAATGTTTTTTTTCTTGGAGCTCAAACAAATATCAGTGGGTTTGAAATCAAGAGGGTTCCATGGCTTATATCTGGTGGACTTTTTCCAGTGATGATTGATTTTGTGGGTCCAAATATACAACTTTCTATTCAATATCATTATTTTGCCTCTTACAGGTTTTTCGCACTAAGTACTGTTATCTTATACTTTACAGATTTGTATTGCTCAGATGTGGAAACAAATAATCTACCTATTTAAAGGACAACTGTCATGTACAAACAGTGCATTAAACTGTGTTACGTATTCTTTTAGGTGTTTTTTTAGTGAAGTTGTCCAACTCTGTAGATATTTTAACTTTTAGCTTCACTTGCTGATTTTGCAAGGACTGCCATCTCCACACTGTTTGAGTTAGATCTCTCACTATTCAGTACTGACCCGAATTTGGCTAAAACAGGTGAATTTCTGGCTATTTAGCTTGCTAGTTATTAACTTATAAAAGCAGCAAGTGCTGAGGTTAACAGTATATTAAGCTAAGTTAAAGGGTATAGGAAAATGACTGCCTTAACATGTAATACTTTAAATAAAATCTTCACAGTTTGACTCCTGTTGGTGAACAAATGTGGGCTTAGTGCTAATTTACATCAAAACATTTCCAATCGCTGTAATTATTATAATGTCTATCCCTTATAATTTTAAATAGTACTTCCTGATAATCTATTTTATAATAATGTGAGCTTCCATATATTCTCATTACATTTCATTCACATTCTTTTATCCTTCCCTTTTGTTCATTGTTTTCTTATTACGACTTTATATTCTTCACCTCCTTTGGCTTTTTTTTTATCACACTGTTATAACTTTGCTTATATGTTGCTTTAGCCTTTATAAATTCATTGGATGAAATATATTTTTTTGACCCTTATATCTTAATCGTTGAGCTTTAAATATGATTTGGGACTGCAATTTCATGGTCCTGATTTTAATTATCTGGTGTGGGGGACATTGAGATTGAAAAATACGCAGTTTGAGTGACAGCGCTATCACGAGGACATAGTAGTACTAACAGTCAACCTCCCAAACACTGCCCCTGACATCCCTATTTGCCAAGAACAGAAGTAAAGAGGTTTGCTGTTCACCTCAATTCTCCTGCTCCTCACTTTTAGTAAATAGTGCACAATGTTCAAGTGGATAGTTTAAATCCAATAGTTTCTAGACATTTTCCAATTCCTGTTATGCAGGTACATACAATTGTAAAACATAAGGCTTGCAGTGAAAACATATTTGCTCAAATATAAGGCGACTGCCCAAACTTCAGAAAAAAACATAGAAAAAGCCTAAATGTAAGGCATCCCTATAGGAAACAATTTTTACTATCATATATTACTTTATATGTAAACTGTTTTTTCATAGTTAAAGGACAACAATAGGGACAAATAAGTTCTGTTAGATTCAAAGATGTTCATCAAATTTAGACATTTTAAATAGAAATGCATTAATGAAAGAATAGAAACAGAAAAATTTATTTGGCCCTCTCTGCTTGTATAGCATTATCAGGGAAAAAGTGGCCTGGGGAAACCATAGGACTCCCTGCAGCTCCCCTGATAACTGAATTGGGTCAAATTTGAGTAGGCCTCACCCAGTTTGCAGTGATTTCAGTTTACTTTTGCTTTGCTTGCTTGTTTATTTTCCAATCTAGCTCCTGTTTTTGCTATCATCTCTGGTCTTGCTTATTTCATATGCTCATTCTTGCCTTTGTTTTGCATACTTGTACCTTGTTTACTCTCTAGCTCAGCCACATAGTGGTATCCCCCACAAAGTGGCAACCCTTCCCTTGCTTGGCCACCAACTGGTACTCCCCCAGAGTGGCCCCTTCCCAATCCGGCTACAGTCCAGATCCTGCCCAGTTCCAAAATATCACCAATATCACTGTAGTTCCTGTGTAAAGAAAAAAGCAATTTACACCCTTAGCATTTGACTTCTGGATTTTAGATAGCACCTGTCAATATGTCACTGCATGATGATATATTTGGATTGTAATTTGTTTTCAACATGGAATGCATGACATTTATATACATATTAAAAGCAAATGCAAAATAATGGTGGATAAGTTTGTTTAAAGAAAATTTAAAGCAGCGCATTTGACTCTGCCTTTGCATAGTGATTTGTTGCTCAAAGAAGGACAATCTTTGTTTCTGAACATAAAGAAAAACTAGGAGCCACATGTAGCATTACATACACAATGGTGCATATTTATAATTAAAGTGACACTAAACAGTTTTTTACCATGAAAAGTGCTCCTAGTATGGGCATGGTTGGAAGGAATTCATCCGTAGTTCCTAGGCTTTTGTACTTCTTTAGGACAATACCGTTAAGAATGCATTTTAATCTGCTCCAACATTTTCAGTAGTTATTCTCAGAACATTTATGGGCTGGGACAATACCAAGAATGTCCCAGGTGATATTAAAAGGTGGTATTACTGAAGAACCATATAATTACCCGTGACTTGGATGAAACCTCAATCCGTTTGTTGGTCTGGTATGGGGTAGAGTATGCACCATACCAACTCTCACAGATTTTCTGGGAAAGTATAAAAAATATTAAACAACATGTAAATAAAAGTCCATTGGTACAGAATGCTTTGACTACCACTGACACATTCAAACATTAAATTAGAAATGCAAATGTTCTGTCCAGGAGCTGCTCGATGAATACTCTGGAATATGATATAGCCGATGTTTTATGATTTTCCTTCAAAATGTGATCTGCATTATATCCCATCACTTTGATGGAGTTACAATATTAATTAACTTACCAATAGTATATGGTATCACGTCTAAATAAAACTTTATCTTCTAACTGAGATTAATGTTGGAGATGTTTGATAAACAGGGGCCACATATTCCTTATATCGTAGGATTATCCCAGACTTTGAAAACCAAACTGAAAATGTTATTACATTAAAAATCTCTTTCCACATATGCCCATAAATGTTCTTGTTCTATATACATTTCCCCATGATAAATAGACCATAGAAAATGTTGATCCTATAGTTGTTTTTGTATTACCAGAAAGTGAAAATCAACTGATAACATTTTGCTAGCATGAGGTATCTAACCAGATTTAGTTTCAGCAAAAAATGGAACTAGGTTTCTTTGGTGCTTGTTACAAGTTTTACAATCAAATTCAGGAGCCATGGAAAACCTATAATGTTGCTCTGCCAGATGCGGTCATAGGATAAAGGCCCAAGAACTATGCAGATGAAAATGTGGTTTGAAAGTGGTAGGAATGGTCCTTAGTCTTTTTTTATTTAACTATTTGCTAGTCTCCTGCTATCGGCTGAGAGACGAAGCAATGGGTATAAACTCGCTTTTTTCACAGGAGAGTGTATATTTATCAAACAGTTTGAAGACGAATAGGTAACTCAATTCTATTTAACTTGTAATTTACCTTAAATGTTTTTGTTTACTACTTCATATGTAGAAATGTCTTTCTATATTTTGATACCTATGATTTTGCAATTATTATTCATATTGTTGATAAATATTAATAAGCAAACAATAAATACATATAGGGCAAAACATAAAAATACAATCTAGGTGCCACATGTGGCATTATTATAGTTGCCAACATCCATGTTTCCAGGGACACATATATTTGTTCCACATGCTGCAGAAAGATCATGCAAATTGCAGCCTGGCAGTATGTAGGTTGGATATACACACAGACACAATCCAATTAATTGATCAGAGAGGAGATCTCATAGGACCACAATTAATGAATTGTGGCAACTATGCATTACATACAAATTAGTGCACATTTCTATTGTAGAAGCACAAGTGAAAAGTTTAGTGCCCCTAGTATGGGTACATGGCAGTTGATTCTCTGACCGGCAGCTGCCATGCTTCTCTTAACTATACCCCCTCTATCAAAAGGAGAGTGGGTCAGGAGGCAGGCCGGCAAGTTTAAAATGTTTAATATATATACCATGCTTTTTTTTTTTTTATCTTACTCATTATAGGTGTGTTATTAATCATACATGACAAACCTAGTGCAAGAACAGAGTTATTCTGCATAAGACATTGTTAAAAAGTGATTTTAAATACTTAACTATGCATTACCCATGGCCATTAGTTGGAGAAGTTCACAAAATATAGCCCTATACAATTTATAGAAGTGCCAGAAGAAATGTTTATCACACTTTAACTCATCTTTTAGTGAATAGACCCCAGAGTCATTAAAATGTATATTGTTAAGATAACATGGGGCCTAACTATTCCTTGCAATATAAAGAAACACTGTTTGCAGACAGATGTACACTAAGTCATTAAATACCAAAACATTAATTGAGGTAGCTTTAAACATCCACCAAGAGAGGGACGTTTGAGAGTGGTTTTGTATGTGTAAATTAAATATACCAGAACAGTAACAATAGTGAGGTGAGTGAGGCACTTGCACACAATTCAGGTGCCATGATAATTTCTACCTAACTCCACTACACAATAGACATAACATAATTAAACATCACACCTTGCATGACTTAAGAAAAATCAATAGGTAACTCACATAAGGACATGAGGACACTTAACACCTGGATAGGCAACGCATTTCAGTGACAGTAACATAAAATAACATTCAATAATAACAGGGGCCAACAAAGCCTGTATACACTTTCCTTTGCAATATGAAAGTGCACAAATAAATAAATGGGTGTTCTGTGCACCTTGAAAGCATTTTAGCAAAGCCAGTGCCACCAGTATATTGTACCCGTTTGCACACCTGGGTCATAGTCTGTGGGGGTGAGGTTGGCCATTGAAGAAGCCCAGCATCTGGGTAAAATGTGTAGCGGATGTCTGAGGTCACCGGAAGGAGAGGAGACAACAAAGAGCACACAGAAGCTAAGGCTTTGTTTGACCATATTGCTACACTCATACCAAGAGACTCAGTGACTTAAAATCTTTACCTCAAATGTAAGCAGATACTGTTTTATATATTAAAATATTGATTTTTGTCTAATGTTTGGCACCTTCTCTTCCTACTTCCTGTCATCTTGTAAATCTCATGCTGGGAGCAGCATACTATTGGCAACATAACACTGCTGACATCCTTATGGATGGGTTTATTTGGCTAAAACCCAAGTGAGTGTACCACCAATTGGGAGAGGATATAGCAGCATTTACTTTAACCATCTACACTCAAACGTTTTTTCTTTTCTCTCCATTTCTTTGTTCTGAATTTCACATGAGCTGTTAATTATCAAGATAAGACCTTTTTTATATATATTTTGTGCACCTTCACTTTTTGATTCTTCCCAGCCATTAATAATTTGCCTTTATTTTCTTTTCTTTCATAGACAATTCTTTGTAAAGTGCTATTAGTTGCCTTTTGAACTTCATCCATTAATGTCGACTCAGAAGCTGTGAAATACCTCTACTAACACTAATAATGTGTTGAAAAAAAATGTTGAGTAATATATTTAAAATGCCAGTTATGACCCATTTTCAGTATTTCTCAGCTGTGTATGACAAGTTTAATTAATATAGATATGGAAATGATTCACACGGATCAGGCTGATAATCTCATGTGTGATCTGCTCCCAATGAAATTCCATGCACAGTTTACATCAAATAAAATCATAGTGAAAAGAAAACTTCCCAGGTTCAGTTACTAGACCAACACTATCAGTGTATAATGGTTTAATTTGCATATGTAACACTATTAGGTTAGCTGATAAACTAAAAAGGTCAATTATATTGGAACATTAGCTAGGGAATAATCTTTGGCACCATTTTTAAAGTTATAAATTAATAGATTTAACACTTTCAGGAACAAGAGTTTATAAAATATATCCTGCGAAAATATATACTCACACAATAATGTGGGAGGGTTGTATCTGTTTCTTATTGCAGGAGGGAACAAGATGAGATAACATTAAATAAACTGAAAAATTAAATGTCAGTGTTTACTATTTAAAGAACAGGTATGAAGGGGCAAAAAAAAAAATACAGTGGCAATTAGAGCAGTACAATGAAAGCCTGTCACTTTACCCTTGCTTAAAAAATACAATAAATGGTATTGTCTCCATAGACTTAACATTGACCTAAAGTCATTTTTACCATTTTACCAGCTTCCCGGTGAAGTACAAGCTGGGTGGTACATCAAACTCAATTTATTTTCGAAAAAATGACTACTTCCCTTCCTTTCTTTACATGTTTACGAGCCATGAACAAAAGTTACATACAGTGCTGGTTAGTTGTATGTCTTAGACAATAGCTGTACACGATTTAGTAATTGTCTACTATTCCCTTTACTAATTCCTTTAATTTGTTCGTGCCATTTTCAACCCACAGTCACTTTGAAAATTAAAACATCAGAAATATCCGCACAATGCACATAGAATAACAATAACATATACTATAAGAAGAACAGCATGATTATGTAGCATTGAAATGACTTGAACTAAATGGAAATTGTAGCAATTTAAACAAAATGAGAGTACCTTAGGATGTATTTAAAGATAAGTAAGATTGGTTAGAAACATTTCCCTTTCAGGGTAATCTTTTCCTTTGTAAATAATATCTTATGTGTCTCATCACACCTGTTCGCATGCAGTGGTAGTGTGAAATTGTTATTCCGAAGTGAGTGATTTGTTGACCATCCTAAGCACAATTTTCTAGATGAGGATGACTGTGGTCTCGGCAATTGCATAACCAATTTTCTCTCTAGGATTCATTATTACGTCTTATTTTCCAGCAATGTGTCTACATTTTCCTTACACCTGCCAAATTTGTGTATAAAAAAAAAAAAAAGATTTTCAAATGTTGAAATCCACTTATGATGAACTATTTCCCCCAGCTTTACCATAATACAACATGCTGCGTATAGTAAGTGCATCTCTCTTCCGCGAATGTCCATACTTTCATTATCCTGAAATAGAAACATACAGCACATAACATCATGTTGAACAAATTCATTCACTGGCATCTACCAATCAATGGAAGCTGATTCACGACCACTCATTCAGTTAATGCAACTCTTGGCGTCTTCACTTGTATGGAAAAAAAAAAGCTCATCATAAAATGTCCTGAAGGGATTTTGTGGATAGCTGCCTAATGAACATCAAAATTATCTTTCGATATTCATAGAAACGAAAACATAAAAATCGTTGTAATTATAAACAGTAAATGATGGTAATTATAGGCATCCATCTGCAAGAAGTCTGTCTGGGACCATTTGCTGAATAATTAACTTTTTTTCTTTAAAACTGTTGTTTTAGCAATTTTTATTTCAGTAAATTTAATCACTTATGAATATTCAAGTTGTTTTTTTTGTTTTTTTATTGAAGAGCTGTACATTACAGATTTCTATTGCTAAAACAACAAGTTCGTAAACCTTAAGTACTTAACAGAAAAAGGGTATGAACATTTTAATCTTTGCACACTATGTTCCAGATTTCTGTGCATTCAGCAGTTAGGCTTACGTCAGATGTTTTTGGGGTACTGGATGTAGACCATGGGGGTAATAACAATAATATATTTGCCCAGGAATGACACATGGAGATTATTATACCCAACTTAATGGTACCTTTTTTTAGGAAGGGTGAAGGTCTTATTTGCCCTGCCAGGAATCAAACCAGCCATCTTAATAACCAAACATATTATACTAGGGGTACATTAGCATCTAAGACAGATAACTGCCCAGTTGCTGTTCAACTCCAACTCCTATAAACCTAAGCTACACGGCTAGCCAAAAGATGAAGATGTAGCTGAACTACAGATAACAAGCTACTTGTTAGGTAATAATTACATGTTGAATAATTCACTTAATTTCTTCACCAAGATACAGCTATCTCTGTAACATGTATGGGAACTATTATATGATATATAGCTTATGAACCAAGGGAAAATAAAACTGCTGGTGGCAGAGCAGAGAGGCATGATGCATTTGAGAATATAAGGCATGAAGGATTGGTTAATGGACTGGGGAATATTCAAATAACTGTGAGGTACCTGAAAGGAGTAATTACACTAGAATGCACATATATAGGTAAGGGCTGGATAGGGGACAGAGGGGCAATTGTCCTCCAGACCAGTCTCCTCAATGGACCAGGGTTCCCCTGCCTTTCACTTTTAAATGCACCCAGCCAGAGTTTCGTAGGCAAGGCAGACATCATTCTCAGTGGCTGTGGTTGGGGCTAACAGGGTGGTATAGGTCAGATAGGTGCTGTATTTTGGCCTTCAACTTAGTCCTCATCCACATAAATGTAAATGTATGTACATTTGGTCAGCCTTTTTCTCCCGTCATATACACATATATATATATATATATATATATATATATATATATGGGTCTGATGTAGAGAAGGGTTGACAGAAGGTCAGTGTAGACTAAATAAACATGCCCTGGGGCCAAATAACTGTTGTATCTGTCTTTTTTCCTATTGTTTCATATGCCTTTCAGTCTCTGTGCCTTATCTGTCAGCATATTTGTCTTGCTTTCGTATCTTTGTCTATCTCTGATGATAATGGGTGGACTGGTGAAGCTGCACTATCACCCAATAAATAGTATGTTTCCCCTGGGCAAAAAGTTACCAGCTCTCCTCTGTACATATATCACAACGATCTACAACAAATGTACATGCTGATCACTATACTTGTAAAAACATATGCACAGCTCCTCGTTAGATGTTGTGATTGTTGTTTGCTGATCTAAAGATATGGATTTCTCAGCCTGTTGCGTTGAATTAATTAAAAACATAAATCTGTCTTTCAATCTGTTCGACATTTTGTTAATCCAACTCTCAAGAAAAAGTCAGTCTGCAGAGAGGGAGAGAGATATTATGAATATGGCCACACAAAGAAAATTCCTTGTCTGATAATCAAACACACACAGAACCAAAATATCTTTGGGCTTAGAGGAGTGTGTGAATATTATAAAACTTTACTGTACATAAAGTATACAATCTGCAACATGTTTCATAACTATATACATGTGTTGTATGTTGCATATACATATATCCCAATTTAGCCATACTAAAACTCAAGCATGGAATTTATATACATTATACTTCATACATGTAGATTTTTGTGAGCATCTGGCCAACAATTGTTGTTTACCAAATTAAACAATATTATTATTTTCTTTGGATGAGTTTCCATTTCTGATGTTTTTATTTCCAGAAAAATATTGTTATTTCTTATTTCTCTGTTTCAATATAATTTGTATTAAATACATAGGGCTTTATTCATGAAAGAGAGAGTTGCAGGGGATTTCAAACTGAAGGTCAAAGTTGGAAAACAATTCGAAATCAGCTATTAAAAATGAACAGATAACAAGACTGTGCATAAGTGCAAAAAGTGAATAAGACATAAATTAATAAAAACAATATTTTTGTGCTACGCCATCGGTATTATAGAAGAGCAGTGTTATGTATGTTTGACACTTTAAAATTACTGGGGTGCACGTAGCAGTTGTATTAATGTATAGGCACTTTCTCAGTGTCCAATATTTGGATATCAGCTGCTAATAAACGAAGTCCAATACCACCATACCAATAAAGCAATGTTCTTCATGTTCAAAAAGTTGCAAAAAAAAGGATTTGTTCAACAAAAAACGTATATTGTAATAATAGTCTTTTAGAATGTTGCAGAAGATCAGTTTATTTGACAGTGTCAATATATTGCCTTTAGCTACCAAAGATCATGCTGAAAACAGTATGTAACAGTCACTTAGGATGTACCTAAGGCTGGAGGAACAGTGATATCAATTTGCTACATCTAGTCCAACTGACACAAACAAATACGAACCACATGTGTTAAATAATGTTCTTAGAAGTAGTGCTTAAATGACAGGGCAGGTACATATATTTTTATAATAATAAAGTTTGATGTAACAGATTAATCTCAGGTGCCCACAGTCAGTGGTGCAAAACAGTGAGGCTAGTTAACATAAGCACACACCTTTCATAAACGTTTTATGCACATAAATGATGTTTTAGAAGGAAGCCTGTCCTTGAGGTAACTAGATGCATGAAATTGATAGGTATAAAATAAACATAAAACTAGCACCACATCCTCTGGTAAAAAAAAAAAAAAAACTGTTTAGATTGTATAGCGGCAGTCTCAGGGTAGCGTTATGGCAGCAATGGAATGGTGAGAGAGGACCCTAACCTGACGTTCACTGTCGTGGACATTCCACCAAGACAGTGGCTTCGTAATAATTTAGAAGTGTCAAACATACATTATACTGCTCTTCTAGAATACCAATGGCGTAGCACAAAAATATTTTTTGAATGTCTTATTCATGTATTTGCACTTGTTAAATGTTCATAAGCTAAGTTTTACCTATTTTTGAGACTTCAAACACATCTCCTCTTCACTCTGTAAATCCTATGGTCATGCCCTTTTTGGGTTTCATTTACACTATTGCTATTGTATACGTTAACGATAACATAAAGTAAAATATATCTATTTAAAGAGTTATTTTTTTCCATACTGTTCTGGCTTAAGCAATATATTGTAAGTAGGTTATGCTGACCAAAATGTAATAGCGTCTTGGATACAGACGTGTAACTTGCAGCCCTTCTGATGATGGCTCAATTAATAGGAGCAGCTGGCTGTAATTAAGGGCTAGTCATGTCCCTCACAGATCATTAACTTTCTTGCCCATTAGAGAAAAGTAGAAAGGGCATTTCTGACTAAAGGGACACTAGTGTAATTAAAATGGTCACTAATAAACATAATGTAGCTGAGTAGATTATAAAGTAGCCTTACTTTTAACGTAGCAGAACAATATGAAAATATGTATATAGGATTTAGTACACCAATCATCTTTCAGTGCCATGTGCTGACTACTGTGCCTATTAATTGACCTCCAATTCTTGCATAATCCCATTTTCCTTTAATTTTCTCACCTTTCACATTCCTTCTTAGGCAATCATTGCCCCTTTCAATTTCTGCTCTCCATAATTCTACTGCTCTGATGTCCTCCAAAGCTCCCTGACACTCTTTCATAGTCCTGCATCTCTATTGTCTTCCATGTGCCATATAGTCCCTTATTCCATAGGCCCTCATTCTTTCCTAAGCATTCATCACCCCAGACTTTCAGAAAACCCCTTCTTTATAATCATTTACCATAACTCCACAAGGCCCTTTCATAGTCTCCCTTCTCCATAGGAACTTGGAATGCCTGGTGGAGATTGCATATGGTTACATTTGGTCAACTGACTTGACGTGTCACTCACTAGATTTCCACATGTCCCTAGCCATTTGTTCCTCACCAGCCTTTCATACAACCAAGCCATTTACTGCGCCATTAGACATGCTACATGATAGCTACCCCACTTTTCATCTGCAGGGGGAGGTTTGAAGGCCACATACCTTGGAGGTATAGGACAGCAGTGGAGCTAGTGGAACAGATCTTACCCAGCACAGCCAATTCTCACTGCTCCTGGAACATCTGTCATGTTATGTACAGGAGAATGAAGAATCATGCGACATATGATTTAATATCATAACCCTGCGCTCATCTATAGTCCACACTAGGAGTAGTGACAGAGGAGTAAGGGACACAAGCCCATTTCTTATCAATGTCAATATTATTATGCAGGCTACCCTCCAACTGAAATCTCCTGGGAAATCTCCAGGGATCCTGTAAGTATTTGCAGTGCTGTTTACCAAGGTATACAATTAATTGTTTAATACACGTCTCATCTAATGGCTTTGCTTGAAAACCCTCATATTGGTCCCTGGAGTTTCATTTTGGTATCTGAATATTCCACTGAACATTTCATTTCACTGCATAATAGTACATGTGCTAAATCACACAGTGTAGGTGATGTGATCTCTCTATTGTGTTATTTACTCTTTTGGTAAATTAGGCATACATAATAACCAGCTGTCAACCTCCTGCTGTCAGTCAAGCAGCGAATCTCCTCATGTTCATCAGCTCCGCCATCATTTATTACCTTTGTCTAAAATCCATTTGTGTGTGCAGCAGAGCATTTCACATAGTGTTACACTTTGCATGCATGCTTTCTATTACTTATTTAGGTGATTAAGTATAAATTATAAGTTAATGAATTATAGAAACATAGAATGTGTCGGCAGATAAGAACCATTCGGTCCATCTAGTCTGCCCATTTGTTTTGAATACTTTTATTAGTCCCCCATTCCCGGTCTTATGGCTAGGATAGCCTTGTGTCTATCCCACGCATGCTTAAAATCATTGACTGTGTTTACTTCTACCACTTCTGCTGGAAGGCTATTCCATACATCCACTACCCTCTCAGTAAAGTAATACTTCCTGATATTACTTTTACATCGTTGCCCCTCAAATTTAAGACTATGTCCTCTAGTTGTGGTAGTTTTTCTTCTTTTAAATATACTCTCTTCCTTTACTGTGAATTCTTCATTTAGCTTTGGGTTTGTGAAACTGCTTTAACACTAATCCAAACACCCCCATTATTTATTTTTTACAGTAAGGGAATAAGTGCTTAAAAGGACATGCTATGTATCAAAAGGCATCTAACCTGTAAATGTATACTAGAAAGTGTGCGCTACATTCACTTATACATATTTAAAGGACCACTCCAACTTGAAAATGACCATTTTAAGTGCATATAAAAGTGAAATAATTATAAAAACAATTGTATTCATTCAAATTTGAATATATATTTTCTTTTTATGTTTCATTTATAATAGGGTAGACATTTCTACTGATTCTCCCATTCAACTCTCCGGCCCTTGGCTCAAGTCTGGGTGGAAAAAACAAGAACATTTTTTAAAAATGTAAAAATGCAATAATTAAATTCTCCCAAATGATCTATACTTACAATGGTTGAGCACAAATAAAGCCCAGCAGCCTGTACAAATCGCACATCATATTTTACACCAGGTGTATGGCCATGGTCACCTGATCAGCCAGTTTTTTTGTTTGACACCTATAGCTTTTACATGCTGAACTACAGAATGCAGAATACACATGGATCCAGTGGGAAACAATTTTATCAGTCATGGAGGTGATTTCATACAAATTAGTCTGACATTACATTCCCCAGGCAGCAAATGAGATGATATAAAATACCATTCAGAATGCATCTGTTAATTATAATTAATTATCACCAATGGCTGATCATACAGATGTCTGCCTTGATGCAGGAAGCGTAGTAATAGAACAGTGGTAGTAGTAATAGAATACTGGAAACAATTGATGATTAATCAAACACATATTCGCTAGCAGAGATAAACACTCTAAAGATCAACTATGCATACACAACACAGCCGTGTTAATACTGATGACAAATTTGGATTTAGTTTTAGTCATAGTCTTTTGACTAAAATGCCATTTTAGTTTAGTCGTATTTTAATCATCTGAATCGTTTTAGTTTCAGTCTAGTTTTCGTTGACTAAATCTTCAGCATTGAAGTAGGAAACAGGTCTGAGAAGACTGTTACCTAGTGTTAAGTTAGCTTGCTAGGGAGATGGGAGGGGAAACACTCACATGACAATACTAGACGAATCAGATGGAGATGCATCCTCTTCCTAAGGGCATTGTTCCAGAAGGCAGACAGGCCCAGGGAGCCCATGTCTTAGTTGATCCAGCTGTAGATTCAAGGGACTTGGCTTTGGCAGAGATCAACTGAAACCAGAACCATAAATCCAAAAAGGAAAATGCAATAGTCCCTTCCTTCCATTTTAGTCACAAATTAGTCAGTCGACGAAAATTGCAATGGATTTTTGTCATATTTTCATTTCTATTAACTTTTTTATTTAGTTATTGTTTAATTTTAGTCACTGACACATGCAGCTGACGAAAACCATGACAAAAATGTTTTGTCAAAGAAATTAACACTGCAACACAGTACGGCTGGTGAACAAAAGAAGTGTTTATTTTCTGCTCTCTAAAGGGCCATATCTGACAACCCTATATTAAAGTGTGAAAGAGCCACCATATCAAGTGCAGGAACAATACTACTGTAAATAAGTGCTGCTTCATAGAAAAAGAAATAGATCTGTCTTATCAAAATTATAGTAATCCTACCAACATGCCTCTGATGCCAGGGCAAAATAAATAATGTATTGTTTCTTTAGTATAGGTACAGAATACTTGTTATGATAGGACTTACAATTTGATGAGGAGTTTTGTTGGAATGAAAACACTCTTGCTGGGAAGTACCCAGATAGGAGAACTGACAGGTATGAACAGGATTCTCTCTGGGATAACTATAAGCACGGGTAAATAGAGATGTAGAGTAGATCACACCGGAGCTGGATGGTAAGGATACTACTCAGGATACACAGGAATTGGTAGTCCAATAGCCAAGCCAAATCAGGATGCCAGAGAGCTGCTTCGTAGGAAAGGGAAGCCGAGGTATAGGGAGCCAGAGTTCGGAATAGTCGTGGCAAAAACAATAGGTCTATGAATCCAGAGGTAAGCAGGGTCAATATTTAAGCCAAGGTTGGAAAATGGAGCCAGAGAGTAAGGATGGTCAAATACAAGAAGCAGGGGTCAATACCGGGTAGTCAGGATACAACTGGGATTGCTTGGAGGCTGTGTAACTGTGTAACTCTGAGCACTTGTTGAGGGTTTGTGTTGGGCTTAGATAGAAGGGTGGGGGGGAGTGTCCATGATGTTGTGGGGGTGGAGCTTAAAGATGCATCATCGTAGCGATGCTTATACACTTTTGTTTTTTCATATGCTGGGGTAGCACATGTCTCCGTAGAAATGAGGAGGAGTAGGTGGGAGGAGTTCCGATGTGGAAGCAGTGCTACACACGATGGGCGGATGCAATGGGTGAGGGACCCAAGGATGCGAAGGTGAGCACGACAATACGTAAGAAGTGGTTTACTGATTGGTTTTAAATGTGGTGATATATTTACTTGCATGTTAGTAAACTTTCAGTAAAAACTGGTGTATTTTGAATGTATATTATCTTTTGATTTAACAATTAAGATTGCAATTCCAATACATAAGATTTTATATATATATAAGCAATACGTTATTTTATATAATATCTGTCTTATCAACAGTTTTCCCTCAACAGTTCCTACCTACTAAAAACTGCAAATAAATTGTAATATAGACACTGCATTTGCTATAACAACAGTACTGCCAATCACTCCAATCTTATTTCCAATGTAAAACTACAGGAGAACCGTTGTAAAGTTATAACTTTTAAAAAATAATTATTTCCTAAATCTGTAGTTTGAGAATGTCCAACACCAGTAATAACCACAATAAACTAAGATCAATACATTTATAAGGACCTGCATAAAAAAAAAACTGCATAGTCCAAATGGCTTGAAGCATCTTTGGAGCAGCTTTTGTAAACATTTGTTTACCAAGAATAATGTTAAACTATAGAAAAATTGTTGAGAAAATAATATTTAAAAAAAAGTACTAAATAACCAGAACATTTTGAAAAAAGCACTAATTCCAAAGAATTAGGAAAAATGTGAAAAATAAAATCAGTTCAACCAGTAAGAATCACTGCAGTAAAAGTGAACTAACTATTAGTCTGAGTTGTCGCAATGGAGCAATAAACAATTCTGATGCAATAAAGTAAATAAAGCAGAAAGTGGTCCTGGGTGGCTATATAGTAATAATTCTGCAATCCAGGAATGATGTGATAAAATATAATTTCTTTGGATTCTTGACTGGTATGGTATATATAACAGTAGCTTTCATAGCATTGTTACCGGTAGCCCCAGAAGATCGGAAATTAGCAAATGTTGTGTCCATTCCAAAGGTAGTAGGGAGGAGTCGGGCAACTATAGACCAGTAAGTCTTACTTCAGTAATGGGGAAAATAAACAATAGGATTGTTGAATGTCTAAAATCACATGGATTTCAAGATCAGAGACAACATGGGTTTACTTCAGGGATATTATGCCAAACTAATCTTATTGATTTTTTTCGATTGGGTGACTAAAATAATCGATCAGTGGTGGTGCAGTAGAAATTGCTTACCTAGTTTTCAGAAAGGCTTTTGACTCTGTCGCACATAGGAAGCTTATCAAAAACTGCAATCTTTGAGTTTGCATTTCAATATTGCTGAATGGATTGTGTGACAGGCAACAGAGGGTTGTAGTCAATGGAGTATATTAGATTCAGGGTATTATTACTAGTGGGGTACCTCAGGGGTCTGAGGCAGGATTGATGTTCCTAGTGGGATAAGCCAAATGGCAAATGATTTAGCTAAACTAGAAAAATGGTAGAAACTGTGGTAACAGACATTTAATGTGGATAAGTGCAAGATTATGCACCTTGGGCATAAAAACCCAAAAGCAGAATTTAGGGCAACAGCTGAGGCAAGGGATTTAGGAGTAATAATTTCAGAGGACTTAAAAGTAGGTAGACAATGTAATAGAGCAGCAAGAAAATGCTAGCAGAATGCTTAGTTGCATATGGAGAGGTATTAGCAGTAGAAAGAGGAAACTGTATAGATATGAGACCTCACTTGGAGTATTGTATGCAATGCTGGAGACCATATATCCAGAAGCATATTGATACTTTGGAGAAAGTTCAGAAAAGGGCTACTAAACTGTTTCATGGGTTAAAGGATAAACCTTATCAGGAAAGGTTAAAGCATCTTAACATGTATAGCTTGGAGGAAAGACGTGACAGGGAGGATATGATAGAAGTATCTGAATACATAAAGGGAGAACAACACATTAAAGGAGGAGAGTTATTTTTAAAAGAATAAAAACTACCACAACTAGAGGACATAGTCTTAATTTAGCAGGGCAAAGATTAAAAAGTAATATCAGGAAGTATTACTTTACTAAGAGGGTAGTGAATGTATGGAATAGCCTTCCAGCGGAAGTGGTAGAGGTAAACACAGTGAAGGAGTTCAAGCATGTGTGGGATAGTCACAAGGCTATCCTAGATATAAGATGAGCACTAATAAAAATATTTAGAAAATTGGGCAAACTAGATAGACCAAATGGCTCTTATCTGCTGACACATTCTATATTTCTATGTATAGTCCAGATACGTTTAAGTCATCAGAGACATTTGTGAGATTTGTTCACACAATTCATTAGAGGATTGTTAGATATTGCCAATTATAAAGTTGTTGAAAAACAATTATGTTGCTCAAATTGTGTATCTAGCCTGTGCACATATTTTTTTGAAAGTAAATGTAAGGAGGGATTCTTTTGGAATACTTTTTTTAAAGTTGTTATTTATATTGCAGGGGAACACATTTAGTTGAATGGACAGTTGATCAGTGGAGATGCAGATGTCACTGATGACATCACTGATGTTAAGCCCATACACAGTGGTCATCCCCATGCATCTAAATGGGAGCAGTCCGACTTTTTTTCTTGTACTTGATGGTTTGTACAAGTTTATTTGTCAGGTGTGCGTTTATATGTCCCTTCCTACTGTGGTTATTATTTTTGTTTCTGATACCATTTTTGCTCCAATATGTGCTTTTATCTGTAACCTTCACAGTGTTCTTTTTGACCTGCCTCCACTGATTTTTATCCAATGCCACAAAGTCCTGTGTTTCTAGATTTCTTTCCTTTATGCCTTGTATGGATATGTCTCCCTGCCTCTTGGTTTGACACACATGGCTACTGATACAAGAACCTTACAATATAATGGCTCCGTTTCAGTATTAATACAGAAATGATAGAACTAATATGCCCAAAGTTAAACTATGTGATTATAAAATGACCTAAAGTTGACTTGTTCTTCTGAGATGCTGGTGTTTGTGGATCCAGAGGTTCTCATCTCTTTAATAAACTAACGCAGAGAAGTAATCCATCATGGTACTTAATATTCTAGTAAATTAGGTGTATATAATAACCTGCTGTCAGATACTAAACATAACAAATCAAGCAGAGTAAATCCTTATAATGTTACCCAACACTTGTCATTTAATATTTTTCTAAGTCTAACTTTTTATTGACTTAATAATACAATTTCACACAGAGTAACTCAATTTCATGCCAGATTTGCTTATATTTATGCGACTGGCTAGATAAAATGGACTTTTTTTAAATTCAATTTGCTTTAAATATATTAGGCGGCTTTACATAAATCATCATACAGATTTCTGTTTTTTTTGTGAAAAAAAAGCATTGCAAAAATAATATGTTATTTAGTAAAACGTAAGCTGTTCATGTGTTTCCAGCATGCAAAACAGTTTGTTTAATGGTAGATAAAAAGATCTGATGTTACCAAACTTTCTCCTTAAAGTGTTTTGAACTAAATTTGAATTGAAAATTTGCAGCTAATGATAAAAAAAAAAGGCCAGAGTTTGATGAAAAGTGCTAGATTTACACTAACCATATTTGTTTATGGGCCACTAACTAAGTTATGAAGGATGTAAATGATAATCCAAATAATTAGTGCTGGGCTTGTGTTTGGGAGCGTAGAGCAGGGTGAGAGCAAGGGGCCACAAGAATGAAATAGACAAAAGTTAGGGAAAGTTTGAGGGAAATGGAAATTAAGCAGGGATAACCAATATTAGCAGCTCAATTTTCAAAAAAAGGAATGAAGTGTGTGAGGAGTTTTCAGTACAAGCCCCTCCCCTCAGTTTTGGTGGCACCCTCCCTTCTCCCCAGGTCCCGATGCACCAATAAAGGGACACCGTCACGCACCAAGACACGTTCCCACAACGTGCATGCGGAAGTGCACCTTACCAGCAGCTGGTGTGTAATTGAGGGATGAGGCCTACCACACGATGGCATGACAACATGGCGGCATGCGGGAGTAACAGGGAACCTTGAAGACGGTAAGAGCTCCTCGGGCTGTTGATGAGGGGGTCTGAGATCCTGATAGTTAGCATCATCATAAGGGCAAATGTTGCTTAATTTTTTTGTAATTATCTGTATCTGCATTAGGTCAGGGTGTTAGAGATTTTGTAATCTCATTTCTAATAGAGTGCTGTATCCTACCACTACTTATTCAGAGCAATTAATTGACTTGATTTTCTTTAATAACCTGTGGTTACATCAATGAGATTATTGGAAATGCATTATGCCAAATGCACATTTTTAATCCAGTCATGTACAGATGGTTGTCAGCTACCCTTGCCAGAGCAGTGTTTTGTTAAGAAAGAAAAAAGAGGCAATACTGACAATTTACATTACTTTCTATGGCATAACACCTTGCTCTTTTTCTTCTCAAGTATTTTTATTGTAATCGTTAAAAAAAATTATCTTTTTTTTAAAAGTCTTTTTTTTATATATAATTAATAAAGAATTATAAATTAAAAAAAATATATTTCTATAATATATTTAATAAATGGCATTTACTTAACATTACAATATAAATAATATATTATTGAATTATACACTATTAATGATTTATGAGAAACGTTTGATACGACTGACCTGTAAATGAAACTTGCCTTGACACTATTATACTGCCGATTTCCTGACTGGCATTTATTATGGAATGTGTTTCAGTGCCATGACAAATGCTCTACATAATACAAATCCCACTTGACTTTAAGCTTTCTTAAAAGGTTTGCTGATGGCTTCTTCTATCTCTGAGGCTGGATCAGAGAATAGAAAAGGAGCCAGTATTGCAAAAATATAAAGCCACAGTGATATGGAACCAACGTGCGAAGGATACAAATGAGTTTGGAGTTTAAATAGATGATAAGTTTTCCTGTGTTATGAACAGAGCTTTTTCCTGTTCATTCAGTTTTAATTAAATTTACAAGTTTATCATTAAACCATTATTTCTAAGATATGAATCTTTTTTACATTTTGCGTCATTGCCTTTTAAAACAAATCTCTCTGCTATTTTTGCACTCCTTTGAGTTGGCCAAATTAATTAGCTTAGTGAGCTGCTGCAGTGAACCCATATATAACACACATGGAATTTGCTCCTCTGTAAGTCCTTACATTGGCTGATTATATTCTTAAGAATTAATTTAAATTGGTTTTACCTACAAAGCTCTTCATAACGAGTTTCCAAACTATGATTGTTAAAAAAAAAAATCACTCTTTTTATAGGACTGCAGCTTACGATTAAGAACCCTATGTGTGAAATGTGTTAAGCTTTTAACCAGCTCTGCCTTTTTTTGTCACTCTGTGAAGTAATAAACCTTGTGTTTTTATTCTACATTGGAAGTAATTTTTTTTCCTGTATTGGGTTTCCTTTCAGATAGGATAATCCACCTACTGCTTCTGTCTAAAAGGCTTATAATCCCTGTGACCGGAGCACCCTGTATCTTTTGTTTGTGTTTATAGGAGTGCCCTTATTGTATAGAATACCTTATCAAGCCTCTCACCTAGTTTAAAAACCTTTACGCATTTCCTACAATCCCAATTCCCCAGTTAGAATGTTAGTTAAATGATAAATCCTTTTTCCTGCTGCCCTCAATATCTGCCTCTCATCAGTCAAATGTTACAGTTCTCCCCCTCCATCCTCCCATAGGGGTCTCACTCAGATTTTTTTAAACAATGTAAATCAACTTAAGTATTTTTGCAGATTTGAGGCTCAGTCCCACTTCTCCACTTCTGGGGACAGAGGTAGATTCAGCAGTCCTGCAGTCCTGTGGTCCCGATCTCATTCTCTAAAGTATGGGACACTAGAGAATGAGTACTGTGCATGCTCAGCATTATGAGCATATGCAGTAATATTGTCAGATTGAGTGACAGTGCAACCACGCAAGTTTTGCCCACTGGCATCCCTATTCAGATCAGAAGTTGAGACATATCATAACATATTACAGATGTATAACAGTGGGGTCCAGGTGACATTTGGACCCAGGGCACACTAGATGGTATTCAGGAGTAACATTGCAGAGATGGAGACACAGGGCATGGTGCAGTTTAAATGCACTCCCCAGGGGGTTAACTCCCCAGGTTGGTACAGCCACTGGGCCGTGAAGCCCAGTATAAGACTCAGGAATTACCCTACAGAAACCCTGAAATAGGTATGGGCAATAACTGATGGATAAGCAAGTTTTTGCAGGCTGAGACAGGTTAGGCCAAGCAGAGCAAAAAAAGATAGAAAGCCAATTTAGGATACAGGGTGCTGGACTAAAAGGACAAAACAGGGACAGGGCTAAGGCATGGCAGGACTGGAGCAAAACTAGGACAAAGACTACAAGTAAAAGACAGACACATGACATGTGATAGACACATGACATGACTAAAAGAACTAAGGAGACATAGAAATAAAACAAGACAGAAACACATGACTAGCCTAGAAATCTAAGATGGTATCCCTGCCTACATAATAACTAGAACTCTACTAAAAGTATAAACAAACACCATGATATGTCTGTAGCACAACAGACTGGCAAATGAATCACACAACACAAGCAGGTGGGGCAGTTATAAACAAGGCGGGGGAAATAAAACAGGCGAAAACAAGGAAAACCATGAATGGAACAGAACAAGATAACTAGGCAAGACAAGGAAGGGGCAAAAGGGATGAAAACATGTTCAAAAGAAAACAAGGCAAGAAAGAAAACAGGAATTACTGGATACACCCTGGATGAGCCTGCGTCCAGTAAAATGCAAGATGCACATAGTGATTTTCATGCATCTATATGTATTGTTGTTGGGGTGTTACACGTCTGTAGGTGGAGCAAATGTTTGCACTCCTATTTTTTGCATGCTTTTAAATGCATCATAGATAAATGAATGCAGCCTCCTCTGCCAAATGCATTTATAATGAACATTTGAGATGAGTGAACTCTTAAATCTATGTTTTGGCATAAGTGAACACTGCTAATGATTTAGCATGAGCTGAATAGCCAGAATATACACTTCATGCACCATACACCCGGTGAAAAACTAGTATGAATGCCAGCCACATAGCCACATTTAACAGAGTGATGTGTTATTTTTTCCCATTGAGTAAAAATTGATAAGGCTTAAGGTTTTCTCCTTTAGAACAAAATCACATTGACAAAGTTCATACTAATTGATACTCTGACCTAAGATAAAGCCAATTAAAGCAATTTAGCCTGCATTTCACTAGTCATTTTTCTGGCAAATATTCACTGTGGAGACAAAAGAAATACAAAGGCATGTTAAGTAATTGAGATAATACCTGAACTCTCATTGACAGGACAATTAAACTTGAATACAAATTACCTTGTATAACCTCCTAACCCACTCTAAAGTTGTTAAATAATGGGGTATGATAGGACTTTTGCTTTTTAAAGTACTGACTTTTGTATAAGGTTATGTAAGCTGCTTCTTCAAATAATGTCTATTATATAAGTATTGCAATGCATTGTGTTCTTGTTTTATATAGAAGTGTACATTTTACAAATGTTAGCATATCTATTTGTAAAACTGATGTACACACTTACATTGAGGATCATGATAGAGCATTGTATGCTTGCTACAAAGACACTATTTATACATTTTCTCTTTTTTTGTTAACATCATGATCTTGTAGTATAATATTTTGTACAATCATGATCTTGTAGTATAATATTTTGTAGATCGCGCAAATAATAACAGAATGGTCGTAGCTGTGCACGAGGCAAGAATAGAAAGTTGTGTTCCCCTTTTCAGTATTACATTACATTGACATGTCTATGTATACCAACAATTTGCATAGCACTTCATATAGAGCATAGAAGGGAACTACATGATACGGTAGACAAACAGAGACAGACTAATGTATTAGGCCCTGCTCGCTTACAATATTGTTTAATCACAATTATTTTACAGTTAAAGTAAATCAGATACATGCCTTCTTGGGGTGTGAGATGGATGACTTGGCACCTCTACTTCCTTATAATGGAGCTCCAAATAGGTCAATTTGCCCCAGGCACAAAGCAAACCAGTGTAGGGATAAAACAGGAACTACCGATATTTGTAAAATAGCACAGGCTTAATTATACACACAAAATGATATCAAATAAGAATTAATATTGAGACCCTAGTATATAGAATGGGAAACACTTAATGGAGTTTGCAGGACAGGATACAATTTTAACCTGGGGGAAATAAAATGGGATAAAATCTGTCTGAGTACATACACAGCACATTCAATTACATTAACTTCCTAATTAAAGGACATAACATAAGTAAACATCACACCTTGCAGGTACGGGCATCATGACTTACACAATTACAGGAAAACACTTAACACATATTAATTGGATCTGAAACACATTCAAACAGTACCATACCACAATAATATTTGGATAACCGTGTAACCATGTACACCTAGTCTAGGGGGAAGGTTTGGGGAGGTAGGTTTGGGCTGATCAAGGCCAGAGTCACAGTCTGTGGGCAGGAGGCTGCCGCCCAGGCCCATCCAGGAACCCACAGCAAGGAGGCTTCTGTAACAGGCTGCTAAGCATGTCAATATTGATGGTCAAGAGGGCTCTTCCAACACAGTGTTGTTAAGGGAGCTGAGTTCTGCTCCTATACAGATGCAAGTAACTGAATTTTGGGATAGGGTGCAGTGATATGGCTTCATATTCCTCACTCTGGTATGATTAGTCTTGCCCATGGCAATGATTGACCATAGAGAGCAGGACAGAAGAGGCAGAGACCTGCTGCTCTATTGCATGAGAGACCATCAGTTTTGTAATGCAGCTACACTGTGCCTACTCAGCTGTGTGTACCACTATTATATTAATGGACTTATCACATTGAGGGGCACAGTAAGGCTCTGTTGTTCTTGGTCACAACTTTTAGTTGCAGCTTCCCTCTTCTTTGCCTACCAAAATATTACTAGTAAAAAAAACACAAAACACATAATGCTTGTTGGCAGCAGCATAATGTATATTACTTAAGAGCAAACAAGGTAGTGTCTTTGGAGAAGTGGCAGAATCTTATAGTGGGCCCTGTAAAAATGACCACACTGCCCGTTGTGTAAAGCAATACAATTTCAAGGAAAAATGTGTCCTTGGTGACTCATGACGTGTCTGGTACATCATGCACTAAAAAGAGCACATAAAATGGCCGCAGGTGTCTTTGTTTACTCTTTCGGTGTTGCTACAATGCTTCTATGTAGAGTCATACAATGTATGTTAAAAAAAAACACACAAAAATTACTACCACAAGCTTTGACAATGGCTGGTGGTAGAATAAGTTCATGGTACCCAAAACTTTGACAAAGCCTGGTGGTAGAATTAGTGCATGGAAAGTGTTAAAATACCACCATTTGAAATAGCCTAGGGTGTCTACTTTTTAAAAATACATGGTTTGTTTGGGTAAAATACTCTGGCTGGCTTCAAAAATGTCCCAAATGGGACATGGGCACAGGTTGTCTGCATGTCAAAATTCCAAGTTGGAAAACAAAAAACTGCACCTCACACATGAGACCTTTTAGCCCTCAAACAACCCAACAAACCTATGCATGGGGGGTATTCATTAGCAGGTTATTTTCATTAGCTTTTGTAGATGAGTAAACGGTTTTTCAAATAAAAGTTATAAATTTTGTGAGGGTTTTTTCACCATATTTTTTTTATATTATGTTATAGGATATGATCAAAATGATGGTATCTAAGGAAAGCCATTCTTGGATAAAAAACAATATATACGTTATGTGAATACAGAAAATGACAAAGAAAAAACTTACAGCTAAACACAAACAGCACAGAAATGTTAAAATAGCCTTTGTCCAGAATTGCCAAAAATGTTTCAAAGGGTCTGTCATTAAGGGGCTAAATTGACTGTATCACCTGAACATTATTTTTCTTGTGAGTGTAGAGCATAGGAAAATGATCTACACATTGCATTAGCAAAATTGCAAGCCAATGCCTAAATTTGAATAAAATGTATCTTTGGGGTCTTCCTGCATATGACATCACCAGTGGAAAACCATTACTTATGTAGCATGTGTCATGAATTTCCCTCCTGAGCATTTTAATGCAATGATAACCTATCTCATGAAATAAAATACAATTGTAAGGCTCCACAGTTTAGGCTCTTCTAAATAAATAAACTCCGTATCTGCAGTCTGGTAAAAATGTGGCCTGAGGCCAAAGCTAAGTCTATTGAGGTCATAACATTTTTGGAATTACCTTGTTTTTTAAATATCCATTGATTTTCCAAATGGACATAAGCTACATTGTCATTCACCAAAATGACATAGATCATCTGAGGTGCTATGACTGCATCATATGGTAATTAACGGATTCATTGGAATAATGTGAAGTTCTGACTGTGTCTGAAACACGATAAGAAAACAAAAGACTTAAGAAAGCAAATAATGTAATTTGTTAAATAACAAAAAATCACCTGAAACTATTGAGACCAGAGTGGTTTGTTCTACAGGTGAACAAAACAGCTGGGTGGGGACAGCTTTGGAGGGAAAGTGACAAATAATCCACCGTGCAGATTATAGTTCTTTTCACAAGAAAAGGTTGCCAACAGAGTAAAGAACAAAATATGATGTTATTTTATTTAAATGAAAGAACAGGTGGATGGCATCATTCTGCTGATGTATTGGCATCATGTAGAAATGACATGGCAGCATGACAAACCTTACAAGACTGAATCTGATCAAAAAGCTGGCATGGGGGCTCATTACATAGATTGTATGAAGGATTGGTATTTGGTATTGTAGCATTTAAATTTAACACACACTTAAGAAACTTGTGATGTAATTTTGATGAAATATACTCTATACAAACATGTTCACTCTCATATTTGTTGCACTGTTATTGTTCCGTTTATTTATTTGTTAGCAATGTATTGAAATACTATTAAATGGGGGCTAGAGCCCAAAACAAGTTGCAGAAAAGCCTTTTTTGGGAGCAGTAAATAATACAACTGACTTTTGCAATACAAGCATGCTATACTGGAAATACAGCATGCTTTCTTCCAGCATACCTAAAATCCCTCCATTGGCTCAGATGGTTAAAGGTCAGTCTGGTAAGGGAAGCGGTGATACCTACATGACTGGACGGTTACCCAGATTATCATCCTCCTCAGATGTTGACAAATAATGCTGCAGCATCTTGTTAGTAGCCATGGGACTCATATATATTGAGTCTACCCTTTAAATGAATCAGCTAGAAGTAAGGTTATGCCACAATCCCCTTACAGCAACAACAAAAAAAGAATCCTGTGGCATAAACTAAAGTGCCTTTTAGGTTTGCGCACAAATACCAAATACAGATATACGATGCATAATTAGATAAACTGTATAAATTCTCATGGCAAAAGAGAACAATGAGTGTGAATTAAGTCTTGCTGACAACAAGAAAAAAGAAAAAATGGATCCCACCTAGTAGACTCCAAACAGTTTCCCGCTCCTCCATGGCTTCACCGTTCGGTGCTTCCACCGAACAAAAATTGAAACATGTAATGAAGAAAAGATCGATGAAGGTCCAGAGAAATAAGTGGTACGACAACGACAACAATAAGACAACAATAAGACAACGAAAAGTCAGCCTGAAATAGGTGCTTTAATTCTCAGATAGAGAGACAGCCTCACCGCCACTGTCCTCCTACCCGGTGTATTGTGACAAAACACAGCGCTTTCTAAAGGCTTGAAAACAAGACTTGATTATTTTTGATATTTTTATCATGAAAATCATGTCAGATACCTTTGATTAAAATGGTTTAAAATGTGTGCAACACTGATAATAATTATAATGCATAAATAAATTATGTTGCATCAATAAAATGCATAAATTATTGATTATCTTTACAATCTGATTAAAAATGCATTGAAGTGCATTGAACAAAAATAAATATTAAATAGAGGATCCCAGTCGTATTTTGCACATTTAATATTATATGTCAGCAGTGCCTCATTGTTTTGTTATGTGTTGCATGGTATGGAGTGCAGCATATATATGTGTATGTGTTATTTATAAACTTTGGGAAGGAGCCTTATTCCTACCATCCTGTTTGTGTTGCTTTATTGTGACTTTTATATTTTATATTGTGTGTGCCCACTTTGATGACATGTTTGTTTGCATCCTGTTATCCCCCAAAAATATATTTATCAGATATTTAGTTTAACCCATTTGGACATGTCTATATATATACAGGGAGTGCAGAATTATTAGGCAAATTAGTATTTTGACCACATCATCCTCTTTATGCATGTTGTCTTACTCCAAGCTGTATAGGCTCGAAAGCCTACTACCAATTAAGCATATTAGGTGATGTGCATCTCTGTAATGAGAAGGGGTATGGTCTAATGACATCAACACCCTATATCAGGTGTGCATAATTATTAGGCAACTTCCTTTCCTTTGGCAAAATGGGTCAAAAGAAGGACTTGACAGGCTCAGAAAAGTCAAAAATAGTGAGATAACTTGCAGAGGGATGCAGCACTCTTAAAATTGCAAAGCTTCTGAAGCGTGATCATCGAACAATCAAGCGTTTCATTCAAAATAGTCAACAGGGTCGCAAGAAGCGTGTGGAAAAACCAAGGCGCAAAATAACTGCCCATGAAATGAGAAAAGTCAAGCGTGCAGCTGCCACAATGCCACTTGCCACCAGTTTGGCCATATTTCAGAGCTGCAACATCACTGGAGTGCCCAAAAGCACAAGGTGTGCAATACTCAGAGACATGGCCAAGGTAAGAAAGGCTGAAAGACGACCACCACTGAACAAGACACACAAGCTGAAACGATTTTTCTAAGGTTTTATGGACTGATGAAATGAGAGTGAGTCTTGATGGGCCAGATGGATGGGCCCGTGGCTGGATTGGTAAAGGGCAGAGAGCTCCAGTCCGACTCAGCAAGGTGGAGGTGGAGTACTGGTTTGGGCTGGTATCATCAAAGATGAGCTTGTGGGGCCTTTTCGGGTTGAGGATGGAGTCAAGCTCAACTCCCAGTCCTACTGCCAGTTCCTGGAAGACACCTTCTTCAAGCAGTGGTACAGGAAGAAGTCTGCATCCTTCAAGAAAAACATGATTTTCATGCAGAACAATGCTCCATCACACGCGTCCAAGTACTCCACAGCGTGGCTGGCAAGAAAGGGTATAAAAGAAGAAAATCTAATGACATGGCCTCCTTGTTCACCTGATCTGAACCCCATTGAGAACCTGTGGTCCATCATCAAATGTGAGATTTACAAGGAGGGAAAACAGTACACCTCTCTGAACAGTGTCTGGGAGGCTGTGGTTGCTGCTGCACGCAATGTTGATGGTGAACAGATCAAAACACTGACAGAATCCATGGATGGCAGGCTTTTGAGTGTCCTTGCAAAGAAAGGTGGCTATATTGGTCACTGATTTGTTTTTGTTTTGTTTTTGAATGTCAGAAATGTATATTTGTGAATGTTGAGATGTTATATTGGTTTCACTGGTAAAAAAAATAATTGAAATGGGTATATATTTGTTTTTTGTTAAGTTGCCTAATAATTATGCACAGTAATAGTCACCTGCACACACAGATATCCCCCTAAAATAGCTAAAACTAAAAACAAACTAAAAACTACTTCCAAAAATATTCAGCTTTGATATTAATGAGTTTTTTGGGTTCATTGAGAACATGGTTGTTGTTCAATAATAAAATTAATCCTCAAAAATACAACTTGCCTAATAATTCTGCACTCCCTTATATATATATATATATACTGAGTTTTAATGTAATGTGCGCTAATTATCGCAATGCTACATGCAGGCACTTAGTCTCAGAGACTACTATGGCAATGTCAATAAAGATAATGTGCATGTGATCGCATAACCAGAAAACCGCAAACCGGTTTCAAGAACACTGCCTTTGTTGTGAGGCAACGTCCTGGTTACACACTGGCTGGTGGTGAGCATGGAGCACATCATGACGAGCTAAGTTGTCATAAGGTCACGAATGGGCTAAATACATATACAACATATAGAAAGTAAGCAAGGTGGAGGTGGCTCTTTAAAGGTAACCTCACCATAAAAAATACAAAAAAAAGGTTTTTGTTACATGCCATTAAACCCTTTGTGAAGCATGGTGCTTGCGTCTCAAACGACGCAAGCACCAAAATGTCACAATTTGTCCCTGGCCACCTATTAGTAGGGGTTAACTACTTGGCAACATAGGAATTTCCAGGTGCATTCTGGGAAAATTCCCAAATGTGGCCATTTGCCTCTCAAACAACCTGACAAACCTACGCATGGTTGGTATCACTGTACATATTGGCGTTTTGTTTACCAGTGACACATACCAGAATCTGAGAATTAATACCTGAAGTGTGTGTGTGAAAAAAACCACAACATTACTTCCAGAAACTTTGACAAATTCTTATGGTAGAAATAGTGCATGGAAAGTGTTAAATACTACAATTTGAAATACCATTTGAAGTATGTGTGCTTAAAACTTCCATTACGATGTAAAATACCCGTCAAGTAATATAATCACTGGTCAACATTTAGGTGTGATCTGCTCAGAAAATTAGATCAATTGTGTTTATGTTTGTGTGAATGTCAGATCAAACCAAATAGAGGGCATTTAGATAAATATAAATTACATTGTGGAGATTCCATCTCATTAGGATGAATGCAAATATTTTCAAACGGATCAGATGAGTTGGCTTGGAACCCGATTTGCAAATGTATGCTATTGTTCTATACAAGCTATACCAGCTGCTTTGTAAAAACGTAAGTCATTTAAATGTTCTGCTCCAGCTAGTCTGCTGACAATAAGACTTTTTTTTCTAACGTACAGTGTTAGGAACATAATTCCTATTTAAGTTGAATTACCAGTCTCTCCACAGAAATAAATACTTAATCATGATAAACAATGCAACAATGATATTTTTGCTGCTACATGTTTACTATAGTTTGCAGTCAAGGATGGGGAACTTGTATGTTAATTCATAGTGTCAAAGCAGAAGAAAAATCATTCATTAAGAATCCCTTTAAAAAAATTGCTCTGTCTGATCAATGAGGGGAAATTCTGTTTACTTAGTCAGGAGCTTGTCAGATCTCAAACACTAAGCACAGTTACACAGTATCAAGATGTTTTATGACTCCTTACTCCTTTTTAACTCACTGATAAGTAATTCATCACTGGGAATTCATGTGGTGGAGTAGAAATACAACTGGTTTTAGGAGGAAAAAACATTTTTATGCAAAAAAATTGTCAATTTATATATATTCACCCAAATTGCAAAAGCACTCTGCTTTGATATGGTCCCTGTTTCGAGTGCCCGGGTGCTGGTCTGTCTCATACACAACACTTCCAATCCAAATGAACGCACTCGCGGGACTTGCAATACGATATGCTATAATTTAATTACAGCAACTTTTCGAGCAGATACACTGCCCTTTATCTTGTGCTGGATAAAGGGCAGTGTATCTGCTCGAAACGTTGCTGTAATTAAATTGAAGCATATCATTTTGCAAGTCCCGTGAGTGCTTTCATTTGGATTGGAAGTGTTATATACATATATATATATATATATATATATATATATACACAAATCCAAGGGAGGTGCACTCAGCTGAACAGCTTTATAGGGTGTTAATCGCCCGGGGTGCTGTGTAGCACAATACATACACGAGTCCACAAAGAAAAACACGCACTCACGGGTCTTGATAAGAAAACATCTTCATTATTATTCGTCGATACTCAAGTCGATAATTCACAAGTAGTCGATGTTTCGGTCCACCTTCTGGACCTTTATCAAGACTAACATTCCAAACGCTAAAACCCACATAAATAGAGACAACTACCCAATAGAAAAGCAGAATACAGCGGAGTGGAAGAGAAAAAGCCAATACTCACCCACCGTGTGAAGCGGTTCACCGAAACCCGGAAGTAACAAGAAACGAAGAAGATAGTCGGGAGGAGTGCTCGAGTGCGCATATGTGCGTAGAGTTGTCAAGACGACGCTACACTATGGAAAAGAACCAATAGAAACACACAAAGGCCCTTACCATAGAAAGTGCTCAGGTGAGTTGCTACACCAGCAAAGCAACAGCATGTGAAACCAACTGTTCACAGAGAGAATGCTGTGAAACAAAGTAACTGGTGTTCAATGTGAAGAAGAGTATCCGCTACCTAAGCCACTAAGAAGGCTACAGATATATCCCGGGAGTGTTCTGCCCCAGCTCCCGCGGGGTTCAAACACGGTGGCAAGCAGACCGCACAGGAGGTCCCATGTCCGAAGGGAACAGAAAAGTGTAATTTTTCACCCCAAGGTCCAAACCACCGATCAGGACAAATTGAGACCTATCTTTAACTTATCCTCTCGCAGTCTTACACCATCTGAATATAGCCTACTTTCCCGTGGTCTGTCCTTTGTACCGACCAACTTACCGAATATGTTTGAACAGGAAATTGATTTATACAAATTTTACCGGAACAAACGTCTTAAAATTTTTTCACAAAAGTGGTCAATTCAGAGATTAAACAAGCTCTTAAATCTGAACCAATCCAGTGCAACCCATCCCGTTTGGAGATTCATGCATTACAAACACTAGCAAAGGATTCAAACAGTGTTATACGCCCAGCAGACAAAGGTGGTGTCATTCAAGATTATTCCGATTATCGGTCTGAAATTCTCCAACAACTTTCTGTTACAGAAACATACAGCATGCTTCCAGGCGATCCAACTAACAACATATCTCTGAAAATCGTGCAGTTATTAGACCAAGCACAAGGTGCTGGTCATATCGATCAAACTACAGATAATTTTTTACATGAATCAAAACCTGTGTGTCCTGTGATGTATATTCTCCCAAAAATTCACAAAAATTCTACACACCCTCCAGGTCGCCTAATTGTCTCGGCGAGGGGCAGCCTGCTTGAGCCTATTGCCAAATGGCTGGACTGGCACTTAAAGGATACGACTTTAGCATTACCGTCTAGCCTGAAAGATACCCCAGATTTGCTGATGAAGATCAAAGGGCTTCAGCTTCCCAACACAGACGTATGGCTGGTCACTCTAGACGTTACCAGTCTATTTACGATCATTCCACATCAAGCCGGGATACAAGCAGTATGTGATACTTTGTCCCAGTCACAAGATTATCAGTGGCCACCCATAGACCTTGTAGGTGACCTATTGAATCTCACCTTAACATCCAATTTTTTCAAATTCGAGAATAACTACTATGTGCAGACATATGGTACATCAATGGGAGCCGCAATGGCACCCTCGTACGCAAACATCTACATGCACACCTACGAGCAAATGCAGATTCTGATCCCTTACGGACATCCAATTCTTTTCTATACTTGCTTTGTGGACGACATTTTTCTGATTTGGTCGGCAGACCTAGAAGCTTTGGAACAGATGGTTTCTCACTTGAATTCTATACAGTCACCAGTACGCTTGACAATGCATGCTGATAAACAGAAAATCCAATTCCTAGACATAGAACTTTTTAGAACTGGAGAAACATTAGGCCATACGCTGTTTAGAAAACCGACCGATCGCAACACACTGCTACATGCAGCAAGTTTCCATCCATGTGCCATGAAGAAGTCTTTACCTTTTTCACAATTTTTGCGTGTAATACGCAACAATTCTGATAGCACTAGGTGCCAGCAACAACTGAGTGAAATATCTCTGAGGTTTCTCAACCGTGGCTACTCTAAACAAATATTGCAACAATCATTACAACGAGCTATCCAGTTTAATGACTGTTCGGGTTCATCTAAACAAACCAAGCAACGTGTGGTCTTTTCCACTAAGTTTCATACTGCTTCACATCATGTTAAAAGGATTGTACAGAAGAATTGGCATATTATTCAAAGCAACCATTCTCTTTCAACTGTTTTTCAAGAACCCCCTCTTGTTTGTTATAAAAGGTGTACCAACCTCCGTGACCAGGCCCGGACTGGGACAAAAAATAGGCCCGGGCATTTAAGACTGAGCAGCCCATTTTTGTTTTTATATGCCAGGATATTGCCCCCAATATGCCAGGATATTGCCCCCAATATGCCATGTAATATGCCAGGATATTGCCCCCAATATGCCAGGATATTGCCCCCAATATGCCATGTTATATGCCAGGATATTGCCCCCCAATAAACCATGTTATATGCCAGGATATTGCCCCCAATATGCCAGGATATTGCCCCCAATATGCCATGTTATATGCCAGGATATTGCCCCCAATAAACCATGTTATATGCCAGGATATTGCCCCCAATATGCCAGGATATTGCCCCCAATATGCCATGTTATATGCCAGGATATTGCCCCCAATATGCCATGTTATATGCCAGGATATTGCCCCCAATATGCCAGGATATTGCCCCCAATAAACCATGTTATAATCCAGAATATTGCCCCCAATATGCCATGTAATATGCCAAGATATTGCCCCCAATATGCCATGTTATATGTCAGGATATTGCCCCCAATATGCCATGTAATATGCCAAGATATTGCCCCCAATATGCCATGTTATATGCCAGGATATTGCCCCCAATAAACCATGTTATATGGCAGGATATTGCCCCCAATATACCAGGATATTGCCCCCAATATACCATGTTATATGCCAGGATATTGCCCCCAATAAACCATGTTATATGCCAGGATATTGCCCCCAATATGCCAGGATATTGCCCCCAATATGCCATGTTATATGCCAGGATATTGCCCCCAATATGCCATGTTATATGCCAGGATATTGCCCCCAATATGCCAGGATATTGCCCCCAATAAACCATGTTATATGCCAGAATATTGCCCCCAATATGCCATGTAATATGCCAAGATATTGCCCCCAATATGCCATGTTATATGCCAGGATATTGCCCCCAATATGCCATGTAATATGCCAAGATATTGCCCCCAATATGCCATGTTATATGCCAGGATATTGCCCCCAATAAACAATGTTATATGCCAGGATATTGCCCCCAATATGCCATGTTATATGCCAGGATATTGCCCCCAATATGCCATGTTATATGCCAGGATATTGCCCCCAATATGCCAGGATATTGCCCCCAATATGCCAGGATATTGCCCCCAATAAACCATGTTATATGCCAGAATATTGCCCCCAATATGCCATGTATTATGCCAGGATATTGCCCCCAATATGCCATGTTATTGCCCCCAATATGCCATGTATTATGCCAGGATATTGCCCCCAATATGCCATGTTATTGCCCCCAATATGCCATGTATTATGCCAGGATATTGCCCCCAATATGCCAGATATTTCCCCCAATATGCCATGTATTATGCCAGGATATTGCCCCCAATATGCCAGGATATTGCCCCCAATATGCCATGTTATATGCCAGGATATTGCCCATATATTATGCTCGTTATGCCACCCACCTCCCCCCCTTCCCCAGACCCCAGTACTTACCTCTTTGCTGCTTTGAAAAAAAAGTTCCAACACACTTTATTGACCGCGCGGCTGGAGGGAAGCTCACAACGCTTCCCTTGCAGCCACGCAGCTTCAGATCACCGGGGGACAGAGCAGGAACGAGGTAAGTTTTTTTTTTTTTTTGCTCTGCTGGGATCTTCCCCGCCGGCCTCGGCCCATGGCCACCGCGGCCCACCGGGCATTTGCCCGGTGGGCCCGATGGCCAGTCCGGGCCTGTCCGTGACCATCTAGTGATAGCTGATCCTTCCCATTGCTATACTTCCAGTGAGAGTTGTGCAGCATATCAGAAACCGGGTTGCTTTAGATGCCTTAGCTGTGTCACATGTTCTCATATGATAGCTGGGTCATATTTTTCACATCCACACACAGGTAAAAGATTTCATATCAAACATCGGATAACCTGTACTACTGAGAGTGTTATTTATATGATCCCCTGCTTGAGCATATTGCCAAATGGCTGGACTGTCTTAAATAGGCAAAACAGATTTAACACTACGTGACCGAATGAGAGGTCACAGGTCATCGATTATGACAGCGTATCGCGACCTTAAGTCAGACAAACCGGTAGCAAAGCATTTTTTTCAGATGGGCCATAGGCTGTCTCAATTAGATTTATAGCAGTGGACCATATACCCCCTCTTAAACAGGGTGGCGATCGAACGAGTTCACTTTTGCAATGTGAAGCGTTCTGGATAAGAACTTTGGACACCATAGCGCCTAAAGGCTTAAATGAACAGATTGTACTTTCTTCTTTTCTGCCTGCCAGATGATTGTGTCCGTTTTTTTCATCTTTTTCATTTTTTCCATTGTTTGTGTTTTTTTTGTAGTTTTTTGGTTGGGGTTCGTACTAACACTAAATCTTTTTTGGCAAATATTAATTACATGTCGAGGGATTTCGTATGGTATTGATTCCTAATAGAACTTATTGACCCCGTCTAGGCACTTTATTTACATGTTTATTAGTTTATACACTTTATTTATATTGGTCTGACACTTGTACAGGTCTTCCATTCTATCTGCATAGATCTCACTAATCTCCCAATTTGCACCCTTTTTGTTTCTTTTTTTTCTATAATCTATCTGCAGCCTTCTCTTGGCATAGGTAGCGGATACTCTTATTCACATTGAACACCAGTTACTTTGTTTCACAGATGTATTCTCTCTGTGAACAGTTGGTTTCACATGCCGTTGCGTTGTTGGTGTAGCAACTCACCAGGCAACCTGAGCACTTTCTATGGTAAGGTCCTTTGTGTGTTTCTATTGGTTCTTTTCCGTAGCGTCGCGTCATCTTGACAACTCTACGCACGCATGCACACTCGAGCACTCCTACCGACTATCTTCTTCGTTTCTTGTTACTTCCGTGTTTGGGTGAACCGCTTCACACGGTGGGTGAGTATTGTATATATATTATATATTATATATATATATATATATATATATATATATATATATATATATGTGTGTGTGTATACAAAATGACCATGTTCTGTTGATTTTCTTACCTGTTATATTATCTTTTATCATTTTACATTTAGAATATGTTCATGGTTTTGTGTAGTAAAATTCAAGTGGTATGAGATTCCCTTCCTTGGATTCTTCAAAAGGGTGTGGTCTGCTGCAGACACACAAGCCCCTCTTTTTGTTCTGTTAAGCTGTCAGTCTGACTTATTGCTAATGTCCCTATTGGTCTGCCAGAGTGTCAGTCTGACAAACCCCTCCCACAAACATACCAGAATGATTGATATCTAACGTACAACATCAGTGATATTTTCTATACAAAATGTAATAGAAAGATAGTTTAAAAAGTTATAGAAAGTTGACCTTACTCCCTCTTTAATATGTAAACATTAAACGTTATATAAAAATACCCCATTCAGCACACTAAAGTGTTCAGAAGTAACAAAATAAAATAAAATACACAATTGTAAACATTGTGTGGAGGAGTTTCTTTAACACTAAACAGCTCTGGAGATATCCAGAAGTATGGGGGTGGCGCACGCCAGGCAGACTCCATACTTTAGTTGGGGATCTGCATTTGCATAGTCACGCACAAGGAAAGTGCTAATATTAGGTGCTGTCTCTGTCCCTCACTTTAAGACAAAATATATATCTGAAAATATATAATTGCATCAGTCCAGAAAATGTCCTTAAACGAAATTCCAATTTCAAATATTACTCTTTTTTTTAATAAAGTGCCGTTATATTGTGCTTCACAGTAAAATGGGCTACACAATATAATGGGGTAAACAACTGGGGAGATAGCAAAGTAGACTAATGTGAAGAAAAGCACGGGTTACCAGTCAGCCACTCAGTAATATTGCATGTGGTAGGCTAATGTTACATACTCAAACTCTCCTGAACTCCAAAGATAAAAATTAAAATGGGGTCAACTGGATCTTCATATAGGTAGAAACAGGCTTTCTTTTGTCTAGATTACTATCTTTATTATCACCGGTAAACAATAATAATATAATCAAATAGCAGGTGTCAAGATTGAGGTTTTTGGAGCATAGAGCAGGGGATGGTATCTCTTGCTGGTAACCCTTACCAGGTGGTCCACAAGTATATATAGGCAGAGCACCCTGGTAAGGATAGGAGCACGAGAGTCCACAAAAGGATAATCCAAAAAGCGAAGTCAGGAAACAGTCCAATAGATCAGGGCAGGCAGTGGTCAAAGAGTAGTAATCCAAGCAGGGGTCAGGGTGCAGGCAAACAGGGTAATGCAGAAGGCAAGCCAAAGGTCAGGTAACTGGAAATCCAATAGAGATACTGTAGCACAGCAACAAAGGGAAAACTGGAGACTGAAGTCCAAGGAGAAACAGGAACCAAAGCTCTGGAACACTGGAGCATTGAAGAAACAGTTTGAGGGGTTTTTATAGTGCTGTGGGTCTCCACTCCTCCCCTCAGTGGGACAAGCTCCTTACTTGATTGGATGTTCTAGCACATACCCCTCTGTCTCTGTGCTTGGAGTTAATAGGAGATTTGGCAGAGTTTACCTCCCTCCTACAGCTGGAAATAGGTTCCCCTTGATTGGGGTGAAGTCTGGAGGATGCATCCTGGGCTTGTAGAAACTCTAGGCCCTGGTTTCGGCCTACCGGATAGAAGATTGTACTACAGGCCCCGGCTTCGGCCTACTCCGCGATCGCGGATTACTTAAGAGACTTGCTGGGTGCCTGGAACTACTGGAACTGCAGGTAAGGGCCAGAGGGGCATGACAGTTCCCCCTTCCAATACGCGACCTCCGGGTGCGTCTAGGTGCTGGCCGTTCAGGATGTGTACGGTGAAATGCACGAAGACAAGCGGGAGCATGAATGGTGGAAGCTGGTTCCCAGGATCTCTCTTCAGGACCATATCCCTCCCAGTGTACTAGGTACTCAAGTCGTCCCCTTCTAATACGAGAATCCAAGATCTCTTGTACTTCGAATTCTTCTTCGTTGTCCACGATTATGGGGAGTGGAGGAGTAGGTGTCTTCCTTTGGGAAGTATCTGGTATCCATTTCTTGAGAAGTGAAACATGGAATGTAGGGTGGATACGCCAAGTGGTAGGCAATTGAAGAGTAACCGCTACAGGACTAATACTCTTTGTGATGGGGAAAGGACCTAAAAATGTTGGTCCTAATTTTGTGGTAGGACAAGACATTTTAACATGAGAGGATGAAAGCCAAACCTTGTCTCCAATGTTATATTGTGGTGGAGATGTACGTTTGCGATCTGCTTGTTCTTTGTATGCTTGTTGGGCTTTCTTTAGAGTTTCTTGTAGGATAGTGAATCCTTGGTTAAGAAGTTGGATTCTATCGGTGACCTGTGGAACTGTGGTTGTAGCAGGTAGTTGAGAAATCGAGGAAGGATGATAACCATAGTTGGCCTTGAAGGGTGACAAACCTATAGAACTGTGTAGGCTGTTGTTGTAAGCAAATTCTGCTGTTGGAAGTAAGGGAAGCCAGTCATCCTGTAGGTGAGTAACATAGCAACGAAGATACTGTTCTAGAGTTTGGTTGGTTCTTTCTGTTTGGCCATCAGTTTGAGGATGGTAAGCAGATGATAAGAGTCTTTGGATGCCCAAACAACGACAAAAAGCAGACCAGAAATGTGAGGTAAATTGTACTCCACGGTCAGAGAGAATGGATTGTGGTATGCCATGGAGGCGGAAGATTTCTTAAATAAATAAGTCAGCAGTTTTGGCTGCGGTAGGGAGTTTGGTTGTAGGAATGAAGTGAGCCATCTTGGTTAGACGGTCCACGACTACCATTATGGTAGTATGTTGTTGAGATGGTGGAAGTTCAACAATAAAATCAACAGTCACGTCAGTCCAGGGATTTGTGGGGACAGGTAAAGGTTGTAGTAAGTCAGCAGGTCTGGTATTAACCCCGTCCACAGATGTCGCATGAATGTATATATTGTTCAATGTCCTTTCTTTGTTTAGGCCACCAAAATGAACGATGTGCAAGGTCTAAGGTTTTCTTGACTCCTCCATGGCCTGCCAGTGGATGATAATGTATTGTCTCTAATACTTTGGTTCGCACAGCAGGAGGGACAAAAATCAGAGTATCCTTGTAGAGGAGACCATCTTTCTTGGTCAAAAAAGGATATTTGGATAGGTAAGAGTCATCTTTACATTGTTGTTTAAGAGTCTTTATTAGAGAGGAATGAGTGATAAGAAAATGACCAGGTTGTAGAATGGTGTCTGGCTCTTGTTCTGTAGATGATCCATGTAAACGAGATAGGGCATCGGCCTTTCCATTTCGTGAACCGGGTCTGTAAGTAATATGCAATAGGAATCGAGAGAAAAACAGAGCCCATCTTGCCTGTCGTGGACAGAGTCTGCGAGCTCTTTGTAAATACTCCAGGTTGCGATGGTCCGTGAATACAGTGACTGGGTGATTTGCCCCTTCAAGAAGGTGACGCCATTCTTCTAGTGCCATTTTTATGGCCAATAGTTCTCTATCACCCACACTGTAATTGATCTCTGCTGGAGAAAGACGTTTTGAAAAGAAGCACACAGGATGAAGTGTACCATCATCTCCTTTTCGTTGAGACAAGATGGCCCCTACAGCTGTCTCTGAAGCATCCACCTCAACAAAGTATGGTTTCAAAGGATCTGGGAGAAGAAGAATAGGGGCTGTGGTGAATCTCTACTTTAATTCATCAAAAGCTTGTTGTGCTTCAGGAGTCGAACGAAAAGGTATATTCTTGTTTGTGAGTTGAGTGATTGGGGCGATGATTTTTGAGAATCCATTGATGAACTTTCTGTAGAAATTGGAGAAGCCTATGAAACTCTGTGTGGTTTTAACGGAAGAGGGGATGGGCCATTCCAATATGGCAGATACCTTCTTGGGATCCATTCTGATGTTTCCAGGGGTTAAGACATAACCAAGGAACTCTACAGACGTAGTCTCAAAAATACATTTTTCTAATTTGGCATATAGTCCGTGATCTTGGAGACGAGATAGAACGCGGGTCATGTGTTGACGATGTGTAGCCAGAGAAGGTGAATAAATTAAAATGTCATCAAGGTATACAATGACAAACAAATCCAACATATCCCGGAAAACGTCATTAAGGAAGTGTTGGAAGGTAGCAGGAGCATTGCAGAGCCCGAATGGCATGACTTGATACTCATAATGATCATATCGGGATCGGAAAGCTGTTCTCCACTCATGCCCCTCCTTAACCCGCACCAGATTGTAAGCACCCCGTAAATCCAGCTTGGTGTATATTTTAGCTTCTCTGAGGCGATCCATCAATTCGGGAATTAAAGGTAAAGGGTATTTATTTTTGATCATGACTTTGTTAATCTCTCTGTAATCCACACATGGGCGGAGACCACCGTCCTTTTTTCCAACAAAAAATATTCCAGCTACAGCAGGTGAAGTAGAAGGTCTGATGGAGCCTTTCTTTAAATTGTCTTCAATGTAGGTTTTTAAAGTCTTTAATTCGGGTTCTGAGAGGGGATATATATATGGCCAAATGGTATTGGTGCCCCAGGAAGTAGGTCTATTGGGCAATCATATGGACGATGGGGTGGTAGTTTATTGGCCTCTTGTTCACTGAATACTTTACTGAAAGCACGATATTGTGTTGGTATTTCAGTGTTCTCTGGAGATGGAATGTGAAGAAAAGAAGCTAAAGTCTGTGGAAAACATTGTGTTTTGCAAAAGGTGGAGGAAAAAGTGGTTAGTCCTGTAGACCAGTCAATAATGGGGTTGTGACGTTTAAGCCAAGGAAGTCCCAGAATCAAAGGAAACAAGGGAGAATGCACCAGACTAAAACTAAGTGATTCTTTATGTCTCTCTCCAATGTATACGGTGATGGGTACAGTCTCTGTGGTGACAGGTCCTGAATTGATGTCTCTGCCATCGACAAGTAGGATGGTAATGGGTTGTTTCTTTGGTCGTGAGGGTATACCCAATGTCTGGGCGGTTTTCATATCCATAAAGCAATCACTGGCACCGGAATCAATGATGGCATCTTGTGGTACATTGTCATGTGTCCCCTGTAGAGAGACAAGAAGAGATAGATGAGAAGTCATGCCACCCAGGAGCAAAGAGTACTGTACCGAATGGGGATTACCTTTTGCAGCCAACCGAGGACAAAGACGAAATTGATGGTCGGAATTACCGCAATACAGACACAGATTCATCCTTCTTCTTCTGGACTTCTCTGTTTCAGTAAGCGGACCACGGGTTACCCCCAATTGCATGGGTTCCTCAGTGGTGGTAGTAGGCGTGGGTGTGTAATGTATAGGAAGGCGTGGTGTAGAGACTGAACGAAAAGGAAGGTTGGTTGAGGTAGTACGTTCCATCCGTCTCTCCCGGAGTCTCCGATCAACTTGTGTTACTAGAAGAATCAGATCATCCAGTGAGTCAGGAATACCAATCCGAGCCAACTCATCAATGAGTGATTCAGAGAGACCTAAACGAAATTGGTCACGCAAAGCTGGTTCGTTCCATTCTGTCTCCATCGGAACCCATCCGAAAGTCTGACACATAATCTTCAACAGGGCGACGACCTTGCCTGAGAGATATCATGGTAGTTTCAGCGGTAGATCTCTTATGAGGGTCATCGTATAGTATACCCATAGCATGACAAAATGCCTCCCAGGAATTAAGCACAGGACTGTCTTCATACAACAGATGGTGTGCCCAGGACATAGGTGCTCCTGTGAGTAGAGAAATAGCTGTACGCACTTTCACAAAGTCTGTAGCATAGGTTCTTGGTTTTAATGCAAACAACAATTCGCAGGAAGTGATGAACGGTTGGAACTGACTGCGGTCACCGGTAAAACAAGCAGGTAGTTTAACATGTGGTTCAGGGGCAGCAGCACCATCAAGAACAAGTCCTGGTTGAGGTACTGGGTTTGGTTGGTGCAAAACCGGTGGTGGTACTGGGATGGGTTGTAAATTCTGCATTTGGGTTTGTAAGGCCATTTGGTTGTCTTGTACGGCCTGTACAGTAGTAGATAGATGGTAAGCTGTTGTGTCAAGGTATTAACAGCATCAACCATCCCTGCAAGCTCCATAATGGCTCCAGTGTATTGTCAAGATTGAGGTTTTTGGAGCATAGAGCAGGGGATGCTATCTCTTGCTGGTAACCCTTACCAGGTGGTCCACAAGTATATATAGGCAGAGCACCCTGGTAAGGATAGGAGCACGAGAGTGCCACAAAAGGTTAATCCAAAAAAAAGCGAAGTCAGGAAACAGTCCAATAGATCAGGGCAGGCAGCGGTCAAAGAGTAGTAATCCAAGCAGGGGTCAGGGTTCAGGAAAACAGGGTAATCCAGAAGGCAAGCCAAAGGTCAGGCAACGGGAAATCCAATAGAGATACTGTAGCACAGCAACAAAGGGAAAACTGGAGACTGAAGTCCAAGGACAAACAGGAACCAAAGCTCTGGAACACTGGAGCATTGAAGAAACAGTTTGAGGGGTTTTTATAGTGCTGTGGGTCTCCACTCCTCCCCTCAGTGGGACAAGCTCCTTACTTGATTGGATGTTAGAGGGGTGTGCTTTTCTAGCACATACCCCTCTGTCTCTGTGCTTGGAGTTAATAGGAGATTTGGCAGAGTTTACCTCCCTCCAACAGCTGGAAATAGGTTCCCCTTGATTGGGGTGAAGTCTGGAGGATGCATCCTGGGCTTGTAGAAACTCTAGGCCCTGGTTTCGGCCTACAGCGCTACCGCGATCGCGGATAGAAGATTGTACTACAGGCCACGGCTTCGGCCTACTCCGCGATCGCGGATTACTTAAGAGACTTGCTGGATGCCTGGACCTACTGGAACTGCAGGTAAGGGCCAGAGGGGCATGACAGCAGGATTGGTCACGGTCTACAGAAATGTCAAATTGTATTAATAAATGAAGTAATGACTTTAAAAAGAAACTATACATAGCACAAAAAATAAACAAAAGACACACAGTGACTACTTGATAAATAGCCTTAAGAAAATAATACAGATATAAAATAATACATACTTATATAAACAAAAATTAAAAGCAAAGATCAAAAACCCACTATAGAGAATCTATAGCTTAGATTGTTTCAGCATGAAGACCTCAAGATCACAGGCAGAAGTAGAAAAAACATGGCAAACTTAAATGATTCAAAGCTCGATTTAGGGCCTAGCTGACTGAGATTTTTTTTAGTCCTGCAGCACAGAAACATTAGCAGGAGCATTTATGATGCTGAGTGTGGCAGCTTTAATCTTCAAAGCCTTTCCCAGACATGGTACTATGATATACCCTCTAATCATGACATGATGTTCGGAAATCTAGCTAAGGAAAAGAAAGTAACTTGGAAAACACTTAAGAACCAAAGTCCCTCCCACATAGTACGATATACTGCTAGGGCTAACCGCCAATAGTCTTATCAATCGACCAATCCGATTATTTTTCATGTTAAATTATTTCTGAAAACATGAAAACTTTCCCTACTGCATTGTTTCTTAACATTGTTTATTTAACCCCTTCAGGACAATGGTTTTCATTGTTTTGATTTCAGATCTGGACAATAGTTTTTTTTTCTACTTTAGCTATGTGTGCCTTTAAATTAAAGTGTAAGCTTGCTATTTTAATGAATCTCCACATATATTATATTGTTTTTTAAGGACATATATGGCTTTCTTTTGCAACCATTCTTTTAAGATTTAACCCTTTGTGTAATGTATGTAATTTAATAAAAATTGTAAAAAAAATAAATAAAGGGAAGATTTTTTTCAATCAGTGGTTTAACAGCACTGATTGCCATTTAATGTATTTTTTGCATTTCTTACATATGATCAATGTGATTGATTTTCCCAGTGATCACATAAATAAATGCAAAAAATAATGGTTGCTACTGGTCTGCCTAACTGTTAAGGCAACCAGGATCAACTTTCCCCATCTCTGCCCCCAAATTTGGGGGAGGATGGCAACGAATTATCACTAGCCTTTTACAGCTATCACAATCCTCACTGCAATGGCTGAGACAACCTGTCTCAGCTATTGCAGGTAAGACAGCCCATTTTCTGGGTGTTTCAGACTTGACCCTATCAGAGGCAAATAGGTTTAGGGGGAGTGATTGACAGGTGACTATTGTCACTGGCCTGTCACTTTAAGACCGCCCATGGGCTGTCCCAGCAGCCATTTTTTTTGCTTCCCTGGATGCCTTTACTAGTGAAGCATCCAGCAAAGCTAAAAATAGCATGAATCGTGGCAAGAATGTGGTGATTGCACTATATTAAACGCAGCCCGTACATGTAAGTCATTGTCATGAATGGTTTAAACAAAACAAGTATTTGGAAAGTATGTAGAATGTATATAAAAAAAAGAAACATTGTAAACAAACATTTGGTAAGCATAGTAGTGTATAATATAAGCACCAAGAATATCATAACCTGTTTAAGATTCATATAAAATAGTTTATTTCCAATTTAGCCTTTTCCAAGAACTTACAGTGAGACGATTTAGATTTAGTAAAGTTTGACAAATTTAGGCCATATGTTCTAAAATATTATTACAATATTTAATACTTTTTTAGCCCTCTGAAGTAAGACAGAATTAACTGTGCCAGCAACCTAGCTGGCAAGCATAATGTTAAGAGCAATCCAACAAAAGAATATGCACGTTCTACATTTAATTCCTGAGGGTGTCTACAATGTCAAGACTTGAGAGTGAAAAGTTTAAAATCAAAACTCTTATGTCTTGTCTTGTGTAGCCAGCATTTTCTATATCATCTGCAGCACAATTCAAATGTGTATTTAATAGAAGGGCAAACAAATGCAGTCTCTAATTCACTACAGCTCTTGCAAGGTTTTTAAGAGATAAGGTTTGTACATATTTCTTAAAAACTATACTAAATCATTTAATTTAAAGCTTGGACATATTTTTATCATCTGTAGTGTGTTCGGAGCTCTGGCATCCTCCATCATGAGGCCCGCTGCTTGGGTCCCCTGCGATCCCTTCCCTGATCCATAATGATTTTATACTATTTCTAAGATTTTGCATAGCTTTTCCTTTTTAGATTTTGCAATGCACCAAAGTATGCATGGTTTGAAAGCTCATTGTAAGTAGCACAAAATAAATTAGATCGCAGTTCCTATGTTTAGGATAAAGGTGTTTACAAGAAACCTGACTATATCTTTTATCAATGAATCACATTTAATATTCATTCTGCTTAGTATAGTCTGAATACTCTACTGTGAATGGACTCTTGTCCATATGCATCTGGACTACACATCAAACACTGATATCTAGCCAAATATAAGAATTACAGGTATGCCACCTGCACTCTTTTTTATTAAAGCACTCTCACTATTATTGATAAAACTTTGATCTTTTCTGTGCTGTGGGACCTGAGTAGTGTTAGGTAACAGCTGTAGAGCTTCATTGAGTGTTTTTTCCCCCCCGTTTTAATCATGTATTGCATGTTTTAAAATACAAATAGTGTGTAATTATGAGACTTAATTGTTTGCAAACAATCAATTAGATTATCCACAAATATACCATTTGCTTGTGATATTCAGACTTTGTCAGGGTCAATGTGTTCGGACTTTTGTAGAAAGTAGAAACACATAGAAAAGTGTGAGCAATTTGGCCCATCTAGTCAGTCCATTATGCTATGCTACCTACTGTTAAATCTTATTTGGTTATTGGCCTAAAATAGTTGTATGTAGGGGTTATCGTAGTTGTAGGTAGGGTCATCATAGCTGTGATAAAAATGTAATGCTAGTGAGTTTCTGCAAAACATTTAGAGATTTTCCATCCTTCTTCTTGTAACTTTCCAAAATAAAATACTCTTCCCCACTCTAGCTGACATTAACATGTCAAGTCCAACACATCCTATTTAGGAGGTAATAGCATTAATTTAGCATTACATGTATGCAGTTCAATACAGTGTCATATATAAAAACAAATGTGTAAGCAGCATGTGTCGGCCCATCTAGTCTGCACAATTTTCTAAATACTTTCATTAGTCCTTGGTCTTATCTTATATCTAGGTAAGCCTCATGCATTTCCCACACATGCTTAAACTCCTTCACTGTGTTAATCTCTACCACTTCCACTGGAAGGCTATTCCATGCATCCATAGTCTCAGTAAAGTAATACTTCCTGATATTACTTTTAAACGTTTGCCCCACTAATTTAAGACTATGTCCTCTTGTCGTGGTAGCTTTTCTTCTTTGAAATATACTCTTCTCCTTTACTGTGTTGATTCCCTTTATATATTTAACAGTTTCTCTCATATCCCCCCGCCTCGTCTTCCTCCAAGCTAGACATGTCAAGATCCTACAGAATAAAAGTTGATCCTATAAAAACACTGCATTATCCTTCTTTTCATTTGAAACACAGACAATGTAAAATGAATTCAGCCTGCCATAATATCATGGATCGATGGTGGAATTACTAAATCTGGTATGTTAATCATAGCCCCATCTTTTAATAATCAAGTTGCTGCACAATGCATTTTCCAGCCTGAATTTACAAGTAGGAAACCTTTCAAGTAATTTATTTGACATCATTATTTTTATTCACTAGTGATTATCAGCCATAAACTTTGCGCTGTGCAATCTGTTCAATCTGTTTGCGCTGTGCAATGTGTTTCATGCAGATACATGAGCATATAGTACTTGATATGTAGACCTCTTATATGCATATGTACTAGTCAAAGAATAACAAGTCCTGAAGTTTAAAGAAAAAGCAATATACAGAAAGAAAAGGACACTTCAAATCTATATCTATCAAAGTTAGATACTGCCTAGATTGAATAATGTAGGTATTTGAAAGGAAACATTCTATTACAAGACCTTTTGGATGTTACATGTTTATTCTCTATGTTCACATTAAAAATACAGTTTCAGGTGACAAGTCCTTTAAATTTACGCAGTTCTCAAATGCCAACCATCAGTAGGAAATCGAGCTTCATAGAGTGTGATTTTGGACAACTGACTGATGTACAGCATGGCTTAGCTTTGCTTCTGCTTAGTATTACTTAGCTTCCCAGAAAGCCGCAGGAAAAGGTAAAACTCTGCTCATCAGAATTTAAGATGTGTCCTCTTGTAGGGGTAACATCTCTTCTTTTACAGATACTCTCCTCTTTTACTGTGTTGATTCCATTTATGTATTTAAATGTTTCTATCATATCTCCTAGTCATCTTTCTTCCAAGCTATACAAATTAAGATCCTTTAAAAAATGCTGGCAAGTTTTGTCCTGCAATCCTTGAACCACTTTAGTAACCTTTCCCTGCACTCTCTGAAAAAGTATCTTTATCCTTCTGCAGGTACAGTCTCTAGTACGGCGTACAGTATTCCCAGTGAGGTCTTACAACAACATGAGCACTTCCCTGTTTCTACTGTTAATACCGCTCTATGTATATACATATTTCAAGTATAGTTAGCATTTATTTTTTGTTTATTGTTTGTTTGAAATACACTTAAAATGCTACTAATTTATTTATTTATTTTTTTCTCTTTTGAATTTCAGATAATGGTACATCTTGCTGTTACATAGTTGTATTATCACCAGCACAGATTACATTATTAATTGCATGTTAGAATGTTTCTGAATGTTGATTTCATATTTCACAGGAATTTTGTGCAATATGTCATTCTGAATATCTTTTATTAATTTTACCCCCTTTTTTTATTTTCTGTATCCCAATTTCTATTATGCAAAGAAATATAAAATGTTTAAAAAAGGGTTGCTTTTTACATCCAACACTTCAGCCTGAACTGCTGAGAGCTGAGTCGGAGGGCCAATAGAAGCTTAAATATATATATAGGGTACAAATTTTTATAATTATTATAATTATTTAGCTGTGATATGATTGAAAAAAAACGTTTTATCAGTTTTAAGTGAGAGGTTCTTTCATATCATTGAATACCACAGACCGCAATAGAAATGTTTGAGTTAAATACCACTGATAAGTGATACATCGTGTTGTAAAAAAAAATCTGGTTCATATAGTTTGACAAACTAGATAGTATGCTAACAATGCCAAACATAGTTCCAGTGGACTATAAGGAACATGAGTGAAATAGTTCACAAAATCCTTGAACAAATATAAAAGAAGATTCTTGGTAAACCAGAGGCAGAAAGAAAAGGGCTAGCACTTGACACGTGTTGCATGTTAATTTATGTTTTTTATTAGCTTTTGACCAGCCTTTATGTTAGATATATATGTTTAAATGCTTTGGCTGCTTAGGACTAAGCCAGTTTCTGTGCAATACATGTCAAGCGTTAGCCTTTTCCTTCTGTCTGTGGCCTGTTCATGCAGCACCCAGACAGAGCTGATTATATTTTAAACTTACATTGGAGACTAGAGCCTACAATTTTAACAATATACAGTAAGCTATGCATTGCAACGCCTGCAATTCAGACTTTTTAATAGGTTTAATAATAGAATTATCAGGCAATACACACACATTTACTCAATGCATTTGACAGAGGAGTAACCTCCTGTTATAAAGTTTATAAAAGACATGAATAGTTAAAAAAAAGTTCATTAATAAAAAGAGGACATTATGTGTTCACAACATGGAATTCAATGTGCGTACAATCCAATTATCTGAGAATAGTATTTGGAAATGTTACCCCCAACTGCTCTATAAAAAAGCAAGACAATAAAACAGCTTTATGGTTTATTAAATTCATAAGTGCTTGACAAGAAAACTTACAAAGAATACTTAATTGTCTTTACTATTATTATAGATAGAGCATCTTCCTATTTTCCAACACTGTACAGTGGAGTCACTACAGCAACCAAATAATATGCTATGCAGGAACTTAACATCCTCGAAAAAAAATAAAAATATATTAAAGATACTTTTGGTATTTTCTCTCCCGTGTGCAAAGGTTTACAGCAGAGAGTCAAAATAGATAATTAATCACTTATTACATTCATTCAACCACCCAAAAACCCACAAAATAAAAAAAGCTGACTTACTTGAATCTAATTTTAAAAAACAATTATTCATTTATTAAAGCATATTTGAAATAGAAAAGTCTTGTAACAAATATGGACAGCTCTATGTAAACAAGACATGGCAATGACCTCATTCCACTTTGTGCTTAACTACAGTCTTCCTTCATTAATAAAGATAATTAATACATGTCCATGTTACTTTCTAATTGTTCTTGTTATAAAAAAAAATCTACATAATTACACTAACACTAACCTATTTTGTCATCTATCGTCATACCTGGTAACTGGTATGCATTTGTTTAATAGAATAAACTGTTCCACACATATGATTTGCGTGCTTTAGAAGTTAAATAGGCTGTGTCACCTAGACATGTTTTTTACTGTGAATGTAGAGCATAAACAATGCCCTATACATTATATTAGCAAAATTGCAAGCAAATGACTAAACTAAATGTGTCTGTGGAGTCTCCTGCTTATGACATCACCTGAGCATATGAACCACTTTTAAATGGGAAATGGGTAATCTGCTTACCACGCCACAGGTGATGTCATAAGCAGTAGACTCTGCAGAAAATGTTCACGTGTTACAGTCCCTTTAAGTTGTACATATGTATTACATCATCAAACCAGATTGTGCAGCGAGCATGAGAGGCAGCATAGAAGTATGTCTGTGGCCTGGACAGCGCACACAGACATCAAGCTGTCTGCTCGCCCACAGAGAGACTGGTGAGGGGAGATCATTTGATCTCCCATGTTAGCACCATTTTTTTTAATGGCTGGGAACAGGTATAGTTCCTGTCACCCTCTGGTATCAGCCCTGTTTGAAGTTACTTGTATAAATTGGTACTTTGTTTTGATATGTTCAACATTGCATTGGACGTAATTACTAATATGTTAAATGAGAGACAGTTCAATGTATCTTAGTGGTAAAGCACTATAAACGAATACACCTTTAATGGTTATAATTCTACTATGCCTACAAATCATTGTATATCCTACATTGTAGTTTCTTGAGTGCAATAATATGTGCCTTTTACTTTCCTTAACACAAATCATGGTAGGAGGTACTACTTCACAGACAAATTTTGCATTCAAAAATGTTTTTTTTTCTGCTTACTTTTGATTAAAAAAGGCTTATCATTTATATATTTCATGTCATGGTGACATAGTGACAAACAAACACACACTATATATATAAAATATCTTTCAGGCTATTTATTTAGCCTTTACTCTACAAACATACATCAAAACCCATAGTCCAATCTTATCTCTCCACAATTTGATCACAAGTCACCTTTTCTCCTTGCCACTTCCTCTTGGACCTACCTAAACAGTGGTTTCAAAAATGCCACATTGCTTATGAGACTTGTTTGTATGAGCCCCTGAATGTACATTGCCTCAAAATGGCGAACAGAGCAGCTATCCTGGAAAGAAATCTTAGAATGCATATATATAAGACATACACAATGAAGAAATTATGTGATGTTTCTAATGGATTGGTAGAATAATTTAACGAGATATGGTTCCCATGGATAGAGGGGTATGAATTCCTTCCATACAGATGCAAGGATTGTTTTGAGATCTGTCTGAGTGTTTTGTCTGAACAAAAAAATACAATTTAAACTATATAACACTTCTAAATATCCAACAAATCCTTCCTTTACTTACTGTAAAGTAAGTAAGTTATGACTCTCAGATGCCTATACTGGTGACAAAGTATGCACAAAATGTGCCAACATAGAACATTAGCATGCTCAAATATAGATTACTATTCTCATATAGATAACAAGTGTACTAATTTTACAAACATTCAAGCAGTTTGTCCTGAAACAAATAAAATTAGGAAAGCATAGTGAGCTCTGTAGTACAGTGGGAAGTGTCAAATCCCCATTTATCAGATCAGCTCACATTACACTGAGCAGTATTTATTATTATTTTTATTTTATTGCATTTTTATATATTTCTCTGATTTTCTGTACATATACTTATGATTTCATATTAGTTTTTATATTTTATGGAAAAAACATATCAATATGTATGTATGTATGTGTATGTATATATATATATATATATATATATATATATATATATATATATATATATATATATATATATATTAATATATTATCTTTTCTGTTAAGTGTTACGAATGTATATCTTGTTATTGTTATTTCCCCCATATTGTAATCTATATTTAAACATTTTCTGTAACTTGTTATGTCTTTTAAAACTCAATAAAAATTATTTGAAGAGTATCCTTCATTATCAATCAATTGAAGGGGGAAGCTCTCGTCTGGACCACCCCACACATGGAATAGAACTCAACCCTTCTGGAGGATGCAGAGGAGTTTATAGCTTCTTTTCAGACTGTATTTGATGCCCCTGGCTGACATGAAGCTGCAGAATCCAATCTAATGGAACTTAGAGAGAAGGACAGTAGAACAATGTGCAGTGGAGTTTTGTACCCTAGCCTATGAAACCAACTGGAATGCTGGCACCTTGCGGGCTGCTTTTCATAGAGGTTTAATTGATCCCATTAAAGATGCTCTCACATATAGAGATCTGCCACATGACCTAGAACACTTGATTTCCTTATGTTGAAGGTTAGAGGCTAGGGATCAAGAAAGAAGGTTAGAGAGGGATAGAGAAAAAGAGAGAAAAGCTCTTTGTTCACCTATCCGACCTAATTCCAAACCCACTACAGAAGTCATGTTCCAGGGGCAGAACCTGTGGAGATTGGCCCAGTTCTTCCATTAACTACAGAAGAAAAACAACACCGGTGATCCCTAGGGTTATGCATGTACTGTGGCAAAAAATGACACTTAATAGCTCTCTGTCCAAAGAAGTCAGGAAATGCTTGAGCTTGGTGGATCTGGGAGGTTCTCCACTTAGAGTTTCTATGATCATGCCTCCAGACAACAAAATAATGTACGTACCCATCACTCTCAAGTGGCCACACAAGCCTTCATAGACTCAGACGCTGCTGGAACTTTTGTTGATAAAACATGGGCTCTTCATCATGGGATTCGCCATGTTAGAAGGAACTCCGTTGGGTACCTGAATCATTTCATTACAGACTGAGTCTCTAGGAGTAGTGATAGGAATATGTCACACGGAAGAACTACATTTTGATATATGTCCACACATACCTACGAACGTGCCATTGAATTATTAAGTGGATCCAGTCCTCCCACAGGTCATATCACCAAAAATCAGGCATTAGCCCAATACATTGAGGGAAACATAAATAAAGGATTTATTAGACCATCAGCATCCCCAGCAGGAGCAGGTTTTTTCTTCGTTGCTAAAAAAAACAGGGGTCATTACATCCATCTATTGATTACAGGAGACTTAACAAAATCACAGTTTAGAACAAATACCCTCTACCCCTCATCACTGAACTATATGATCAATTGAGAGATACCACTATCTTCTCTAAATTAGATCTTCGGGGGGCTTATAATTCGGTCCGCATAAAAAATGGGGATGAGTGGAATACTCAATACTGCCACTATGAGAACCTAGTAATGCTGTTTGGTTTATGCAATTCACCTGCTGTATTACAAAATGTCATGAACGATATCTTCAGAAACATACTTCTATCTCACATAATGATTTATCTCAATGATATTTTAATATATTCCAAAGACCTCGAAGAACACCGCAGTCATGCCAGACAAGTGTTACAACATCTTAGGGATCATTCCCTTTTTGACAAAGCAGAGAACTGTGAATTTGAATCCAACAGAATTGGATTATATTATATCAGCTGGTCAGGTGGAGATGGATCCAGACAAACCTTTTGCTATTAACAATTCGAAGGAACCCAATGATCTAAAAGGGATACAAAGATTCGTAGGCTTTGCCAACTACTACCGATGGCTTGTCCGTAACTTTTCTCGTGTCATTGCACCCATTATTGCACTGACTAGAAAAGGAGCCAACCCACAATGTTGGACAACAGAAGCTACTGCTGCTTTCAAAAGATTAAAATTAGCCTTTACCTCTGCACCAATACTCAAATGGCCAGAAGCCAGTCAACCATTTATATTGGAAGTCAATGCTTATGATGTAGGAAATCGTGAATTGTTGGCCATTAAACTAGCTTTGGAGGAATGGCGTCACTTGCTGGAAGGTACAGAAAGCCCCATTACCATCCTTACTGATCATAAGAATTTGCTGTATATTGAAAAAGCCAAAAGATTGAATCCAAACCAAGCTAGATGGGCCTTGTTTTTTACTTGTTTTAACATCATCATTTCTTTTCATCATGGTTCAAAAAATACCAAGGCCGATGCATTATCCAGACAATTTGAGACACCGTTAACCAAACATCCTGTTGAAACCATCATACCCCCATCCAAAATGATAGCCACTGTACAAAGTTCCTTAATATGGTATATTTCTAAGTCACAAGGACGGAGGCCAAAGAATTGCCAACCACTTTGCTGGAAAATTATTTGATCCATCCCGTTTCAGAAAGAAAGTACTATCTGGGGGCCATAAATCTCCAGTGGCCAGTCATAGAGGCAAGCAGAATGTACAATTTTTACTTCAGAGTTATTTTTGGTGGCCCTCTATTTTAAAAGATATTTCTCTTTTCATTCAGTCATGTTCTGCTTGTGCTTGCCACAAAATTCCTCGTACCCAACCTTCTGGATGCTACACAAATTACCTGTGCCTAATCAAGAGCACGAAACTCGTCAAGCTAGTCAGCCTTTCATTTTTTGTGTGTCTTTTTTTTCATGTATTTTTCACGACATGCTGCTTTTTAATTATGTGAATTATTTTTGAGGGTCTGGGAACCTAAAAATTTTTTAGATAGTTAATTGGGCTTGGTGGGCCAGTGTTAGTGTTGTAGTAGTTGTGTACAATATTTTTGGGAACATTTTTTTGGGGTATCCAACCAAAGAAAATTCTAACTTATAACTTGTATGGGTGCGTTATCAAAATGAAAAGATGGCCTCTTGTCATTAGCCCTGGAAAATGCCTGGTTCTTTAAGAGTTAATGCATGCCTTAGGAGTTTCCCCGACTGAATGGCGTAATATACAAGTAACATACTGTTAGATTTTTTTACAGGACAGTTCCGATTTTGGGGGTCTGTCACGCTGTCCCACCAAGCTCTACCTCTGTTCTGCTTTTCTGAAGGGAGGTAGCATTTATCAGAACAGCGGAAATAAAAACTGTAACACCATGTTCTTCATCTGTTCTCTGGTGTCTGGGACACTGGAGACTGGAGAATGAACACTGTGCATGTGCAGTGCTGCCTAGTTGTGTGACAGCACGACCGCACATGCGTGGTGGCGCTGTCAATGAACCTTCCAGGGATACTGTCAAAGCATGCATGAACCATATGTCTTAAGGGGTCACCAGTCGGTATACTCCAAGAGATATATTGTAGTTAATTGAGACAGGAATTTCAAACTTAAGTACAAAGTAGCCTCAATAAAGGTTACTGGCCCTTTATAGCCAACAAATAACATGTGAAACTGTCAACTGCGAATATTATATAAACCTCAGGTTTTTTACTATTTTAAATTAACTTGCAGCATATCAAATATTTTTATACACTTTTATTAATATTATTTTAATCACACTTTTGGGTTTACATCTACACCACTAAAATTTGATTTTCTATGTTTCTATCTGTTTGATTTCAACAAAATGATGTCCATAAGCTTCTATATCCGAATTTTACAGCCAATTAGAGCCATATTTCGACAGCTCAATAGCATAGGTAAGGGATGAAATTCGGATAATTTCGACTCTTTCAACCGAATTCTCCAACCTTCTAATGAAGTGAGGCCATTTCCATCTATTGCTGCATTCATTTCACCATTTAATTAGTATGAATGAACATTTCACCTATGTTCATTCAATACATAGTATAAGGTTGGGGAATTCGGACGAATTTGAATTTCAACAGTTCAATAGCATAAGGATGAATGAAATTCTAAAAAAATTTGAATGAAATTCAGATGAATTCGACTCTTTCAACCCAATTCTCCAACCTTATACTATTGAAGTTAGGTCAAATCTATATACTGTATGTCTGTCTGTATTTGTCAGTTTTGTACAATGTGTTACACAGCATTTTGATAATTATGGATGTGAAATTTTTAAACTTTATTTAGAAAAAAGTGTACTACAAATAAAAAAAAGTTTAAATTTCATAGCCATCATTAGCAAAATACTTAATGCAATCAATGTTATTTGGTTAATGCTTATATACACTGACTTTGCCTCCAATTCACTCCCTGCACATCACATACTGATTGTGAAGTACAGAGAGAGAATTACAGCGAAAGGACAGTGAAAGGTAAAAAACAAACTAATTTCCGGTTTTAAAAAAAATGAACCCTTCCCTTGCTGATCACAGTTGCTTTTTACTGTGATCCGTTTCTTTCCAAGTTTATTGTCCTCATTTAGTTTTTTCTTATATTTTTTTTTTTGTGCAATTTTACTATATTACTAATATTCTTTTCATGTATTCATTTAATTATAGTTAACTCCTGCAGGCCTGTGCAAATATTTGTTATACACTTTTATCAATATTATTTTAATCACACTTTTGGGTTTACATCTATACAACTAAAATGTGACTTTCTATGTTCCTATCTGTTTGATTTCAACAAAATGGTGTCCATAAGCTTCTATAGCATAGGTAAGGGATGGAATTCGGATGATTTCAACTCTTTCAACCAAATTCACCAACCTTATAATATTGAAGTGAGGCCATTTTTGTCCATTTATTTTCATTTTATTTTTTCTTTTATTTCAGTTTATTTTAGTTTATTTTGTTTCATTTTATGTAATTTATCTCCATCTTCTTTTCCTTTTTCTTTTACTTTTACTGTCCCCTTTAATATTGTGGACATTGTGTGTGGTTTCAAATTTGCAAGCATTGCTACTTTTTTTTACGTGCTTTGGCTCTGCTTATTAGCAACATGTTTGCACATTCTTTAACCATTTGTTTATTCAATTATATGTGTTCCACTGCTCTTACCTATTGCTACTTTTAGCTATTTAAATCTTATAGCAGGATTCACCAGTACAAACTTTTTTACATGTATTTTTTCCTTTTATTATTGTGATCGTTTGGTGTAATTGTTAAATTGGTACACCCCTTTTTAAATCAGTGCACTATATATGGGAGGGTGCTCCAGGTATCAGTATGCCTATGACTAAGTACCGATGTGGTACGAAAGGCTTCAGGCTACTTGTTTGCTCTATCTAGGGCTGTTTTTTTCTGCACTGTAGATCTATTTTTTATCTGTTCATGATTTTTCACTTAATAAATGTTTTTGTACGTTTTCAACAATCTGAGCAGCCCGTTTATATGTTTTTGTCCATTGCTGCATTCATTTCACTATTCAATTCGTATGAATGAACATTTCACCTATGTTCATTCAATACATAGTATAAGGTTGGGGAATTCAGATGAATTCAAATTTCAACAGTTCAATAGCATAAGGTAGGGCATGAATGAAATTCGAATGACATTCGGATGAAATTCGAATAAAATTCGACTCTTTCAAACAAATTCTCCAATAGGTGAATTATTTCCTATTCGTATGAATGAATATAACAAAACAAAAATAATAAACAGCAATGGATGAAATTTGTTTTGGATGAAAAAAATAACATTTTCGTTTTACCCATCTCTAATCACAACTTTTTCATGACATCTTCCCAATTTTTTACACATCAAAAACTCTTTCCATATGTCTTACCAAATTAACTCAATTGCTCAGAGTTCCAGATCCTGTTGTGTTCCAAGATGAAGAAGAATATGAAGTCCAGTCTATCTTAGATTTCCGATTCCAGCAAGGCTCCTCGCAGTATCTTCATTTTTTGCCAGTGCAGATTTTTGTAGGATTAGAGGATTTTTTGTTTTAATTGTTTTTGTGTGTGTGTGTGTGTGGATGGCCCCTTTACCTGGGTTGCTGAGGATCAGTGTTTATGGGAAAATTATCAGTGTTTATGGGAAAATTATCTTGTAGTATGAAAATCAGCAGCTAATCAGGAAACAAGGAATGTCTTGGTGAATGTTATGTTTAGAGGAATAGTACAGCCCAAAAATAGTTATGAAGAAATTTAACATAATTATGAAAATATTAATAACATATCATTCAGCATCATTTGAAGTGGCTGCTTTACAGCTTCCTGGTACCTTCTCAGAACTGGAACTTGGGTGGGCATCGCCAGGGTTGATGATTGAAACAATGATTAAAGCATATTTTGTTCAATTAGGAAGATCTGATATTGCATTGGTAAAAAAGATAGAAAATTGATTTTTGGTTAATGTGAGCAATTATGCACTTGTGGATAAATAGTAAAACTGTTAGTTCAGCTTATTCTGTCTTTAGTAAATCACTAATTTTATATCTAGAATACATTAAGAATGATATATGTTTTATGCTGCGATTTTAATAAAAATTAGAGATTGCTACCAAAATGAGGACATAAAAAAGTCAGTTTAATTTGTGGAATTGCATACTGCCATTTCCCTTCTTTTCACAAAATTACTTAAGTGCGTTCATAAAATTATTATTATTTTCATCGTGATCAAAGCAAGTGCTCAAGAACAGAAGGTAATTAGAGCAAGTATATCTCTAATGTAATTTATTAAGCACATTCACTGTTTTCTTTTAAATGGACTCACTTTGGTGCAAGATGAAGATTACTGCTTGGTAAGTGCACAGACTTTTTTCCAGTGTGATTTGATGCATTCTTCATAAATCACATTTTTAATATTTGACTCAAGCCTTCACCAGTGATTATACTGCATGTTTACTGCAGGTGTATCAGCGCTGATTATATAGACATTGAGGATTTACAGTTTTGTTTCATTAAGTCACTTCCTGTGCTCTTCAAATTGATTATATTGTGTGAACTCTGAGTGACCTTGCTCTTGGACACAGTAGGATCTCTTAACAGTGCAACACATTGTCTGATGACATCACTAGAGAGACAGGAAATTCCATTGATTTGAATGAAATTATTCTCATTAGTTCCCGCAGCAAAAAAAAAGGATATTACTTTTAATCAGCTAGTGTGGGCAGTCCTGGACGTTCCCTTTAAAGTAGAATAATATACTATGAGGCATAAAGGATTTTACATGGGGAGAGGAGCCAGTGATTTTGCTTGTGATTTTCTGATGTCTTCTAGCAAAACAGGACAATGTCCTCAAGTCTGATATTTTTTCTGTGGAAAAAACAAAAACATTGACCAAGAGTTGATACATTTTTATCACATATAAACAGTGGCAAAGCAGAGATGACATCTCTTTGATAAATTTACTTTTTTTTAGTTATAATGGTGTTATTAAACATTTTGAAAATACATATGGAAGACGTTGCAAATAAGAAGTATAAGACATAATAAAAAGAAATACATGAATAGAAGTAAAATTAGGATATACAATAAAAAAAGGAAAACAGAAATAATAATAGGTACAACAAAACCATAATAAAGGTAGAGTATGGGTTGAGGGGAAAAAAGAGGGAAAACATAGCAGAATGGCAACCGTGTCAAATTTCTATAGTTGTATGAATATTACAATCAACACATAATGGTATAAAACATGAGATAACATAAATTACCATATAACAGATTTAAAGTTAACCAAGTGTGGAGGTCGTCGAAACAAAAAATCAAAGAGATGGAGGCGGAGAGAGACCCAACCAATGGAACACCAACCATATACGATATGTAAATGCAAAAATAAAAAATAAAAATAAAACTTAAAAAGACATAATATCCTTAAAAAGAAAAATGTTAGTGAGCAGAAAATAAAGAATAAATGGAGATCGGTCGATGTGAGGAAGTTGGATCTAGAATAGCATCAATATATGCAACTTCATAAAAAAACAGCTCTTCCAAATCTTCCTATGTAGTTTGTTTCATTGGTGCAACTTAGAGGACATATTTTCAAATAACTCAGTAGTGTAAATTTCTTCCTTCACTTGGCTAATATTTGGGATTGACGACAATTTCCAAAATCTAGCAATCAATCTTTTAGCAGCAGTTAAAAAATGGATAATTAAATGTTTTGTATGTAAAGAGCTAAGGAGTTGCTAAAAAAGAGTTTATCAGTCCAAAAACATGGAAAGGAGTTAAAAAATAACAGTACCACCATATGTGGCTCATGGTACCAATCTCAACCTTGCATTCCCAACACATTTTAGAGGAAGTTATATCTAGGCTAGCCTAGATGGCACTAAGTACAAACGAAACACTACTTTACGATCAGTTTCTAGGTGATTGGTGCATTTAGAGACACCCAATCCCATGATAATTGAAGCCTGCAATCCCCTTTTAAGCTCCCTCTCCCATTGACACATATATGGCAACTTGCGAGGAGAATTATAGGCATTCAAAGTGTTGTAACAAGAAGAAATAGCTCCCTCCACAGATATAGGAGTATTCAAATATGTATGTATTCTATTGGTCCCTAAAGAGATGGGAAGAGTATCATTTTTTCAATAATATCTTTGATTCTAATATAGAGATACAAATCTGTAGTGGGTGATTTAAATATTTCCTGTAGTCTACTAAATGGTAAGATTGATTGGTTCTCCATTAAATGTCTTAATTTTGTTATACCTGCCTTTATCCAAGTATTCACATTCAGATCATATGGGAGGTGGGATAATGTAGAAATGGGTATATGAGGTGGTGTTTCTGGAAATGGGAGCAATTTAGAAACATAAACCCTCCAAATGCGGAGTGACCAAGGTGAACTGGGTAGTATGATGGGTAATTTAGGATGAACTGAATACGGAAGCCATAATAAGTGAATAAGGTTGTGAGGTTTTAAAAAAGAGAACTCTATAGTAACCCAAGAGGGAGATTCATGTGCCTTGTTTATGGCCAACAATCGTGCTAGTGCAGTAGCCTTATAGTAAATATGAATGTTAGGAACACCTAAACCTCCTGAAGCGTTAGGTAACTGCAAAGTCGAGAGAGATAACCTCGGCTTCTTTTCTTGCCAGATCAAGGAATTTAATTCAGATTGATAAAGTTTAAGTTGTTTCAAGGAAATATGAATCGGAATAGTACGAAAAAGATACATTAAAGCAGACATTTTGGCTGCGGCTAAACTGTACATTTTTAACGGTAAACCATGGAGTTTGCAATTAACCTATTTTGTTAGCAAATTGCCTTAAACACTAACAAAAATAAATCTATGTTTAATTGACACATTGTATTAAGTGTAGAGGGTTTATACAGACATTATTTAATAAAAGAATAGAAATGATGGACCTTATGGAGCTCTAGTAGCTCTTTCAGCAGGTCTAAGTGTTGTTTAGGATCTTATTTCTTAAATGAATTTAGTTGTTTGTTATTTTATTTCTTATTTGTATATTTTAAAACTTACTTATAAATGATTTTGGTTTGACTAATTTAATATATAATTTAATTATAACGTAAATCTAAAAAAATAAAATAAATTATTGAACAAAAAAAATGAATCTGGGTCAGATAGATCAGATCTACCTTCACCAGACACAAGATAATGGAAGATATGTTCCAAGAGTCCCCTTGATAGAGTTGTATGGATCAAAGAGGGATCAATAAGATACTTAATTTGTATTATACATTACAGCATTTCTTTTTAAAATGCTTACACTTGCAATCTTTAAGATACTTTTGCCAACAACTGTAAGTTAAAAATAGGTATTAATAATAGTATGGAAGTAGTAAGCTAGTGTGCTATAAGGATTTATAAGCAAGCAAAATAAACTGTCAAGCATGCTCTATATATTCTCTAAACACAGGAGATTTAAAAGTGCTGATGACAAGAGCATGCTACAATATACTCAGAGGACTTAAAAACTTACGGGAGACAAATTGATACAGCTTTATATTTCTTGATGGTGGCAAGAGATCCATGAATGTTCTTTTGGATTATACCCGGAGTAATTCAAAAGGATACACTATGTTGCTGATAGTCTCATTGTTTGATGATTTAAACAGCAATCCGATACTCTGTGTCAAGCATTTATGATTACAAGTTGTACGTTTCCTTGAAGTGGATACATTGACGTGGTTTATTTCCTTCAACACTAACAACTTTTTCCAGGGAGACAAACTGCTGCTTACTTGAAATATGGATACAGTGGGTGAGAGACTCTGACTGTGCATTTCTTTGCTATCCTGTGCACAAAAAACATGCATGTCTCTTACCTCCTGATTAGAGATCAGCGAGTTTGGCTTTCAGGAAACCAGCTCTCATTAACCTCTACACTCCAGGCACAAAGAGGTTGATGCCCCGGTGCAATCCCGGCAGACACTGTAGAAATTTGGAGAAAGGAGCACTCAGGGGACTTGATATCATGAAGAATCAGAGATTTATTTTACAAAGATCAACATTTCAGTCACACACAGGGGACTTTTATCAAGACCTTGAATTTTATTTTTATATATCCTATTGTTAAGACTTTGCTTACCTAGCATCATACTGGCATACTGGACTCCTCCTCCTGCCCTACCATCCTCACAAATCGACATGTATTCATGGGATGTTGTCACAAGCCAGGTTTAGGTGACATTGTACAGTGAGCACCTGAATTCAGGATTCACAGTGAAGATAACTGGTGCAGGGTAACCACATTCTACTGGAGTCTTGAGTTCACAGGTTAGTGCAGCCACATACCATGGCCCTACAGTAGAAGGTGCTGACTCCACTCCATGAACTCCCAACTTTATCCTACAGCCATACTGGTCTGAGAGCACCCGAGCCCATCCACCTTTGGACCTCGTCAGGAGCAGTGCTAGAGACTATATGTGAACCCGAGGTGCTAGCCAGGAGTTTGCAGGGTTGAGTTTGCAGTCCTTTAGTTTGTCATGTGTTCCTGTCTGGAGTCTGCTTTTGATCCATGTTGGTTTCAGTGACCCTCCAGCTTCACCTGTTCCAGTGAAGTCCTGAGTCTTATCCCCTCCTGCAGAGTGGATCTCCCTACTGTCCTGAGTAGATGGAAGAGATGACTTTATGGGTGTAGATCTTTGCTTCCTAAGGAAGTCAAGAGGAATTCATTGCTTCATGAAGAAGTCACTCTGAGAAGACGTCTGTTGGCCATGTCTGGAGGTCGCTCCTTGAGAAGGAAGTCTTTTTCTTGAACATGCTGGTTCCAGGGTCTGTCCAAGTCTTGTGTCTGTCTCTGAGCAGATCTCCATCTTGTCCTGGGAATCTGAATGAGATGACTTCACTGGCATGGATAATTACTTCCTGAGGAAGTCAAGAGGACTCCATTTGCTTCTTGAAGAATTGACTCTGAAGATGTCTGTTGGTCGTGCTCAGAGGTCACTCTTTGAGAAATGGGTAGTGTCACATACCACCTCATGTCACATACAACCTCATGTGCTGGCTCAATCAGGCTCTATCCATTTATTCCTGTTTCCTTTTTTATCTTGCCTCATAAAGTCTTGTTATGGTCCTTTTAATTTTTTGGTGGGAGTGTCCCTTTAAAAAATAGACTTCACACGAGGAAATAACAATGTTGACTTTCATCAGTAGAAACCCATATGCAACACTCATACCTAGAGTGTATTTATTTCAATTTCATCCTCCTTCACTGCCTTGGGCTGCCTTCACAGACATTCAGGTTGCCCCACTAGATGACCAGGGAGCGATTGTGTGCTGTGCAAAGGGATTTAGAGCAAAAAGTTGTATGGGAAGGTTATCTGAGAAAGGGGTGTGGCCAATGATGATTGGGGATGCATGAATTTAGTCAGGCCTAAGGCATTAAAAAACCTTAATACACCACTTGATATAGATGACTGGAAAGGATTTTTAGTTTCTGTCTGCTACCCCATCTCTTTTTTTCACCCCCCCTTATGCAATGTTATTAACTTGAAAGTGTTTAAAAACTTGAGACATTAGCACCTTACTGCTTATTAAATTCACATGCAGATGTGGAGAGAGCTGCCAGTGTATGTTAATCTATTTCCTGTACTACTGAGATCTATTATTTAGCTTACATTCCTCTAGTTGCATAAATAAAAAATAACACATAAATAAATGAAGGAACCAACACATCTTTTAAAGAAAATATTTAGATTAAAACAATGATGAGGACTGATTTGATTCCATTTAAATTTCAAGCTCACTAGACTATTGACATATCTCAAAGAGACATGCGATTAGCTACAGTTAGATTATTGCTGACCAATTGGAAGAACGCAGGGACCGAGAAAGTAGGTGATGTAATGCATCAAGGTAAGGTAATGCCCTTTTCGGATCTGAGTCACAAATTTGGGCTAGTACAAGGAGAAATACATAGATACTTGAGGATAAAATCTTTTATGACGGGTAGAACCACCGCAGAAGTTTCAGACTGGGACAAACTCCTCATAGCAAGCGCATCAAAGTGCTCGATATCTAAAGTACAAAAATTTCTTATTGGCGGGAGCAACATGGAAAAACCCAGAGCAATCTTACAATGGGAATCCGACATGAAAGTAAGTTTTTCGGCACAATGCTGGTTTAGAGTTTGGAGGGAGGTGAGGAAAGCCGTACACTGTATAAATAGCCAGGAACATTTCTTTAAATTGATGCACAGATGGTACATGGTACCGGAACAACACGCAAAATTCTCGACAGATTCGGATGAGACATGCTGGAGATGTAAGAAACAGAGGGGCACACAGATTCACATATGGTGGTAATGCGAAGCACTGAGAGAACTTAAAACAAAGATAACAGAAATATTAAAACTTTTATTCAACTTTGACGGTCCTTTAACACCACAGAATTTCCTATTTCACATAGAGCTTCTAAACTGGAATAAAAAGGAAAAAACGTTATTTATAAATATTATAATCGCATGTAAGATATCTATAGCTAGAAAATGGAAAAAAGAAGACACCCCAGGATGGGAAGAAGTCAAAGCCCAAATAAATTTTCAATTAATAGCAGAAAAACACTTTTATGACACACAGAAAGAAGGAGGAGAAAAATATGAAAAAACCTGGGCAAAATGGGATGAGATAGAGGGATCGGATAAATAAGAAGGGCTGAATAAATAAAGGAAGAAGGGAGAAAGAGAGGGGGAAGGAAAGAGGGGAAAAAAAGGGGAGAAAAAAAGAAAAAAGAAATAAAACTAGGGAATCATATAATCCTCTAAAAGAAACCCACCCCCAGATAACTAACACGCGCGTTAGATCAGGTGACACAATTAAGAACACCGTGATCCCCCCCCTCCCCACCCTCCGAGAGTACCCTAATTGAGTGTTACAAATGACGTATGAATGGAAGGATGAAGGGAAGTAAGGTATAGATAGTTAATAGACGAACACAGAAGGAATGATAGAGGAGATAAAAAGTTAAAGATAATAGGAGAACAAGACAACTCAAACTCACTACCCCAATGGAAGTATAAGGGGAACACAAAGCACTAGGAAGAATTTGAAGGATATATAGCTGGACAATAAAACAGCACAAATCACACAAAATGGGGGAATATAGAAATAAATATCTAGTTAAAGAACACCGCACCTAAAGAATCTAGATGGCAAAGGAGGTTTATATTGGTAAACTAAAGCTTTTTCTTTATTCTCTTCTATTGCCGCAAGCAGGAGACACAAGGATGAGCTGAAAACACGGAAAATAAACACAGCAAACGTGTCTCAGAAACTGAGTGTCTAGAAAAAAGAAAAAAAAAAAAAAAAAAAAAAAAAAAAGATTATTGCTGAGAAATGTCTGGATGTTTATTACAAGCTGACAGTAATACGGAGAAAGCTGACAGGGTGATGGATGTTATCACCACTGAGGTTGAAATTATTTTTTTTTACTTTCAAGGTATACCTGTATCTTCTTTTATTTCTTTCTTTCTCTCTTTCTGATCTTGCTCTTTTTTGTTACTTTTACTTCTGTTGTGTTAGCTGTTTACAGCAGAGTTATGTCATGTTAACAGCCAGTACACCAATGAATGTCTTTAACTTTAGGTCAAGTTTGTAAAAAAAAAAAAGTACCAATCAGCACATGGAATTTCCACATAAGAACTGATTGCTCCAAGTATTCCAATGTGGAAAAGGGGGAGAGGATATGGGTATACACAGAGATAGGCTGATGTGCCCCTGGTTCCTACAGACAAGTTTCAGCAATTTTTTTTTGCTTTTTTTCCCACTCAGTATTAATCAAACCTGCTAAAAGTACACATGGGAACCAAAATCGTGGATAAAGATACCATGAGGAATGCATATTTATTACACCAAAAATGTATGTACTTAAAACAATAATTGTCCAGTCAGTTTTCAAAGAGTTTACACACCAGTGGCTAACTTTTATGAATTGTATGCAAATATATTGTTATGTACATAAAATATGTTGTCTCACTTACAATGAAATGCTAAACCCCTTAGATCATAAAATAAGCAATATCTGGGTTAATGTGGTGGACATCTAACAAGGTTGTGGGCGCCTATTAAAATTTAAATCCCTAGTCAAGTGATTGCTAACTTTGGCTTACCTGTAATCTATAGGCTGGAAGGTTCATGGAATAGGAAGTTCCCAAACATCTGCAGTGCAAAACTAGCCGGCCTAGCAATCATCCAAACCTTTGGCCATCAAAGTACACATTAACTACTTCTTTACATGAAGAACAGAGTGGAACATTAAATGTTTTACTTTTTGGAATATTGCTAAAAATGTAAAAACCCATCTAGGAGATTCATAAGCCTGGTAAATCGCAGCTGAATACTACTGAGCAATCAACAAATATTAATTTGAGCTATTACTATTACCGTATTTGCTCGATTATATGCACTCATCGTGCAGACATTCCCCTGCTGTTAGAGAGGGGGATCCAGGTCCCCTGCAGCTCAACTGGGGACCTGGATCCCTGTCTTATAATCTGACCTCAATTTGATAATCGAGCAAATACGGTATACTCTTTAAATATTGTTGTCATCCTATGTTGCCGAAGTTACTCCTGAGAAAGCTGGACCCGTATCATTGGTGAAACACGTAGAGTTTGGCTTCACATCTACATCTACTGATCCTGGACTTCCAGTGTACTTTCTGTAGTGTATACATTTTGTCTTTCAAACTGCAAACATTTTATAGGTTGCGGTACAAGCAGTAATACCCTTGGATGCTGCAGTATTTGTTTGTTTGTTCTGTTTTGTACAGACATTAAACATATTGGTCTGCTCTCCTCCCATTCATCTGAGGCTGATCATACTCCCTACTATTGTGAGATCACTACCAATGTCTTTTATTTTGTGATTTGTTCTTAAAGGCATGCGTCACTATTACCACATAATTATTGTTTCCACACATAACCCTGCACATTGCCCCACTTTGTTCAAGATTACTGAGTACTGTGAGGAGTACTGGGCATCAACCCAATGTGTGGGTAAAATATTGTTTTTATGATTGTGTGTGGCACATTGGCACATTTTTATCTTACTTGTTATTCTATGTTCCCTCATAAACAGACTATAAACCTTAAATAATGCAAAAAAAATAACAAAACAAATATGCTAAGGAGGATTCAAATAGTATTGGGGTCATTTGCATCAAATGAATGTTGCAAAAACATCAAATTGTTGTGGAATTTCTTAACCCCTTAACGACAGATGACGTGCCAGGCACGTCACGGCAAATCGCGGACTTGCCGACTTGTCGACGGTCGCTTTCTTTACTCTAACGGTGTTGCTACAATGCCTCTAGGTAGAGGCATTGTGCAACACCCCCCAAATGTGCAGGGGCACGCTACGATCACTCCACGGAGTGATCGTAGCAGCCATTTAAAAATGGCTGCGCCCACTGCACACATGTGCTTAGAAAGCGAACGATCGTTCGCTTTCTAAGCCAGCGAGGCACTTAACAACACCTTCAGGCTGCCCAGAGCCGATGGTGGTCGCTCTCCTGAGCGACCCCATCGGCTCAGTAGAAGGGAACGCTGCCTGTACAGGCAGCGCTTCCCTTCTAATGGCAAGAGCATCGGAAGTGAAAGTATTTCACTTCCGATGCTCTAGGGGGAGCCAATCAATGCCGGCACAACAGATCTATGTGATCTGTGTGCAGGCATGTATGGTAAGTGCTCTGATGAGCACTTACCATACAGTCAAAGGCAATATTAGCAAATATTGCCTTTGACAAGTATTGATCTGCCTCCCTCACCTTACTAGTTATAGTAAGGGAGAGAGACAGATCAGATAAAGTAAAAAAAAAAAAAAATAATAAAAAAAATATTTAATAAAATTTTAAACGCCAGGGGCTTTTATAAAAGCCATTTAACCCCTTCCCTGCCATTGATCGCTGTGTACGCAGTGATCATACACAGCAGCAGATTTTTTGCTGTCTGTGCATTTTTTAGGGGTTCATTTTTTTTACTGTAATTCATTACAGTATAAAAAAAGCTCTTTTAAGAGAGATTAACCCCTTTCTTGCTGTAGATCACTGCCTAAGCAGTGATCTGACGCAAATGCAGCAATCTTGCTGCAGAAGCATTTTTACATTTTTTTACATTTTTTTATTACACCCGTCACGTGTTAATTATACCCGCTAGGGGACTACGTTTAACGTAAAAAAAATTTTTTGAGCTGTCTGACCGCATGTATAGCGATCAGTAACAGCTGATAAGTGACAAAGGCGGGTTGGCGTTTGCTCAGATGAGCATCACCATTCGTCTGGTTAGATCAATATTTGTAAATATTTGATCTGACCCGTGTAGATCTGCCTCCCTCTCACTTGAGTTTTAGTGAGGGAGGGAGACAGAGCTGTATAATGTAAGTTTTTAATTATAATATATTTAATAGAATTGAGACCCAAAGGCTTTTATAAAAGCCGTTTCCAGTATTTAACCCCTTCCCTGCAATTGATCGCTGTGTACGCAGTGATCTTACACAGCAGCACATTTTTTGCTGTCTGTGCATTTGTTAAGGGGTTATTTTTTTTTACTTTGATTTATTACAGTATATCAAAGGCTCTTTTAAGAGCTATTAACCCCTTCCTTGCCGTATATCACTTCCTAAGCAGCACATATGGTCACTGCCTAAGCAGTGCATATGGTCACTGCCTAAGCAGCGCATATGGAGCAATCTAGTCGCAGAAGGATTTTTTTTTGCTATCAGCATTTTTTTGATCAGACTCGCTAGGGGTTAGTTATACCCACTAGGGGATTACGTGTATTCCTTTTGAAGCTGTCTGAACGCGTGTATAGCGATCAGTAACAGCCGATCAGTGGCAAAGGTGGTTTTGTGATTTCTCAGATGAGCATCACCATTCGTCTGGTTCGTAAATATTGTTCTGACCCATTTGGATCTGCCTCCCTCTCCTCACTTGAGTTTTAGTGAGGGAAAGAGACAGATCTGTATAACATAATTTTTTAATTGTAATAAATTAAATAAAATGTTAAAAAATTGTGAGCCCCAAGGGCTTTTATAAAAGCCATACCCTTTGTATTGTGTAGTGTATTAACCCCTTCCCTGCCACTGATCACTGCACAGCAGAACATTTTTTCTTGTCTGTGCATTTTTAGGGGTTAATTTTTTTGTACAGTACTACAAAGGCTCTTATAAGAGCTATTAACCCCTTCCTTGCTCTACATGTTCAAATTCCAAGTTTGAAAATCAAAAAGCGCACCTCTCAAATGTAGCCTTTCAACACCCAACAAAGCTGACAAAGCTATGCATGGGTGGTATCCCTGTGCTCGGGAGATGTTGCTGAACGTATATTGTGGTATTGTTTGTCAGTGACACATACCGAAATATGTGAATTTGTGTCTAAAGTACAATGTATGTGGGAAAAAATACACAAGAAAATGACTACCACAAATTTTGACAAAGGCTGGTGGTAGAATTGGTGCATGGAAAGTGTTAAAATAACACCATTTAAACTAGCCTAGGGTGTCTACTTTTACAAAACATATACTTTTTGGGGTAAAATACACTGTCCTACTTTAAAAAAAAAGTCCCAAATGAAAGATGGGCTCAGGCTGGCTACACGTCAATATTCCAAGTTGAAAATGCGCACCTTCACAATGTGGCCCTTTTAGCCCCCAAACAACACAACAAACCTATGCATGGGGGGTATCCCTGTACTCAAGAGATGTTGCTGAACACTTATTGGGGTGTTATTTGGCAGTGACACATACCAAAATCTGTAAATTCATGTCTGAAGTACAAGGTTTGTGAAAGAAAAAACACAAAAAAATTACTACCACAAACTTTGACAAAGGCTGGTGGTAGAATTAGTGCATGGAAAGTGTTAAAATACCACCATTTGAGATAGCCTAGGGTGTCTACTTTTAAAAAATATATGGGTTGATGGGGTAAAATACACTGGCTGGTTTCAAATATGTCCAAATGGGACATGGGTGCAGGCTGTCTGCATGTAAAAATTTCAAGTTGGAAAACAAAAAACTGCACCTCACAAATTTGGCATTTTAGCCCCCAAACAACCCAACAAACCTATGCATGGGTGGTATCCCTGTACTCAGGAGAAATAGTAGAATCTATTTAGCATGTTTTTTCGTTCGCTATTGTCGATGAGGAGAAGTTGTTTCAAATAAAAGTCAGGAAATTTGTGTATTTTTTTTTTGTTTTTAATAATATGATAAGATATGATCAAAAATATGGCATCCATAGAAAGCCCTTTTTGTCCCGATAAAAAAATATATAATATGTGTGGGTACAGCAAATGACGAAGAAGAAAATTACTGCTAAACACAAACATCACAGAAATGTTAAAATAGCCATTGTCCAGAAAGGACAAAAATGTTTCAAAGGCTCTGTCCTTAAGGGGTTAAAGTGAACTGGAGTTGATCTGGTGTGGAATATGTAACAATCCTTATAAGATTTTATCACAATGTGTAGCTCAGCAGGGTGTGTATACCTTTATACTCATTCCTTCCATAAAAGTGTTCTTAAGATGTTGAAAGCAGTTATCAAAAAAAGTACAAATTCCTTTTATATTATTGAAGACAGTAAAGAACAACAACAAAAAAAAACAATATGTTGAGGTTTACTGACATGGTGCTCTGCTTCCAAGAAGAAAAGTTAACTGCTAAGCACAGCAGTGAGAGTAGAGATCCTGCTGCTAGCGACTGCTTACCTTGTAATAAGGTTCTTCTGATCCCTTACAATACCAGGTAACATTGCATTTCATGCATCGATAGTTCTGTTCTGTTCAAGGACAAATTTCATGACATGAGCAGCTCACAGTGCCACGCAATACAATGAGGGAATTATTTGTGATAAAAGTTCTATGTGAGATTAGAGTATGGGTGTAATTAGTGTTTTGACACATTTGTGGAAGCTTACATTTCTGAATAACTGTTGTGTGGTTTTATATCTTTTATATGGTGTCAAGTCAATTTAGCTTTGTCTGTCTGTAATACAATAACACTATTCCTTCTGCATTGTTAGAAAAAGTGCATCTTTCACTCACAAAAAATGTAGGTGTGCATTTGAAACCAATTTGCCATATATATGTTTTACTATTTAATAGATTCCATAAGTTTGCTGTTTGTATCTCTTTGCTATCTATATGCACTTATGCTTATTTCAATGCATTGTACACAGGTAAGACAATGGAGGTTAGTCACTAAATGGTGAGTTGAGATTAATTGAGATGATCACACCAATTTATCTATGTATAGTGCAGGGGGTAAGGGAAATGCACCATGTATAGGTAAGCTGAAATGTTCATCTCACCTAAAATGCATTATGTACAATTAAAGAAAGCAAGCTCAACAACAACCATAGATCGTGACAGTAAGACAGCTAACTCACAACTCGAGGGTCCTGCACAGAGAATCCCTGTTTCCCTGGAGCATGTAGGTCTTCACTCTGCCAGCACTTCAGTGGTTCAGAGGACGTGACTTCATCTGTAGTTCAACAACTTAGGTTGCTCCAAGCCTACCATAACACAGGAAACAGGAAGCTGCCAGTACTTCACAGATAAACTGAGGTTCACGACCAAGAATTTAAAAAAAACTTCTGTTATTGTTAGAACAATTTTAAAAACAACTGGCACAGCAGGTGAAAGCAGACTTGTTTTCCTCAGATTGCAAGGGAAAAAAAAACAGCTGGGATAAAATTATTATATATAGACATGTATTTGCAAAGGCATAATACCATTTCCTATATGCCAGGGCTGGCATCACTACTTCAATCATTGTTCTGTTACTCCTCCTTTTGCCATCATGGGAAATGCAGTCTACAACAGTTTGAGCTCCAAAGATCCATTTTAGCAGCTTGCATTGTGTTGAACCCACCATGTGTTAACTTTGACACAAATGCAATAGTGGGTACCATTTCCCATAATGCTCCGCAACAATAATGACAACATTACAAAATTACACATATCCGTATATAACTTTGGGAAACAAATACAAAAGAAGCAAATCAAAATCAATGTAGGTTACCAGTAAGTGGCAGACAAACTGTATAAAAACGAGCGATAAACAGCATCATTGATAGAGTACAAAGGTGTCAACATTGCCTGAAAAAAGGCAATTAAAATGGCTAAATTGAGAAACAGAAAATGGTTGCCAAGGAGAGTAAATCTAATGCCATATTTTTGGGGGGAAAAATGTTACTCCTTCGTTATCTGAAATTGGAAATTTGGTTAGTGAAAAAGCAGATATTTAAAAGAGGGTTTTTTTCTCTTCTGTTTATACCAAGGAAGAACTGATGGCTTAGTCCATGCTGGTAAACATGTGATTAGCTGGCACAGAAAAAGTTCTTAAGCAATTAAACAATGTTAAGAAAGACAAAGTCCGAAGGCCAAATGGTATACAGCCAAGGGTACTTAGGGAACTAAGCCTAATTCTGGCCAGACCATTATTTTTGATCTTTAGGGTCTCTGTCAGTTCAGGTGTAGTGTAAATACATTGGCGCATGGTGGATGTGTTGCCTATATATAAAAAAGGATCAAAATCTCAGCCGAGCAATCACAGGCCAGTGAGCTTGACATCTGTAATGGGGAAATTAGTTGAAGGGCTGCTAAAGGTATACATTCAAGAATACATCTTGACTCAGAATATAATTAGTAGAAGTCAACATTGTTTTTTGAAATACAGGCCGTGTCAAAGCAATTTATAATAGCATTCTATGATAAAGTCAGTTAAAATATATATCTAGGGGTAGCAGTTGATGTGATCTATTTAGACTTTGCTTAAGCATTTGATACGGTTCCACACAAAAGGTTACTCTACAATTTGTATTTGAAATTGAAATTAGATAGAATGCAAAGAGTTGTTGTAAATGAAAAATCCTAAAACTGGACAAATGCATTAAGTGGTGTACCTCAAGTGCCTGTTTTAGCCCCCCTTATTTTTAATTTGTTTAAAAATTAAAAAGATCATCCAATTTGCATTGAGAGCCACGTCTTAAGGTTTGCTGATGACACAAAATTAGGTAAGGTAATACAGTCTTACCTTGATGTTTATTATTTGTAGGAGAATTTAGCCAAAGTGGGGGGTAGGGCATTTCAGCTTAGCTATACATTGTGTGGGGACAAACATGGTGCATTTTGCTTACCAAGTTTGTCCCTGTACTGTGCATTGCTAAATTGGTGTAATCAAATGCTCATCTCACCTGATCTCAACTCACTTGCAACTCACCATTTAGTCAATAGACCCTATTGTCTCCCCTATGTACAATGCATTGTAATAAGAATGTGCATATGGAAAGCAAAGAGATACAAACAACAAACTTATGGTATCTATGAAATAGTAAATAGCAAAACATATATATGGGAAATTGTTTTCAAATGCATACCCAATTATTTCGTAAGTGACAGGTGCACTTTTTCTAACAATGCAGAAGGAATAGTTTTATTCTATTTCAGACAGACAAGGCTAAATTGACTTGACACCAAATAAAATATATAACACACAAATACGAGTACCACACAAAAGTTATTCAGAAATGTAAGCCTTTTGGAGTCAACAAGGAATTTCCCTCCATAAGAGGCAACATTTGAAATACCTTACTTTGGGATTTTTTTTGCTTTCTTTAGACTCAAAGGCTGTAATGATAGATAGATAGACAGACAGACAGACAGACAGACAGACAGACAGATAGATGATAGATAGATAGATAGATAGATAGATAGATAGATAGATAGATGGATAGACAGACAGAAGGGTTGTACTTGATAGACGTAGATATTTTAAAACTTAAATTACTGTGTTACTATGATTCATAGGGTACTATTTTGGTTGAAATGTTCGTACTATATTTAGCAGTTTCCTAAATGAACATAATGGTCAACCAGAATAGCAATGACATACTTTCATGTCTTCATACAGTATGTACATCTATGACACACAATGCTCACACACAGGCATATTATTATCTATACAAATACAGGAGTCACTATTGGCCCAATGTTGATAATAATAAACCAAAACATTTTATTTGCTTTAAATGCAGCATTACATGAACTCAATTTGTCAGGCAAATATTGTCAATTTCTTAACAAGTGAGCCTATATCCAAGGCATGTACAAATGCTTTCATTGATTTGAATCTGCAAGTTCCAAATACAATTTGACTTTCTTTCTATTTTCCTGTATATTGGTAATACAAGAAATAAACATTTTACCAGGTTTATATTTGCTGGAACCACGTTGATAAGGATTCTCTTCTAAATGCAAACATAGAAAAGTTATGATAAATTGTTAAGCCACCCAATCTCAATATAAGCCAGTGAATCAATAGAGATTTGCCAATGTTATTATATATTTGGCAGTAACTGCTAGGCCTTATTAGATGCTATGGGCTCTGGCATAATTTTCGAAACTAGAACTTTATTTTATTTTTTTTACTTCATGTCACTTGACTTGATCATCTTTCACCACCTGATCATTATAAGAAGAACAAAATGCATTCTACATGCATACCCACATCAAGACAAAATGGTTGACACAAACACAGGGTAAAGGATAAAAACTACACAATAAAACAAATAAAAAAAACAGGTCCCAAACAACCTAATAATACAGGATTGGCTGACTACCATGTTAAAGAAAAAAAAATGGTATTATCAATAAGCTACCTATGAACACTCCAATAGAGTTTCTAATATATGAGACAAGGGACTTGAGCATTTTGAGTTGGAATGTCAGGGGAATTATAACACAGTCTGACATTATGCAGGATGGGAAACTGTGCTCTTTCCCATCTCTCCAAGCAAAGTTTAATTTACCTAGCAGGGATTTACTTTCTTATTTGAGAATAAAAACCTTTTTTAGGAAAAAATAACTCAACTGAACATTTGGAGTGGAAAGCTTTTCAATGTTCATAAGAATAAACAGATCTCTCTATAGTAAAAAGAAAGTGCTCCACTATCTAAAACCACTTCAATGGTAAAGTGGGAGGAACTATTAGGTACTTCCTTTCCAGTGGAGGACTGGATACAATGTTTAACTCTAGTAAGACAGACTATTCACAGTATATCTCTGATGGAGATGCACTACAAGTTGCTTTATCAGTGATCTAGTTCCAAAGAAATTGAATAAAATATCTAATCAGAACTAAAATCTCTTTTGGCTCCGCAAGAATGAAATTGGCCACTTTCTATACATGTGGTTGGATTGTAAAGAACTGGGGTCTCTAAAAGAAACAATTAAGAAAACAAAAGCTTTACTGATTCCGTTTATTGTAGATCTGTCTCCACAGATGCTTTTATTTCATATGAATTTAGAAAATGACATGGTTGAACAAAACAAATTGATAATACATTTACTGATGGTGCCTAAGATCTGTATTGCAAGAAATTGGAGATCCCCAGATCCTATTTCCTGGGCACTGAATTAATTAAATTAATTACCACCGAGAAATGGAATGGGGCTTTTATACTCAAACAGGACTACAAAAAATGATTAATGGTGTTTAGGCCCCCTGGATTCACATGGATTCATATAGATTTAGAGTATACATCATCATTTTAAATTGGATTAACAATAGGTTAGTACTATGATATTGGCCTGTGGAAGAAAAATGTAGTTACTGACCAGGTTCAGGGTCAGATATGAGCAAAGCTTCATGGGAGCTGCTAGTGAAACACAGTATATGAATGTGTATTATACTATACGACTATAGAGCTTTAGTTATGAGCTATAATTGTGAGGAAACAGCACTCTATCTAGAGAGGCTGAAAATTGTGACTTGCTGTTTGATAATTAATAGTAAAGTGAGAATGAATTGTGTGAATTGTGTGAAAATGTATGTTTTGTATAATTGTCAAACCTTTTGGATATTGTGAAATTTGATAATGAAAAAATAAAGATATTAAAAAAATCATATACTTTAAAGCAGGGAAGTAGCCAGCATAAAGAACTACATTATAGTTTAAGTATTGCTTTATGGAAATGGAAATTATTATATATGAAAACAGTGGCAAGTATTTGCTTTTTGGAACAAAATAAGAAATAAATCCATTAAGCATTTCCTATCAAGAAAATAAGATCCCATGAGGAAAATTCTAGGCAACTGAGAATGAGTAGTAACTCTAATTAAGGAACTGGTAGCAGGGCCGGCCCAAGACATTGTGCTGCCTGGGGAGAGAAATAAAAAAATGCTGCCCCCCCCCCCCAACAAAAAAACCCACAGTCATGATAATTCAAACTAAAAGGAAACTTATCTGAAAGTGATAATTTAATGCAAGAGCACCTTTCTATGTGCAAAATGATATGGTGCGAGTATTGGCTGTCCATGATTAAAACGTGTACCCTAACTGTTTGCCCATTTACACTTAATGTACAGTATTTGAGTCATGCTATAGGTCAGTGGTCACATATTATGTTTTGGGGAATTGCACCTCCTATTTTCATAAGAATGTTTGTTCTACCATTTCTTGCTTTTCACCTCTAAAAAAATTTTGCCCACTAAAGCTATCTTCTCATGTACATAATAAAATATTTTTTTCAAAGAGCCCACCCATAAGGTGAAAAGAGAGTGACCAGTGACCTTTAACAAAATCCACATGGATTTGCTTGACATATATAAGGAGTGTCAGATGAGTTAACCCCTTGGTGGCTAGACAGATATAGACAGTATCAGAGGAGTTAACCCCTTGGGTGGCTAGACAGATATAGGCAGTGTCACAGGAGTAAACCCCTTGGGTGGCTAGACAGATAGCGGCAGAATCAGAGGAGTTAACCCCTTTATCCACACACTCACTCACACACAATGACAGACAGTTTGTCACTCACACACACACACACACACAATCTCTCACTCACACTGACATACACACTTTCATTCACACTGACAAACACACACACTTTCACTCACACTGACATACACACACATTCACTCACTCTGATATACACACACTCTCACACTGACATACACACACTCACTAACTCACAATGCGCCAATCATGGGAGGCTTCTGAACTCTCAGCCAATCAGGAGAGTTGAGAGATCTCATCTGATTGGCTGAGACCTCCTTCTATTAAGCTGCCCCAGACACAGGAAAGAAAAAGACCACTGCATGGAGCAGCACAGTGCCGACTCTGCCAGGGTCGGCCCTTTAATGGGGCCTCAGGCAGCAACCTGGCAGAGTTGTGCTTACTTAACCTGACCACTAACGAATGTAAAACAATGTTTGCAAAGTAAAGTATATCCTATGTCTCTCAATATTTGTGTTTGGACACTGACAATCAATGTACATGTCTTATTTACCCAATATGCACCAATCACCCTCTAATATGCTCCGAATTTTGGAAATAGTCAGCAATGCAATGCAATGCAGATTTTAGCTGGATAATTCCACTTTTATGCCCTCCAAAGTATACTACAAAAGATTTAAAACTGTTTTTTTTTTTGTTTTTTTTGTTTTTTTTACAAGGCATTGACTAAATAAATGCCCTAATGTTATATTTGATACAAATATCCATCATTACAATATTTGGTCAGACAATGATATGTGGACATGTATGGAATAATGTACATGTCAAAAAACATCAGAAAAATGCATGTGTAGCACAGATACTAATGTGTAACCACAATGAAAGGGAAGGAGTAGATGTATTTCAATAGTCACTGGCCATCCCCTGTGAAATAACAAGGGTTATAGATATACTATATGTGTCCTGATGTGGAGATCACAATACTGCTGATAGCTAAGCACATGAGTGGAAGTAGACAACCCCATAACTAACCATGCAGTGTACACATATTAAATAGCTACCTATTTAACATATAGACCAAAAATTGAAGATGTGGGATCCCTCTCAGCGAGAACAGGCAAAAGCTGAAATAGCAGCAGTATGCTCTAGCTTAGCACGCTTTAGGGCCAAATTTTTGTGCATGTTCCTCAAGTGTTAATTGCAGTGTTTAATTCTAATGTTAACTTCTAGACTGACACTCCTGTTGGTACATCAGTCTTATCTGCTTTAGATTTGAAAACTCACTGGCTAACGAACTGACCCTGCCTCTCTGTGCATGGAACTGATCCTGTTTAGTGAGTTGCTGGTTCATCCTTGAGCTGTCCTGCTGGATCCCAGCAACCACACCATGAACAGCAGCCCCTGTCATCGTTGGAGAAGAAGTCGGAGGTCATTGATGGGCTTCCTTTGTCCTTTTGAATCTCGGATCCACCAGCATGAGGAGGATGCTTTCCTCCTCCTCCTTAACTGATGTTACTGCAGAATAAGACGGAAGATGATTACAACATTCCAATACAGATTAAAGTCTCACATCCTTATACAGTTAACATACAGGGTTTTCTACATCCTGAACTATTGAACAGTGACATTACAATAATACTAATAAAACTCCTATTTAATCTAGTATTGTCTTTGAATTGATCATAGCTATTTCCTGAGTTAGTTTGAGCAATTTTATTATTTGTATGAAAGATCCCATAGGATATAATGTGGCATTTGAGGATTCTACTTTGAATCAGTGCATATTGGGCATATTTTGCCTGCTTTAGGTTTAGGATGTGGAATCGGCTATGATTTCTGAATTGCCGACATATTCGGAAGAACATCGGCGCAACCTGAGTAGCAAAAAAATGCACGTGTTTACATGCCACCAATGTAATCTGAATATGTTCTGACTTTGGATGCATGATTTTGGATCCCATTATCGGCGCATATTTAATTTTTAATTTCATTGGTCAGTGCCAGCTAGAGACGCCTGTATCAATTTTTTTTCTAAGGGCCGAAGTTAAACTTATGGAGACAATGGCAAGACCAAACTTTAATACATGGTGTCAACTTTAGTACTCTGACTAAAATCAAAAGTTGTATTATAGTTTTAGCCACAAAAAAAGAACATGTTCAGCACTGTGTGGAAAACAATTTATTGTGACGCAGGTAATGTTTCAACTCCTGTAGGATCCTTTTTCATGCCTAACAAAGTGAAATAAATGTGACCTTTATAAAAACATAGGTGAAGTTTAGGGGTTGAACAACAATGCTCACAGTGAATATGCAATATATATAAGGGTCTACACAACATAGAATGATGTACCGCTTGCCAGCACATCACTGCCCGTCACATCACTTGCACCCTTAGCATGCAAAACGCGCAAGAGTGGAAGCGGTGTCCCGACTGAGGAGGACTTTGCAAACAACATCTTCCAGGTGAAGAAAGAACTCCTCATTTAATTTTGTTACGGATTGTCCTGATCTACTTGACCTCCACTAAAATCTTGTGGGTACCTCCAGTAGGAGTCGGGACACATGTTTTATCTTTATTAAACTACAGCACTTTGGTATCTGTGCACTTTTGTAGATTCCATTTAATAGAATAGATGGGGATCATGTACTAAAACATGTGCAGTGGGAAAAAAAAAGTAGGTAAAACATGAGTAAGGAGCCATTTGCGACTTTTTGGAACATTTCGCGCTTTTTTTCCTCTTCCGTTTATTTTTATTTAGCATGCATTTTTTCGGTTGTGCTTATAAATTGCGATTATATTTGCGCATGCTAAAGAGCTTTGCGAATATTTTGTGAAAAATAATTCTTATTTGTGTGTGAAAATTAAACCTGCTTTTAGCAAGTGCTATTAAAAGAGGTAGAAACATATTCGCTAAATTGCCTGTTTTTATTCACAATTATGCCTGTTTTCATTCACAATTTGTACGTATGTACTATTGGAGTGCTAAATGTTTAGTACATTGCAAAAGGAGCAAAGCGCCAAAATAGTTTTGTACATAAAATATATTTGCATTTTTTTAGTACATGCCCCTCATGTATATCCATTCAAAAATTGGATTGGGCACAATAACCGAATCAAACAAATTCATGAAATACGGCTACACAATATGCCGCATTTCAAGGCCTATTCGGCTATTGTGGCCGTTTAGAAATCGAAGCATCGGAGGCATACAATTTTGGCTAAACAATTTACGGTGATCAACGACAAATACAATTCAGATTTGGGGATGATTGCCACATTATGGACATTTCAGTTCTCCTTTATTTAGAAGGTGAATAGAAATTAAAAAATTCTATAAATAAGTAAAAATCACTTCCACCGGCCCCATTAAATAAATTTTAAAAAACCAGTCTCCCAAAAATATTTTTTATAGTGGGGGTTGCTACTTGCCATGTTATTCCATGTATATTTTAGAGACCACACTGGGGTTAAATGTATTATTAGGTATTTATTTTTTACATTTTTAATTTTTTTTAATATATATAAAAAATATTACTGAAATAAATTGCACCACTGAATATAAGTAAAAAAAAAAAGTGAACAGACAAAAGCACTCTGGGACAAGTTAGTGAAGGAATATCTTCTAATACATATTTGAATCACATTAAAACATTGTAAATACACAATACTGAACAAAATATCAGTGCAGCTGTTCCAGTACAGTAGTGTATTTAAATATCAATAGCATATATATGAATACAAATGACTTTCATTTTTCTTTATGCAAGAGCAGCTGTGCACTACGGCCACCTTCAAACAAATAACCCTGTAACATGAGAAAACAAAAGGGAAAATGGAAAATATTTAGAAATCTCAAAATCTGCCATATAATATAGCCAGTTTTGAAATAGATGGTGGATGGCATGTTGGATCCATGAATTAGAATGCCAATGTCCCAAAGGTTTAAATAGAGAACTTGATCTGGCTGAATATCTGTAATTAAATTGTGCTTAAAAAAATGGTTTCTGCTAACATATATCTATCAAAAATAAATCTATTACAAAACTGGCTACATTATAGAGTATGGCTGATTTTGAGATTTCTAAATATTTACCATTTTCCTGGCCTTCTTTAGAATTGAACATCAACATCTTGATTGTATTTCCTATGAATTTTTCAACTCATCAGATGTATGTTTTCATGGAAAAAAAGGATATTTCTAAAACAGTAGTTCAATATATATATATATATATATAAAATTATAAGTATATATATCTATCCTATGTATGAATGTTTGCAAGTTGTCATACAAAATGTAGACTAGACAATGTATCAATATTTGTATTTATTTTGTCATCGTGAGTTTAATCTGTTAATCTATAAGGACTCATTCTGTGTTTAACAAGTAACATCACAGTCTTCTGTTGGGTGCTTCAGTATTTCAGGTCCTTTGATAAAGAATGATGTTGCCTAAAGGTAAATAAAATGAAACCTGTTAATTTAAAAAGTTCTCTAGAGATTAAATCTAGGAATGGAAAATAAAATGAAAAAATGAAAACCAACAGAACCTCACAACCAGTTTGCTTAATATTGTTCATACTCTACTTCTTTAGTAATTGTTCATTTGTTAATTGTTTACATCCCACACAAAGGTGTCTCTACTAATATTCAGCTCTTATTTTCTCATTACATTGTGCAAAACAGTATGTTTGAAACATGTAAAGTAAAAAAAAATTAAGAATTATCATTATCCTATTAAATTTTTAGCCAACTGTTGCTAAAAGCTGCATAGGATGTTTAAATGATGTACTACTTTTGTTGTGGCAACAATCCCACCAATATACCAAAGCCCTCCTTCTAGTATTAAATTACCCCTCATCTAGCTGAAACCTCTCTCCATGCATTGCTTGAAAACACTGAGTAATGGCCAGAGCAATATATTTGAATCTGGGGGCATAAACATTATTCCAGAAGCTGCTACTCCCCCTAGAAACATAGAAACATAGAATGTGTCGGCAGATAAGAACCATTCTGTCCATCTAGTCTGCCCAATTTTAATACTTTTATTAGTCCCCCGTTCCCGGTCTTATAGCTAGGATAGCCTTGTGTCTATCCCACGCATGCTCAAACTCCTTGACTGTGTTTACCTCTACCACTTCTGCTGGAATGCTATTCCATACATCCACTACCCTCTCAGTAAAGTAATACTTCCTGATATTACTTTTAAATCGTTGCCCCTCTAATTTATTCGTGGTAGTTTTTCTTCTTTTAAATATACTCTCTTCCTTTACTGTGTTGATTCCCTTTATGTATTTCAATGTTTCTATCATATCCCCCCTGTTACATCTTAACTCCAAGCTATACATGTTAAGATGCTTTAACCTTTCCTGGTACCTACTGTGTATTCCATCTCACTACTTTCTTAAGAGGGGTGTGGTTACATATGAGTGACTGAATTTAGCGGCCCCAGCAAAAATATATATACTTTTTTAAAAAACAAACAAGGATAGATCATGTATTTTGTTTTACAGTAAAAACATTGAAAAAAAGTTCACTTATGAGTAAAATATATATATATATAGAAAATACGAAACATTTTGTACAAATGGAACATCTAATGCACTTCTATTTGACTATATTGTAAACAAGTTGTGGATGATGAGTGATTATTAGTATAGATAGATTAGTATTATCATACTGAGCCATGTTCACAGGGGCTAGTTTAAATAATGCTGTGCCAGTTGGAACCAGACCAGGTGATAAGCAAGACTGTGACTTCATGTTTGCCTACAAAGTGTATGAAGTAGGCTTTTAGCCATAAAAGGGGCAACCCAACTTATTTCCGGTATTTTCTTTTCACTTTACAGAACTCCAGTAATTTGACATTCAATATAATTTCCCTGGGTCCGTGACATTTAGTACCATCCTGCATGGAAAGAAAGGCTGGACTGTTTCTACAGCAACAACAATACTTCTATTATGCTTTATCTGCAGTTGTATGAGAATTGTTTCCAACAGAGATAATTGCAGGGAACTGAGCCGCGAAGGCTACTTTGGCTTTAAGTTTGAAATTCCCTTCTCAATTCCCTGCAACCACTCTTTCATGAATAACACCCTAGGTGTAACCTACACTTTTTAAATCAAGTGCATAAATACTTCCAAGTACTGACGACGAATAAATTTTACATCCATGAAAATAATTCATGAATGTGACCTAACCAGTAAAACTAACAATATTTTTAGAAGTTTGATTTATCATTTAAAATGCAGTTTAAATATATGTTTCAGCAGCAGACTGTTTTACCTCCAGGCATTTCAATATATTGCAGATACATAAGAGAAATGATCATGATATAGGGCTCTCACTATGTGACAGAAGTATGAGACTCTTTTCTTAACTTGCGTTATATTACTTTTTTATGTTTCCTTTTCTAGAAATAATATACTTTGTCAATATAAATATGATTCATTTCAGAAGTAAATTATATCCTGGCCATGTGTCTGGTGTGATTTATGACTCAGAATGTCTTTAAGAAACACTTGAGTTTTAGTAAATCATTAAAATGCCTCTACATTTCCTATACACTGACCAAATTGTGATAATATCAATCTTACCGTGTCTCTAGCTTTCAAATAACAGGCTTTAGGAACTTTTCTAGACTATGGTAAAGTAAAATAAATTTTTAGTTGTGCAGATTGCAAACAAATGATACAACAGAGTGAGTGAGTTTCTATGGTTGAAAATTGTACAGAATACATAATTTAGCAAGGAATATAGATAGCAAAATAAACACATATTTCTGGATACCCAGAGACCAAATAGCGAATAGAAAATCGGCCTATTTTTGTGTTAACATTTCGTCAGCCAAACTACTTTAGAGTTCAGATGAGAAAAAGAAAAAGAAAACACAAAAGAAGTCCAGCGGAGAAATGTATGACAACCGATGCAGGATCCTTTAAAACATAACTTTCAATCCGCCGAGTAAAACAGTAGTCGCATGGAAGCCACACGAAAAACACCTTACGCGTTTCGTCCCTCAGGACTTAATCGTAGGTCTGACCACTGGGTGGAAACAAGCTGTATTTATATATTACACTCCTTGGTCAGTATTCACAAGGCACCTGTCCAATTAGGACTAATTAGACCAATCAGACAAGAGGGAATGATGCTGTGACACATACTTTAAAAACTACTTTTAAATAAAACCACATACATAGAAAGTATGCCTATGCGAACAATAGACAATCGTGAAAAAACAGAGGCTGCAAACTAGAATATATATTAGAATTTAAATAGTGAAACATGAGTACCGTATTTTCCGGCGTATAAGACGACTTTATAACCCCTGAAAATCTTCTCAAAAGTTGGGGAGTCGTCTTATACGCCGGGTACTGGGATTTACTCACCTATTTTCTTCTCTGTCTCCGCTCGCGCTGTTAAGCCGGTCCGTGGCTGTGAGGGAAGCGTTGTGAGCTCCCCTCAGGCCGCGCGGCTTCAATAAAGTCTGTTTAAACTTTTTTTTAAACAAAACTTTATTGACCGCGCGGCTGGAGGGGAGCTCACAACGCTTCCCTCACAGCCACGGACCGGCTTAACAGCGGGAGACAGAGCAGAAAATAGGTAAGTACTGGGGATTGGGGAAAGGGGGAGGAGGGTGGAAAACTTTATATTTTAACCTAAAAGGTTAAAATATAGATGCAATTTTTCCGGCTTATAAGATGACTTAGTTGGGGGGTCGTCTTATACGCCCAGTCGTCTTATACGCCGGAAAATACGGTAAATAAAAGCCTCTGGGTATGGATACATTGAAATGAATACAAATGCAACAATGAAACAAATATGAGAGTAAGTCAATGATGCAATCATATACAAAATTACTTAAGCAGAGTGCCCAAACATGAGAAAAAAAAAATGAAGGACAAAGAGAACACTAAGGGAAATGTGCCTGTGTAACAGTCATCACCAGCTGCCTGTGGATACCACAGTGTAATCCAGTGTAGATGAAATGGCATACAGCCACAGAATCAAAAAATATATATTGTTAAACTGCAAAAGAGATAATAAAAAATAAAAATAATAAATAAATAGGCATCAGAGAAATGACCGAAATGGCAGCCTCAAAGACATTTATGGTTAGGCTTTTGGCTATTTTTACTGTTGCATGAAAAAAATCAGTGGGAGAACTTTGACTATTGTGAAACTAGTCGCAGTCCACCCAAAATATCCCTGAAATAGCATTAACACACATGAAACAAAACTATAATAAAATAGTAGAAAAGCTAATCAAATATATTATAAAATATCATTATGTTTTTTTAAAATATATACTTCAGTTATTTTACTTTATTATATTTTATTTTAATATATTGTGTTAGATTGTATTTTGTTTTCTACTATTTTATTATATTTTAAAAAATGTCATTGGCATGGTAATTTTTTTAATTATGCCATAATAGCATTACTAAAAAAATGAATGATTGTAATGTATTATTAAAATATGGTCTTATAGCATAAATGGTATAATTAGCATATCAATAAACACATTGCATAAAAAAAAAATATACACATCACATAAACCACTCATGAACCCCAATAAATACTGTTAGGTTATATTTACCCTCCTGTCATCATGCCACATGAATCATGGTACCATTGAATGGCTACATTGCTTGGCAATGTACCATTGTCCACTCTGGATATGATAGGTACCATTACATATGTGAGTGTGCTGGGCAGTGGTGTGCAAAGAAACCATGTGCAATGATGGTAAGATTACCATGTGGCCATCTAACCACTTAGCACATGATACCATCATTGTAATACACCCCCACTAACCATGTAATAACTTTGTCCACACACCACTTGCAAGTAAAATATATTATTATTAATTTATTTTAATTAGTTTTTTTAAATATTTATTTTATTTTATTTTACATTTTTACAATTTATTAATATGTTACTACATTTTTTTGTTAACTTTTCATGTCCAATCACCAGCTATTATCTGGGAAAGCAAACCCCTATAGTTATCAGAACCAACAATCATTTTGAACATGACTTTTTAACCTCAAGGACTATTTTTGGTATTATATAGAGTGTACCCACCCCAATTGCATATTTTTTTTTGTAAGGACAAATGGATTATTATTTGTATTCCATTTATAATTAAATATGAATAACGGGAGAAATAAGTGTAACTTATATTTTTTCATACATTTACATGGGTAAAGCCTTACTATTAATAATTAAAAATAATATAGATGTATTCATATTTATGTTTTTTCTTTTTAAAAAAATAAGGAATTGGGTTGTACTGATATTGCTATTCTCTCTCATTGTTATAAATAATTAAATAAATGCAGAACAAAACCCACCACATGGCAACAGGTCTTGTTTAACATGCACAAATAAAAAAAATACACTAACATTTTGGGGAGAAACCAACAATTTTATAAAAGTGCAAATGTCCAGGCAGATTCTTCTTTCTTAGCTTGCAGTCCTGTTACCTGTACCTAGAACTAGTCGACTCCCTGAAATGAAAGATAAACCAGCAAGGAAGGGAATGACCAGTGTAATGTTTTATTAATGTCATAAAAATAAAAGGCTGTTGTATGAGTATTTGTGAATGTATGCTTGTAAACAAAAGATCTGACCAGACCCAATCAATAATAAAGCATGACATTCTCATAAGAATTAGTCTCTTCCCTTATAGTCCTGTCGAAAAGGGACCAACGTAAACATATAAACAGATAACAGGGAAATCAATATAAGCAAATTTGTTTGGAATACTAGAAAAAAATAATAAAACATATGTCACATGTCACTGGATGATTGTAAATATATACAAATATAAAGCAAGTGAAAAACACTTACCAATTGTTCACACAGACAATAAAGCGTGACAGCATGTGACAAAAAATAATAATAAGAAATAAACATACAGTACAAGTAAATAGCAAACATGCAAAAGCGGAGGCCAAAAGTATAAACACAGATGCAAATAGTGGAACTCTCAATGTTTTGGGTACAGAGCCTTTATCAAGGAGTACCTCTCTAGGAAGAGTGAACGAATTGAAATACAAATAGGCACAGTCAAATTGACTTGACTGTTGCCCTGATCTTGAGAGTATCACTTGTCCATGAATTTTTATTTAATTTTAGCAATTATGGGACAAATATTACCACCTTGGTGAGCTTCCAGAACTGTATGCTGATATTATAACTTTAATATTGTTTATAGAATAGCCCTGGTGGACTGAGATTTTATTCTGCATCCAACTTACAATGAGGATGGGTGATTTAGAGGTAGCTCCATCGCATTTTTTTTTAATTCGTTTTTTTTTTTTTGCTACAGTGATTTATAGGAGGATTATTTTTTAATTTTGAGTGGTGCCTTTCCCAGGTTATTTTTTTTTTTCATCCCATCCTACCTTGGCAAGGCAGAGGTAGGGTATAGGTAGGGTTTGTTTATTTATTTATTATAAGGGTTTCAAGGGCACTTGGGGTAGCCGCTGGACCAAGGTACATTATTCAGGTGTTGGATGGGGTAATAATGGTGGCTGGGACCCTTGGGAAGTCCCTAAGCCTATATAACTATGTGAGGGATGTCTGGTTTATTTTATTAATGGGGCTAGGGGCACTATTATTAATGAGGAGGAGGGCTTTAATGGGGCCAGGGGCCCTTTATGGTAAGGGGGTCGGGACCACTTGCCCTGGCTCCCAATATGTATTAGGTCCATTTTGGAAGCTTCCAGACCTAGATTTTACTTTTATATTATTTGTTTAATGTGGTAAGGTTTTTTCATGCTAGACCGTTGATTTTAGCCTGAAAACCATTTGTAATGAGATGGCTCAGTAGCCAGATGTTTAATTCTCATTTTAGGGTTCCAATATCTCCTCAGACCCTCACTCTTTTGAAATCGATTAACAGCTGCCTGGTCAACACCCTTAGTAATATGAGATTTGTAGCAATTCCCAGAAATAGAAAATGGCTACCAAGGATTTTACAGCAAGAACCATTTCTTGAAGACAAAAGAGTTCATTTATACATTAAAACATCTTGACGGTCCAGCGGGGAGCCACACTTGTCCTCAAAGGGGCTTATTCACTGTTCCATAACATTTCGGGGCTCAGACTAATAGGAGTGAGACCTACTTTGCCTTTTAACTCAACCAACCCGCCTTCAAGCAACGTTCGGCCGGGTCACAGGAGGTTTAAATGAACCATTAGATGGCTGACGACGGGCTCCATAGTCTCTAGGTCTATGTTGCAGTAATGGGGTCGCTACTTGGGAGATTGGAGGAGGCACCAGGGGGCGGGAAACACACAAGGGATTTGCCCTTTTGGGGAATTATTAAACTAGGGGGAAACATTGGGATACACTGGGCATTACAAAAGGAATTAACACAGCTTTTGCCGGCCAGCTCCCCGAGTCACGTAGGTTCGTGACACCATTTTTTCCCCTTGTCTCATTGAAATGAATGAGAGCGAGTTTAATCTCACTCCCCTCCATTTTGGAAGGCTTCTTCACATCTCAATCTTGCAAAACAGTTAGTGAATACCTTTTTGCAAGGTCAAAATGAGGCATCCAAGAGGTTGGAGTTCAAGAGTTCACCCTAATTTCCTACTCGAATCTCAGATTTTAGTGAACTGACCCAATTGTGTTCAGCACTGTCTATTTTGTCACCATTCCCATGACTATATATTGCAGAAATTAAAAAATAGGTTAAATTTAAACTTCAATTATTAAACAAGGTAAAGCTTAACAAGCGCTGCATTTGATTCATTACTTCCCAATGAAGCAGCACAAATGCTAATGATGTGTAGAAAATTACACAGAATAACACGGTTTTTTTTTTAATCTTGCCAGCAGACTCACACTTGTGATTAGTAATAAGTCAGGATCTTGCTGTGCTGTGGGCTGTTCGGCAGTCAGTTAATCACATAACTGTGTTTTGAAGAAGGTAATCTATAAAAGATCACTTTAAAATGCTATTTAACCCGTTAATTGAGTATGCATTGAGATAGTTTGCATATCATTTTCCATATTAACCCAGAACAGATTATTTCTCAATTTCATAACTAATGTCTACTGAAGAGCTTTAGAATTGGCACATATTGCAATGCTTAGTGCCTATGAATACAGAATAAAAGATGATGAGGTTATTCACTAAAAGTGAACTGATAACTGAACGGCAAAAATAACAAATTGGGGATTGAGCCGATCACTATCATGTCTATCTCACTCAAGGCTTAGCGAAATAAAGGTAGAAAACGGCACTCAAGGAGTTGATGCATATCGTTGAAAAAATATAAATGATTTAATATCCAAAAGTGTAAACAGCACAGCAAAAATTAACAGGCAGAAAGTGTCAAATAAAAAGTTGTTTAGACCGCTTGACGCGTTTCGCGCTATAAGCGCTTAATTATAAGCTTATGATTAAGCGCGTATAGCGCGTATAGTGCCGTTTTCTACCTTTATTTCGCTAACCCTAAAGTATACTTGGTGCAGACCAGGCACCAGTAGAGGCACCGGAGCTGACATCAGAGGATTCATTATACTTCAAATATCTCCAGCGCTGCTGAGCCCGAATTTATATCCTTTTGTTTCTATCTCACTCAAGCTATTAATGATTGATTTTTGAAGTCACTTGTCAGATCGTTGGTCAGTTCAATATTATTGTCTTCATTGAAAGTCATCCATGGAAAATAATTATTTGTTGAAGAGTTAAAATGGGAAAAGTGTGAAAGATGAAATACATTAAAAGGTGAAAGGTTCTATTCACACAGTTCTAAAGTAAGATGACCAATGCCACATCTCAGAAAATATTGTGAGCAATCTTCAGACGATAGCACTTCCACCAAAATATCTACAAAAATAACTTTTATTTCAATATATAAAAGCTGATAGTAGACAGGAAAAAACAGAATTATGGTTAGCTACCTCTTCCCCTCTCTGCTGCTAACTTTTATGTATTGATTTAAAAGTTATTTTTTAGATGTTTTGTTGGAAGGGTTATCATTTTTCTTTTGCAGTGTGGAAATGGTTGTTGTTGGATAGAAGACTGCTCCATCTAATGAAGCACCTGACAAAAAGGAGGCGACCGATTCAGAGTTGGGCTTGCCACTCACTAAATTTGGCATCAGAGGAAGAAGAGCAATTGGTCAACATAGTGAATCCTGTAGGGAGGTGCTGCATTAATACCATAGGCTGGAGATGAAAATGCAGTCTTGTATGGTGCTGGTTTAAGATGAGTTTGCTAAAGAATTTAGCATTCTTGGATGCAAATTGCCCTCTTAAGTATACAGCTTTATTGATAAATGAACTCAGCAGGCTCCATCACATCCTCAGACATTTCTGAGTTAAAGGAAAGAGAATGGTTTGGTGCTTAGTAAGCGAGATCACGAGCAGCAACTATTGTGTGACAAAGCCCTCAAATTACACAACTTACAAAAAAGTGCAGGAACATTCCAGGGGTGCTTACTTGGTTTCCAGGTATAATTCCCTGCTCCCTTGTGCAGCAGACTTCTCCTGTAAGATTGCCACTGGAGCCTTTTCTTTGAAGATGGCATGCGTTCTACTTCCAGACTCTGGCAAGATGGCTACTGGAGTCCTTACAGCATGGTTTCATCATGGTCAGCATTATTGGATATGCACGCAGACCTGTTGGCTTGGAGAGCAACCAGCAACAGGAGGGTGGGCATGCTCAACAAACCAGCCGTACGTCAACACGGCAGCGCCATGTCTACCCCTCTGATGAAACCTGGCTATCTAATAGAAGCTAACAGCCTATCTTGACATCTTTTTTCCCAATGAGGAACCTATATTCATTTATACTGACTTCTTGAATAATATATATACTTTCTGATATAAGTGCCTCCGACCTGCACAGACAATTATTTTCAATATTTCTACTTTCCCAACCAAAACTCACAAGCAACTGTATTGAGCCCTAACTGCTAAAATACTAATATAAGCTCACTACAGTTATTTCTTCTACTATCCTTTTGCTCCTTCTCATATTGAAACCAAATAAGTAATGTTTGGTGTTTTGTTAGCCGCTCTTCCCATTAGTCCATCACCTTTCTCTATATACTCCGCCCTTTTTCCTTACTGGCTCAGGCCCATAATGAACCTTCAAAGTAGGTCTTGTATCAAGAAGAGTCAACACAAACTTCTGATTCGTTCATTAGTTTAACTCAATAAGGTTTTGTAGAAAGCCTTAGAGTGTGTAAACATATGATAGAAAAAGCTTGTTTTCCAGCAAAAGCCTGTTGACACTATTCCACTTCAATCATTTTGGAAGATTGCTGACCAAATCCACTTATTGCACTATATATATAAATAGTGCAATAAGTGGATGTGGTCAGAAATCTTCCAAAATCCAAAGGCATCAAGAACCAGTAATTCCCTCAGTAAAAATACTTAGGAAGTAGGTTGTGGTTTAATTCTCATACTTAGTTACTCAACACTTCTGAACATGAAGGATTAAAGTGGAATAGTGTCAACAGGCTTTTCCTGGAAAACAAGCTTTTATATATATATATATATATATATATATATATATATATATATATATATATATATATATATGTGTGTGTGTGTGTATGTGTATAATTATTTTGACATAACTAAACAACCTTTTAAATGAAAAGCTCTAAGAAACATGTGCAGTATTCCAGATGTCTCACAAACCAACAAATGACCCTTGGTTTAATATGTTGGAACAGCAGTTCTCAAAACCTTTAGGCACCTAGATACTTGTAACAGCATGCAGCATAGTGATGAACTTGATCTTATCTACAATCTGACATTTCCTATTAACTCCAATCATATCACTAATTAATCTTGCAACCTAGACAGGCTTTGTTGCTCCTCTTTTATGATTTCATAACATATCTAATGTAATTTGTTGTGTATTTAAAGAATGCACTTCATTCAATTTTGCAAAGACATCCTTAATTTAAGCAAACTGATTATGAAAAGTATACCAATCCATCATCCATCAGCGCTTTTATTTAACCATAGATACCAAGGATTTTGGAAGGAATTTGGATTTGGTAGCGGAGAAAAAAAATCTTACTAGGTACCTGATTTCACAGCAAGTAATAAACCTGTGTGCTTTAAGCTGAAGCAAATAAAAGGGATTGGGAATTTAGAAGAATTTACTGGATGGATAGTAAAACACTGTCAATTTCTAACAAGAGATGAACAAAAAGGAGCAATGTGCTTCAAAACCAATTTCACACAAATTTAAAACTCAATGTGAAACTCACTGATACTGTAAGAGTGCCACTATATATAGAGCTCCTACCTCACAGGGAAACATGATTTCCTGGAAGGTTCCACTACATAGATAAGTAATTAATAGTTGCATCAAACCAGAAAAGCCAGCTTTCAATCGGCTGACAGGAAGACTCACCGGCAATGCATTCAAGGAATTCAAGATTCCAGGAAATAGGAGTGACAGAATTGCATTGTATCACAGTCGGATTCATTGAATATTTGCAAAGATTTATTTTTGCTTCATTCATGGCATCCGATCTCCACCTCATGGCCAGCTGGTCCAGCAGTTTCTGTGCAGTGACATAGCTCCCACAGATTACACATAACATGGTGGGCCCAAATTTACCTTATGTTCACACACTCCTAGTTACAGTGCCAGTGCAAGGATTTTTGTCTACGCAGGCGAAGGTGCATGTTGATGCCACCCCACCTCCCTTTCTCACTGAACCCATTCTGAACCTGCAGCAATACTCTCAATAGATAAAAAATACATATAAAGTTACAGCATAAAAAAAAACTTTCAGAAAACTGAATAGGCTTATAACTGTATTAATTATATACATAGAAGACTTCACTTACAAACATTGTTAACGGGTCCTTTGTAAGCCACACTATATAAATAAAGTATAAGCACCATTACTAGATTCCAATGTTCACATGGCCGGGTCACTTGGACAAAAATATATCGATAGATGACCAGACGCTACTCACAGGACTTATACCAGTAACCAGGACTTGTCCCAGCACTCTGATTGCACTCACATAACTTGCCACAGCACCCAGATTTACATTCAGGAGTTGCCCCAGCACCCAGATTTGCCTTCACAGGACTTTCCCTATGGCCTGCACCCAGATTTGCATTAAGGATTTACCCCCAGCAGCCAGATTTGCACTCTGGACCAACCCCAGCACCCACTTTGCACTGAGGATTTACCCTTAGTGGCCAGATTTGCCATCCTTTTTCAATGAGTGCTGTGATGTCACGTGACACCCAACGCTCAGCTCATTGAATAGTGTGGTGTGAGGGGGAGGTCAAACATTCTATGACAATTATGGAGCATTCCATTACACACAAAATAAAACAGGCACACTTTGTGCGCAGGATTCAAAATATTCCCCTCATGAAGGCGCACTATGGCGGCTGCCTGTGATGCCTTATGGTAGCACTAGTACTGCCTAGCTATTACTCTCTAATGTGCTCGTATGATCATGTTTTTTTCACACCAGGATGCCAATCGATCATCTCTCAGGTTGCCTACAAAACAAGCCTAACATATTTGTGGCATTTGTGCTGTTTTTAGGAGCCTATTTCCTGAACAATGTCATGGGTTTTCATTCATGAGAAACCACTTCGAACATTGAATCAGAGTAAATCACTAAGGTTTCCACCAAGCTGGTGTTTTACTGGCAGGCCAGTAAAATATTGGCTTGAGGCCTCTATGCAGGCAATAGCATGGGCATTTTTTTTTTAAAGGTGGCAACCCTACAAATCACAGGTACTGTGTACAGGTGATGTAATAAGCAGAAATATTGCACTGGTTCCCTTTTCAGTGATTGCCTCACGTTTCAAGAGTTGACTATTATAAGTAAACCCAACTATTATCTGTAATGTAATCAGCCCAAATGTCTGGTAACACATTTTCCAGTTGTGTGTTATTTTTTTTTACAACAGTTAAATTCTTTTCCCAGAATTCCTGAGCAAAACATAGAAACTCCTTTCAACACACGAGTGCTCCTGCAAACCAATACTACATTTTTTTTTTTGTTTTTGAGGGGAAAACATAGTTATTTTGTTCCATGAACTATCCTGTACTTGACATTGAAGAAAAAAAAGATAAAACACAGCTTATGTGTTGCCTTAAGCAATTTAAACTGGTTATCTAATATATAAAATTCCATTCTGCGGTTCACATTTAAAGTCCTTTGAAGAAGGAGAAAAAAACCAGAGATGTGTTAGATTTCAGAGGGTGTTATAAAGAATGTACACATCCATGCCTTTGCATTTAGTATTTGTTATGCTGTCTTCCCCTGATCTACTGTGCTCCACTCATTTATGGATTGACCACGTGGGGGGCTTTCACACCTGCCGTAAAAACCGTGAGGACCCATACCAGAATCAGAAAACTGTTCACTGATTTACTTTTAATGTGAGAATAAAACCTTATGCATTCTAAATGGATTGCATGTATTTCTGGCCTTTTTGCGAGGTTAGTAGTACTTCTAGAGAACTGGAAATAACAGTTGATAGCATAGCTAAGTTTATCACACTAAGGAAATTTATGCAGTTAGTGAAAATTAGAGGCCTAAAAATGTCTGTGTATTTTATAGCAGTTGTGGTTCATTTATACATTAGCAAAACTTCTGCAATATTTTCCCAGTTGGCTATGATATGCATTATTTAAATATAGACTTGAGTACTTAGCAGCATGTTTTTTTTTATTCTACATATTTATCTAGTGCTTTAAATTATTACTAACTCACTTTTAATTCTAAGTAGCATCATCCATTTTGTATTGCTTTATCCCACAGTTAGATTAAAAAAACAACCCCAACAAAATATAATTAGCAAAACTAAAGGGTCTACTTAATGTAGCCGTTTGGAAAAAAAAACAGCGTAATCCTGTTTTCAGCGACTCAGTATTGTCGATTTGGTGATGGAAACGGCTGTCCAAGCTTTTAGGGAACTGGATCATTGGAAGTTTTCAGATCAGGGTAACTTCACAATGAAAAACATAAAATCTCAGCTACCTGATATGCACTAATCACTCCCGAACACACTCTGAATTCGGAAAAATATATTAGAATTTTGCCCATGGCAATTCTCCAGATTTTAACTGGAGAATTAGACTTTAAAGGACTGAAAAGTACAGCACAAAACATTTTCAAGTATTTTTTTTTCCATCTGGAATTTTTTTCGTATATGTCCTAATATCATATGTAATACAAATATCCATGGCTAGAATATTTGGTCAAAAAGTGATATTTAGACATATACGGAGTATTACCCATGTAAAAACAGCTCAAAAATAGTGTTATGCTGCAAAACACATGTGTAGCACACACCAATTAGTAACCACAATGGAAGAGAAGGATTACCCATGAAGAAAAGGATGAACTGTGTAAGTGTGTGGTGGGAGAAACCTTGTTTGGGAGGTAGTGTTGAAAGCTCTGTCGCAGATGAAGAAGAATCTATTGTCAATGTTGAGTGCATATAGCTGGGTGAAGAACATTTCACATCAACATTTTCATTTTGGCTTTATCCATGATAGACGGAATTCAATGACATAGAGCATTACATTCCTGAGTTAAGGCGGAGTAGCTGAGTTATAATAATTGCTGATGTTAAGGGTATCAAGTCAGCTAACTTGGGATATCCATTCTCAGTTCCATGCAATTCCCTCTATTATAAGCATAGCCCTATCTGTTGCACATGTTGCTATTATTAGTCCTCAGACGAACCAATGTTTGGTGGGAGGGGGCGACATTGCGGGTTTTTATGTAGTGACTGAAATGTAAGATATTTTGGCAGTTCTTTTTTACCGACAGTCATTGAATCAGTGTTTGTGTGGTGATTGCCGCACAGAACACTGTTTAAATGCCGTTTTTTTCCCGACACCACTAAAGCATGGAGGTTTTTAGTGGTGGACCCATTAATGGTGTTAATGGCAGGCAATGACTCTTCAGTGCCTGTTAATTTATAGCTAATACCAGTTTTTTCATTACCAGGGGCAATAGTACAATTACTAAAACGTTCCCAAACTAGCTTGGATTCTTTTTTCTTTTTTTTTTTAAAGCAGAATATCTTGTAAATCCTCACAAGAACATTTTGAACTCAAGAAGCATGTAATCCCAAATAGCTTTCATTTGTAGGAGCTAAAAATTATTGTATAACATAGAACAGGCTGGGATGTGGATAAAGTGGTGTCAATCAGAGAACAATATTGGATTCATAATTTGGGTACATAAAACATGAGATGTCTTCAATGAACCTTTTAATATAATACTTTTTTTTCAAATCATGTAATGCATGCTTTGTAAGCTGTCTTTTATACATATTAAGAACATTGTTACTTAATTTATATGAACATTTATTTGATTTTTAATATCTGTTAATATGTTGGTAGACAATTTTAAATGTCAGATATCTGCTTTGCATATTTATATTACTATTTTATTTATAGGTTAATATGGTGTAATGGATTAACACCCCAAATATGGTTTGGTTTTCTATATTTTACAGTGTTACAACCTAGAATTAAACATGATTTATTTGGATTTTTTTTTTTACCATTTAATGTGTTCAACAAAGTTTCCACTCAAAATCTGCAATATATATATATATATATATATATATATATATATAACAAATGTTTTGTATCAGTTTGTTTTTTGTTTTGGCCAAAATTGTGTGTCATGGTTTGTCCTGTTGCTGTAGATCATTGATAAGAGTCATAGGATCCATTTTCTTCATAAAATTAACAATATTGACCCCGTAACCTAAACGTATGGTATGCAGCCCTTCACTGTGACAGATGTCGGAAGAAGATCTTCACCCAAATCCTATGTCCCTTGCAGATTAAAAAAGCGTTTTCTCTTTAAATTCCCTCTATTTAGTTCTGTACATGTTACCCTTAATCCAAAACATTTCCCCAGAATCAGATGATGAAAAACCTCTCCACAACATGATACTGAAACAATCTTATTTTACAATGGGGGTGATGATCTCAGCATCATTGGCATTGCATTACACTACAGTGATATTCATTTATTAATATTAATATATACGAGATGTATTTATTATGCACACTTTTATGCTTATGTACAAAAAAGTTGGTCATTGCCTCATCTCATTTCTGGCACAGAACACCAAAAAACAAACCATAAGCCATTAGAAGCATCTAATTTTGTTTTACTGCAAGCTTGTCAGTGAGGCGTTGCCCACTATTCCTTTCCTCACTGCTCTGTGTCTATACTTGCGCTCCAGTAAATAAATATACTATATGTTAACTAGTTGAATATTTTTTATTTCATTTATATCTGAATTCCATAACCTGTATGGGATTTTTTGTCTTTTTTTTTTATATCATTTTAATCATCCCTTATCATAATAATCCCCATTATTTGCACCGTTCATTAGAAATCCATGACATGTAACAAACAAATGAAAGTGATACTTCAAATGTGGTGAAGGGAGCAAACCTCCACAGAACTCTGTCAAGGCAAATATTCTTCTTCTAACTAGGCTGGTCAGATCATTACTATGTGATATTAACTATAGAGGCAAAAAGGGTTGAGGCTGGGAACTGGAGAGAAGTGTGAACTCTTCATGTAGCACAAGGAGTAACATCTGCTTCAACCCCTGCTTTTTCAGACATACATATAAAACATTTAAACTATTTGTAGATAAACCAACATAATAATACCCATTTGCCAAAGTTGCCTCTGTGTTGAAAAGATAGGCAAGTTAGATAAGTTTTCCAAGCTAACTATTAATGCTTGGTTTTTCCGTTTTAGTGAATAGTAATATTATTAATAATGGAAATGAGTAATATATATTAATACTAATGGGAATTGGTAATATTTATTATTACTAATTTTGGAATTTGTACCCTTGATGCAGTTATTTCTACCTGTCTGGATAAAGAGCAGACTGTACAAAGAACCAGGGCCGATCCTAGGGTCACGGGCGCCTGGGTGCAGGATTTTTTTGGCGCCCCCAGGTGGGCGTGGCTATATGATAAACCCCTCCCCTTTACACATGTATGTTCCAGGCATGCCAATTTTTCATTATTGGGGTGGGGGATTCTTGTGAAGAGCACAAACTTTATTTTTAGATAAAGGACCAACACAAGCTTTTATTTTAAATAAAGATATTTATTTGGCAGTAAAACAGTGTAGTGGTTTTATTTATGTCTATGATGCTCAGCCAGCAACATGGGAGACTTTTTGCTGGCTAGCAGTTTTAACTACAGTTCCCATGATGTCCAACCAGCCAAAGTCTCCTATTAGTCTGGCTGAGCATCATTGGAAAAGAAGTACACAAGGAGCATTAAATAATATTCCACCAAGTCAGTCTCTCACTTGTCTCTCTTCCCATACCGCCATGTCTTTCTCCCTCTCCACTCATACCCTCATGTATCTCTCTCTCTCCACTCATACCCACATGTATCTCTCTCTCTCCACTCATACCCTCATATATAACTCTCTCTCCACTCATACCCTCATGTATAACTCTCTCCACTCATACCCTCATGTATCTCTCTCTCTCCACTCATACCCTCATATATAAACATAGAAACATAGAATGTGTCGGCAGATAAGAACCATTCGGTCCATCTAGTCTGCCCAATTTTTTTGGAGTACTTTTATTAGTCCCCCGTTCCCGGTTACTAACTCTCTCTCCACTCATACCCTCATATATAACTCTCTCTCTCTCTCAACTCATACCCTCATGTATAACTCTCTCTCAACTCATACCCTCATGTATATCTCTCCCTTCATACCCCCTATATTTTTCCATGTCTATCTTTCTGTTCCTCATGCTCCCCATGGTGGTCTTTTCAGGGCCCCTTACTGAACACATTTTCTCCCCCCCCCCCCCCCCGCCGACAATGTCTCCCACTCGCCCCACCTACTCTAACAAGCATGTTATCCCAGTCTTGTGTAATATGGAGGGTGGTTGGGAGCAGTTGGTCAATATGCCAGTAATATTTTGCCCCTCAATATGCCAGTATTTTACAATTTACTGTTACAATATTTTGCCCCTTAATATGCCATTCTTTTGCCATTTAATGTGCCATTCTTTTGCCACTCAATAGGCCAGTATTTTGCAATTTAATATGCCAATATTTTGCCCTTCAATATGCCATTTAAAATGCCAGCGTTATGCTTGTTATTTGCTGTAGCGGAGATGCAATATTACCCAGGTTATCTCCGCTTATAATCCAAGTGAGACTCAGGAACAAGTAAATAGTAAATCCAAAGGCAGGGTTTCCAGCAGGTCAAATACAGCAATATCCCAACAGCAATCCCAATAACTGGACGACACACAGTTTCAGGAGCATAACTGACAAGCCTTTTACAGCAAGATTGAACTACTTTATTTGACAAACAACACAGACTTATATACACCAAACTGCAATCAGATAACACTTGATTAAACAATAGAAAACTTAAACACATCACCAGTAAAGCAGTATCTAGCCACTTTAATCTGGAGCCAGAAGCAAGGTAGTCAGACTGGGTGGCTGACATAACTAAACAATGGAAGGCTTTAATACACAGAAAATACAGCAGATACACGGATGCAGCTTTATACAGTATTTTGTAGGGTTGCCTGGTGCCATCCGCTACACTGCTCCCCCTTGCCCACAAGCCGGCATACACAGTCTGATCCAACACGGATCGGCTTGGGGATGTCCGGGGAGGCTCACGGATCATTTCTCTAGGTCCGTTTGCCGAGACAACCCATCAGCATTTCCATTCTGTTTACCCGGGCGGTACTGGATATTAAAGTCAAAGGGCTGCAGCGCCAGACTCCAGCGCAGCAGCCGGGCATTGTCCCCAGCCACCCGGTTTAGCCATACTAACGGGTTGTGATCCGTGAGCAGGGAAAAAGCTTGTCCGTACAAATATGGCTGTAATTTCTTCAGGGCCCACACCACAGCCAGGCATTCTTTCTCGATGGCGGCGTAGCTTACTTCTCGAGGTAACAGTTTCCGGCTGATGTAAGCCACGGGATGTTCTCCGCCATCGGCCCCGACTTGGCTTAATACTGCTCCCAATCCAAACATAGAAGCGTCTGTGTGGACAAGAAAACGTTTAGTTGGATTGGGAGCTGCCAAGACAGGGGCATTTGTCAATGCATCTTTTAACAACTGAAATGCCTGTTCACACTCCGGGGTCCAGGTTACTTGGCGGGGTAGGTTTTTACGTGTCAAGTCGGTGAGAGGTTTGGCCAGGGCACTGTAATTCGGGACAAATTTCCGGTAGTATCCGGCCGTTCCTAAGAACGCTAACACCTGGGTCTTAGTCCTAGGGGTGGGCCATTGAGCTACAGCCTCTACTTTGGCTGGTTCCGGCTTTTGCTTGCCACATCCAACCCGATGACCTAGGTACTGTACTTCAGCCATTCCTATGCTGCATTTGGCTGGTTTCAGCGTTAAACCAGCGGCCCTAATCCTGTCTAGGACCGCTCCTATATGGGTCAGGTGTTCCTGCCAGGTATTGCTGAAAATGGCAATATCGTCGAGGTATGCGCAGGTATAATCCTGGAACCCATCTAGGAGGCGGTCCACCATCCGCTGAAAAGTAGCCGGGGCGTTTTTCATCCCAAACGGCATGACCTTAAATTGGTACAAGCCGAATGGGGTGACAAAGGCCGACTTAGGGATGGCGTCTTGTGCCAAGGGTATTTGCCAATACCCTTTACACAAGTCAATTGTGGTGAGATAGTGCCCCCTCGCCATCCGATCCAGGAGTTCGTCTATCCTGGGCATAGGATAGGCGTCCGATACCGTCTTCTCATTTAATCTCCGGTAGTCTACACAAAACCGGGTCGTGCCGTCCCGCTTTGGCACTAGCACTACCGGAGATGCCCAGGGGCTGTCAGAGGGCTCAATCACCCCCAGCTGGAGCATCTCATCTATCTCCTTGCGCATGTTAGCCCGTACCGCTTCTGGGATGCGGTACGGGGTCTGACGCATGGGAAGTTGCCCTGGGGTGTCTACTCGGTGAGTGGCCAGAGGAGTGTAACCAGTTACATTAGAGAAGATATCCTGCTTCTCCCTCAACAGCTGTTGTACCTCGCTCCGCTCCTGTGGGCTCAACCGATCCCCCAGGGTGACCTCCCCTAAGTCCCCGGATAACTGACTCTCTCCCAGCAGATCCGGGAGAGGTAAACTGTCAAACTCCTCGGAGTTAGGCGCACATATAGCGGTCACTTCCTCCGAGCGCTCCTGGTAGGGCTTCATCATGTTCACATGGAGCATGCGTCGCCCCCCAGTACCAACGCACGAGCCGATTATATAAGTGGTGTCACACCGTTGTTCCACCACCTTATAAGGGCCCTGCCAGGCGGCCTGCAGCTTATCGTGTCGGACAGGTTTTAAGATTAACACCTTCTGCCCGACCTGAAAGCTACGGTCCCTGGCGCCCCGATCATACCATGTGCGTTGGCGTGTCTGAGCCGCCTGCAAATTCTCGCGTACCGTCTGACTAAAGGCCCTCGTACCCTGCGGCCAAACAATAGTTCAAATGGGGAGAACCCAGTGGATTCCTGCGGCACCTCCCGGTAAGCAAAGAGGAGGTGTGGCAGGAACTTCTCCCAGTCCTTGTGGGTCTCTGCGAAGGTTCGGAGCATTTGTTTCAATGTACCGTTGAAACGTTCGCAGAGCCCATTCGTCTGGGGGTGGTAAGGGGAACTAATGACCGGCTTAATGTCACAAAACTTCCAGAGTCGCTGCGTGACTTCGGCGGTGAACTGGGTGCCCTGATCGGAGACAATCTCCCTGGGGAGTCCCACCCGGGAGAATATCTTCATCAGGGCTTCGGCTACTGTCTCAGCCTGTATATTCGTCAGGGCCACCGCCTCTGGATATCTGGTGGCATAATCTACTACTGTCAGGATAAATCTTTTACCTGACGGGCTTGCTTTGTTGAGGGGTCCTATTAGGTCAACTGCTACCCTGCTAAAGGGTTCCTCGATTATGGGGAGGGGATGTAACTTGGCCTTGCGCCGGTCCCCCCTTTTCCCCACCCTTTGACAGGTATCGCACGTGTTGCAATACCTGCGCACCTCCTGGCTAATTCCCGGCCAAAAGAAACTTTGGGTTAACATGTATCGGGTCCTGCTGACCCCTAAATGTCCAGATAGCGGAATGTCATGGGCTATCCGTAGTAACTCCGCCCGGTACCGCTGAGGTACCACTAACTGCCTCATCACAATCGGGTCTGACCCGGATACCTGCTTATCCGTCTCCCGATATAACAGCTGGTTGTCCCAAATAAACCTTTCGCCCTCCCCCCCAGGCGTGTCTGCTGTCACCTTGTCCCTATACACCTGCAAGGTGGGGTCAGTCACTACCTCAGCTGCAAATTCGTTAGGAGGGGCCCAGGGGACACAGTCAGGGGAAGGGGAAGGATCTCTTACCTGAACCTCCGGGAGTGTGTTGTAGTCCTGGGTGCGGGCCTGTTGTCGAGTGACCACAGGGTGAGCTTCTCCTGTGGTGGGTGTCTGGGGCTCAAAAGCAGATGTGAGCCTCCCCAGATCGTTCCCCAATAAAACCTCCGCCGGTAACTGCGGCATCAACCCCACCTCCACATGCCCTGCCCCCGCTCCCCAATGCAAATGTACCCTTGCTGTGGGTAGCCGGTATACTGCTCCCCCGGCTACCCTGACGGCCACAGTCTTATTTAGTTTAGCTTGGTCTGAGACCAGGTGACTTTTTACCAGGGTGATGGTGGCTCCTGAGTCACGTAGCCCCTGAACCGCTTTACCCTCCAGATACACGGTCTGCCTGTGATGCTGGCGGTTGTCTGCGTTAGCCTGGACGGGATCTGCCTCGTGCAGTACCTCCCACTGCTCTACTGTTGTGATGGGAACTGCTGAACCATACGGTGTGGCCACGATGTCCTGGTAGTGATGGGCTGCGGCGGCTCTCGGTGGTGGTGGCGGACCGGGTCGAATCCAGGTGGAACGGTCCCGCAGCTGGGGGCATTCCCTTTTATAATGTCCCCACTTCTGGCAGTGGTGGCAAGGGCCCGACGTGGGCTGGCGGAAACGTGGCTGTGCAGCGGGTGGTGGTGGTGGTGGCAGTGACCTTGGTAGAGCTGGCGTGTAGTTATTTCCCCCAAAGGTTTTAAAAGGTACTTTTGGAGCTGCAGGTTTTTGCTGCCTGCGTGCATCCAGGTACTCGTCCGCCTTCCTGGCTGCTTCGGTAAGGGAGGTAGGGTTTCTGTCTCTTACTCACTCCTGTACCTCGCTGGTTACTCCTTCATAAAATTGCTCCAGCAGTACCATTTGCAATACATCCTCCATAGACCGTGCCTTGCTCGCTTGCACCCACCCCAAGACTGCTCGTTGCAGTCTGCATGCCCACTCAGCATGTGAGTCTTTCTCCACCTTCTTTAAATCCCTGAATCTCCGCCGGTATGCTTCTGGTGTTATAGCATACCTGGCCAATATAATTTCTTTCACTTTGTGGTAATTCCGTATTTCATCATTCGGTACAGTCCGATATGCCTCAGCTGCCCTCCCAGTTAACCTCCCTGCCAAAATAGGTACCCAGTCCTCTGTGCTGATTCTATGCAGTGCACACAGTCTCTCGAAATCTTGCAGGAAAGCGTCTATATCTTCCTCTGCCTCCACATATGTTTTAAAAGCCTGGTACGGTATTTTCGGCTTACCTTCATGTGGCATATTTACTGCAGAGCTGCGTTCTGGGGCCGCTGTTTGACTCCTCAGTATAAATTCCTGGACCTCCGTTATTGTTTTGGAAACAATCTCTGTTGGAGGGTGTTCCCCATAGAAAGACAGCCGAAATTGTACCTGCCTCTGGAACTCCCTTTGTTCCGGTGTTTCTCCCGAATTCCCCTGTTCGGGAACCGAATCGCCTTCCATTCGGTACTCCGCCATCAGTTCAGTGATAAGTGCCGCTTTTGTCTTATTGCTGGCTTGTATACCCTTTGCCTCCTGAAGGTCTTTTAGCGTGGAGCGTTTTAGTGTGGCAAAATCAATCTCCATCCGTACTCCATTTAGGCTTGTTCCTCTGTGGGTCTGGATCCCAGCGCTGCCAACCAATGTAGCGGAGATGCAATATTACCCAGGTTATCTCTGCTTATAATCCAAGTGAGACTCAGGAACAAGTAAATAGTAAATCCAAAGGCAGGGTTTCCAGCAGGTCAAATACAGCAATATCCCAACAGCAATCCCAATAACTGGACGACACACAGTTTCAGGAGCATAACTGACAAGCCTTTTACAGCAAGATTGAACTACTTTATTTGACAAACAACACAGACTTATATACACCAAACTGCAATCAGATAACACTTGATTAAACAATAGAAAACTTAAACACATCACCAGTAAAGCAGTATCTAGCCACTTTAATCTGGAGCCAGAAGCAAGGTAGTCAGACTGGGTGGCTGACATAACTAAACAATGGAAGGCTTTAATACACAGAAAATACAGCAGATACACGGATGCAGCTTTATACAGTATTTTTGTAGGGTTGCCTGGTGCCATCCGCTACATTTGCACCCTTCCCGAGACAGTAACACACACATTGACTCACACAGAGAAAAACACACACACACACATACATTCACACACACAGTGAAACACACATTCACACACACACACACACACTTACATACATTCACACACACACACACACACACAGTGAAACACACACACATACATTCACACACACACACACACACACACAGTGAAACACACATTCACACACACACAGTGAAACACACATTCACACACACACACAATGAAACACACATTCACACACACACACACACAATGAAACACACATTCACACACACACACACACACTTACATACATTCACACACACACACACACACACACACACAGTGAAACACACATTCACACACACACACAATGAAACACACATTCACACACACACACACTTACATACATTCACACACACACACACAGTGAAACACACATTCACACACACACACACACTTACATACATTCACACACACACAGTGAAACACACATTCACACACACTTACATACATTCACACACACACACACATACAGTGAAACACACATTCACACACACACTTACATACATTCACACACACACACACAGTGAAACACACATTCACACACACTTACATACATTCACACACACACAGTGAAACACACACTGAAACACACACAGTGAAACACACATTCACACACACACACTTACATACATTCACACACACACACACACACACACACACACACACAATGAAACACACATTCACACACACACACAATGAAACACACATTCACACACACACACACACACACACACACACAATGAAACACACACACAATGAAACACACATTCACACACACAATGAAACACACATTCACACACACACACACACAATGAAACAGACATTCACACACACACACACACACAATGAAACACACATTCACACACACACACACAATGAAACACACATTCACACACACACACAATGAAACACATTCACACACACACACAATGAAACACACATTCACACACACACACACTGAAACACACACACATACATTCACACACAGTGAAACACACATTCACACACACACACACTTACATACATTCACACACACACACAGTGAAACACACATTCACACTGAAACACACACACATACATTCACACACAAAGTGAAACACACACACTTACATACAGTGACACACACACACACACACACACACACAGTGAAACACACATTCACACTGAAACACACACACATACATTCACACACACAAATTGAAACACACACTTACACCCTGACATACACATTGAAACACACTCCCTGGAGGGAGGAGGACGTTTCCGGACGGTGTCTGCAGAGGCAGAACACCGTCATGCAGTTCTTCTGCCGGATGTCACCAGACATCCGGCAATCAGACAGCGCGACGGGGCGGAGCTTGCACCCGTCGCGCTGTACTCAATGAGTTTAGGAGGTGCGGTGACCTCAGGCTCTCACCTGCGGGCCGCACCTCCAGAATGAGGGAGAAAGGTGCTCATCGGAGCGCCTTTACTCCCGGTGCGCCTGGGCGCGGTGCACCCCGTGCACCCGCCCAGGATCGGCCCTGCAAAGAACAAGCCTTTCTCCAACATTTAATATGTTTAATCATTATGGTCATAGTTCATTGGCCATTTCTTCTCTAGAAAAAAAAGGGGGGCCAATTACCTCACTGTCTATATATTGGGCCTGATTTATTAAGGAGCAATAAATGTTGTTCACATACCCAAAAAATTTGCTATTTCTTAGAGCTGGCTTGTCACTGGTCTGAAGGTGTCACTGCAAGTAAACATATCAAAAAATAGCTTTTAAAGTCAATATACTAGCAGGTATTTAAATAGAGCCAACAATTTACAAAGCAATTTAAAGGTCAGTTAAAGGTCAGTTACACATTGGATAATATATATTGAGGGAAAAGAAAGATGTCCGTGCGCTAGGCTTGTTTCAGGCTCAAATAATTGCTTTGTGTAAATGAGGCCTACAAAATAGGCGTTAGCATGTTGCAAGTAAAGTGTAATGGCTATATAGTGGTTTATTGAGCAAAATGCGTTGGGTGGGTGGAGTTACTTGCAGTCACGGCATATATCCATACTTTCTGGGCTCCAGTGAAAGTCTTAATTTTACCAAACAGACTGTATGTGTGAACTTTTTTTTTTACATTTTAGCACTGTATTTATGCAGGCTCAGTTTCTTTGTATGTCTATTGTTAATTGTTTCCAGGGGCGTGACACCAGCAACCCACTCTAGTTACACCATCCTCAGCTAGCCTTAGTCACTGTGTCTTTTCCTATAATTCCAAAGAAGAGTTTTTTTAAATAAACAAAATACAGCAGAAGAACTCCACAGTATATACTGCAAACAAACACAGCACTAAGAACATGAAGCCTTTAGCCTACTTTCAGAGCGTGACTCCCGCTTACACAGCAATTTACAAATCTCTCTGTGTTTATTTGAATGCTTGGAAGTAAAATCCTTTGGGTTTTATCCTGCTATGCTAAGACGACTGGAAGAAGCAGTACATCCTACTCTATATGCATATATATAGAAAAGAGAGCTTGTATTGTACAAGGGTTATTTTTAGAATACATCCTTTCATTATTCCTGGAGCATGAAATAGGATTGGATAATAATTGCTGCACTGTATGATGCTGAGTATTATTTCCTTGCACAAATATGCCGTAAATATGTCAGAGATTAAACTGGCATATCTTGTGTGCTTATTTTAATACAATGAAAAGTGGCAAATACCGTTGTTTTTACATCCAGTATAAACAACAATTCATTAACATAGTTTAATCGAATATCCACTGAGAAAAAAAAAACACGATTTCTGCGGCCTTATTAATTGTATTTGCATTTGCTTTCTCCAACTCAGACTTTTCAAAACCAAATGGAAAAACGATTGCAAGAAAAAAAGATTGTACATAACTAATTTAATTATGCAATATCTCACTGATAATCGATACATGTCTTATGCAGTATCATTAAAAATGTAACAGAAATTAGATTTTATTACATGTATAGCAATAATCCTTTTTACAGTTCACAGAATGAAACATAACCCTCTAGAAACGTGTATTAAAATAATAGCTTTTATAACTAATACATGAGCAGGTATTTAAATAGAGCTGGCCATTTACACAGCACTTTACACAGAACGTGAAGGGGCATTACGCATTCAATAATACATATTGAGGGAAAAGAAAGATGTTTGTGCGCTAAGCTTGCTGCAAACTCAAATAATATACAATGTAAATGAGGTCTCCAGAAGAGGAATGAAAATGCTGCAAAAACAATGTAATGGCTATATAGTGTTTTTTTTTATACATATAGATACATAATAAATACATAAAGCTTGCAAACTAAATGGAATGGAAACAGGTGAAAAGGAAGATAAGGAGTGAAAACAGGCACTGGTGCATTCTGGGGAGGATGTCAATAATATAGATCTGGTTAGTAGACATTTATGGTGCATATAGGACATTTTAAAGAAAGGAGAGAGTTGGTTGACGTGAGGAAGTAAGTTCCAAAAGACAGGCATGAGTGGGAGGAGAACAGGAATGGGTGGATGTGAGAAACCTTTTTTTAGGTGTAGAAGACATGATTTGCTAGGAAATTGTACTACAGGATAACGGTAAAGCAAAACAAATATGACCAGAAAGCAGCTGGATTTCAGAGAGGTAGTGGTGTTCTCAATGAATGACAAGAGTTGATGTGTGGACATGGGTTGATGATATCAAAGTAGGGAAGATTATTACTTCTGTTTTAGAACTACAGAGTTTGAGGTATCAGACCAATACTCAGCAAGAGATTGATATTCATCTGTATTCAGGAGGAATTGGAATCTACAGGATGAAGAACGGAGGTCTAAGTACTGATGCGTGAAGAGAATGAGAGCAGTGAATTCGCCATGGCAGGTAAAGAAATGAAAATGGAGTAAAAGCAGGAAAAGTGTAGTAAAGTTTATAGTATAGTCTGGAAATCATAGAAACATATCGTCCTGTTCTGCCCTTACTTTATTAATGTATGAGAACATTAAGAGAACTATTCTTTAAAAGGTGAGTCACAGGTGACTTGAGGTTTCATCTCACCATTGTGTGTGGACAAACCTGGTGAGTTTCCATTCCTTTATCTAACTCACCAGATCTGTCCCTACACAATGTATAGCTCAACTGGCAGGATGAAATTTTCATCTCAACTCATCTTACTTAGCAACACACCTTTAGTAAATAGTCCTGACCGAGTAGGTCTAGTCATGACTTTATAACTAGGGCTATCACCAGTATTTTAGAAATAGGTCAGTAAAAAAAATGCATTGAAACCAATGTTAAGACTATGATGGCAAGAGCATAGAAAGTATTTATTTAAAGAAAATGTGGCAACACTATTTATAAACTCAGTATCCCTAGATAATAGACTTCAAGAATATATTGTGAAGGTTCAAAGATTAATACACACTCTTCTATAGCAACACAGACAGGATTTATGTATTTCATGCTAAATGTTATATTTCTTCTTGCAATAGAATATATCAGTTTATGTCACTTTGCTGGAATTATTTTGCACAGAAACTCTTTGTTTGTTTTTCAGTATGGATTTATGAATTCTACATCTGATGACGAAGTGGATGGGTAAATTTGGTTGGACATAAGTGTTTCTTAAAGCATTGTGTGCACTTCCTTAATCTAAAAGCTTGGACTCTCGTTTATGCTGATTTTCTGCCTGTATTGACCCCGGACTGTTTCACATTTATTCTCTACCAGTTGTTCCTCTTTGGCCCTCGGGATACCTTCCTGCCATAGGCTTCCATCAGCCTGACAGAAATAATTCTAACCACCCCTCTAGTCAAGCCAATCCAGTTGTGTTTTATATTGAATGCCTAAGTTTACATATAATTGTTCTAAATTATTTTCACCGTTTGTTTTTATTACGAAAATTATTGACTACATGAGCCAAAATTAGATAGCAGTGTTTCAGGAATGGGCATCTGCAGGATTCTTTCAGGGGGGTGGGTGTATTCCACAACAGCTGCAGTACCAATTCATAATCATATAATAGCTAAGCTTTAGCACTCTAGCCGTTGAGTACTCTCTTTCCCATGATGCTTAACATATTGGTTTAGCATGAACCATAGTAACATTATACACTATAAGCGGTTCCAGTATCGTGGTGCATTGTCCACACAAAGTGTACCTTCCGGGCCACCATAAGGGGGGGACAGGCGATATGCCCTTTAAAAAAGCATGGGCAAATGGGACAGTTACCAGTGCCCATTCATTCCTGGGGACCCAAAGCAGCTGCCCCGTAGGCCCCCGATGCCCATGTGACTGTCTCACCTGGAGAAAGTCGCAATCGGGCAGCAGCCAGCAGATCCACATCAAGCCCGGCTTTTATTCACAGCCACCAGAAATGACGGCATAGTGGAGGAGACAACAGAGGACGAGCAGCATCCAGCTAAGTACTGGGGAAGGGGGAGGATTGGCTGTGGCATATTAATGGGAAAATTATCAGTGGCTATTAATGAACAAATGATCAGTGGCATATTAATGAGAAAATTATCAGTGGGCTATTAATGAGCACATTTTCAGTGTGCTATTAATGGATAAACAATCTAGGGGGGGGGGGGCATAATTTCTTTCAGTAAGAGGCTCTGAAATTTCTTATGTATCTTATAATGCTTCCTAGGCCATAAGTGCCAGCTAAACCTTAAAATATGTCACAACCAGTCACTTCTAAACCCAATTATCTTTCACACTGAATGTGACACTAATAGGCATGTCCTATAACAAGTTACCAGTATCATACTGTATTATCATGTTACCCATTACAATGTGATGCGCCATCCAGCATGCCAGCTTCAGTTGTGAATGAGGGAAAGAATAAAATAAATAATAATTTAAAACCAGTCTATTATCATTCATCCTGGAAAGTAAGAATATGAAGAAAACAATTCAGAAATTATAGGGCTCAAGTAGCAGATTCAGTGCATTCTGCAGTGTGCCTGAAGTTTCACCTTTTGCTCAGTGGTAAAAATGGCCCTGAGACAGCAGACCAATCCAAAGGGTTGCATAACATTAAATAAAAGATTTTTTGCTGCAATTCACTGTCTGACAGGTGTTTTTTTTATGATCTCTATGTCTAACCACCTACTGGTTCTCCCTCCGTTGCTGCGTGGAATGCCCCCCCCCCCCCCCCCCCTTGCTCCCACCCGCTCTGAATGTCCATGGTTTCAGGAAAGGTCAAAGCACCATATTATATACAGTTGCAAGAAAATGTATGTGAACCCTTTGGAATGATATGGATTTCTGCACAAATTGGTCATAAAATGTGATCTGATCTTCATCTAAGTCACAACAATAGACAATCACAGTCTGCTTAAACTAATAACACACAAAGAATGAAATGTTACCATGTTTTTATTGAACACACCATGTAAACATTCACAGTGCAGGTGGAAAAAGTATGTGAACCCCTAGACTAATGACATCTCCAAGAGCTAATTGGAGTGAGGTGTCAGCCAACTGGAGTCCAATCAATGAGATGAGATTGGAGGTGTTGGTTACAGCTGCCCTGCCCTATAAAAAACACACACCAGTTCTGGGTTTGCTTTTCACAAGAAGCATTGCCTGATGTGAATGATGCCTCGCACAAAAGAGCTCTCAGAAGACCTATGATTAAGAATAGTTGACTTCCATAAAGCTGGAAAGGGTTATAAAAGTATCTCCGAAAGCCTTGCTGTTCATCAGTCCACGGTAAGACAAATTGTCTATAAATGGAGAAAGTTCAGCACTGCTGCTACTCTCCCTAGGAGTGGCCGTCCTGTAAAGATGACTGCAAGAGCACAGCGCAGACTGCTCAATGTGGTGAAGAAGAATCCTAGAGTGTCAGCTAAAGACTTACAAAAGTCACTGGCATATGCTAACATCCCTGTTAGCGAATCTACGATACGTAAAACACTAAACAAGAATGGATTTCGTGGGAGGATACCACAGAGGAAGCCACTGCTGTCCGAACAAAACATTGCTGCAAGTTTACAGTTTGCACAAGAGCAGTGCTGGCAAAATATTCTGTGGACAGATAAAACCAAAGTTGAGTTGTTTGGAAGAAACACACAACACTATGTGTGGAGAAAAAGAGGCACATCAAAACCTCATCCCAACTGTGAAGTATGGTGGTGGGAGCATCGTGGTTTGGGGCTGCTTTGCTGCGTCAGGGCCTGGACGGATTGCTATCATCGAAGGAAAAATGAATTCCCAAGTTTATCAAGACATTTTGCAGGAGAACTTAAGGCCATCTGTCCACCAGCTGAAGCTCAACAGAAGATGGATGTTGCAACAGGACAACGACCCAAAGCATAGAAGTAAATCAACAACAGAATGGCTTAAACAGAAGAAAATATGCCTTCTGAAGTGGCCCAGTCAGAGTCCTGACCTCAACCCGATTGAGATGCTGTGGCATGACCTCAAGAAAGCGATTCACACCAGACATCCCAAGAATATTGCCGAACTGAAACAGTTCTGTAAAGAGGAATGGTCAAGAATTACTCCTGACCGTTGTGCACGTCTGAACTGCAACTACAGGAAACGTTTGAAGTTATTGCTGCCAAAGGAGGTTCAACCAGTTATTTAATCCAAGGGTTCACATACTTTTTCCACCTTTCACTGTGAATGTTTACATGGTGTGTTCAATAAAAACATGGTAACATTTCATTCTCTGTGTGTTATTAGTTGAAGCAGACTGTGATTGTCTATTGTTGGGACTTAGATGAAGATCAGACCACATTTTATGACCAATTTGTGCAGAAATCCATATCATTCCAAAGGATTCACATACTTTTTCTTGCAACTGTAAATATATTATAGCCTAGGATTTTTTATATAGGGTATAATTCCTGGTGTAAAGCTAAGGGAGAGAAGCAACATAGATTTATGAAATAAATTGCTTTTTTGTTCTCAAATAATCTGGTTCAATAGCTCATTCAACAACAGACTGCAGTTATTCCCATTTCTCGCCAGGCAAAGTTGAAATAAGGTATTTGAAGACATTGGTTTCCTTAGGCAAATTATAATGCTAAGTGTTAATGAAAATATGTTGGCAAAACATTTTCATATATAGATTGAAGCAAAGGTGTACGACATTAAACTATATGAAGTGTAATTACGTTTCTAGAAATAGAAAAAAGATGTTTAAATTAATTGACACCATCCTTTATACAACATAATCAAATTCCTACACTCAATTGCGTCTGTACTGAAAAGTGTATTTGCATATCGGACTGCATGAAGATGATGATGCAGCTAATGTAATGATAGCAACTAATTCCAAACTATATAGAAAAAACTTCTGCCCTTAAACTCTGTAAATTGTTTTCTGTGTAAACAAGCATCGACACCAATAATGATAAAGTAAAACAATGGGGAACAATAGTTTTCCAGCAGAAGTGGTAAAGGTTAATACAGTGAAGAAGTTTAAGCATGCATGGGATAGGCATAAGTCTACCCTAGATATAAGAGAAGGCCAGGCACTAATTAAAGTATTACTTTACTGAGAGGGTAGTGGATGCATGGAATAGTCTTCCAGCAGGAGTGGTAGAGGTTAATAGAGTGAAGGAGTTTAAGCATACATAGGATAGGCATAAGGTTATCCTAGATATAAGACAAGGCCAGGCACAAAGCTGAACAGTTGGGAGGCATGTAAGTGGCATTTCTGGGGTGAAGTTGCATGGTGGGGTTGGGGGGCACCAGGGCATTTATTCTATTTAATTATATTGACTGCTCATCTACAATAGATAGTAAATGTATTTTCTAATGAGTTTGATGTGTTGTAAACACCTTCTTCTTCTCTAAACAAGCAAAAAAAACATTGGGAGGGTGTATTTGTGACAGAGGGAATTGGCAAGGGAATTGCATACTTACTTTACACCTGCTTTTAGCAAGCCCTACAGAAAAGGTAAAACAAATATTCGCAAACTTGCCCGTCTTTGTTCGCAATTATGCCTGTTTTTATTCACAATTTGTGCGGATTTATTATTTGAGTGTTAAATGTTTAGTACATTGAAAAAAGAGAACATTTTTTGCACTTAAAATAAATCTTTGTTTTATTAGTATATATCCCTCATAGTTTAGAAATGTAATGTACATGCGCTTAGTCTCACTTATTTTTTAAATCTGTCATGAACATAACCAAGCGTTTTTTTTTTTCATGAAAGAGGGTATTGCAGGGCATTGACAAGACAAGAGAATCACAATATTCAGGCCAAAATACAAGAGTTTGAAGTATAGTTGCATGTGAGAATATTTCCAACTACTATGGCATTAGGTTTGCAAATCCCTTGTCAATTCCCTGAATTTACTTCTTTCTTGAATAAAGCCCCAAATAATAATTAAGATTCATCTGAATCTGAATATTGTGACCCAATAAACAGGTTCCCTTCTCGTTTGGCCAATTCTTGCACTTACCTGAGATTCGAGCCTCTATGACTCGACCCCTTACATATTCTGCACACATCCTTTTTGAACTCTAGCAGTTACAAGGCATAGGATTAAAAGATTGTTAGAACAATCAATACGGTTAAGGTCAGTGCAAATGGAAAAAAAAAGAAAGAAAAAGAAATGTTTTTGTAAGATGCATAAGCAGGTTCAATAGTTTAAAGGATATCTTAGCCATGATTTTCATGTGATGGGTCTATCTGAAATGTAATACCTCCGAGTCTGCTAATATCATGAGTTTTTGCAGTGTGAATTATAAGCAGGATGGAAGACACATCTTCATTTGAAGGTATGCAATCAAAGAAAACAATTATTCTGAATAGGTAAGAAGCGAATTGATTTTCCTGATCCCTTTAAACCCTGACTGCTTCCCATGACTAATTGAATCAAGTTTCAACCACAAAAAGAAGTATGTTCTCTGCTCAGATGTTCATCTCACAGTCTTGTAAATAATGTATTTCCTATGAAGAATGTTGTGCTTGGGGAGATGAAAAAACCAATGAAATGTAAATCATGTTTTCACTATAAAGTGGATGTTTTTAAGAACAGCTTGTAAACTTGTATACATTCCCGCAATTTGGACAATGTGACATTAAAAGTAAAGACATGTCGTGTTTTAAGGTCCATCTCATTTGGGCAGTATTGTATTTGGTGAAAATCCATTTATTTTTCTTCCATCATTAAAGTTTGTAGTTAGACACTCGTACAAACTATTTTATTAGTGTTATTAAAAGTAGTGTAAAATCATATCAGAATTAAATAATATGGTGAGGGTGAAGCTCCAATACAATTACATTATTTCTTCTAACAGTGACCAATATGTGAGCATGTTTCATATATGCCCTAATATAATTTCCAATACAAATATTCAGCATTACGATATTTGAACCAAAAATGTTATTTGCACATGTATGGAACTGTGAACACATAAAAAAAAATTATATTCGCACAAATACGGAACTACGAAACACAAAAAGGGTCATGCAGCAAAATATATGTACCATTAAGATGTGTATGTACTATTAAGATGTGTATACATTTTAATAGGCACTGCTATTCATAATCACAGACCATCACCTCTGGAATAACAAGGGAAATATATGAAAATAAAATTCAAATTGGTACATGGACAGGACTATAGATGTTCATATGCACAAATAGCATATACTACATGAACATAGATGAATTCATTAGCATACCTTAACAGAGTGCCGTGAATGCTGCCACACTCATCCCTATCCCCCTGTGAGATGCCACACATGATTCACAGAATCCAATCAGGATCATTTTATAAAGGAGGGAGATTCACAACCACACTCATTGCTACCCCCAGTTAGTCAGTTGAGAGAGAGATGGATGCCCTCTACCTCGCCCATAGGCCCAGAGGGATGACAACCAGAGAGCACTGGTGGCTGATTCTGCTGGGGTCAGAGTGCCTAGGCACATGCTTGGCAGGGACATCATAGAAAGGTACCCTGACCCCCAACTTCTCCAGACATGTAGGGCTTCTGGTGTGGCCATCCTGGATTTATACCAGCACATAAAACATGATCTGCAGTCTCTGGCTTAAAAGAAATGTTCAATCACTAGGCTGATGAGACTGTCAGCAGTACTACAACATCTAGTTATTCCTTGAAACAAAAACACACAAACCCAGTGCACAAATATGAAAAATGAAAACCTCCCTGTGGAATGCCACTATCCCAATATGCGCTACTTCAATGCACACCAGACACAACCTCAGCTTGATGGGAGCCCATATTGCCCACGATGTATGAGTTTAGTGATGTTTCCATCCTTTTCTTGACAACAGTTATTTATCTATCCTGCATTCTGACTGTGTTGACACTTGTGGCGATCCTATTCCAGAGGATATTTAATGTCTTCTGGCTTGTGGTTTTGGCTGTGGCCCCAATAGGCGTATATTGTCCAAACATTTGGACAATTTTGTAATTTTCATCAAATGTGAAGTTTTTGGCCCGTTCACATTTTCTATATGAACACATTTGGATATCAACGTTTCGGGCTCACACTCATTAAGTCCCGGCCCTTTGTACACACCACCCAGAAAAAAAGGTACTATGGGGTGTTTGTGTGACTTTTTTTTTTTTTTTTAGGATTTCCTGGCCGGGTTTAATTTAAGTCCTCTATATTTTATGTTAAGTGATAAATCTTACTTGCAAATTCTTAATTTTTTTTAAGCAGCAGACCATTTTGGACATTATTTTACCTTAAATAATGATTGCCGTATATTTGACAAAGTAAGAGTTTCTTAAAACTACTGTATTTATGCATTCTCTATGGTAGCACTTTATACTCTATATCGATATTGCATAAGTATTTTTTGACTGCATTATTTTGTATATGAAACAGATATCCACTTTGAAAAAAAATACATAAATAAAAAAATAATTATTGCCTGTCTGTTTTATGTATATTGAAATATATGTATTTTTCCCCTTCACATACCAGTGGGGTAGTATCTTTCGTATAGGAGTTTACTCCTCCCCATACTGTCTGATTCTGTCTATATATACCTGTTAATATGGAGAATTGACAGTTCTTTCTTCTCTGGGATTGACATGATTTTAACTTGCAGTGCGGTGTGAATTGCCCTTTGAGAAATCTTTTTTGTTTGGGGCACCACTGGAAGAATTGATTTGACAAATGTCTGATACAAAGAGGGAATTGCCACAGGGAAAAGCCTACCAGCGGAACAGCAGGTATCACTATAGAAGCCAGCGACCTATACAACAACCTGACAGGAATTTTCGTCACCAGAATAAAGACTTCAGATCAGGTAAACCCCTCAATCGGCAGGAAAAAAGGGATAAATTATGACCGAGTGGAGGACGAATTATGGAGAGGAATGGAAGACAATCACAACAAACTCTTGGATCTTAGACACTGTTTTAAAGGGTTACAGAATCCAGTTTATATGCCTCTCCACACTTCCTGATTTCATCATATCCTGCCCACAGAAAGAATGTAGCTCTTCTTACAGAAGCCTTACATCTGGACTACCAGAAAACATATTCCTGACTTTTTCTTGTGCACAAACCAGACGGCTCCTTCTGTCCAGTGTTGGATCTGAGAACAATGAACAATTCAAAAAAATCTAACATTTTTTATATGGAATCCATTCTATCTGTTACACAGATTCAGTCTATCCAATCCAAGGGGGACTTCATGGCTACCCTGGACCTAAAGATAGCTGTTAACACATACCGATGGATGTGTCAGTCTGAAAGTTCCCACGATTCACTGTCTGAATAGATAGCAGAACACTCCATTTCCAATTCAGGCCTCTTCCATTTGGGCTGGCATCAGCACCAAGAATCTTCACAAATACCCTGACTCTAGCATCTGCACATCTAAGGTAGACAGGTATTTTTCTGGTTCCATACCTGGATGATTGGTTCCTGAAGGCGAGATCTGGAGAACTCCTGTCCACCAACTTACAAACCATGATCAACCTGTTACATCAGCTCAGTTGGATTGTCAGTTGGAAAAAAACAGAAATAACCACCACTAGAAAGATTTTGTATCATCATATGTATGAGGCGATTATGTGCAATAAGGAATTGTGCACATTGGGATTTTTGACTTCCTCCATACCAGCAATTCCATGGGCCAAGGCATGCTTACAGCCCCTTCAGTGGGACATCCTCAGACATTGGTCCAGTAGGGGCTAAGATCTGGACTCTGCTTTCAGCCTTACTTGCCCAGTAAGTAAGTAAGCTGCATTGGTGGACAAATGAGAACAACCTGTCCCAAGACTAATTGTTCCATCCAAAGGTTTGGACCACGCTTACAACAGCCTTAAAGAACAGTTGTGGTCTCCAGAAGAAGTGACATTATGATGAATTTGTCCTGGACAGTCTCTTGATAAAATGGAATTACAGGATAGCCTACATTATTGTCATACCTCACACTTCTGGGTCCCTTGTCCTCCTTGATTGTGCCCATTCAGGAATTCAAGATAGCAGGCACGATTCTCACCACATCCAAAATGGCTGCTGCAACCTTCCATTTCTGCCTCATCCAAGATAGCAGATGCAAAACAGGCTCCAACCCTCATAACACCTCCCTCTTGTGTGGAAACCACTTCCCTACTGGGAAAACATTCAGTGAAGTCAAATCTCCTCCCTTTTACCTCCTATTGGAGCTGGATCATAAAGGGAGTGTGGCATAACAGAGAAACACTTCCTACATCAAAGTGTTGTCCTGACAACCTGCAAACCACCTGTATGGTATTTCCACCTGATTGAGGTAATTAGCAGTGTTATTTAAACCCTCTCCTTCTGTTTAACAGTGCGTCCTGATTATAGAAGCTGTCAGTAGTTAAGTTCCACTTGCTCCTGTTTTGTGCCTTGTTTATTCTGCCTAACCTGTGTTTGACCCCTGCCTGGATACCCCACTACCATTCTTGCTGTCAGCCTTGGTCTTCTGCTTCCACTCGACCTTGCACCTTCTCAGTCAGCCCCGAACTCCGCTACGACCCAACCAAGATTTTTGCCTTATCCTTTTGTACCTCACATCCGTAATCTGTCCTCGTGCACTCCTTTATCCACCTACTCATTGTCACATCTCCAGTGAGTGAACTGGGTGTTTATATTGCACGTGTGTGTGGACTGTCTCCCTTTCATTGGACTTCATCCTGTATGGTAAGAGACCCCAGCCATTACAATTATTCCTCGTGTTCTATTGAAGATCATAACGGAAAAAGTAAGGATCCTGGCAATCATGCCATATTGGCCAAAGTGAAGCTGGTTTTAAGGAGCATATTGGTCATGCATTGGATCTTTCCGATTTCAGAACCTGTACTGGAGAACAGGATGATCCTACAAGTGGTGATGTTCTGCTTGACATTTTGGCTGCTGCAAGGTTGATCCTGGAGAAGAACGGTATTCAACCTGAGATGACTTCCTGTTCAGTTCTTTTAGACCCTCAACTTCTTGACTACTTGAGAATCTGACAACAGTATCTGGAATGGTTACAAAAAAGGGGCAATTTTGGTCTCTCTCCATCAATGAACTGTATTCTGTCCTTCTATATGAAGGGTTTTATAAAGGCTTCTGTGTGTCAATGCTCAATGTTCAGGTATCAGCAATTAGTCATGTTCTGCTTAAAGATCTGGCTTCCCACCTTCTTGTGAGGAGATCAAGAACTTCTTGTTCTTTAAAGCCATCAACTAGAAGTATCCGCCCAGAAAATAATTTTTTTTTCCCACTAGGGATCTTTCCAAAGTCCTTCTGGCTCTCTATGAAGCACTGTTTGACCATTGGAGGATATATCTTAAAAACTCTGAAAACTGCTTTTTTGGTGGAAATTACCTCGGCAAAACTTGTGGGGCAGATCTAAGCTCTATCCTCCTCTGAAGACTTCTTGATTGTGCATCATGACAAAGTGGTTCTCAATTTTAAGACTTAATTTCTTCCTAAAGTTATCTTGAAGTCTTTAATAAATTAACTGATTGTTCTCCCCTCTTTTTGGCCATCTCCTAGTAATCCACTAGATGAAAATGGGATTGTTTGGATGTTAAAAGGGAATTGCAGATTTATCTACTCTCTTTGTCAACTTCCAGGATTCTGCTAAAGGATTACCTGCCTCTAAACCTACTATAGCTAAGTGGCTTATGGAAACCATAAAGGTTGCATACTACGCTCTGGGTTGGTCCTATCTTCCCACATCAAGGCATATTCGACTAGAGCAATAGCTGTGTCTTTGGCTGAAAAGGCTTCTGCCTCCCCAGAAGATATCTGTAAAGCGGCTTCCTGGTCCTCGATTAATACCTTCATTCAGCTTTCTTTGGGCGTACGGTGCTACAAGCAGTTGTTCCAGTTGGCCCTCTCTAGTGCATTTTTCTTGCTAGATCCCACTGGTATTGACACTTTGCGAAAGGAAACACAGAAATTGTACTTTTTTTTTTTTATACATTCCACTTTCTCCCTTGTGATGGGCACACATTAGATATATAAAGAAAAGCTTATACCTTATTGAGAAAAGTACACATTTTCTAAAAGGAGTTAATATTATGATTTTCAACGATTGTTATGTAATGTTATGATTTTTTTGGGATTTTTATGTGTTATTAGGATTTCTTTCCATTGGTATGATACTTCTACACATTGTTGGTAGAAATTGTACATTCAGAAAATGAATACCCATGTTTGAGATACCAGCTAGACTTTTTTTTTTCCTTATTCTTTCTCTTCTTTCCCTTATGATGGGCACAAAACAGATATATAAAGAAAAGCTTATACCTTGTTGAGATAAGTACAAATTTACTGAATGGAGTTATCATCACAATTTGGTACGATCACCTAGTAATGTTATGATTTTTGTTATGACATTAGGACATTTTCCACTTGTATGATATCCCTACACATTGTTGGTGAAGGTAGAAACTGTACACCCAGAAATTAATGACCTTGTTTGGGATACCAACTAGACCTCCCCCCTCCCCCCCATACTCCACTTTCTTCCTTATGATGGGCACAAAATAGATATATAAAGAAAAGTCTATACCTTGAGAAAACATTACAAATTTATTGAAAGGAGTTATTATTACAATTTGCTCCGATTGCTATGTAATGCTATGATTTGTTTATGTGTTATTAGGATTTTGTTTCATCAGTGTAATACTTCTACACATTGTTGGTAGAAATTGCACACCCAGAATTGAATACCCCTGTTTGAGATACCAACAAGACTTTTTTTTCCCCCTTCTTCCTCTTTATCTTCACGTTCTCCTTTATGATGGGCACAAAGCATATATACAAAGAAAAGCTTATACCTTGTAAGTGCAAATTTATTGAGTGGAGTTATAATCAAAATGTGGTACAATTGTTATGTAATGTTATGATTATTTATTATCTTTAAGTGTCATTAGGATTTTTCTCCCCCTATAGGATGGGCACAAAACAGATATATAAAGAAATATGTATGCCTTATTGAAAGAAGTACAAATCTATTGAATAGAGATACTAGTATGATTTTGTATGACCAATATACATTATTTTCATGATTGCTATGTTTTTGTTTTTTTCCTCCTCTCACCCTCTCTCCTTCCATAGTCGTCTAAGAGGATGGTATACTTGAACCGGTCGACCCCCACCCCCCCCCCATTAATACTAACCTATAATTTATGGGGTATGTTTTCAGTCATGGCCTTATACCACTGTTATATTTCGCTCTTGAGATCTTCGGTCACGCACCTTTCAAGTACAAGGAATTTATTGCCTAATGAAGGCAGAGATAATTATACCGCCTCATCTGGACAATGTGGAAAATGTTTATATGTTTTGTAATTGTACTGTTGTAATTCAAGGCATGGTAATTTTTTGAACTAAAGTTAGGGGAAATAGTCTAGGGGGTCAGGAGCAGAGGAATCAGATATTCCATGTCACTTAAATTTGTAACACTGAACTCACAGGGACGTAACTAATATTATATTCAACGTATAAGAGATCATTTCTCTATAAAATGCTGAATAAGGAGAATGTTGATGTGGTCTTTATTCAAGGGACCCATTGGGTGCATGGTCAAGATAATTTCTGGAAGTTCCATAGGTTTCCAACGGTATTGACATCCTCTCATCCAGACAAGAGGCGTTGCATTAATTATCTCAGCCAAAATCAAGTTTGAGTATTAATTCCATGAAGTGGAAGAGCTTTATTGGAGCTGAATGACAAAGAGGATGTAACAGATGTAACACTGTGGTGCACTGTGAAATGCGTTTTAAGAGGCTATTTTATAAAGAAAGGTTCATGGCTAAAAAAAAACACTGGTAAAGATCTACTGGAGAGAAGTAATAAAATATCCACTGGTAGAGACAGAGCTAAAGAGATTGAGGCCACCCGCGAAAATATAATTAAGAAGTTGCATGAGAAATCAGATCTTTCTCTCACAAAATTGAAACATGAGTGGTATTATGTTAAAAAAGGAAGAGACAGCGCTAGAGTATACCCCAGAGACAACAAGACAAATGATTAAAGGAAATAGGATATTTATTACAGATCACAAAATAAAAACATATATATAAGTAAAAATACCAGATAAGGGTCCAGTACCACTAAACACAAATATAAGTGAGTGGTCACATGAACATAAAGACAGGATAAATACAAAGTCTGAAAATATAAATATACATAAAAATACAAAAAAGAAAAACAATAGGTTAAAATGATAAATACAATCTTACCCACTGCTAATAAAGTGCTGTTCACCTGGCCAGGTAACTGAAAATAGGTATAAAATGTATACACTACTTGCACATACACAATAACAATAGAACACCCTTCAGGACGCGTTTCGTAATGAACTTCTTCAGCTGGTGGGTGTGTGTGCATAAAAGCAGTGGGGAAAGTTCTTCTTATATATAGTAGAGAGCCCCCGGATAACACATCTAATTGATAATTAGAAGCAGCTGAAAATAGGCTGGAGGTAGTGTTATCGCTAAACCGGAAGTGGGTAATCTGGGAGCTTCCGGAAAACGGCATTTGACGTCGTTGTCAAGGGGACGGCGTCGCGTTGTCATGGTGACGCGTCCTTCACTCGCATAGCCGGCATAGCGGGCGGAGGACAGCGAAAACACCATAGACAAGGGACAGCTGATGATGCAGATATCACAGGGGGAATGTATAGTATAGTATAGTAACAAATCGTATCTCTCACAAAGAAACATGATAAAACAATTAGCAAAATTGGCCACCAAATAAAATAAATAAATGGCAGTATTAAATACAAGGGAAATACACAAAAGGGATCTAAGTATAAGTATAAACATGGTAAATAGATCCTCTATATGTGCAAGGAATAATACAGACCACGTGATCTCATATGATACAGAATAAAGGATACACATGATACATATAATACAGGTAATATACAGTTGAGCAAAAAAATATTCTATATTAATAAGAAAAAATATATATAATATATATAAAAAAAAAAAAAATATTTAAAAAATAATTTATATATATATATATATTTTACTTTACAGGCAACATGTATGTATAGAAAAATTTGCAGAGTATAGCACATGATTGAATTACAAAGCATAATGATATACAACAAACATAATGGTATACAGGAAAAAAACAACAAAAAAACACACACCATGGGGAAGCAGACTGGATGTCTAAATTAAAGGTAGGGTACAATATCAAATTTATCATTGAGTCCCCTTGGTACTAAAGTATTCAGGGTTCTTGAAAGTATTCTCTTTTTCTTAGAGTCAACTGACGATCTCCCTTCCTAGTTCCCAGGACTACTTGCTCGATAACCCAAGCTTTTAGGAGGGTGTCGTTTTTATTATGGAATTCCCTAAAGTGTTTAGAGACAGTATGTTTTAAAAACCCAGTTTTAATATTGTATCTATGTTCGTACAGTCTTTTCTTAAAAAATCTACTGGTTTGACCAACATATTGGAGGCCACAAGGGCACTCCAACATGTATATGACAAATTTTGTTGTGCATGAAACATATCTCTGAATATTATATATGTGATTAGTAGTAAAACATACAAAACTGTCTTTCTTTTTGGGGCAGATATCGCAGTGGCCACAGCGTCCACAACGGTACCATCCCTTAGTGGTCCCCAAAAAATTACCATGAGTTGAATTTTTTATTTTCTGGGATTCCTTAAATTTTTTCGTTAAATCAGATGGAGCCAACAGGGATCTCAAATTTGCATTTTTTCTACAGATAATTTTGCATTTTTGTGGCAGGATTTTACCCAAAATTGGATCTGTTTGAATAACATGCCAGTGTTTATTCAGAATATTTCTGATTTTACTAGTCTTATCTGAAAAAGTAGTAATCAGACCCATCTCGAAATTGTTTTTACCTTCATCTACATTTGTTATTCCATTCGGAGTGGAGAGATTTTGTGTCTGTTGTATTTTGATACCATTGATTTCATCTATTCTGAATTTTTTGTTTTTATTGTTTTTGGGTTTGTTAGTCGTAAAAAGATTATCTCTATCCATTCTCCTAACATACTGTTTACTATTTTCAACTATTTGTTTATCATATCCCCTTTCAAGGAATCTATTCCCAATTGTATCTGCCTGTACATCGTACAGACCGACATTTGTACAGTTTCTGCGCATGCGCAGGAACTCTCCCTTAGGGATGTTATGTATCCACTTATGGTCATGGTAGCTTTTAGCATTTAAGTAGGTGTTTTTATCTACAGCTTTAAAGTATGTTTTAGTTTCGAGGGCTTTCTCAGGAATATTTCTACAGATAGTTAGGTCCAAGAAGTTTATACATTCACTGCTAGCTTCAAAGGTGAATTTAAGGCCTAGGGTGTTATTGTTCAAATGCTCAAAAAAGATATTTAGTGAATCCATAGATCCCCTCCATAGGATAAACAGGTCATCAATGTATCGTCTATACAAAATCAATTCGGCCGGACAATGGGAACCAAAAGACTGCTTTTATGCACACACACCCACCAGCTGAAGAAGTTCCTTACGAAACGCGTCCTGAAGGGTGTTCTATTGTTATTGTGTATGTGCAAGTAGTGTATACATTTTATACCTATTTTCAGTTACCTGGCCAGGTGAACAGCACTTTATTAGCAGTGGGTAAGATTGTATTTATCATTTTAACCTATTGTTTTTCTTTTTTGTATTTTTATGTATATTTATATTTTCAGACTTTGTATTTATCCTGTCTTTATGTTCATGTGACCACTCACTTATATTTGTGTTTAGTGGTACTGGACCCTTATCTGGTATTTTTACTTATATATATGTTTTTATTTTGTGATCTGTAATAAATATCCTATTTCCTTTAATCATTTGTCTTGTTGTCTCTGGGGTATACTCTAGCGCTGTCTCTTCCTTTTTTAACCTTGTGCTTCTTTTTTGCAGTGGTGCAGTCCATTGCAGTTGTAAGACTAGCTGCTACACTTTTTTCCACTATTTGTAAGTGACTTGCCCCCTTCTCCTGCGATCTTGAGACATATTTTTCTCTTTTCATACCTAAAGGTTTTTTTGTGGGGAGTACATACGGGTTAGTTTCTATTTTTATTTTTCCACACTGTTTATGCTTCATTTGTATTAAGCGCTGTGCACATTCTTTCTTTTTTCATGAGTGGTATTATAATAACAACAGAACAGGGAAAGAGCTCACCATAACACCTAAGTTAGTAAACAACCGGTTTAGAATAAAACAAATAAACTATAACGATAAGATATGCCTATCCCCGGGGCAGATAGGACAGGCCTTTAAATCATATTACGAGACACTAAATAACATACCTGAATCAGATGGAAATATTCCAGGTATTAATTTGCAACTTCCCTGCCTCGCCCCAGAAAAAATAGAGCGCCTGAACCAGCCAATTTTGAAATCTGAAGCTTCATCTGTAATAAAAGAGCTCAAGAAAGGCAAAACCCCAGGCCCTGATGGCTTCTCGCCCATAATTTTCCAGATACTGGAGCCTATTATCTCACCAGTTTTGCAGAGAATGTATAGCTTAATAACAGAGAGCTCTGGCTTCACCACAGAGATGATGGATGCTATCATATCCCCCATATTGAAACCAGAGAAAGACCCAACTAAAGTCACCAACTACAGGTCAATTTCACTTGTAAATCTGGACATAAATATATACTCGAAAATCCTCGCTAATAGACTTAACCAGGTGATTGTAGACCTTGTCCATCCTGATCAATCTGGGTTTATACCTGGTAGGTTGGAGGATGACAATTCTGGAAGAAATCTACCTGTCAAGAACACCATCTGTCATTTTAGCCTTAGATGCTGAAAAACCATTTGATAGAGATGATTGGAGATTTCTGAGGGAAGCACAACGGGATACTGCTATCCAGGGGAGTTTTTGGGAGCTTACTATGGCTCTATAATTAAATCCTTGGGAAGATTTAGAGGCCGTTTCTAGAGTGCAGTTCTTTTGTATCCAGAACGGCACCCGACACTTGCACCGCTATTATACGCCCTAACAATTGAGCCTCTTGCAGATGCCATAAGAAATACCCCAGAATATCCCAGTGTCTTCCATGTGACACCTGCAGATCGTATTCGAGAAGTATGGTAGACTGTCAAATTATAAATAGAACTATACCAAGACACAAGTCCTGGGCTTAAATCTGACTTTAACCCACAAAAAACTACAGTATCTATATAATATAAACTTGACTTCCAGCGGAGTCAATTAACTACCTAGGAATAAAAATCTGTCCTGATAACTATAAAACGCTAGTAACGAATTATGAAGAGTTATTGACTGAACTACAGAAACTCGTGGGCCAATGGAGAGGCATAGAGCTTTCGTGACTGGGGCGTATTGAAAATATCCTATGTGGATCCAAAAATTACTATACTTGTTCCAGGTAATCCCATTTCCAGTCCCTGGTATGATTAAAAAGGGACTTTGAATTACTGTTTTCATGCTATTTATCGGCAGCTGAAAGCCGAGGGTACCGAAACTGACACTTAAAAAACACACTGATCAGGGAGGCCTGGGATATCCAGACCTCCAACTCATGCCAATTGTCTCATGTATTGGGTTGGGATTTAGCAAGAGATAAAAACACAGGATGGTACAATATAGAGAGATTTAGATGCAGAAATCTAGACCAATTTGTCCTCATGCAAATAACTTTAAGAAACTCGACATTCCTAGTAGCTTAATTAAAAACCTGTTTCACTCTATGTACGAATAAAACACCACCGGATGTGGTCTTAATGCACATACCTAATATGAGCATCTCCGCCTGGAAAGTGATGGGGATAAACATAATTACCGATCTATATACCGAGGAGAGAATTACTATATTTTTAGACTTAAGCAGAATTTACAGAATTTCCTCTGCTGACATATGCTAATTCAGAGACCTCCAATGGAGCCAGATGCCTGGAGTCACTATCTGGCCCTACACCCTAACAGAAATGTGATCTCGAGCATCACTAAAGTTCTAAACAAAGTTAAGCCAATTAAAAAACTAGAACCTATCAAAAATGGGAAATGGATCTTAACATCTCCTTCCAAGTTCACGAGCAGGAGGGCTCTGCTTTGCATAAACATCCACAAACAATACTTTAAGCTTACCCACAGATGGTATTTGGTCCCCACATGTCTGTTAAAATTTAGCACAGATACTGATGGACTTTGTTGGAGATGTTTAACTTCAGAAGGGTCTCACTACCATATATGGTATGCTCAGGGTTATTAGATCAGACTTATGTCTTGGCACCACATCATTTTTTATTTCACCTTGAGTTGCAAGATCTTGATAGGTACACTGTATTTATCTCTTAATAAACATTTTTATGGTGGTGAAGGTCTGTTTGGCAAGATATTGGGGGAAACAAGACCTCCTGAGTCGAAATGAGATTAAAAGTCAAATAGATTTCCAGGCTCAGGCAGAAAAGTTTTATTACAACAAGGACACTCATAATAGGGAAATATATAATAAACTTTGGTTAAAGTGGTTGGAAATTAATTAAAGAAGAAAGCTATTCTTGGTCACTGCATAGTTCAGGAAATAGCGCAGCAACTCTTTCCTGTTAGAAATTGTTCGGATGAGTCCCTGCTCACAGACCCCCCGACACCAAAATAGATTTTAAAATATGGCTTGAATTGTGAATATGTAATGTTTGTGTTTTTATATAGGTGAATTTTTCTATGTTTTGTATGGAAACTATTTTCTAAGATAATTTATAATAAAGATTAATACAGATTTAAAATAAAGCAGGGGATCTCCAGTGCCACTAGATCACAAATTTAATAAACAATGTGCACGATAACTGTATACTTAAAAGTTGTATCCTTCCCAGTGAGTTCGTTCACCTGGCCAGGTTTATTGCACTTTACCATTTTAATCACTGCACAGGACATGTTAGTCTTCCTCAGCTGGTTGGTGTTAGTGCCTTTTCTTTTCATAATATATAATGTGCGTGGGTACATTAAATGAGAAAAAAGCAAATTACAGCTTAACACACCAGAAATGTTCAAACAGACCATGGCACCAAGGATAAGACAATGCCAAAAAGTCATGTCATTGAGAGGTTAAAGAAACATACCTGCGTATCCCTTTGTTGGTGATTAGACACCACATTTTGTACACATGCAAGCATCTAAATAGTAAATACAAGTATCACTTTAAATAAGGTCTTGGGAAACTCAGATTAACAACATGTCACTCATTGTCGGCTTATATTAAATTACTGTAGACTCTCAGAATTATTAAACAACTCGAGGGACAGGTTTTGAATGTTTGTATTGCTTTTACTCTGGTAGAAGCCCTAATACATTCGTTTTTATACTCCATGGATTTACCTTTTCTACTTATAATGATAACATAAGAACGGCAGTGTAAAATGTATGCCCAGAGGAAAAGTCATCAAAGCCAAATTGCCTGACAAACATGCCTTATTTCCATTAAAAACCACGGTGTTACATCATGGGAACAATTAATACATTCACAAAGATCATTTATCTGATACAACCCATTAAAACATGATTGTAAGCTATACCCATAATGAATTATGGTGCTAACGTCTGCATTAACATTTTAACAATATCTTTCGGAAACAAGCATAGGAAATACATTCTCAGCATTATTGATTAGGTATAGTCTATATAATAAATGGTTTAGTTTCCTTGATGTTGCTCAACAGATGTATAAAAGTCAAGGAAACGTGCCTACAAAAACAAAAAAAAGTGGTGGTCACTTCATTTAAAAGTTTATTAACAGTAGATGTGACAGAAGCACAAATAAGAAATGCTTAAGTACAATTGACATAAAATAATAATATATGGGGTTCCATCCAAGCATTTGATATTAGCAAAAATGGGGATTTACTTTAGGTTTTATGTATTTGTTTATAGATTTATGCTTACATATCTACCTTTTTGCCATAGAGATAGTCTAGATCAGGAACAGGCTAGATACTTTGGGTTTCCTTCTTGCTTGTGGTGCCTAATGAGGCAAAGGACTGAGCTCAATGAGCTACAGGAGAATGCTAAATATTGAATTACTCAGTAGTTAACATACAACTAAAAATGGTTGTACAATCTACATGGTTATGTTTATTTATTTGCTTTGTGAGTTTAAGCAGGATGAGTTGCAAAGCTGACTCCCCTGAGTTAGTTACTGTGCTATATGTAGTCTACAGGTATTGTTTTAATACATATCCATTCTCAGTGAGGTTATCTGTTGCAGCAGGGGGTTAAGACTTCATAGGTACGCTGTTGAAAGTTATGGCCAGAAACAGATATTACTCAAGAAGGTGAAGCTGATGTTCTATTATTTTATCACACATAATGTGTAACTATTAAGATGTTGACATTCTTATTCTTTCATTTAGAAAAACATACTTTTTACATATATATGTCATATACACATAATGTAAATAAAGGGTCTCTGATATAGCTTTAATACAAAATAGAGAAGCTTCCACTAGGGGTTAACCCTAAAACTAGGCAAGAAATATGTGTACATGTGGAATCTGGATGAATTAAGGCATAACTTTTATTAGTAATGAATAAAATGACACGTATATAACAAACAAGTAAAGTGAGAAAAACCGTGAGGTAAGTGAAATAGTGATTACAATAAATCTTGCATTCCCATAAATGATTGAATGTAAATTACTTTACTATAGATAGTTATATGAAGTGTAAAATGGGATGCAAGAGCAGTAATTAGGTAATGTTTTAGTTATAAATATTAATCCATATGACAAATAGACGTCACATCAGGACATGTAAGTATCATGAGGAAACCAATTACTGAAATAATCATTGTGTAGCTGGGAGTGTCATGACATAGTGTAGCTTGGAGTGTCATGTCATAGCGTATCTGCGAGTGTCATGTCATAGCGTAGCTGGGACTGTCGTGTCATAGCGTAGCTGGGAATGTCATGTCGTAATGTAGCTGAGAGTGTCATGTCAAAGCGTAGCTTGGAGTGTCATGTCATAACGTAGCTGGGAGTGTTGTGTCCTAGTGTAGCTGGGAGTGTCATCTCATAGCGTAGCTGAAAGTGTTGTGTCATAGTGTAGCTTGGAGTGTCATAGTGTAGCTGGGAGTGTCAAGTCATAGTGTGGCTGGGAGTTTCATGTCATAGTGTAGCTGAGAGTGTCATGGCATAGTGTAGCTTGGAGTTTTATGTCATAGTGTAGTTTTGTGTGTCATGTCATAGTGTAGCTTGGAGTGTCATGTCAGAGCATAGCTAGCATGACTACAAATTAAATTCCCTTCATATAGTTTTTTCAAATGGCTTATTAAAGAAAGCTGATTGGTTGCTTATCTAAATTCTAATATAAAATGTAATTTTTCTACCGGGCATAATGGTTTCTAGCTGTGTCCTTGAACAGACTCCATTTTTTATTCTCTACATTCACAGTACAAACAATGAGTCTATTTAATGTAAACATTTTTACAATTTTCGAAGAATATCACAACAGCTTCACATATAGAAAACAATAACAACAACAGACATTGCTCTAATCCTATTTATAGTCAACCTTCTGTGAAACAAAAAATGCTTCTGTACTGGGTTTTAAAGCCATCCATACATGAATGAAAATCAGAACTAGAAAATATAGTCTGTACAATACCAAACTTTGAAGTACAAACTGTTGTTCATTTCAAGGCATCACTGCTGGATGTGAACTCCAAGATGAACGTCCAATTCTCTTGAACAGACATTTTCATCAAATACTGTCTGATTGCTACTAAACATACCATACTTTATAATGAGCATAGAACTCAGCAGGAACTAATCCATATCCTTTATGTGTCTCTCATTCAAACAAAATCTGCAGATAATCCCTGGAATAACAAGTTATATATTTTTTTACAGACTTATAACAATGATGTAAATGCTCTTACTGTAGAAAGGATGTGTAATTATTTCTTCAGACACCTTTTAATATCTGCTCCTTGAAGTGCTGCCAAAACTTGTTTACTATGACTCTCACACCAATTAGCAATCTCTTAGCTTCCATATGCAGTCAAGGAACAGATGTTCAATGCGTGAAACCTACAGGTTCCTGTTGTGCTTCATGTAACAAGGTATAGTTTAAGCAATTATAATAGAAGTACAAAATATGCCAGGTCTGCTTATGGTAAAGGATGAGAGCATTGTCTACTGTTTTGGTATTGTGTGTGGTCATTGATTTCACACTACATTCAACCTTATCTCAATCATGACATTATATATGTTGCATCCTGCCAAAGTTCTTACCCTGGCAACTCAAGATAATCCACGTGGGACAGTTAGGGAAAATGTTATATATATATGCTAAAGTTGGGCCCAGCCCAACCTCGGGGGAAAACAGCCCCATACCATTGGCACAATGCAATCAGGCAGGTAAAATTATTCTGTCATCTGCAAAACCCAGACTCGACCATCAGACTGCCAAACAGTGAAGCATGATTTCTCACTTCAAGGAACACATTTCCACTGCTTTAGAGTTCAGTGAGGATGTGCTTTATACCACTCGATTCAAAACGTGGCTTGTTTTAGGTGATGCGAGGCTTGCATGCAGCTATTTGGTTATGGAAACCCATTGCACGAATCTACCACCACATTGTTTTTGTGCTGATATTAATGTCAGTGGAATTTTGGAGTTCTTCAGCTATGGAATCAGCATTGGCAACCCTGCCCTGTGAGATTAGGTAGTCTTCTGGTTGTTTCAGAAGTATAAGCAGCTATACCGGCTCCAAACACTTATGACAGATATGCTTGAGGTGGTGGGTGCTCCACAGCACTGATCAGGTGCTAAAATCAGACATGAAATGAGAAAACAACTGTGCACTCCACTCACCAGGTAGATGTAAAATGAGATGCTTTAATAGTGAAAAAAGTGTTCCAGAACAGGTAAAAAAGGATAAATCCACGGATGATAGAGTCCACAGGAAGGCAGCCTAACGCGTTTCTCATGAAAAACACGCTTAATCATCCGTAAATTTATCCTTTTTTGTCTGTTCTGGAATACTTTTTTCACTATTAAAGCATCTCATTTTACATCTACCCAGTGAGTGGAGTGCACAGTTGTTTTCTCATTTCATGTCTTCTGGTTGTTGCTGTAAATACAAGAAAAATGTGTCACTCAGGTAACAGAAGCTTTAATCAAAGAAAAGGCATAGTGTTAAAAAAAATTGCAGAGTGTGGAACAGAAACCACTTTACGCTTTTCGTGTAAGTGAGTTTGTGCTGTTCCTAAATTCTTCCACGGCCCAATAATACCACTTACAGTTTATCTGCCTTATTGCAAAGGTAGCAACCTATCACAGTACCACGCTTGAATTTACTGAGTTCTTCAGCATAACTGATTTTTTTTTATTTGCTCATAAAAAGTGCATATCATTATACAAATATATAAAAAGGAGAAAAATTGCCTTTAGATTATTTTCTAAGTCATACAGTGCAAATATCAATTATATAAATACATTAACATAACGGTCTCTATAGAGATACAGGAGGGGCAAAGTATCAGATTAACAGACCCTCGATAAATTCAGAAGGTTTTATATTTGATTTGCATTGGGTTATAACTGATTTTTTTCACAAATGTTTGTAAATGCAGGCTGTATGACTAGGTGCTTCATTTTATACACTTTTGGCAATGTGTCTGTTTGAATCACATATCTTGCATATAAGCAGAGATGGTTATGATATCCACAGTACAAAAATGTAAACACAAAGTCCAACAACAAGTCTGTATAGCAGTAACTGCAACACATTTCACCATATATGCCATGGGACTTCTTCCAGGCAGCAGTACCAGCTACACAGAAACCATGCTGTATATATAATCTCTAAAAGTCCAAAAATTGTATGTTTCCAGGTGGCATCATTTCCCTAAAGACTCCCTACATCATTTACTGCTTCAAATATGTCACCATATGGATCCAGACACAGTCTTTGTGTATAGTACTAAGTCTTATATATACAGCAGTAATGATTGTATTATACCTCAAAAAAATGGAGTAATGGTATAATATCTGCCTTATTATAATGATACAAAATTAAGACCTATGTATAGCATAAACATATAAAAAGCTACAATAAACTTGGAACAGAACCATGGTTCTGTTACTAACCTATCATCATGCAAGGCCGATGTTATCCCTTGTTTCCCCAAAGATGCCAAGGATCCTAGCCATGTTCTCCTATTTACTTATGACCAAAGCATGATTCTAAAGATAAAAACAGACTCTTCAGGGTTACATTGTGTAACATTAAATTAGTTATTAGTTGATGGTTTACCCCCTGCAGTGCAGGCACATCCTCTGCACACAATTAAGGAGACAGAGTGTGGTCTGTTAATTAGATTAATTGTTTCCCCCCTCTGGAATTACCTTGACCTTTGTAATTACCTGTACCTGTCTTCTGTTAATTAGAGTTTGATTTTTTTAATAATCGAATATTACCTGTTGTCTTGTGTTCCTGCAATTAAATTAACTGTTTCCAATAAGCTCTCTTTTGCTTGAGATTGATTTAATTTACCCCCTGTGCCTCTCTTGTCTATGATTGGTCACTGTTGTTTATGTGTTATTTGGAGAACTGCTATATATTCTCTCTATGAACCAGAATAAATATTGTTCATTTTGGTCCTGTCAAGCTGGAGTGCTCTGTGGTTAATGTTGAGTGGCTGAAAGGGTAATCTGACCAAAAGGTCGTGGTTGTGGTTATGCACAGCAACATCTGTCCTGCCAGCCCTGAAAAGAGATAAGCCTAGAACGATGGCCAGGTAGCGGTAAGGTAGCCTGGTTTCTGTAATAAGATATATATAAAAAAGAAATACACACATAAAAGCAACCATAATAAAACAGAAATTTATATCAATAATATATTACAATAAAAATAAAAAATAGATATGATTTCTGCTGACATGGACTTGTCTTAAAGATACTCTAATTTGTCACGGTTGCTTTTTATATGGTGTTATATACTGTTCATGCACTTAGACATACTCTACACTTTCATAACACTCAGAAATCCATTCTCTAACATGCTTATCTTGCGTATTATCGTTCAACATCTTGCATACATAATACTCCTTATTCCTACCTCTATTTCTATTTCTTTGTATTCTTATTTGAGATGTGTGTCTTTTAGGATCATAGCAATATTCTGTGTGAGATAATAACAGTTGGTATCATGCAGCCTGGGGATAGAGAGATCATTTCCAACCTCAGGAGTATATAGTAGTTGGTGACCCTGTCAGTTACTCCAATATCTATCTATCTATCTGGTCTTGTGTTCTCCTTGCAGATATATCCTACATATGGTCCTTTTGATATTGTGTCTTATGACCTAAACAAAAACAACAGCTACACAGTTTACATTTATATGCCAAAGGCCTGGAATCAATGGCAGCTATTAAGTGAAAACTGCCGCTAGAGGTAAATTAATGGGAATTCTCGGGTGCAGTAAAATTATTACAACACCTGTTAAAAGAAATGCTATATGAATTCTGTAATGTACAGTGTAGACATGTGCATTCGTTTTCGGACGAATGCATTTTCGTCCGAAAATAGCATTTTCGTCCATTCGTCCGAAAAACGAATGACAAAAATGCTAAACTAACGAAAGACATGTTTATATATACCTTCGACCTTCGGTTTATAGACTTTCGGCTTATAGAATACATGTAATACTATTGGCTTTCTATGAACCGAACTAGAGTCCCCCAGAAATTCTTATGAATGGGGACTCTAGTTCGGTTTATAGAAAGCAAATAGCATTACATATATTCCATAAGCCAAAAGTCTATAAACTGAACGAAGTTTGTTTTACAGACTTTCGGTTTATGGAATGTGTAGGTCAATTGATTCGTACGAACGAATAAAATGAAACGAAAATAATGAACTAATTTCGTCTGAAACTAATGCAGTAATGGACGAAAACGAAGCGAAAATGTTAGTTTTGCACATGTCTAGTACAGTGATTCAAAGAGTAGCGGTAAAAACTAACGGGCATTCATTTACTAAAAGTGGCCTCATCTGACAGGTGTGATCCCACTGCAGTAACCTGAAGCACAGATCATCGCGGGGGCCACAATGAACTTTTATACCATCCTACCATCGTCTGGGCACTTTATTTAGAACGTTATAAAAGGGTTAACTGAGGAAGAAAAATGACACTTTAGTAAAGGTTTGACATGTGTCACATATTATCATTTTGATATTATCCATACATTACTCAGTGTGAGAGATGAGACTGTTAGAAAACATTTTCTACCCTCTCGGGAGCATATTTGCTCTTGCACAGGTAGATGTTGATGCAAATAACTCTCCAGTGAATAACATTTCAAATGTTGAATTGATTTCTGATGAACTATCTGTTTTTCAAAATAAACCTATATTACAAATGAGGGAAGAATTGAGTCATGAGACAGACTGGGAAGTGTACTGACTTTGTCTGTCACAACACTCAAATGCAAATCTGACTTTCACCCCGTGAATACTAGGCATATTGACATGGACATGTTTCAACAAAACATAGAGAGAGATTTACCTGTTTAAAAAACATACTTTTGGTAGAATTAAGAATTATGATGTTTCTAAAAAAAAACAAAATGTTTGGAAACATTACTTAATAACCCTATTTTAACTATTAAGATGGCAAACCGTTGAAGTTTAATGATACAAATACATTTCTAAAACTGTCCTCTAATCCCATCATGCAATTCCAGTCTGATTTAGAAAAACTGCTAGACTTGCGTATCATCTGGGGGTTATTAACCAGACTGAAAGGGACTACATATTTAAAGAAGGTCCAATAATGTCTACTTACGATAATTTACCAAAGGTACACAAACTGTTTATTGCACCCCTGGGTCATCCCATTATAGCTAACATAAAGAGTTTAGGGGAGTTTAGTCTTAAAAGCTACATATATACAGGTATATACTGGACAATAGAGTGAATTAATTAGCAAAATAACTTTATATGGAAAACAATGGTTGTAGCTGTCTTATACTCAAGAATACCACATCAGTCTTGGATAAAAGCTATTGGATCTATGTTAGAGAGACAAAGTAACTTCTCTGAATCAAATAAAAATATCTTAAAAACAATTGAATTCCTGTTAATTTACAATAACTTTATCTCCAATACATTTTTTTTATGAATTTGTGGCACCACCCATATGCAAAAATATTTTCATATCATAGTTCCATGTATACAAAAAACAAAAACTGTCTGCGCTTCTCACCCTAATAAAGTTGACAACAAATATATAATATAGATGAGAGGTTTTGATTATATGAATTGGCCAAAGCATAATTAAGCTCACCAGCCACGTCAAGGCACACTCTCAGTAGGGTGAGAACCTACTCTAACCTCCTATCTAGTGGGCACACAAAGCAGTTTATACTGCTACCAAAACCTTTTTAATGTGTAGGAAGAGGTGCAATTAAACCTCCTCCCAATTAACCCTTTAACAGCAAGCTGCAACCAGACAATGAGGAGCCAACAACATCAAATATGTGCAAGCAGGGAAAAGAAAAATGTTGGTGCGCTATGTCTAAATGTAATCTTTTGAGCAAATATTGTAATGCTGGATACTTGTATCAGAAATTATATTAGGAAATACATGTAGGCATGTCCATGTGGAAAAAAAGCACTTTAAAAAAGTTTGTAGTTCTATTTAGAGGGCTGGAAAGTGGAATTCTGCAGCTAAAATCTGGAGAATTGCAATGGATGATCAGTTTGTATTAGGTAACCACAAAATCTATGGTTTTCATGGCAAATAGGTCCTGATCTAAATACTTCTAATACCTTGGTTTGTAAACGGCTGATTCAGACACAAATTCAGGGATACTGAGTTGGCAGATTTCTGAAATTCAGCTAACTTGCCAGAACCGAATCCGTTTCGGGCCAAATCAAACTATATTGATCCTATAAATTAACATGAAAACGAATCCGTGCTGCAAACACCCAAGGCCTCTGCTTTTATTTAATTTTTATTTAATATTCTACATGTTTATTTTAAGATGGTATGGTAGAGGTGGATCATCATATGCCCAGTTTATCATTAACACTAGTTTGTATCAGTTATTTTGATTATCCAGCGAATAAGCCACTAGACTCCATTTTCCTCTTGACTTTAAAGGCATCAATTTTTCTGTGTCCCTGAGAATGCAATTACTGGACTCTTGTTCCTACATGTCAAACAAAAATTAAATAAAGTAACACAAACAACAGTGGGATTAACCTCTCACACAGAGTTATCTTCCTCTTGTTCTCAACATACACAATAACATATCAATTCCTTCATGTTGTATTGATCGAAGTAACATTTTACTAAACCATCAGGCGAGTCTATCTAAAAAACATATTGCAATTTCTGAAAATGTGTTAGTATGTGAAGAAATATCTAAAAATAAAGTATGAAGGATTTCTTGTAGAAAGTTATGGAAGAAAGTCCTTGTAACAATGTCTATAGACAAAGAAAAATATGTAGCCAACACAGGCATTTACCAAATCAACACCAACTGACAAATCTTGCACATGTTCTACTCTCATCGCCAAAAAGCCCCCCCCCCCCCCAAAAAAAAAACAAAAAAACTTTAGTTCTCTCCCTGTATTATCTTTTATCTCAACTGATATACACTCTCTCTCTCTTGTTGGATTTTTATAACTCCACTCTCCAAAATTCTGGATCACTTGACTGATACACTTGCCTTCTGAAACACCTTCAGTTCTACTGTCCCCTTTTGTAGATTGTAAGCTTGTGAGCACGGCTCTTACTACCTTCTATATTTGATTTTCAGCTTCATCTAATTGAGTTTATAACACCAGTTAAAATTTAGAGGTAATTGTTGTCTCTATGGTAGATAGATAAAGACTAATGCAATAAGTCTAAGCAAATGTCAGGCTTCCTAAGTGTTAAGAAATAATTGTACCTGTTGTACATATGTATATTGATTAGTTAAATACTCTCTATAATTGCGCAATATTGTGTCGTTGAACTATTTAATCAGGAGAATCTCCATCTTCTCCTAAATTATGTCTGCATGCATGTATACTGAAGTATGATCAGCCATTTGTATTTGACACATATACATTTTACATGCTGCCCTGTAGAACATATAATTGCCATGTGTTCAAGCATGTACTTTCCATAGGGAGCATGGGGGAGAGAGAGAGGGACAGAGGAGCAACAAGATCAGTAACACAAAGTTTAAGAAAGTAAATCTAGTAGTTATATAATTTGAAAAGCATGCCGCCATGTTTGTTACATGTTCATCATGAACAATGTTGATGTCTACCTCTCGAATTTCCTTCACATCAAGCACAATATATTTGTATATTTATTTCCTCATTGACTTCCACCCTGCCACCCTTCCTTTCTTCATTCTTCTCTGCCTCCATTCATTTCCTCTTTCCTCCTTAAATCCCTTCCTTCCTTTCTTCCATCCATCCTTCCTATCTTTATTTGATTGAGAGACGTGACAAGATCCCAGGTACAGGAGAACATCTGTATTCCTAGTGCCAAATAATAACCTTGTTAATAAAATATTCTGCTTTATACCCTAAAAGTACCCCTAACTCCAAACCATAACTCTCAAACTGACCCTTATACTAGCCGCTAAATCTTACCCTAAAACTTAACCCTAAACCTAATACCCTAATACTAACTCTTAAACCCTAATATTAAACCTAGAACTAATATGCACCCCTTAAAACTAACATGCACCGACAAAGCAGCTGACATCGAAGTACTCTCAGGTGCTCGAACGTCTTGGATGAAGAACTGTCCCATTCCGCAGGTAAAAAATATGTGCAGTGATACTAGGCCACTAATGTCATAATGTGGTAATGTCTATGGTAATTTAGCATATGCATGAAGGTTGCATACACATAAATATTTACTATCCTCACTAGATAATTAAGCAAGTCCATAATTGTAAACCTTTCATTCTGTGTCATTGTAGCTGCACCAGAAGAGGGATAAAATACATCATATTTTACCCCTGCCAGCTAGCAGCCTCCATGCTTCACTGTGCCCCCTCTATTGATTAAATGTAAATACAAGGATCTAAACAGTGCAGAAGTATATAGTCAGACCAAAAAGTCGGTGTATTATTTACTTTCGTTCACCGCAGATTCTTGCAGTCAATGCAATAAAAAACTGAAAAAAGTAAATCTGAAAATTGGAGAACAGAAGACACTTCAAATTCTTCTAAACTGTGCACTTTTGGCCAGACAAATGGAACATAATTGCAAAGGGAACAGAATATTAGTAATTATATAAGAATATCAGAGCACCAGTATGTTATGGAGCTGCAGCTTAGTGACATTGTGAGATCGAACACACCTCCAGCAGTAGAGATGTTCATCTCCTCCCCAGCTACTGGTGGTGTGCAGCGTGATTGATGCATGCGCATAGTGTCACATCTCTTTCTGCTTCACCATTTAGTTCTTCTGCTTCAGAGAGCGGCTCCATTATATGGCAGCCCCCTAATCTATGCAAAAGTGAACAGCATAGGCTGTTTTTCAAGATGGCCATTTTTCTTGAGACACATGTTATTAAGAGGTGTGTAATGAGGTAACGCATGAAAAGAGACCTGATGGCACAAAGACAAGCCCTCCAAGTAGTGTAAAAATACATTTTATATAATTTACAGCCTATTTCTGAGATTACTTCACACCTACATACTCCCTGAGAGTTGGACTAATTGCTATTGGATGGAAGGGTTGAGGGCCTAATTAAGCAACTGTAATACTGAAGGGGACAGGTACCGTGATTCAGATGGGAACCCCAATTTCAGAAGAACAGTTGCCAGATACCGAAGTACCACACAATAAAGGCAGGCTTCCGACACGAGTATCTGAGTAGGCAGGAGAGTAGATGACTGGACACATGTGTAGACTAGGATGGTCAGACAGCAAGCTGGGTCAGGGGAGCCAGAGTGCAGGGTAGTAGAAAAAGGGGAGAGCCAGGTCAAGAGTTCCAGAAATCAGCAAAGTACAATAACAAGCCAGGTCAGAGCACAGGTACAGCAGGAGAATCTAAATAAACAGGCCAGATCACTGAGACCAGAGAGCAGGGAGAATCCAATTACAAGCAGAGTCAAAAACACAGGGAAGAAGAGTCAAAAGGCTGGGTACAATAGCTCAGGTAATATCCAAGCAATTTGATTTAGATGTGCTGCTGTTTAAAAAAGCTATAGATTCGCCCCATGATGTGTAGGAGGCGTGCCTTGCCACCCATCTCCATAGCCATATGGGAGAAAGTGCATTGCAGCAAGCGCTATGATCCAGTGCCATGTGCGCGTTGCCCGCCAGACAGGATGGATGGGCACACTGCTGCCTGGTGAAAAAGGGACGGGGCGACCACAATGGAGCCAGCGGGGAGATCGTCACAGCTGGGAACGGGGACTATGCAGAGGCACGGAGATACAGGCCTTACAAAGAAAGAAATTGCCAAAGAGGTAAAAGGGTGTTACCTGGTCTGTTTCTTTGTAGGAAGGTTCACAGCTACTTAGGCTGTGTCATACCGTTTTGAAGTGTGTTCCCACGTGCATGCTGATTGCAAAGCACCTGGTTTTCTGTGCTTTTTTGCATATAAAGCAGAACAACTAGTTGGGAGTCTACATACTCAAAACAAGAAGGGTCCTGGGATGTTGGCAGGCATACAGATCATATATACTGAGCGGTAGATATATGACTTGTTTACACTAGAGCAAGGGAAGCTACCATTCTAAAGATAACAGCCTATAGCAACACACTTTTTTGTAAAGTTTTACTAACATAAAATATGATATATTGCTCATTTGGTGTTACAATAGTAAGTGTGGCTGTGATTTATGTAACTAAACAATTTTCTATGTAAGTGGATCTCAGCTAGGCTGTTTGCTTTCTCGCTCCCAAAATCACAATCCTTATTTATAAATGTTTTTTATTATGTCTACTTTACCAAGTATTGTATTTAAAAAATAAAAAAAAATACGTTTAATCATATCGCATGAGGAAATTGGAAGCTGATTAACATTTTTTTTTATAGCCGTTATGATTTAAAGGGAATAAAAAAAAAAATATATATATCCCTTACAAAAGGTTTCCTGTAATACTTACATTTTATCCTGGTCTAATGTGCTAGAACAAACAACATCAAAAAAGGTCACTGTGCTCTATTCAAAGAAAAGGAATGAAAATAGAAAAGAACAGAATAAAGGTTAATAGATGCACAAGTCATAAAAAAGTGGTTCCCCATACACCTTTAAATAAGTATTAAAAAATAAAAATGACAGCAAGTATAAAGCTCAAAGAAGCAGTAGAAACATAATAAATAATGTAAAGAAGAATAAATATTAGTTACATTTTCTTCTAATGCAAACCAAAATAAGGGTAAACAATATAAGGCACAGGGTTAAGGAACACAGATACACATACAAAGGAACAAACATAAAGACATGAACTAGCTTTACACTACAGATGGTAAAGGTGGGGGTTTGGTTCACCAATTGGCTAATTAGATATTAGCTTGCCAACTACATCAAGGTACCCAATATTAGGCAAGTCCCTAACTAAGACATAATATTAGCAAAATAATAGAATCTAACAGACATCCATGGACTTGGCACTTAAACACAGAGAAAAAAACCTGTAGACTACACTACTAAGGACTGAACAGAAACGGGTGTGATTTATATAGAAGTAAACTAACAAGGCAGAGGGAATAAGAGAAAACCTGGAATGACACATGAAGACAGGCAGAAAGGGAAACATAGCATGATTCATTACAGGGACTGAATACAAGGCAGGGCAGGAATACAAGGCAGGGCAGAAGTAAGCATAAATAATAAACAAGAAAGCAAAGCAAGAAGGATATTGAAATGCCTGGATACAGCCTGGTTGAGCCTACACAAGGGTGCATGGTCACAAGTAAGTTTAATGATATAGCCAGTACAAAAAAAAAAATGCCTGGGGATTTCTAACAACAAATGTGGTTCCCACACTCAAGCCTGGTAAGGATCCCACAGAAATAAAGAAACACAGACCAATATTATTAATTAACAGTGATGGCAAAATATATGTGGCTTTGTTGTCAGAGAGAATGAAACCAATTATCCCAAAACTAATCCATCAGAATTAAATCGGATTTGTGCCACGAAGATCCTCCTGTAATAATGCACAAAGATTAACTGACATCTTGGATCAGGTCAAGGAGAGAAAAATGCCCCTCCTGACCCTATTATTAGATGCTGGAAAAGCATTTGACAGGCTTAGTTGGAACTTGCTCAATAAGATCTTGAAGTCTTATGGCTTAGAGGGGTGGATCCATGATGCCAAAATAACACTGTATACTTCCCCCTCCGCAAGGACAGTTGGCCCCAAACTATGGTACAATATAGAATCTGACACACTAAAATGTTAGGATCCAGAACATTACATATTGCTGAATAGTTCACAATAAATAGCATATATTAAGTTTGGTTTATATCAACATTAAATATCCTAAAACTCAAGTGATTTACCGGAAAACCGGAATAACAACAATATACATAGGCCATTATCTCAGGAGTTGGTTCTATAACTAGCAATTTATCAGAATACGTTGATATCCTACTCTAACTGTAATAAAAGGCAAGTCTTACCTAAAAGACTTTATTGACACTATTAAAACATTAAGAATATACGATAGGAGGAAGACCTGGCATTTTACATGTGAAATGTAGTCACTACATAAAAAATATAAAGCATGGTTTAGGCAAAAAAAAGCAGTTGATTTCTTCCTAAGAAAAGAGTAATGTCAGATCAACAAATAACCTTTATTTTAGAAAGGATACATTTAATTTTTCGATAACAATTACTTTTTGAATAAAGAGGTCTACTATAGACAAAAAAAGGGACCACCATGGGAGCGTATTTTGCTCCTGTCTGAGCAAACCATTTTATGTCCCATTGGAAAGAACATCATATATGGTGGACCCCACAGGAAGCACCATTGTAATTAAATATTTAAGGTATATTGTTTATCTGGATGGGATCATTGATCAATGTTAGAAAATTACTTGACCATCTGAATGATAATGTCTGTGTTATTATTAGACAGGCTAATATTAATTTCTTAGACCTCAAAACAAACAAACATATCTACAAAATAATGAAACCACAAGTAAAACATACTTTTTTTTTTTCATTGTATATAATACAAATACAAAAACAAATAGACATATCAATGTTCACAATCTTCTAAACACGAAGGTACTCAAAATAGTTCAGGGTGAACTGTCAATAGGCATGGATACAAAGAAAAGAGCTGAGCGAATATACCCGCCCGGTCTTATTTAGCAATAACCTGCAGTGGCGCATGTCTCCATGTCACTCGTCCGGAGCTGGGGAACAAATCCACTGCAATAAGGGAAGTACCCCTGAAACAGTTCCAAACAGGGCAAGCGTCGTAAAAAGAACCCTGTTGCCTTCTCTTGACGGTTACTTAACCCTCGTGCCATTCAACATTCACACCATTCAATCATACCGCCTGAGAGGGGGGGAGGGGGAACCAGACCGGAGGAGCCGCTGGGTCTAAATGGTTCTAAGTAACAACCAAAAAGCCCATATATCTTGGTAAAGCTCTGAGTGGCCCGGTTTTAGATTTATGTTAAATTTTAGTATACCAGTCAATAACGTTTGTATATTCAAAAGTGTGGATTTTAGGTCCGGGCAGTCCCACCAGATATACACCAGCGAGCCTGTGCCCCTATCACACCTCCAACAAATGCTGGAGGTTTCAACATTTATTTTATGCATTCTGGTGGGAGTAATGTACCATCTCATTTTTAATTTATGTTGTAGTTCCACAAGGTTTATACAGTGGACATTCTTTTTAACCTGCACTATTGCGTTCGTAAGGGAAGGAGACCCCAAGGTCCCGCTCGTCCCGCCTTCTCGTGCGATCGCATGCTTACCAGAAAGCGAGAAACTTTTGAAGTTGTCTTTGTTTTTAAGTCATTCGCTAACAGGTCACTTAGTTGACCCTTCTCTGTGGATATCCTTCTATGTAGTAAATTCTTCAGCCTCAAATAGGTGAAGATTTCCTTTGCTGGAATATTAAAGATCGATTGCAATGTGTCAAAGGGATACACAACCCCCTGGGGAGCCATGTCTGAAACATTGATTATATTATTCGAATTCCAGGTTGACAGTATCATATTCCCTATGTCAAACCCCAGGACCACAATCGGGGTCTCCAAAGAGACCAAATTATGGTCTCCCGGGAGTCGCCTTCTCAACCCTGCGATTGCGGCACAGAGACTGTTAATTATTGGATTTTTGAAAAGGGGTTTCTTTGAAAAGATTTTTTGGCTCCACATGAGGTTGTGCGGTTCCAGTTGCCCTATGTATGATCTCTCAATCTCCAGCCAGCGGGCAGGGAATTAGTCCAGGCCAATACGTGGCTAATCATACTACAATTGTGCAAATGCTGAATATTAGGGTAGGAAATACCACCGGCTGTTGTATCTCGTTGCAGCAATTCTAATGAAATTCTTGGCTTCTTGCTTTGCCAGACAAATTCTGCCACTAGCTTCTGAATATATGTTAAGATCGCCATGTCCACCATGAGTGGGATGTTCCTAAATAAGTAAGATATTTTGGGGATTATATATGATTTCATTACCTCTATTCTACCTGGCCAGGATAATTGCGTCCCTTTGATCTCACTTAATTTAGTCTTAATTTCTTGTATCTTAGAAAGGTAATTCAGTTTGATTATATCATCTAATTGCAGGGTCAATTTAATGCCCAGACAATCAATATGTGAACGCGACCAGTCAAAATCAAACCTGGATTTCAGGACAGCTAAGTCCTCTGTGTCTGTATGGGCCAGCAGTATCTGAGCCTTGCCCAGGTTCAGTTTGTAGTTGGAATATTTACTAAAGTCCGCGATTAAAGACACCAGGTACGTGATTGAGTTAACCGGGTCAGTCAGTGTCAAGAGAACGTCATCTGCGTATAATTCGACTCTGTTTTCCAGGGTTTTTATGTTTATCCCGTGTATATTAGGTGTTTGTCTGATCATACAGGCCAGGGGCTCCATCGCCAATATGTACAACATAGGGGCCAGCGGACACCCCTGTCTGGTCCCATTTTTTATTTTAAACCAGTGAGAGTGGATTAGATGTCCCGTGACTCTAGCTGTTGGCTGCGAGTACAAGGCCATCGCTCTGTCCCTAAACCGACCCTCGATGCCAAAAGCCACCAAAGCGGCCTCCAAATACTTCCAACTAACTCTATCGAAGGCTTTTTCGGCATCGAGGGCCATTAGGACGGATGGAGTGCCCTTTGTATTTAAATGGTGTATGGTGTTCAGTAGCCTTCTAGTATTGTCGGTCGATCCCCTGCCCTTCACAAAACCACACTAGTCTTTGTGAATGAGGTTCAAAATGACCCACTTCAGTCTCTCGGCCAGAATTTTTGAATAAATGTTAATGTCTAGGTTGATAAGTGATATTGGCCTATAATTTATGAGTACTGTCAAGTCTTTATTGGTTTTTAAAATAGGGGTGATTGAGGCCTGGAGTAGTTCTGCTGGTGTGTCTTCTTTACTGGTTAAGTGTCAAAATAACTTAGACGTACAAAAAAAGCCACACAAGAAAGTTTATAAATAGTTTCTCTGAAATCCCCTATAATAGGTACACATTAGTCTGTGGAGACTGTGGCTAAATCTATGTAGAAGCAATCATACAGTTTATGTGACTAACGTGGCGCTACAAAAACATATAATCCTAATAAATCAGCAGCTCACAGTATAGAAAAGTGCAACCTCATCCACAATTCTTAAAGTAGTACAAAAAAAAGCAAATACCTGGAGCGCTACACAATATAGATAATATTAAAGCCAACAAATAAGTGATATTAGTGAGAAAGGAAAATAAAATATACTTACAAATCGATTAACTCTTGATAGTAAGGTTTTCTCTTTAAACGAGGGCAGGGTCCAATAAATCACAGAGGAACATGCAAGAGATACAGAGAGGGTAGAGCTTTGTATTATCCGAATAGAGGTGTGTTTATTTAGAAAGGATATTATGGTCTATATGTGTATGACCACAAAATATGGATAAATGCTGTCAAGGATAAAATAATATAAAAATATATAACAATTTATTAAACAATTTAAATAAAATATTTTATCCCTCGTCAGGGTTAAAAGATAATAATAATAAACAGCTGTATTAACTAAAAGAAAGCACAGAAATAATTCTACATGCTACAGTAGATGCTGATACAAGTAGCGAATAAAAACAATTGCAAGTACAAGTAACAGAATGTAGCCGATATTTTCAACGAGCAGGCTTACACTTTCAGACGGTGGGACCAGCTCCGCAGGCTCCCACAGAAAAGCTTTGGGCTTCTCGAAAGCCCTACCCGGTAACCAGATTCAGCGGTGATGATAATCTCGCTGTAGAGGGAACCTTCCCAATCCTCTCGTGTCAGGCTGCAGGTTTGCTGTTAATTTGCTCCGTTTTCAGCTGTATTCAGAGGGACTGACTGGGTAAGGTCCGTTGTGGATATAAATATAAAACAAGTTTTTATGGATTTTTTTGGATTTATATTTATATCCACAACGGACCTTACCCAGTCAGTCAAATAAACATACCTCTATTCGGATAATACAAAGCTCTGCACTCTCTGTATCTCTTGCATGTTCCTCTGTGATTTATTGGACCCTGCCCTCGTTTAAAGAGAAAACCCGACTATCAAGAGTTAATCGATTTATAAGTATATTTTATTTTCCTCTCTCACTAATATCACTAATTTGTTGGCTTTAATATTATTTATATTGTGTAGTGCTCCAGTTATTTGCTGTTCTATGTAGAAGCAATAACCACTAAAGGTAGGTAGTAATGGTTAAACTAATTTATAGATGTGTATGAACTTAGTAATCAACATTTAGCACTATTTAGTACATTTAGAACTATGTATGGGACAGTGGGACCTAAACCCCTTTAAACACTCTTTAATTATAAGCTTTTTAATTAGTGTAAGGACGTGATAGAAAATTGTGAACTACTCTCATGTGAGTATCATTTACCAGTGGAGGCCATTTTAGGGCGGTGTGCTCTCAGTGTAGCAATGTTTCACCAACCTTTTGTCCTGTAAGTCATGAACAGTTCTGTTATCCATCACTAAGAATATATTCACGTAATGTAGTTATTCATGGGAAATGTATTTTCTAAGCTGAAGTGATATACTTTTACAACATTTTTGTTATTGTTGAATATTCCTCAACATGTCTCACAATAGGACGTGTTTTCCTTTGGTTGTCTAAACTGATCAGGGCATTTCATCATGCAATGAAGCACAATGTGCAGTATTCCATACCATTCTCTGCAGGATCCCAATATTGCACATGCTGGGAAACCCATATAATCATAGAAGCAGGTGTTACAATTGTTTTGGGCTTACCAGGCAATAGTCTAACTGGTATGGATAAAGCTCCGCACTTTTGACAATAGACCTGCTAAAAATACATCTACAATGTAGATATTTTTTATTATGGTTTTTTTTTTTCCATTTAGTTTTTACTGTTTTTTGTTTCATGTGATGGGTGTATTCCTTTAGTTTTGACAGGTGCATATTGTTTTTGTATTACATTATAATTATCTATATGTTTCAGATACATCTTTATACTGGTGTGTTGTTCAAAGAGGTACATACACTGCACATTATGTTTTGATGAAGAGATTTTTTATTCTTATTTATTCATCAGTTTTATGAATGGACTACTCAAGTGTAAAAATAAAATAATAAAAAAGCTGACATGTATGTATTTAATTGTTCCATATTTTTTTTTTTTTTTTTTATTGCTCAAAGGGAAGTGTCCAAAATAGGATCTCAATGGACTTTAAAGTACTAAAAACTGACAGCGTAGATCTCTGCTAATGCTTAATATTAATTTACCAATGTTCCAGGCACTGGAGAATGAAAATGGCACTGGAGGATTGTATCTCTGTATCAGAACTGTCCGCTTAAAGAGAGAAGGTTGGGCGGCATGACATTAGACAACCGAGCAGAGCACCATGTGTAAGCACAGTCTGCTATCTGCCTGTCAATCTTTTCGACAATTTAGTGATGCTCAATCATAGAAGTTTAAAATATTAGCAGCACACATTAAAAAAAAACTGCACATTCAGCAAATTGTTGAAAGCATTATTTCTGAGTTTCAAGTAAACACAAACACAATAGTGTATTCTCTAAAAATCAGAAAAAGTAGTTTATAAACACATGTGTGCAGCTATAATAGAAACAACTTTCTTGGATCGGTAGCTAATGTCCATGTGCTTGTGTACTTTTATAGTGCACAAATACATATTGTACATAGGTATTTTGAAAATAATTGAAAAGTGTTCTTCAGATGGTGTATAGATAATCAGTGCTGACAGTGCAACAATTACCTTAATTGTGTTTGTTTAAAGTAGTTCAGATATACTCAAAATAATTAGACAAGGTACTATGTTCAATAGTGATCACAGACAGTCCAATATAATCTATTGAAGAGGAATGGAGCATGGTGATTACAGGTGAATACGATGTATTTAGCTATACCAGTATCACTGTACCATCAGAATTCTTATTACCTATAACTTGGGGTGTATCACAGCTTAAATATGACTGTGAAGGCATTTTGTTGCTGTGTACCTCGTGCAGAGAGGATGAGCCATGCATTTCCCTTCTTGAATGCCATGATGGGTAGCTGTTGGGTGTTTCTCTGTACTGGTATAAGCAAATACCCTCAATGGGAACAGACTTATTTAGCTTGTCCATGTTCAGTTTGAGCTTGCTTTCTTGGTTTTTTCTTTTTAATTCTACATGTTAAAAATATATTGAAAAACTTGCAGACAAACTGTTCAAAAATTATATAAAAAAATGAAAATAACATTTTGATTACTTTTAACAAAATAAAATAAAAATCTATAGATTCAGCAAAGCTTCAGACCTCTGGCTACCACAGTGTTTTTTTTTTTTTTTTAATTACTGACCCCTTTTACTCTATATATGTATACAGTATACATATATAGAGTAAAAGGGGTCAGTAATTAAAAAAAAATTGATGGACCAGAAGTAAAAATAAAATGAATAAAACAGCAATTTAGACTGCCACATAAATTGTTGGTGCAATATTAATAACTTTTCATCTAATGCATTATAGTGCTCATGGAATCTCCAAAAACCCAGTTTGCAAGAAGGAAATAGTGCTGTCTATTTTCTCATACCAAGTAGGTACATTTTGTAACTCTGTTTTCTTTAAAAACAACCATTTAAGTATAATTGTGACACTTTCTGTTGTAAATTTCACACAAAAGTGAAATTACAATATATTTACCATTTTTTCAAACACTAGTTTTTTTTTATCTTTATACATTTTATTTAACACTATTTTTTAAAGTTCACCAGTCATCAATAAACATTTTATACATAAATACGTGATAACAACAAGCAAACTTAAATTATAGAAAATATATAAGTACTATACATTTACATTCATTATTAAAAAGTAAGTCCTATTTTTGTATGTACAAGTAAAACATAGTTTAAAAAGTATATTAATATACAGTTATTATTATAATATATATATCACAATAAACACTGTATATACCTATTAATTACAATACATGTTTTAAGTATATCCCTATTCAAAAATATAACATAACTTACTATTATTAGACTTTTATGTAAACTATTCCTTGGATTGTATAAGTAAATATATATATATATATATATATAATATATTGTTCCATTTATTAATGTATGGGTAATCTATAAAATCTATTAACATTTCTATTATTGAACTAGTTATAGTTTCCATATATGTGGCCAGTTCATACACGATTATATATATTAATTAATTAATTAATGTAATATCGTTTATTAATAGGTTAAATACTCAATTTTTAAAATTCTATTTGAGTGTTATCTCTAAAAGCATAATAATATAGATTTTAATATCATACCATGGTGCTTTTTAAACGATATATGGATACAGGAGGACGACACGTAGCAAACACCACAAGTGACTCTCTGAAGTAGTTTTCTGGTAAATTAATCTGGTCAAGATTGTTTAGGATTTGATTCATATACCAAGGTGAAGTTTGGAAGGTATTTTTAATTCTCTTTTTTAAATCAGGGGGAAATGCATTTAGATATAAGTTCTATTCATTGACAAAATCTTTTTTTCTCCTATATTTTTATTTTATTGTGCTGTTAGCTAGCTCATACAGACGCAGTAAACAAAGGATTTTCTTTAAACACTTCCTAAATACTTACACATAGTACAGAGGATCCGGCACTCTTATAATATAAGATGTATTTATAACTACATGGCTACCTACTGTCTTCTTTAGCATAGTAAGGCATACTCAACACTGTGCTGTGGAAGCTTCCAGTGCAGGGAAGCAGTTAATATATATTTTTTCTGCAGTTTTATTAAGCCTTGATATTTCTTGTTGGGTGTTGTATTGCAGTAATGTGCCATCACAGCTCCTTCTGTCACATTCCATTATGAAATGTAACAAGACTTGACTGATGCTAGTGGACAGAATAGGTTGGATGGGATGTCACTGCACAAATATAAATAAGAACTCAGTTTCCCTTATGTTTCTCTCGCTGCTTAGATATTGTACCAATTTACACTCCAGACAGAATGCTATACATTTTTATTACAAGCACAACTAAGAATTTCATTCTCTGCCTTTGCACATCAACACAGAAAAAGAAAATGTAATAGTTTTTATGCATTGATGTGTCATCGCGAAATGGAAAAAATGTTACAATGATATAAAAAGGTGCAAATATATAATATACATGTCATGTGTTTATTGTAAATATTATTCCTTTTGATGCTCACCATACACCGCGTACTAACATCTGGGTTGGTAGCGTCAGTGCCATTACAATTTTTGTCATGACATATATTTTTGCAATGCCAACAATATTGTTCAGTTTCAGATTTAATACTGAATATATATTTTATGTAGTAGCAGAGGCATTATTAAACACATATCTGCAAACATCAGGCAAGTGCCACTAACATCACAGTGCAATCATCACCACAAGGCATTCTGGGTAGGTGTATCTAAATAAGATTGTTGCCTCCATATCCACAATATTCATCGACCCTTTGGATCATAAGAATGCTGTTCAAGACAGTCTTTAAACACAGCCCAGGACAGAGATGCACAGCCAGATAATCACTTAGGGACAGCTGTTTTATCCTTAATGGAAATTCATCAGCATAAGATTGGTGACTGGCATTCTGTTTGAGACTTGGAGAGATGCATACACACCATATATTTTGGCAGCGAAAGATAAGGTGGAAAAACTCTCCATTTAAAGTTCAGTAGGTTACAAATGCTATGTATTTATTTTGTAAAAAACTAATTCTTGTTTTTTTTAAGAGTATAAAAAAGGAACCTGAAAACTGTTTTGTCGATTAGAATGTACAGCATCATTCAAAATGTTGTGTATGTTATTAACTGTTCTCAATATTTTATTAACCACTGTGCAACATTGGATGTACCAGGTATGTCCCAGAAAAGCTGTTACTTAGCTCAACTGGTACATTCTGTGGTGAAACCTGATAGGCAGTGGTCAACGGTCTCTGCCTATGCTTATCGGGTGTTGCTATGTTACCTTGATATTGAGGCATAAAGAAACGCCAACATTTTGCACCCCAGGGCTCCGCGATCGCTCCATGAAGTTATCGTGTATGCCATATAGATGATCACTTCCATCACTCTGTTGCTGTGTCATAATGGCGATGCCGTGCTGCCAAAAACATTGGATCAACCCCCATTACCTGCTTTGGACCCTCCATGGCCCCATTACCTCTCTCCATGCTAGCCCCGGCACCTCGGTAATGCATAGTAAGTGGTCAACGTGTGTGGTAACTGTTACTATTCACTCTTGATATGGCCATAATTAAAAATGTTATTTATCCTCCCCACTTGCCCATTAGTCTAACAATTATTTGACAATGTGTATAAGCCTTCAGTATGGTTTTGTTCTTTGCCTACAGCTTTCACTAGTGTTTTCAGAGTTTATATATTTTCCGGTTTCTGATTATTGCTTGTTTTTTGTCTGCCTGCCCTGACCTGTTTTGCTCATCTGACCTGTCTTTTAGCTAGTCCTCCTGTTTTATTGCCTTTGGTATACTTTAATATTATTTTTTTATCCTGTCATAGTGCCTATTTTTGGTTGCTGTGGTTCTATCTTAAGTGCAAAACACCTAGGAGGAAAAAGCCTGCAGCTCAACCATAGGGTGGATTCCTTTCAGGTGAAAATGCCTACTGTGCCCAAATTCTATTGGTTGGTTCCCAGCACTGACTCTTCGGGTTACGTTTGCACTTAGGGTTAGTGCTAGGTTAGGGGATGATTTGGGTTGTGGTCAAAAGGTCACTGTCGAAGAAAATGGTAAGGAAACAAAAAAATGCAACTCCTTTGGTTATTGCCTTTTAACTTGCAAAAAATCCTATTCTGATCTATCCTTAAGGTAGTAGCATTTGTTTCACTGATTAAAAGAAATTGAGTAAACTGATATACTTCTTCAAAAGAGAAGTATGTGTTCTGATATTGGCTTTTAAATGGTAGGCAAAAGAATAACATGTTTAATTTCCTCACCTGTACACATAATCTAAATAATGCAATAAAAGAATACAAATAAAGTACCACATTAAGTCCTCATTGCTCCATATTGGAGTTGACATGTCGTTTGGAATCTTGGGTAAGGTATTCCTTCAAATGATCTAAACTGAAGGAAAAAAGATAGTAGACAGATAGTAGACATTAAAGCGCAGGTAACTTTACATACATTTATTTTGATTTCTTTTTTTATATATTCTTTTTTTTCAAAATGATTTTTCAATGTAGTCAAATTGATGCAAAATTTGAATTGAAAAAATATGTATTGTTGCATAAACAGAAAAAAAGTAAGAAGAACAACAGTAGCCAAAAACAGTAGCCAAAATCATAAAAAGTTATACCAGATAGCCATGTCCAAAAAACATATACAAAATACACAAGGAATGGTGTGAGCCTAGATAATATCAATAACCAGAAGGCAAATAATAATCATAAAGTCAACCATCTCACCAGAGTTTTCCTCTGCAGGCTGTCCAGAATCACAATGTTCAAGTGACATATCACTGGGCTGTCTGATGTGTGGAGGACTGTGGGAGTTTTCCCATAACCTGGAACAATCAGTCAGGTAATTCACTTATGTTGCAAATAGTAGGTTCCAGGAGTAACACCATTCTAAAAAAATCAGAATGCAGGGCTGCCCACACGGAAGGAAGAGGCAATAAAAATATGATTTATTTGTATTCTTAAATAATTTATTCGAGTAAAGTTATCCTTTAAATGTGGCTGCTCTTTTAAGAATACTCTTGTTTACGTAATGTAGTCTTCATTCAGCTTTTTAACACTGTTTTTAAATCCAAGATTTTAGACAGAGCTACTCCCTCTCAGTTGTATCTGGTTAAGTACCTGTATATCCCCTGCTGTAACAAATTATATCTAATGTATTAAAATCAGCGGGTGGTTGATTGGTATTTCTTGTTGCTTATCTACATTGTTTGGTAGTTATCCTGTTCTCAACCTTTCCCAATGTTTCTGAGCTATCTTTTTTAATTTTATTCTAACATTTTAAATTGAAAAACTACTTTCTCTAAGAATATATTTCAATTTTCGATATTTTTGATGTGCATGATTTTGGTTTGAATCATTGACCCCTCACAACAATTAAAAAATCCAGGCATTTAACTACAGATGTAGCAGTAGTTAACCACATACTTTTTGCTTTTAACTATCCTTGTCTGTTAATTGATCTTCATTGCCTTGCACTGAAACTTTATTTATCTGGCACATAGCTTACAGATAAGAGAGAACTATGCTTGAAAACACGCAGGAATTCATCTGTACTACATGCTTCCAACACTTTATATGTTGTGTTTAAAGTACTATAGTCGGTTAAAGTGTTTCTTGACTTTCTGCACACCATTGAAGTGGTTTAGAATAAAACATTTGGAAAATAATCTGAAAAAATAAACTTGTAAACATGAATTTACAGTGAAAGAATGAAAGTGTATGTGCTAATCATTTTTGAAAAAACAATGGTGAATTGTGAATAATGGCACTCTGGTTTATCTGAAAGGTCTGAAACTTTAAGTAATTAGTAAAAAAAACAAAATGTGAGGTTGTGCATAAATATACAAATAACAGCACAAACAGAAATCCTGATTTAGAAACCATGTTACAACCTGGACTCTAGAGCTTATGGCGATACTTATGTGACGGTGAGTTCTTTAACCTCAGTGTAAGCAGATATTATTTTATTTATATTAAAGCATTTGTTATATGGCTAACATTTGGTTCCTTCCTCTACCTCCTGTTGTTCTCCATGCATTCATATTGTGTATGTGGAGTCTAAACACTATACAGAGGTCACACAGTATAAAGTGACGGCACTGTCATCCTATGAGGCGGGTATTGTGGCTCAGACCCAAATGATTGCAATATGAACAGGGAGGGGTTATACTAACACTTGATTCAACTATCCACACTATGTTGTATCCGTTGTTTCTGTGTTTTTTTCCTTTTATGTGCTGATATTCACATAAGCCCAATTCTGCTAGGCTAAGTGCTATTTGTATATTTAAGTGCACCCTCACATTTGGTTTTTAATAATTTTTAAGAGCATGTCTTAGGATAGTGTGGCATGCATTGATTGAGTGATTGAAAGTAAAGTACAGTAGTTATCTACTATTTATACTTGTGCGTCTATATTAGAAGCACAAGTGAAATATAAAGTTTAGCGTTCCTTTAACATTACTTTGGGGGGAAAAAAACAATGTAAACCACAGCTGGACTATTTCCATCATTGTATGGACCCAGTGCAAGGATTTGCACTGTGTTATGACATCACACATTGGCACACTAGTCTAGTGACATTGGCACGTGTTCCGTCACAAAACAAATTCCACAAAAGGTATATAATAATAGGTTACAGACGTAGCTGTAGTTATTATTGGTAAACAAAATTCCTAATGCCAAATGAGTTTAAAAAAATATGGAAGTGCTCATAATTATAGATGCACAAAAAAACATTTATTCAAAAAGATTTATTCAATAAAATGTGCAACATATATATTTCACATATAGGCACGGTAACTTTGAAATTTACAAAGAAAATATAACAAAATAAGGGGAAAAACAAGCACAACCTACCATAAATAACTGTGTGCAGTATAAACTGTATTATGTGCTTAGCTGTTGGACTTGCATAAATGTAGTATAATGAGAATATTAACCTCATAAGTTGATTCTAGCTATTTTTGTAAAGGCTTTCCATTTTTCAATTTATTTAATGGATTTCTGAGCATTTGAGCTTATAACATTTAAACATTGGGTTGGCTTAACCAGGATCAGAATTAAATAAAGTAAGAAGAGATGACTAGCTGACCCAGTGATATTGACTTTTCACTTATTTCCGACTACCAAATCCACCCCAACTGTAGCCAAGCAATTTTCAGCTTCAAAAGCATTTTTAAATTTAAATTCAGCTTCTTGTACAGGTTATTTTGCAACCATGTAATGTATGGTTGATGTCTGTACATCAGACTGAGACTTGATCACATTGCTTAGGTAAGTCATTTATTTTTGTATGTGCCGAGTGAAAAGCGAAACATTATTTCATTATTGACTTCAGGACGTGAGGACTGAAGTTATTCCAGATAAGAATAGTAATTAGATAGTGCTCACCATGGTTGCATATCCTGAAATAGTTTCTAGTTATTGGAACATGTGAAATTCCTATTATAACAGAGACTTCCATTTATTTCTCAATGGGAAGCAGATTGCACTGTCTAACTGTCCTTATGGTGATTTACTTTGCCTTGTAAAAAAAAAAATCAGGAAAGTGTGACATGAATACTAAAAAGGTGGTTAACCGATTTGAAATCAGACATGAGATCAAACCTATCTATGTAAATGATACTCTATGCATTACAGACATGTGTGGCAAGACAGACTCCAGTATTCAAGGGACATTGTACACAGGGCATACTTGAACACAAGAGAAATCCTTGTAGTACTTTATAAATAAATACATCAAATAAATTGTGGTTTGTTTGTGGAGAGACATCAGTGCAAGTCAGCAGTTCAGCTGCTCACATCTTGGTGAAAGTATAGGTAACATACACTTTATAGTGCATTGATTTTCAGTGGGGGGATATAATCACAGCTAAAGTGTTATAAAAACATAAATGATAGATGAGTAAAGGTGGGAAAGGCTATAGCTATTTACTCAAAATTCCACATAGAGAACATTTTTTGCCCACTATTTTGTTACTTGTGCCTCACATCCTAAATCAGTACCATTTTATTGCCATTAACCTATATTGATAATACCTTGACTCAGCCCACTGTCTGTTGTACTTTAAAGGACAATTGTTGCAAAAAGTTAAGTTCTGTTTAATTGAATCAAGTGTAGGCATTTCATTATTATTAGTTTTTAGTGGGGTTTTTTAGATGTGGATTGTCTTTTTTTATTTTATGTATTATTTAATACAATCCGTGTACAACTAGAAATTATACAAAATGACATAACATGTCGATCTTTGGCAACAATCATAGGGTTATCTAACTAGTGTTGAGCGAACCCGAACTGCACTGTTCGGGTTCGTACCGAACATTACGGTTTTTGGACCCCGGACCCGAACACGGACATTTCACTGTATGTTCGGGTGTTGAGTTTGTGGTTCAGTGATTTAATGGCGCGTTTTGAAAGGCTGCAGGGCAGCCAATCAGAAAGCCCATAGCATTACATACATATACATTGTATGTAATGCTATGGGCTTTCTATAAACCGAAAGTCTATAAACCAAATCTCTTTCGGTTTATAGACTTTCGGTTTATGGAATACATGTAATGCTATTGGTATTCTATAAACCGAAAGTCTATAAACCGAAAGAGATTCGGTTTATAGAAAGCCAATAGCATTACATGTATTCCATAAACCGAAAGTCTATAAACCGAATGTCTTTCGGTTTATAGACTTTCGGTTTATAGAATACATGTAATGCTATTGGCTTTATATAAACCGAAAATAGGTTGTTATTATATATATACCATTTACACTATAACACATCGGATATTAGACAAAAAAATCTGGTAATATTTTACAAGGTATTATGTACAATAGTGCAGACAAACAAATGGTATTCCAGTGTGTCATTATGGTATACAGATTGTATTTGGTTTTTAGAATTTGGTTCATGTACCAAGGTTAGGTTTGAAAGGCTTGTTTAATTTTTATTTTTAGGTCGAAAGACAGTAAGTTGATGTATAAACTCCAATCTTTAAAAAAAATGTTCTATTCCCCCAGTCTTATTTTGTTGGGTGTTGAACCAAGTCATGTTAAAGATATAAAATAGTTTTTCTTTGAAGATTGCTTAAGATATTTTCATAATCAGGAACAGAACATTTTTGCATAAGTTTGTGGCCAATATTTGTATTTGTACACCCAACCGTTACACCTACAGTATAGGTATAGTGCAACATATTTTTACATAAGTATTTTGCCATAAGGTGAAGTCAAAATTGGTTTCTCTATAATTTTTACAATGTGCTACAGAACAACACACAAAGCTGGTTGAAGCCACACCCATTTCCATTCCATTCTCTTGAAATGGTCAAGTTAATCAGAGAGAGGTTGATTCCACATGAATACCTAATGACAGTTTTTTTCTCACAAAGGAGCAGGAACACCGTAGAAGCCTGTCTCACGTGCACTCCCTCTCACCGATGTCATTGTGAAATTGTTTCCAGCATAAAATTACATAAGAACTGTGATTTTTTTTTTAAAGTAAAAATAAGGAGATTTTACATAAATTATAAACATGTACAACATCAAGATAATAATGTCTCCCTTTAATTCAAATAATCTTTTGTTGTGATTTGAAATCCTGGTTTTGTAATTCTTTGCATCATTTGTGTTTTGTTAAATTATAATATTCCCTATTTAATAATGCATGTTATGCACTTATTATTAAATATATAACAGGTAGCTCCTCCTATCTATTCTATAGTAGCAATAAACAAAGTTTTTAGACTGTGTCAAAACACTAAACATTGCTTATACTGTGGATATAGAAAATAAAAATGACTGAAAATGATATATACATGGTGTTAGCAGAATTGTAAGCAAACACATAACATTTTGCAGCTGCCAGGAGAACGCTAAATGCCTGCCTGTATTGTGCCAACTGTAAAGTTTGGCGGAGGATGAATAATGGCATGGAGCTATTTTTCAGGGGCTTGGCCAGGCCCATTACTTCCAGTGTAGGGAGATATTGATGCTTCAGCTTGCCAAGACATTTTGGACAATGCTTCCAACATTGTGGGAACAATTTGGGGAATATTCAACCCGATCAAACACCTTTGGGATGAACGGGAACTGAGAAAGTGAGCCAGGTCTTTGTGTCCAAAATCAGTGTCTGACCTCACAAATGCTCTTCTGAATGAATGGGCAAAAATTCACAAAGAAACACTCCATAATCTTGTGCAAAACCTTTCCAGGTGAGTTCAGAAGAGTCCCCCCTGTTACAGCTACAAAGAGGGGGACCAACTACATGGTAATGTCTGTGTACTTTAGAATGCGATGTCATTGTTGGTGTAATGGTCAGGTGTCTGAATATGTTTATCTTGCATACATTATTGTACCTCAACCTCTGCTTCTCCATAATACCACTATGCTTTGACATCACATATGGATTGATATGCAAATTAACTAATTATCAATGGGAAATGCATACTATGCATTTCAAGCCACAAGATGATTATAATCAGGAAACACCACAAAATCTATAAAAACATATATTTCTTGCATTTCCCGGCAATTACTCTAAAAAAAATACATTGATCATTTTTCATTGTCCATTCCTTCTGCTCTATTGATTTGTGTAAATTTACAGCAGTAAAGAGTTAAACAAGGGGAAAGTTACAAATGCATTTATAAGGATGCATGTTAATTACAGACCCTTATAACGATCTCATTAGATCTTTCACTGCACAACACTGCTGTTAATCTAAGAAAGGAATGAGGAACTTGTCTGACAAAGCATATTAATTACTACTTAAGAGGTAATTTAATGAGCTTTAAGCTATTTCCAATCAGCAAGCATCATTTGAAGCTTGCTAATTATCATTAATTTTCCATGACCCTGACCCAACTGTTTAGGCTCTTTTGCTATTCCCATAGAAAGTACAAAGTACTATATTATTTGTGTGTTTATAGCTTGGACACATACAGATTTTTATATAATATGATTCCAGTGCATCTCTTTCATCATCCACTTGTTTGACCAACCTATCATGGAATGGAGTAATCAGAAACTAGTAGCATTCATAGAAACATAGAATGTGTCGGCAGATAAGAACCATTCGGTCCATCTAGTCTGCCCAATTTTTTTTTTTTGGAGTACTTTTATTAGTCCCCCGTTCACGGTCTTATAGCTAGGATAGCCTTGTGTCTATCCCACGCATGCTTAAAATCCTTGACTGTGTTTACCTCTACCACTTCTGCTGGCAGGCTATTCCATACATCCACTACCCTCTCAGTAAAGTAATACTTCCTGATATTACTTTTAAATCGTTGCCCCTCTAATTTAAGACTATGTCCTCTAGTTGTGGTAGTTTTTCTTCTTTTAAATATACTCTCTTCCTTTACTGTGTTGATTCCCTTTATGTATTTAAATGTTTCTATCATATCCCCCCTGTTACGTCTTTCCTCCAAGCTATGCATGTTAAGATGCTTTAACCTTTCGTGGTAAGTTTTATCCTTCAACCTATGAACCAGTTTAGTAGCCCTTCTCTGAACTCTCTCCAAAGTATCAATATCCTTCTGGAGATACGGTCTCCAGTACTGCGTACAATACTCCAAGTGAGGTCTCACCAGTGCTCTGTACAATGGCATGAGCACTTCCCTCTTCCTACTGCTAATACCTCTCCCTATGCAACCAAGCATTCTGCTAGCATTTCCTGCTGCTCTATTGCATTCATGTTTAATAGAGTTAAACATTCGGAAAGAGTCTTAGCTATCAATGAATCATTTCAATTGTCAGTTTACTTTTATAGACTATATTCTAATAGTGAATCATTATTACATTCTCTGGTCACAACTTTATTTAATTCTCGACCAGTGATTATTACCATAACTAAATCGACCCAACATATAACCAAAAGCTATAGTTTCCTGGTAACATCTTTAACCACCAGCAGGAAACGACTTCCTGTGCCCAATATGGCAAATTCCAAGGACAACCCACCAGCGCTTGTGATGAAATTACCACTATGGTAACATCTTCAACCACCAGCAGGAAACAACTTTCTGTGCCCAATATGGCAAATTCCAAGGACAACCCACCAGCGCTTGTGAGTAAATTACCACTATGACTAAAAGACAAACAGGAAGAGAGAAATAGCGATTTTGTACTCAGCTTATACTGGAGCCAAAGAGGAAGAGCTGTCAGGATGCAAAGGATTTTACAACATTGTAACAATTTTATCTTACAACGAATGAGAACAGGTATTTACACATTAGCTCAACAATTCACATAGATCATCAGTCATGTTCCTCTTCCTTAACACTGAGGGGGGTTCCTTCTCTTGAAACAGTAAATAACTTAATTTGTATTTAGTAACTTCTAAGTAAAAGTCATTTTTCATGTGGCATTTTTATCATTTTGTTCCACCATGTATATTTGTGTACTTTACATGACCAATAAAACACAGAAATGTTAATTTCCCTTTAATACCTTTGTACCAAGATGTTTGCAAAGTGAATTTCTAAATCGAACAATGAAGAAGTAGACGTCAACAAGGCACTGCTTGCATAAACTAATTGTTTATTATTTACACTGTCCTGTAAGATAATTAGAGAAGCAGTCATTTATGGACATCACGTTTACTAACACATCTTAATCAAAATGTAAATTGCATGAGTTTAAAAGCCATTAATGTTGTTTGTACAGTTATTGAATTGAAAAAAAAATAATAATCTAGACTTCAACAATGATTTCCAAAATTGTTTATGTATAACAAATTATCTGTAAAAAAAAAAAAAAAAGTACCAAGATTAAAATTGTGATTATTCTTTGGAAAATTTAAACATAGTTACATTTTCCATGTACTTTGATTTCCATCTGTTTTTGCAGATTGATTGATTTTATAATAAGGCTTACTGTGCTTATCATTTGAATGCCAAATTCATCTCCGCTTTTATAATATTAATTTACTGCTAAATTCAAATACTTTTATAGACAAACAAAACTACTCTACTGCCCAATACATTTGTGTTTTTGTAAATATTAAATATGTATTAAATATGCCTCTCAGGTGGTTGTGGGATTCTATTTAAAGGACAACTGTAGCAAAAAATATACTTATGTTTAACCCCTTCACGATTTGTTCCTGGCCACCGATCACAAGGTGATCGGTAGCCAGGAACATTTTGGCAGAGACCCGATCAGGGTCTTCATAGACCCTGTGGGTTCCTGCTAAAAAATCGCGAGACCTCCAGATGTCACGTGTGACGTCACAAAGGCGTGCCCGAACCCGGAAGTTCGGGCACAGCGCGATTTAGAGAAATGTAGCCAGTGCTCGCTTTGAGCACCAGCTACATTTTCCCTGTCAGACTGAGGCCACTCAAAGTGGCCTCATCTGACAGGTGGGATCCCGCTGTAAGTGCCTGCAGCGGGATCCGAAAACAGCTCATCGCGGGGAGGGAGCCTCAATGAGCTGTTTAGTACAGGACGTACTATGCCGTCTTAACAACTTTAAGTCACTTAAAGTCAGGACGGCATAGAACGTCCCAACGTCAAGAAGGGGTTAATTAAAAGATTGTATCAAGTGTAGATGATTTATAAATAAATACAAATAAAGTGCCTTATTGAGCCTTCTTTACTCCATATAGTTCTCTCAGGGGGCAGACATGGTTTTAAAATGTTTAGCTATACTAAAATCCTATGTGGTTCCCAAGCTCCTGTATATCCTTAGAGCCTTGCCAATGCAGGTTCCTCCCTGGCATTTGAAAGATCTGGATCTTCTCTTCGCCTCCTATGTGTGGGCGGAGGGAAGATCCAGAATATCTAGGCGGATATTGATGAGACCGTTAGAGAAAGGTGGCTTGGGATACCCCGACCTATTCCAGTTATATGAGACCGCACAGCTGGCTCATGTACTGGCTTGGAATATTAATAGAACAAAGAACCCCCCATGGCAAAGTATTGAGCATTATAAAAATAAACAACTAGACCCCTCTCTCCTTATATGGGTGACTCCTATGTATGCTCGAAATATAGGTTACCCAGGTACGATAGTTAATAACCTTGTTTCATCTCTACATACGCTGAAGAAAAGATTCCATATTCGGATCTCTATATCAATGGCATCCCCAATAGATGTTATCTTATATTATATTAACAACATAGATCTGTCCATGTGGAGGATGAGTGGTATCGAAAAAGTAGGAGACATGTACATGGAGGGAACTATGAGGTCTTTTTCGGAACTCCACAGAATGTACAACCTTCCAGATAGGGAGATGTTTACATTTATAAGAATTAGACACTTCCTCCGTGGACATCCCCCCTCTGAACCCGATCACTGGGATAATTTCATAAGTACTGTAATCTCCAAAAATATATATTCTAAAATCAGAAAACTTGTTATCACTCACTCTAACTTTGAAAAACCAAATCCAATAATGTTATGGGAACAGGAAATGCATTTCCAAATATCCAATCAAGAATGGTACCTAGCGTGGCAGACTACCAGAAAGGCAGTACACTGCATTAAACTACAGGAACAATATTCTAAATTGATATATAGGTGGTATCTGGTACCGGCCCGAGTCACAAAATATAGGGCAGACATGAGTGACACCTGTTGGCGCTGTCACCTGGAGGTGGGATCTCAATCGCATATCTGGTGGCATTGTACATCTTTATCATTAATTAAAAATAAAATATTAAAAACCTTACAAGAAGTAATAGACCCTAACATTACTTTGACACCTCAGCTATTTTTATTCCACACTGGATTCCCCAAGGTAGAAAAGTATAAGATATATGTTTTGATAAACATTTTTCTTGCTGCGAAACTATGCATAGCCAGAGCATGGAAAAACTCAACGCCACCAGTATGGGCAGAGGTTGTGACCCAGCTAGTATTTCAAGCTGGGTCAGAGAAAGCTCTATATGGCATAAACAGCGAAGTGTATCAGAGAGTATGGATTAACCTGCCAAAGATTAGTGGGGGACCCTTGGGCGTTGTACCTGAGAGAGAGCCTTCCCCCTCCACCACCGCCTGCACCGCAAGGGAGAGACTTCCCCTTTCTCCCACTACTTGACCTCTCCTCTACTTCCTCGCTCTTTCCTCTTCCGCCTCTTCGACGCGGACGGGTGGGGGGAGAGAGAGTGACGATAGCTGCTATGGCAGCATGGTGGATGGGAGCTGGGGGGGAGAGACGGGAAGGGGATACTTGAAGATTTGTATGTTTAGCTCTTATGTTGTGTATTTGTCTTCTGTGTTATATACGATCAAACACTGAGAGGAATTCATATATATGTATGTACGTTAAATGTATATGTATACGATTATTCTTCTTTTTTCTGTATATATGTGAATGGTGTGTTTTTTTGATACAATATAGCTAATAAAGAATTATAAATTAAAACAAAAAAAACTCAGTGTGTTGAAAATGCAGAAAAAGGTGTCAGGACAACAGAGATCTAATATCGTTTAGCCTTTTTAAAAAACCTTGTCAATATCTGCAAACTGAACATTAAGGGAAACCTGATCCTATGGACAGGATCTGATTTCATTTTCGTATGATCTAGCAAACTGGAATGGAAAAACAGCTGTTTTAATACAGAATATCGCATAGAGGTGTATTGTGCTTCAAGCTATAAACAAAACCTGCGCAAAACCAAACAAGATTTGTAGCGCATCAGCATCAATGATTCAGGATATTAATATGCTCAATAAATCTAAAAAAATGTATTACAGTCTAAATACTTTTATAGAAGTAAAAATAAATCATCAGGGACAAGCATTTTAAAGCAAAAAATGTATTCAATGAATTAAAACAAACGCATTACAGGATATTTATTATTTCAGTAAAAGTGATGATTTTATTTTACCTGCAATAAAGATATTTAGTACTACATGACAAAGCATGTTAGGATTTAATAGACTGTTTAGAGGATATTTAGGTTATGTTCTAGTTTTACTAATGATGCATATGACACTGTAAGTTAGAGACATCCAACGTTCTTCCCATCTGACCGCAAGGTACGACTCAGTTGACCCAACGCTCCATAATCGTATAAATGTGTAGTTGTGTCTGAATAAAGTTAATTTCAACTGTTTATGGCCTGATTTTAAATTGTTGCTAAATAAACAGAATTATTTTGGTGGCTAACAAGCTATTTTCTACAGGTAGTGCAAATAAGAAAAATGAATGAGGCCCAATGCTAAGGTTTCCTCCAAGATGGTTGGTAAAAAATCGTCTTGAAGCCAACGTTAGGTTTCTGGAGGCAATATTCTGGCTGTGATTTTTTTAAAGAAAAGGTGTTGACCCTACCTATTACACAGATGCATTTCTGATCTTATGGCCTCCATCAGAATAAACACGGACACCCTGGATCTGTAGGGGATATTTTCCCATTCAAGTACATTATGTATCATAAAATGCTATAATTTATGTGACAGTTTATTTTTGTTGCCTGGATGTAGAACATGAGAATATCTCTTGGGATTATTACAGGAACATTACATGATTCAAGCAAATAATGCTCCTCTTACTGGTGAGAATATCTGATTATGTTCTCAAAAGAAAACAATAACTGTTATCAAAACTTAAATTCCTTAAATTATGCTAATGAAGCAGACAGTTTGTGCAATTATTCATTCAAAATTAATATTAATTATCTCTGCTTAGCAAACGTGCATTTAATTCTGGAAGAAAATTCAGAGTATTTAAAGATATGCCATTTCTAATTTAAGTCAGGGGAGTCTCCTGCTTATGACATCACCTGTGGCTGAAAAATCATCATTGAAAAAAAAATAATTTGCATATAAAGCATTGGTGATGTCATAAGCAGTAGACTCCCCAGACACATTTAAAACATTTTTTTCTCCTAATTTATGCATTTGTTTGCAATCATGTTAACACAATACATAGAACATTGCAATATTTTTTTGTTCTCTACATGCACAGTAAAACAATGTTTAGGTGATACAGTTCGTTTAACAGTCCTGCAATTTTTTTCTTCAAGGGTAATAATAGACTGCAATGGAAATGAAAATGTCAAAGGAAACACAAATGAAAGTAATAACAGCAAAGTGTGAAATATATGGTGAGGGAATAACCAGTTTGTGATTACCACAGGAATATTCATGGCAATATCTCAGAATTCTGAACAGCTCCCATACTTTCTGATTGTGTCATTTGTCGTGAAGGCTAGGAGCTATTGTTTATTATGACAGACTTAATAATATTGGCTGTGTATTTATATTTGAGCATTTGTGACAATTCCCTTATGCTTAAATGAGTAAATATTATGTCTACCATCCATACTAGATTTACCCATGAATATAGCTTGTCCCTTATTAGCTTGCAGGAACAAAACACAAATTTTAACTAGACTCTGCCTCTTCCTTACCTAGTGCCTGGCATTATCGTATATCTAGAATAGCCGTATGCCTATCCCATTAATGCTTAAACTCCTTCACTGTATTATCCTCCTCCACTTATGCTGGAAGACTATTCCATGCACCTATCACCTCTCAGCAAAGTAATATTATGTTTCTGACCACAAAAAAAAACATTAAAATACTAAATATTTCCAGCCTTTTCAAAAGCAAATATATGTTTATGACTAGTTGCATTTATACTTATATGAACGTTTAACATTATATTCAACTATTTTAATATGTAATAAAAATGTGATTGAAAAATTGTTTATTTCTCGTTTTTATTCCCTTCCTCTGCACCCACATTTCACCTAAAGGACTTAACACAGCACCATACAGTACCCACAGCGCTTGGCTTGTACTCATATTGCGTCCACATGATTTGGCATGCTACAGTGTCAATTTGCCCCCCAGAACATATCACAGTGTCACTTTGCCCCACTGAACTGCTCCTGCACAAAACGCCACAGTGTCACTTTCCCCCATAGTACATTTTTCTATTAATATGCCACTATTAGCCTGGCCATTACGATTCCACTATTAGCCTGCCCATTAATAAGCCACAGTCAGATTCAAAATTAATATGCAACAGCCAGATTGCAAATTAATATGCCACAGCCTGATTGCCTAGTAATATGCCCCTGCCAGTATCCCCAGTATTATGCCACAGCCAGTATGCCCAGTAATATGCCACAGCCTGATTGCTCAGTAATATGCCACAAACTGATTGCCCTATAATTTGATACATCCAGTATGCCCATTAATATGCCACAGCCAGATTTCCCATTAATATGCCATAGCCTGATTGCCCAGTAATGTCACAACCAGATTGCCCATTAATATGCCACAGCCTGATTTCCCAGTAATATGTCACAACCTTGATTTCCCAATAATACGCCCAGCCTGATTGCCCAGTAATATTCCACAACATGATTGCCTAGTAATATACCACAACCTGATTGCCCAGTAATATGCCCAGCCTACTTGCCCAGTAATATGCCACAACCTGATTTCCCAGTAAAATGCCCAGTGTGATTGCCCAGTTATATGCCCATCCTGATTGCCCAGTAATATGCCACAGCCTTATTGCCCAGTAATATGCCCATCCTGATTTCCCAGTAATATGCCACAGCCTGACTTCCAGTAATATGCCCATCCTGATTGGCCAGTATTGTGCCAAAACCTGATTGCCCAGTAACATGCCCAGCCTGATTGGCCAGTAATATGCCACAAGACGATTGTCCAGTAACATGCCAAGCCTGATTGCCCAGTAATAATCCACCACCCTACTCCCCACCTTCCCCAGTACTCACCTGGTGATCTCCTCTGTTTTACAGTCTTCCTTCCTGCATGGAGGAGGGAAGTACATATGACTTGCTGTCATATCCGGCAGAAGAAAAAATAAATAAAATATAAGATGCTCCGTGATTGTGCAGGCTGATGTGAGCAGTAGCTCACACAGCCGTGCACATGGTGACGTCACGTGACCCCCACAATCGCGAGACCATTTTCCCAGGACTGTCCCTCCCGGGAAAACGGTCCCTCTCTGATATACACGGGACAAATTAAATTTTGCCAGGACTGTCCCAGAAAATCCATGACAGTTGCCAACTATGCTATAGACTGCTGCCTCTTTTGTGCTTATAAAACAGTTTATGAAATAGGTTTTGTTCCTCCTTAAGTTAAGAAAGGAAATAATTGTATCTGTTGTTTAGCACCAACCTCTAACGCTTTATCACATTACCTGTACATGTATTTATTTCTTTATAAGAAACAGATGCCATTGACTCCTTTCTTGTTGACTAAGTGGTTTATTTGAAAGTCTGCCTGCAGATTTTTAGCCTGAGGAAGTCACAGATAAAATTAAGTTGTCAGCTAAAATAGATGGTAGTTGATATGTTATTCTGGTTTGGAGTAACCTTATAGTGTAGCTCTGTGATAATTCACTTGGATTGCTTATAATGTAAAAAGATGACTTTTAAATATATAAACATAAAAGTATTATCTTTCATTTATACTCCAAAGGTGTAACCTTGCGGCGTTGCGGCCCAGATTTGGTCTCTCTTGGCCTTTGTGTTCAATGGCTCACTATGTGATTTGCTCCAGTGGCACTTCTTGTCTTGGCCTCTTGACGTTGCACTCACATCAGATACTTTCAAGATCCATGGGTTCAATATGTGCAGAATTTTATGGAAAATATGAGATCAATGTGCAAAGAGGTTTTTTTGTTGTTCACGTTATTATTGTTCAAGTCCAAATAAAAACACCAGACAATAAGCATGAGCAGGATTACCATTACATGTTAAATTAAGATAGCAGACATTATTGCTAACAAGGACATCAGACATTTGTATAAGTCATCATTCCTTTTCTGGTCTTTCTTTTAAGAGAACCTTTATATTTATTTACAGTATATATAAATTGATATACTTACCATATAGTCTGCTCATTACTAATACATTTGAGAATTTTTCGTTACATACATATTCACTCATTCATCTTCATTCATCCTACTCATTAATCCACAATGGTTTCGCATAGAAACTCAACCTAAATGGAGTGGGGGAGAGCTAGTTTTCGCTGGGAAATCCACTCAAGGTAAGTTATCACCTTCCAATTTGTCCTCCATGGTGTGGGCCTCTCATTTCTCCCAGACATCATTAAATCCTACCAAATTGTCTGTCTTAAAGTAAAACAATTTTTCCATTTTATATTGAAACTCAATCTGGTTTATTACAGAATTCCAAATAGGAATCTCTTGTTGCTTCCAGTTCCTAGTTGATACCGTAATAAACCCATGGTCTAATATTAATGTATTTCATTAATGTTTGTAGTCCCAGTAATGGTGTAGAAGTAGTTAATTTATTTCCACAAAAAATATCTTCCTAATTTTATACATATTTTTAAGGATGTCATTTAAAACTGGGCTTATTGTTCCTATATGTTTTATTTTATCAGAGTTAGACCAGTAAAAATGAAAACAATTTGTATATTTGCAACTCCATAATTCATATTTAAACCAGCCAGATTCATGCTGAGTGATGTTATCCGAGGCCATAAAATGTGAAGCATAACAACATTTGGCAGTTTTAGACCTGCAAGGGTTATTTTTCTCGTTAGGATGGTACATGATATTCTTGGTTTTTTGTTACCCCAAATGTGCAAAGAGTTTTTTTTATAGGCTTCTTTGTACTGTTATTGTTATCATCCACTTAGTTCTCCAAGTCTGCACCTACACTTACTCCAACTACCTATAGCTATTTTCTTCTTTTTTGTTGTTGTTGCAGTTGTTCAGTAATAATTTAGGGTGGTATCTAGAATCCTGGGGTCACCCCAGTGCATTATATAGTATAAGGACTGCTATAAATATCTATGTATACAAAAATATTTCCAGTAGAGTAGGCAGCCTGTTAACACTCTGACTCTTTTAGATGAAGTTAACCATTCCTCCAGGATCACACCCAACTCAACCCCGGCACTGAACTCTACTCCCCAGCATCACTCAAACACCTACCCACACAATGCAAAACCACATCAGCATCCAGTAATGATGATACCAGCATGCTAGATATTTTGTTACGATGTCCTCACTTTCAGTATGTGGGGTTGGGAAAATGCCTGAGTATCTGTTGTAAAGTAGTAACCTTGGAAGTCAAGGTAGCAATCTTGAAGGAACCACCAAAAATATTTATTTTAATCTATGTATTTGCTGGTCGATTTCACAAGGGAATACAAGTACTAAATGTTTATAACTACCTGAAGCTTAACTTTGGCCAAAGTACTAAAACTGTCTGAAATATGACTTTGATTTGGTGGCTACAATTATTTGTGTCCCTTTTATAGTTGCTTAAAATATGTTTTTTTTTAAGTTATACCTAAAGATTTTATAACCATCAAAATGTTTGTGTCTATTTGTTACACCTTCATTGGATTGTATTTATTGTATTTTTGCTTTGCTTTCACGTTATCTGGAGATAAGAGATCCCAACACAATCCTTTTTTGTAACAGAATACCTTTAAAAGATGCACTGGTTCTCTTGGAACACTACATTACATTGTGCACCAGCATAGTACAATGTACAGTTGTAAAAGCAACCTTCTAGTTTATGATGACTCCATAATCAAACCCTTCTATAATAGAGTGCTCTAGTACCTGTATTATGTGATGCCTAGTGTGGTATATAGATGATCTGCTTTGAGAGACTACTTCCTTTGTTCTGCGTGCACCCCCCCCCCCCCCCCCGGTGCACGCAGAACAAAGGAATATTAAAATAACTGCTACTGGGCTACCAGAACACTAGAGTCAGGTGCCCAATGAGGCACAGGCAAATGTGAAGTGCACAGTAACAAAAGGGCAAGCAGGAGGGGGTTTAATATACATATATTTTTATTAAATAAAAACAAATTGTGGGCAGCAAGAAGACAGCTTAGCTTTGGTACAGTGGATAGGCTAAGAAACAGTAGAATGAGCTGCGGAATGGGGAATGGACCTCTGGATAGTACTTAAGGTTGGTCAGGGGATTTGAGGTGGAGTGGGGACAAGGAAGGTTTCAGTAGGATGCTATTTTGAGGGAGCAGTTTCCTAGTCTTGTCTCGGCGTACAAAATGTGCTAGCTATGGCTCAGTCAAGAAATGTACATTTTAGAAGCTGGATTTGTGCTTTTGTTTGCCGTCTGTAGCAGTGAAATGTTTTATTATTTTGCAATCCATTTGTAATCATTTCCAATTCAAGACAGCTGCACTTTTACTAGGGAACTTGCTAATTACATGCACATCTGCTTAATAGGTTAGGATGTATTGTTAATACTATATCTATTTTGCAAGTCAATTTTACATAGCTTTTCTTGCACATTCTTAGATATAGCATGCATTTGTATCCTTTGAATCTGCTTTTTCACAGTTAAACCCCTACCTGTTATTTTTCTGAATCAAATGAAACCTTCTTAAAATAAAATATAAATATGTTTTTAGGCTCGAACTTATCAGGCTTGCACTTGACAAAAGAGAATTATCTTTAAATTGCCCTATGCACTTATAAATGCACTCGCGTTAACCCTTTTATATAACTAACATGTGTACATTGGTTTGGGCTTTCCAGCACGAAAAATCCATTTGAAGATGATTAACAACTAACAGCTGATGTTGGATTTTGAGTATGCTCCTATGATCCGATCATTGGAGAATATATTTACAGAAACTAGCTAACAATGGTACAGTCCCAATGGCCATAGCGCCACGCTAAAGAAACAAGGTCGGGTACAGGTCAATGGGAAAATCAATAAACAAAAGAAGAGATGAGATTCCGTATAACACACAGGCCATGTCCAAAGGAAAAACAGCCATGATTTGGAAAGCTGGAAATTAAAGAAATCTATCGAAAAACACAAACAGGGAGAATAATAAGATTTTCTATATTGTCATAATGGAAGATTGATTGGATTTACATTTGAACCAAGGGATGGGATCATCTAATTATAAAGCCAATTGTTTATCATAACTACTACCTCTACTATACATTTCACCAAATTCGATATTTGGATTAAGGGAATGCTAATATAATGAACAACTCATCACGTAGTGTCATTAAACATGGTCAGTTCTATTTAGTGCTTCTGTTTTATTATAATAGCTAAGTAATTGTGAAGAAGGTGTCATATTTCATCTTGCTTCTTTATGTTTCATGTTGTTGCCTGCAGTGGCCATCTGATTATGTGAAGTGTATGGCTGCCTTCTGATATGGGCATTAAAAAGGGGTCCTTAGCCAGGTTTAGTTTTCCTCCAAAAGGACAAAAAAAGGTTGAAGAACAGGCTTCAGGTGAAGTAAGAGGCCAAAATATTTCACTTTTCTTTGCCCATCACTTGCCAGGAATGGCATTTGTTAGGATGAAAAGGTTCCATTAAGAAGTAGTGGGGTATAATTTGTTTCTTCTATGATTAGTTTCTTTTTATAAAGCTTTTATATTTTTGTATTTATGGGAGGGATTGAGAGCCCACTACTGAAACTCTGTCCAGGGCCCACCACTGCCTTAAAGGGACTATCTGGTGCCCACAATGCATCTTCCAAATGTTAATGCATATTAATGTGCTTTAAAAGTACTTTTTTTAAAAAGTGAAAGTACATTTTACATTTTGCATTGCTTAAAATTTTAAATACTTACAGCTAGTTATAATTGTGATATTAAAGCAGTTTGCAAGAAAACAGGAATACCCACATTAGCTGAGTAAAAGACAATTTTTTTTTTTTTTTTACTGTGGTAACCAATGAGAATAATGTTATTCAAATGAATGGAATTTCCTGTCTCTCTAGTGATGCTATCAGACAATGTGTTGCACTGTTTACTGTGTACAAGAGCAAGTTTTTCACAGTCCACACAATATATTCTTTCCCAGCAGCACAGGAAGTGACTAAATGAAACAAAACGTTATATCCTCAGTGTCTATTTAATCAGTGCTGCCGCACCTGTAGTATACATGCAGAGTAATCAATGAAGGAGGGCTAAAGTCAAATATTAAACATGTGATTTATGCAGAATGCCTGCATCAAATCACACTGGATGAAAAGCCCGTGCACTTAGAAAGCAGTAGTCTTCAATTTGCACCAAAGTGGGTTTGGGGACAAGACTTTCCCTTTAAAATTGGAAGATAATGAACTTTATCCATGCAAGTTTTGTTTAGCATTCATTAATTTTACAGAACAGTATATTCCTAAATAACATAATGAAGCCTTGGAAGGTCTATGAGTTTCCCATCAATTATAGAAGCTGTAGCCTCCCAGTTCTATATGTCCTCCTCCATCCAAGTTCCTGTTCCTTTTTTCTCTATCTCAACACCTTGAGTATTCCAACTGTTAATCCTTGCTGAGATAAAATATGGAGAGCTGGAAATGAAGTGTAGAGAGTGCTGGGCTTAGAGGAGGATTACTGTTATTTAAAATGGAAGGCAAGAGGTTGCTATGGAACTGATATCTGGAAATTGGGAAGGAAAGGCTAATATTAATACAGTATTAAGTGTCAAGCAAAATATTTTAAAACAAGCTATTAGAAGGGAATTTTTTTTTCTAAGATATAATAATACTAAGCTATTTAACCAGAAAGAGGGTATTGAGATAGGCAATAGTGAACATCTTCAAAATATACTAATATCCAAGGGATGAGGCTATTACCCAATCTATCACTTCCCACAATCAGACACATATCTGAGTCCAAACAAAAATGGTACTTGTGAGCCATGCGGATGTGTATATACATCCAATCAAAGCAAGCAGCGCACATGAAGAGATTAGCGGTACTCTTTTTTTCCAACTCAGAAAGATGCAGGATTGAGTTGGCTCTGCCAGGAATTAAACCTGAAGCCATAACAGATTATGTTGTTAATGTATTAAACTACTGGCCCATCTTACCATTGTGTATTAATATGAATAGTTTTCTTACAATCAACCTTATTTACCTTATTGACAAATACAGGAAATATATTAACTCTTTTAAATAACTCAGATCTGTAAATGTTCTTAATTATTATCTTCTTCATCAATGTTATGTACATAGAGATCTTTGATTAATGTTTTCATTTTGCTATTATGGCATATTAAAGCAACTGCTAAATAATGAACCACAATAAAATTTGCTGTTCCTGTGTTTTGATTGTTATAGGTAAATACACATAAAATTGGCAGCACCATAATAAAAACGTACTATTTTCTATATAATTATGAACACATTTCCCTGCTGATTTAAGTTAGAATGTTCCTCAACAGCTTTATGTAGAGCTGTCTTCAAACCCCAGATGTTTCCATTTCAAATACCATTTGATAATATATTTACTGAAATTGAACCGCAGGTTGTTTTAAAACTGCATTAAAATAACACATCTGTTTTGACCCAATTTTCTATAGAGATAATTCAAGCAAATATTACCAATACACACCCAGCCTTGCAATTACATAGGCACAATTCACCTTCCATTACAGTCATAATGAAAGACTTGAGGAATGTTCATGTGCCTCTTGAATTAATGTATGATTGCAAGTTTTATATAATAAAAGGAACATAAATCCTTTATTGTCTCCCAAATGTTGCTTTTGGGACTCTGCCTTTTTTATAAGCCTGTTTTTTTGCCATACTCCTTCCTTAATATAATACTCTACCACTAACTAATGCACACATCTGATTTAAATGAATACATCTTTAAAAAAATGAAGCCCCGATTTTACTCTAAATAACACATTTTGATCAATTGCATATGTTTCATTTAGATTTAGTTGAAATAATGCTGGATATGTATTTTTCTGTAAGACACCTTTTTGCTGTGTTTTTTGACATGGCCATAGTTCCATGTATGTCCAAATGTAATAATTTTTTTCACAAATATCACAATGCTGGATATTTGTATCAGAAATTATATTAGGGCATATATGTACACATGTCCATTTTATAAAAAGCACTTTAAAATCTTTAACGTTTAATTCTCCATCAAGAGAACTGAAATGGGCACGTTCCGAATTCGGATGTGATTGGCGCATATTGGGTAGCCAATAATCTATGTTTTTCATGGAGAAACTGCTTCAGTTTCTAAACAGCCTAAACTGCCAATTTGGACCCAAATTCAGGGATATTGAGCATTTCTAAGGTTTGTGAAAATCAGCAAGTGCACCACAGCTACCATGATCATCTGCAGCTACCATGATTATCTGCAATTAGCTTTGGGGGGATAATGGGATTTAGAAATTGGAGGTCCACAGATGTACAACTGGGCTCTATGGTGAGCTAATGGCCCATGATTATGTTATGTTGGCAAATTAAAGTTTGTAGTTCATCATCAGCTAGCGATCCACAGATGGACACCTAGACTCCATGGTAAGCCTACAAACTATAGACTATTTACTAAAATCCAAGAATAGAGGTCTAGATTAGAACTATTCTCAACCCCCAACCTCAAAAAAACTCGCCCCCATTCAGATGCCTCATCTCAACCTCGTAAAATGGTATTCACAACAGACTTAATTGGAGATATATGTCTGGTATGTTGTCTGCCTTTGGAATGGAAGGGCTGTTTAAAGACTTGACTCTATCTCTTCGGCAAAAATCCAAGGTAACCGCCTGAACTCAAGATGCTTCCTAATCAACAACGGGACCACTGCTTTATAATCTTACCATGGAACCTTTGGCTGTTTATGTCAGGCAAAAACAATCCATCTTGTCACTTACCTCCGTGATCCTCCTGATCCGCCGCCGTCGCGGATAAAGAGGACGCCATCCCGTCGGCTGGGGCTCAGTGTGAGAGCCCCAGCATCTTCCAGTACTGAGACGCTCAGTGACGTCACACACCCGCATGCGCGAACGGGTGATTCATGATTATTCATGAGCCCAGTTAAAGGGCTATTTATTAAATTAACCCCTCCCTTGCCAAATTGATCAGAGGTGTGTACTTATTCGGTATCAAAGGTTTTCTTCAGAATATTCGAATAAACCCTATTCTCCACTGGAGAAAATTATGTTTGGTACCCACTTAAAGATTACCTCTTGAATCACGAAAGTACTCCAAGAATTAGATCAAAGGGAGACGAAATTAGAAACAGTGTCTAAATGGGAAAGGGAATTGGGGAAAACCTTCTCAACTAACGCTTGGCGTAACTCATGTGAACTTATCAGAAAATCCATCCATTGTATAGGGCTGCAAGAATTATATATTAAAATTTTGCACAGATGGTATCTGGTCCCCCGAAAGCTCGCCAAATATCAACTAAATACGTCACCACTATGTTGGAGATGCAACAGAGAAAGCGGTAATATTAAACATATTTGGTGGGACTGTGAGAAATTGGATAGGGTATGAAACACCTTAAATAAAATGCTCTCAGAAATACAATTATATCTTGGAGATATGGTTTCAGAGAAATTTATGTTTCATCTAGGATTCTCCGATCTAAAAAGCTTTAAAAAAAAAACTGGCGGCACACATCTTGATGGCAACTAAGATGTGTATATCAAGATATTGGAGAAGACCTGAGACTACGACTGAGACAGAGATATGGGCACAGATACATGATCAGTGTACAAGGAAAAAAACATTATTTTTAAATAATGCGTCTGTCTCCTCCTATTACAAAATCTGGGACCCTGTTATCTCCTCCGCCGTTCATCGTACATAGGAAAATATTAACCCGGGGCACACTTACCACTAGACATGCTGGGCCCAGCTCCAAGTCCCCCGCCACCCGGCCATTTGATCTGATTAGAGCTAATTATATAAAGTAAACTGGAATATGTACTCTGAGTTTGTTATATGTTCTATATAAAAACGGCAGTTGCATAAATACACAGGCTACTAACTATGTTGTATAAGAAGCAGGACAAACAATCTGCTATTGAAATGTCTGTGAACGCTTTTAATGATTATGTCTATTGTCATTAATGTTTTTCTATGATTATATATTGCAAAAATGAAAAACTATATATGTAAAAAAAATGGTATTCACTAACAATTTTTGCAAGGTTTGCATTATGCAAGAGTAAGGCGACATGGAGTATGCAGATGACCTTATACCAATCATTGTTAAAGTGAAATTGTATCTGCTTTAAACTGATTTTATATATATATATATATATATATATATATATATATATATATAGTTACAGGTCATTAATTCAAAACGTTTAACTTGGATATTGTATATGAAAAGTCCCTTTTAGAATCCATTATTCAAAAAAAAATACAAATATTCCTATCCAAAACTAAGCAGTTACAGGTTTGTGGTTTCAACGAGTTTCCAAAGAAATTGTGCTGTGATTAAAGGGTTAAAATGATAAGTGCAAGCAAGGTGAAATGCTGCAGCAAACAGATATAGTACAGCATATTGGAAAAGTGAAGCCTTGACCCAAAGGACTTGCAATCTTGTTTTACAAGTTTTCTATCACTGTCTTTACTGGAGCGCTGGCTGGCAACACATCGCTCTGTGGAGGTTTGCAGCCCATAGGTTAATGCATGGAATTGAGATTCCGGACAATATCCCACAAATGCTTCATTTGACACTAAATGCAGGTCACATCTAAAAGCCAGAAATGTTTGCCCATAAGGGAAAATTATTCCCGGTCAAGTTGTGGCCCCGTCAAACTATTATATTGTGTGAAAACGTTTGATGACCTTACTGATGAAATATGTCACCTCTACGAGATGTCCCTTGTTGTTGCAGGGAAGTGCATGCCTTGACATTGTATTGGAGATTGATTGGAATGCAGAGCTGGTACTGGATCTAATTCATAACACATTAACAGTAGTTGTCATCATTAATGATTACAGTAACTGACAGTTACAGCTATCAGCTTTGAAGGTGAAGATAAAATGTAGCTGGCAAGAATGCATTTTAGGCCCACTTTGAAAATAATGACACATCTCAAAACATAAAATGCTGCCTAACTATAAATTATTTGATGATCTGGACACCTGCTGTGAAATATCAATTTAAGTCTTTCTTTGGTCCATTATTGCCCACGGCATTTGACTCATGCCTTACCCAAAAATAATTTAAAAGAATGTTAGACAATTATTAATCAAGAGAAGGTTTTAAATGTATACACAAATATGAACGTAATTTGCCTGTCGCAAAAATAGGATTAAACTGGTTGTGACAAAGGACTGCTTTTATGTATGGATGATAACACTGTGCATTGAACAATTATTTCAGTTTGTATACTGTGTTTTAACACGTTGTACCAAAAACAACAAAGGACAATTCACAGATAAGAAATGGGTTCAGCATTCAGAGGAAGTCAAATCTTACATGTTATTTGTCCATACATAAAGCCACAAAGAGGTAGACCAGACACACTAGCCAAATATTTTGTTATGTTTTTAAGTACCTAATCATATGTTCTATGGCCTACGTGTTCAACTGTGGCGGTCCAGTTGCTACTGTACTACAGCTGCCATGATTCTTTGCAACACTTAAAAGCTTTTGAGAGATATCGGGTTTAGTAATTGGAGGGCCACAGATGTACTCCTAGGGGCCTATGATGAGCCAATGGCCTATGATTATGTAATGTTGTCAAATTAAAGAATTTGTAGTTAATTAGCAGCTGGAGGCCCACAGGTGGACACCTAGACTCAGTGGTGAGCCAGAGGAATTTGAGAAAGAGTCAATCTCGACCTACGAGATCAGGGTTATAATTAACAGTCCCATGTACTGTTAATCAATATTCTGGGTGGTTGCCCAGGCCCCAGAAATCAAAATAAAAAAAATACCCTGCTCGTCAATAAATAATACCTAGATCTGGATTAGTTTACTTCAAAGACCTTCATCAGTGAAAATTGGTGATAGCTGGGCTGAAGCTCCAAATGGGCAACTGTGAAGCATTAACCCCTTGAATGCCAGAGCAGCTACTGCTCAGGCACCACTAAAAGTAGATTCAAAGAAAAAGAAAAGAAAAATGACAGTCACACGGAATCCAATATTTATTGATTAGCGTTTCACCAGACGTGAAAAACATAACATTTTGTATAGCATTGTTGCCTTCTCTAAAAAATTTAATGTGAAGAAGAATGTTTTTTTGAATGAGAGTATTGCTCCTTATTGGAAAAAAAGGATTAAGCATCAAAATACAAATTTGGACACCTTACAAATTCAGTTGAAGGGCATTAAGGCTTCAAGCTCTAAGTTTGTTTCTTGCACCCTGATCTCAACTTGTTGCCTATCGTCAATAGCCTTATATCTTTTTTCCCCATACTTTTGCCATGCACATTTAATTTCAATAATTATAAAAATGTATGCATTTATTAAAATTTAGATACTAAGTATATTTAATTTACTATCAGTAGAAATTGCATGTTTGATAAATATCAGTATTCAGTAAGCAGCTTCTAATGATCTCTTCACTCTCCAGCAATTGACTAGCACCTGAGAGGAAACTGGACTGGGAGCTATATTTCAGACCAAGAATGGAAAGTGCTGAAGTAGCCTGCCCTATAAAATGGTAGAAAAATGTCAGCCCTCAAATCTTCAATGCAAAAATTGTAGTTTATTTAAATAGACATGGTGGCCACAAATGTTGCAGTGAGGGATGCACGTTACCCATTCAGTGTTTCTCAATGCTTAATCATAAGGTGGTCCCTAATTCAAAGGGGATCACCTTTTTCGCTCCATTAGCATATCAAACTTAGCCCACCCATCAGATCCCACACACCAAGATAGTCCTTTTGATGTAGCTCCTACCCTTTTATTTTTATCACCATAGATTTTTCATGGTATGCTTAGACATGGGTCCCTACCTGGCTTGCTGCACCTAGAGAGACCCCAGCTATACTGCACTGATGAAGCTTATGATGTGGCTTTGCCATGCATTTCAAATCTGGACTATCTTGATGGATGAGACCAGTCTACATTTTCTAAACAATAAATATGATGAGATATTACCTGTTATTAATAGACAAATATATTATTTATTATGTTAAGTATGGGTTATAAAAGTAAAATACACATCTTTACTAAATCTTTGACTAAAAATGTGCTCTCTTCAAACCAAACAGAAAAGTGAACATGCACTTGCTTTACATTTGATCCCAAGTGACATATTAAACCTTGTATAACTCATGTTATACAAAAGGGCCATATACTAGTGGTTAGTCAGAGGGACCAAGAAAGTATATACCACAGTTACCCTACAGAATCAAGTGTGTCAAAACAAGACATCCAAATCAGTTTAGCTTGAAGGTTTACAGTCGTGACCTCAATTCCATCTTTAGCAGTCAGGTTCTGCTATCCTTTGCACGACCTCCATGCTAAAAACATAAGGTCTACACAATAAACAGAGAACTGCAGGGAATTGAGATATAAATTTCAAACCTAAAGCCAACGTTGCTGAGTCGAAAATGTTCTCCCATTAAGCTGAACTGGAACATTTTTCCAAGTTGGCTACTTTTGCCTAAAGTTCTCATGGCATTTCTCTGCAATTCTCTCTTGATGGAGTAGACACCATATATTGTGATAAAAAATAATGCTTAACAATGTTATTTCACAGAATGAGTTGATACAGTAATACAAATTTTTTTTGTACCAGCTGTAATAAGAAAAATAGGCATCTTTTTTTAACAAGTTTATGGGTACACAACGTGTTTTATGTATGCTGCGCAAAATATCATCACCATTAAGACACGTAACTGCTCTATTTTTCTATTTATTATGAACATTTTTGTTTAAAAAAAAAAATTGTTAGAACTGCTCCAACTGTGTAGGCAACAGATGAATAAAGTGTCCCTCTAGCAGGTATTGTTCTCATACAAAGTAATGTTCTGTTTTTTTGTATTCAGTTTTATCACTTTTTGTTTTATGACTTTTGATTTGAATTTTGTTCCAAAATTGGAAAAGGAGCAGTTGATTACTGCAAATGGGCAAAGTTACATAGATTCAGAATTAAGTTAAAAAGTACCTGTATATAAATATTTGTATATGTTTATCCCAAAAGGTCAAAAGTTCACAGAAACTAGGTGCTTATCTTGTGTATGACAAAAATATATAGTCAGTGATGCTTAAAGGGAGTGTCTAGTGCCCAAACTGCATATTCCAAATGTTAATGCATATTAAACTGATTTCAAAGTACTTTAAAATGCACCTTTTACATTTTTCATTGCTTAAAATATAAAATACTTACAGCTAGATGAAATTGTAAAATTACAGCATTTTGCAAGTATCCAGGACTGCCCACACTAGCTGAATAAAAGTAATTTCCTTTTTTATATTTTTCTGCAGGAACCAATGAGAATTATTTCATTCAGATTAATGGAATTTCCTGTCTCTCTAGTCATGTCATCAGACAATGTGTTACACTGTTAAGCAATCCTTCTGTGTACATGAGAAAATTCACTTAGAGGCAACACAATGTATTCAATTCAAGGCACAAAGGAAGTGACTAAATGAAACAAAATGTTCTATTCTCAGTATCTATATAATCAGTGCTGCCGCACCTGCAGCAAATATGTATAGTAATAACTGGGGAGGGCTTGAGTCAAATATAAAAAATGTGTTTTATACAGAATGACTGCATCAAATCACACCATGAAAAGGCCTGTGCACTGTACAAGCAGTAGTCTTCAACATGTACCAAAGTGAGTTTGGGGACTAGACTCTCCCTTTAAGTCTATATCAGTTATATATAGAGCTAGTGAACAAGCACATTCAGGGATAGAACTATAGAGTTAACATCCCATTTCACCTGCTGTTTATGAGTGGTTTCAGAACCTCCCACATGGTTACTTCAACCACCAGACCATCTTATTCATTAAAAGCTGGCAAAATGATCCCTGCGGAGATAAACCTGAGAAAGAAAAGTCACCCACAGTAAGAATATATATGGCCATTTCCATAGCAATGATTATCTTACTTAAATGGGTCAAACTTTTAATAATGCCGCTATATACCATGCATTAGTTTTCCTGGTAAGTGCAGGACATTATCATTTCTGTGAGGTTGGAGAGCTTTGAGAAATAGTGATGGTTAAGCCTCCAATTGGACATAATGGAACATAACATAATCATATATGAAATTGGAAAACTACAACAGCCAATAACCTGTTTGATATTGTTGCACAGTACATAATGTGTACACTAGGGAATTTATTTTACATTTTCATGTTATTGATTATTGAGTAGTGAGTAATTTTATGATTTGCAACATATAGTAATTTTAATCCCTTCTTGACAACTGACATGGCATGTCACACAAAAACGATCAGTTTGTGACAATTGACATGCCAGGCACCTCATGTGGTTAAACAACATAGTAAGCAATCAAAAGTCGCTTTCTAAGCTCTGCGGGTGTTGTTAAAATGCCTCGACATTAAGGGATCTAGCACCAAATTTTGCCCCTAGGGCACAACCCGATTGCTCCATGGAGCAATTGAAAGCACCATATTAAGAGGCAGCATGCTGTTTCAATATGGCGCTGCCCTGTACTGGGAAAGAGCTTTGGAAGTGATCACTTTTGTCATTTTGGAAGTGTTGCTAGACTTCCCCTAGAGGCAATTTGCAACATTGCAGTAGAAAAAAAACAATTAGCAGTTACATTACGGTTAGTATTAGAATTAGGGTTGTGGTACAAATGTCCCTGAAGGAAAAAAAGCTGTACATTACTTTTAGTTATTGCCCTATAACATGCAGAAAAAAACCTGAAAATATGTAAACATGGGCTAATTCTAAACTCAGGACAAACTTAAGAATATATTTATCAGGGTTTTCTATTTTCTTTGCACAGATGTAAAACAAATGCATGTAAATTATAGACAAAAAATCATTTCCCCCCCTTTTTTATTGTATTTTATGATTATTTTAGTAGTAAATTATATGATGAAAATAATACCTATTTAGGAACCCCCCCCCCCCCCCATTATTTTTGTTTCATCTAAATCCCTATTTCCCTCAATAATGTCCTTCTTTTCTTGGTGTGTATGACTACATTGGAGAGCTCAGTAGTAATCCAACTCACAATAAAGTATGTTTGGACTGCAGTAGATGCGCTTGTACATTAGTTTTTGTAAATAAAATACTTTATGCTATACTAAAGGACTTAGCAAATTAGATGATTAACTATTTATTGCCTGTAAAGTCATTTGAAACATTCCTATGATGCCTTTACCATAGCCACTCCCACAAAAAGTATTATGTCCCTCTGTAGACATTTAACATGTTGGGAGGTATAATATAGTATGTATAACATGGGTGGGTGTGTATATATATGTATGTATGTATGTATATATGTATGTATGTATGTATACATGTATATAAATCCAAATAAAGATGTATAGTACAAAAAAATGCACACACACACATATTTATTTTTTTTGGGATGAAACATGAATGCGGCCCATGCACAAATACATTTGTGGTGAATTGGCCCACCCCAAAACAAACTTGGACACCCCTGATTTAGTATATAATAAAATGTAAGTACTATCCTATGTTCTTTCACACATTATTATTATTATTATTATTATTATTATTATTATTATTATTACTAAAAGTAGTAATAATTAAATGCACTTTAATTGCAGTACACAATAAACTAATATCATAGTATATACACTCTTCAAGTTACTCTGTATATTGTGAATACCATTAATAACAGTTCATACAAAGCCTGTACACATTTCCTTTTATTGTCAAAATGTTGCTGTATATTCTCCTGCAGATGTCTCTCTTGCCCTCTGCAATCTGTAAATTGTAGTCGAGCATATTTGTTTGTTGTGTTTAATTGAAAACATACAACAAGCTTTCATAGCAGCTCTACATTACTGAGTGATAACCCTACTTATATGATTGAAATCTAAAAACAGTAAACAAAATGATTCACCTCTATCCTATGTACTTGTTTATCTCTCTTTTCCTCATAATACTTTGTAATGCTCCACCAATGTTAAATAGGATTCAAAAGAGCTTCATAAATTGTAATCCAAGCATTGCACTGGTATGGTGCCAGATTACAATTCTTATTTTTTTCAAGATAAAACAACATATTGCAACTATTTCAACGACAGAGATAGATTGCAATGTTGTAACATGGATACGTCATATATAAATTTCAAGGGGTCAGAGGGGAGACCATTGCTTTTAGCACACCACTCAGGACTGTCTTAATAGCCTTATAGGCCCTAACACCCCCCCCCCCCCACCAAAGAAAAAACAACATAATGTGAAGCGAGGTTTATAATAATAATATATCTATATATTTTTCACACACACACACACATATATATATACACACATATCTGTATGAAGAAAAGACGGTTCAATATGTTATTTAATTTGTATTCTTTCATTAAAGCATTTCTACGTATAACATCTTTACTTGAAACAATCTTTCAATTATACAGACATTAAATTTTTGTCAACAGTTCATGCCAAATATGAGCAGTAAACATAAAGTTGGTATATCATGCCAATCATGAGCATTAAACACATAAACTTGGTATATTATGGCCAAATGAGCAGTAGCACATAAACGTTGAATATTGTGGAAAATAATGTGGAGTAATGCATAAACTTAGTATATTATCCCAACTAGTGAGCAGTAATTCATAAACTGTGCAAATTATACCAAATAGTAATACACTTTGTATTGTATTCCATCTAATGAGCTGTAATGCATACAAGTGGTGTACTATGTCAAATAATAAGGGGTTAAACGGTATCCCGTATACATTTCAAATCATACAATCTAACCCTTAGTGTATTCTCCTAAGGGTTTAACTGAGCTGTAAATATCCATACTTCAAATTCTATAAATATTGGTTCAAAGAGTCCTAACAAGAACATTCAAGGAACATATTATTATTAGTAAAGGGAATTTACAGACATGCAATAATAAACATTATCTTATTGAAATAAATGATTAGTACTACAATGAACACATACATTAGTTAACAGCACGGTGCTTTAATATTCATGTACTTTCTATGGAACAAAATCAGCTAATAATTCCCTTAGCTCTACAAAGTTGGGAGTATTAGCAAACAAGAGAAGCTAAAAACAGCTAGCTTAATGTTACTCATGGGACTATGGCCAAAAATGTAATGTTAACCTATAAGAGCCTTTATTAAAAACACACACACAAAAACAATACAACTAAGATAGGATACTAAATCACAGGAATATTGCACTATAAGAAACAAACATTAGTATATGTATAGATTGATGATAATATAAAGGTAAAGGTATAATGCTTCCAACCTTAGAATTAGAGGTTTTAATGTTCCAGTGTGACCAGAAAATGTGCTATTAATGCTGTGACCTGTTAGTTGTATTTGTTTTAATCTCATGATATGACTTTGGGATCTAGCTTTCCATTAGATATATACAGTCTTTTTTTTTTAGTTCACCCAGAATCATGTTATATTCATAATGTTATATTATTTGTAATTTCTTTTTATATTCTCTTCTTAAAGGTATCTGTCTTCCTCCTGATTGGACCCCTAATCCATCCATATCAAAGTAAGAGGGTAACTAAAGATGGAAATGGGCTACTTTGTACAACAAGTAGTACAGTAAGAATGTAAATAGTTAATGGAATGTAAAAGGATTGGAACAGAAATCTATGTTTTCAATAAGATAACAATATTTGAAAGTACAGTCCACCTACTTTCTTACCTATATTTTTTTCTTTATTTCTTGTCTGTCTATTCTGCAGAGCATCAGCTCCGTCTCCTGACCTGTAAAAATATGTAAATCAGATGTATGCTCTTTTATTCATTGTTTTGGTTGTGGTTTTAGTGATTGAACATGTTGTATCTATTATTCTACCTGATGTTTTATTTTAATTTTTTATCGAGGCAGCATTTATAAAAAATCTGCTAATGACAGCCTTATGAGTCAACCATAACGTGGATGATGAATCTACGTATGGTAAGTTCCTATGGAAGTATTGTGTAATATGCACAAATATTTCTTATTTAATTAAGAAATAATTCATGCACAAATTAAGAAATTCATTAAGAATTAAAACACAGTTAGTTAAGGAAGGGTTAAATCCCTTCATCATGTATTTTTCAAACGTATATTGGCAGTACCATAGGGTTTATTCCTGCCACATAGACATGGTATCTGTAAGGACATAAAAAGTTAATTAGCTCCTCCCTCCATCCCCATAATAGCCTCCATATCCAGCAGTTCCTTCTTGTTCCTTTCAGGTATCTAGGGGAAACTTTTTTTCTAACAGGAGCATCACACAGGTTGTAGCCGAGGGGGTCTCTAGACCAATCCGATCACTGCCCGGGTGGTATGCGTAGAGATCCAGCTCCTAACCTTGACTATCCAAGATACTTAAGAGATCCCTAATAAAGTTAAAGGGTGATTTTGTGATATTTCATCAGGAAAAAGTGGATTTGCATACTAAACAGTCCTTTTTGCCGAAAGTCCGGTCTAAAACATTTGTGAACAAAACCTATTCCCTTCCTTTCATCCAAATATAAAAGTATTGCTTGGAGAAATAGCATCTGCGCTATGTATAAAATAATTACCACCATTAAAAAAAAATGTTGCACCAGTTTTGTCAAAATAGTTCTAATTATTTTTTTTGAAAATGTGCAAGGGATGTATAAAAAGGTCCATATTATAGGTCCCCTTGTTGCACCACAATGTACCACCATTCCACTGTGACATTAGATATACTGTGTAATCAAAGTGAAAAAAAAGTCATGTCTGTGCTGCTTTTTTTACCAACTTGTATAACATCCAGCTGAATTATCACTTGGTAATGATGCAAAAATGTATCATGGTTTCCATTCAAAATAGCACCATTATTTATAACACTGGAATTTGATGGTTAATTTTACTCTGACCACAATGCTACCGGCTGTAAAACATCAAACTCAATTTGTGCCTTGGTTTTTTGTCATGCGTGCTTACATTATTTCACCATATAAAACCTTGTGACTTCATTATGTTAACACCTTTGACCTTCTAACGTCAAACAATGATCTCTTATCCTAGCATTCTACTTTCTTTGAAATATACCTTCCTCCTGTTCTTTGATAAACAGGGCATTTCCTTACATTACCATATTCACATGATTCATTGCAGAAGATGCCAGTACTCTATAAATACCATGATTTTGTCCAGGTGGACTTGTGACTTATGTTTCTAGGGCAATGCTTTATAAGTATCATTACAAAGGAATATTGAGTACACAACAAGATCTGATGTTACACATGAGAGGTTAAGCAAGAAAATATTTCAAGAAGATAAACTGTTGCTTTATATGATCTTTTGGCAGAACACTTGCCATGAAATTAAATTTGCTTAGCATCTGCTGTTATCAACAGTTCTTGCATCACTTATTATGTGGGGGCTTAATGTAGTTTCATTCCCATGAGGTGTGCTTAGCTGCAAATATAGCTGTTTTCACTAAAAAGTGTATTAAAAGAAAACATACTAACTGTTATAGTCAAATGTCTCATGTCTCACATGAACTTTGTCACAGGAGTTGAATACATTGTAAAGTTAAGTGATGCAAGTGTTGTCTATGATGATCAAGATAACACAGTAGTTAAATACACTGTAAAGGTAAGTGGTCCAAGTGATGTCTATGATGATCAAGATAACACAGGAGTTAAATACACTGTAAAGGTAAGTGATGCAAGGGATGTCTATGGTGATCAAGATAACACAGAAGTTAAATATACTGTAAAGGTAAGTGGTGCAAGTGTTGTCTATGATAATCAAGATAACACAGAAGTTAAATACACTGTAAAGGTAAGTGATGCAAGTGATGTCTAATAAACACTATAACATATTAAGTAGTACAAAATATAGTGTACTAAGCTATGTAAAATTAAATAAACTAAAAATGAATATCCTCCCCAGATTACTATATCTTCTTCAGACTCTCCCTATACAGATCCCTAAAAAAATGTCATAGAGCTTAAGAGGGATATAACTAAGTTTATATTGAAAAATAAAACTCCCCGATTAGGCTACTCCTACCTCACCAGACCCAAACACTTGGGGGGTATGGCTCTGCTGGACATTAAAGATTACCCCAAAGCCACTCATCTTGCTCACATAGCGGAATGGTCAGGTCCTGCCGATAAACATTGGGTCTCTCTTGAACAAAGAAACATAACGGTCCCCATACCCTCAGCGGGTTGGATCCCACCTACTCAGAAAATTACATCTCCGCACATCACCCGACGACCCCACCCACGCTTAGACAATGGGCACGTAACCGCAGTCTGGGCGGCCTTGTAAACTCCCCTACACCACTCACATCACTGATATATAATAATTATTTTCTACCTGGTTATTCTCCAGAAGTGTTGAAACCTATGCTCCACACTGACATACTATACCCTAGATTAGGTCATATCATGAAAGACAATGCTATTAAACCAATTGCGGCTCTCTATGTTGACACTATTCCTACTCCTGCTCAACGTTTTACCTATGAACAACTCAAACATTATCCCTTGAAGGTTTTAAAAAATAGACAATACCCACCTACTCTCACAGCATATGAGGCCCTCTGCGCAGCGCCGCAGGTGCCCAAGAGGCTTATATCCACCATATATAACATACTGAAACAACTCCAACCACCCATATAAGACAATGGGAAATTGATTGCACACTCACAGATAAACAATGGACAAAACTGTCCACTCTTACACACAAATGCTCTATCTCAGCCCATGCACAAGAAAACTCATATAAACATTTAACTAGATGGTATAGGGTTCCTGTCACTCTCAAGCGTCTTTTTCCCACTCATACTGATACCTGTTGGAGGTGTCGCTCCTCCAGAAAGACATTCCTCCACATATGGTGGACACCTCCTAGAAACATAGAAACATAGAATGTGTCGGCAGATAAGAACCATTCGGTCCATCTAGTCTGCCCAATTTTTTTATTTTTTTTTTGAGTACTTTTATTAGTCCCCCGTTCCCGGTCTTATAGCTAGGATAGCCTTGTGTCTATCCCACGCATGCTTAAAATCCTTGACTGTGTTTACCTCTACCACTTCTGCTGGCAGGCTATTCCATACATCCACTACCCTCTCAGTAAAGTAATACTTCCTGATATTACTTTTAAATCGTTGCCCCTCTAATTTAAGACTATGTCCTCTAGTTGTGGTAGTTTTTCTTCTTTTAAATATACTCTCTTCCTTTACTGTGTTGATTCCCTTTATGTATTTAAATGTTTCTATCATATCCCCCCTGTTACGTCTTTCCTCCAAGCTATACATGTTAAGATGCTTTAACCTTTCCTGGTAAGTTTTATCCTTCAACCCATGAACCAGTTTAGTAGCCCTTCTCTGAACTCTCTCCAAAGTATCAATATCCTTCTGGAGATAAGGTCTCCAGTACTGCGTACAATACTCCAAGTGAGGTCTCACCAGTGCTCTGTACAATGGCATGAGCACTTCCCTCTTCCTACTGCTAATACCTCTCCCTATGCAACCAAGCATTCTGATAGCATTTCCTGCTGCTCTATTGCATTGCCTACCTACCTTCAAGTCCTCTGAAATTATTACTCCTAAATCCCTTTCCTCAGATGTTGAGGTTAGGACTGTACCAAATAGTCTATATTCTGCTTTTGGGTTTTTACGCCCAAGGTGCATAATCTTGCACTTGTCCACATTAAATGCCAGTTGCCACTGCTCTGACCATTTTTCTAGTTTAGCTAAATCATTTGCCATTTGGCTTATCCCTCCATGAATATCAACCCTGCTGCAAATCTTTGTATCATCAGCAAAAAGACATACTTTACCAACAAGACCTTCTGCAATATCGCTAATAAAAATATTAAAGAGAATGGGTCCAAGAACAGATCCCTGAGGTACCCCACTAGTAACAAGACCTTGCATCGAATATACCCCATTGACTACAACCCTCTGTTGCCTGTCACTCAGCCATTGTCTAATCCATTCAACAATATTGAAATCCAAACTCAAAGATTTCAGTTTATTGATAAGCCTTCTATGTGCGACAGTGTCAAAAGCCTTACTGAAATCTAGGTAAGCAATGTCTACTGCACCACCCTGATCTATTATTTTAGTTACCCAATCAAAAAAATCAATAAGATTAGTTTGGCATGATCTCCCTGAAGTAAACCCATGCTGTCTCTGATCTTGAAATCCAAGCGACTTTAGATGTTCAACAATCCTATTCTTTAACAAGGTTTCCATTATTTTCCCCACTACTGAAGTAAGACTTACTGGTCTATAGTTGCCCGCCTCCTCCTTACTACCTTTCTTGTGAATGGGCACAACATTAGCTAATTTCCAATCTTCTGGAACTACTCCCGTTAACAATGATTGGTTAAATAAATCTGTTAACGGTTTTGCTAGTACACCACTAAGTTCTTTTAATAACTTTGGATGTATCCCATCAGGTCCCATCGACTTATTTGTCTTTACTTTAGACAGCTGAAGTAAAACCTCTTCCTCTGTAAACTTACATGCATCAAAAGACTCATTAGTCTTTTTCCCTAAATGAGGTCCCTTACCCTCATTTTCATTTGTAAAAACTGAACAAAAATATTCATTAAAGCAGTCTGCTAAGCCTTTATCCTCTTCTACATAGCATCCTTCTTTTGTTTTTAATCTAACTAATCCTTGTTTTACTTTCCTTTTCTCATGTATGTATCTAAAAAATGTTTTATCCCCCTTTTTCACTGACTGGGCTATAGTCTCTTCTGTGTGTGCTTTGGAAGCTCTTATAGCTTGCTTTGCCTCTTTCTGCCTACTCTTATAGATCTTTCTATCTTCCTCACTCTGAGTATTTTTATAATTACTAAATGCTAGCTTTTTATTTTTTACTATTTTAGCCACCTCTGCAGAGTACCACAGTGGTTTCTTCAATTTTTTGCTCTTACTGACAAGCCTTATGCAATTTTCTGTTGCCTTCAGTAATGCAACTTTTAGATAATCCCATTTCTCCTGGACTCCATTTAAATTGCTCCAGTCTGATAATGACTCCTTCACATCTAATCTAATTTTAGAAAAGTCTGTTTTTCTAAAATCTAAAACTTTTGTTTTTGTGTGGTGTGACTGCGTCACTGTTCTTATATTAAACCACACTGTCTGGTGATCACTAGATCCTAAACTTTCACCTACAGTAATATCTGATAACAAATCTCCATTTGTGAACACTAAGTCTAGTATGGCCTGCTTTCGAGTTGGCTCCTCCACTACTTGTTTTAGAGATAATCCCAGTAGGGAGTTTAGGATATGCGTACTCCTGGCACAAGTAGCTGTTTTGTATTTCCAGTTCACATCAGGAAGATTAAAGTCACCCATGATGATCACTTCTCCCTTCATTGTCATTTTAGCTATTTCCTCAACTAATAGATTATCTAACTCCTCTATTTGTCCAGGGGGTCTATAAATCACACCTACCCGAGTTACCATATGATTACCAAATTCTAATGTAACCCAAACTGACTCTATGTTCGCCTCACTAACTTGTATTATGTTACATTTTAAGCTATCCCTCACATACAGGGCCACCCCTCCCCCTTTTTTACCTTCTCTGTCTTTTCTATATAAAGAGTACCCTGGTATTGAAATGTCCCAGTCATGTTTTTCATTATACCATGTCTCAGTAACAGCCACTAAATCTACATTCTCAGTTGCCAATATTGTCACAAGTTCATGGATCTTATTCCCTAAACTGCGAGCATTTGTAGACATGACCCTAAGCTTATCCTTTTTTAGCACGCTGACTACAGGTAACTTCTGTACCTTTTTTGGGGGGCAATTGGATTGATGTTTTATCGCCATTTTGCCCCCCTCTTTTAGTTTAAAAACCTCCTAGCAAAACCTCTGAACTGCTCACTGAGAACATTCGTTCCCTTTTGAGAAAGATGCAAACCATCTTTTTTGTACAGTTCCTTTCTATCCCATAGTGAACTTCCATGAGAAACAAAGCCAAATCCTTGCTCCCGACACCATTCTCCAAGCCACAAGTTGAAGTTCCTAATACGCATCCGTCTATCATTCTGAATGTTGTGCACAGGCATAACTTCAGAAAAGGACAGTGTGGACACAACCTGCCGTATATCATTGGCAAGAACACGAAAAGCTTCCTTCACCTCTGAAACCTCATTGCAAGCCAAATCATTTGTCCCTAGATGAACCAGTACATCCAATTCTCCTTCCTGATTTGCTTGCTTAACAATATTAGAAATACGCCTCCTGTCTCTGCGAGCAGTAGCTCCAGGAAGACATCTCACTAAGCCAATAGTGTCCAACTCCGCACCTCTTATGATAGAATCGCCCAACAACAACTGCTTTCTATCAGGCCTCACCTTCTCCTTGCACACCTTAGCCACATAGGAGAGTGGTTCCTCAAACTCTGCGTCTGAGCCTGCCTCCACAACACCACTGCACTCTGCAAGTGCTGAAAATGAATTCTGGACAGCCACAGACTGCGGGACATGCCTTTTATCCACAACTCTAAGCCTACCAGATCCAACAGTAATCCACCTGCCATTCCTAGGAAGCCTCTGCGGCAATGGCCTCTGTGTCAGTGACTTCGCAACAGTCTCAGCCCGAGTTTGTTTTACAGATAAATTACAAATCTCGGACTTTAAAAATGCAATCTCCTGCTGCAATCTTGAGAACTGTCTACAGATTAGACAGCCTCCAAACCTCCAAAAAATGGAATGTGAAACAAATGCAGAACAATTATCACAGTAAACCAAATCTGCCATTTTAAGAATTTAAATCAAAAAGATCTTTTAGTTTTGCTCACCTCTTGTATACCTCAGACTACCTCCAGAGTATCTCCAGAATATCTCTTAAATATACTCTTTGAAAAGCAGCTCTTAGAAGAGCAGCCAAGCTATTAAACTCCTTACTCCGTTATGGACGGTTTTCATAGAAGCTGTTAAATCAGTTTTAGACCCGAATTTTGCAGGCACTTCATTGGCCTCACTCTTACACCACACCCCAGAACCAATTGGTACATATAAGAGATCACTCACACCAATACTACTCAATGCCATGAAACTGCTTATTCCGAGACTGTGGAAACAGGCGAGAGCACCCACATATGAAGAGTAGGCCGCCCTGGTGGAGGACTTGAGGAGCTCCGAGGAGATAATATACACATCTAGAGGTGAGGGCTTGAAGGCCGCATACAAATGGCTCCCTTGGATGGACCACTTAGAGTCATCCACATGTGCGGATATCCTGACTCACATACTCACCCAATAATAAGAGGACCATATCCTGTTTATGGCGATTTGCGGTCATTACCCAACAGACGCCACTGAGGCTGATAATACTTGGGGGGGTACCAGTGGGCCAACCTACCTGGTAGATTGATCTTTCTAGTTCTTAAATGACCCCTGTTTTATATGCAGATGCACAATAAGTGGATAACGTGTGCAGGAAAGGAATTATCTTTTCATAAATCTTACATTTTTTACTGCTGATAACTATGTTTTAAGACACTGGTATTTTCTGTTTATAGGTTGACAGAATGCTGTTTTTCATATGTTTCCATGTTTATCATCTCCCCCGCCACGTCTGTGTTTATTGCTCTTACATGGTATTATTATCCTCCCAGTTCTCAGGGGACTAGACCCTTACCCCGGGACAGCTCCCCTTCCCCTTCTCCCATCCCACCCTCCCAGTCCACACGCTCACCCCCACCCTTTTTTTTCTCTCCTTTTCTCTCCCCTACTCCCCCCCCCCCCCCCCCGTTCGCTATTCTACTCAAGTTCATCACCCAATGGTGCAGAAATCCCTGAAATGCTCATCATGTTCCATACCCATTTTATGCTGGAATATGGGATCACACGCGTTATGAGATTGGAATGGATGCCACCCCTCTATACACCTATACCCCCCTTCATATGTCTGCAATGTGTACCCTGTATGACGATTGCACTGGCCCACCATATTTTGTATTTGTTATTTGTATCTCATTTTTACTTTATGTACATATTTTATTCCGTGTCTGAATTTTCTTTCGTCCCTGTTATTCCAGATGACAAAAATCTAATAAATAAATATTAAATAAAAAATAAATAAATAAATAAATAAACTCACAAGAGTGACTACATTAATGTAAGTGGAGTATCACAAGTGCCATATAAGGAAGCTACACAAGTCTATGTACGTTCCCAGTAAAAGACTTTAATAGCAAAGAGGATAAGCCATAAGGCAGACTCTGGACACTGTAAAACCTACGAAGAACCAGCTGGAGAATACTTAAAGCATGGACGAAATTAGTGGGGACAATCACGTTCTTATAACAGGGTATAGCCTGCTGGTAAGTCCTGTCTGGGAAGTCGAATCTTCAGTTTCGCTTTCACTTTGCTGTATGAGCAGGTACAAAGTGCCAAGTAAATAACAAACACATTTCGTTGCTGAAGGACTTTGTCAGGGTTCTCAATCACAGGCGCTGAAGATGTTACTTATATATGAAATGTTGAAACACTTGGCGTAATCATCATTAAAGAGTGCCAATTAAAAATGAATAAATATAAATGAAAACGGTAACAAATGCTAATGCAAGTAAAAAAAAAAATGCATAAGACAAGACTAACAAATCAGTTAAAATCACTACTAAACAGATGTAAACCTCTAGTTTACCATAACAAAATGCATATAATAATGTTTAATTAAACCAAATTTAATAATAATATGAACAATGCAGGAACTTGGCATATGTCAAAAGATTATAATAAAACATATCATTTGAATCTTTTAATATAAACACCCTACATAAAAACAGTACATGATAAAAAACCAATATAGACATGTGATGAAGATTTTTATTGTAATATGTAATCCTTAATAGTTAATAATATATCAACAATATGAGAAACTGCTCAAGACACAAACATGTTGGAGAATTAGTGGGTATAAAATAAAGGTGGAGACAAAGCGGGAAGGCATATGGGAAATAATAAATGAATATAAAAATAATTAATAAATATAACATTTGGGAGATGTGGGATTAGAGGTGTGGAACACAGCATTCTAGTTACGAGGTGACTCTTCTTTGTTGGCCACTTCTTACACCTTTTTTGTATTTAGTACTAAGTAACATCTTATATCATCTTACCATAATACAAAACTAGTACAATAATTATTTTATTCTTGCTCTTTGGTACTTTACTTTCTGTATTATTTCTACAGTAAAATTTCATGGTATCTTCCTCTGGCAATCCGTTTAATTTATGGCTATTTATACTATGCCTGTGATGTGACCTTTACTTAATATTTCATTATTTGTTATCTAATCCTTTGTCTGACCACAATTCAATATGTCTCATTCCTGCTCACTGCTATTCTTTCCAACTATTTGCCTTACAGCTCCATATTTTTGTAAGCAACTATTTTACACTACTTAAACTCAGGTGTTTTATTATAATAACTTATCTTCAGCTGGTCGTTCAATATCTGATGGAACATTTTTTGCTACTCACAGGTTTCTTTACTAAAGCTTAATCCTGAATATTGTGTTCCTCTTGATTCAAGCCCTTTTCTTGTCCATGTCTTTACTTCTTAATATCACCTCTCTCAATACATACAATACACTCTGCAAGGGTGGGAAAGGTCACAGCTTTATTAACAATTTATAGATATACATCATACCTATCCAGCAAATATCATAAGATAAATTAATACAAATTAATCATAAACCATTAACATAATGAACATTCCATATTAACATAAAAACCACAACCATAAATATTAACCATAAGCCAGTTAACCATAAGCCAGCTGTGGAAACCATGGGTGTGTACCGATGCCTGTCCTGCTTTAAGCAATGTGCATGTAAGTAAGCCCTTACCTGGCAAGTTCACATTCAACCACCTCAAGACCTTACGACTCCTCGGAAGGTCACTGCCCCCACCCAAGCATAGACAATGCCTATTCAATCCTCAATTCAAAGAGCCCGGCCGTCTCCAAAACAACCGAGGTACTATCTCCGACCACACTATTACACATGTGGACAATGTGGCAGAGGCTTTTGCAGTATTGTAATTTATGCAATTGAGAAGTTCAATTGTTTTTTGCTGACCCAAGTCATTCCTCCCTGCATGTATGATTAGGACATCTGGTTTTGGTTGTGTACCTTTCAGGAAAAATAATTCAGGTAAAACTTGCATCCACCGTAGACCTCAGACACCATGTCACACCACGTCCAACTCACAAAATCCTAAACATCGATTACCACGTAAAGTAGCTTGATGCTTAGCCCAGTGGTTAAACGAATGCCCAACAATTGAATGGCATAGAGGGGAATGATCTGAAATAAAAAACTAAATCAAATGAGGGTGAAAGTAAGACCGGTACCTCCTTCCCAAACTCATTAAATCCCCTTCGGAAAGCCAAGCATGAGAGGACTCCATAGCTGCTCCAATTCGGAAAGCGTGAGTCCCAAAATCTTGAACCGAAAGTTCACATGACACCAAAACCTTCTGAAACACAGCTGTAAACTGAAACCTAGTTCATCACAATGTGCCAAAAACCGACTACCCTGCTCCTTTAAAAACAAATAATTACGTATAACCACAAGAGGGCAACGGTTGCCACCAATACGATTAATCCCCACCCAACGTCCTTTGCCATACAACATCAGTTTTTGATTTCCTGATCAAAAATGTAACCTGGTTATCTAAAAGAAATAAATCCCGAAAAGCTAAACCCCCTCTTTAAACTTACAGGGCGCCTCCAGCTCACTTACATTTAAAGCTCCAAAAAACACAAGTGCAAAAGCAACCCTACATAATGCTGCCTCAAATGCCTAAGTACACACTCTGTCCAAGAGCTGGACAAGGGCGAAAAAGTCATCGGATGCCTACCATCAATCCTTACAGACATTTTTTTCCATCCCTGTAAAATACTAGAAAACACAACATCTTTAGTGATATGACCCCATCCTAATAACTGTAACAAAAAACTGACATCTGACAAAGAATGCTGCACCGCCGATCCAGATAAACCTTGCTGTCATAGACTGTTCAGGTACCACAGGGAAACACACATCAAAACCACCCAATCGTAAACATCCTCGTTAGGATGTAAAAAAATGATCTAAACACTCCACGCCCTTGAATAAGACCTGCAAGTCCCTTCACTCATCGACTGCTTAATGAAGTTGCTCAACTGTCCAAAACCAGGCTTCATAAAGTATCCGGGCAACTAAACCCTGGTTATTTCGCTCCAGGGGCCAACTTCCTAAATTCCTGCCAATTAAAACAAAAAAAGTCAAAAGAATCAGCAATAGGGTTACAAAGTCCCCGAATATGCCTTGCTCTCACACTGCAAAAACGACCGATAATATATCGCACCAAAACGTCAACCTGCTTGTTGCACAACTGATCCCCAGAAAGTTACACCGCTTCCAAAATTGGAGACAGTTGAAGTAAAGTCAAGTTCTTTGTCAAACCAGCAGAATGGCAAAAATCAGGCTAGGGGGCAGCACACCAATGACCGCAAAAAATGCACCGAAACCTACCAATCCCGCTGTATCACCACTGCTAACACGATCTCCCATTATATTGAAACAAACAACCAGGCTGGTTCTCATAACCTTCATCACATGGATGAAACGATTAGGATTCTTAACATTGGTCATTGCCCATGATAAAATTCTGCCTACTGGCATGATCCTGCACGCAAAATTTAAAGATCCAAGCAAAGACTGAAGGAGCCTCAAGGTGAGCTTGCAAGCCCCTACGGCCCTTTCAACCAAGATCGATAATAAGTAACCAAGGTAAAACTCTTTTCAAAATGGACAACCCATTTTAAAAACAAGAATTGAAGGTTTCAAAATAAGCACATGAAATTGTGAAAAATAAGCAACCCATTGTGAGGCATGCATTCCTTCCAGCAGACCTCACCAAGCAATGAACATGTAGAAAACACAAACATCTTCCTTACTTACCATCATCACAAAAGTTAATCGAGCTGCGAGTGGATAAAAAAGATGATGAATTAAACAGAATTTTCCAGGATTAGGAACAACCCCCAATGGAGAAATCCGCAAATTGGAGAAAGGAGGGACCCCAAAAGAACCTGCTATTCTACCCAAATGCACTTCTTTCAGCAACTTTGAAATAACTATCTCTTCCTTACCCTTTACAGATTGCAAATTCTTAGCAAAACATCCATCCTCCCTGAATTCAAAAGAAATTTAATACCCATAAGTAAAACCCTGATTGATTAAGACTGCCTCGGATCTCCTGGGGTAATGTCCTAACCACCATTGCATCTCGAGGATGTTGACTGGGGAGCTCCTCTTTTCCACTTTCTGACTCAGCGAATCTCAGCCCCGATGGTCTAGATTTTTTAAAACACTGCAACGCCGAATTCCACAGCAGGAGGAACATTCATGCTTGAACTTACAAGAATTGAACCTTCTGCAATGGCTCTCATTGAAAGCCCAGCAGAATCCAACTTTCTTTGTGGCCGATCCTGCAGAGGTTCCAGGACCAGCCCTTGAATAAAATGGAGAAAGCTTCTGTGCCATCATGAGGCACATCCATAAATCAGTAGCTTTCATATTACAATTGAAATGTGGTGAGATGGCAAGATTATGATGGAATTCCTCATCATAACGCCACCAAGTAGAATCCCCATCAGTTTTAAATCACCCCAAATGAGGTCCACATAAACAAATAAATCTGCCCTTTTTTCTGGAAATGTTTCCCATTGCCAATATATTGTCAGCCAATATGAAAATTGCAGCCGATTTCCAAATGTTTTTGCCACTTTAGCCTTCCGATCCTCACTAGCACTAAATCTACGCTCCTTATCCACAGACACCTGCTCAGGAGAAATAAAAGACCAAAGATCTACAAATTCATTCTTCCAGATTTTGTCCTTTATATCAGCCAACAGGTGCATACTCAATGGGGTTATCCCACAAAAGAACAATTTGGACTGAGAAACTCCACTAACTGTGAAAGGAACCTGAAGCGCTTCACAATCTGTTATCACTGGAGACCCCCTTGGCACCTCCAACCAGGGCACTTATTGCTCAATACACCCAAAATATCCTCTTGTGAGCTCCATGCCTAGATGCAATCATACTCACCACCTGTGGAGGCCAGCAAGCTAACTGGAGGAGGCACAAGGCTATGACTGGAGTCATTGTCAGCAGGTAACCTGTTGGTAACAGAACAGTGGTAAGGCAGGGAATTTTCAGCAAGTCTACCCTCCCTGTCACTCATCCCACCACAAGAGACTCTTCTAGTAGGGAGAGTAGCCTGTAAAGGACCCACCACCCTATCACAATGAAGTAAATTGGAGGGGGTTGCCTATGTTTGCCTAAAAGAGCTGCTAGGAACCCGGAGAGGGGCCTGTAAAAAACCGACCTCACCGTCTTCAGGAAACTGTGCAATGTGAGAGAGGGGTGACAGCACAGATGTGCTAGCCTCTTGAGTAAGAAAAATGTCAGCAGGGGAAGCCTGAAGGCCCCCAGCATGTCCTGAGATATGGCAGCCCAAGAAGAAGAATACTACATAGAATCCTCCCTCAAAGCCCCAGTGGACAAAACCTCTCGTCCATCTCCATCAAGGCAGCAACACCAGTGGCGGCGCGGGTGGCTACACAACCTTCGGCGGCTTCTGGGCCTAGTTGATGAAGGAGCAGAAACAGAAGTAGCTGGTCCAGGTGCAGTAACCAATGGCTCCGTTACATGAGGCAAATTTTAGCAGTCACCACTTTAACTGAATCCGTAATTTTGAGGAGCATAGTGAAGTTAGCAGCTTGCTTGAAGTTTCATAATGAACTGGCCTCACTGTGATGTCACAAAGTGATCCTCCCCTTAATGGTAGACCACACCCCTGTACCTCCCCCAGCAGCCATGCAGTCCTTCATTAATGTTCAGTCCTTTCTTTTTCACCATTATGCTACCACCTGCACTACTACAAGAACAATGATTAGTGTCCAAATTCAGGATATTGGAGAATTGTAACTAGTTATTGAACCATTTAGAAAATGGGCCACCCATGAATGTGTTAATAACATGAATCCAACATTTCTCTTGATGTATCTTACATCTAGTGGCTCAGAATTGTACATAGACATACAAACATAGAATGTGTCTTGAAAATGAATTTTAAAAATACTGTAAAATACCTGACTCATCCATGCTTAAACTCCTTCACTGTATTACCCTCTACCACTTCTCCTGGAAGACTATCCCATGCATAAACTACCCTTTCAGTAAAGTATACTTTCTTTATGATTGAGTATAATGGGGGCTATAAAATAGCTATATTAATTGTGATAATCTACAATGAGTATAATTAGTTACATCTATATATTACTACTATGTCAAAATCAGTTTCAAGTCATTTACTGCACCCATGGCACGTAAAAGATTATGCAGTTTGGAAGTTCACATTCTCTTTGTTGATTAGACACAATGTCATTGGGAACCATGAAAAAGCTTTTCATTTGTTTGGGATGCTTCTTTTACCTGCTTAATGTGCCATGAAGAAAGCATTGAGCAGCATGTCTAATAGCAATCATTTCACGTCTGATCTAATACAATATTCTTTTAAAATGTCCGCTGATTCAATGAATATTTTTTCTGTTTTAAATCAGCAGGGGAACTGTCTCATTTCACAAAATACTACAGTAAAAGTGAATTAAATGTAAAATACACAGGAAAATTCAGAATCTAAATGCATTGGGAGAAATAGTTCGACTTAGTATGGAAGGCAATTCTTTTTCTTCCTTAGTTTGCTCCTCTATAAACTAATATTTCTAACAGCGTTTCTATGTTATTCAAGGTTGTTTATTAGGTCACAAAGTCCAATAATCAATCATTTACTTTTCTGAACAATAATATTATTATTAGTTGTTAGTTGTAGGTATTATTTATTTTTTTATACACCTTGAGGGGCATGTACTAAGAAAACACAAATATATTTTATGTGCAAAGCTATTTTTGCTCTTTGCTCCTTTTGCAATGAAATACACATTTAATAAAAACAGGCATAATTGAGAATAAAAAAAGTTTGCAAAGTCTTGGAATAGTGGGACTTTGCTGTGACTCCTAATTGCTACTATTTTCTACATGCAAAATTTGCACATTTGTTTGCAAGTACAATTATCCTTCTTTTATATTCTTGTCAGTGGTACTATGCAATTGTCGTTTTGTCTGTTTTTAACTTTTTAGAGTACAAGAAGATTAAAAGATTTATACTGATGAGTAGAGATGTCGCGAATAGTTCGCCGGCGAATAGTGTTCGCGTTCGCCGCGGCGGGCGAACAATTGCGATGTTCGGTCCGCCCCCTATTCTTTATCATTGAGTAAACTTTGAGCTGACCCTGTACCATGCACCCTGAACCGAACGTTTACTATTGGCTTTCACTACACGGAGACAGAGTCTCCATTCATAAATTTATGAATGGAGACTCTGTCTCCGTGTAGTGAAAGCCAATAGTACTATTACAAATGCCGAAAGTCTATAAACCGAATGTTCGGTTTATAGGCTGTCGGCTTATGGAATACATGTAATCCTATTGCTATTCTATAAACCGAACGTTCGGTTTATAGAATAGCAATAGGATTACATGTATTCCATAAGCCGACAGCCTATAAACCGAACGTTCGGTTTATAGGCTGTCGGCATTTGTAATGCATGTAATCGTAGTACTATTGGCTTTTCTGTCTCCGTGTAGTGAAAGCCACAACAAATGCTGAAAGTCTATAACCGAACGTTCGGTTTATAGGCTGTCGGCTTATGTAATACATGTAATCCTATTGCTATTCTATAAACCGAACGTTTACTATTGGCTTTCACTACACGGAGACAGAGTCTCCATTCATAAATTTCTTTTTAGTGAAAGCCAATAGTACTATTACAAATGCCAAAAGTCTATAAACCGAATCTTCGGTTTATAGGCTGTCGGCTTATGGAATACATGTAATCCTATTGCTATTCTATAAACCGAACGTTCGGTTTATAGAATAGCAATAGGATTACATGTATTCCATAAGCCGACAGCCTATAAACCGAACGTTCGGTTTATAGGCTGTCGGCATTTGTAATGCATGTAATCGTAGTACTATTGGCTTTTACTACACGGAGACAGAGTCTCCATTCATAAATTTATGAATGGAAACTCTGTCTCAGTGTAGTGAAAGCCAATAGTACTATTACAAATGCCGAAAGTCTATAAACCGAATGTTCGGTTTATAGGCTGTCGGCTTATGTAATACATGTAATCCTATTGCTATTCTATAAACCGAAGTTCGGTTTATAGAATAGCAATAGGATTACATGTTTTCCATAAGCCGAAAGTCTATAAACCGAACGACCTTCGGTTTATAGACTTTCGGCTTATAGTAAACGTACAGTAGTAGTGCCTTTCTATGAACCCATTCATAATTCTTAGATCGTTCGGTTTATAGACTTTCGGCTTATGGAATACATGTAATCCTATTGCTATTCTATAAACCGAACGTTCGGTTTATAGAATAGCAATAGGATTATATGTATTCCATAAGCCGAAAGTCTATAAACCGAACGACCTTCGGTTTATAGACTTTCGGCATTTGTAATGAATGTAATAGGCTTCCACTACACAGAGACTTTATGAATGGAGACTCTGTCTCCGTGTAGTTAAAGCCAATAGTACTATTACATTCATTACAAATGCCGAAAGTCTATAAACCGAACGTTCGGTTTATAGACTTTCGGCTTATGGAATACATATAATCCTATTGCTATTCTATAAACCGAATTATGAATCGGTTCATAGAAAGGCACTACTACTGTACGTTTACTATAAGCCAAAAGTCTATAAACCGAAGGTCATTCGGTTTTTAGACTTTCGGCATTTGTAATGAATGTAATAGTAGTACTATTGGCTTTCACTACACGGAGACAGAGTCTCCATTCATACATTTATGAATGGAGACTCTGTCTCCGTGTAGTGAAAGCCAATAGTACTACTATTACATTCATTACAAATTCTGCCATGGATCCCCCTCTGGCATGCCACAGTCCAGGTGTTAGTCCCCTTGAAACAACTTTTCCATCACTATTGTGGCCAGAAAGAGTCCCTGTGGGTTTTTAAATTTGCCTGCCCATTGAAGACTATGGCGGTTCGCGGGGTTCGTCCCGTTTGCAAACATTTGCGGAAATTCGCGTCCGCCGTTCGCGAAAGGAAAATTTTATGTTCGCGACATCACTACTGATGAGCAGTTGTGAAGCTTAGAGTTTGTAAGTGAAACCAGTATAGCACAAGCGCACTGCACTTGCTCTTAATGTGTCACACTATGTTTGTATTTACTATTGTATTTTTTTGCATGAGTGAAATAAGCGAGGATACAAGCCTGTTTAAAGAAGATCAAAGACATTTGTGAGGAGCCTGTTTTTCATAGACTTTTGTGAGTGTAACCACCCACCATACACTGATTGCTGTATAAACCACTACTGTGTTTTTTTTTCTTTATCTTCTTCCCTACATGTACATGCGCCTTGTTATTGGAGTATTGTGTTTTGTAGAAGTGCAGAAGGGGCACTTTTTTCGATTGTGACAGTATTGCGAGGAAAGTATAGTCTCTATTGTTTTCACCCGTGGTGTGATTTCTCCTTTTTGTGTGGAAGAAAAATTAAAAATGCCTGTGTGCTAAGCGTCTCCTGGGCTCATACACTATGCATTAAAATAGTGTATACTTATGTGGAAAAAAATTTAGTGAGTTTAGTGATTTTTTTTTTCTTATTTGTTTATTTTTGCTTTATTGTAATTACACATGACTTTGTAGTGGATTTTCCGGGAAGCTGACTACCGTATTTATCGGCGTATAACACGCGCCGGCGTATAACACGCGCCGGCGTATAACACGCACCTCATTTTAAGAAGGAAATTTCAGGGAAAAAAAATTACATTTCAAATAAAGAACTTTGAAGCCCAAAATGCCATTAAATGTGCCAGGATATTGCCCCCAATATGCTAGGATATTGCCCCCAATATGCCATTTAATATGCCAGGATATTGCCCCCAATATGCCATTTTAATTTGCCAGGATATTGCCCCCAATATGCCATTTTAATATGCCAGGATATTGCCCCCGATATGCCAGGATATTGCCCCCAATATGCCATTTTAATATGCCAGGATATTGCCCCCAATATGCCATTTTAATATGCCAGGATATTGCCCCCAATATGCCATTTTAATCGGCCAGGATATTTCCCCCAATATGCCATGTAATATGCCAGGATATTGCCCCTTAGTATGCCACCCTCCTACCCCCCCCCCTTCCCCAGACCCCAGTACTTACCTTGTTCCTGCTCCGTCTCCTGGTGATTTGAAGGTGCGTGGCTGTGAGGGAAGCGTTGTGAGCTTCCCTCCAGCCGCGCAGAACAATAAAGTGTGTTTAAAAAAAACACACTTTATTTACCGCGCGGCTGGAGGGAAGCTCACAACACTTCCCTCACAGCCACGCAGCTTCAGAGCACCGGGAACAGCAGGAACGAGGTAAGTTTTAGATTTTTTTTTTCCCCCAGCCACCGATCGGCGTATAACACGCACCCATCATTTGCTCCCTATTTTCAGGGAGAAAAAGTGCGTGTTATACGCCGATAAATACAGTATTTAATTTAATTATGCAAACTGAGTAGTATACAGCTGGATGGGAGTTTCTTGCAATTAATCTAACTGGGAATTTGGGGATTCAATTGGTTGCACTTTCTTATTAATACTGAAGTATGTTTTTTTTATGTGTATGATAAAGCTGCTTGAGGCGAAACATGTAAGATTCTGTTCTCCACATAATTGTTTTTACACCTAAACAAACAATTTATTATACTATTATAAATTATTGAGCCCATTGCATAGCTTTGGATTTACTGTCTGGATGCTCAATTCTTTGCATCTTACCACTCTACTGAGTATCCCTTTAAAATATTCACCACAAAACAATAAACCTGTGTATGCACCAGATACCACCCAGATTTGGTCTGGATGCCACTGTGGCCCCTGTACATAGATAGAGAGTTTATGTAATTAGTGATCATTTTAATGTTTCTGATCGGGTCCTGGAGGAGAGCAAAATTGAGATTTATCTCTCTGGTCCAGATCAGAAACGCACTATAGCTATGGGCTATGCCTATTTTGCTGGGGAACTTGGTCCAAAATTAGACTATATGATAGGATGGGAAAGAGAACTGAACATGGAGTATAGTGTCAAGGAATGACATGGGCTTCTATTGGCGCATGACTCCACACCACCGACCACATATGTTGGTTTATATAGAAAGGAAGGAGAGAGGAATATAGAGACAAGGCAGCACCAATGTTAGATGCAAATTAACATAAATTGTAATATAAGATTATATCTGCTTATAGTGTTATAACAGTGATCAGCTCATTTGCTTAATGGCTCCCATACTTTTGACACTCGGCGTCCGTTGAAAAAGCTTGTTCTAAGTGAAACTCGGAAACCCTTTTTACTACTTTGGTTTAAGCAAGATCAGAAAACACCTAATAAGTTTTTATTATATTTTCCAGGATTACAAAAAATTCTGTCCAAGACAGATTCCAATACAATTCCCAGAATCCCTGGAACACTAATTTATCTTTATTACTCACATACATTATATATATTATAACCTATTTGTATTTTATATATATGTTATTTTGTTGTTCTCTTTTTACATTATTCAAGGATTAGTAAGAGTTTGGTGCACCATGATAAGTGCTGCATTTGTTTATCATGTTGAACATGTGTTATCTAAGATAGCGCCTCTTTGCATTTTTATCTATTATTAGAGTTACTAACCCCCCCTACTATCTAATGGGCACACAAAACAGTCTATATTACTAACGAAATAAAGCATTCTGTTGGTGTAGTAAATGCCAGGTTTGAAGTGAATGGCATTTTCTTGAATAAAATATCTGGAATTGTATATACATGGTTTAATCTGCTTTTGAGACTTGTTTCAACTTTAAATGTCATAGATTTGCTCAATCACTTTTGTATCCCTTTTGATGTATATTTGTGCTTAGAGGGTTTTCAAGATTATTTTAATTTTTACATTCCCTTGATCTGCATTTAAATGTAAATATGCTTGTAGAAAAAGCTTATAACAAATTATTTTTATTTAAATATTTCTTGATGGGGTCCCAGACTTTACCTATAACTAGTTTGTGGGGGAAAAAGCCTTTAGCTGGAAAACAATATTTTTAACAGAGCCCAGGAGTTTTCATTTTGAACATGAGTTTTTAAATTAAGCATTTTGTAAAATTATTTTAAGGGAACATTCCAGGAATCAATGTAAATTGTATAAACCTGGTAGTGGCTTAATCTGTAAATTGAACAAGTTGTGGTTTCTTTTTTGTTTTTAAAAAACAAAACACTAATAATTGCATGAAGGGAATCTTTGCAATCCCTTTGAAAGTTTCCTACTGTAACCAAGGCATATTTTATGGCAAATTCTCATTATGCCATCCTCATAGTGTTGCACCATTATTCTTTTGTTCAGAATAGGTAAAATCAATTGTTAAAGATTGGAAAAAATTAGCAGGAAATAATGCATCTACTCCATTTTCTAGTTTTCAAGCACACATAGGGGATGTTACTTTTGCCCAATGTCCATGGGATGCATAATTTTTTGTGGAGAGATACTTTTAAGGAAACTGCTTAGATTTTCTTGATTGCAAAGTAATACACATTAAATGGAATTACTTTGATCTGAAAATCTAAAACAAACCAGTGTATAATTGATTCTACCCTGTTTAATAACAAATTAATGATGTGCCTATATATACACTATATGGACAGGATTATTGAGACACGTGACCATTACACCAACAGGGACTTTTATGACATTGCATTCTAAATACAGTCATTAATATGTAGTTGGTCTTTGCAGCTATAACAGCTTCCACTCTTCACACATTCATTCTATAGAGCATTTGTGAGGTCAGGCACTGTTGTTGGATGAGAAGGCCTGTCTCATAATCTCAGTTTAAGTACATCCAAAAGGTGTGCAATGGGGCAGAGGTCAGGGCTCTGTGTGGGGCAGTCAAGTTCTTCCACATCTAACTCCAACCATGTATTTATGGACCTTGTTTTGTGCACTAGGGCAGAGACATGCTGTGCCTTCCCCAAACTGTTCCTAAGTTGGAAGCATAGCAGTATCCAACATGTCTTTGTATGCTGAAGCATTAAGATTTCCCTTCACAAGTAATCCCTTCTCCACCAAACTTTATGGTCGGCACATTTCAGACAGGTAGATAATGTTCTTATGACATCCACCAAACCTAGATTCACTCATCAGACTGCCAGACAGTGACGACTCCAATTAACATGCTTACACTACTCCAGAGTCCAGTGGTGGTGTGCTTTACACCATTTGATCCAATGCTTGTCATTGTACTTGGTGTTATGAGGCTTGCATGCAGGTGCTAGGCCATGGAAACCCATTCCATGAAGCTCCTGCTGTGTAATTTTCTGCAGATCCTTTTATGAATCTTGCTCCTTAGCACTCAATGACCACTTTACATGGTCTTCTGCTTTGAGGCTAAGTTGCCATAATACTGCTTGCAGTTGACAGTGGAAAATTTCACAAACTGAATTCCGTTGTGGTACTGTGCTAGGATGCCTCTCAATAAGCTCTTCAGAATGACCTATTTTTTTCACAAATGTTTGTAGACACAGATTACATGGCTAGGCTCTTGATTTTATACACCTGTGTCAATGGGTCTGATTGAAAACACCTGAATTCAATAATTAAGTGATGTGTCCCAATACTTGTGTCTATATATATATATATATATATATATATATATATATATATCGATCCAAAGTACCAGCACTCTGCCCAATTTAAGTCATAAAAAATGCCAAAACTTGCCTGGGTGCAATCCACATCAATCTACAAAATCCAAAACAGAAAAAGAATGCACTCACAGGGCTTCTAAAGACAGTCATTCAGGTTTTAATGCAGGATGATCGTCAGCATAGTTTTTTCAGCGACGTTTCAGGCTGTTAAGCCTTTTGTCAAGCACTCCAAATGAGAACAAACAAACAAACATATATGCGCATCTAATCAAACACTTACCAGCAGCAGCTGGAGAAACACCCTTCCCACACCACGATGTGTCAATCAATTAGCAGGGTGTGGTACGTGGTAAGTAAGTTTGCGTTCCATCTTGCGTGTCACTTATGCCTACCCGTTGCTAAGCGACGCTGTGAAGGCGTCTAGTAATCCAGCGCGTGAGCGTGTATATGGACAGAGGCTAAAGCCACATAATGACACCGGGAGGTAGTGCAAAGGCATGACTATGTGTCTGGGAGGCATACTGTTAAGCCAAGTGCACTAGCTGAGCACCCGGTCAGTGACTGGGGATTCACTGCACCGGAGCTGTGTCTAGATCCAGACACAGCTGTACCTACCGTGTCAGAGACTAGAAGGGGTTGGCTAATGTGCGCGATTCCCCCAATGGGAGAGACTAATCCAAAGCAGACTTGGAAGGCTGTTGATAAAATACTTACTATCTCTAATTGGGATGTAGTGGGCATGTTGAAACTACATAACCGGGTACCCTGTAACATGTTAGCATATATAAGTGGTAACATAATATAAAGAAAAAAAGAAAAAAAGAGAAAGAGAGTGATAATATCCAATAGTGTGTAAACTGTGGGAGAATAGAGAAAAGAGCAATGCACGTTCAAAGAGAAAAGAAGGAAAAACAAAAAAGGGAGAAAAAAACAAAAGAAACCTTAAAAAGAACGAAAAACAGAATGAACCAAACAAGGTGAAATATAGATATGTAGATCAAATATACATGATAGCGAAAAACAGAGACAACAACCTAAATAAAAAAATAAAATAATAGCAGAAATAAGCAAAAATAAGCAAAAAGTCCAGAACATTGATTATGAGAGCAATCTGATGATAAGAGAAATCCCAAACCAAGGGACCAAAAATGAAAAAAATTGAAAACGGGTGAAAACACCTTTTTAAAGTCCAACAGTGTGTCCAGGGGCCACTGGGTGTGGAGCATCTGGGGTGCATCCCCACCATAGTTGTTTGTGACGACTCTCAAAGGATAGTCCAGTTCGCATCTACTAAGCTCTTGACGGGAGGAATGGGTGGAAAAGTAGTTGTTCATTTAAGCCTCTTGGGGCTACTGTGTCCAGTGTGAAAATCCATTTACACTCACGTTGGAGAAGAAGTTTTGCTCTATCACCCCCCCTCGGGAGTGGAGGTATATGATCGATGACAATGAATCGGAGTTGTGATAAAGAGTGTCGTTTTTCAAAAAAATGTTTGGCCACTGGCTTGTCTGTCACCTTGTCTCGATAGGCTGTTCGTATTGATGAACGATGGCCTCTGATCCGATCCCTGACAGTCATAATTGTTTTGCCAACGTATGATAGACCACATGGGCACGTTATCAGGTATATTACGAATTCAGTTGTACAGGTAATACGATGGTTGATTTTATATTGGTGTCCTGTGTGAGGATGTGAGAAATGTGTACCGGATACCATATGGGAACAAGTCACACATCCAAGGCAGCGGTAACAGCCTGTACGTTGGTATTGAGTATTCAGTGAATAGCAATGTGTTGGATCTGACTTGACTAATCTATCTCGTAGATTCGTCCCACGTTTGTAACAAAGCATCGGTGGTGTATCCACTATTCTGGGCAGCGTATTGTCGCCCGTTAGGATATTCCAGTTGTGTGTGATCACTTCTTTTACAGACGGAGAGGAAACATGGAACTTCGTCGGGAAGACTATCCGGGATTGTTTTGCTTCATGTTGATGTATAGGTACATATTTGAGTGCTTTGGCAAGAGCTCGTTGTACGTCAGGACGTGGGTAACCTCTCTCATGAAATCTTTTGGCCATTTGATCCAATTGTGTTCTCATATTCATGGGATCCGAGTTGTTCCTGATTACTCGTAGGAATTGTGAGTAAGGTAATGATTTTTTTAACGGCGGAGGATGAAAGCTATTAAAGTGTAGTAAGGTATTCCGATCGGTAGCCTTCCTATACAAGGTATAGCCCAATCTGTCTTGATTTGTATAGATCAGTACATCCAAGAACTGTATTCGTTCAGTGGAAAAATCCATAGTGAATCTTATAGGTGACGATATCTGGTTCAGAGTCGTCAGCATCGACTGTAAGTGTTCTGCTGTTGATGTCCATACCAAAAATATGTCATCTACAAACCGATTGTACATTAAAATATGTGTTGCATACTTAGAGATGATATGTTGCATTTCATATACATACATAAACATGTTTGCATACGTGGGTGCCATCGCTGCTCCCATGGATGTACCAGATGTCTGTATATAGTATTTGTGTTCAAATTTGAAAAAATTATTCGATAAACAGAAGAAGAGCATCTGACACAAAAATTCAACGGGAGGTCCCGTGTAAGTAGTCGACTGAGAAAGGAGTGTCCTCACTGCCTCCACTCCTTGATCATGGGGTATCACTGTGTACAGACTCGAGACATCCATTGTGACTAGCAGGATTTCAGATGTAGGTAGTTTAATGTCCCTTCACTTCTGCAGAAAGTCAGGAGTATCTTTCAAGCATGTAGTCAACTGGAGAGCCGTCTCCTTAAGGTGAAAATCGATCCATTGAGTGATCGGCTCCAATAGGCTGCCTTTCGCCGATACAATTGGTCTTCCTGGGGGTTTCCTTGGGTTTTTGTGGATTTTAGGTAGAGTGTAGATAACCGGGCAGATCGGAAATTTCTGATGTAAGAATTGGTGCGTATGGTCATCAATGTATAGGTGTTGTTGAGCATCAGACAGCAGATTAGTTATTGCCTGTTGGACATTCGGAGTGGGGTCTCGAGATGTACTGCGGTAGGTGTCTCTATCTTGTAATTGTCGAAGGATCTCTCCCCGGTAGTCTGCATAGTTTTGTATGACAATAGCACCGCCTTTATCGGCTGGGCGGATAATTATCTGTGGGTCTCTTGCCAAACACTGAAGTGCATATGTTTCATCTTTTGTTAAATTGTATTCTGTTCCAACGGGGCTGGTACATATTTCACGGATTTGTCTCTCTGTGATATTGGAATATGTTTTCAGCGCAATGTTTTTGGTGTATGGATCGAATTGGCTCTTCAATTTGAATGGTGCTACAGCTCCGTTCTGTGTTGGTGCACGGTGGAAGAATTCTTTTAATCTTAGAGATCTATTAAACTTGTAGAGGTCAATCTCTTGTTCAAAATGGTTAGGAAGATTCGTGGGTACAAACGATAGTCCCTTCGAGAGAAGGCTTGTTTCAGCTGGAGATAGGGCTCTATCAGAGAGGTTGAAAATGGGTTCTAATGTTTGGAGATCGGGGGTTTGCTTCTTAATGGGGTGTAGTTTCCCCTTCTGCCCACGTCTTGTGTGTGGTCTCTTCCTCGATCTCGTTGTGCTCTGGTTAATACACCTAAGGTCGGCCACTCTGTCGAATTTGTTTGATCTAAAAAAGATGGGAGTGGTTTGGTTCGCGGATTTATTGCTTCTGCATCTGAGGCTGAGTCCCCTGAGGACACATCTATTGTCGTTACTGATGGTTTCTTGATTCTCATGCGTTCTCTCCTCACACCTCGGTTTTGTGATTCCCCACTGCGTCCACTGAGCCAATGATAGACGTTGTGATACTGGTAATCATTATTAACTTGTGTCATTTTTTGTCGTTTGAATCTAATGATTTCATTCTTGTATTGTAGTACTTCTTCCTGAAGTTTATTCATCATGTCTGTGGCTGGTGTGGACGATAATGCAGTAGCTTTCATGGTTTGTATTTCTGTTAATTTATTTCGTACCTCTGTAAGTTCCTTAGTTATTTCTTCAATGACCAGGATCAATAAATCCATAGAGCATTTATTTAGAATGCCTATCCACCTTCTACAAAATTCGGGGTTGGTTCGGCCAATGGTTGGTATATTTCTGACCCTAAAACCTCTCGGTATCCTTTTTGCTTTAAAATAGTCAGACAAAAACAGGCCATGTAGATCTAAATCTGTTTCCCTCTTTTTCAGTTTAAGGATATCAATATATACATCTTTGATGGTCTCGGTGCTGGGCAGGTCCAGCTGAGTTTCAGACCATAGAGCGCTAGCAGCCTCTGCATCCGAGATCTGAATGGTCTCGGCTTGCTCCAACAGAGCGCCTGCTCTCCCTAAAAAATCTTCCATGTGGGTGTTATGTTTCGCCGTGCTTGCTGGAGTGATGAGCTACGGATATAGTAAACAATCAGACAAAAATCTAAATATAGCAAGGCAAGCTTGCTACTAAATAACAATTTGCGGTGCTGTGTACAGACACTGATGAGGTGTCTACAACTAGTATATCGATCCAAAGTACCAGCACTCTGCCCAATTTAAGTCATAAAAAATGCCAAAACTTGCCTGGGTGCAATCCACATCAATCTACAAAATCCAAAACAGAAAAAGAATGCACTCACAGGGCTTCTAAAGACAGTCATTCAGGTTTTAATGCAGGATGATCGTCAGCATAGTTTTAAGAAGCCCTGTGAGTGCATTCTTTTTCTGTTTTGGATTTTATATATATATATATATATATATATATATATATATATATATATATATATATATATATATGGAATTATGAATTCAGTGAGTACAAAGAATCCAGGTGACATGTTTATTAGTACAAGGTTTCTGCCAACATGTGCAACTAGTAAAGGATTCTGAAAATAATATGCATTTTATGCATTGTGTGCATGCGCAGTCGCACTGCCAGCTTCAGTGACAGCGTACTGTATATCCGCAAAAATGCTAACACTCTGACCTCCCAAGCTCTGTCCTCCAGAAAATCAGGGTGAAGCTGTGAGGTATGCAAATGTGAGAAATGACCCAAAAAAACAGGAGTGTTCCGGTACATCTAAGACTGTTGGCGACTATGGTTTAATTGTAATGCTGTGCTGATTCACAGCTTTTGCATCAATGTCGGTGGTCTATTGAGGTGCAATTAAATGCATTGTAGCTCTATTGAGATATTTGGTGATCACTCTTAAGCGTTCTTTTGTTTAAAGGCATAAAGAAGATTTAAACAGCATTTTAAGAAGATTTAACACAAGTGATTTTTTTCCTGAAAACAACATTCACATTGGGACTGTATGAAATCTGGAATCTATATTGATCTAAACCAATTTTACTGCAATTTAGCCTGTGCTTATAGCTAAATGGGATAATAAAATGAAATGCCATCCCTTTGAGGCATATTATCAGTAGACGTGTTGGTATTAAGCTCTATGTTCAATGGTGCAAGGTGTGATTGAAAATTATTATAACTTCTTCTACATTTCCAGTAGTATGCAATCAGTTCAGCAAAACAGCCTCTTCCACACTAAAAAAAGATCTGCATAGTTTAGACATCATTGCCATCTGAGAAACTTCAGAACTGCTGAGATAATAATTCAGCTCATGTAATGGAGTAATGGTAGAATAGATAACATGACCAATAACAAGGACACATGCACAGTGTGTTATGTGTACACAGTATTCGTTTTTTCATTTTTTGCACTGATGATAGCCATTGGCAGACACGGATACATCTATTAGAAAAAAAAGGCCTCTTATTCAATAAACACGTAATTCATGTATTTAAAATGAAATTACTTTGGCATAGTTGCAAACAGTCCTGAATTTTAATTCCAGGCCCATTTTGGGTAAATGTAAATTAATGGGAACTTTCACTGTCCTGTCATATGTGTAGTCTGTTCTGGCTTCCATGCTGACTATTTACTGTGTTTTTTGTTTGTCTAATATATGTACGTCTATATTACATACATAGTCTAAATGAAATTACTTTGGCATTTTTGCCAATGGTCCTGAATTTTTAATCCCAGATCCGTTTTTTGGGGTACATGTAAATTAGGGGTTCCATTCACTGTCCTGTCACATTTGGGTTTGTTCTGGCTTCCCTGCTGTTGTTCACAGACACCAGAGAATGAAATGATATTTTCGGTCCCAAATCCCTTTATCGCACCAAGCTCTACCTTTGTCCCAAAAACCAAGACAGAGGTAGAAGAATAGTGGGAAAGACTCCTAAAATCAGGACAGTTTGGAGGCATGTATTAGAGGTACTCGGACTAAAGTACATGTGCATCGCACCCATGCTCAAAAAGATTAGAAAATGCCCAATCATTTAAACATTTAAAATGTAACTTTAATTTCTTACATCTTTCCCCATCATCAGAATATTGTGATCAGAATGTGATTATGCCAGGTCAAGTTTGCTATATGTCCTTTTGATATAACTCCAAAAAAATGGCAGCAACCCAAGACCATCACAAGGCCACACGGAAGACTGAGTAAAACAAATTCTCTTTATTCTAATCCTTGGACTCCATAAAACCACAGACATCAGAAGAAACAAAGAAAATATGGATTTTAGTCTATGGTTTTATAGAGTCCAAGGACTAGAATAAAGATAATTTATTTTACTCAGTCTTCCAGGTGACCTTGTGATGTTTCAGAGTTGCTAGTGTATTTTGTGGAATTATTCCATATGCATCTAAGTTTGGTGTGAATACTTGCTAAGACACTCAACAGAGGCAATGGAATGGATGCAGCAACCTTGAGTTGGTCTCTTGATTTATAACCCTGTTGTATTGTGCAGCACTGTAAAATATGTTGACTCTTTATAAAAATAAATATTTACACATATATGACTGCATTTATTATTTACCACAATCAAATGGTTATGCAGATTTTATGTGAATTGTCTATTCAGGATATTTAATGAATACAGGTCCCCATACGAAGGAAGCAGACATGTTGTTTGGAATCTTGGATCACATGGGTCAGATAAAGGAAGATCTGACCAATCTAACTCAACATGCCTACTCCCTGAAAGAGCTATATGGAGCAAAGTTGGCTCATGAATGTACTTTAATTGTATTATTTCATTAAAGTATTTTTCTTTTTAAAATTGCTACACTTGATGTAATAATTAAACTAACCATAACTTTTTGCCAACAGTTGTCCTTTAAGAACTATAAGAATGTAAATTAGTGGTTACACTCACACTTTGCAGAGCAACAGTAGCCAATGAACTTGATTTAAACTGTGTATTTATTAATACATAGTCCTACTAACTTCATGACATAAAAATAATCCTGTCTGTTTAAAACACAGAAGATATTATAAAACACTGAACAATAATCTGATTACTAGAATATCTCCTTTCAACAAGCCTATGTGAAACTGTTCTTATTGTACCCAACCATGGGATTAATATAGTTAGATGAGGGAAATGTTCTTGGTATAAAATTAATTAACTCATCATCTCTAATGAACTGGAAGGAAATGTGACCTTAAGCCATCACAGGTTCGTCAATCACAGGCATCCTAACGTGAAAAATACTATATATGACAGAATAAAAATTGATTGACATTACATGGAACACGCAGACCATGTGTGGGAGGGTGTTAATTTAATAGCCGTGCTGTGTAGGTAAAGCTTTTCTTTCTGTAGTTACATTAATGGCTTAGCAGGAAGAATGCACAGAGGAAAATATTTCTGAGGCAATACACGATGGAAAATATAATTATGTCCTAACAATATTTATACAGGTATTATAATGACAGTAGGGGTGTGTAGCAATCCAGTGTATTTGATATTTATTGATCCACATGAATCTTTTGTTAGAAGTTAAATAATAAATGTACCATGTGAAAAATCTAGATACACCAAATTATTTTAAGAAAAGGTTAATTTCACTCATTTTTGTTTATTCTCTGGGTAAAACGTAAGCTCATGTTTATTCATGTGAAGCACATTTGAAACAAATGCCGTATAGTTTTGACAATACTATTGGTTTAATGTGTATGAAAGTCCATTATGAGGCTTTAGAATTCGGGCCCAATTATCATGTTTTCTCAATTAAATGTTTTACAGTGCATTTGACACAGTGCTAGACATGGAGGCTAACTCTGCAGTTAACTTAGTTATTCAAAAAATTAAAAGGACCCTTATAGGGGCTTTTGTATGATAGTGTTTCCTTCAGAAATGTAGAGCAATTGTGCCAAAGGTGTTGTTTACCCCTAGGTATAAAAGGGTTTGCACCAAAATAACAAAGTTATCAACTTATGGGTCAGGCCAGATTAGGTAATAAACCCAAATTGCAGAAAAATCCATAAAACTTAAATGGCAGAGAAATCTATAATTCTGCAACCCAATATTCATGATGTGGTCACATTGCTTGGTAATGGACCATTGTCCACTGTGGACATGAAATGATACCATGATGCACGTGGCATGATGGTGGGAGGATACATATAACCTAGCAGCTGTTGACGGTGAACAATAACCGGTGATGTGATGTCAACCTATAGTTGTTATGACATCACCAACATTGATATACCACAAGAGCTGTTATGGTTGTGTATTCAATGATATATGTTAATGTATGGATATAATTATGTGGCCATTACCTAACTTTTATTGGGGTTATTAAATTACATATTTGATACATGTATTTTTTATTACATGATGTGTTCAGTGATGTGTTAACTGCACCATTTATGCATATATATATATATATATATATATATATATATATATATATATATATATGCAATTATGGCAAATTCAAATAATTAAACACTGACAGCCATGTATACAATGTGCAAATTGTGTGCTGGTCCTTGAGTGTAATGGGAGCTAGGATTAGTTCTTGAGTGCAACCTGAGTGCTGGGATAACTTATGAATGCAATCTGGGTACTGGAGTAAGCCCTTGAGTGTATTCTGGGTAATGAAGCAAGTTATGTTAGTTCAATATTGGTGCTGGGGTAAGTCTTTGGTGTAGGGGCACATCCTGGGTGCAATCTGGGTGCAGGGGCAAGCCCCGTGTGTGTAGTATTGGTTCTGGGGCAATTTCTCTGAATGCAATCTGTGTGCTGTGGTGAGTTATGGCTGCAGTGGGCGCGGAGTCAAGTCCTGTGATTTTCTGACACCTTCATCCAGTGCTTGTCCCAGTGAACTGCAGGCCACAAAGAACACCTGAGCCCTCAAGTGGCCATGCACTTCAATAAGGTAGGGAACATGGGGTCTCATACTGGATTTATTTTTATCATGATGCTCAGCCAGCTAAATGAGTACCTTTTGGGTAGCTAAGCATCATTGGCCATGTCGTGCACAGCTAACATCTTTGTCTGGGTATCTTAGGGTCTGTAGTCAATAGGAAATAATCAAACATGTTTCATGATGCTGACTGAATATCGTAGGTAGGGTAGTCCATAGCAACAGTATATTTTGGAAGCTACAGTGTACCAGTCTACAAACATTATGAAATGCCATTTTCAGAATGCCTGGTAAAACTCTTGTGCCCAAAATTCATTTTCTAAATGTTAATGCATACATAAGTACTTTAAAATGCATGTTTTACTTTTTGAATTGCTTAAAGGGACACACCCACCAAAAAATCAAAAGGTTTTACTTTTTTTATTTTGTGTTGTTGATTTCAGATATGTCTTTTGTTTTTCTTATGTGACTGTATTTAATAAAATATGTATCAAACAAGTGTGTCTGGTGTTTTGTGAAATAATGTATTTTTGGGTGCCACTCCCCAGAGACTTTAGAGCACAAATTTCTCACTTTGGGGTGTGGGATACAAAATGCAGTCTATAAGTCAGAATTCTGGTCATGGACTTGCATTGAATGGGAGATGAATGTAACTATTACATCACAAGCGGGGTGCATAGTTCTGATCCTATTTTGAGACTTGATGATGTTGCATAATGGAGCCAGAAGATAAACATCTCTTTTTATTTTTCCTTTTATATTCAATTAATTCAATCATAGAAAAAAAAAACAGTGGCATATAATTTATATATGTGTTTGTTTTAAATGACCAGCCTATCTAGTTACATCTTATGCAAGTGGCAGTGTCCCTTTAAAATATAAAATATTTACAGCTAGATTCAATTGTGAAATTACAACAATCAGGAAACCAGGATTGCGGACACTGTAAGGCTAAAAGTTTATTTAATTTTCTTTTTTGCTGCAAGAACCAATGATAATAATAATGGTAATAAGTGATGCCATCAGACAATGTGTTGCACTGTTAAGAGATTCTACTATGTAGAAGAGCATGGTAACTTAGAGTCCACACAATTTATTATATTTCCACATACCAGGACATGACTAAATGAAACAAAACTTATATCGTCAGTGGCTATATAGTCAGTGCTTCTGCTTCTGCAGTAAACACGCAGAGTAATCCCTGGGTATGGCTTGAGTAAAATTAAAAAAATGTGATTTATGCAGAATGCCTGCATCAAATCACACTGGAAAAAGCCTGTGCACTATACAATCAGTAATCTTCATCTTGCACCAAAGTGAGTTTGGGGACTAGAATGTCCCTTTAACTCTTGTCAAGTAACCAAATGACCTTTTGTTATTTAGTACTACTAAAAGTAAATCTCTTCTGAATGAAGAGATTCAATAGGCTTTTGCAACAACTTTAATCAACATTATTATCTATGGAAAAATATAGTACAACGCCAAATTTTTCTTGTGTGGTTTTGCTAATTGTGAAGCACCAAAGTATTCCATTGTACAAATACAGAGTTCCGCTCAACAGAGATTGCAATCCATGTGGAATATACTGATACACAGATATAAAAGTTTCTAAAAATAATGTGGTTCTGCTACAGCCCAGATAGGTAGAAAGAGCTGACAGGATCTTGAGATGTAATGCCCAACAGCACAGATTGTATCATAAGGGTGTTCACATAAAATGATAGTTAAAGTAGCGAAAAACTTACAGTGGGAGCAGTAGGGAATCAATTAAAGTTCGAAGTGAGGCTGTGATGCATCGTGTTGTCTAGTGAGGGAGATCTACTGGTAATGATGTAGTAAGACCAGTGGGATTTAGTCTATCCCCTATATTTTGAAGAAACTTATTGACTGATCTAGCAAGCATCACTGAAGATGTGTGTTTAACTGCATTATTAGCAAAGTTGAGGTGGTTGAGGGAGTAAAATGGAACATTTCACATTGTAGTGCTTTTGGCTTCCGTGAAAAGAAGGCAATGAGAAAAAAAAGTATGTCAAGTTATTAAGAGACAGAGCAAAGATATTTCTGTAGGAGCTGTATTAGTGCCTTCTAGAAGGCAGGGTCAGGAGATAAGACCATGGACTTGGCAAGGAATTTACCAGTAGCAGCAAGATTCATGGGTGTTTGCTCAGTGGATGACATATGGGATGGATTAAGTTTTTGAGTTTGTAGGCCCTCACAGGAGATTTATCAAAACTGAGTTTTTACTTCAACTCAGCATGAATCATTGCAAAGTAAGAAAACGCACACAAGAAGAGTAATAAAGGACATACATAGAAACTACCATGTTAAAGAATTTAGGTAGTACAAAACATGACATTAAAAGCTGTTATATTTTAAAACATAATACTGACATCTAATGACCACAATTATCCATGAGTATCAATGATTTCACTACCTGGAAGCTAATATCCTCACAAAATATAATTTATCAACTGTCCTGGGCTCATCCTTTTTTAATTCTAAGTATTTCTAGCATAAACACACACCTCCCAACATTTCTTTCCAGAGAATCGGGATGCCAGCTTGGGAGGTCAAATGTCAGCGCTACCGCAGTAGAGCTGTGACTCTTCCTGAATTTGGGAGCTTGAGAGTGTCAGCACTGTGTCTCAAAACTAGTACACACTTGAAAGATGCAATATCACAGCTGAAGACATAAATAACATAAACAAATACATGGTATGGGCAGGATCTCCAAAGGATACACATATGCACTCTCATAAAATGAAAAAAAAATAAAAAGAAATAATGAAGAACACATGGTGCAGTATGTTAATATATGAATGAAATGACAAATTAAATTATGTGTTGGTCCCACTCCCTTGTCTCAGAGCAAGAACCTGCTCTGGTATGTGAAGGCTTTCTCTTTTAAATTATGAACCCTGAAGGAGCAGGACAGGGTCCTGCAATCTGTAAGATAATCAGGAAAAAACACTCTTTTGAACAGTAGGGTATCAAAAGTAAAGATTTAATTGTAATAGAGTTTTGCATAGGCCCAAGTTACTTCTCTGCAGTGCGATACTGAGTCTCTGCTACTCAATTTTTGGACTGAATGGAGTCCACATTGACATAAATGAAAAACAAAAATAGCTAAAAAAAACAATTGCTATGTTTTTGTTTATTTTTTATATCTTTTTATATATAGTAGAATGGCTTAAATATAGTAGAACTGCCCAAATATTTTATTGTAGAAAATATTAGCATTCTCAATGGGGTTTTTAGCTAATGTTGGATGTTGTTTTCAACAACGCTGGTATGTAATCTCAAAATACTTTATAAATAAATAATTGAAAGAAATATGGTATTAAGCATATTAAAGTTTAAATGTGTTTAGCAGAGAAGGATAGAATAGTAGTCCCAGCAGCACGTCTGAGCACGCCTATGTTCTGTTTTTTGTACTTGTTCACTTAACGATTTGCAAACATAGAATTTAATGATGCTTGTATTTCCCATTATTCATTCGTTTTTGAATGACTATGCTTACCGATCTTGCCTTGAAAGGTTTTGTCATACTCTAAAATGAGTTATTGGGATATATGGCCTTGTGAATCTCAGATCCCATATCTTAACTTGTAAAGTGCAACAAGGCAAGATGTAAAATCAATAAGCTCATACAACATGATTAATAATGTATAGACGTCACACCAATTCATTTCTGAGAATCCCTGCCTTTAGTTCCCTGAATCAGTATTTTCACAGCCTCCTAATTTATATGTCCCATCCAAATGCTAGTAATGTAGTTCTGAATACTAATGTGCCATTACAATGCTAAGGGCTTTATTCATGAAAGAGAGAATTGCAAAGAATTTCAAGCGAATGTCATGAATAATATGGTTTAATTAACTTATTTTGGGTATAAGATACCGACAACATCTTAACTCATATGGGTCTATTCACTAAAATTTGACCCCACCCGAGTTTGACTTAGAAAAAATAAACAGGTTTGAATCTTCCTCATTAAAAGTAATGGGGGGTGAAATGATCAAAGCTATTTTCGAGACGAAGTCAAATTCGATACCAGAGTATCAAAAATAGCTTCAATGGGAAGATTCTGACTTGAGTTCAAACACTGGTGCCGATCTTGACTTGGTCTCAAAAGGACCTCTAAAATTGAATTTTTGTGAATAGACCCTGTAGAGCTGCATGATACTAGAGAAAAGAGTATCACAGAGTAACTCTGGTAATGATTAAAAATGTTATCCTTGAAAGTGAATTGAAGCAGAATTTTTTTTATATTGAACAAATTTCAAAAAAAGGTCAAGTTTTTAATAAACTTGGTGGTCACTGTCGTCTATGATGTTGCTTTATAAATCTAATAATAGCAATGTACACACCGAAAAATGAGATAATAAGGTAAATATCTAATGGAACATAGAGAAGCACAAAGAATAAAGTGAATCTCTAGAGATCTTACTTGTGACAAAGGATAGCAAATTGTCAATACTTTTTAAAATATTTTTTTGTATGGAGTATTGAGTAACATTTTCTGTGCTCTAATGATAACGTTTCTTGACATTATAAAAATAAGAAAATATCCCATGCAACACAATCATGTTTCTCATTGTATAAAGTTAAAAAAGGGTAGATGCTAGCTTACCATATAAATGAGATGGTATGTCCACTCTACAAATCTACAAATCTACATGTAACCCAAAGGTAAATTAGGTGTGCGGATATAAATGTAAAGCCATATGGATTTATTGATGGGGATGTTTTGTTAATGACCCATGTCTGTAACATAGTTAGCCATTTGATGTAATTAAAGACACAGGTCCAACAAACTAAACTGTTCCCTGTCTCCTTATCTTATCACAGCTTTCTCAAGTTGGTTCTTGCATGGTATGAATTATAAATAAATCATCACAGTTAAATACATGTTGTCATCTGAGTCACTATAGCATGACAGCTAAGATCCACTAAGTAACAAGAAATCCAAGTCAATAATCCCGGCAGGTTTCACATTTGCATTTAGTAAAATCCAGTTGTGTTCTGAATTCTGTATTTAAATAATAAAAAATAGGGCATTTAAAAAAATTTCAAAACCAACCTGAGCATAAAGGTGGAAGGTCGGAGATTTAAATCTTTGGGATTGAGGCTCAAATGAATGAATTTATTATTATTGCTATATTTGTATTCTTTAACAAATTCCTCCCCCCCCCCCCCCCAGGACTATTTTACTGACTTTATCGGCACATACCCATCTTCGGTCCTTATTCTAATATGACCCTGAAAGGTAAAAAGTCATAAAGATTGGTTGTCTTTTTGGAGACATTCCATCAACCCAAACATAGTATATTCTATAAATATAGAGTGTAAAAAATGCATACATTGTTTTAGCAGAAGTGCATGGGAATACATAACTTAAGCTTCAGTAGAACAGTATTGGATTCAATGCATTCACCTGGAGACATATTTCTTCAAAAAAGTATTGAGTGCAGTCATTACCCTTATACCATACTGTAAGGGTAATGACTGTAAAGCACTGGCCAGGGAATGAAGTACTTCCATATGTCCAAAATCAGTCCTTGAAATGCAATTTAATTTGCAATATGCTACATAAATTTTGAAAAGTAAGATTCATATGGCCATTATGTATTCTAATACTTGAAACTCAAGGACAATTTTTAGGTGATGTCTATACACTGAAACATTCCATGGGATAATGAATAATTAACATTTTAAATTGATTTCTGCAGACAATAAATAATTGTGTTGGAAAATAATAACATTGCTCAGATGCATACTCTCACATATTCATCTAACTTATGACTAAAATATACTATCTGTGTAAATTAATTGCCTCTCTAAATAACCATTTCTCTTCCATAATGCTTAATTTCATATTATTGATTAGAATTCCCTCCAGAATTAATTGATAAATGTGTGATGTGACTCAAGGTAAGATTTTGACAAGAAAACAATAAGATACTTTATTTTAAAGAATTTTATTTCATAACTCATTCAGTTTTGGTGGATCTTTGACTCCCTTATCACAATGAGATATTTAGTGACTGAGGAAATATCAAGCACCTTAAAGTATTTGGCGCTACTGAGTGTCATGTGTTCTACAAATTAGCATTCCAATGATATTTCAGCTATACTTCCATCAGACACAATTATGCTCAACGAAGCAGAATCAAATTTGAGAACTTGGGTACTTTCTGTTTTCCTCATAAAAGTGGGAAGTATTGAAGACCATTGATATTTGAGTAGACTGAAATGCCAACTCGGCTTTGAGTATTTGATTACATTTTACTACAGAATCTGCTATGTCTTGCTATTTTTTCCGATTGACCAAATATCGCCCATAAATTTCCTATTCAATCTTGACCAAGATGATTATAATTTATTCCAAAAAAACGTATCATACATATCGGGCTGGCAATCAAGATCTGTCTTTCCAGAAATTGGAAAAAACCCATAACACCGAATCGGGCAACCATAGCAGCACAAATAGAACATCAAAAATTAATGGAACTGGGTTTCTTTACCCGCTCTGGAGAAATAGATTTACACACAAAAATCTGGCTACCATGGACGAATTTGGAGGAAGTAGACAAGGAATAAATGGTTATATATAAATTAACACACAAACCAATAGCACCAACCCTTTGGCTTCTTATACAAATAAACTATTTAATAGATATGACATCTCCCCCTCCCTCCCCCCCGGGTCCCTAGCCCTTCCTCCTATATGAGTGAATGAGGAATACATGAAGCATGTGTGATGTTGCGAAGTTGAGTCTCGTGTTGACTACCCGGGTAATGAAATGTCCAAGGTTTTTGCCCATGTTGGCAGCACGGGACACCAATAGGCATGGTATTTGTGCACCTATAATTATGTGAATAAGATCAAACAGAGAAGCTATTTTACAATTGTATACTAAATTTACAGTGCACGTACTCTATGTTATAATTAGAAACTGTTAAATAACTATAAACTAATGAAATACTATAAATACCGACACGAGTCTTAACCTTGTAACCTGTATGAAAAAAAATAAAAATAAAAGAAACATGTAATATTGTGCGAGCCCTAAAAAAAAAACCATAATGTGGCATCATTGGATATATCCTTTTTACTAGTGAGGTCAGGAGTTTATATACAATAACTGACCATGACAATGGTGTTTGAATGTTCAAAAGAATTTTAGAAAAGAATAATGCATTTCATCAGGATAAAATTAATTATATCATTGAATGTGTTAGACTAGTCCTTACCCCTAACTATTTTTAATTCCAGGGTGACTTTTACCTTTAAAAAATGGTTACTGCAAAGGGCACCAAGTATGCCTCAAGCTATGTCAATTTATTTATTGAAGCCTGGGAGGAAGGACATATGTATTCTGACTATGAGTGGAGGGCAAACCTGGTGTCCTACTCAAGCTATATGGATGATCTTTTTTTTGTCTGGAGTAGTTCTATGGATAATCTTGGAATATTTTTTGCATCTCTAAATTGAAATCAGTGGGATATTAGCTTGACCTTAACCTTCAGTGAGGTAGAAGTAGACTTTTTTGATGTAAGCATTCACATAGAGAATTCAGAAATAAGTGCAAAGATAGTTTTCAAGAAAGTCCTAATGAATAGAAATTGTAGACATACAATACCAACATAACAAGCAAAATGGTACTCCTCACATGGTGTAAATGAATACTCCAGTTGGTTAAAAGTTACATCTTCAGATTTATTCACCATTCAGCGTCACCCACAACTAAGTGCAGACAAAACCCAACAACAAGATCACGGTGTTGACTTGCCCTCCAAATTCCACAGATCGCAATGCAATAAAGCATTTGTGGGATGTGCTTCACAAACAAGTCTGATCCATTGAGGGTCACCTCACAGCTTACAGGACATAAAGCATCTTCTACTAACATCTTAATGCCAGATACCACAGCACACTATCAGAGGTGTAGTGGAGTCCATGTTTTGGCGGGGACCTACACAATATTAGACAGGTGGTCATAATGTTATGGCTGATCGTATATAAATATATGTCCAGTGAATGTATAAGTAATAAACTGCCAGTTGAACTATCAATACAGAATAAAGGGAAGACGTTTGATTTATAGGATATGTAGCTTGACAAAGCCTTTGAGGGAAACAAATAGTGTGCTTACCTCATCAAGAGGTGGTCAGTCAATGGTTGAGGATCTCTCTGCAATACAGAGTTGTAATTTTACCATGTTATAGCCTCCACGTGTGGAGGAGCAAGCAGCTGTTTATTTATATGTAAGAAAGGATATGTATTTTTGTTGACATTACATGCGTTATTATCTCTAATCCTCATTTACACCTATTTTATGTCTTTAATTTTTCCACATACCACTGCTGTGACCCTGTGTATGAAAAGTCTGTGGAAGTCTTAGTAAGTTGCTAGAGAGTCAGCTGTGCCTGATTAACACAAGATTCTTGCTATTTTAAGAGACTCTTTTACTTGTTGAACTGATTGCCCACCATATATTAACATACTACACTGTAAGTGGTTATTTCTCCCCTAATAATGGAAGAATATTATTGCTGTGTTCTACACTACTTTTCTCTGTATAACATTAGTGTGGGACAACAGTGTAGCCTATTTTCTCTTTGTGTTAGCTGCACTCAACTATAGCATCACTTGTGGGATTATACTGTCTCACTAAAGAAATTTAAATATTGTGCTTATTTACGCCAATCTGTATTCATGAATGGAAAAAGTTGTGTGTGACCTCATGCGGACATTGCTCAATCAAGGTTACTATAAATAAATATATTGGTAATTACTATACTAGCAGTGCTTTGCTAGAAATTAATTTTTTGTTTCAGACGTGTCTGAGGCCCAGTGTGTTTAAACAAAAATAAGCACATGGGAGGAGTTAACCTATCTGACCAGTGCATAATGCCATTTTTAGTACACTAAAAGACCAACTTTTGGTACAAAAATACCATGTGTAATAAAATTTACGCATTTTTGTAAAAAAAAATGCAAAAAAATGCAAATAAAATTAAATGATCTTAAAGATTAGGGTCAAAATGGCTGTATGTAAAAAGTTAACCGCAGCCACGTGAAACACCCTGAGATATCTGCTTTATGAAACTATAGTGTCTACTTAATAAGGAGATAACTGCAGATAATTGAATTATAAATCTCAGGCCAAAGTAGATGAGTTGGAAAAATTCTCCCATTCAGCTGCATTGGAGAATATTTCCCACCCGGCTTATTTTGGCCACAGTAAAATTCCGATTTTAATTCCCTGCAATTATCTCTTTAAAGAGTAGACTCTTACATGCTTTGAGTAGGGTATTTTGAGTTAGTGTGCTGCTACACTCAGTGCAGTATTTAGGTTTTGTGCTGCCCTGTGCTTATTTTGAGGTAATTTACTTCCACTTCAGTAGCCATGTCAAAGATATCAAAGGCAAACCTAAAAAAATCCACATTTTTTTTTCTTAATATGTTTTTTATACTAACTAATATGTTACACATATAAAAATGTATCAAAAAAAAATCCTTCCTGTATCATGTGGGGGTAGGGTTGCCACCTGGCCGGAATTTTACCTGCAGGCCGGTAAAATATTGGCTTGATGCCAAAGTTAAGTCTATGGAGGCAGCAGCATGGCCGGTATTTTTTTAAAGAAAAGGTGGCAACCCTATGTGGGGGTGCACTTAACATTAGGGAAGAAAATCACAGTTAAACAAACATATGACACAAATGTTTACAATAATAAAGGAATACTGGTCTTCATGGTACATTAAATGCAGCACAGAACTTTTTGTAACAGTTGTTCTTAAAGTGCTGGTGTGGTATATACTTAAGTTGATTTATTTTGTTTATTTTTATTTTTTTAATACTGCACTTTCAATAAACAAGAGGGAAAAACCTAGCAACAAAAAATCTTTTTCTATTACACTTTAGCTGATCTATATTTACAGTTGCAAGGGTTGCATAGTTAATGTGCATTTGAATAAAGAATAAAGAAACGTACAAGTAGCGTATGCTATTATTTAGTACCTTTTTAAAATGCGGATGACGTCCGCTTTTGAGCCTGAATGAAACCTAAAATTGAATTTCCGTTAACATGACTGTTTATTAATAATTACACTTTTCTCACATCACCAACTCTCTAAAGCCTGATTTATTCAATCTGAAATAAATTTTTAGCATAAATAATAAACTCGCTTTATCTGTGCTCTGCAGCAGCTGCAGAGTAATTTGATGGCATACTGCTGATGCCGCCTGTCTCCAAGTGTTACTTGTCATACTCAGAGCAAGACATTACGATGTGCAACATACTGACAGACCTTCAAGTTTTAAAATTAATTACAGGAAACCAAAGGGTGGAAGCTTTCTGAACATGACAGGTGATTTTTTTTTCTCTCTTCTCCTCTTCAGTGTGAAACGAAGTTGAGAAGTTGAACTCTTGTAGTGATGTACTTAAGGCCATTTAGTTAGAACACTATTTTACAATGATGTTTAATGATGTTTAATGAATGACGTTCGGTTTATAGACTTTTTCGGTTTATAGAATAGCAATAGCATTACATGTATTCTATAAACCGAAAGTCTATAAACCGAACGTTGTTCGGTTTATAGACTTTCGGCTTATGGAATAAATGTAATACTAGACATGTGCAAAACTAAAATTTTCGTTTAGTTCTCGTCCATTCGGACGAAAATATTACTTATTTAGTCTAAAACGAATTTCGTTCATTACTGCATTCGTTTCAGACGAAATTCGTTCATTATTTTCGTTTCGTTTTATTCGTTCGTATGAATCAATTGACCTACACATTCCATAAACCGAAAGTCTATAAACCGAACGTCGTTCGGTTTATAGACTTTCGGCTTATGGAATACATGTAATGCTATTGGCTTTTCTATAAACCGAACTAGACAAGTTTATAGAAAGCCAATAGCTTTCATAAGAAAGCCAATAGAAATTCATAAGAAATTCTTATGAAAAAATCCAGAAAAAATTGAGTCAATATTTGGATCGAGGTTTGTTTTTAGGTATCCTATGTAAAAACTAATATGAATACATTAATGTTCTTCACCCCATCACTCCAGTATTTTTTTGTCTACCAAAAATACACAAGAATTCTGAAAATCCCCCGGTAGACCTACTGTAACAGGGGTAGGTTTGGTCTTGTCCTGTTTGTCCGAGTATATAGATTTTCAGCTACAACCTTATATTAAGAAAAAAAAGGCATACTTAAAGGATACAATGGATTTGTTACAATTTCTGGACAAAGTAACAAAGTAAAATACTTCCCTTCTTGTTAGCTATGATGTAAGCTCTTTATATACTAAAATAAAACATGAGTTAGGCTGCACCGCAGTAGAATTTTTTCTTAGTGAGAATCCCCTCCTCCCGTGAGAACAAATAGATTTTATTTTATACAGTATCCAGCTTATTCTAATTTTCTTGTTTGGTATGATGATGAACATTTTTTACAACAGAGAGGCACAGCCATGGGCACAATGTTGGCATCTAGTTATGCCAACCTGTTTACTGCTTTTTGGGAACATCAATGTGTTTTTAAAGGACACGACTGGGGTGCAAACTTTGTGACCTATAGGTGATATACTGATGGTCTCCTTTTTATCTGGAGGGGTTATAAGGCCTATTTAGACTTTTTCTTGATCTATCTGAATACCAATGAGTGGGACATTTAGTTTACTAGCGAATATAGTACCACAAATATATTTATTTTTTAGATTTATGGATTTTTGTTGAAAATAACCACCTTAAAACACGCAGTTTTATAAAAAAAAAAAAAAGTGGATATGAATAGTTTCATCGAAGCAAATAGCTTCCCTTGGCTTTTGAATGTACTGAAAATTCAATTATCACATATCAGGAGGAATTGCTCAAATAAGGAGGATTATACTAAACAAGCTGAAAAATTAAAAAACAACTTTTTGGGAAGGAATTATGATCCATTACTTATATATAAAGCTATGGAAGAGGTCCGGAATTTAGATAGAAAGGGCCTACTTCAATATAAATCAAAATCAGCATAAGACAAAACCATAAGAGAGGTCTCATTGTTACATAATGTAATAATTGTATTAAACAGATTAAGAATATCTTTAATAAATACTAGCCTATATGCAGTGGCGTCGCTAGGAGGGGCTACTGGGGCTGAAGCCCCGGATCTCCCCTCCATAGCCCCGGATGGAAACTCTGACCACGCCCCCTCGTGATAGACCCCGCCCACTCACGCTCGACCCTCCCCCTGCATGCTGCAATCTGGATGCTGGACAGCACTAGACTCCGCCCATCACATTTAGCTCCACCCCTTGAGATCAACTCCGCCCCCTCAAGCTTTGAATGTGAGTCTGGCAGAGTGAAAGTGAGAGTGTGCATATGTGTGTAAGTGGGTGTGAGTGGCAGAGTTATGAGTCTGCATGTGTATGTATGTGAGTGGCAGACTGCAAGTGTGTGTAAGTGGCAGAGTTATGAGTGTGCATGTGTATGCATGTGAGTGGCAGACTAAGTGTGTAAGTAGGTCTGAGTGGCAGATTTATGAGTGTGCATATGTGTGTAAGTGGGTGTGAGTGGCAGAGTTATGAGTGTGCATGTGTATGCATATGAGTGGCAGACTAAGTGTGTGTAAGTTGGTCTGAGTGGCAGATTTATGAGTGTGCATGTGTATGTATATATGTAAGTGAGTGTGAGTGGCAGAGTTATGAGTGTGCGTTTATGTGTGTGTGAGTGGCAGAGTGTGTGATAGTATAAGTGTGACCAGCAGAGTTATGAGTGTGTGTGTGTGTAAGTGAGTGTAAGCATGAGCAGCAGAGTTATGAGTATATGTGAGTGGAGAAGTGTAAGTGTGTGAGAGTGAAAGTGTGAGTGGCAGAGTGTGAATCCCAGTGAGATTACTAGGAGAAAATGTTATTAATTACTATTATTCATATTGAATGTGATAATCAAATGTGAAACAATGCTATCATCTCATATTATTTTTATTTTCACACTTGATTATCACATTCAATATAAATAATAGTGATTCATCTTTATATGTAGTCTTTATATTGATGGCAATGAGTCCATACACATGGCATTAAACATCCCATGTACCGCGTTATAGTATTAAACCCATACATTATGAATGAATGTGCTGCTCATTATATTATGGGCTTTACTCATGAAAGAGAGAATTGCAGGGAAGTTAGATGGGAATGTCAAACTAAAGGCTAAAGTAGCAGAGTTGGAGAAATTCTCCCATTCAGTTGAATTTCCATCTCAGTTCCCTGCACTTCTCTCTTTTATGAGGTTGGTAGAAGGAGCATACCTCAGCCTATTCTCCCCAGGTTTGTGACCCCTTTTTATAAAAAAAATAAACATTTATGATGTGAGTGTGAGAGTTGCAGGTTTACACACGTGTCTGTCTGGAAGAATATCTGTGTGGTTAAGGGTGTCTGTTTAAGGTTTTCTGTGTGTGTGTGTATGTGTGTGTGTGTAAGAATGTGTGAGTGTAAGGTTGTCTATGTAAGGGTACATGTGGGGGTGTAAGGGTGGGTGTCTGTGTGTGGTATGTGTGATATCCCCCATATTATGAGACTGTTGGTCTACTTTTTTTTTTCTCAAAGTCTGGTATAGGGTGTATGCAATGTACACAAAATGTTGTATGCTCAGTTATTTTGAAATCATGGGAATTTGCTCACATATAAGTGAGTGTGTGTTGTAAGTTGGTGTGTGTAAGTTGGATTGTGTGTAAGGGTGTGTGTGTATGTGTGGCTGCATGTGTATATGTGTGTATTTGTGGCTGTGTATTTATGTGTATAAGTGTAAGTTTGAGTAATGTGAGTTTTTTTTGTGCTGTGGTACAGTAATGTGCAGCATGAGTGTGTGCTATACTCACATACTGCACATTACTGTGAGTTTTATTGCTGTTGAGACTGTGATACACTCACACACTGCACATTACTGTGAGTTTTATTGCTGTGGAGTCTGTTATACTCACACATTTGCACATTACTGTGAGTTTTATTGCTGTGGAGTCAGTCACAGACAGACACACACACACACATACAGACACACGCATACAGTCGGTTACAGGCAGACATACAGTCAGTCATACAGTCAGTCACAGACAAACACACACACATATAAAGTCAGTAACAGACAGACAAACACATACAGTCAGTCACAGACACATACAGTCAATCACAGGCAGACATACACACAGTCAGTCATACACACACACACATGCAGTCAGTCATACACACACACACACACTGTCAGTCACATACACACAAGTCAGAAATGTTGTTGTTGTTTACGATTAAAACAACAACTGGCTGTTATACCTCATTCTAGCCTGGTCTGTGCCCTGCTGTTGTTTCAAGCCCTGCTGAGCGGCAAGGGCGCCATGCAGGGACAACAATAACCAGGCGCCAGGTATAATTTCCTGGTGCCCGGGATTTGTTGAGCCCTGATATATACCCATATATACCTATTGTACATTGGCGTCAATTATATCAGTCTGTATGCCGCCTAAGAATGTGAGCTTATTTACTCTACTTCTATCAAATCTCTTACGGGCTCCAGCTCCAGGTCTTTTGAAGACCTAGCAACGCCCCTGCCTATATGTATTTTTCCTGTACCTGAGATTTACGTCTTTTTATCTCATTGGGATAAGTATTCATTCTATTACTGCGCAACACTTCTGTTTTTTACTTAGTATGTCATTACACCTCTTTGGTCAAGAATAAAAGAATAAAACATAACAAATTGAAGTATGGGTTAAGTAAGAAAAAAGCATATAGGCATTGACATTTTCATGTCTCAATTTGTTTGAGAACTGAATGAGAGCAGCAGATATTTATTGGGAATTCCATTAGTAATAAGCATTGTTGTTTAACATTCAATTCGTGGGAACTATTTTTACTGGAACTTTAGACATTAAAGAGCATGGAGAGAGACACTGGAATCTGACACAACATGAATCAGGAGACATGCATTAGTCAGGGAATACAAGGTAATATGGTATGACAATGACATAGATAAAGCCAAAAGTGAAACCAAAAGTAAGCTAGTAAAGAAAGGATATGATAGGAGAAACACCAAGCAGAATGGAGATATAATATATGTGAACTGAGTCTAAACTTTAATTTACATATAGGCTGACCAAAAAGTAACAGTTTGTGTTATAGTTTGGTCCACCTATATGTAAATTAAAGTTTTGACTCAGGTCACATATGTCATATTTCCATTGCGCTTGTTTTTTCTTCTCTTCTACTGTGGATCTGCCCAAGTTGGGCACAAGTGGTGTTACCTTTTACCTACAGCTGCATGGAAAATCAAAAGAATCTTTATTTTGTCCAGTGAGTAGTACCTCACCTTCATCTATCTTTGGCCATAGTTAGGGTTGCCACCTTTTGTTCGGAAAAATACCGGCCTTGGTACTGTCTCCATAGACTTAACATTGGCTTCATGACAATTTTTTACCGGCCTGCCGGTAAAATACCGGCCAGGTGGCAACCCTAGCCATAGTAGAGATATTATTAAGAATAATGTAGGGTGGATAATATACATACATATATAGATCAAGGATGGGATGAATGGGTGCAAGAGGATGGAGAGAAAGGTCCAAAAAAGTTTACATTTTGTAATAGAAAATGCATTTATCAGGAGATGAGTTCCAATTAATTGTCCATCATATTGAATGCAATAAATGATACAGTGTACCATATCAAACACGTGATGCTCTCTGTTCAGGAGAGCATGCGTTTTCACCGTAAGAGGAGCATCTATCTCATTATCTGAATGTGATGAAGTTTCAAGGAAGGTAACTGTGATTATGGATGGATATGTTTAATGTTCCTGCCATCTTCCCAACAGAATGTGTCAAAAAGATGAAGCTTTGTGGTTCAACATTTAGGGTGGTGGAGTGCTAATTTGTAACTTTCATAAATGCAGTGCTAGGTCCTTTGTCACTTTCAAGGATATAAGTAATTGTAGAAATATGTTTCTATAACCTTCTATGTGCAATTTATCAACCCTAAATGATAACAAATACATTCGTAATGGAAGTTTAATTACATATTGTTACTAGCACTGTTTGGTTTTATCAGCTGTCTTACCAGACTAAGTTTTATCTTTACAAACCCAAGCAATATTGAGGTGTGATAGAACTTGCATATTAAATAAGTACTTGTGTAATGACAGACACCTTATTATGTAGGACATGAAGGGAAATAATTGTCATGAACCTCTCATGTTGGAGTATCAAAAAAAAAAAAAGATGATGTGAAGCTAAACTATATTCAATTTGAAATGTGTCATTTTTAGATCACGCTAAACGGTTATGTCATACACATATTCTGCAATAATGCAATTCTGCAACAATATGTATTTATTATTGTGAATTGCAGGCAAATGCATAAATTATTGTAATTTTATGCTTTGAATGTATGCAGAAATGCAATATTGGCGAATAAACACTGTAACATATCGATTAGTACAAAATATAGTGTAGTAAGTTATGTAAAATTAAGTAAACTCGCAAGGGTGACTCCATTAATGTAAGCAGAGCACTACAAGCACTATATAAGTAAGCTATGTCTATGTAATAAAACAATATATATATATATATATATATATATATATATAATTTTATCCTCCCTTGCTCACTACATTTACAGTACAATCAATGTTTAGATAGTCTCTTTAAGCTTTTTCAGATATGTAAGGCATTTTTATCTACAGTTACATATGTAGTTTAGCTATTAACAAATAGTGAAATAAATAAAACTGGGGAATAGGTATGGAAAAATACCTTTTACTATAAAAGTTAGCAGTGAGTGGGGTAAATTCAATGCCAGAAGTTAAGCCTGAAAAACGTGTATGTTTTCATTCTGAAAATAACATGTGATTCAATGGCAAAGGGTCTGGAAAAAGGGACTGGAGGTGTAATGTTTTTACTTTGCCCATTAACCTCTTCCCGACGTTAGGACGTACTATGTCGTCCTGACTTTAAGTGCCTTAAAGTCGTTAGGACGGCATAGTACGTCCTGTATTAAACAGGGCTCCCCGCAATGAGCTGTTTTCGGATGCCGCTGCAGGCACTTGCAGCGGGATCCCACCTGTCATTTGAGTGGCCTCAGTCTGACAGGGGAAATGTAGCCGGTGCTCAAAGCGAGCACCGGCTACATTTATCCAAATTGGGCCTTGCCCAAACCTCCGCATTAGGGCAAGCCTCCGTAAAGTCACACGTGACGTCCAGAGGTCTTGCGTTTTTTTGCAGGGACCCACAGGGTCTGTTAGACCCTGATTGGGACTCTACGAGAGTGTTCCTGGCTACCAATCCCCTTGTGATCGGTGGCCAGGAACCAATCGTGACGTTTTGGTGCTTGCGTCGTTTGTCACAAAGGGGTTAATGGCATAAGGGGCAGAAATTGAATCATGAATTGCCAATTTATTATGTAACAGGGCCACTGAATTTACCACACTGTGCTCTATTAAATTGGCTGCAATATATAACTATGCATTAATAAACAGTGATAAGTAATACATCTTATCAATGTATAGAGGTCATTGGCCCTGATTCAATGGCACAAAACATCACTAAGTAACTTTTTAACTCAACATTTTCCATTGCAGTCTATGTGATTGAATGACATGAGATACATTAACTCAGGTCATTGAATAGACCTTATTGTCTAATATTTGGTTAATCACAAAGCTGACACTGAGCATACAATTGTCTAAGCTAAAATAGTATATATCCGGAATAACATTTATAACTGTCAAACATAATAAAGAGTGAAACGGACTGGACAAGCCTTGCACAACAAGAATCTCTTTTTGGTAGACCCATCCTCAAAGGAAAAAAACAACAATAAAATGCAGGGATAGTTATCAACAGGAAGTATTTAGGCATGGAAAAGAAATCCAGGAAGAAATGAGAACATATCAACCAGATCCATGGAGAATACGGAAATACATATTTGCAATAAGGGTATGGGCTTCGTGCCAAGGTTTCAAAGGTCTGAAATGAGACATTGATTTGGAGGATTTATTTGTTGATGTACTATAACTTCATGCTCTCATTCTAGACAATATTGACATTGGCTATGAATGGTCTAAGGAGTTTGAGTTGCCAAAATGTTGCATTAAAAATAAAATATTAACTCCAACTACTGGTATAGCTGTAAAAGCATATATTCTGTTATGAAAAATAGAGTTATGCTTTGAATATAGAAACACAAGGAGGACAAACTGGCATGTGCTTCCTGGGAAGCATCATGGTTGAAAGTGTCACCAATAGTCTCTCACTGGTAGTGCAGATAGAAACCCTAATTTGTTAATGTCACCAACAGAGAGGACTTTATCTAAGACCTTTCTGTTGGTGGCATTGAAAAACAAGGGTCTCTGTCTGAAGTAACAGAGAGAGATATCTGGACCCAACAGACCATGACCAGACCTGTGGTACACCAGCATCTAACTTGATCTGCCTCAATTTAGAGGCAGAACTAAAAGTAAACCTGTGTGTATCTGACAAGATACTGTCAGGTTTATCATGGGAAGGTAACAAAAGGCATAAAAATTAACAGAAACGTTTAGTTTAAATGTTAAATGATTATATAAGAAACCGTAATCTGTTATTGAAAGAGAAGCACTGAGATAACAATGCATGGATTAAACTATTGTCACCATAAAACTCACAGAAATCTGTAGTGTTATAATAATAATGTATACCAGCAAGTAAGTTAGGTTTCAGGGGCTAAGTTTCAATCATATAGTGAGTAGAGTTGAGCGGACACCTGGATGTTCGGGTTCGGCCGAACTTCGGAAAAAAGTCCGGGTTCGGGCTCGAACTTGACCCCTAACCCCATTGAAGTCAATGGGGACCCGAACTTTTGGCCTCTAAAATGCCTCTAAAAAAGTCCTGGAAAGGGCTAGAGGGCTGCAAAAGGAATTAAAATGTGGGTAAGAGTAGGGCAAGTACCCTGCAAAAAAATATGGATAGGGAAATAGCTTCAAATAACATAAAATACATACAAATTACAAATACAGCTGAGCCATAAAATAGCACTAGATGGAATCTTTGATTTTAGTTTTGGAAGAACTTAAATCTAAATCTAAAGCATGGCTGCCAGGAGGATCAACAGAATTATCCATTTGAGAGAGGGTTGGAGTTCAGGGTATTCTCTTTCAGTTTATACTAAGTGACCCATAGCTTGAGGAGGCAGTGACCGTGGCGGTGTAGGTGGAAGCGGCGCTGTAGGAGGAGGAGGAGGAGGTAGCCAGAATTTTTCAAAGTGCGCTGTAAGCACAGTATTGGACTGTTCTAATTGACTCTCAGATATGAAGTGCACCGCAAGACACAAATGTACTATTTACCACCCAAAACTATTCGAATTTTTCAAAGTGTGCTGTAAGCACAGTATTTGATGGTTCTATTTGAAAGACATTCGGTGGATAGACTTTCGGTATATAGAATAACAATAGCATTACATGTATTCCATAAACCGAAAGTCTATAAACCGAATTTCTTTCGGTTTATAGATTTTTCGTTTATGGAATACATGTAATGCTATTGGCTTTCTAGAAACCGAAATAGAGTCCCCATTCATAAGAAATTCTTATGAATGGGGACTCTATTTCTCTATTTCGGTTTATAGAAAGCAAATAGCATTCCATACAATGTAATCGCCGAACCCCGAACTCCAACACGAACATACAGTGGAATGTCCGTGTTCTGGTCCGGGGTCCAAAGACCTTAATGTTCGGTACGAACCCGAACAGTGCGGTTCGGGTTCGCTCAACACTAATAATGAGGTACATTGTTATGGGATTAATATTGGTGAATATTTGAATAAGATTTCTTCTACACATACTTTTGGTGTTTTACCTATGATCCACAAGAGTGTTGAGACATATTATGTTGGGGGTGCAAAACAGTAGCAAAACCCAAGGCAGATGATAGAAAGGATAAGATACTACATAAGAGATAGAACAGATAGTACAAGAACTATACTCTGTATTTTATGATAGTTAAGGGAACTGCAATAGGATCCAATGCAGCCACATCCTTAGCTAACTTTCTGTGGAGACTTTTGTATATACTAACTATGTGTTCATATCTGAAAGATACCTCTCTGAGGACTTTTAATCCAGTAAGTGTCAACTTTTTCTACAGGGTGAACCCTTTGAGTGCCAGGCGGGTAGGCAGTGATTTTTACCCACATGGTGCCTGTTTATTTTTCAGGTTTCCAAGTAGACCTCACCCCCTGTGGTTGGTAGGTTATTGTTATATGTAGGCCAAACATTTTGAAATATAATAAATAAATAATAATGTAAAAAATAAATTTTAGAAAAATAAAAAAATATATAAATTGAAGTTTGATATGCAGAAACGTTTTCCTAGGAGAGGAGTAATTTGATATAACAAATTTATAAATTATATAATACTTTATTGCAGTAAATGGATGTGTTTGCTTTCTCGCTCATCATGCCTTCCAGGGACTTTGATACAAATAAAAAGCAGGTAAATGTAGCATTAACATGAATGTTTTTGATACTTTCCCCTTTCTTTGCAACTAATGTATTTTTGTTTATTTATTTATTTTTCCATTCAATCATGCATTGTTGTTCTTGTTCGCTCAGTTTAACATCATCAAATGGTTTTTAAAGTTTGGGTATTTCATCGCATATATTTGCATATTTTTATATCCGCATTATGTTTGGTGATTTATTGTTGTTTACACAAAATGCTTGTAAGAGGGGAGGAGGTCAGACACTAGTGGATTCCAATAAATTTGTATAAGGGTGTAACATTTTTAGCTAACTTGATATTTGGGATCACTGTATACAGAGTATGTGTATAGAGTATGTGCCAGGCCTCTTTCCCTAAGCCTATGAGTTAGTGGTAAGTGGTACGAAATGTGTGAGGCTTTCCTATCACTGGTTTATGTTTGTTCCTGCATTACTTTGGATTATTAAAGCACTGTATATTACTTACCAGACTGTGTGGGCTTATCTTTCTGCCATATCCTTTTTGTATTGGTTGGCTGGGCTGCCCAATATTGAGGGGATTTTCCTCCTGGAATTCACATCTTACCATGCAAGTGAGCCATGCATGTGTACCATGCAATCACTCAAATCACTGATTACACAGCCCAGAGGAAATGCAGACTACCTACTACCATGCAGGTGTGAGCGGGGATTGGACTGTTCATCATGGCTGCATGAATGCAGCCGCTTCACCGTCCCCTCCATGCGAGATGGCCAGTTCATGGCATGGCAGGTCATCGCCGGACCTTTCATCATGGGACAATTCATTGCTGGATCACTGACGGTATTAATAATGTTTAATAGGGGCTAATGTTAATATTAGAGTTTTTTTTGGAGGGGTAGGTATTTGTGTTAGGGTTCGGAGAGGGTAGCATTAGTATTAGGGTTGGGGGTTAGGTATTAGTATTCAGGAGGGTTAATGTTAGTATTAGGGTTCAGGGGGGTTAATGTTAGTATTAGGGTTTGAGTGTAAGTTTAGTATTAGGGTTTTGGGGGTTAATGTTAGTATTAGGGTTCCAGGGGTTAATGTTATTATATGGGTTTGGGGATAGTGTTAGTATTAATGTTTGGGTTGGGGGGATTAGTATGGGGGATCAGGGTCACTTTTAGGGGGGTTGATTTATTGGGGGGGTGTATTTTTGTAAGCGCTGACAGTTCAGCACTGAACTGTCAGTGTTTACATTGCAACAATGAAGTGGCCACATTGATCTCCACTGCTAACAATTTGGCATTCAAACAGCCAGACTGAACTGTCAGCAGTGAAGCAGCCATGATGAACTGTCCTAGATGCATGTGAGCAACTCTGTAAAGTCTGAGATGCTGACAACTACACTTCCCATGATGCCTTCCACCTCCAACTGTATGAATTCTGACCAGAGGGGTTAGGGTTATAGTGAGGATTAGAATTAGGGTCAACTCTAATAACTATTTTAAACCCAGGTACATACATTACACCAGGGGGTTAGGGTGAAGGTAGTTTACAGAGTTAACCCTTACCCTAACTCTAGAGTTAACTATAATCTATACATTTACTCTAAATCTAACACCCCTGGTCTAATCACTCAAATTTCATATTGTTGGAGGTGGGAGACATCATGGAAAATATAGTTGTTGGCACCTCAGATTTTGTAGAGATGCTTAGACCAATTTTGTCAAAAATTAAGCATCCCTCGTACTTGTATTGTTTTTTTTTTTTACATTTTATTCTGTGAAAGGCAGGGGCTCTTGGGACAATCCCCGGCCCCAGGACAGTCGGGCAAGATGGTGGTAATATAGCTCCAGCTTGTACGTTTAACATGCAAACTAGATTTGATGTTGCCTTTAATGCTATAAGCATTACACTGACGTGAGCTGGTAGCTCTCCCATTATGTCTTGGTGCCATTGTCGTTGAATATCATGCTTTTTATTGGGGAATATCGTGCAATGTAAAAACTTAAGTATTTTCTTGGAGTTAACACATTCCATTTATTAGGCCCCAATATACCTGCTGGGCAACACCACTTATTTGTCTGAGGCCATATAATGAATGTAAGATTTCTACAAAGTATTGTGGATGTGTGGTGCCAAAAAAACTGGAATTGTCCCCATCGTATGATAATTATGGGCAATTTGATTATTGAGATGTAATCAAAGGATCATGCCAGTATGAAAATAAATCCAGGACAATAAAATGAATACTAGATTCCTGAAGAATACATGCATGAATTTGTGTACAAAAACCCTGTAGAATGCAATTTGTTTGTTGCCTAGAGTGCCCATTTTAATCAATAAAGAATCTTAAAGGATATTATAATTGGTTCAACACTGCTTATAGTCTCTTGTAGCAAAAAGTACAGCTTGCCATGCTTTTACAATTTTAATAAATGCAAAAACAGAATATGAGTGCAAACAGCTTGCACTTCATTCTCAAAAATCGGATAATATAAATATTCATCAAGCCGATATTAAAATAGAAACCCCAATCTTTTCTCTCTCAGTTATAAGAATGGCATACATTGACTTAATGTCTTCTGCTTATAAATCAGCACAGGTCCTAACCCTGCAGCATTAGTGATCAGTGGAAATACAAACTGCGACTGTAGGGTCGATTACATTAATTAAGATTTCCCTTCTATAATTCTAACAAAAAGCAGAATATTTTCAAATATTTTCAAACATGCAGTTAATTATTTTATGCACTAAACATCTGAATTGTCTTTAACAACACTTCCTTGAAAGTTAATTAACCTAATACTTCACATTTTGTTTCTCATTCAGAGTTTAATTCAATAAAGTCAGAAGGTTGTTTCAATATTTTAACGAATCGTGTTTGTATGTCAAAAAATATGAATACCATAATTAACATTATTCTATGCAAATAAATGAATAAGCCATTGCACAGTTGTGTTGCTTGATATGTATTAGCAATTGAATTGCTCTATTCAAAGTTTTGATTTGAGGAATACCAAGGAAAGTAGCTTTTCATTTCTTTTTGTGAAATTCGGAACAGTTCAAAGCATACAGAGTGCTCCAAGCGTTCTTTAAAAGACAGAAAAGGTTCAACTAATAAAATTGTACAATAAAATAAAAATGTTTAGGTAAATATTGAATAGATTTAAAATATAAGTAGATAGGAAAATATAAGAGGTGTAATATACAGTAAAGACTTATTTAAAATAGAGGGTTTTTTCGGTCTAAAAAATTCAATTTAGAATAAAAAAATATCAAAAATGATCTATACATTGTGTTAGCTAAATTGCAAGCACAAGCAAATATTTAGAGGAAAATGTGTTATCCGTGTCTGTGATGTCTCCTGTTAATGACATCACCTTTGGCTTGATATGCAAATTTGACTAGAAAATGTGTCATTTGCTTATTAAGCCACAATGTGATGTCATAAACAAGCACCCTCGCATCAGTCACATTTAAAACACATTACTTAACTGTTGCATTCACTTGCAAGCTCTTCTTATACACTGTATAGATATTTTTGGATGGTTGACAGAGTCCCTTTAGATAGGATGACATGTTTCAATCAAGAATGTATGAAAAGCAGTCTCAGTGCACATCTATGTCACAGGCATTATGCAATTCATTTTAATTCTTCTGCCTTCAAAATACAGTCTGTAAAATGAGCTAAAATGTAAAAAAAAAAGATTGATACAGACGGAACTGAGTTTTCTGTTAGCTTTGCTTGGGAGATTATATTTAGTTGTGCTCTTGGCTATGGCTAGCCTTCTCCATACATATTCATTCATTGCATATAACTGTAAGAAAGCATGGAATGTCCTTAGCAACATTAAGATTGGAAATAGCAATCAATCATAACTATGGAGCGGGGCTGTAGCATATTATACTCTCGTACAATATGGTATCATCTGACTAACAGAAAATAGCACCCTGATCTTAACTCCAGTTTCTGTTCAATTAACAATAGATTAGTTATTATTTTCAGAAGCATATATGTAGATAGCAGTGTTTACAGATGAAGGAAATCCATTGGTGACCGTATTTTTCCATTTTTTGTCAATGAAAATAATCTCAGAAATATTATCACATGTATTTGGAATTTACAATAGCCCTTTATCACATTGGCTCTACCAGTTTCTGTAGGGCCCTAAATCCTAAAAGCTAGAACTATGGACGACTTATTGGAACCTCAAGAGAATTGAGAGATGAATTATATAGCAGTGTTTGTCTTTGAAATCCCGGACAGGGTGTAAACACAATAGAAAGTTAATTTGATTTCACTGATACCTGTAGAGAATTGGAAACTCCTGGTATTCAAAAAATTAGCAATAATGCTTTAAGGAGATGAACATATTTTATTGTTCTTGCACTAAGGTACAATGCATTTTTCGAACAGGAAATACTATAAATACTATTAATACATCAAACTGGAACTAAGAATTTAAAGCTGCCAAAAAGTCAGACTTCTGAAGTATGAACCTGCAAAGAAATGACTTTCAGGAAGATTTCAAGGGTTATCTGTGTCAGGTATTCATTCCCCGAAGTATTACAAATCTCTGACACACAGTACTCATGACAAGCAGTTGTCACCTTTCTATTGCGACTGATGTGTCTGACAAACATAGACGCCACGGAAGAACGATTAGAATCCCCTGGTAATGGAAACTTTCATAGTCTTAATCCAGCCCGTTAGATTTTAGAACAGTTCTGATGAGGAGGAGAAGCCAGTGGGAATTATTCATCCGAGCAGCAATTGCTGCTTTCTTGGAAGGTATGCGGTGACTTCACACTAAGAAGACCTTCCTTGATTTAAAGGCTTTGATCTGACATTGTTTTGCAAACCTTTATGAGGGAAAATGGAGCAGTAAAATTGCATCCCTTTTCATAAGCCTATCATACACTTAGCAATGTATGTATCTGGAAGTCCACAGCTGATTTAGCATTGCAACTTATTTCTTTCCCCAGGTTCTAAACGATTTAACATAATGTTATGTTGTAGATTTCCAAATAGAAGTAGGTCTTGTATGGAATGGATAAACTGATTTTCATGAACATCAAAGCAAACATTTTACTTTTCAGGCATAAATATGTTTTTTGGGGGGGTCTAGAAATTGATAAGCTCTTGAGCAGAACTGTTAAATATTCATTAACATCTCTGTGCTGTAGAGGAAGAAAGAGCTACTATATACATTCGGTTGCGATTTTTCCTGCAAAATATTAAATCAAAAGAGACAGCCTGCACTATAGAGTTCATATAGTGTGACGATTCATGAAACACGAACTATAATAAATATTAAGCACTTGCTTTTAGAAGGTCCAGCTTGCACAATAGTGTCCCTTCCTTTGACAAGTAATCGATCAAATAATAAATACATATTATATATAAGATGTATGGCATATTTTACAAAATCTACCTACAAAAGATAGTGTGTAGAGTGTTGCACTAGAGATAGGGGAATACAAGTTATTGCAAATCTATTTATCCGTTGTCAGTGTTCTTACCAATGCATACATGCATACCAAGTGGGCTCTATTTACTAAGCAGGGAAAAGTGGATAACTGATTAGTAAAGTCCAAAAAAAAAACAAGTCAAGAGTTTCTGGCATGGAAAATGGTGCACACATTAATAAATAAATTAGTAGAATAAATGCAATACGTAGTGTGTGGTCTAACAACCTCAATAGTACTCAGGGGAACCTAGAGTACATGGTCCACATGATAAAGCCCATTTAATGGCATGGCTTAAAGGAAACAATGAAGAAGTAGTTGTAAGTGTAAACCAATGCTATATTGAAAAAATATATTAGAAATAAGCAGTATTATTCACACAAGGCATAGACCCACGAGTACCACAAACTTTTATGCAAATATTTTCTACAGCAATTAATTGCACCAGACTAGGCCACACTCTTCGAAATGATTGGCTTAAAATGGTTATTGAACTAATAAGCATAACTTAAAACTCTTAACTCACACTTAACTAAAACTCAACTGTTACCAAAGAAATTAACTCCCCTTAAAATGCTATACAGACCAAAAGAATCCTCCCCAAAAATGTATATTTATTTATACTCCTCTAGCCTCTAATCTATTAGAGACCAGGCCATACTATGTCTTGCAGTGAGAAATAGTCTGCAGTCAGGTATTGTGGGCCAAAATGTCAAAATGTTTTAGCACACACAGCTCTATGGCTACTTCAACCAAGAGAAATGCATACAATTGCACCCATCACACTCAGAATATATTATTTTAAGTTGTTAAAAATATAAATATTTTAAAAAACAAAACAGTAGATAACATAATATATAATTTAATTTTAGTAATATTTGTTTATTGTATGATGTGCTATTTTAAGCCTGATAGCTAGGCAAAGCTTGTTTTTAGTTGAAGTTAGCTTTACTAAAAATATAACCATTCTTATCAGAATGTTATAATGTGATTAAAAAGATTCAACTATTTACAAACTGTCCAAGAGAAAATGCAGCATACCACAAGGATCCTATTTAACATGAACTGTAAGGAACACAGCTGAAATAAATGTTTCCCTTTATAGTACCCCGCAGTCAGTGAATAGCACAAGTCTTTACACTTAATGGAATGGTATCATTAGCAACACAGTCATATATTTTTTGCTGATTACACATGCAAAATGAACATACATCACAGTAGTATTACCAAAAATTGCTGTTGGGAGATTTATGAATCCATGCAGGCTTCCGATAATAGTGAGAATGCAGCAATCAAGACTGCATAGTATTGTAGCTACATTTCTAGGCTTGTAGGATTAAATGTATTATACACATAGATGCTACATAAGCCATTATATGGTAATAGTTATTTTATTCTGAAAAAAATGATACATCCTTTGAAAATAATGATTTGAATGGAAACCCAGAACATTTACTTATATACTGTAAGAAGAGACAAGCACTCTCTGGCAATTCATCTGGTGAGCTCCAAATACTATTATGCTAAAACTGACTGTCGGGGAGGGATGGTAAGAGGTTACTGTGGGGTTAGGGGGGAGGGGGGGTAACTCAAAATCAGCTGAGGCTGCAAGCCTTTTTACTTCTAAATGCACCAATACCTAGACTAGGATCTGGTTGGGATAACTAGATTAGAACAGAAGCTCTGAGCTCAGGTATGCTCTGTATTTTGGCCATTCATGAGGATTCAGTAGTCATGCACTTGTGAAAGAGAAGAGTTCTTAACTTTTTCCACATTCATTGTCTTTTTTTTTTTTTGGAAAAGGCACCCAGAATTGAATTGCATATTCAAGGTGGGGTCTTACCATGGACCTGTAAAGAGGCAAAATAATATTTTCTTCCCGTGAGTCAATATTCCTTTTAATTCATGCCAATATCTTATTGGCTTTCGCAACCACCAGATGGCACTGTGCACTATTGCTAAGTCTATTGTCTATATTTACTCCCAAATTTCCCCAAGGAAACACTATTTAAACTAAATGCTGCATTTTTATTTTAAATGTGTCTATATTGAATCTCATTTGACATTTTTCTGCCCAGTTATCTAATGTGCCCAATTTCTGTTGCAGTGAGGAAACATCTAGTTCAGACTATATTACCCTACTACATTTTGTGTCATCAGCAAACACTGTGATCATTAATAAACAAATTAAAAAGAAGAGGACCCAGGAGAGATCACTTTTCTCCAATTTAAGAACCTTTATCACCACTCTTTGCTTTCTATTTTTCAGCCAGTTGCCAATCCACACACACACACACATTTGCCCTAAGTCTATTTCAATTGGTACAGTAATCTTTTGTGTGGAACCTATAAAATGCATTTCCAAAGTCTAAATAGATCACATTCACGGCAGCACCCAAATCTATATGTTTACTCACTTCTAACTTAATGACAATATTTATCTTTCACAAAGCCATGTTGGCTTCTGCTAATGAAAATCCTGTTTAAGTTGAAATCCTGAATATATTCCCTTAGCAACCCTTCCCCACCACAGATGTCAAGCTTATAGGTCTGTAATTGCCCGGCTTGGTTTTGTTCCCTTTTTTTAAATATAAGCACCACATCAGCTTTATGTCAACCATGGGCACCATAAATAAAACAATTCCCTGAAAATAAAAATAATGGTCGGCCTTGGGCCTGGCTTAGCTCTGTAAGTACCTGTGGATGTATATCATCCGGCCCCGTGGCTTTGTGTACCTTAACACCATTACAATTGTTTTAACACTTTTTCTTGCGTCAGCCATTAACATGCTTGCTGGCCCAAATAAAAACTCAATCAGGTACAAATCCGGAAAAGATTTTCTGTAGACTTTGTTAATCTTAGTGAGGTACTTTACTTAGCTTATCAACACAGAGATTTGTGGGATTCATGTTAGTACAAGTGTGTTAAGCTTACTAATACTTTTAGTAAGCAGACCCTGAGACATTGCTTCCTATCAGATGTATTCTTATGTCTCTCTATAACTCTATCAACAAAGTTGCTTTTATATGTAAAACAAATTGGCAACCTAGTTGTTAAAAATACATCTCTTTCTATTAACCTCACTGTATTGGCAACAGTATTCACCTCTTGAATATGAATGCACAGCCATTTAAAGCGTCCATGTTACACATAGATATGCATTTCTAAAATTACAATTGCTTCTGGAGGCTGTGTGCTTTGTTAGCAGTTGACAAAGATGTATTCATTAAGTTAAAATGTCTATCAGAGTGATTTGTGGATAATAAAGAAAGTCATATTATGCAGGACAAATTAGTGCAACAGCTGGGAAATTGATGATCTGTGATAACTTTTTCTCAATAAGTTATTTTCTAGGCATGACAGATTGTTGCATCACTGAAATCAAGACATTTCCCTCTAGGAGTCCAAAGACTGCTTTCATGTATAAAAATATTCCTAATTTTTTTCTACTTTGCAATGGCAGAGAGAAATAGAATCTTTTGGTAAGTAACTTTTTGAACTTTTAAAAGAACTTTTACAGGACATTGCAGGACAAAATTTGTTTAGCAGTGCCTCCGAAGAAGTCAGCCTGGATTTGATGAAATGCACAGGGCTGTAATACTGCTAGTGTGTTTTCGGACCTTTTTTTAAAATGTATTTGCTCGCCCACTGTCAGAACTGGTGTCCCAGTGCATAGATAGAGAAAATAGTAAACATTTCAGAGCAATGTGTGCCAAGGAGTTGCATTTGGTGCCATGGTTCATATATTTATCACACTAACTGGCTGAATTAATAACTAAGTGGAGAAGTCATGTTCAGATACGGAGTGGTGAGAGAAATAGAAGGAAGTTCTGCTCTATTGTCGCTTTTTAGCATTCTGTGTAACTGTAGGCTTGAATCTGATATATGCTTTGATCTTGGCCAAAATCGGCCATATTGGAGCATAAAGGAGGAGAAATCCATAATTTGGCCACCCAGTATGGCCAATTTTGGCATGGAATTGGCAATTACCACTGATGTGTGCTGAATTTCAGCCACATTTGGTTTGGAGGAGGAGGGAGACAGCAAAAAAAATCCTGTGGCCTTAAAAGATCAAATTCCCCAAAAAGGTGGCCTAAAAGCAGAGAAAGTTGCTACATTTTTGGCAGTTCAGTTCGCCACATATTAGCTGGCAAATTGAACGTAAAAGTTAATAATATATTTAAAAAAAAGGTTATATTGAAAAATAATGATTGTAATTTATTATTAACCTTTTAAGAACAGACCCTTTGAAACATTTTTGGTCATTCTGGACAATTGCTATTTTACAATTTTTGTGCTGTTTGTTTTTGGCTTTAATTTTCTTCTTTGTCATTTGCTGTACCCACACAAATTATATATTGTTTTTATCGGGACAAGAAGGGCTTTCTTTAGATACCATCATTTTTATCATATCCTATAATGTACTATAAAAAATAATAAAATATGGTGAAAAAAGCCAAAAAACATTTTTTCTGATTTTTATTTAAAAAATATTTTAGTCATCTACAAAAGCTAATAAAAAAACCTGCTAAATAGATTCTGCAATTTGTCCAGAGTACAGGGATACCACCCGTGCATAGGTTTGTCAGCTTGTTTAGGGGTTAAAAAGCCACATTTGAGAGGTGCGCTTTTTGGTTTTCCAACTTGTAATTTTGACATGCAGACAACCTGCACCCATGTCCAATTTGGGACATTTTTTAAGCCAGCCCGTGAACTTTACCCCATCTAACCATATATATTTTAAACGTAAGCACCCTAGGCTATTTAAATTGGTGGTATTTTAACACTTTCCATCAGGGCCGGCCTTAGGGGTGTGCGACCTGTGCGAGCGCACAGGGCGCAACACCCCAGGGGGCGCCTGCCCGGCCGCTAGAAGAAAAAAAAAAAAAGAAAAAAAAAAAGTCGGTAGAGGCACTGGCTGGGGGAGATCAAAAGATCCCCCCTCACCAGCCCTCAGCTCAGCAAGCATCTGTTGGGTCCAGTGAAGCAGACGCTGCTCTGCTTCACAGGGTGGGGGCGGAGCTACACCTCTCAGCCGGTTAGCTCCGCCCCCTCCCCTGATCCACAACAGGCAGGAGAGGGGGGAGAGAGAGAACAGGGGGTGAGAGAGGGACAGAACAGGGGGTGAGAGACAGAACAGGATGAGGGGGGGAGAGACAGAACAGGAGGAGGGGGGAGAGAGACAGAACAGGGAACAGGGCGAGGGGGGAGAGAGAGAGACAGAACAGGGGGAGAGAGAGAGAGAGACAGAACAGGGGGAGGGGGGAGAGAGACAGAACAGGGGGAGGGGAGAGAGAGAGACAGAACAGGGGGAGGGGGGAGAGAGACAGAACAGGGGGAGAGAGAGAGACACAACAAGTGTGGGGGGAGAGAGACAGAACAGGTGGGGGGAAGAGAGAGAGACAGAACAGGTGGGGGGAAGAGAGAGAGACAGAACAGGGGGGAGGGGAGAGAGAGAGACAGAACAGGGGGAGGGGGGAGAGAGACAGAACAGGGGGAGGGGGGAGAGAGACAGAACAGGGGGAGAGAGAGAGACAGAACAAGTGCGGGGGGAGAGAGACAGAACAGGTGGGGGGGGAGAGATAGAACAGGGGGCGAGAGAGGGACAGAACAGGGGGTGAGAGACAGAACAGGATGAGGGGGGAGAGAGACAGAACAGGGGGAGGGGGGAGAGTGAGACAGAACAGGGGGAGAGAGAGAGACAGAACAGGGGGAGAGATAGAGACAGAACAGGTGGAGGGGCGATAGAGAGACAGAACAAGCGCGGGGGAAGAGAGAAAGAACAGGTGGGGGGGCGCGCCATGGGCGCCGGGACACTTAAGGCCGGCCCTGCTTTCCATGCACTACCACCAACTTTTGTCATAGTTTGTGGAAGTAATTTTTTTGAGGTTTTTTTTCACATACATTGTACCTCAGACATGAATTCACAGATTTTGCTATGTATCATATAACAAAAAAATGTGTGTTCAGCAACATCTCCTGAGTACAGGGATATCACCCATGCATAGGTTTTTCAGCTTGTTTAGGGTTTAAAAGGCTACATTTGAGAGGTGCGCTTTTTGATTTTACAACTTGGAATTTTGACATGTAGAGCAGGGGTTAATCACTCTTATACGAGCCTTTGTAGTACTATAATTAATTACAGTACAAAAAAATTAACTCATAAAAATGCACATACAAGAAAAAAATGTGCTGCTGTGAATCAGTGGTAGGGAAGGGTTTAATATACAGGGTACACTATACAAAGGGTGTGGCTTTTATAAAAGTCCTTGGGTCTCACAATTTTATAACATTTTATTTAATGTATTACATTTAAAAACTTACATTATACATATCTGTCTCTCTCCCTCACTAAAAATCAAGCCAGGAGAGGGCAGCAGATGCAAATGGGTCAGATCAATATTTCCCAATATTGATCTGATAAGGCGAATGGGGATGCTCATCTGAGCAAAGGTTGTGAAACAGAGATTGTGTTTTGGTGCTTCAAATATAAAAATAACACATCATTAATGAAACTCTTTCATACTAGATTATAAAATAATACCACATTCATTTACAGCAGATGCATTGCTATATTAAACACAACAATTTATAAAACAAGCAAAACAAAGGGTATATTATGTGTTTGAAATTTTGACATATAATTAAATTCAGTTATACACCAAAGTGCATCCCATGCTCTCCTTTCACAGCTAAAATGTCTTGTGGGTGTGGAATAAATATGAAATATTAGAGTAAGAGCAAATAGGTGTGGGGTGGGATACAATTACTGTAGCCATGTTATGAACATGATGAAGACTAAGTAATGCTCACTTGCCATTCTTAAAAAAGATGGGACTTCATACACCATTACATCTCTGAATTGTTTATTTTTATTTATAAAAATTGTGCCTTCAGGAACAGCTTAATGCATCATACTAAACATCTTTATTTTATTTTTTTTCAAATATTGGTTAGACAACAAAATTGCTTTATGAAGTCATCCTTGCTGCATAACAGCTAAAATGTCAGCACCGTAAAATATCTGTGCTCTGGGCTCTTGGTAAGTTTATGAACCTGATTGATTTCTGTCCCTCTCTATTTATTTACTGACAGACTATTATGTCCACTGTGTAACATATAGCAAAACAGCAACAATAAATAAAAACATTCTTTTCATTTTTATAAAATCTTTCTGCAAATGTCCAAGTTAATCCAAAGATAAATAAATGCATTATAAGCCAAACTATATACCTTCCAGTATTTCCAATAGATGAACACTAATCAGTTAGGAGACCTGTATCAATGCTGATAAATTTAGGTGACTTCATTACCTAGTGATACTGTAACGGTTTATGCTCAGGAGTTATTTGGCTTAAGGCTAAACTACATATTATATAGAATAAATTCTGAACACACCTTCCCAATAGTTTAAAAACACATTACTGTAATATGAACTTCTAAATAAAACACAAAATAACAAACCTTTCTACCGGTAAGTTTCCAGTAAGTAATCATTTGAATTTGTCTCAAAGTGGTCAAGTTGGGAGGTTGAATTTGACTTGGCTTAAACATCAAATTTGACCTCCCAACTTGACCACCTTGAGCTATTTACTAAAATTAATTTGTACTCCCCTTCCTCACTCCTTGACAAAGTCCAACTCGGTCTCCCATCTTGAACTCACCTTCATTGTAATCAAGATAAATTACCTTTCATGAAAAATTGAAGAGAATTTGATTTTGGGGGCAAATTGGACTTTAAAATGCAGGAAGGTACAGTACAGTCATTATTGAACAGGGTAAAATACTGCCTTCTTTAACTGAGGCAGTAAAATTACCTCATCCAAAATTGTTTTTTATAAACTATGCTGATCCCTTACCCTTTTAACTAATGGGCCAAGGGCTGCCCAAGTGGGCTGGCCATAGGGCCCATGGTTCCACTTACTATAATTGGGCTGGGGGCTGCAAAGGGCACACCACCCCCTGCCCCAGTATTTAAAGGATAAAAAGGGATATACTTTTTTATGAGGTTACAGTCTAGCGGTTACAGTAATTTTACCATGCCAGTTAAAGATCCTTCACTATTTTACCACATACCATGTATTTTGATTTAAGAGGTGCGATAATCGTTTAATGCACCTGTTAAATAATAGAGGCCCCATCATCTCAATGTGGGGAGGTTTTTCAGACTCTACTTTTTGACTTAGCCTGAATACCAGTTTATTTTATACCCGAATTGGCATGAATGGAAGGTGAGTTTAACCTCACACCCCTCCATTTCCTATGCCTTCACCACATCTCAAACTTACTTAGTGAATAACATTTTCTGATGTCATGATGGGAGCCTGCAAGGGTCAGGAGTCCAAGATGAACTTTTATCTTCGACTCCAAACTAAGACTTTAGTAAATAGACCCACAGGTTGGACAGCTCCAGGTTCCGGAACTGTTCAGTAGATTGATCATTTGCTGATAAACTAGTTTGCTGTTTTACATTTGCCTATCATTTTGTGTTGTTATTTTTCAGTTGATGAGGTGAGGTAACTTCCATCTTCAGACACAAGGTACATAGTCTGATGCTATACTGACTAATTTGTGACTGATTCACTTTGAATGCTGGTAAATGCTCTGTAAAGCTGACATGTGTGAGGAAAGTAAACATATTTATAATTCATAGGTGCAGATTTTAGTACATTTATACAGTTTTATAAACAATTAACTTTAATATGCAACAAGCTATGTAATTTTCAAGTTTGAGTGGTCCATTCCATTGCATTAAACCCTGCTTTAAAAAAACAATCAACTCACATGATTCCTTGCATGTCTATCATTTAACAAACATGAACTCCGGAGCCAATTATTTGTCTTGGACTTTTACCAACTATAAAGGTTTTACATTGTGGGCCATTTGCATGAACAGGCCTCCTCTTATTTAAAATGGTCAAATTAGTTTGCACAAGTTTTAAGAAATTTACTATGGGTGGGTCTTTGCTAATAGGTTGTAGGAGACATCTATGACTCATTAATCACAATTTATATCATTTGTTAATTATTTTTGAATAAGAATAAATAATTATACTTATAAAAACTACCAGTAATATATAACATAACGTGTGCAGTTTAATCACAAGATAATATACACTCACACCAAGTATTTTTAGCATCTAGAAAATAGGATATGGATGCTAAATAGGAATTGTCCTTCTTGTTACTAGACACCACTTGACATTTAGTGAAACAAACCTTGGGGGCAAAATCTGCTCTCACAAATGACTCATTCACCTGTACATTGTTTGTACTGTACATGTTGAGAATTAACAAAATTGTATCTGTAAAGTATTGAGTAGAATTACAGTTAAATGCATAGATCAGTAGACACATGTGTAAATGTAGCTGTAGTCACTCTTGTTTATCACATGTTTGTGGCTTGATATGCAAATGAACTACTTTCAATTGGAAATGTGCAATTTGCATATGAAACCTCAAGCTGATGCCACAACAGGAGACACCTCTATACTGTATACCTTTACAACATTTTCCTGCTAATCTATTAATTTGCTTGCAATACCACCAATACAACATGCACATCATTTTTCATTCTCTGCATTCACAAAACAGGTCATGGAGTCCCTTTACTGACTCATTAATCGGTTGACTGAATTCTTTTAACGAGTCATAGTAGTACATGCAGTGACTGCTTTAAATACTGTGTAGGAAAACATGTCTGCTCCATACTGTCTAGCTTAAATTAAAATCATCTGCTTTATAGTCAACACCATTTCAGAAATGTCTTTACCTTTCAGCTCACAAGAACCTACCATTTTGTTTCGGAGGAACACCTTTCACGTGTCAGGTGAAAACTATTATTCATATGACCTACTTTTATCTCTAGCTAATTCCGAAGTTTATAATTGATTACGTTCACACTGCAAACCTATCCATTTATTCTGTACTAGCTCCTTTGCCCCCTAACAAAAGAAAGGAAGCAGATGTGCACAGAGGCACAGCATGATAAATAATTATTCTAGTCCATGTACTACCAAGCTTGTTAGTTCAGTGCTATTTGCATGAATTTAAAGGAATAAAGGACATAAACTCAAAGTGCAATGACTGATGTGCATGATGGAAATGTTATTGAGATGAAATATGCATATATAAGGCCTACTAAACCAATGCCCACCCAGTCTCTCAATAATATGTGTAGTGTTGCTACTTCCTGCATGGAGATGTCCATGAATGGGATGAAAGCAGGAGCTTCATCATGCAGAAGCTTCTTGTAAGTTACCTAAATCCATTTACAATCCATTTATAAATGTATCCATTTTGGTTGCCTTCAGTAACAATGAGCACATTTGTATTGGTCATATTTATTTTTTCATTCTTCGGACTAAAGGTAAACTCAGTGATAAAGCTGTTTCAGTTATAACGTTGGACCCATGGAGCCATCGGTACACCAGATCTTTCTTCCCCTTCTGCATTTAATAAAAGTGGTTGTTCAGCAAGATCTCAGACTCACACTGCAATCCTGTTTCTATCGTGATGTGAGTCCCTGGTTCCCAATCCCTATGTTATAGTGGGCCTTAGCTATGTGTATATGTACACACGTTTGTGTAATTCATGAAGCAAGAGCAATCCAGCATGTTTCTCAGAAATGTTAGTGCTCTTATAAAAATGGATGTAAGAATCCAAATTACACGACGGACTCAAACAGGGTGACAAAATATATCACTCAATAATCAAATATTTCTACAAGTAAGATTTAGGTTTCTCTTTCACTCCTCCTGCTGTTCAGGATTCACTTAGTTATGCTCTTTGCACTTCTGTGAGTCTTTTCCTTGAAGACCACCATTAAGTTGAGCGTTAGGCAATCTATCAGTTGAATATATGATTCTAGACCATACCTAGGAACTAATTGAATTGACCCCAGAATTGTCAGTCACTTGGCTTCCACCACTTGTTCTCCATTATTTTTTGGAGTTGGTGCCCTGCCTTTCCCTTATCAGCTTTGCTATTAGTGAGATGATTTTCGAAGCCCTCCCCAGTCAATCGCTGTTTGCCCTGATCAATGTCTGTAAGACGGATAGCTACAGTTGTTAGTTCTGAATCTGGTCTTTAATCTTTAATTAAATGTCTAAAGGAACAATTATTAGGCATTGTCTATTTATTTCCATTCATTCTTTCTTCTTAAGCCACAGCACTACTTCTATCAATGTGCACCAATTGAACTATTTGTGCAACATTCCCAGTTTCCTTGCTTTTTAATTATATGTCTTTTAGACTACTGTTCAATTATTTTGTATCAACATTTACACCTTTATCTACATTTTGGTACACTATGACCTAGCCTGTTTCTTTGTTTTTATTGTTATGTACCATTCATAGGGACACCTACTCACTACAGGGATTGGCCATACCATTATATGTATTTGGTGTCCGCATCCTAAAAAAATTTTGATTCATCTACATACGTTTTCTAATATTTTTGTTACTTAGTTTCTGATCTATTTTATCTATTATCTTCAGTATTTATAAGTTGATATTTGTGTGACCCCCCATGTGTGACCTATTGTATCTGCATTATCTATTAAAATGAAAATTCTATCTCAGTTTTTTATCATGTGAGGTTAATGTTGCTTTTTCCCTGTATTTCACTCTTTGCCCAAGTAACCACAGATTTGAAACCTAATTTTAGAACCTCGGGGAAATTAATTACTCTCTATGTTGAAATCAGCATTTAGTTGAGAGGCATCAGATGCTTTCCTACAACTGACTTCTAAATGACATGGCAACTGAGCTGAATCTGGTATAAGAATGGATAGCATCAGGTCACTTGATATATATAGACAAAGGATATTTTAAAGCACGTTAATACCACACATTATTTTATAATCTTTCTATGCTTATGTGTTTATTCTAGTATGATACTGCTCTTGCCCCTTTACATGCATATACACACACACATTATATATATATATATATATATATATATATATATATATATATAGATAGATAGATAGATAGATAGATAGATAGATAGATAGATATATATATAGATAGATAGATAGATAGATAGATGTGTGTGTGTGTGTTTTGTAATCATCTAAGATAAAGAACACTAAGTGCATGCAATGCAACAGGTGTTCAATCTTTGTCCTTTATGTTTGGTGCCTTGGAATTACACAATGTGTATTTTTTAATGATGCTCAAACAACTTTTTGAATTTTTTTAAGACGTCTTGGTTCTTCGAGATACCCGTTTTCTTAAATTGTTGCACCTTCTAACCTCAGAGGCTCTTTTGATTCCAGCTTGCACACCCCAATACTTGCCACTGGACTACTGTTTTCATGATTTAAAATGTTAATAGGAACTAATTAACTCCTCCACCTGCTCCAATAGGGTGATTTTATATTAATACATGGAGAAGGAGTTTAACAGCAGACTCGATGGGCCAAATGGTTCATATCTGCTGACACATTTCTACGTTTCTAATACTTATTTTCTTAATAGCTATATAAGAAAAGAAAATGTATTTTTCCCATTGCGTTTAATTCCCTAAAAAATTCCATAAAAAATTTCCCTAAAATGTTGGCATTTTATGATCGAGTTTTATATGATCACATTAAAGAAATAAGAGACCCCCAATGAACCTTTATAGCTTCTGACCTGTATAAGACAGGGAGAAAATCACTGACCTTTTTTAAGTAGGCGTTGAAATGCCAACAAATGAATGTCTTTTATTTTTTTAATTCAAGGTTCAATCTGTTAAAATATTCCGTTGATGTTTTATTTTTTATTATCATCGTTACAGACCGTGCTGAATAATTATTAGATCCCATATTTTACAAAGTGCTAATTAGACTTTAAATTCACTAGTATAACAGACCATTGTGGACAATTCACACACCTCCCATTGAGCTTTAGGTCATGACTGGATGGATAGTTGACGGATGACTGACAGTTTAATGATGCATTTTAATGATTGTGATGTGTTTGTGTTTTAGGAGATAACACAGCATATATGTCAAACAAACTGTATCAAACAAATCCAACGCACAGTCTGACGAGGCATTTTAAAATACATCAGGAAATGAGGTTACACTGCCAATTCACATACCATTTTATTAAAACATCAGACAAAATTAAGAATACTGCACTAAGAAACTCCATTGCTATGCTAATAAGTATATTTCACATGATAAGTGTCACAACTTTGGTTTTTAATGCATTTTAGAATCTGAATAGTCCTCACTTCTATTAAAGCTTTCTGTTAATCAGAAAATTGATACTAACATTACAACTTCAGATTCTGAACTCTGTTCTTGGTGTCTTGAAATAGTGTACTGTGAATCAAAAAACCTTGGTAATATATAGATGTATAGCTGGACCAAATGGCAATAAAAATCCCTCAACAATGTTACAGCTAGCGAATAAGTACAAATGGTAGGGGTGAACCCAGCGTTTATTCTATTTATTATAGAATAGTCTATGAACCAGCAGTGACCTAATCAGTGTCCTATATTCACATAATTAATTTTACTATGGCTGGTATCCGTCAATGATAAATACCGCACACTCAAGAAAAGCGTCCTCTTTTCGGCAGTATGTCCAAACGCCAAGGTGAAACGCGTAGCATATTGTGGACATCTTTTGTGCAGATTCTACACTATCCAAATTTGCTGCTATTGTGAAGGATTCTTTTTTAGCGTGTGCAATATGTATCACTGACGGATACCAGCAACAGTAAACCTATATATAAGCAGATACTTTTATAAAAAATCCTATTGTTATACTATTAACTTGGAACAATTTATTTTTTGCATGCTGGTGAGCTTGTGCCTCTGAGAAATAAAGTAATCTGGAACACTTTGACCTGCTGTGAGTCTGTGCCTTTGACCCCCTAGGAGTCTGTGAGCGCAATATCATAAGGTTGCAATTTTCCATCTTTTTGACCCTTGGAACACAGCTCTCCACCATATCAATTATTATTACCATTATATTATTCACCATAAAGTGGTATTTCCTGCGTATAGTTTAGCCACTAGTGCGCCTGTTCATTCTCTTTTGCATTGCATAGAAAAAACTCCCTTTATGTGACTTCTCATTGTTCAGAGAATGATATTTAGAATACTTACTTTAATTTACACAGCACTTATCTTGATTTGAATCTGCTTCCATGGATTGCAATTCTTTTCAATCCTTACCAATTGATCTCATTCACACATCCAGAACTTCTTTTTATCTCCCACATGTGTCTGGAACCTTCATCTCTCACCTTCTCCAGGTTTAAGATATCACTCAAAAACCACTTGTTGAAAGAAGCCTACAACTTACTCAACTAAACACCATTCTATCATAGCAAATCATTACAAATGGCATGTTTTAGATGGAGAATGATTGGCATGCTTTATGTTGGAAAGGGTAAAAATAGTGAGATGAAATGTTTATCTCACCTCAACTCACCTTTTGGTGAATAGACCCAAGAGTAAATTAAATATACTTTATATTTCCCATGACAGGTCTACAAACACCATGAAGATAAATGCAGGGAAAGTAAAGAATAGAATAGCTGGAGGGTATCAATCCAATACCCTTTGGGAAGCCCCTCTCTATAAGGATGAATGCATTCAACCACCATGACCTTGCAAGAGACAGTAAAAAAAAAATATTAATAGGGCATTGTATGTTGGTGTGTAATAATGATAAATGCAAAGAATAATCCTGTGCTGTAAATGATTTTATATTTCTTTCTACTCAGATTAATAAACCTTTTGCTTTTTTTTCTTGTACAATCACAAATACGCATTTGTAACAGAACATTGCTGTGCTACTGTGAAATTTGTCAGCTGTATAAAGTGTTGCACCTGTAAACCTGTGCTAACCTGACAAGATGAGAAATTAATAGCTATCAGTATTGTACACTTAGCATTACAACCCCGTAATAACCCCATCATTATGTTTAAAAGTCAATGCAATCTGCCATCTGTCAGCATGCCTTCCTGAATGTTTCTCTCCTGCTCCCACTGCTTCACCTGTGCACCAAGTACTCCTAGGAAACTATTATCTGACGTGACACTATTATCTCCTGCAGGTGGATCAGATACTATTTAAAGCTTGTTTTTAGCTAATTTAGAAATGCATTTACCATTTAAGAAGTTGAGATGTGAGAAAACTGTGCATGTTCAGCCAAAAATATAGAAATCCAGACAGTACTTTACAATAACTGAGGTATCATTCTAAAAAAATAATAATTTCACCGTTATCCTTCTACTGTCCGTGAAGCAGTTTATCATTTATTTATATAGTGCCAAAAATTTACACAGCACTGGTTACGGAGCATAAAAGGGCATTACAGACTATGTTAGAAAGTGGCAGACTGATACATGAGTGTCCTGCACTCAAGCTTACAAAAGTACAGTGTTACTGCAAATATAGCTAGCTTAATTTACAACATAGACATTGCTTATTTATTTGTAAAGTCTGTTTGGGATATATGTGTATGCACATCATTTTAAAAAAAATATCAAAAATGGCTGTTCACAATATAAACAGGTTGTAATAAAAAAAAAAATTAGATGAGTTTTCTTAACAATTTTTGTCTCCTTTATGGTAACAAGGGTCCTATTTACTTCAGTTTGTGAACTGCTGGTCTCTCCTGTGTCTTCGCTCATATCTCAGAGATGCTGTCCTTGACTGATTATTTATTTCATGGTGGTCTAGATGCAGGGAATATAGAAACATAAAATGTGTCGGCAGATAAGAACCATTCGGTCCATCTAGTCTGCCAAATTTTCTAAATACTTTTATTAGTCCCCTATCTTATAGCTAGGATAGCCTTGTGCCTATCCCACGCATGCTTAAAATCATTGACTGTGTTTACCTCTACCACTTCCGCTGGAAGGCTATTCCATACATCCACTACCTTCTCAGTAAAGTAATACTTCCTGATATTAATTTTAAATCATTGCCCCTCTAATTTTATACTATGTCCTCCAGTTGTGGTAGTTTTTCTTCTTTATGTATTTAAATGTTTCTATCATATCCACCCTGTTACGTCTTTCCTTCAAGCTATACATGTTAAGATGCTTTAACCTTTCCTGGTAAGTTTTATCCTTCAACCCATGAACCAGTTTAGTAGCCCTTCTCTGAACTCTCTCCAAAGTATCAATATCCTTCTGGAGATACAGTCTCCAGTACTGCGTACAATACTCCAAGTGAGGTCTCATCATGTTCTGTACAATGGCATGAGCACTTCCCTCTTTCTACTGCTAATACCTCTCCCTATGCAACCAAGCATTCTGCTAGCATTTCCTGCTGCTTTATTACATTGCCTACCTACCTTTAAGTCCTCTGAAATTATTACTCCTAAATCCCTTTCCCCAGATGTCTTCTCAGTTACTTAAACACATAGGTGGGATAGAGATACCACACCCTGAGAGCTCAGATGGGCAAGTTTTTTTAGGCAGAATATGTGTCTATAGGCCAGTGGGTATTGGCCTTCTATATGGAGGAAAATACCAAACGAGAGGACTGATACCTTGAACCATGGTAACATTTGTATAGGGGATGAGTCTTACAGCTGCCTGAAAGAAATAACCTTTATCTTGCCTACATATATTATAATTAGTATGTCAGGATATCAATGAATGCATTTTATATAATATTTGTATTTATTTAATCACAATACACAAATATTATTTGCTGTATATATATATATATATATATATATTCACATATATATATATATATATATATATATATATATATATATATATACACACATACATACACACAAAGCTCTTAAAAACTTAATTTTGAGAATATAACATCACAATTCTTATATTGGCAACATTACAGTACTGAAGTAAAACAGATGGCCAAATGGAGTCAGAGGTCATTTCTCAGATATACGTTCCGAATACTACGTGTTTCCATGTTTCTTTTCCATATTTACAGTGATGTTATGGCTTTTGACCTTTGACTTTTAACTTAGTTGACTGAAATGGCATTGTTTTGAACATGTCAATTCTTGCGGAAAAAGTATCAATAATGCTGTACAACAAATACATCTGTGTCTTCAAGACATCCAGTCTCAATTATTGGCTTACTCCTTATTGTTAGATATATGCTTCTTATAGATGAAATTTTTCTTCATTCTGAGAAGTATCTCAACTTCTTAGAGATGGCCTGAAGCTGAAATATTCAATGTGTTATGCAATGGATTTTTGCTTGAGCCCAGTAACTATCAATGTGCATTTATTTGATGTTACTCTACTCTCTCAGGCAGTCAACTATGGTCATTAATTTGGTATTGCACATAAAAATGACTATCTTTGGCTCTAGTGTTTCTTGAACTATAGAGGACTTTAAAACACTTGTTGTTGTCCAGCTACACACATTCATTATAGATAAAAACAAATCAGTTACAGTGCCTGTGCAGTCCAATTCTCATTACACAGAGAATTGTCAACATTGCCAATTGCCTGTATGCACCACAGATATGGTAGTTTATTGCTTCTGAAGTAACGTTATAGGAAGTATATGACTCAGGCAGCATCTACTTAGAGCAACCCACTGTTAACGTCTCCCCATAGAAAAGACTCAACACACAGGTTGGAGTTCAAAGGCCACATCGTTTATTTCTAAACACACTGTAACAAATGATTATTACCTGTGCCTGGTCATGGAGCCCTCTCTGTAATGATTGAATCCAGGGCTTTTCTTGGAACCCCCTTCTGGATACTATGATACAGTGTTAAATAGAATGAGACAGGATTATGTTTCCCATCAACTTTGCAACACAACATGGTGTGAGCTACAGCTGTTGAATGTTTTTTGATGTCACACTATTTCCTTCTTCTTTATGTGTTTCACTTGGACGTGGTAATTCCTGTATAGAAAAATCCTTGTTTTGGAAGGATCAGTGGATACAAAAATTCTTGGTACTTTGTTGTGTTTGATGTACATTGCAACTATCATCATGCCTGGATGAAACCCATTCATTGCCTGATCCAAGTTGCAATATATTTTGCTCTGTCTGAAAGCCATACTGATGGGCATGCTGTTATTGGACACCTATGTACCTGTAAGTGGTACCGGGAGTAGTTCCAGAAGATTGGAAATTAGCTAATGTTGTGCCCATTCACAAGAAAGGTAGTAGGGAGGAGGCGGGCAACTATAGACCAGTAAGTCTTACTTCAGTAGTGGGGAAAATAATGGAAACCTTGTTAAAGAATAGGATTGTTGAACATCTAAAGTCGTTTGGATTTCAAGATCAGAGACAGCATGGGTTTACTTCAGGAAGATCATGCCGAACTAATCTTATTGATTTTTTTGATTGGGTAACTAAAATAATAGATCAGGGTGGTGCAGTAGACATTGCTTACCTAGATTTCAGTAAGGCTTTTGACACTGTCGCACATAGAAGGCTTATCAATAAACTGAAATCTTTGAGTTTGGATTTCAATATTGTTGAATGGATTAGACAATGGCTGAGTGACAGGCAACAGAGGGTTGTAGTCAATGGGGTATATTCGATGCAAGGTCTTGTTACTAGTGGGGTACCCCAGGGATCTGTTCTTGGACCCATTCTCTTTAATATTTTTATTAGCGATATTGCAGAAGGTCTTGTTGGCAAAGTATGTCTTTTTGCTGATGATACAAAGATTTGCAGCAGGGTTGATATTCATGGAGGGATAAGCCAAATGGCAAATGATTTAGATAAACTAGAAAAATGGTCAGAGCAGTGGCAACTGGCATTTAATGTGGACAAGTGCAAGATTATGCACCTTGGGCGTAAAAACCCAAAAGCAGAATATAGACTATTTGGTACAGTCCTAACCTCAACATCTGAGGAAAGGGATTTAGGAGTAATAATTTCAGAGGACTTGAAGGTAGGTAGGCAATGCAATAGAGTAGCAGGAAATGCTAGCAGAATGCTTGGTTGCATAGGGAGAGGTATTAGCAGTAGGAAGAGGGAAGTGCTCATGCCATTGTACAGAGCACTGGTGAGACCTCACTTGGAGTATTGTACGCAGTACTGGAGACCGTATCTCCAGAAGGATATTGATACTTTGGAGAGAGTTCAGAGAAGGGCTACTAAACTGGTTCATGCGTTGAAGGATAAAACTTACCAGGAAAGGTTAAAGCATCTTAACATGTATAGCTTGGAGGAAAGACGTAACGATATGATAGAAACATTTAAATACATAAAGGGAATCAACACAGTAAAGGAAGAGAGTATATTTAAAAGAAGAAAAACTACCACAACTAGAGGACATAGTCTTAAATTAGAGGGGCAACGATTTAAAAGTAATATCAGGAAGTATTACTTTACTGAGAGGGTTGTGGATGTATGGAATAGCCTTCCAGCAGAAGTGGTAGAGGTAAACACAGTCAAGGATTTTAAGCATGCGTGGGATAGACACAAGGCTATCCTAGCTATAAGACCGGGAACGGGGGACTAATAAAAGTACTCAAAAAAAATAAATGGGCAGACTAGATGGACCGAATGGTTCTTATCTGCCGACACATTCTATGTTTCTATGTAAACATATGATACTTTAATACACAAATGCACTTGTTCATACTTGTTGACATACTGATGAATATCTCCATATACTCTACATGAGGAACTACTGTGATACCAGGGCATCTGATTTTTCTAAAAGATGATTAAACTCACATTTTAGGTGAGTGCATACTCTTCACCTTATTGACCAACAATTATTTAGAAGCTATTAGACTATAATTTTTCATCAAGATCTTTTCAAGCAAAGCCTTTTCCAACACATCCCAAAGATTCTCAATGGAGTTAAGATCTGGACTCCGTGGTGGCCAATCCATGTGTGAAAATGATGTCCCATGCTCCCTGAACCACTCGTTCACAATTTGAGCCTGATGAATCCTGGCATTGTCTTCTTGGAATATGCCGTGCCATAAGGGAAAAAAAAATCCATTGATGGAATAACCTGGTCATTCAGTATATTCAGGTAGTCAACTGACCTCATTCTTTGGTCACATAATGTTGCTGACCAACTGCAGCAACCTCAGACCTATTTGCTTTGTTAAATCCAGGTGGTGACTTTTTTGGGGGCCAGGCAGTGTATGTATATCTAATATATATATATATAAGACATGTGCAAAACTAAAATTTTCGTTTCGTTTTCGGCCTTTCGGACTAAAATGTTATTTATTTCGTCCAAAACGAATTTAGTTCATTACTGCATTCGTTTCAGACGAAATTCTTTCATTATTTTTGTTTCGTTTTATTTCTTTCATACGAATTGACCTATTTTAACCTCTCTTTCGGTTTAGAGACTTTCGGTTTATGGAATGTATGTAATGCTATTGGCTTTCTATAAACCAAAATAGAGTCCCCATTCATACGAATTGAGCTATTTCGGTTTATAGAATACCAATAGCATTACATACATTCCATAAACCGAAAGTCGTCCATTATGTCGGTTTATGGAATGTATGTAATGCTATTGGCTTTCTATAAACCGAAAGAGAGTCGGTTTATAGAATACCAATAGCATTACATACATTACATAAACCGACATAAAGAACGACTTTCGGTTTATGGAATGCATGTAATGCTATGAATGAATGAACGAATGGTTAATAAACGAAAATCATTCGTCCATTCGTGCTATTGGCTTTCTATAAACCGAAAAAGAGTCGGTTTATAGAATACCAATAGCATTCCATGCATTCCATAAACTGAAAGTCGTTCATTATGTCGGTTTATGGAATGTATGTAATGCTATTGTTATTCTATAAACCGACTCTATTTCAGTTTATAGAATGCCAATAGTATGAATGGACGAATGGACATAGGATTTTCATTTATTAACCATTTGTTCATTCGGCTTTCGTTAGTTTAGCATTTTCGTTATTCGTTTTTTGGACAAATGGACGAAAATGCTATTTTCGGACAATAATGCATTTGTCTGAAAACGAAAGCACATGTCTAATATATATCCTATAAAATAAATAGAAACTATAATACATTCAGTACTTTAGGTTCACATAAAATGTGTGCCAACTAAGAAAGCAAATATTTTGCACAACAAATTGGTTCCAGACAGGCAATTACTGACAAATTGCACTTGGTTGATATCTGTTCATCTTTACTTGGTCGATATCTGTTCATCTTTAATAAATAATTTATACTTAAACTCAGGACTGCCATGAGACATTTTAAGGTATCATACAGAACAAATGGTATCTACCCCCACTCTATTTATCATGCCCTCCTTTTGTTATCACCCCACAATACTTGTCATTGCACCCACAGCACCTGATTGCACCCAAATAACTTGCCATTGCACCACATTGCAGCACCCATTACACTTGAAATAGCACCCAATATTTAATTTACAGGTCTTGCCAAAGCACCTAGATTGGACAAACAGATCTTGTCAGAGCACCTTGATTGCACCCACAGGTCTTACAAGAGCACCTAAATTGCACCCACAGGTTTTGCCAGAATACTCAGGACATGCCCCAACCAGCATTCAATGTGCACACCCTGGACATATTCCAGCACCCAGATTGCAGACCCAGGACATATCCCAGCACCCAAACTGGACACTCAGAACATGTGTCAGAACCCAGATTGCATGCCCAGAACATTTCCCAGCACCCACATTGCATACACAGAACATACCCCAACACCCAATCTACAGCTAGCACCAAATTGCACACAGTAGTAAAAGTTTTACCCTCTTGATGGTAACGCAGCCTACACTGCTTATAAGTCATAAATAAAATATGTTCATTAATAACCAGTTTTCCACAAGTTAATAACCTCTGCCTTAGATGAGAGATTTCAAACTGCAGCTCTCCAGCTGTTAATTGACTATATCTCGCATATTCCCATGTCAGACTTCCAGGGTGACAGAAGACATAAGAGATGTTGCTCAACAGCCAATGGAGGCTGTCAATTTGACACTCCTGCCTTAGATCAATAATTATAGTTCTGGAATTTTATATGAAAGTTTTGGAAAAGGGTTCCGATTATACAATCTCAAGTATTGTATCTTGGCAAATATATTATTTTCCTATTTTCTAATCTACTATATGAGTACTTTACTGCTATATGTCAAAATATTAGTTTAACATATTAGTAAAATCCTTTTTAATTAAAAACAGATACTATCGAGCGATCCTTGTATGGATACGTGTGAAATCGTACAAAGAAAGCTCAGTCAATGGATTATTCTTTATAAAGAATGAATTGCAGTGTCTACTTTGTGTCTCTGTTCATTTATCATCCCTTCTCTTTCTCCATCTAAGTTTTCCATTGAAGAGTGCTGTGCTCATTTCCTTTTTGCAAGGACCACGAATTGCCATTATGGCCAGGAAATGTCATTTGTAAAAGGAATATTTGGCTATTACAGTTAGAAAAATAAGATTTGATCCAAAGAAGAAGAAAGGATATCTAGAAGCATCGAAATATATTTTAAAATATGAATGTCATTTTCTGGCCATGTTGAGAAATACCAGTTATAGGCAAATTATTTATAAATCCCCTTCTTGAATGACAGAGTTGAATGACATAATTATGAATCACCCTCAGGAATATGCCCTTTGTGAAATGCGTAGGCATTTTAATGTTGATAGTGTGCTTTCCTAGTTGTGTTTCCAATGCATTGCTTATTTTTTATTTGAACTATTAGAGCTATTTACAGTTCCAATATACTTGTAACTCCACCAACCCTAAGTAGTATACTTTAATACCACAAAATATATCTCACTAAGAAAGACATTGAAGGGTAGGGAGTATTTAGTAAAAATTTATACCCAATGTATTATTAGCACTCTGTCATAATTGTTGCAATGTTGCATAATTAAGTTACTGATCAATAATTCATTTTACCAGAAATCCAATCAAACAGAGGTATAGCTTATCTTCCATTTTGGATAATAATGCATTGCAGAAAGAAATGTATACCGGGCTTCACTTACTATATATGAATAATCAGGAATAAATATATATTACCAGATCAAAGCAGGTGCTCAGCACATATAAAATCATTAAAGGATAATAATTAGCTGCAATCCGGGGTGCAAAATAATGAAACTTATTAAATATAAACAGCAGCAAATTGTAGGGTACAGCAGAGACTTGATGCGTTTCACGTTTCAGTCATCTGAATTGTTATAGTTCTAGTCTACTAAATCTCCAGCAGTGAGGGAGGTTAACAGGTCTGAGAAGGCTGTTACATACTGTTAACGTAACACTGAACTGGGCTTTGGCAGAGATCCATGCAGACCAGCACCAGCAGTCCAAATAGGTAAATGTAATAGTTCATCCCTAACACGACAGTGGTATGCCAGATAATACATCCCCCCACACCAATAAATTACACAGACACAGGAGTGGCTAGAAAGGTTGCAGGATTTATTTATCAGAAAAAATGCTGCAACATAAAACTCACAGCTTAAGATAGCTGTAAACACAAACAGGTAATAATATACCGGCCACATGTTTAATAACAACCAGGTATCAATAAACTGTAACCATAGTAATATAAGCATTACTTATCAAGAATAATAAGCGGTAGCGTGTCACTTATCCTAGCCCCCCTAGGGTAGAGTCCCTGAGGATCTGGAGTAGTAGTAATCCATGTCCTTGCAGCTACTGGCCTCGATATTATGCACAATAGCCATACTTCACTCTCCCAGGGATGAGCCCATGGGTAGCCCATGCAGATAGCTCCCACAGCTACTGCCACCTTGGTTGTCCATTCCCCAAGACCGCCAACCCCTGCACTGGCACCAAACCTCGGGGACCCCTGCCATAGCCAATGACCATGATACTTTTCGTGTCCTCCACGCAGCTCCTGCTTTTCTGATGCCAGACTGGAGCATCAAATTACATAGATCCAGCCTGATGGCAGTCAGGTGTATACAGTCCGTGCGATACAGGGAGGCATCAGAACCATTGAGATCCATGTGGCATGCAACGATACCACCCTTCAAAGCCACAAAGCCACCAGAATTTCTAAACCCCGAACAATTTGATAGTGATGCCGTCATGACTGAATTTTAACTGCTCACCAATGTGGCGAACCAAGGTCAGCATGGCTCCATAAAAACACCATTCAATGTTCTGATATCCAGAGCCTACACTGACTGGGAACTTATAAAGAAAGAATGAATCACCAAGATAATAGCCTACGAAAAACAGAGTCTCAATGTAAACTGTAAACTGCCTTTATGTAATTTCTTTAATACTTTTTTTTAATATTTATCAGATGTATTTATTTTTGTCACCGGCATGGATGCCAGTTCTGGCTGGAGTACAGATGCAGGGGCCGGAGCAGGTGTGATACCCTGTGCAGGGTGAACACTCTCCCCCAAGGGTGGAGCCCCAGGCTTTGAGTGGCCACAATTAGGGTTTTGAGGCCTTCTTTTGGGCATCTTGACAAACAGGAACAAACGGCCAAATCAGAAAACGTAGTCGGGGTCACAAGCCAAAAGGTCAGGACTGGAGAAGGACGGAGAAGCCAAAGTACTAGCCGAGTCAGGAGTAGAGAAGGATGGAGAAGTCAGGGTACAGGCCAAGTAGATATTAGTAGATCAGGGAGCAAAACAATAGCACAAGCAAAGGCTGAATGCAGCTTCTATAACAGTTTTTGCTAATAATTAACACTTTCTCATGTGATGTGCCTAACAAGTCCACTGGTCAAAAGAAGTGTATGACACCCTGTAGTGTTAGTTGTCTATTACATCATTCACAGACCTGCCTTTGGGACAGGACAGGTGGTGAATAAAGCAAAAAGTGCCCAGTTCCTACTTGTGAACAACCGTCAAAGGGGAGACCATCAAATTATGAAGATTAATAGATGGAAATAGGCCAGATAATAGTCCCAAAGTGACCCATTTCAGTAGCTTGTCATAAACCACCCCAAGGAATTGGAGAGCTGATTTTGGATTGAAGTGCACTTTAAAAGACCATCCTGTTTGCATGGGATAATAAAGCTATGTGAAAACCCTGAATGCAACAGCGTAGCCGATAAACGGTCTGGATACCTATAAAGCCAGGGGATCATTGGCTTGACAACTACAGGAGTCTACAACTTTACCCCAGTTGAGGTGACAGATCCCCCTTCTCCTTGGCGCTGCCTTTGAAGCACTTAACAAGTGGGTGATTGTCCCTGCAACCAGAGCAATCCTGCTTTAATTACTGCCAACATGAGTAACTTTTAGCAGAGGCTGAGGTATCTGAGGCAGACGGACCAATGGCCGTTAACAGGCCGTTGACTTAATAGTGCTGTGGCCAGGGGCCATGACCTTCAGCCACAGTGCAATGTCTTTCTGGTCTTAAATTATATTTTGCCTGACTGACATATGCTGACGGAATTTTTCGTCATATCCTAGACAGGCCTGGTCACAGTAGACCCTGGGCATCTCACAATTCAGGTGGAATGGCTACACTAGATACAGAAAAGCCAATGTGACTAATTTATCATACTGGACTTTGGAAGAAGGCCAAGGGACTGTATTACAACAAACTATTAAGTGGCTCATTTTGCAATTTCATTATCCCACCGGTTATCATCAGAGACAGTACATCTGTCCTGACTGTCTATTTACTTCTGACAGTTAAGGTACAGAGATTTATAGACAGACAAAACTATTTGCTAGAAAGTGCTGCACACTATGGCCTATGCATCCATATGGTGCACTTTAGCTGCTTCTATACTACAACTACCATAATTCCCTGCCATTCTAGAAAGTTAATAGGGAATTATGGGGTTTGTAGATCTGCAACAGCTCAAGGGCCACAATTGGATGTCACTAGGGTAAAGGGTTGCAGTCCCAGCTAATTAAGCCCGAGGAATTAAGCCAGAGGAATAATTGCCATTTTGCCCCCTTTGACAGCCCTCCCATGCTGACAACTAATATAAATAAAAATAAAGAGACCAAGATGTAAGCTAGATTTAGATTGTATACAGATATACTTGTATACAGATAGACTTAGCATTGTGTATTAAATACTCCACTTTGACAAACTGCAAATTATCAAACTATCTTTCTTGATATTCATACGGCAGCAGCTTGTCTCCTTAATGAGTAATAAAAGGCATTCAGTGACTCACTCTGATTTGCTTGTTTGTTCCATCAGCAGCATAAAACAGCAAACAAACAGGAAGAGATAGTGCAGGGTGAAACACCTTACACGTTCCATGCTTCAGACGAGCACTTAATCTTATCATATGATTACCTACGTCTTTGAAGCACGAAATGCATAAGGCGTTTCACCACCACACTATCACACTATTTCTGCCTCGTGTCTGCTGTATTGTGCTAGTGATGGAATAAACACACAAGTGAGTCACTGAATGTCTTCTATTGCTGGTTAAAAGAAGACAAACCGTTATATACTCTGCCCTCTGATGAACGGGACTCATGCAGCTCTGACATTTTGCCAACAACGTGCATGTCTTCCAGATAGGGTTGCCACCTTTTCTTCAGAAAAATACCAGCCTTGGTAATGTCTCCATAGACTTAACATTGGCCTGATGCGGCTCCCGTCCCACGAGCCCGAAAACGGACTATTTACACGGCTGTCTGCATCCGCGGATAATGGGGAAACACGCTAAGAAGGGTTCACCACTCAAGGATCCCCCGAAAAGCGGAAAATAAATGACCATGGTCAATTTGAAGACCTTTTTGGTAACGCTGACACCGCGCGGGAATGAATCTAAAATGGCGCCGGACGCTTCAGGAGAGGAATCCCCTCCTTGGCAAACCACCGGAGGATTCGGAAGGTGAGGAGTCTCCTCCTAATCCCACTCCACCACACCTGACTGTGGACTTACCGACTAGATCGGATTTCGCGACCCTCACTCTCCAGCTGCAGAGAGATCAAAGATGAACTGAGGGACATAAAAACGGACCTAAATCAACAAGGCCATAGGCTGGAGGATGTTGAGAAAGACCAGAGCTCGATACACCTGGCGATCAATAACTTGCAGGTACAGCTTTCAGAGCAAAAAACCCTTGTATCTCTACTAGCACAACAAGTAGTAGATCAGGAGAACCGTAATAGACGTTCTAATTTGAGGATTCGGGGCCTACCTGAAGTGGAAGGTCAGGAAAACTTGACGGACCTGCTCACTGACCTCTTCAGGGGCATTCTGCAAAGGGGCACGGACCATCCAATGATCCTAGATCGTGCACACAGGGCCTTGCGCCCCACGGATATGGCTAACCCTCAATCAAGGGACATGATATGTTGCCTGCATTCATTTCTTTTGAAGGAGGAAATACTGAGGCAAGCGCGCATAAAGGTCCCATCGTGTATAATGGCGCATCTATTCTAATTCTGCCTGATGTGGCCTGGGCTACCCTGCAGGCCAGGAAACTATTGAAACCATTAACTGACCTTTTGAAATAAGCTGTGATCCCATTCAGCTGGGAGTACCCTCTTTCCATCACTGTAGGTAGGGGGCCCACAACGCTCACTTTACGGTCCCCAAAAGACCTCCAAGCTTTTTGTTCCGCCTTACAGCTGGATGTTCCAGATCTCCCGGGTCGGATGGATGGGACGGGTGACCCCCCCCCCTCATCCCCGCCCTGCAAAATACCGCTTTGATGCCGAGGGCGCAAAGAAAGAAAAGGACTAGACGTTTCAATCAACTACCGGTTCCCAACGAGGAAGGACCTGGGTGCCCCCCCTCATCTCTGTCTCCCTGAAACTAGCCTCGACCATGTCGGGGAGATAAACTCCACCTCTGTTTGCCAGGGACAGAGCGAAGAGCGAAGGACTGACAAAGACTTATTGTTCTATTATTGTTCTATTTTTGTTTTGCTCTTTTGTTTATGTTTTTTTATTTCCCGCTCATGTCTCGTTTGACAGAGGGATGGTAGGAGATGTCCATTGACACACTGTCTACAATGTTTTTGGGGGTTATACTCCCTACTCCCTACTTATTTGAGTTATTTTTTAGAATTTTAGAATTGTATACCACTTCCTTGAGGGTTTACTCTGATTACCTCTATCTCAGCTTAGCCGTGTGTAACAACCATCCTCATTGTTTATCCGGTGACCCATTGTATTTAATTATTACCAATATTCAGACTATGGTCACGCAACACTTCTAGACCGGGCTCGTGGAGCGCTAGGCCGTTCCCGTAAATTGCATTTCTATATGTTCAGGTTGCGAGTGTTGTGGCGTCTGCCACGCTCTTCCCAGCAGTTAAATGCCACTGTAGTTAGTGGCGGTCCTCCCGCACTGCCCTCGGGTGCGAGGGGTCATCCACTTGGCTTGCCTGCCCTACTGGTCATTTTGGCCTGGTGTGTAAATGATGTCTTCCTTCTTCTGTCTCCCCTCTTTATCTTTATCTATCTAATGTCTTACCTACTGTCTATTTCTTTTGTTCCCCCTGAGCGAGAGTCCGAGGAGATTCACCATGCCATGCCCCGAGCAAGACACCTTTCTTATGGCTAACACTGTTTGTTTAAATCTAGTCTCCATTAACGCTAAAGGCCTTAACTCACCATTTAAACGATCATGCCTATTCCGAGAACTAAAAGCACTTCAAACTGATATTGCCCTGATTCAGGAGACACATTTCTTCCGCCATAAGGTCCCAAATTTTTCCAACCCTTATTATCCACAGGCCTTTTATTCTCACTCCCCAATCCAAAAGAACAAGGGGGTGGCGGTTTTTATTTCTCGGTCCCTTCCTTTCGTGGTCCAGGACCAATGGTCAGACAGTGAAGGGAGAGCATTATTCCTAAAGGGCTCCGTAGGTGCCGATGTTATAACTATTGCTAATTTTTATACTCCCAATGTCTCACAACATGTGTTTCTCTCCACCCTTATAGGTAAATTACAAGATTTTGCCTCAGGTATGGTGGTTCTTAGTGCTGATCTCAATATGACACTCGACCCTCGACTCGATTCCTCCACAGGGGCCTCATCTCTCCGCTACTCCAAAATCAAACAGGTAAAACGTGCATTACACAAAGCCCAACTAGCTGATACGTGGCGCATCCAACACCCCGATGGGAAGGATTACACATTTTACTCGCACCCTCACTCGAGATATTCTCGAATTGATTATATTTTCCTGTCCCACAGACACTTACCTCATTTGATTTCCTCCAAGATAGGACACATTACATGGAGTGATCATGCCCCTGTACTTGCTACTGTCTCTCTTCCCTCACTCACTAAACGACAACCCACATGGCGGCTGAATGAATCCCTATTTAAAGACCCAGACACGGTTGCCTCCCTCCGCTCGTCCTTACTTAATTATTTTAAGGAAAACACATCCTCAGAGACTCCGCAGACCGTGGTATGGGAGGCTCACAAAGCAGTGATTCGGGGCCATCTGATCAGTATAGGCTCATTTAAGAGAAAACAAGTCTCGGCGTCAATGGTTCAGCTTCTTGCAGAGATTTCATTTTTAGAGGCCTCCCACAAGTTGAACATGAACCCTCAGACATATCAATATTTGCTGGTATTGAGGTCAAAATTAGCCGACCTCTGCACCAGCCGAGATCAACGTAATCATCTCCTGGTGAAAAGCCGCCTGTACCAGTTCAAAGATAAACCCGGGAAGATGCTTGCCAGATCTCTTCGAGATAGGCACACTAGCAGCTTCAGTTCTAAGATCAGAACTAAGCAAGGCGACCTTACACACTTGACTCCACAGATAGCTACGGTTTTTAAGGAATATTATGAAAGTCTTTACAACTTACCTCCTCAGGCAGCCCCTTCACGGCAGGTGGCCCCTCTGCCCACGGTCTCAGAGTATTTGACTAAATATATGCCCCATACATTAGACACACAGGATGCTATATTGTTGGACTCTCCTATTACGAAGTCGCAATTGGCTGCAGCCATTCAATCAACACCCTGTGGTAAAAGTCCAGGACCGGACGGATTTACCATAGCCTACTATAAAATATTTCAGGACATACTTACCGCACTTTTTTGCACGCTTTTAATTTCCTCTCGGATGGAGGGACCCTACCACCTCAGGCACAGGAGGCCCACATCACGGTTATTCCCAAGCCCGGGAGGAATTCTGAATCTTGCGAGAATTACAGACCAATTTCGCTTTTGAATGTTGATCTAAAGTTATTCTCCAAGATTCTCAGTAATGGACTAAAGAGCCATCTTGCCACACTTATTCATCGAGATCAGGCTGGGTTTGTCCCGGGTCGAGAGGCCAGGGACAACACCACCAAGACCATTAACCTCATACACCTGGCTAAGGTGCGTGCTATCCCCTCTATGTTACTGTCAACTGATGAGGAGAAGGCGTTTGACAGGGTGAGCTGGTCCTTTCTCAGTGCTGTCCTGGAACGTATTGGGCTGGGCGTTTCTATGCAACAATGGATAGGCTCTCTATATAGCGCTCCCACAGCTCGGGTTAAGGTGAATGGCACGTTATTGGACCGGCTCATCCTGTCAAACGGGACTAGACAGGGATGCCACTTGTCCCCCCTCCTTTTTATCCTTACACTAGAACCCCTGGCATGCGCCATACGGGCGAATCTGGATATTTCGGGCCTACAGGTTGGCCCACATCACCATAAATTAGCCATTTTTGCGGACGACCTCTTAATGTTCATTACAAACCCGTTGGTGTCCTTACCAAATCTTATGGAGGAACTAGCCATATTTGGTTCATTGTCCTCTTTTAAAATTAATTATACAAAATCAGAAGCTTTAAATATTTCGCTCCCTCCTTTTACGGTGACCACCCTGGAGTCTTCCTTCCTATTCCGTTGGAATGCTGAAATATCAAATACCTAGGTGTTTTTCTTAATGCAGATACGTCATCCCTGTTTGTTATGAATTTTACTCCCCTCCTGGCAAGAGAGATTTACAAAAATGGTCATCCACAAAGTTATCTTGGTTCGGTAGAGCAGCAGTTGTTAAAATGAATATTCTACCTCGGTTTCTTTATGCTATTCAAACTATGCCCATATTCATACCAAAACAGTTTTTTAGTTCTCTTAACCCCTTCACGACCGATGATGGTCTTGGACCGTCATAAGGAAATCTCTCTTCGTGACCGATGACGGTCCAGGACCGTCATGCAGGTCTGATCGCGGTATGCACGCTGGCATACCGCGATCGCACTACCAACGACATGGCTAAGTGTCTCGGTACCGAGACACTTCAGCCATGTCGGTTGAGGACCCCCCCGGAAACATCCGGGCTCTGTGACAGCCAATCACAGCGCCCTGATGTTAATAGCTGTCAAAGCAGGTGCCTGCTTTGGCAGCTATAGTCTCTCCCCGCTCCACGGTGATCGCTGGGCAGAGAGAGACTAAATATAGTGTGTAAAGTCTCCCCCTGGTCCCCCCCAGTAACAACCAGCCCCCCCAAAGGATTTTTTTAATAAAAAAAAAACGTTTTCTTTTTTTATTTTTTTTTCCCTATTGTGCTAATCCTAACTCTTGGGTTAGGGTTAGAGTTCATCAAAACCCTAATCCTAGAGTTAGAATTAGGGTTTGTAGTAACCCTAACCAAAGGGTTAAGGTTAGAGTTAAATAAAAATAAAAAAAATGTAAAAAAGAAAAGATTTCATAAATTAAAAATTTAAAAATAATAATAATAAATTGTATAAAAATAAGAAGTTATTCCGTAGTGGTCCAATGACATGTTATGTCTGTCTGTGGTCCTCTAGGGATATTTTATTTTTTAAAAAAAAGACTGCTAGTGGGGCCAGTGCTTTGCATTGGCCCCCAGCAGTAGATAGGGGCCTACAGCAGCTGGATATCCATGCAGCCGCAGGATAGCAAGGATAGCAAAAATCGGTGCTTTCTACTATAGACTACATTTCCTATTCTGCTACGGTAGCTTTTGGCTGGCTGAGCATGATAGGAAATGTAGTCACAAGTATTACATAATAAATACACGTTTTAAAGCTGCAATAACCATATCCTAAATTTTGCCCTGTACCTGCCACATAAACCTAGCAAACCTATACATGTGGGGTACCGCTATACTCAGGGGAAGTTGCTGAACATATATTGGGGTTTTGTTTGGCAATAAAATAGAACAGCCCCTTTAAATTCATACCTAAGTTTCAAAGTGTGTGGAAATAAAAAACACACAAAATTACTACGCCAAAACTTGTCAAAGATTGGTGGTAAAATGAGTGAAAAGTGTCAAATTACCCCAAGTTGAATGCCCTGGGATGTCTACTTTATAAAAATGTGTACATGTGGGGGGTTATTCAGTGATTCATATCAGATATCGGTGTTACAGTGTCACTAACGCTAATTTAAAAAAAAAATGGTTTTGAAACAGCTAAATGCTACTTGCATTTATTAACCTAAAACATGCAAAAAAAAGCAAAAAAACATATAAACATTGGGTATTTCTGAACTCAGGACCTAAAGTCGAATCTATTTAGCACGTTTTTTCATTAGCTTTTGAAGCTTAGTAAAAGAATTTACAAAGAAAAGTCAGGAAAAGTGTTTATTTTTTTAATTTTAACCATATTTTACTATTTTTTACACAATACAATAAATGATATGAACAAAATAATGTCATGAAAAGAAAGCCCTTCTTGTCCTGAAAAAAACCAATATATAATATGTGTGGGTACAGCAACTGACAAAGAAGAAAATTAAAGCTAAACACAAACACCTCAGAAGTGTTAAAACAGCCTTGGTCACTAACGCACAACATTCCAAAAACAGTCTGGTCATGAAGGGGTTAAAACTGTTATCACCAAATTTATATGGCACCACAAACGCCCTAGGATTAATTATCTGACACTTACGAGACCTAAGGGCTTGGGGGGGTTGGCCTCCCGGATATTGAGCGATACTATAAGGCAATTCACCTGTCTAAAATTGTAGATTGGTCACGCCCGTCCCCCAAACTTTGGGTCTCTCTGGAACAGAGAAGTTTGGACCTTCCTATACCCGCGGCTGCTTGGTATTCCCAAACCCCAGTTGGTACCAGCCCAGCCCCTACACCCCACGGTCTCCCCAACTCTTCGGAAATGGAGAAACTGCCGTGCCCTGGCGGGACTCGTTAATTCCCCTTCTTTATTGAACTCACTTATCGGTAATACAGACTTTCCCCCGGGATTGCCGGACCCCTTTTTTAAAGACCTGTTTCATTCCCCTGTCCCATACCCCAGATTAGGACACATTATTGAGGAGGGCAGCATGCGACCGATATCTCATTTAGCGCCGACCTCGGGACAAGTTTATAAATACACGCAATTAACACATTATGTGACTTCCCTGTCTGCTAATCAATTATTACCACTAGATGCCACTGAATTTGAGCTACTGAACATATCCAAGGACCCTCCCCAGCGCATGGTGTCAACAATTTATAGGCTACTTACAGACCTCATTGACTATCAAAAGCCATCTTATATACTCCACTGGGAGAGGGACTGCAATACAGTTCTTGCCAACTCTCAGTGGCGCAAGATAGCCACCCTTGCACACAAATGTTCACTCTCTGCACATGTCCAGGAGAACGCATATAAGTTGCTTACCCGATGGTATTATACACCCGATGTGTTACATAAAATATACCACTCCACCTCCAACAGATGCTGGAGATGCCACACTGGTCTTGGGGACACCCTCCACATATGGTGGAATTGCCCCAGGATTCGACCATTTTGGTCTGCGGTAATCAAGAACATTAAAATAGCTGGGGACGATACTATTCTATCAGATCCTCTGACCATCCTTCTCCACCATACACCTCATCCCATAGGACCTTATAAGAAATCACTTATAATTCATTTACTGAATGCAGCCAAATTACTCATTCCGAGGAAGTGGAAGCAAACGATACCCCCGACATTAGAGGAGTGGATGGCCTCTGTGGAGTCGATTCGAGTGGTCGAGGACATGATACAAACTTCTAATGGTAAGGGTCAACAACACTCACACAAATGGATGCACTGGACCTTATATCTCAACAGTCAGGATTGCAGAGATGCGATCCAAGCGGATGATAGTATGATTTATTCTCCTTAGCTTGTTTAATTGGCGGGGGTTGGGGTGTGAGTGGACTCTCCTCAGATACGTATCTCGCTCCTACCTGTATCTCCTTGAGTCTCCCCCTATATCTCTTCTTTTCTCTTTTTTTTTTTTTCTCCTTGATCTCCACTGGGTTTTACTACTCTTTTTCTTTTAAGATATTTGTTTGTTTTTTCACACATAGTGTATTGTGCCAACTTCAGTATTTTGCCATTTATTATTTATATAAGGTTATTGAACCTTTCCGACACACGAGGCCCTATATGGGAAAGGTTTATCGGGGTGTTCAAATCCCATTGTTGCCGAAGGCAAGGTTAACGTTTTTGAACTCTAAATGTTTCTTATATCATTATTTTATGTATGTTGATTATTCATGAGTACAGTACTGACACAGATCTGCTATATTAGGAGGTCCAGTGTCACACTAGTTAATATATTCTGTTGCTAAGGTATATGCTTACCATGTACTCTGTCTATATGTTATCTATGAAAAATTTTCAATAAACAAAATTTAAACAAAAAAAACATTGGCCTGATGCCAATTTTGTACAAGCCTGCCCTACTTCCAGAGCAACCTTTGTTTGAATTTTGCACTTTGTTGTGTGTTCATAATTTATTTGACTTTAAAGAGGTATTAAACACTAAAACTGTAAAAAACATTTGGTTTGATTTTTTGTTTTTGCTTGGAGTAGATCTTTACATACTAAATCCAAATTCCCATTCATTTTGGTTCATGCACACATCCTGTATGCCTTGTTCTGTTCCCTTTTCTTTGTCACCAACATGGAAGGTGTATTGTCTATGCCTGAGGACACTTAAGATGTACTTTCAGCCTTAGGTAATTCACCCTCTACGATTCTCCTAAAATTCTAGAATTGGTATGAACTGTTCATCGACTAACATTAGTCTTAATAATCATTGCAATATATAAAAAAATCTTCCTTATATTACTTTATGTTATAACAACAAAGGTACTTTCTTGTGTGGAGCATATTTCATACTCTACTCTTGTCCAGACTATAACAATATTGGATTGAATAAAACGGCAAAATATATTCAATCAAGACTGAAAAAAAACATGAAGCGCATACAATACATAAATCATTTTGTAGCTGTCACCAAGAACTCACAAGATCCCATACACTGAATATATATTGACCTTCATTTGTTTTTTTGCTGTTGCCAAGTAGCTTTGGTTCCAACACTGGATGGATATTTTTACTAATGGTGTTGACAAGGACACATCACATTAGCTCGATCATTCTCAGAGCACCTTTTCTTCTAGGAATACATTAGATATACCAAAATATGTAATGAATATCCATTACCAAGGTTACATTTCCAGCATGAAAGCTCTGGACTACAATAAGTGTCATTGTACATACAACAGTAGCTCAGAAGCAGATGTTAACCACATTCCCTATTCATGAGGAGATGCTTAAAACATTATATTCATGAAATAAATTCAATATACACAAGTCAGTAAGGATTTTTGTACTGTGCCTTAATGATGCTTCTAAATGATCCGTATTGCTTTCCAGCAGACTTTTTTTTTAAATTGTTCATACAGTCAAATGGGGCTATTCACTAAAAGGTGAGATCAGGTGAGTTGAGATGAACATTTCATTTAACCAATTTAGTCATACATTTTGCAGGGACAAACCTGGTGCGTTGTATAGTTAAATTGGAGGGATGGAATGTTCATCTCAACTCACCTCATCTCACCCGCAACTTACCTTTTATTGAATAGTCCCAAAAGAGACCAAAAATAATGTATTTTTGTGTGGCAATGGATTCACAACTGTGATCATCTATGAACAGTATCATTCCTCACATTTTTCTATTCCAGGTATAACATCTGAGCATCCACTGATGTGTAAAGGATATTTGTGACCATTTTAACCACTACTAGGAATCCTGTTGAACTACTGTTATCCAGTCAGCTCCGATAAACTTGCATTTGTCCAAGGAACTAGTGTTAAGTTTAATTTCCATCAGATCAGCATACATGCCTAAATCCTGGGAAGCGATGGGCGGAGGTACATGACACTTTGTGGAATCACACCACATCATGTGATGATATGAGATTGAGCTAAAGCCTCCTTAATACAAGGTTGATGAAGTCTTTACCAGGTGTTAAAGCTTTAGAAGGATGTATGTAAGCTGGGAGAGGCAAAGGGTCCATGCAAGGACAGCAGTGCCATGGCAAAGTCTGTGAAGGTCATTAGCACATCATTAAATTGTACGTCACAGACAGAGGTACATGAGAAATGTTGGTGCATAGCCCTGCATGTCAGCTATGTTTGTCTCAGACATACATAGTTTAAACAGGAATAGGCTTATGCACATTATATGTCCCAAGCAATTAATGAGACAATACTACGGAAAATAGGACTGGTCTGTTAAAATTGGGTCTGTTGATAACCATGGATTAGAGATGAAGTGTCTATCCTAGAGATAATTAATAAAATAACTCAAGGGTTACAAACACACAAAAATATATATATATTTTTTTTTTGGGGGGGGGGGGGTCTCCATAACATAGGAGAATGATAGTTTATTATAAATATTATAAATGCTGTGTGTTTCAATCCATGCTGATGATTATAAAGTTTGGAATATGTTATAGTACAGCAAGAAGTAAAACAAACATTTTACAAATGAATGTGGCGTTAGGCACATTTTGCTATCTGCAGATAGATTAGCACTCTTATAATTTAGAAATGTGCATCCTTCTTCAATGTCATATTTATGCATTTATGCAGCTTTTTCACTGCAAGGGTTATTAAAACATCGGCTCAGCTACTGAAACTGAAAGGGTCAGATGCATTATGGGAGTTTCAAAAAGATAAACTCAGGAGCAATCAAGCAGGATGCAAACAATGAAGGATAGGGATGCTATTAGCATGAATAACTGCTGTCTCTCGGGAATACCAAAAAGCCTGTTTGAGAAACACATTGAGAATAAGTTACCCGCTTATAACTAGCGGTAATTACATTTATGGTAATTCTCTAGCACTTGATTTAAATAAAGCATTAGTGTGAGAGCTTTTAATTATAAAATATCAATGGATGAATCATTTGCTAATGATAAAAAAAATGGCCCTGCAGCAGCTTCTTAATAATCAGGTTGTGCGTTTGGAGATGAAGAATATCACTTTTCAACAAATTTACTCATTTTTTTCCCTACTCGCTAATGATTTCTGCTAATGCAAATTTACAAAAAAGTTTACCTTCATTGATAAAGAAAAGTTGTTTTGTTTCTAGAGATTGCATTGATACTGAGCAGCTAAATCCACATCACCCAGTGGAGAAACTATCATTTCACTTTCATTGAAATCACAGGATTCAGAGCAGCATTAAGGAAGAGTAAGAGTACTTGTTACTTGTTGACTACGTAACTAATAAAGGGAACCCAATACAAAAGCTAGGTTTGTACAACATATCTTAATGGCTGGGGCATAAAAGATCTGCTGCAGGTGACACACCCCTTTGGTACCATGGGAGAGGGAGAAGCTCCGGCTGGAATGCAGTCTGTGAGCTCTAGTGGAGGGAGCAGGATATCTGTGTCTCCTGTAGCAAAGATAACTCTTCCCTACTTCTTCCCACAGCTCTGTTCTCATAGAAACTAAGGGGAACTCAGATATGGTGTTATTGTTCAGTGCCAACAGTTGGTCCTTAAAGGGACTGTCCAGTGCCCAAAATGCATCTTCCAAATATTAATGTATATATTGCGTACTTTCAAAGTACTTTACAATGGATGGATTACATGGTTTAAAATATAAAATACTTATAGCTAGATGAAATTGTGAAATTACAGCAGTTTGCAAGAAACCAGGACTGCCCATATAAGCTGAGTAAAAGTCATTTCCTTTTTTTTATGCAGGAACCAATGGGAATAATCTCATTGAAATGAATGCAATTTACTGTCTCTCTAGTGTAGTCATCAGACAAGTAGTTGCACTGTTAAGAGATCCTACTGTGTGCAAGAGCAAGTCTATCACAGTCCACACAATGTATTCAATTTGAAGAGCACAGGAAGTGACTACATGAAACAAAACTTTATATCCTCATTGTCTATGTAATCAGTGCTGCCACAACTGCAGTAAACATACAGAGTAATCACTGGGGAGGGCTTGAGACAAATTTTAAAAATGTGATTCATGCAGAATGCCTGCATCAAATCATACTTGAAAAAAACCTGTCCACTATACAATCAGTAATCTTCATCTTGCACCAAAGTGAGTTTGGGGACTAGACTGTACCTTTGAAGAGGTACCACAGAAAATACTTTTTGGGGGCTATTCACTAAAGATCAAGTTTGGTGTTCGAGATGAGAGCTCATTTCAACAACCAAACTCAGATTGATTTGACCTACCCCTCAAAACCCATCTCAACCTCAAAAAATTTGGTTTACAAAGCATATCATTAAGGTAAAGATGTGGTGAAGGCAGGCATGATGGAGGTGTGCTGAAGAGTTTGGATGTCAAGTTTGGTCTCAAAAGTGTCATTTCTTCTAACCTTGAAAATAATGAGACTCATCACCCTCATAAAAAAGCTACTTGAAAGGAGTAATTTTTATGAATAAGTCCTACTTGACCTGCAAAATCAACCTCCTTCACTGTTAATGAATAGCAATTTTTTTATGCTTTCTATGGAGGTCGAGTTGGACGAGCAGTTTTGTTTAATGATTAGGTCAAAGCGGTCGAGTTCAATTTTGAATCTAAGTCAAACTTGACCTCCTCAAACACAAATTCTAGTAAATAGTTACCCTTTTATTGGCAATGGGAGGCCAATAACTTGTTCTCTGCTAGATTATCAAAAAACCCTAGAATTTTCACCTTGCACACCATATTAATCTTACAGTTATAGCATTGCTATAAAAATAGGCAAAGAGGTGATCTTTAGAAAAATATGACATCATATATTCTGTATTTTCATAGATAAATAGCAAAAGTAAGACTTCCAACAAAAATAAAGTCACATAATGATCAGCAGTGGAGAGTTGGAAGTTTCAGCTTTCAACTGAACAGCTTTCAATTGCTATTAATAATTTGAGCCATAAGAATATTTTTCTCAATGAATTCCAGCTGCTATAATGTATTTCTACTATGAGAATAACTCTGTACTATTGAATTATAAATGTAAGCTATCCAAGTCTCTATGTGTTACTCAAATATGACCAAAAAGCCCATTTATTAAGTTTCAGCCTATTCAAGTATATTAATATATTTTCAAATGATATAGTATAAACTAATATGATTAATAATTATATAATAATGGCTGTTTGCATTATTTTTTGTACTTAAATTAATGAATTCACATTTTGGACTGAACAACTGGAGTTGAATTAACTCATTTATCCGTTTTTAATTGGGATATCATATTTAAATACATTGTATTTTGTATTGTACATTTTATGTATTTTATGCAGTGTTAATTTTGTTGACTAAACATTTTCGTCATAGTTTTATTCAATTGCATGTTTTCAGTGACAAAAACTAGTCAATAACTAAATAAAAATCAAGTTAATAGGACTAAAACTATGATGAAAATCCACTGACATTTTCATCAAATGACTAAAACGTGAAAAAATGTTAGGGAGGGACTATTGCATTGGCTGCTTGGACTTTTGCTTCTCTTGTATATCTGCTAAAGCCCAGTCCCCTGATGCTACCAGCAGTTGGATTGGCTGAGACACAGACTCCATGTGACACCTGGAACAACGCCACGCATACCATCTGATTCACCTCTTAATGTCACACAAGTGTTTCCCCTCCCTAGCAAGTTAACTTAATACTGTGTAACAGCCTTCTCAGACCTGTTCCTTCACCCACTGATTGAGATTTAGGCAACTAAAATCTACTGGAGATTTAGTTGACAAAAAGTAGACTAAAACTAAAACAGTTCAGTAACTAAAATATGACTAGACTAAAATGTCATTTTAGTCAAAAGACTATGACACAAACTAAATAAAAATTAACACTGATTGCATGACTAGCTCATATATTTCTGCAGTATGCAATATTCAGCAATGTCCCTTAGAAATCAGCTGTTTATAACAGTCCTATATCCAACAAGAGCAGAGCATTTCATTTTAAAACTCATGTCCATTTCAGTTCATAGTTAGTCAACTCTTACCCATACACAATGTGGGCGATGAATAAACATGGCATACATGCAGACTGCACCAAATACTGGTGCAATTGGTGTGTGTGCCAGTGTATAAAGCAGACTCAAAGGAGTCTGTGTTATCTGCGCCGATTTTGTAGCTTTCGGTTGTGTCAGCACTTGTTGCGCCAGCACAGTCTATGTCTAAAAAAAATTAGGCACTGAAAAGCTCCTGACTTGTGTCGGGGAAACCTCCATTTGGTGGAGGTCCTTCTCTACCTCACTGTAAAGTGTTGTGAGTTATAAAAAAGAAAAATCACCATTATACATGCCAAATGGCGAATGGTTAATAAACGAAAATCATTCGTCCATTCGTGCTATTGGCTTTCTATAAACCGAAATAGAGTCGATTTATAGAATACCAATAGCATTACATGCCTTCCTGCACTTCATATCTGAGAGTCAATTAGAACCATCAAATACTGTGCTTACAGTGCACTTTGAAAAATTCTAATAGTTTTGGGTGGTAAATAGTACATTTGCGTCTTGCGGTGCACTTCATATCTGAGAGTCAAATAGAACAGTCCAATACTGTGCTTACAGCGCACTTTGAAAAATTCTGGCTACCTCCTCCTCCTCCAGCGCCGCTTCCACCTACACCGCCACGGTCACCACCTCCTCAACCTATGGGTCACTTAGTATAAACTGAAAGAGAATACCCTGAACTCCAACCCTCTCTCAAATGGATAATTCTGTTGATCCACATGGCAGCCATGCTTTAGATTTAGATTTATGTTCTTCCAAATCTAAAATCAAAGATTCCATCTAGTGCTATTTTATGGCTCAGCTGTATTTGTAATTTGTATGTATTTTATGTTATTTTAAGTTATTTCCCTATCCACATTTGCTTGCAGGGCACTTGTCCTACTCTTACCCACATTTTACTTCATTTGGCAGCCCTCTAGCCCTTTCCAGGACGTTTTTAGAGGCATTTTAGTGGCCAAAAGTTTGTGTCCCCATTGACTCAAGTTCGGGATCAAGTTCGAGCACGGACCCGGACATTTTTTCGAAGTTCGGCTGAACCTGCTGAACCCGAACATCCAGGTGTCCGCTCAACTCTACCCATTATCCATTAGAAGAATCATACATGCAAAACAATAGGGGGTACAACATATGCTCCCCAAATATTGCAGTTATAAAAAAGTGTATTTTCAAAGTCCTTATTAAATGGTTTTATAGGTTGTGCTGTAAAAGGCCTGCACCCTACTAATTACAGATATTCACTATGGCTGTTCTGCAAATCTATTGACGATACCATTTATTTTTCTTACCCAAATGAAGAGCTCTTTACAATTTGCAATAAATCTTCCATAGCTTTTTAAAATATCTCTGTTTGTAATGTTGTGTATAATTTCTATGATCACATATGATCCATCACATCTATGGCAAGGTTCCCTTTAAGGCAGACTACTTGCAAACATACAGTATTACATCATTGTTGAGGTGACATAGAAAAGGGCAAGGGATAGAGCTAGCTCCAGCCACTTGGATTAACCACAATTATTTATGGCCAAATTCAACCTATTTTCTCTGAAAGCCTATTTCATGAAATGCTGCAGTGCATTAGGGTTTTATTGAACAAAAAAAGTGACCTTTTATTTAAGTTCAGTGCCTGTAGTGTCTCTGCCTGAGGCCTGAAAGTAAATCCCCACTGTTTTAGGTTCATGGGGTTTTATTATTAGATTCATATATATCTAGCTATCAGGAATCAGCAATGCCCTTAGTAGTATTTTACATTATATTGCACAGGCCAACAAAAATGAGCCAGATGGGATAAGACTATAGCATTACTAATCCAAATGCCACAAAAAAAATGATCACTAAATCCTGTGCAAATCAGGCTTAAATAGCTTGTGTAACAAGTTTCAGCTGCAGTACTGATTAAAACACAGGAAAACACTGAGAGGAAGGGCTTAAAGGGACTCTATAACCCAAACATTGCTTTTACTGTGAATGTATAAAATAATAATGAAATGATCTATACACTGGGTTAGCAACACTACAACCATGTTTTTAATCATGCGTGGGATAGACACAAGGCTATCCTAGCTATAAGACCGGGAACGGGTTACTAATAAAAGTACTCAAAAAAAAATTGGGCAGACTAGATGGACCGAATGGTTCTTATCTGCCGACACATTCTATGTTTCTATGTTTCTATGTAAGATGAAAACATGGCTGGTGCAATCTCATCACAGTTTGTAATATAAGCTGCCACTAGGGTTGCCACATTTTCCTCAAAAAAAATACCGGCCTTGGTACTGCCTCCATAGACTTAACATTGGCCTGATGCCAATTTTTTTACCGGCCTGCCGGTAAAATACCGGCCAGGTGGCAACCCTAGCTGCCACTACTGTTTGGAATCTTAAAGAGACACTTACCTTAAATTATTGAAATGATCTATAAACTGTGTTAGCAGAATTGCAACCAAATATCTACATTTGGTGACAAATGTGTTTTAAATGTGTCTATGCAGTCTTCTGCTTTTGACATCACTGGTTTTTAATGGGAAATGTGTAGTTTGCAAATCAAGCCATAGGTAATGTCAACAGGAGACTGCATTTTCACATTTTCTAACACAGTTTATAGATCACTTTAATAATTGTTTTAGTCGCTACATTAAAAGGAAAATAATGTTTAGGTAATAGAGTCCGCTTAAGATTCAAAATGCCATTGGCTTATAAAGTACCAGCCTGGGATGAGATTACTAGTTTGACACCAGTCAGGTTATCTTACATGATTGCAGTGAACCTAGCCAAAGATACCTTACTGATATCATAATAAATTTAACAAATGGAGAGGTTAATTGCCCTGCTTTTAAACAAATACATTTTTGCACCCTGCTGCAAACCTTTAAAGTGTCAGGAAAATGCCACTAGACAGAGAGTAGCAGAAATGTTCTAACATTTTAAAGAAGAGCTGAAGATCCCTTTTTTCCACAAAAATGAGTACTAACTTTTATGAGAACGTAACATTATAACATTATATGTGAGAATATGTAGCATTAGCTCCACTATTAGCACTATTTCTGCATGCAGTAGATGGAAACATAGAATGTGTCGGCAGATAAGTACCATTCGTTCCATCTAGTCTGCCCAATTTTCTAAATTCTATTATTAGTCCCCAGTTCCCTTTTCTTATATCTAGGATAGCCTTGTGCCTATCCCACGCATGCTTAAACAGATTAATATGAGGGCCGCCCAACGATCAATGCACCCCATCTGACAGCAAGCTCTGGCCTTCTTTACTGAGCTATACAGATATCATTAGTCATATAAATGTATCGATTTGATTTGATTAAAGATGGTTAATGTAAATCATTGTTAGACTATTCCTTGTCTCGTTGACCAGATTTTGCAAGTGAAAAAAAAGAGGACATTATTCACCAATAAGAATTTTTACCCAGACAAGAATAGAGCCAGAGGTGTCTCATCAGTAGACTCTTGGAGAGACCGCATTACTCCCATCCTAAAGTCTTTACACTAACTGCCAATAGGTTTCTGGACACAATACAAGGTGTTGGTTATTACCTTGAAAACCCTTCACGGCTCATTTGCTCATTGCGCACCACAGTGCATGTGCACACAGTTACGGCGATCAATCAGCCGTAACTTTGGCAGAAGTGCGCCTGCGCAAGGGACACACACATCCTCACGCCCCCTCCGGATCATCTGCGGTGACAGGTAAGTATAAGTGTATCACTGATTATTGTCATATTTTATGATGAACCATTTTATGTATTATTGAAAACGGCCTCCGAGTGGAGAATATTGCTCAGCGTGACCAATTATTGGTTTCAACCCCATATTCATGAACTATTAAATTCTTCAATACACCCTCCATAGCCCAGAGAGATTCAGTTATAAGATGGCAGCAGAAGCCATCTGAAGCCAGAAAGTAATCGCGCAGTGAGCAAATAACAAAAGAAATGCCCCCCCCCCCCCCAAAAAAAATACTTATTTACTTACCACTAAGCATGGTTATGTGTACAGCACCAGTACCTGGATACCTATGATAAAGTGGAACCTGAATACTTCCAGGCAGTGTTGGTGGGGACTCTGTTTCATTGCTAGAGGGAGGGAAAGGGTCAAGGCCATGAAGCAAAACAACCACAGATCTAAGATGATCATGATACACAACAGTGAAAACACATATAAGGAAGTAGTGCTGCAAATATGAGGCTCCACTCTACTAGAGGACTGTGTAGCAACATTTACTCGACCTCCCAAAAAAACTAAGTAGAACATGTATGGTAAAAAAGGGGAATGTTCATTACTTCTATATGCAAAAACCCAAGACGCCAGTCATTTTTGGAGTTTAAACAGGCCACAGCTTTTATTTATACACAACAAAACTGAAACTATATTTGTCAAAATTACCTCAGTTTTTCTTATACATTTAGTATTATAACTTAACATATGTACATAACATGAAACATTCAAACGACACAAATATAGTTATTCCAAGTCCTTTGCAATCATTACATAACATCAACAAAATCTAACCTTTATAAAACTAAGGTCCCTAGGGTGGTTCCCTGCCTCCTCGTCCTTACTATCCCAGCACCTGCTTTTTAAACCTGGCTGTTAGCTCGGTGGGCACGACCGTTATTATGACCTCCTTCATACTGCTCAGTTTTTAAAGGAGGGGCTATCACTGTCCATCCATATAAACTCAGTAACTTTCTTCCTTAATTACTCGATTGGCAAGGACAAGCCCACCTGCTGTGACAGAGAAAAACGTTAGTACCAAACATTGAAACATAACATAATCAAGAAAAAGGAGAGAAGGCGGGAAATTCTTTACTGAGTCCGAAACTAAAATGACTGTCGAAGATGGTAGAATGGGCTGCCTATATGCACCATGCATACCCAGCCACTCACCCCAAACCATCAATCATCCAAACACTCACACCCCCTCACAAATACAGGGTCCCTGCTGTCTAGGCTATGCCTGTCTCCCGGGGGAAGTTTACCATCACTTTTTTTTAAAAGCCAAAAAGAGGATGTGTTTGAAAAGCAGAAAAAACATTCTGTTTTTCCTTTAAATATCTCCTCTGAAAATGCTGCAAGTAATTTAGCACGCCAGTACAATTACACTAAGACATGTGAAAGTACATATTTCAGTAGTGTGGACTGATTATGATTAGATGAGAAAGAAAAATCATCTTCAAGATGAGAAATAAATGACATGCAACAGAAGAAGATAGGAAAAAAACATGTCCCTGCTTCATTTTTAACATTTTATGTGCAAAGAATGTCATTATATTAGGTATGGAATACAAATAAGATAAGAAACAGATACACCTAAGTCCTGCTATAGCATGGGGCTTTGGATCCAAACTCTCACATCATTGTCAGGAATAGCGTTATAACGCATAGCTGTCAACTCCTTGGTGACCACTCCTCTTCCAGTGCAACTGGCCACACGTGAAGCGGCCAGTTTTTCAGAGCCTACAATCAGTAAGTGTGTGCTCTGGCTCTCCAAGAACGACTTGTACTGGCTAAGGCATGATTTGGGCCTATACAGGCCTTGTATTTCATATGCTATGATGTGTGTTTTCATATTCTATGGTGTGTGCTCTGGAGTCCTATTGTCTAATAAGTTTCTTTGTAGACTAATTGCTAATTAACATATTCTAGGGTACGGCAAATGGGCTATGCAAATCCCAGGGCCTATGCAAATGACCATCCCAGGCAAACTCACACTAAGGTGTGATCTGTTTGTTGTTAATTGTAGCATTCTGTACTCCAGTCCCCATAACCAGACATTGTGGCATCAACCAACATTGGGGGGGTACCAGTATACATTTGACTCTGAGAGATCAGAAACAAATGCCCACATAGTTCTAGAAATTGCTGTATCTGGATACATGCTCAAATGGCGTTCAAAATAAGTAGATATTTGAAACCAGCATGGTCCGTGATTTTGAGGGACACCAAACAGTACTAGGAGGTGGCGGATGGCATGGCAGATATGAAAATATGCCATTTGGGCTAGGTGCATACATGTTATGTGTGATCTTAAACTGACCGGATGGAATAGGGTATTAAGATGAGCCTGGTGCCATAATTATGACAAGCCCAGGGAACCTTCTATTACATATTTGGTGTTCTAAGGCAAAAGTTTAGCAGTTATGACCCACCCTTCAGGATGTCATAATCTGCAGAGCCACTCATGCCTATCCTCTTTTCAGGCGACAAAGTTGGTCTGTCTTAGCTAGACATAGAGGGGGATAAAGTGTTGTGCAAGGGGTAATGAGAGGAGAGTAATTTTTATCATCAAAAGCCACAACAAGGCTAGACTCCAGGAACTACCTATGGTATGATCATTTCTGTTTTATTCTTTTTATTTTAAACTGCTTATGTACTTTACATCTGTCTCTTTTTGGATACATTTTTTGTGTAACAGCACTGTGACTTATTTTACTCACATTAAATAATTTTAATTAGTTCTATCTCTTGTTCTCTAATCAAATTCAGCCTAGAGATAGCCTGTTAATATCACGTTACTAAGGGGTTAATTTGCTACATATTTGGCCAGTAAGGGTTTGTGTGTAAATTGCAGTTCTACCTGTCTGTGACAGCCTCATATCGCTGTCTGAAGTTGGATGCCTGAATGCAAAAAAGACCGTTGGAAAGAAATCAAGACCGCAAACCTTGTCCTTCTCTTGCCCTTTTTCCTCTGCTTCCAAACACTAGTGTAATAATAAACCTCTTACATGAACACTGTTGCTAAAGGTGTAAAGGGTGCTGTCAGCACGGCACGTGCCCCCACCGACATCTCTCCATCAATGTAGGATCCTGGTTCAGGGGCTCTTATTAGCACCACACCTGTGGACACACTTCCAGTAATGCTCAGCCAGCATCATGGTAGACATTTAGTAAGCCAAGCATCATGAGAGCTGTATCTTACAGCTAACATCTGCACATTTATCTGCTGTGAGCAGCATTTCCCTTAACCCCTTCGTGACGCATGGTGCTTGCGTCCCAAAAGACGCAAGCACCAAAACGCCATGATTTGTTCCTGGCCACTGATCACAAGGTGATCGGTAGCCAGGAACACTCTGGCAGAGACCCGATCAGATGCCAAAAAATCGCGAGACCTCCGGACGTCACGTGTGACGTCACGGAGGCGTGCCCGAACCCGGAAGTTCGAGCACAGTGCGATTTAGAAAAATGAAGCTGGTGCTCGCTTTGAGCACAGGCTACATTTTCCCTGTCAGACTGAGGCCACTCAAAGTGGCCTCATCTGACAGGTGGGATCCCGCTGTAAGTGCCTGCAGCGGGATCCCAAAACAGCTCATCGCGGGGAGCCGTGATGAGGTGTTTAGTACAGGACGTACTATGCCGTCCTAACGACTTTAAGACACTTAAAGTCAGGACAGCATAGTACGTCCTAACGTCACGAAGGGGTTAAGCTCAGCCAGCATCATGGGAACAGCATGTCTCATGGGAAGTGGAGTTAACAGCAGATCCCATTACCGGTTTTAGCTGTGAACTACAACTCCCATGATCCCCATTCACCAAAATATCTAATTGATGATGGCTGAGCATCATAGGTATTATAGCAGCAAAATCTGTGGAGGTAAAGCCAGTACTATAAAAATTACACTTGTCTGTTCTCCTGTAAGTCAGTAGGGTTGATGCTTGACTTAGCTGTGAAGGACCCCAAAAATGTGGGTCTGTATGGACATTATGAATATATTGGCATGCCAATCAGGGTATGTAATGACCCTGCTTGGTTTCAAAGTCTTGTGAAGGTAATTTATTGAGAGTTATCATTGTTCTGTATCATGATCTACCTGGACAATATTTACATTTATTCTAAAAACATCCAGCAACCTTGTTTTCTTATCCAACAACGTATTGGGGAGAACTAACTATATTAACAAAAACAGCACTGCCGGGCCTTACTCACTGCAGTTCTATAGATGCAGGGAATGTCTTAGTAATCCATACGATAGGACTGACAAACCCAGGATCATTGGACTACTGTGAGCACCTCAAAGCAGACAAATAGAAGATAAACCCAGCACTCCAAATCCCCAAAATGAGTATCAATGTATTTGTAACAGAGCAAACAGCAAGCATGAGAAAAGAACAAAAGGCCACTTGACGCGTTTTGCGACTTTAAACCACAATCCTGCTGTATAAATTGAATTATCCAGTGACAAGGACACCAGAGACGGATTACTGCGCATGAACAGTAGCACTGTAAGTTAGAGTCACAGTGACCTCCCAAGTTCTCAATTTACTGGGGGTAAAGGTTGGGAGGTATGCAGTATATCCTTTCATCAAAAGAACACTGTATTTTAACTTATTTCAGACTTCTTAGAACATATTAATTTAGCAATAAAGCAAAAGCTGGAAAAATTATTACATTTATCACTATAGGATATTTTCCTTTTAGCAAGTATAGAATATAATCCCCCAAACGTGAAAACTTCTTATGCACCCTTGTTCTAGTTTAATGCATGTCACACCGCCTCTCTGTCTTACTCTATGAATATAAAAAATTACCTGCTTGCATTAAAACCAGGAAAGTGCAGGACTGAGTCAGATCACTTAATGGCAATGTCAGAGATTAATATATGTGCAAGGCAGTTAACATTGTACAAAGCACATTAATTATTAAAGACAAGGCTTTCCGTGAGTGTATTGGAATAATCATCATTCTGATGACAAAGCCAGAGCGAATCTAGGTAGAGATTACCAATGCCAAATGACATATGGAACATAATGGATCTCTAATGAATACCAATCAATTGTAAAGCAGTAAAAGTCTGATGTTTGACATCTGATTAGAAATGAGTTCTCATGTCTGACAGAAGAATAGAAGGATGAAATGGAAATAGCAAACTTCTGCTAAGAATGTGGATAATTTAACACTATGGTGTCTACAATTACCAGATTTGTTATATTGTTGAGGCACACTACTGGTAAATATTAATGTAAGTGCTCAGTGACTGCAATAGGTGTATTTAATTATAATATACCTTAGTTAGCAGCCCATTAATGTTCCATTACTTTAAGTAGGCTGAAGCATTACTGTACAACTAATGCATTTCAAAAATATGTGCTTATATTCCACCAATGAAATATATCTATACAAATATATTCTAAAAATGTATAACATAATTTTACATGTGTTATACTGTATAAGTATAAATGGTTCAATACCAAGATTAGTATCTAAAAGGGATGAGCATGGCTTTAAATATGTCCTGTTTTTTTAATTGTTAATTTTCTTACATATATAAATATATATATATATATATATATATATATATATATATATATATATATATATATTCATTATAGCCTTAATAATAGTTTTATATTTTTTTAGGTTTTGAGACAGACTTGGCCATACTTTGCATGCCTCATCTCTATCTTGCAACATGGCATTCACTAAATATTTGGATGAGGTTAAGCCTGAAGAAATTAAACGAGGGAAGTAAAAAAAAAAAAGGATACAAACAAAGTTGTGAGCACTATTGGGGATCAGGTGTCATCCATAGCATATGGATATATATGGCACAAACTAGATTAAGCTGTTTAATAAGTATAAAACATGTATAAAACAAATACAATAAGATATCGACATTAATAAAATATACAAACATGAAACATAGTCTTGCATAAAAATAAACACTTAATAGAGACTATTACGTATGAGTAGAGCTTCTTTGTGAAGCTTTTTTTATTTTCCCTTAGTGGAGTGAGGAGAAGAAAGACTGTTCTCAAATTGCTGGATTTAATGGTGGGGAAAGGAGGTAGCTTGTGGGCGCTGTGTACAACTTAAAAACAAATATTTCTCCTTATCTTTAGCTTTGCAGAAAAGGTTTTGCTTAAAGTATTATGAACTTTCCCAGGTGGCATCAGATCTTCACCGAAAAATGCGGAATGAGTTGGGTTACATGTCTGTAGACATGGAGATATTATTTCTCTCGAGTTTAAGAACCTTTAATTAGAGGCATATTACTTAATACTGCATGGCAGGGATTCATTATAACCACTCCATCATTGTGGGGGTATTATTTATTAATGGGCGTGGGACTCTGGGCAAGTGTAACCCATTCATGTAGACACCCAGACAAAACCAACCAAATTTGTCTTGTGAGGCATATGATCTCTGTGATTGGTGATCACAGTGATCATATGTCTGGAAGAAGAAAGAACTGGTACCCGGAGGCCAGCCATGGTTGCGAGGCAAAGTACTGCATTTGGAGCTGGTAAGCATTGGAGTTTCTGTTGCTCTTTTAAATTAAACTTATAGATATGTACGTCTGATTCAAATAGGTCTGGTTTTTCACTAGTCAGCGGCAGTTTTGCCCCCACAACAGTTGTCTGCAGCAACATTTCCAACCACATGACACCAAATTTGCTCTAAATCACTTACCCCGAGTCTGGATCGGTGTGTCTCTCTCACTGTGCATTGTGGGAAGATTGATCCAGCATGCAGGAAGTGCATAGGATATAATTTCCTTTCGCTAGATCAGTGAGCTAACTCACTCGGGGAGAGAGTGTGAAAGTGATCATCCAATTGGATGATCTCCACATTCCATGTGCAGTTAGAGCTTGGGGAAGTCAGAAAAAGGGTTGTAGGGGTCGCCCAGGCACCCTACAGTGGATGGCCCGATGGCAGTTGCGAACCCTGCTACCATAATTCTTAACACCCCTGATTATTGTTCATACATTTTAACATTTTTATCTCTGTATTAAGCATTAACATTTATTTGACTCACTTTATTCTACGTATTAAGGATTCAAGTCTAACTTTATTCGACTAGCTGTAGTTAAATAATAATTACTAATTAGCTACATGATTCTTTTCACACAAGTATTTTTTAAAGACAGAATTTGATGTCCTGCGTTCCCTCCGGTGCCTTAATGATATACCAAACACAGTTGGATCCTTCATATTCAGCTGACAGCCATTGTAGCCTGTTATTTGGGTGAACTGATTAACACCTGGCCCTAATTTGTTACTGTTAATTAATGGCACAGCACGTGATGAGAGTGAAAATCAAGCCATGTGCTTTACTCAGCAGGGTATGGATTTTTTTTTATTTTTTTTTTAATCATTGGTTTCTTACAAGTAAATTAACTACTTCTGAACTTCTGGACTTATATGTGAAATGATTCAACACTGTAAAAGTGTTCTGGAGATTATTAGTTCAGAAACTGTGTTTTATTTTTATTTTAATACATGGAATAATATACCACTAACTGTTCAAAAGCGGGAGTCAACAAGTCACAGATGATTTCCAAAACCCATATAGCAGCATGAAGCTGCAGCTGGGGGTATTTCATTCTTTATAGTGAGTCATTTAAAGACAACAAGGAAGCATCTGTACTTATTTGAAGTGCACATACCTGCATGGCCAGTCTCCAGAGGCAGCAAACAACTGAAAGTGCCATGAGTGGGATCCAGAGGAGGAAAGTATGACAATATCCATAGAATGGGTAAAAATATTGGCCAAGGAGAGGGCAGACTCGGAGCCATTGTCAAAAAAACCTTTTTTATTTAACTTGCACTTGTGTATCATTTATTTAAAAGGTTTGTGTAATATTGACCATGCACTTTAATAGGGGTATACTACTGTATACTTTTCAAATGTATTAAAATGTTTTCAAATGTATTAAAATTGTAACGTGCAATCAGCCTACCATAGAGGAATTTGCCAATTTAAAAAGAACTACTCTACAACTATATTAGTACATTCTCAATATATTTATTATTGGACAGATACTGTTAAAATTAGCTTCCATGTATGGCTTTATTTTCTGTAAATCGATACATATCCATGGTTACCAACAGTCCCAAATTCAGGAGGATCTTGTCATGAAAGTTGGGTCTTTCAGGGCATTAATACTGCCTGTGCAAAGGCAGCATAGCAGCATGGTGTCTAAATGCTGAAGAATTATATATATATATATATATATATATATATATATATATATATATATATATATATATGTGGTAAATGTTTACACTCGATATATATATATAATTCTTTTTAAAAATAATATATATTTCCTCTATCAGAAGCCTAAGAGATTGAGGGTTCTGAGCAGTATCTTATCTTTTTCTAGCACTGCACTCTTCTGAACAGAGTGATCTGATGTAGTTCCTGGAATCTGTTAAAGCCACTATCCTAGCTTAGGTGTCCCAAGTGCTCTTATAACTACTGGGACCACTTTGGCCTTCACTTTCCACAACCACTCTGGTTATGCTTTCAGGCCCTGGTACTTCTCCAGCACTCCTTCTTCCTGATGTAGCAGTCACTTGGCTCTGCTATGTCTATTTATATATATATATATATATATATATATATATATACATATATAAATGTATAGAGAGATAAATAGATAGATAAATTTTTTTTAACAATTTGGATACTCAGTATATAAACAAACATATGTCTTATTACATGTGCCTATATCACATAATAATATATCACATATAATTTGCTGTTGGGGATCTTCAATTAATGTGATATATAGAAAAATGACCAACAGATGTGCTATGTGTGGTCTACATAGACTATATATATTTATATATTTTATTTATAAATACAAATAAAATATAAAGATTAATGACAGTTAGATAGTAAATATGTGCATCACTCTGCTGGAAGGAAACAAAATGTTGGCGATGAATAAATAAATCTTGAATATTACTTTGTAAAATGGGTAGCAGCTGACGACAGTATAATGCATGTTTGCATTTTACAGATATCGTTTCACTATAAATGCATCTTTTTCATATTGACTTTTTATGCATTTGACATTTATATTATGTTCAAGAAGAAGTACTATCTGGGCCAAACTGCAAGTCATTGGAGTAACTGCGACATAAATAAAGGTCAGCTGCATTAAACAATGTAATCATTTACAATGACAACAAAAAAGGAAACAAAGAAAAAAGCTAATCCAATACTAAGATGTTGTGGGCACTCGTCAAACTCTCCTCATATTTCTACGGTCAATAGATTTAAAGAGTTGATGTTTTTACTGGCACATGTCACTACTAAATGTGTATTAGGCGATGCAGGAATAATCACTTATTCATGGATAACTGGCTTTTTTTGGTTACTATGTCACATAAACAATGTCTTTACTGTGTATATATAAAAAATTGTAAACATGTAATTATACATCACTTTAGTAGACATGCGTACAATGCCTTAATTAATAAAAATCATATTTTAAATGTGTGTGGTGTTTCTTGTATATGACATCATTTGTAACCCAATATGCTTGTTACATATTTTTAATTGAAAACCAATTAATTTGCATAACATGGAACTGCTGATGTCATAAACATGAGACACCATGGACAAAATTAAAACAGGTTTTTCACTTAGCGAAATATACTGTATACATATGTGTGTGTGTGTATATATTTATCAACCTAAGTGAGTTGTATGTGTCTTCCTCGACCTTGGCTCCTCTACCAAAGGCCTGGGAGTGTGAGGGTTCTGCACAGTTTCTTAGCTGTTCCTAGCACTGAGCTCTTCTGGACAGATATCGTTCCAGGAATCTGTCGGAGCCACTCTCCCAGCTTAGGTGTCACAAACCCAAGTGCTCCTACTGAAACCGCTTTGGCCTTCACTTTCTGCATCCTCTCTAGTTTCTCTTTCAGGTCCTGGTACTTTTCCAGCTTCTCATACTCCTTCTTCCTGATGTTGCAGTCACTTGGCAACGCTTCATAATTCCTTAACAGCTGTGCTAGTGGTGTTTTTTTTAAAAGACTTTCCCTCCTTTTTTCCCTTTTAATAGTGCTGTTTTGTAGAGGAGTAACGGTGACGCTCCTTGTGAGTAGGTGCAGTATTATCGTTTAGGGGAGGCTATTTTAGCTCTGTCTGTTCTCGGTCTGACATGTGGTTTCCATTTTCTGTTTTTAGAGTACCATTGTCACCATTGCTGTCTTCTGGTCCTTGTCTACTACCACAATATCAGGTTGATTGATCAGAATATGTCTGTTAATCTGGATCTTGAAGTTCCACAGGATCTTAGTCTTGTTATTTTCCACCACCTTCTGTGGAATCTCCCATCTGGATGGTTTAGCCCATATGGTGACCAGATGTTCCTGTACACGATGCCAGCTACTTGGTTGTGCCGTTCTGTTTATGCTGTTCCTGCGAGCATCTTACACCCTGCCACTATATGCTGGACTGTCTCAGAGGCCTCTTTTATATATTTATGTCTCAGAGGCCTGATTATATAAATACCTGGTGTGTTTTTCCCCACAACAGTTGCTTCCTCAGAGGTTTTGTGGTTTTTGGTGAACAAATATTTTTTTTTTATTGGTAGATGGTCGAAAAAGATTTGTTTACACCACTCTTATTGATGCCTTTTTTTTTCAAGAGCTGCTGGCTACTACTAATGAGTTTTTGATAATGGTATAAAAATTTGCTTGAAAACAGGAATGGCAGTATTTTAGAAGCAACATATATATAAAATGGGTTTAATATATACTGATATGACTTTTTTTTAAATGTTATAAGCTATATAGACTGGAAATACTGTTTAAGCAAATCATCCCAGTGTTTTTTTTTGTTTTGGGAGAATATATTTTGTTGCTTTATATTAAGCATTCTTTGAATCCTAGTGGCATGCACATCCTTGAATGCTGTTTGAAGGACAAGGATGGCACCGGTAAGCTGTTTGTGACAAAGATGGAAAAGACACACTGTTCTGGGACACTGAAGCTGTTTTGGAGGTATATTCATACCTCTGCTATTAGCTATATATTTGTATCCAATCAGAAGTAAAGGTAATAAAGGAAACAAATATTTCTATAGATGCCACGAGGGATATGTATCCCCATATAGTATTAATGCAAACACTATGTATCAATTTATCAATAGCAGCCAGTATATAAACTGTATAGTCCATGAGTTCTTGTAGTCGTGGCCACTAGTTCCCAATCGCTTGTTGATCATAATACTATACATCAGTGCAGATGCTGTAAATTGACCTCATATAGTGCTGGGCAGCAATTTAAAATATCCACTTAAGTTGAAAGAAACGCTGATCACCATCAGCAATGAGATGATGACAATAGATGTCTGAAAAAAAGGGGATTACGCACACTAGCCTAGTCTATTGCCATCATAGTTAAACTTCGTTCTAATACATCACTTAGCACCACTTTATGGTGCAAAAAGTAGTAATTCTTTTATTGCTTTTATATCAAGGTTTGTCTTACACTTTACACCTGTTGATTGCACTTACCTTTACATGTGTAGTTTTTTTTGAGTCTGGACTCTTAATTGTATATAATTAATAAAGTGTTTTAACTTGGGTGACGATCTATATGGTTCTAAAATGATTTCCATTATGTATTTAACACAAATGCAAAAACTGCATGCATTAACACAATGCAGTCATCATTATTGATAATTATCAATGTTTTACATTTACAGTATTAACAATGTTTACATGACAGAGTCCTGTTCATTTGTTCAAGGATGACGTTTTCTCCTGACGATTAACAAGAGTTGATTTTGATCAATTCATCTGCTTATAATTCTGGCTAATATACAAATGCAAAGTTACAATAAAAAAATGAATTAGACAGCAGGGCATGTACTAAAGACTTTATATTACTGTAAGCAGTAGAGAAACAAAGATGGAATATTCAGACCGGCACAGCAGGCTGTGATTTAAGGCTCAGTGTGCCTGAATGCTATACAATGGTACTCTAAAAACAGAAAAATGGAAACCACATGTCAGACCGAGAACAGACAGAGCTAAAATAGCCTCCCCTAAACGATAATACTGCACCTACTCAGAAGGAGCGTCACCGTTACTCCTCTACAAAACAGCACTATTAAAAGGGAAAAAAGGAGGGAAAGTCTTTTAAAAAAAACACCACTAGCACAGCTGCTTAGGAATTATTAAACTGCTGTGCACACAGTTCTGTATCTATGCGACCAGCGATAATTTTGACTGAGAGGGAGATTTATTTGGATGCAGGATACTGTATTTATGTTACACTATTGAAAAACTAAAGGACCTCCTGTAAATCCCTTTCAAGACACTATGGATTTTTTTTTTATTTTTATAAATCTACAGTATGTGGCCTCTACATTTTTTCTTTCTGCATGCGTAGGCCTTGTTACAAGTCAAATAATTTTTGATACAGCAGGACATTTTTATTATCCTTATAAAGCACAAGAAGCTGATTCCTTACGATATAGAATACATTATGTATCATTTTTAAAATCAGAGTAAATAGTTATTTCATCATCCACAGAGCATTGTGTTGCATACATCTCTGGCATATACAGTTAATGCAAAAGGATAATTTTAAAAAAAATGGTTTAAAATGCTATTTTTAAAGTTTAATTATGTTTATTAAATACAATTTCTATCAAATCATAACTGATTGATCCTTGTATTTTTAGAAATGTATCCATTTTGATAAATCAGGGGGAAAAATGGCCACTGAGCCCAAAATAAACTAAAAACAGGTTAGAAAAGGAACAAAGAGAAAAAATGGAAAAAAATGCACATTGATGCTAGTGAAAGGAAGGTGGTTCCTAGCACACTTCCAAATTCCTATAAACTTAGGAAATTGAGTGCGCTGTAAGTCTTCTTTCTTACAATACGGTAATTTTTCTAAGTTTGTAGTCATTTTGATAAGTCTGACACATGTATGGATTTAATCATTTAATTGTATTTGATGTTTTATTGACATTCATTTGTCAGGGAATGGGAAGAGATTTCTCCAAGAACTCAATAAATTTGGATGCATTTATATTGCTGGTATTTGACCACAGAAGTTATGTTATCTAGTATTTGATTACACTCTTGTGCATGATGGGTGCACTTGGATTCATATAAATTGTCACCAGTGCTACCCACAAGAAATTTCATAGCTGGTGTTCCAGCATGGAAAATCCTTCAACTGGAAAAGGGTATTAAGCAGAGTATCTCATTGGTCTATTTTAGGCCTTTATCTTTTTAATTTGTTTATTAACGATCTTCTAAGTTGTGATGGGAACCATGTCTCAGTGTTTGCTGATGACAAAAAATTAGGTTAAGCAATACAGACTAACCTTGATGTTTATTTTCAAAGAAGATTTGGACAGAGTGGGGGACTGGGCAAGCAAGTGGCAAATGAGGTTCAATATAGACAAATGTAAAGCTATGCATTATAGGAAAAATAATAACAGTGCAACATATACTTTAAATGGTAACTCCCTGGGAAAAACTACTAATGAAAAGATAATGGACTTAGCAACAGTGTCAGTAAGCAGCTGCAGGGGTCACTAAAATATTAGCATATATCAAACAGGGTATTCATTCACTAGAGGAATCTCGCCTCTTTACAAGTTAATTGTAAGATCTCACCTTAAATATGCAGTACAATTCTGGGCACCAGCACAAAAAAGGATATTATGGAACTAGAAACAGTGCAGAGGAGGACTACAAAATTAATCAGGGGATTGGAAGATCATAGGTATGAAGAGAGACTAAAAACAAAGATGCATTTATATATGGTATACGAAAAGGGCGTTTCAGAGGGAATATAATAAAATTATTTAAATTTGTGCATGGCCAATATAAGAGCTCTCAAGTGACCTGCCCATTAAATGAAATGTAAAAAGAACAAGAGGGCATCCCATAAGACTTTGGAGAGCAAAGATATCATAGACAACAAAGGAAGGGAATCTTTACAGTAAGGAAAATAAAGATATGGAATTCATATTTATTAATGATCTCCCAAGTTGTGCTGTGAGCAATGTCTCAGTGTTTGCTGATGACACAAAATTAGGTAAGGTAATAAAGACTAATCTTGATGTTCTTTACAGGAAGATTTGGACAGAATGGGGGACTGGGCAATTACGTGGCAAATTAGGTTCAATAAAGACAAATGTAAAGGTAGGCATTATGGGAAAAATAATAACAAAGCAACATATTCTTTAAATGGTATTTCCCTGGGAAAAACTACTATGAAAAGGATTTAGGAATAATTGTAAAATAACAGACTTGGCAACAGTGCTTAATGCCAGTCCGCAGCTGCAAGGGCCAATACTATATTGTCATGCATAAAACGAGGTATAGATTCACGGGAGGAGGATGTCATCTTGCCTCATTACAAGTCAATGGTAAGACCTCACCTTTAATATGCAGTACAATTCTGGGTACCAGTCCTTAAAAAGTATATTATGGAACTAGAAAAAGTGCAAAGGAGAGCTACAAAATTAATAATGGGGATTGGAGAATCTTAGTTATGAAAATATTTAAAAAATTGCATTTATATACATTAGAAAAAAAGCATCTCAGAAGTCCAAGCAAAGGTCAGGGTTCAGGAGACAAACCATTGCTCAGGTAATTGGAAATCCAATAGTGAAACCATAGAACAGCACAGATTAAATCACAGTAAATTGTAGTCCAAGGACAAACAGGAATCAAAGCTCTAGAACACTGGAGCACTGTGGTAACAGTCTGAAGATTTTTACAGTGCTGTAGGTTGCTAGTCCTCCCCTCTGTTGGACAAGCCCCTTGTCCAACTGGATTGGATGTCAGAGGGGTGTGCTTCTATAGCACATAACTCTTTATTTCTTTTCCAGGAGATTATTGGTGCATTGGTGATGGTAGAGACAAAGCTTACTTCCCCTCTACAGGTGCACATAGTCACACCTTGACTTGGGTAAACTCTGGATGTTTTTTTCTGGGATTTTACCAACTTTAGGCACTGGCTTCAGCCTACCGCGCAATAGTGGATAGATGCCACTACTACAGGAGTTTTCTGGATTACTGCTGGAAATATGGAAGTTCTGGGATTGCAGGTAAGGGCTACAGGAGCATGACATAAAATATATCTAAACCCAATAGTGAAATAAATAAGTGAATACAAATGTGCATAAATAAATAATGATTTTATTCACTCATCTTTTTAACTATTGGGTTAATAATATAGTTTATCAAACTGCAATGCATTATCATCTTTGTTTTTATTGTTAAGTAAGATTAGTGGTATCTCACACTGAAGTGATCTACAATTGAAGTTAGTCTTATATTAAATAGTGTCACGAGCCAACCCTTTTGCAGGCTGTATCCAGTCATTTCAGGGCCGTCTTTAACGCGGGGCAAACGGGGCAGCTGCCCTGGGCCTAGTTACTGCTGGGGGGCCCCAAGGCAGCTGTCCCGTGGGCCCCCAGCCCCTGCTTGCCGCGTTCACAGCGCATTGCACTTGTGAACGCTTTTTTCTGGCAAGCCGCATCCGATGGATGCGACGGACGAAAAAAAAAAAAAAATGACGCCGGATGTGACGTCGCGTCACATCCGGTGACTGTTTCCCTCCTCCGTGCAAGAGGGAAGACTGCACGGAGGAGACATCGAGCGGGGGACACGGAGCAAGTTCATGTAAGTACTTGGGAACGGGGGGGGGGGAGGGCGGGGGGCTGACTGGCACTATATTCCTGGGCATCTGGCTGGCACAATATTACTGGGCTCTGGCTGGCACAATATTACTGGGCATCTGGCTGGAACAATATTACTGGGCTCTGAGTGGCACTATATTCCTGGGCATCCGGCTGGCACAATATTACTGGGCTCTGGCTGGCACAATATTACTGGGCATCTGGCTGGCACAATATTACTGGGCTCTGACTTGCACAATAATACTGGGCATCTGACTGGCACAATAATACTGGGCATCTGGCTGGCATAATATTACAGGCATCTGGCTGGCACTATATTACTGGGCTCTGACTGGCATAATATTACAGGCATCTGGCTGGCACTATATTACTGGGCTCTGACTGGCATAATATTACAGGCATCTGGCTGGCACTATATTACTGGGCTCTGACTGGCATAATATTACAGGCATCTGGCTGGCACTATATTACTGGGTTCTGACTGGCAAAATAATACTGGGCATCTGACTGGCACAATATTACTGGGCATCTGGCTGGCACAATATTACTGGGCATCTGGCTGGCACAATATTACTGGGCTCTGACTGGCACAATATTACTGGGCTCTGACTGGCACAATATTACAGGCATCTGACTGGCACACTATTACAGGCATCTGACTGGCATAATATTACAGGCATCTGACTGGCACAATATTAAAGGCATCTGACTGGCACAATATTCCTGGCCTCTGACTGGCACACTATTACAGGCATCTGACTGGCATAATATTACAGGCATCTGACTGGCATAATATTACAGGCATCTGACTGGCACAATATTCCTGGCCTCTGACTGGCACACTATTACAGGCATCTGACTGGCTTAATATTACAGGCATCTGACACGCACAATATTCCTGGCATCTGACAGGCACAATATTCCTGGGCTCTGACTGGCACAATATTCCTGGGCTCTGACTGGCACAATATTACAGAAATCTGACTGGCACAATATTACAGGTATCTGAATGGCAAAATATTCCTGGGCTCTGACTTACACAATATTCCTGGTATCTGACTGGCACAATATTCCTGGTATCTGACTGGCACAATATTACAGGCATCTGACTGGCACAATATTACAGGCATCTGACTGGCACAATATTACAGGCATCTGACTTGCACAATATTCCTGGCCTCTGACTGGCACACTATTACAGGCATCTGACTGGCATAATATTACAGGCATCTGACTCGCACAATATTCCTGGGCTCTGACAGGCACAGTATTCCTGGTATCTGACTGGCACAATATTACTGGTATCTGACTGGCACAAAATTACTGGTATCTGACTGGCACATTATTACTGGGCTCTGAATGGCACAATATTGCAGGCATCTGACTGGCACAATATTGCAGGCATCTGACTGGCACAATATTACTGGGGTCTGAATTTCACAATATTCCTGGTATCTGACTGGCACAATAATCCTGGGCTCTGACTGGCACAATATTCCTGGGCTCTGACTGGCACAATATTCCTGGGCTCTGACTGGCACAATATTACTGGGCTCTGAATTGCACAATATTACTGGGCTCTGACTGGCACAATATTACTGGGCTCTGACTGGCACAATATTACTGGGCTCTGAATGGCACAATATTACTGGCATCTGAAAGGCACAATATTACTGGCATCTGAATGGCACAACAATTATGGCATATGTGTGTGTGTGTGTGTGGGGGGGGGTAACATTGCGATGGATGGCGGTATTGCATGCAGGGGAGGGGGCAGGGTCTAGGGGGCCCAAGCAAATGCTTGCCCAGGGTCCAATCACTATTAAAGACGGCCCTGAGTCATTCCTGTATCCTTTTTTGCTTTGCTCACTTGTTTATGTTTTATGCTTGTTCCTCCTTTCTTTTCTTTGTATCCCTATACCTTGCACCTTCCCTAGTGTGGCCACAGAGTGGCACCTTCTCTAGTTTTCCAACAGGGTAGCACCGGCCAAGATTGGCACCTGTCCAGTGCAGCCACAGAGTGGCACCATCCCAAGTCTAGCTATACTCCGGCAACTGCCTGTCCAGAGCCATGTCAAGGGGCTGTTCTGAGCCCTGTCAAGGGGCTGCCCTCTCCAAGATTCCTGTTAGGGACTGCCCTGCCTTAGATCACTGTTAGGATCCTTTCCTGATTCCTGTTAAAGGATTTCAATGCCCTATGCTTTTTTGTTCCTTTATTCTCTTGCTTTGATTCATTTCTTGTTTCAATGCTGTTTGCTGTGATGTTATTCCATTCCAGGTTTTCTTTGTCTCCTTTTACTTTGTTTCTCTGTTCCTCTATTTAAATGTTGCCACAACCATTTGTTTTGTGTCTTCAAGTTTCCAGCCTGTGCTGCTACAGGTTTGTTCTATGTCTGCGTGTCTGTGAAGTTTCAGTTAATATATTACTAGTTGATTTGGGACATATTACATTGACCCTCTGATTTTGTTATAAAGTGGTATTTGTGGCCTTTAGAGTCAACTACTTTGTTGATTTACATTATTGACTAATTGCTATTAATTGGAGTGTTTATGTTACAATGTTACTAACCTGATAGTTTTCATTTAATTTTTATCTTAATTGCTCATTCCTAATACAATTAAAATGTATTTGTTCTTATTTTTGTATTACATAATATGAACATAGCCTCTTCCTTTGAGCAATTGACTGAGTAAAAGTTCAATTTTAAATCCCCTTTCTTTGTTTGGATCTTTATGTTTTGTGTCACAACTTCAATTCTATGGGCTGGTACCCAATGACAACACACTGTTCTTTGCTTCTGTTTATACCAGTTTTGTGGAATCTGTTAGTATTTTAATTCCTACAGCCTTGGTATTAACTCTGGCTACGCCTCATGCGCCTGACCCTGATATCAGGAGCTGCAGCCAGCACTGATCTTATTAGCAGCTTTGCCCTGGTTGTGTTGAAGCTCTTCTGTATATTTACCCTAGCCATTAACTGAAACATTCGATAAACATTTCCACAAAGCAGCTTCAGTGAAAAATTATTTATCCAGCAGCAATGTCTTAGCCGTGAAAAAGAGTTTCTTATTAAATGGGAAACTGTTATTAAAAAATATTGCTGTAAAACAGTGTCAAAACATAATATGAATAATAATTTGAGGATATTTGTAGTGTATGTTTTGGGTATTTTAGGACATACAAATTTGAATTGTGATAGTAACCAATTGGCCTATATATCGTGCCTATATATCGTATTAGCATTTACTGCAAACCATGAAAGGAACCTTTGTGAAGGCCGGTGAGATTGCTCACAGTTGGTCACAGGTTCAAATCCCGGCAAGGCCTACTCAGCCTTTCACCTTTCTGATCGATAAACGAGTACCATTAGTTAGGTAATAGTAACACCTATTATTCAGCTGCTGATTAGGTTAATTCCAAAAATGGGTGCTAAAAAGCGATTTGAGTCCACTGGGGAAAAAGTGCTATATAACTACTAGTTATTATTATTACTATACTTTCTGTAAAATAATGGTTTCTCATAGCTCCCCTCAATCTTGTACCCAATAATTTTAAAAAAATTCTCTGTTTGGCTTAACACAGTAAGAGAGTTATAAACTCACCAGTTTATCTGGACATGGGGCTGGATTTTGCTCTCAGGGAGTTTTGTGTAGCCCGCATACTGGTAATGGCTTACAAGTTCATATGAAAAGTTCACATTGCTTCATCAAATGAATGTCTGCTTCCCATTTCTGCTGTAAGCTTCAGTATGATACATAGCCTTCCACCTTAAAAATGTTGGACATGATGCTAACATATAGCTTAGAAATACACAGCTATAAATGGATTGTGTAATCTATACTGAGAATGTAAATAATATAAAAGGATACAAAATTACCTATACTTTGAGGTAGCAGGATTGCAAGCAAATGCATAAATTGAGATATTTCTAAGAATGTGTCTGTGGTGTCTGCTGTTTATGACATCCCCTTATGACTTCATAGACAAATTACACAATTTCCATTAAAAGCAGTTCATTTGTGTATCAAGCCACAAGTGATGCCATAAATAGGACACACCACAGGCACATTAAAAGCATTTAATTTATGCATTTGCTTGCATTTTTGTTATCCTCATTATTCACAGTCCTTTTAAGTGTGTGATACGAGTTTATTTAGAGAAATCATAAATCCTTAACCAGCGTGATTGTCCTAGTGAACTGCGTTATCCATCCCTAGGTAATTTGAAGTTATTGTTGCCCACAGCCAGGTTGGAGAATGTTAACTGAAAAAAAAAGTTTAGGAGGGATGTAAGAGAGAGTGTTAATAGACAGAATGAAGAGGGCAACTGCCAGGGTTCCATTTAGATGGGAATTTGGTGGGGTAAATTTGAGGAGGGGGTAATAGCTTATGATTCTTCCACTGATATCAGTGCATCATAAAAAGCAAATAATTTCCAAATGTAGGTGAGATTAAGATGGCCCACTATTGAGAGCTGTGCCCATGGCCCACCAATACTTTAAAGTGGCCCTGTATCCATGTATTGAATGTAATTTGTTGTCTGAGTTATATATTTATTTTTAAGAATGAGACATATATTATAACAGAACTTGACAAACCCCATTTATTAACATGTTACCTATGTCTTTTATAGACCTATATTGAAGGATTTCAGCCCGTGGCAAGCTTTGCACACCAAAAATAAAAAAAAAATTATTAAAATGGCCAGGCTTCTAAAATCCCATAAATATGTCATTGGTCATGATGGCTTCCAAGATGTTGTGTATTATTATGTTTTTAAAAACTTTTTTTTTACTTAATTGGCATTCTATCCAGCCATGGTGACCATATCCTATATTAGAAATCTAATTTTCAGTGTTATAATATCCCTCCATGTTTCTAAAAATAATACATGTGCATAAATCCATCATTTATATAAGTGTTTTTGTATATCTGTCAAGGCCATGCAATGTGCAAACAAAAAATAATAAAGAAAGAAAAACAAATGCTCTAAACTGGGTCAGATATTTTTTTAAACCAATTACAGCATTTCACTCATGTCAAAAGATATCATAATGAATCATAAAATGAAAAGTGTTATAGCCATTTATATAAAATAATGAATGTCAGAAGCTATACTTTTTCACAGATTCTCTGATGTATTTAGGCACAATACGGTCAATATGACTAAATATTTCAGCCCTAAAAAAAAACAGTTAGCTATGAATTAATTAAAAACTAATGACCATATTTAAAATTATAAGACCAAAAGGACAAAACAGATGTCCTTGAATGGGTCCACTGACTCCGCTGTTAAGGTTCATAAATCATATATGGCAGGTAAATCTATGTACATTCCTATTACACTTTCCAGTCTTTTGAATTGCTGACTGCCATTGTTAACAATGAAAAAGAACAAGAAATGTATGTGCAAATATAAAGACATATATAATAATAATAATAATATGGTTCACTCACACACACAAATATGTATAACAATAGAATATTTCTTTGAATAAAAATAAAAATTAATTAAGTTAAGTATTACTTACTCTATCTTAAGTGAATGTTTGACAAATCTATTGTAACAGATAAATTATTGGGGCTGTTAACTACTAAGTGGCACATCTAGCCTATTAGATAACACTGCACTCATTTGCTCATGCCATTTATTTGATCTGTTCATAAATATCAACACATGGAAATGAGAAAAGTAGGAATTCAATTAATTAATGGATCCATTTTCATAGATCCCATCCATCCTTCTCTATATCTTCCTGCTTCGCAACGACTCAATTTAATATATTAATATATAAAATACATATATATAGTAATCTAACAATAGTATAAATGCACTAACGGGACTCGAAGAAGATATTAAAAAAAGTGTAATCTGTTTATTCCATAATTCTAGCGACGTTTCGGGCGACACACGCACTGAGTAGAGTGCTGGTAAGTTCTGGGTATATATATATATATATATATATATATATATATATACATACATTTAATTCACAATATTGAACAACCTAATTGACAATACACTTGGCAACTAGTAACTCTAATTCATCTACTAGGCTTTCACGGTTATAATCTGTAAATAATTTACATAGGTGTCATGGCCAAAGGTGCTAAAGCAAGCTGGTGGCAGCATGCAAAGGGCTGTGCACAGTGTGACCACAGTCCACTAGGAGTTCAACTCGTGCATTTGAGTGGACACAAGTGGAGATCTTTGCAGTCTCCCCACATGTCATATTCAAAAAAAGTACTAAAGTGCCAAAAATGAAAGACAGTCAGGGTTAAAACGCAATAGGTTGGGTAGAAAATTAACCAGCAATCAGTGCCAGGAGGAGAGGCATTAACCCCTTAGTGACCGAGTGCTATGTTGCATTTGACGTGCCTTGAAGACCAGAATTCCATTATTTTTGTCATACGTTTACTGAACTGTGAATTTCTTTCTTTGTGTTCAGTCCACCCACACAAATTATATATCATTTTTTAAAGGACAGATAGGGCTTTCATTTGATACTATTATTTTCATCATATGATATCATTTACTATTAAAAAAATAGAAAATATGATGAAAATATGCCATATAAAACACTTTTTCCAACTTTGACCTGATTTTTTTTTTTTACACAATTACAAATGGTAAAAAAGACCCCGTCTATATATTTCTACTATTTGTCCTGAGTTTAGTAATGTCAATGTTTCCTTGTTTGTCTATGTTTTATTTCACGTAATAGGGCAATAAACAATATTAGTGTTTTTTTTTGTTTTCTAACCATTTTCTTCTACAGTGATTTTTTTAACCCGAACCCTAAATTTACCCCAACTCTAAATTTAATCTAACCCTAAATTGACCCCCACCCCTTAATCTAACCCTTGTAATCATCCAAACCCCCATTTAACCCTAATTATTACCCTATTTGGACTCTAACCCTAGATCTAGGTTCAGTAGATCAAGGGTTAGCTTTTTCCATTTATTTATTTATTTAATTTATTTATTTAATTATTTTTCTATTTTTAACTGTAATACCGCCTAACTGCCTGTAGGGGCAGTCAAGTAGCGGTTTCAGAGCGACGGAAGAGATTTTTTTTTTCTCTCTTCCGTCGCTCTCCTCTGGGCATGCTGTATCAGAGGAGCATGCTCCTCCGATACAGCACACACCCGCGATCACCGGGTGATCGCGGTGCCCAGGAGGGCACAGATTGTGTTGCATGATGCCTCGATAGAGGCATCATGCAACACTTTAACACACATAGGCAGTGATGAGCTTTCACTGCCTATGTGTGTTTGCGCGCATACAATCACATTCGCTGTGATCGTATGCGCGCGGGGGGGTCGAGGGGGGGCTGAAAGCCCTCTCAGAGGCTGCTTCGGATCCGAAGCAGCCTCTGAGAGTAGCTGCAGGCATGTAGTGTTGCGCTAATGAGCGCAACACTACATGAAAACGGAGGACGTATATATACGTCCTCATGGTCCTTAAGGAACATGCTTTTCAGGACGTATATATACGTCCACATGCGTTAAGGGGTTAAATAGCAGAATACTATTTTAACAGGGACACGGAGCACCTATATCACTAGGTATGCAAGTCTCAAGAATAGAATCTATCTAGTAAAAGTAGTGAAAAACTTGAATAAAATCTATAAATCTATCTATATGAAAGCTATACTATAACAGATAAAACTTGCAAGTGGTAAAACGCACAAGACCAGGGCCCAGGAGGAGCTAATGGTTCCAATAATGACAGATCCTTATATAGCCTCAGACTAGACCTAGGGTGGAAGGCTGCAGGGGGTGAGCAGCAGAGCCAGCACTTTCATCCTCCTTCACTGCCTTGCACTGCTTGCACAGACATCTGGACTTCCCTCACTACATCACCAGGAAACAATCAGGTGCTGTACAAAGGGATTTGGGGACAAACTAGTTTAGTTTAAGTGAGGAAGGGGTTCAGCCTGGAGAGGAAGGAATTTGGCAAATGACTGTTGTGGTCCAGGAGTTTAATCAGGCAAAGGGCAGCACAAAACCAAAAAACCACTGACTGCAGTTATTATGAAGTTAGTCATCATCTGATAGTACAGGAAGTCCTCAATTTACATTGACGAAATTGAGAGAGATATTTACTGTTGCATGCCTAGAGTTACCACCTTTTCTTAAAAAAAAAAAAAATACCAGCCATGCTATTTCCTCCATACGCTTTAAACTAACCCCAAGCCCATGGATAAAATACCAGCTGGGTGTCAACCCAACACATGCTCTTAATTTATGACCAACCCTTTTTTTGGGGAAAACAACCTCAACATTGTAACAATGTACATCTTTAAAGTAAAAATACTTATTTAAAATAACAAGCTTATTTTAGTAAAATTTTTTCAAAACCAACCAGATAGCAGTAGATTTAACATGGAAATTGATAAATGTAGGTGGAACTTAATAGACAGTAAGAAATAGGTGGAAAAAAAAACCTTAACCCCTTAGTGACAAGACATTTTCACCTTGACTTTCCCTTGGTGACAATGGCTGTTTTGACATTTCTAGGGTGTTTGTGTTTAGCTGTAATTTTTTTCTTTCTCACATACAGTACCCACACAAATTATTATCATTAGATACCATTATGTTCATCATATCTTATAATTTACTATAAAAAAAATCATAAAATATGATGAAAAAGTTAAAAAAACACACTTTTTCTAACTTTGACCTAAAATATAATTTACACAAATAAAATCATTAAAAAAGACCCCGTCTAAATAGTTTCTAAATGTTCTCCCGAGTTCAAAAATATGCATGTTTCCATATTTTTCGATATTTTTTTGCGAGTTATGGGGCAAAAACCAAAAATAGTGTTTTTTGGTTTTTTCCTATATTGATCTTTTGACCCCAACCCGAACCCAAAATTTAACCCTAACACTAAATTTAACCCCAACTCTAATCCTTATTATATCCCTTAATATTTTTTAACTTTAATTTAATTTTAACCCTATCCCTTATGCTAAAAAATATTTAATTTTAACCCTATAGGCTAATATAGCTAAATAACCTGTTTTTAATTAATTAAATATTTATTTTAATTATTTCCCATTGCAATGCTACTAAACTACCACTAGGGGTAGTCAAGTAGCATATTCAGAGCGACGGAAGTGAAATTACTTTCACTTCCGAAGCTCAGACCGGCAGAGGACTTAGCCATATTGACGGAGCAGCATGCTCCTTCAATATGGCTCCCCACGATCGCTCCGTGGGGCGATCGAGGGGGTCCCGAAATAGAAATTTCGGTGCTGGCTATTGCCTCGATGTCGAGGCAATGGACCAGCACCGTTAAAGCGGTTTTCGCGATTGTTGATCGCGAAAACCGCTTAATTCACTGCAGGACGTGCCAGGCACGTCCTTTGTCGTTAAGGGAGTTTCTCCGAGGACGTGCCTGGCACGTCCATTGTCGTCAAGGGGTTAAATTATGAAAAAAAGCACTGTATATTTTAGAACGTTACAATATGTTTTTCAATAAGATCAGTTAGTCAGTATGCTTTTAACTCGGTATCTTCATCTGTCAGTTATTCCTACTGCGTTCTATATGCTTGGATGTGCCCGTGGAGGCAAGAAAGGCTGAACCGAGCATAAGCATAATCAAGCACAAAGAAAACAGCATCAGCAAAATCGGCACAGATTGAATTACGGAGTTAAAGGTTTATGTGAGAGGCTGGTAATATCCAAAGACTGCCACATCCAAAGGGACTATAAGTTACTTCTTTGAAGAAAGGGAAAACTATTTCGTATATGATCTAGATGCATTGTTTTTTTAAGGTTTCATAAAATGTTACCCACTGGGAACAACATTTTCAGGAAATGTGCCCTGTCCTGGGCTTTGTCAAGACATGATTTATTAAATTCTGATGGTATCGGCTACCAATGGGGATTTTTTTTTAAATTAGCTTCACTACAGCTGATTTAGTCAAGATCAGAAGGGAAAATTGAGCCTGCCAGAGTGAATTCAATGAATTGTGAGTAAAATAAGAAAAATCATACTTTTCAACTGTTACATACATTTGTCTTTCTATTGTCCATGATGGTGCTATTGGTCTGATGTTTTGCTTGCAACTTTTTAGCTAATAATAAATCATTTTTAACCATTTTGGTCCAAAGGAATGTCCTCTGTGTTTTGTTTTCTATGATTTTCATCAGCAGAGCTCTGTCCAGGTTGGTTGTGGGTTCTAATTTTCACCTTATATTCTGAAAGTCATCCAGCAACTACATTTAATCAAGAAAAGCTTGCCTGAATGAACAGTTTCCGGATTGTCACCCATAATGTCAGAATGACATCGAGCCCTTATTGGAACTCTTCCATTGTTTCTTTGTTACCCTCAACATCTATTATACTGGTTTGCAAAGCAATCATGCATGTATTGTTGACTGGCACATGTGCAGTATTATGTCACTCCCTAGTCTGACACCATGATTGCTTCATTTCCCAGCTTGTGAAGTATCCTCGTAGACCTGCAATCTGATCACTGTGGGATTAGATCAAGGAATTACACATCAGTGGTAACATAATGGTGACATAAATTGAAAAGAATGATCACCCACAACCATCCACCCAAAGTAAATCTCTAACACATCACCAAGGCATCTTCAAAAGTCAAACACAAAAACAGAACAAACATGAAATTACTTTTATAATACAAAGAGTATTTTCTTAATTTGATTCTGTAACTTTAAGAATACTGCAAACTTATGGGATATTTCTGTATTCAAAATACATTAAGGATGGAATATATACAATGCAAAAAATCCTAATCAACATTACGGTCAAGGACGTCTTTCATTTAAATGGGACCTAAGGAAAGCATGTACATGTGGGTCCCCATCTTATCATACATGTAATATTGTTTTCAGATACCAGCTCAGTAGTTTGTTTCACATGAAACATCATAGCATTGCTTATTATAAAATGGTTTCACAATTATGGTGCATTGACTTCACTGTTTACATATATTTAAATTTTTCCTATACTTAAAGTGCCACCCAAACCTTGAAATAGGGCCCAGAAAACACAGTCTCATTTACACAAAATTTTCTTTCATACAGAATGTGCCACCAATGGCCACTTTTTACAAGTACCACTGATATTCACCTAATTTAATTGTGCCAAACATTGATCCATGCCCCGTGCTCCACCAAAGCCGTCTTCCTTATTTTCACATACACACTGATTCACATTTGTACACACCAGCACAAAATCATGTTATATTATATAATTTATTAGGAAACCTTGGAAAGAATATAGATTTCACATTTAATATTATATTTATATTATAATATACATAACGTAATTACCAGGCATGAGCAGTTTCAGATAATGAACAGTTGAACACATCTATTAATACGCATAAGTATTTTCAGTGAACTAACGCCTCTATTACCAGAAATGACAGTTTCAAAGAAGTATCCCATCTTTTCCATTGTCATGTCCTGGGTGTGCATTGTCAAGCCTGTGGGTGCATTGGCAAGTCTTGTGGTGCATTGGCAAATCTGGGGGTGTATTACAAAAGCTGTGGGAGCATTGGCAAGCCACTGGGGTGTATTGGCAAGTCTATGGGGGCATTGGCAAGTCCATGGGTCCATTGGCAAGCCTTCATGCACTAGCAAGGCTGTGGCATTGGTAAGCTTGAGGCCATTGGCAAGTCTGTGGGTCCATTGGGAAACCTTCATAAGGTACATCAGTTACATCTTGCTATTTTTTCTTCTGGGCGACATTTTGGTTTGTGTGTTCATACTTCCCATAGCTAGAGGATCTTAGAATCACTTTCTTTTGGAGGATCCACATATTTAATCCATACATGCACCTTTTTTCAAGGCCATGTTACGTGGAGCTATCTAAATTGCATCTGCCATCTTGGAACAACCGGGAACGCCCCCTTTTTTCCACTTTCAAATAGTGTTAATTCCCTTTTGCATAAATAAATGTTTCTGTCATATCCCCTATGTCTTGTCTTTCTTCCAAGCCATATATGTTAAGATCCTTTAGCTGCATACAATTCTCCAAGTAAGGTCTCACTAGTGCTATGTACAATGCTTATACCACTCCCTGTAGAGCCACACTAATACAAATAAACAAACTCTTACACATACCACTCACTAATACACCTAACCATTCACTAGTCTTGGCCATTCCTTTTTGGAATCTTTCATTAATTGGCTCTTTCATTAAAATTCCCTAACCTAACCTTGTGTGAATTACTTTGAACTGAACATTAGTGCAAACTGAATTCCCAAAATGAAAATAATGTCAAAATTTAATTACTGGAAAACCGTATTTATCGGCGTATAACACGCACTTTTTCTCCCTGAAAATAGGGGGAAAATGGTGTGTGCGTGTTATACGCCGAAAAAAAAAAAATCTAAAACTTACCTCGTTCCTGCTCTGTCCCCCGGTGCTCTGAAGCTGCGTGGCTGTGGGGGAAGCGTTGTGAGCTCCCCTCCAGCCGCGCGGTCAATAAAGTCTGTTTTTTTTTAAACAAACTTTATTGACCGCGCGGCTGAAGGGAAGCTCACAACGCTTCCCTCAAAGCCACGCAGCTTCAGAGCACCGGGGGACAGAGCAGGAACGAGGTAAGTACTGGGGTCTGGGGGAGGAGGGTGGCATAACGAGCATACTAAGGGGCAATATCCTGGCATATTGGGGGCAATATCCTGGCATATTGGGGGCAATATCCTGGCATATTGGGGGCAATATCCTGCATATTAAATGGCATATTGGGGGCAATATCCTGCATATTAAATGGCATATTGGGGCAATATCTGGCATATTAAAATGGCATATTGGGGGCAATATCCTGCATATTAAATGGCATATTGGGGGCAATATCCTGCATATTAAATGGCATATTGGGGGCAATATCTGGCATATTAAAATGGCATATTAGGGGCAATATCCTGCATATTAAATGGCATATTGGGGGCAATATCCTGCATATTAAATGGCATATTAGGGGCAATATCCTGCATATTAAAATGGCATATTAGGGGCAATATCCTGCATATTAAATGGCATATTGGGGGCAATATCCTGCATATTAAATGGCATATTGGGGGCAATATCCTGCATATTAAATGGCATATTGGGGGCAATATCTGGCATATTAAAATGGCATATTAGGGGCAATATCCTGCATATTAAATGGCATATTGGGGGCAATATCCTGCATATTAAATGGCATATTAGGGGCAATATCCTGCATATTAAATGGCATATTGGGGGCAATATCCTGCATATTAAATGGCATATTGGGGGCAATATCTGGCATATTAAAATGGCATATTAGGGGCAATATCCTGCATATTAAATGGCATATTGGGGGCAATATCATGGCATATTAAAATGGCATATTGGGCTTCAAAGTTCTTAATTTAAGTTCTTAAGTTTTTTTTCCCTGAAATTACCTTCTTAAAATTAGGTGCGTGTTATACGCCGGCGCGTGTTATACGCCGATAAATACGGTATTTGGTGTGAAAGGAACTGAAATTAGTTTTTGTCCGAATGCATAAGGATGATACAAAGATTTTGTTAGCGGCCAAGTTTAGTAGACAGCAGGAAAAAACAATGTGGGGGGAATAAAAGAAAGGGAAAAACTGATCATAGTAAAGATGCTATGATGCAAAAACAAGTACTGGGGAAGAATGCATTAGTAAAAAGAAAACACTCACAACCATGGAGGTTGAAGGTTGCACATGGTTCAGCGTGTTATCATGAACAGGTACAATTTGACACATTTTGCAGTCTTATGTGTTTAGTCATGAGCTTACAAGTGTTCATGTAATCCATGTGCCACTCCCATTAAACATTAGACACTCCTGACACAGTTTATGGTGTCTACCTGAGCTTTATTGCAGCTGCTTCCACTGATTATTTTCTATTTTATTATTATTATGGTTGATTTCTCTTCAGAGTTTAGCAACCATTTTTCATACGGGCAACTAACATCTATGTGGTTTGGTCTCTGCTTTAAAATGAAACTGTCTGTAGAAAAATTAGTTTTGTTTAAAGTTTACATCCAGCATAGACATTTTAAATATAAATGTATTAATGAAAGAATACAAATACCGTATTTGCTCGATTATAAGACGACCCTGATTATAAGACGACCCCCCAAACTTTGGATATTCCATTAGGAAAAAAACTAAAAGCCTGAATATAAGACTACCCTATAGGAAAAAAGTTCAACTTGTATATATTCACATGTAAATTGCTTTTTTAATAAAAAATTATGATATCAAAAAATTTATTTCTAGTTTTTATTTCTTTTTATGTGCCAATGCTGCCTTTCTCTTTCCTTTGCCCCCATTTTTCTCTCTCTCCCCCCTCCCCTTGTCTCTGTCTCTTAACCCCTTCCCTCCCCTTGTCTCTGTCTCTTAACCCCTTCCCTCCCTTGTCTCTGTCTCTTAACCCCCTCACTCCCCTTGTCTCTATCTCTTGTCCCCTTCCCTCCCCTTGTCTCTGTCTCTTAACCCCCTCCCTCCCCTTGACTCTGTCTCTGCCCCCTCCCTCCCCTTGTTTCTCTGTCCCACCCCCTCCCCTTGTCTCTCGGCCCCCTCCCTCCCCCCTCACCTTTAACTCGATCTTTAACAGACATCCGCCATGCTGCCAGACACGGCAGTCTATTATGACGGACAGCTGGTCCGTCATAATAGTATGCCGTGTCGGGCAGCATGGAGGATATCTGCACGTATCGTGCAGACATCCCCCAGCTGCCCGATTCTCCTTGGTGGCTAGTGGGGCAGCAGAGGATGTCTGCGCGACGAGCACAGACTCCCCTGCTGCAGCCCGGCACGCTCGCCGGGACTTCTGTGACGAAAGCGGAAGTACCCGGCTTCATCACAGAAGCCCCAGCGATCGTGCCGGGCGGAAGCAGGGGAGTCTGCGCTCATCGCGCAGACATCCCCTGCTGTTAGAGAGGGGGATCCAGGTCCCCTGCAGCTCTGCTGGGGACCTGGATCCATGTCTTATAATCTGACCTCAATTTGAGGTCAGATTATAAGAAGACCTCGATTATAAGAAGAGGGGTAGTTTTCAGATTTTTGTTTCAGAAAAAAACCTCGTCTTATAATCGAGCAAATACGGTAAAGCATCTTATTTAGCACTCTATACATGTATAGCACGGTGTAGCACTATCAAGACGTGAAAATCTTGGGCAGATCTTCAATCATCTGACCAAAGATTCCAAACAACATGTCTGCCCCCTGATAGAACTATACAAGCAGAGATGACTCAATGAGGTACTTTACTTGTTTTCTTCCTTTAAATAATTTATATTTAAAAAGTCTTTACTGGATGTAATCTTTCAATTAAACCGAACTTATTGTTTGCTGATAATTTTCCTTTAATAACTTAATGTGGTCATTCATTTTAGAAAGAACGATTTTTTGTTTTAAGTCTGTCTTTAAAGATGTTGATAAAAAATAAAAAATATTCAATTTCATTATTTGAACATGGTAGAAAAGTAACAATGGGTCAAGAATGGAAGCTGTAATTCCAACATGGCTCAACCAATTGAAAACATCAATGAGGTAATTCTACATTTTTTTTTCCTGTTATATATTTCCCTCTCCTAGCTAACATAATCATTGTTATTTAGACTGATAGTTGTGCTTTTATCATTAACCAATGTTAACATGTATAGCTTGGAGGAAAGACATAACAGGGGGGATATGATAGAAACATTTAAATACATAGAGGGAATCAACACAGTAAAGGAAGAGAGTATATTTAAAAGAAGAAAAACTACCACAACTAGAGGACATAGTCTTAAATTAGAGGGGCAACGATTTAAAAGTAATATTAGGAAGTATTACTTTACTAAGAGAGTAGGGGATGTACGGAATAGCCTTCCAGCAGAAGAGGTAAACACAATCAAGGATTTCAAGCATGCGTGGGATAGACACAAGGCTATCCTAGCTATAAGACCGGGAACGGGGGACTAATAAAAAGATTCAAAAAAATTAGGCAGACTAGATGGACCGAATGGTTCTTATCTGCCGACACATTCTATGTTTCTATGTAACTACAATACACTCATTTATTCCATGCAGGTTGGAGTTTGATATTTTCTCTTGTGTGGGGAAAATAAAATGCCATCAGCAAGAGTAGTCAATTAATGCTTTTATGCAGCTGACTCAGCAGCAGGGTAATCTCAATTAGCCATACTAATATATCTGAAACATTGCTTAGGAGAACAAAGTTCCATCAATCTGTACTTTAAAATCATTATTACCAATGTATCATGATTACGAAATAGATGTGTTGGCCACATAAGCGAGCAAATAAATGCAAATCAGTCCGTGTACACAGACAAAAATACGATGCTTATTAAATTCCACAAAACTTATCTTCTTTAATGATATTTTCTCACCTACATTCTGCATTTCATTCTATTCCAGTGAAAACTGCAATTTAAAAACCAAAATTGAACTGAGGCAAACAATTATTAACCTGCGGCCCCCCTAGCTGCTGATGAACTACAGCTCCCATAGTGCACTTTTAGCAAAGAAATTGTCAGAAGAGTATGGGAAATATAGTCATTCAACATCTGGAGGGCCGCAGGTTGCCTACCTCTGGTTCAAATAAGGTGAGGGCAAAATATGAAAAGGTATTCCTTTTCTATAGATCAATGAGTTACACATCAGAGATTGGTTAAAATGTACTTATGCTTGTTAGTGAGCAACGGCTAGAAGGTAGAGTGCAATTTGAAAGTCGGAGATTAGCCTGTAGAGTGGAAAATGACCAAAGTAAAAAAAAAAAAGCATTGATGTTATTGATTGATTAATACTTTATGTATTTGTACCTCTCTTTAAAATAATTGCAGCAGGAAAAGGAACAACATTAAATCAGTCATGTGTTTGGCTTGTTGAATTGTAAGATTAATTTAAAATGGCTGACACTGCAAACACTTTAAGTCTTTGGACAATTAAGTCATGCAGTATCTTGGTAAAACAGGAACATTTATGTATATACCTGCACATCATGTTAAACCCTTGAGACTCTAAACTATTTTGTGCTTGATCAAGAAATATGGATGTGTAGAATGGTGGAACTTGAAAGACTATATGTCTTTTTTTAACCTAATTAACTTTGTGACTAGAAGGAAAATATTTACAAATGTACGGACAATGTTGTGGAATCTCCTAACTAGTTCAGGTGCGCAAGATACCCCAAACTTCTCCCCACCTCAAGGGACAACTCTGATAAACCCAATGATAATTGCTGAGTAATGAATTTGTAGACAGTTCTAAAGTCAAATGTTGCACTTAAGATATACGTAATTCCCCAAGTGGTTCATGGTACAATGGTACACACATTTCAAAAATACATGTTTTATACTTATACATTGCCTGGTCGAAAGAGTTTACAGGATAAGTATACAGATTTTAAACATACATTTTGTATATATTTATTATGTATTGATACGTTATTTGTATTTACATTAAAGTTAGACATTTAATTTAGATAAAAGTTAGACATATAGTATATAAATTTGATATATTTGTTTATTTATTTGATATGTTTAAAATGGGTATCCTTATCCTGTGTAGTCTCTCCACCAGTCATGTATTTAAATAAATAAAACTAAAATAACTTAAAACAGTGAAAGCATTTGCCCACACATAAGGTTACACTGAACATATGGCCAAGGACCAAATATATCATGAGAATTGTATAGTAACGAGCAATATGACTAGAGAGGATCTACTGACACATTCTATGTCACTGTTTTTCTAACCACTAAATAGTGAGTTGCAATGATTAGTCCCCACTGAGATTAAAGGGAAACTAAACGTTGTTTAACCCTTGATTCCTCAAAGGAAGCAAGGTTTAAACAATACATTTTCCAGTAGAATTAAGTAAACCCGATGTGTATTTTAATAGATACATGCTGGTTTACTGTCTGCAGTGTATCACATGAGAGAGACAGCAGGTCCCGGTTGTTGTGTGCTGACAAACGTCAGCACGCGCATAGCCATTCGGAGCGGGGGATCGCCCCACTCTGACAGCGGAATGCGAGGGTCTCTCGCTGCTAGCACAACGAGAGACCGTCATTTTTGCATGGGATCAGCAGGGGGGACCTAGTTAAGCAGCAGAGTGAGCCAGTCGCCGACCAGACGCCTGCCTCCTTCCCATGGAAGCATGGTAGCTGTCGGTCAGAGGATAAACTGGCATGTACTATCAAAAGTAAACGCCAGTTCATCCTCATACTAGGGACAACTAACTTTTCACTTGTGCTTCTATATTAGAAGCACAAGTGAAAAAAAAAAGTTTAGTGTCCCTTTAAATATGCATCTCACCTCAATTCATCTGCAGCTCACCTTTCACTGAATAGCTGCCCTAATATCTACTCTTAGTGAATATAATCACTCTATATTTTAAGAGAACGTTTTTCTGGATAAAGATTATAATCACCTCCGTCTTTCACATTAGGAATCACTGTGCAGCTTTCATTTAGTTTATGGGAGAATTACTAAGCACTGAAATAGATTTTGAGATTGCAGGGTGGAAGACTGGGGCATAATGTGAGATAGTACAGATTAATAGAGAAACTAGTGAACACCTGCTGTAACCTTCTAGTGGAAACAATGCAATGCTTGGAACAATAATACATATGTGTGATAAAACACATGTGTAATATTATTATTAGGCTGCATAACGAGCAGGCTATATGTTCCAGTTGGGTTATATCTTCCATCACGATAATGCTTCAGTGTTTACTTTCATTAATATTCCTCTGTGATGTTACATGGATTGATTCTTAAGATAATTAAAATGCTTCATACAAAGACAACATCTTCGAAGAATTGATTAAGTAGCTGGCTGTGCTATTACACTAATCAGACAGTACTAAGAATGCCTCATTAGATGTATTTATCTACTGATGTGTAAAACTGACCTCTTGGCTCAATTGAGCAAGTAAAATATCTTTAAGAAGCGGCTTTCTATAGTGAAGAGCAAACACATTACTTTGATGTAGATTTAAAAACATAGAATGTGTCGGAAGATAAGAACCACTTGGCCCATCTAGTCTGCCCAATTTTCTGAATACTTTTTTTAATTTTCCCCTGGCCTTATCTTATAACTAGGGTAGCCTTATGCCTATCCCATGCATGCTTAATCTCCTCCACTGTATTAACTGCTACCACATCCACTTGAAGGCTATTCCATGCATCCACTACACTCTCAGTAAAGTATTACTTCCTGATATTACTTTTAAATCTCTGTACCACTAAATTAAGAATATGTCCACTTGATGTGGTAGCTTTTCTTCTTTTAAATATTCTCTCTTCCTTTACTGTGATTTCTAGAACATAATTTCTGGTATGTGTTGTGCATGCATTAAAACACTGATTTACATATTACCATCTTACAGTTTTTAGTTAAAAAAACAAATGATTATTTCATATTTCCCATTTATTGAATTATCTGAAACCCTGTGGTGATCTGCCATCAGAAATATTACTACTGAAAAGTTTGAGGGTCATGTACTAAACAAGCGCAGTGGGGAAAATAACTAGGTAAAACATGAGTAGTGTTGAGCGAACCCGAACTGCACTGTTCGGGTTCGTACCGAACATTACGGTTTTTGGACCCCGGACCCAAACACGGACATTCCACTGTATGTTTGTGTTGGAGTTCGGGGTTCGGCGATTACATTGTATGTAATGCTATTGGCTTTCTATAAACTGACCTATTCTACCTATTGACCTATTCGTATGAAGGGGGACTCTATTTCGGTTTATAGAAAGCCAATAGCATTACATGTATAACATCTGAGAGTCAAATAGAACCGTCAAATACTGTGCTTACAGCGCACTTTGAAAAATTCTGGCTACCTCCTCCTCCTCCAGCGCCGCTTCCACCTACACCGCCACGGTCACCACCTCCTCAACCTATGGGTCACTTAGTATAAACTGAAAGAGAATACCCTGCACTCCAACTCTCTCTCAAATGGATAATTCTGTTGATCCTCCTGGCAGCCATGCTTTAGATTTATGCTCTTTCAAAGCTAAAATCAAAGATTCCATCTAGTGCTATTTTATGGCTCAGCTGTATTTTTAATTTGTATGTATTTTATGTTATTTTAAGTTATTTCCCTATCCATATTTGTTTGCAGGTCTCTTGTCCTACTCTTACCCAAATTTTACTTCCTTTTGCAGCCCTCTATCCCTTTCCAGGACTTTTTTAGAGGCATTTTAGTGCCCAAAAGTTTGGGTCCCCATTGACTTCAATGGGGTTCGGGTTCAGGGTAAAGTTCGGGGTCAAGTTCGAGCCCGAACCCGGACTTTTTCCCGAAGTTCGGCTGAACCCAAACATCCAGGTGTCCGCTCAACTCTAAACATGAATAAGGAGCAATTTGCGACTATTTGTAACATTCTGCACTTTTTTTTCCTGATTTGCGCCTGTTCTGTTTATTTTCATTTAACATGCATTTTTACGGTTGCGCTAATAAATTGTGATTATATTTGCGCATGCTAAAGAGCTTTGCGAATATTTTGTGAAAAATAATTGTTATTTGCCATTTAATATGCCCCTGATAATTTGCCCAGTATATGCCAGTATTATTTGGCATTTAATATGCCCCAGTAAATGTGCCCAATAATATGCCAGTGTTATTTGCCATTGAATATGCCCCTGCCAATTTGCCCAATAATATGCCAGTGTTATTTGCCATTTAATATGCCCCAGTAAATGTGCCCAATAATATGCCAGTGTTAATTGCAATTTAATATGCCCCGCTTATTTGCCCAGTATGCCAGTGTTATTTGCCATTTACTAAGCCCCAGCCAATGTGCCCCCCATCTCCCCAGCACTTACCTGTTTTCCCTGGTGGCTAGTGGCAGGCAGCAATGTCTTCTCCATGCTGCCTTTTCGGCTTCCCGGCGGTTGTGCTGGCAGGTCATGTGACCCGGCGCGCGAGTTTTCTCTGTGCTGCCTGTTCGGCTCCCTGTGCAGCCTGGCAGGCAGGCAGAGAAGGTGAGGGGGATCTTCCGATCCCTTCTCACCTCTGTCTCTGCCTGCAAGCATGTTATTTTTTTTATATTTTTTAAAGCGTTGGTTTTTCGAGGGGGGGGGGGGACAATTGCCCCGTTGCCCCCCCCCCCCCTGGATCCGCCACTGCTATATGTCATTGTAAATCTGACTGTGTGTATATGTAAGTGTTTAAGTCTGACTGTATGTGTATGTAAGTGTAAGTCTGACTGTGTATGTATGTATGTAAGTCTGACTGTGTGTGTATATGTAACTGTAAGTCTGACTGTATGTATATGTAAGTGTGTAAGTCTGACTGTATGTGTATGTAAGTATAAGTCTGACTGTGTATGTATATGTAACTGTAAGTCTGACTGTGTGTATGTATGTATGTATGTAACCGTAATATTATAACAAATATGATATAAAACTATATATATAGCTGGTTTTATAGAATATGTGTTATATAAATATTATAAAACCAGCCATATATGTTATACACATATTAAATAAACCTGAGCCATATGTTTTATATATATATATATATATATATATATATATATATATATATATATATAAACATATGGTTCATTAACCCCTTCATGACCAGACTGTTTTTGGAATGTTGTGCGTTAGTGACCGAGGCTGTTTTAACACTTCTGAGGTGTTTGTGTTTAGCTTTAATTTTCTTCTTTGTCAGTTGCTGTACCCACACATATTATATATTGTTTTTTTCAGAACAAGAAGGGCTTTCTTTTCATGACATTATTTTGTTCATATAATTTATTGTATTGTGTAAAAAATAGTAAAATATGGTTAAAATTAAACAAAATAAACACTTTTCCTGACTTTTCTTTGTAAATTCTTTTACTAAGCTTCAAAAGCTAATGAAAAAACGTGCTAAATAGATTCGACTATAGGTCCTGAGTTCAGAAATACCCAATGTTTATATGTTTTTTTGCTTTTTTTTGCATGTTTTAGGTTAATAAATACAAGTAGCATTTAGCTGTTTCAAAACCATTTTTTAAAAAAATTAGCGTTAGTGACACTGTAACACCGATATCTGATATAAATCGCTGAATAACCCCCCACATGTACACATTTTTATAAAGTAGACATCCCAGGGCATTCAACTTGGGGTAATTTGACACTTTTCACTCTGTCATTTTACCACCAATCTTTGACAAGTTTTGACATAGTCATTTTTTATGTGTTTTATTTCCACACACTTTGAAACTTAGGTATGAATTTAAAGGGGTTCGTCTATTTTATTGCCAAACAAAACCCCAATATATGTTCAGCAACTTCCCCTGAGTATAGCGGTACCCCACATGTATAGGTTTGCTAGGTTTATGTGGCAGGTACAGGGCAAAATTTAGGATATGGTTATTGCAGCTTTAAAACGTGTATTTATTATGTAATACTTGTGACTACATTTCCTATCATGCTCAGCCAGCCAAAAGCTACCGTTGCAGAATAGGAAATGTAGTCTATAGTAGGAAGCACCGATTTTTGCTATCCTTGCTATCCTGCGGCTGCATGGATCAAATATCCAGCTGCTGCGGGCCCCTATCTACTGCTGGGGGCCAATGCAAAGCACTGGCCCCACTAGCAGTCTTTTTTTTTTTTAAATAAAATATCCCTAGAGGACCACAGACAGACATAACATGTCATTGGTCCTCTACGGAATAACTTTTTATTTTTATACAATTTATTATTATTATTTTACATTTTTTTATTTATTTAATTTTTAATTTTTTTTACATTTTTTTATTTTTATTTAACTCTAACCTTAACCCTATGGTTAGAGTTAGTACAAACCCTAATTCTAACTCTAGGATTAGGGTTTTGATGAACTCTAACCCTAACCCAAGAGTTAGGATTAGCACAATAGGAAAAAAAAAATAAACGTTTTTTTTTTTTATTAAAAAAATCCTTTGGGGGGCTGGTTTTTACTGGGGGGGACCAGGGGGAGATTTGACACACTATATTTAGTCTCTCCCTGCCCCACGATCACCGTGGAGCAGGGAGAGACTATAGCTGTCAAAGCAGGCACCTGCTTTGACAGCTATTAACATCCGGGCGCTGTGATTGGCTGTCACAGTGCCCGGATGTTCCCGGGGGGTCCTCAACGGCATGGCTGAAGTGTCTCGGTATCGAGACACTTAGCCATGCCGTTAGTAGTGCGATCGCGGTATGCCAGCGTGCATACCGCGATCAGACCTGCATGACGGTCCTGGACCGTCATCGGTCACTAAGTGTGTTTTTACCGATGACGGTCCAGGACCGTCATCGGTCGCGAAGGGGTTAATATTTATGTAATATTTATATAATATATATGGCTGGTTTTATAATATATATATGTATACAGGGGCGGGCTGGGCCGGGGGGCAGGGTGGCAATTGCCCCCCAGGCCGCCCTAAGCTATGTAAAACACGGCCGCTGGGCCAGTGTTTGAAAACAAAAAAAACCTACTATCTACATTGTATTTTGGAGAGTGCTAACCTGTTTTCTAAGAGAATTTCTATTGTGCCAGTCAGTGAGTTCTATTATTGGGCTTGCATTCAAAAGCAACAATGTGGTGATTGTTTTGGACCCATGTCCGATGCTCCCATCAGCCCATTACATACACATTGCATGCTCTCATAACATGTCCCCATTAGATGCCTCCATCACCACATCACAGGCCCCTATCACAAGGCTGCTTTAAGACCCTAGTGGGCCCTGGGCAAAGTCTTTAGGAGACAGGGGCGGGCTGGGCCGGGGGGCAGGGTGGCAATTGCCCCCCAGGCCGCCCTAAGCTATGTAAAACACGGGCGCTGGGCCAGTGTTTAAAAAAAAAACAAACAAAAAAAAAAACGCGCTTGCAGGCAGAGACTGAGAAGGGATCGGAAGATCCCCTCTCACCTCCGCTCTGCCTGCAAGGCTGCACGGGGAGCCGAACAGGCAGCACAGAGAAACCTCCGTGCTGCCTGTTCGGCTCCCTGTGCAGTCTGACACGGAAGTGCCGACAGTCACGTGATCGGCGCTCTGACGTCAGACGCGCGCCGATCACGTGACCTGTCGGCACAACCGCCAAGAGGCCGAACAGGCAGCATGGAGGGACCATGCTGCCTGCCACCAGGGAAGTCCTCCTGCCACTAGCCACCAGGGAAGTCCTGCCACTAGCCACCAGGGAAAAAGGTAAGGGGGGGGGGGCAAAAAACACTGGCATATTATTGGGCAAATTGGCTGGGGCATATTACATGGCAAATAACACTGGCATATTATTGGGCAAATTGGCTGGGGCATATTACATGGCAAATAACACTGGCATATTATTGGGCAAATTGGCTGGGGCATATTACATGGCAAATAAGACTGGCATATTATTGGGCAAATTGGCTGGGGAATATTAAATGGCAGAATAACACTGGCATATTATTGGACAAATTGGCTGGGGAATATTACATGGCAAATAAGACTGGCATATTATTGGGCAAATTGGCTGGGGCATATTACATGGCAAATAACACTGGCATATTATTGGGCAAATTGGCTGGGGAATATTAAATGGCAGAATAACACGGGCATATTATTGGACAAATTGGCTGGGGAATATTAAATGGCAGAATAACACTGGCATATTATTGGACAAATTGGCTGGGGAATATTACATGGCAAATAAGACTGGGGAAAATCCTGGCATATTGAGGGGGCATCATCTTGGCATATTGAGGTGAAAATCCTGGCATATTGAGGGGCATAATTCTGGCATATTGAGGGGCATAATCCTGGCATATTGAGGGGCATAATCCTGGCATACTGAGGGGCATAATCCTGGCATTTTGTAAGGGAAAATTCTAGCATATTAAATGGCAAATCCTGGCATATTGTGGGGGAAAATCCTGGCAATATTCGTTAGAAAACAAGGAAAAGATGGAAAGATGAACTTCATTACAAAGTTGTACCTAGATGGAACTAGACACCAGTGAAAATGCATAAAATCAAAGATACCAACAATCCCATTTGTTGGAGATGTAACAAAGAAAGAGGGGATTCAGTGCATTGTGGTGGACGTGTGTGAAAGTTGAGAACATTTGGTAAAAGGTCTTGACTGGAGACAGGAAGAATAACTCCGATGCCAGAAAAAGCTTTGATTTAAAATGTTTATCTTAGTTTGATAGGGCCTTAGTAATTCAGATAATAATGGCAGCCAAACTGATAATTGCCCAGCACTGGAAAGAGCCCGGTGAAATTAAATGGTCTAAGATTGAAAGCCAGATAATACTCAAAGTATAATGGAAAAAGGCTATTATGCAGCAAGAAAAAAATGTATTTGGGAAAATATGGGAGAAATGGAACAAAACAAATTTATAGTAGATGAAAGGAAAGAACCCTGATTCATAGATTGCAGTCATAGAGGTTTTCTAGTTCTCCATACTACACAGGATAGAGGTCTGTTTAATGTATAAGATGGTATATACGTTTTTTTTTCTTGGTTGTTACTGTGATAAGAAAATATTGAGATGTTTAAACATATCTTAATATATTATAGTTAATACAGACAACATGTGTACACAGGGTAAGATATTTTGGGGATTTGATGCTATCATTGTCTTTGTATGTCTTTTTGTTTTTGAACCAAAAAAAATAAAAATATTTTTAAGGAATAAAAAAAAAAAGAAGAAAAAATGTAACCGGAGAGTTGGCAGGCAGAATAGTGACATTGATGACAGGAGAATAGCCAGGAGAATGGTCAGGAAAAGCCAGGTTCGAAGACACAAAGAAGTTTTCAGACAAGCCAAACTGCTGCACAGAGATATGAAAACAAAGCAGGATACAGGAAACACAGAAATGCTGAGACACCAGAAGCCACAATGTGTACAGTTCAGCTGTAAAACTGACCTTTTAAAGCTTGGCACCATGCACCCTCTGCCTTTCTGATGCTCAGCACTGCTGAGCATCGAGACTGCCTGAGATTTGAGCATGGATGCGAGGAAGACATCACACTTTGGCCAGTGCCATCCTGGCTGCCAGAAGTGGACCAAACCAAGGAATAGAAATAGAACCATGTTTAGGTAACAGAAAGGACATACAGGTAGTCACTGGCCATAGATTTCAGGTGTAATATCGTAGGGATGCTGTCAGCCCTGATAAAAGAAAAACAGAATACAAACTGAATTTATTATACCTGCAGACTGTCACAGAGCAAAACTGGTAGCTAGAGATGTTTTCATCATATTCAAATCTGCATTCATTTTCCTTTTTACTATAAGTTGTGTGAAGAATGATTCCAATCCTTCTACGTCTTAACAGCCATATGCATTACATTATCATTTATTATGTGTTACAAAAGTATCCTGTGCATATTTCATACGTGCTTTAACATGCATAATGTGTTTTTTTAGTTGCACGTGCAGAGGTATATATTAAAGTATAACAAAATTTCACTTTTCCCTGATGTAAAAAGAGACATTTTTCTACCTTTTATATTCTAGGAAGGATATTTTAGTCAATTCCTAATGGCAGAAAAGATCAAAGATATCTGTTTATTTAATTCCGTAGCAAGTCCACCATTTTCCAAACGTAATTTCGTGGTCCACAAAATGGCCACCTTTATTTGTTACAGATCTGTATAGTATACCTGGATTCTATTTCAGCATGTATGGAATTAATGTTGCCGTTGCAGTGGAAACTTAATGAGTTTGGAAGTTAGTAGCATTATCTTTTTTTTTTTTCCTTTCATATAGTTTCCCAAAGTACATAATGCAAAGCTGCAAAATCAAGGAGACAGAAGCAGATGGATATATCTGCCAAAGCTAAGATAATTTCTAACTAATATACGGCAGGTGCTTGTTTATCATCACAGGAAATTAAGAGACATAAAAAGATTGACTGTGTGAGAACAGCTGTTACTTGATAATCCTAGAAAAAAAAATAGAAGAGAAATGCAGTTCAAATATCAACTTTAATAAATAAAAAAGATGTTTGAAGTATGTCATTGTTCCAGACATAGACGTTTTGTAGAAATGAGTTCTTGGTAAAATGATTCCTATCTGCTTTATGAAATTTTTAACAAAAGAACATAACTGAGCATATTTATTAAGCAGCTTCAGTAGGATTTATACAATACACAAAGTCATTTGATAAGCTTTGCGGTATTATGGAGCAATCAGGCTTGGAAAAGAAGACAGAGCGGGTCCTGCCAAATTTTTACATAGTCTTTTTTTCAATTCTGCCTTATTACAAACTCAGTGAAAAAGCTACATTCAGGTGGATATAACAATAAAACTTTTATATCCATTATTTCATGAGGTCCGTGTTCCTCGAGTGCTGTACTTTTTATGCATTAGTATTAGCTGACACTGTGGGAAAGGTTACGGATTACCAATAGCGTGACACATATTAGCCATCACTACCTTTAATAGAGGGTCAGTGTTGCAGTGGTGGAGAGGAAACCACAATGGGGTTGGGTTGAATGTATGGGAGACAACAGTTAGCCCTCTGGTAAATGGTATAAAAGTCCTAAAGTCATCAGCCCAGGAATGCTGTCTGCATACTTAATGGTATATAGCTACATAATGACATTAATTTAGCTTTTTATAATGCTCCTGACACTTTGAAGTGCTGATTATTTCTACAATATCCACATTGTATACAATAGCCACGATGTTCAATCGGCCCCTTGGCCGGTACTTCTTCTACTCGACTGTCAGAGAGGGGTAACATTAGATGGGCTTACTGGAGAATGGCAAAGGCATGTACATTTTCTTGGTATGTTTAATTAGTACTTGGACCAAAGATACTTGATGGTGGCCCTCCTTGAACCCACTTGCACATATGGGTGAACATAAAGGCATTAAAAGTGGAAGTGTCAGCAATTTCTTCATGGATATGTGAGGGAGAGGAGGATTCTGAAGCAAAATGTATGATTATGATGTTAAGTTGTACAATAATTTTTTCCTTTTTATTATTCAACATTCTTGGATGTAAATGACTGTTGATTGATTTACTTGTTTTATTAAGCAGATACATGTAGAAGAATGTTGTTTCAGATTTGACTCTCAATAAAAGTATAAGTGCAGGGAATTGAGATATGAAGTCCAAGCATTAGTCCAATGTAGCAGAGTTGGAAAAACTCTCAATGCAGCCGAATGGGAACATTTTTCCAACTCAGCTAATCTGACCTTAAGTTTGAAATTCCTATCTTAATTCCCTGTGATTCTCTCTTTATTGAGTAGACTTTTGAAATTGCAAAAGCAGAGGTTTTCCTTTGTCCATCTTCAAGCACTTGGGTCACATTTGAAAAAGTACAAATTGAGTGCTTTGAAACCAAAATGTGCAGACTTTAGTAACATTAATCCTACATGATATACAGAGAATCACTTTTTTAAAATACTAAGATACACAACAATTTTTAGCTGTACACAAAACACAGCTGTTTTTTTAACACTGTAACAAATATATATTTAAAAAGTATAAACCCTTTTTATTTTAAGCAATTCAGATGCCTACTTTGAGGGTCTAATAGCTATTAAATGAAAGATGTAATAAAATAAACATTCAGTTTTGAATCCCATGCAATAATAAACTTGGTAAATAAGTTAAATTATGAAAGTAAGGATAGTGCAGTCATATATTGGAAAACTTTTGTTAAAAACCTAGTATAGACTTACTATAGCCCTAAACTATGGTAAGTATGTTTTAAGTTTCTATGTTTTTACATGTGTGTGTCCAAACTTTGTGTCACCTTGCTCTATTTAAATAGTTTTATAACTACATTGAGCATAAAAATATATTTTACAAACGATCACAGATGTTAACTAGAAGTGGTACTTTAAAACATAGATGAACTATTTGATGGAAAGGGAATAGATTATATTTTTGCATTCAGCTCTTGACTTCAATAAGGCACATTTGCCGCTTTGTACATTTTGCATCTCTTGTGGCTTGTTCTCATTAAATAGATGCATCAAAAGCAAGTTGAGAAGCTTGCAGACTTACACTCCTGAAGGATACTAACTATCTACACTGACTCTTTGAAGTATATCTGGAGAAAATGAACATTTCCAGTCTTTCTCACCTTTAACCACTTCATGAAGTTGAGCGGAAAAACATAGTATATTGGGAAAGACATGTAGTGTATACAGTGGAAAGCTTCACATCAATTCTAGCTACTTTATAAAATAGTATTAATAATTATTAATATGATAATTATATGTTATTAACTCAGGATTTGTCACCTTTGAGATTTTAATTTCAATAATTTAATCTATAGTAACCTATTATACCATTTTATAAGAAAAGGGAAAGGAAAGAAATATAAACTGTGATAACTCCATGGCATCATGATAAACATTTGAATTAAAAAAAATGTTAGAATGGACAATATGTATTCAATACATATATTGTATGAAACATAAGACGGTATATTATATACATAATAATACAACATAGGGGGATAGGAGGGAAGTTAAGGGCAGAGAAGAAAAAGAGGAAGAATCCTAAGTAGAAAACATAGAACAGGGTTCAACTCGTTTACAATGTTCTAAAGGACGTAATCAAAGGATGTTCCATGGATCTGGGTATGGCTGAATGTTTATCACACTAAAAAATAAATTGACAATGAGGCTTGATTTTAGGGCATGTCCACCACGAATAGAAATATGTACCACTCTCTCTGCAATCCATCCAGCAATAATTTGTAATATTTGGATTCATACAATATATTTAAATGGGGTTAAGATAACATGGGAGCAACATTCTGAAGGTTTGTTGGTGATATTGGAGCAAGCTTCAATATTTCATCTCTTTTCCCACTGGTTCATATAAGGCAATTTGTACAAATTGTTTGGGACAATAATATTTTGGTAAATAACTGAAATCAACGCTTTGGGTGGAGAGTCAGATGTTCAAAGGCGGTAAAACCAAGTAAGGTTCCTGTTAGCTGCATCTCCAACAATCTTGGTCTGTGAAAAACTTTGTAATTGAATGTATCTAAAACAAATCAGTTGTGGTAAAATGTGCCATACACTTCAAAGTTTCAAAATAAATAAATGTGTGTTCTTTGGACAAGATTAAGCATTTGTGAATCTCTGGAATACATGTGTAGAAGTCCAGGGTGGAAAACCCATATTTCTGTGGAAAGAAGTAAGTGGGGACCATTCAGTGAAGGTCAACCCATTTCTTACAGTTTGTCATAGCATGGCATTGCATAATATGTGTGAGCTGTGCTGTCAGATAGTATTGCCATAGTTCTGGTAACCCATATATCTGTGGAAAGAAGTAAATGGGGACCATTCAGTGAAGGTCAACCCATTTCTTACAGTTTGTCATAGCATGGCATTGCATAATATGTGTGAGCTGTGCTGTCAGATATTATTTCCATAGTTCTGGTAACCCATATATCTGTGGAAAGAAGTAAATGGGGACCATTCAGTGAAGGACAACCCATTTCTTACAGTTTGTCATAGCATGTCATTGCATAATATGTGTGAGCTGTGCTGTCAGATAGTATTGCCATAGTTCTGGTAACCCATATATCTGTGGAAAGAAGTAAGTGGGGACCATTCAGTGAAGGTCAACCCATTTCTTACAGTTTGTCATAGCATGTCATTGCATAATATGTGTGAGCTGTGCTGTCAGATATTATTTCCATAGTTCTGGTAACCCATATTTCTGTGGAAAGAAGTAAGTGGGGACCATTCAGTGAAGGTCAACCCATTTCTTACAGTTTGTCATAGCATGTCATTGCATAATATGTGTGAGATGTGCTGTCAGATATTATTTCCATAGTTCTGGTAACCCATATATCTGTGGAAAGAAGTAAGTGGGGACCATTCAGTGAAGGTCAACCCATTTCTTACAGTTTGTCATAGCATGTCATTGCATAATATGTGTGAGCTGTGCTGTCAGATATTATTTCCATAGTTCTGGTAACCCATATATCTGTGGAAAGAAGTAAGTGGGGACCATTCAGTGAAGGTCAACCCATTTCTTACAGTTTCTCTTAGCATGGCATTGCATAATATGTGTGAGCTGTGCTGTCAGATAGTATTGCCATAGTTCTGGTATCCCATATATCTGTGGAAAGAAGTAAGTGGGGACCATTCAGTGAAGGTCAACCCATTTCTTACAGTTTCTCTTAGCATGGCATTGCATAATATGTGTGAGCTGTGCTGTCAGATATTATTTCCATAGTTCTGGTATCCCATATATCTGTGGAAAGAAGTAAGTGGGGACCATTCAGTGAAGGTCAACCCATTTCTTACAGTTTCTCTTAGCATGGCATTGCATAATATGTGTGAGCTGTGCTGTCAGATAGTATTGCCATAGTTCTGGTAACCCATATATCTGTGGAAAGAAGTAAGTGGGGACCATTCAGTGAAGGTCAACCCATTTCTTACAGTTTCTCTTAGCATGGCATTGCATAATATGTGTGAGCTGTGCTGTCAGATATTATTTCCATAGTTCTGGTAAGGCTAAATTGTCTGTGTGTGAAGGATACAACAGAAAATCTGACTAACTGGGTTTTTTTCTTGAAAAATAGCATCACTTATCTGTTGCTGGAGTTATTTTAAGTCATGTAGCAGGATATCTACAAGTAGATACCGAAAAAAATAAAAAAGGCAAGGAGGTACATTCATTTTAATAGAGGCCAATCGACAAAGCCATGTGATGCTGTAGTGTTTCCACTTATTTCAGAAGTGCAGTGTAATTGAGCGGATACCATTGGGATAGTACTGAAGAAATGTTTAAATGTTTTTTTCTGAGACAGTGAGGTTGAAGTTTAAGTTCAGTAGATTTATTGTACTTATAGATAAACACCTAGGGAAAGCTGCAGATTTACTGACATTTATTATAAAACCACACAGTTTTGAGCATATTTTGAGATGTCAGTGGTGATAGTAAGAAGTACATCTTCATTAGATGCTGCAAGTTTATAATGTTGGGTTTGTATCTGAAAATAGATGTCACTGCTTTTTCTAATCAAGTCCAGGAAGGGCTCCAGGGATAGGACAAATAATAAAGGTGAGAGAGGACAGCCCTGTCTGGTGCCTTTTAGAACTGGAAAATATTGAGGGTGTGCACCTGGAATGGTAATTGTCATCGAGGGCTTTTGATAGGCACCAAGGCAGTCTGAAAATGTAGATGAAAAATTCATGTGACCCAAGGTAAGACGAAAAAAACCACAAGTAGGCAAAAATACCTTCTTGTATTATTCAAAACCCCATAAATTAAACAGACTCACACTCTTGCTGGGTGCTGTAGTGGCTGTGGACTAGGACATAAGTCCACCAGGTAATTAATTTCAAAACAAAAAAGAGCCAGCTAAACCCAAATAAGCGAGGCAGGAATGTCTATGAGTAAGAGACTATCATAAAGTAATGTCTTCAAATCCATAAATCCATAAATCCATATAAGCAAGGTGGAAACTACACTTTAACAGAAATATAATCAAACATACCCCATAATAGAGTGCTCAGCTGGCTGTCTCCTCATTTCTGCACAGAACTCATTTCTGCACAGCTGGTCCATGTGTGTGTTTTCTAGTGAACACTGGTGTTGAGACAGCTATAGGACCCCAGTCCTCTCTATGCATGCTGGGCTGGGGGCAGAACTATGGCTTCATATCCCATGCTCTGGCCTACACAAAAGCAGGCCCAAAGAGGCAGAGACCTGCAGTTTCACTGCATGAGTGGACATCAGTCTAGTTATTTGGCTATCATCGCTGTGTTTCCTCATTTGTGTGTTTCTGAGGGTACTGCCTCAGTGGCCTCATCTGATTCATCATTTTTTGTCTTCAATCGTTAATTTTTTTGAGATACTGGTGATTATCTCTATACAGATATACAAGGACAAAGTTCTAAACATTGTGTTGTCATTATGGAAACCAATGGAATGTTACATCTTATGAAGCTAATATTAGATCACTACACTATACTGTACACCGTAACCATCTTTGCTATATACAGTGGTCACTCAAAGGATGCCATAAAATGTTGATATTTTTTTCCATTTAACATGAAATTAATTAACCAATAAATTTAATTTAGAACAGCACTGATCAATAAATGTCAAAAGAATATCTCTGAAAATAGTGTTATAATATTTCAGAAATGCTCAGCACACCAGTATTGTGAGTGAAGGTGCTTATTCACACCACACTTGGGAACGTTTCAACCCATCACATGTGCAAAACACAATTATTCACAATACTGGTGTGCTGAGCATTTTTTTAATTAGAGTGTTAGGGATATTTTGTGGATCCACTGCCAAGGCACCTAACCCTCAGAGTGCAAGTCTTCAACACCAATTAAGGAAAACGTAGTTCATTGTTGATCTACAAGGAATAGAACAGCCTTAACATCTAGGGCTTTATTTATGAAAGATGGAATTGCAGTGAATTTCAAGTACTTGAGAAGGGAATAGCAAACTCATGGCTAACGTAGTTTGAGCTGGGATTTTTCCATCTCTTGGCCTTAAGTTTGACATTTTCTTGTAGTTACCTTGCAATATACTAGTTCATGAATAAAGTCCATACTATCTATACCATTAGATTTTTAAAGGTGAGAAAAAAAATACTTACTCAGAGAAGGGCTACTAAACTGGTTCATGGGTTGAAGGATAAAACTTACCAGCAAAGGTTAAAGCATCTTAACATGTATAGCTTGGAGGAAAGACGTAACAGGGGGGATATGATAAAAACATTTAAATACACAAAGGGAATCAACACAGTAAAGGAAGAGAGTATATTTAAAAGAAGAAAATCTACCACAACTAGAGGACATAGTCTTAAATTAGAGGGGCAACGATTTAAAGTAATATCAGGAAGTATTACTTTACTGAGAGGGTAGTGGATGTATGGAATAGCCTTCCAGCAGAAGTAGTAGAGGTAAACACAGTCAAGGATTTAAGCATGCGTGGGATAGACACAAGACTATCCTAGCTATAAGACCGGGAATGGGGGACTAATAAAAGTACTAAAAAAAAAAAAATTGGGCAGACTAGATGGACCGAATGGTTCTTATCTGCCGACACATTCTATGTTTCTATGTTTCTATGTTTCTACTTTGTCTCCATGTTAAACACTATTGAAATATTTATGTTGCATTGCGTCCCATTTTATACAGATATATTACCGTTTAACCATCTGCGATCAGATGTAATTTTGAATTCAATAACACTGTATTATCCCACTTGACATTTTAGTATAAAGAAAAAAAAAACAATTATGTGTATCAAACCCACCTTTAAATTCCATTTCCAGGGATCGTTTCTTTCAATCTGAACTTACACTTATCTATTTTTTTGGCAAGCAGAAATATAACAATTATGTTTTATAGAAATAGAGCAGAACAGATTTTTTATTAGGTTAAAAAAAAAAAAACTGTTGATTTCCCCTGAGAAACATATAAAATGTCCAGGATGATATTAATGCCGGTCACAACAGAGTTTATTCATTACCATTGTAAATTAAAGTCTAATATCCTACTTGGTCAATTTTCCAACAACTGAATAAAAAGTTTTCTTTCACAATGTTATAAAAAGCAGTTTAAGAAAAGAAACTTTGCTGTCTGAGTGTTCCCATTTCTAATTAGTTCACAAACATTAAAGATCTCATTGAAGCATATTTTTCTTTTATGGATGTAGAGGTACTTTCTCCTCAGCTATTTTCCATTCCTGGTTAGATTTCAAACAGTCACATAGGGGTATTTTCGCAGGTGGCTCTGTAACTCATTACGATTTTCAGAACTCCCCAGTGCAGACTAAAAAGAAAGTATTTTTTTGTGAAAATGGTATTTGTGTGGTTGGATGCTCACACAACTATCTTATTGGTATTCAGGTCTCTCTGTTTTTAAATTCAATGCAAAAAAAAAAAATAATGAAGTATGTAAAATAATATATTGCATTTTAATAAGATGGAGGAGTTTGTTTGTTTTGCAGAGTCTTAAAATAGCCATGATAACAAGATAATAAAAATATGCTAATAAATGTAAAATTTACATTGCTATGTATTTTTCTTTTTCTTTCTGTCTTTTTCTCTTTCCTTTCTTAAATTTGTCTTCATTTCTTTTTTTCTTCCTTTCTGTCTCTCTCTCTCTCTCTCTCTCTCTCTCTTTCTTTCTGACCCCAATAGCGCAAAAATAGTTATTTTTCCCGTTAGAAACACACAACTGAGAAAGATACATTTAACAATTTGCCGTTTGTGTATCAAAATTTGCATTCTAATTCATGTTATATACCACACAACAGTTAGCTAACAGACACAGAGTAATTGAATGGAAATGAACACTAGATAAAGACTGCTTAATTATCTGTACACAGTGAATAGAAAGTAAATGTTGATATACTTTCTACTACTTGTGTCCGACTCATTACCCTAACACTTTGTCCATCATTTAACAATTATATGAGGTATAACATGGCAACTGCATAAAACTGATCTGTGGATGTTACAGTAGGTACAGTTTGGACACATAGTACTGTGGAATTGATTGCCACATTTTATGACAGAATAATGTAACTACTTTATGTTATATTAATAATATAATTTAATTAGATAAAAGTACTAGTTAAAACAATTGTAAGTGCTAGAAAATGACACAATATATTTGTAAATAACAAAATAATGTAGAAAAAATTATTGACAGTCATTATGACACATTTCAAGTATTTATATGCATATTCTACAAACAAATATTACAACAAGGTAGCATTTCATTACCTATACACCGATCAGACATAACATTGTAACCACATGCCTTAAATAGATTAGGTCCCCTTTTGCCACCAAAATAGCTCTAACCTGTCGAAACATGGACTCTCCTAGACCTCTGAAGTTGGGCTGTGATATCTGGCACCAAGACATTAGCAGCAGTCCTGTAAGTTGCAAGATGCGGCCTCCATGGATAGGACTTGTATGTCCAGCACAACCCACTCAATTGGATTGAGATGTGAGGAATTTAGAGGTTACGTCAACACCTTGAACTTGTTGTTGTGTTCCTCCAACCATTCCTGAACCATTTTTTGCTTTGTGGCAGGGCTCATTATCCTGTTGAAAGAGGCCAATGACATCAGGGAGTACCGTTTCAATAAAAGGGTGTGTATAGCCTGCAACAATGTTTCGGTAGGTGGGGCATGTCAAAGTAATATCCACATGAAAGGAGGACCCAAGGTTTCCCAGCAGAACATTTTCCAAAGCATCACACTTCCTCCGTAAGCTTGCCCCCTGGTTATAATGTTATGGCTGACCGGTGTAGTTCCCCTTATTCATATCAAGCTATACACATTTAAAACCATGTTTCTGAATATACAGTTATATGAAATGCAAGTTGTTTTTGACTATAAAAAAGCACAACTATGAATTACTGAATTTGGTTTTGTATATTTTGGTCATTATCAACAATGGCATGCCTAACTAGATTGGACATGCTCCTTTGTGTTATTTGTGTACATAAACTGTGTCTGTCAGTGGGGAAAATGAAAACCATAAGAAGTGCCATGTGGGTTGCTTAAGAATGTGACCGATACTCCTCTTCCCAAGTGGCTGTCACCACTGGCATTCCCTCTCTGATTTTCCTGGTTATTACACCATAAATATAAAAATATATGTTATTAATATTATATCATGCATAAAAATGGCAAATGAGTTGGCAGAAACTGGATTTAGTGGATAGTTTTTTTTATGTATACAAATTTTGTATAATGGTAGGTGTATTATTTATTTAACTGACAAAATCATGTACAGGCCTAATAACATTTGACAGACTGATACCAGACACTTTCAAGATGATACAAAAACATCATAATTTTTCAAACTAATTCTAACAAGTACCAAATTAAAATATAAATGTGCCCATTTGATATTTAGAAATTTCCCTTAAAATCTTGATAAATATATAAGAGCAAACAGAAATACATGTCACTGTTATCAAATTTGTAAGAATGCCTTTTCAAATGAAAACTACACTTTTGTAGTAATATTTATTATACCTATAAGAAAGGCCAAAATCAATGTGCAGCCTCTTTTCAAAATTGATACTTTTTGATGGGCACAGTTATGCATATATCTCACTCTTTATATTTACATATAACACATATACATATATATCTTATACTGTATATATTAGCATATTTTGCACAGTTATACTACAGTGCCGGCTGTCGGATATATTTAACTAGGCAACAGACATCATGTAGTGTTCACACCCAATGCAATTTTAAGCTTCTTTACCATGTTTCTATGTTTCTATGTTTACTCATCTGGTTCCACAGTCATAACTCTGCTTAGCGGTATTTCTATTTTATTTATTCTGTAAATATGGAAAATAAAAAAAGAGCCATACTTCTTTTACAGAAAGTAAAATTCTCAGTGCATTTTTTTTAAGTGTTTATGGTGTCTCCTTTTTATGACATCACCATGATTTGTAAAATGATTAATTTTGCACTGAAATTTTTTCATTCGGACATCAAGCAGCAGGTGATGTCATAAACAAGAGACACTGACTGCATTTAAAACATACTTATCATACATATAGTTGATGTTTCATGATTTTCTTTTTCTACATTTGCAGTGTAAATCATTTTTAAGTTATGGAGTCTACTATTTTCCTCTTACTACACAATCTTCAATCAAAAAATTGTGTGCTTCATGCATGGGCATCCATGGCTAAATAAAACTGGCATGTTAAATGGCTAAATCATACTGGCATATTAAATGGTTAAATAATACTGGCATATTAAATGGCAAAATCATACCCCATCTTAAATGGTTAATAATACTGGCAAATTGACTGTGGCTTCATAATGGCAAAATAATACTGGCATATTATTATACAATTTGGCTGTTGCTTAATAATGGCAAAATAATACTGGCATATTAATGGGCAAATTGGTTGTGTCTTATCAATGGCAAAATAATACGGGAATATTATTAGGCAAATTGGTTGTGGCTTATTAATGGCAAAATAAAACTGGCATATTATTGGGTAAAGTAATACTGGAATATTATTGGGCAAATTGGCTGTTGCTTAATAATGGCAAAATAATACTGGCATATTATTGGGCTGATTGGCTGTGGCTTATTAATGGCAAAATAATACTGGCATATTATTAGGCAAATTGGCCGCCGCTTAATAAAATAACTCATTTAATGGGGCAAAATAACATGTACTATGGGGGAGAGTGACGCTGTGTGTCAGACCCCAGTTCCACCCCATGCCTCCTGCAGGGACCCCCTACCTGGTCAAGCAGACTCCAGGTACCGTGCACCCCGCGCAATGCGTGTGCGGGTGTCAATCTGATGGCAGGGGGTGTGGCCTGTGGCCCGGTAGTGTGTTCCCATTGGAGAATGCACGGGAGGTGTGGAGAGGGGGCAGGTCCTACTCCTGCCTTCACAATCTGGCTAATACCAGAGGGGGACGGTGACCTGCAGAATGGTGGGCGGAGCAAAGGTCCTGGCACCCTACTTAAACAGCAAGCACTGTTCATTCAGTGCTTGCTCGTTTTCCAAGCTTGTAGTGTGGCTAGTCCCTCTACAGTGATTCCTACCCATACCTTTGTGCCTTGTTACCCTGTGATTATTGATCTCCCGGCTACAAAACCCTTGGACTGTATTTTGACTGTCTACCTCTCCACTCCTGACCACGGATTATCCAATACCTACCTTGAACCTTTTCTGCCTGCATTGACCCCTTGCACTGTATTTGACACTGTTCTGCCTTACCCCTTCGTACTGCTGCCACTCCGGACTTTTCTAGTGTGCGCACCACCTAATGCCAACACCTATGCTCCCAGGTACCAACCCTGACACTGTGGCTTGTTCTGCGGGGGCAGTTCTGTGGGACAAAGTGACACTATGTTATGTGGGGCAAATTGACACTGTGGCATGCCAAACTATGTGGGTGTAATATACATGCATGGCAAGTGTTGCGGGTGCCGTATGGTGTTGTGTTAAGTCCTTTAGGTGTAATGTGGGTGCAGAAAAAGGGAATATAAACAAGAAATGCAATTTTTCGATAACAATTGTATTACCTATACAAATGGTTGAATGTGAGATGAAAATAGTTGCAAATAATAATAAAAAGTTTACATTTACCTACAGTTTTTTTTACAATGAGACTTTAGGAAAATTGGGTCGAAAGGGGGTCCCACTGCTAAAGACTTTGCCCAGGGCACACTAGGACATTAACGTTCACATGGGGCAGAAGATATATTAGAGGAGAAAAAGAGGTGACAGGCACGGAGAAATAAAACTAAAAAAATGATGGGGAAAGAGATGGCAAACATAGGAGAATAAAGCATATAAAAAAGGGTAAAAGAGATAAAGAAAGGGTGTTATCTGTTGCTTAAATTGTGTGCTATATTTATCTGGTGCTGTGGTTTATATCTTGTGTTATGGGTTTATAGCTGGTGTTGTGGGTTAATATCTGGTGTTGTGGATCTACATCTGGCACAGTGGATCTATATTTGGTGCAGTGAGGTTATAACTAGTGTGGTTGGTTTGTATCTGGTGCTGTAGTATTATATCAAGTGCTGTGGATCAGTATCTAGTGCAGTGGGTTTATATCTTGTGCCATTGGGCTATATCTAAAGCTGGTGCTGTGGCAAAGGTTTTGGGTGCAATCTAGTGCTGGGGGGGGCAATCTGGTATCTGCTGCTGTGGCAAGGGAAATCTGGCGCTGAGGGTGCAATTTGGTGCTGTAGCTAATGCTGTGCATGCCACCTAGTGCTGTGGGTGGTATCAAGTGCTGTGACAACTGCTGTGAGTGTAATCGGTGCGTACAATCTTTTGTTGGGGCAACTGTGTTGCTTGGAGTCAAATGTTGTGGCAAGTGCCTTGATCATGTGTGAATGAATAATGTGGGGTATAGTGTTAACATAAAAACAGATTAACAAATGGTAATCAGACAGTGGCAGCTTGATCCTTCTAGTAAGCTTTTACATTAGGTTTATCAACCGTTTGCATGTCTGCACTGATAATGACACTTCATGACATTGTCAAAAAGAGGCGCAGTGCAGCAAGAACGATGGTAAAAGTACGCCCCTCCCTGACAAAATTTCTGCGGATGCCCATGGCTTTATGTGCTTAGAGAAATGTGAAATTACCATATTGTTTCGTTACATATTCACTACACAAGCCTTAAACTATGCATAGTGCATAAAGTCATATGAATGTTTCAGATGCTTAAATCAATAGTTTTTAACTAGCTTTTTAAGATGGACACATATTACTTTAGATAATTATCTGCACAGTAGAGCAAAACAAAATACAAAAATGTAAAAATAAAAATGATACCTGGCTGCATTTCAAATTAGCAAAAAAAGAAAACTACTGAGATGGTGTTTTCTAAAAACCTTTATTTTTATTTTTTTTTAATTCAATTCTGATCGATAATAATAATAATAGTCTTTTGAAAATGAACAAAATAAATTGGTCAACTATAAATGTTTTTTTTTTTTTTATAAAATTGTCTATGAATCACATATTTGACATTTACAACAAGTCATTTAACAAGTAGGTAATATTACAGCTATGGAAATGTATAATTACTATTAGAAATGTTTTAATTTAGTGTCCATGTTAATATACTTCAGCAGCTAACGTAGAAAAAAATGAGTGAAGTGTGTGCTTTAACATGCATGCAATCCAGAGCCAATATTAAGGAAAAAGTCTTCCTGCACGTTAATGGTTCCAGGCAGGGTGCAAGGGGATGGAGACAAATGTTGTGGAAGAGGTGGAATATTTTTCCATGCAAGGGTTAAAACCAAAACATCACATCCCTCTTTTAGCTCTACCGCCAGCGACAATTTTAATGAAACATTCTTAAAGGACAACTGTAGCAAAATTATGATTTTGTTTTATTGAAAGATTACATCAACTGTAGGAGGTTCATTTAGAAATGTTTTAAGGAGAGAATACAAATAAAGTACCTTATTGAGCCATTTTTGCTCTAAACATCTCTAAGATAGTGTTACGCTAAACTAAATCATGATGTTAATCAACATCTAAATTTGATGTAATCCTGTCTTTATTGAGTAGACGATGATGCCAATGAGCCATATTTCTCATCAGACTATTTGTGCCATCTTTTCCATAAATGACATGCATATGCCACCAAACAGCTTCAGTGTCCCCAAAACAGTGCCTGCAAAACAGCCTGACTGTGCCATATTTGCCACCAAACAGTGTCAGTGTCCTAAAACAGCATACATGTACCATATTTCCCATCAAACAGATTCAGTGCTCCCAAAACAACCTGTCGGTGCCAAATATTGCCACGACAGTCTGCATATTTGCCACCAAACAACTGCAATGTCCCCAAAACAGTGTGCCTGTGCAATCTTTGTGCCCAAAACAGCATGGCAGTGTTCTCCAAACAAAATACCTGTGCCATTCATGTCCTCCAAGCTTTGGCTGTTGAATACCGGGAGGTATGTTCCACACTGCACTCCCACTCTGACCTGCAATGCACATGGTGGAGAAAATATATTGCTGGTACAACCAGTGCAGACTTAACCCACTCATGCTGTGGTCCCCTCCTATGGCTTGCAAAGTACAATTCCAAAAATAACCATAGTATTTGTCAAAAAGACTGCTGCTTCACTGATATAGTCCTGTGACTGGCGGTTGCTCTTAATGGTATGCAGGGCCGGTGCAAGGATTTCAGTGGTGGTATAGTCAAGCTAAATATATAGTTAGCAATGCACAGATGTGGTACAGTATAACTCCCATTAGTATTCAGTCGGTTATACAGAACAGCTCAAATCAATATATAGTTAGCCAGACAGATAATTATACTTTGTGTAGTAAAAGTGGTACAGCATAGCTCCATCACAATAGAGTTAGGCATATCCTGTCTGAATAAACTTTACTGTCCCAATTAAATATACAAATATTAAATATGCCACATACAGACATGCCATTCTGCCCTCCAGACATGCCAACAACATTTATCCCAAAATGCTTATTGTATTAACAGGACTTGCTTGAGTGTCTTTCTCTGTCTGTGCTTGCCATGACTTTCTCTGCCCCCTGTCTTTCTCTGTCCCCCTCAAACTCCCCATGTCTTTCTCTGTCCACTCATGTATTTCTGTCACCTATGCTTTTCTCTGCGTCCCTGTTCTCCGTTTTGTGTATGTGAGGGATAGCTTAAAATGTAACGTAATACAAGTTAGTGAGGCGAACATAGAGTCAGTTTGGGTTACATTAGAATTTGGTAATCATATGGTAACTCGGGTAGGTGTGATTTATAGGCCCCCTGGACAAATAGAGGAGTTAGATAATCTACTAGTTGAGGAAATAGCTAAAATGACAATGAAGAGAGAAGTGATCATCATGGGTGACTTTAATCTTCCTGATGTGAACTGGAAATACAAAACAGCTACTTGCGCCAGGAGTACGCATATCCTAAACTCCCTACTGGGATTATCTCTAAAACAAGTAGTGGAGGAGCCAACTCGAAAGCAGGCCATACTAGACTTAGTGTTCACAAATGGAGATATGTTATCAGATATTACTGTAGGTGAAAGTTTAGGATCTAGTGATCACCAGACAGTGTGGTTTAATATAAGAACAGTGACCCAGTCACACCACACAAAAACAAAAGTTTTAGATTTTAGAAAAACAGACATTTCTAAAATTAGATTAGGTGTAAAGGAGTCATTATCAGACTGGAGCAATTCAAATGGAGTCCAGGAGAAATGGGATTATCTAAAAGTTGCACTACTGAAGGCAACAGAAAATTGCATAAGGCTTGTCAGTAAGAGCAAAAAATTGAAGAAACCACTGTGGTACTCTGCAGAGGTGGCTAAAATAGTAAAAAATAAAAAGCTAGCATTTAGTAATTATAAAAATACTCAGAGTGAGGAAGATAGAAAGATCTATAAGAGCAGGCAGAAAGAGGCAAAGCTATAAGAACTTCCAAAGCACACGCAGAAGAGACTATAGCCCAGTCAGTGAAAAAACATTTTTTAGATACATAAATGAGAAAAGGAAAGTAAAACAAGGATTAGTTAGATTAAAAACAAAAGAAGGATGCTATGTAGAAGAGGATACAGGCTTAGCAGACTGCCTTAATGAATATTTTTGTTCAGTTTTTACAAATGAAAATGAGGGTAAGGGACCTCATTTAGGGAAAAAGACTAATGAGTCTTTTGATGCATGTAAGTTTACAGAGGAAAAGGTTTTACTTCAGCTGTCTAAAGTAAAGACAAATAAGTCGATGGGACCTGATGGGATACAGCCAAAGTTATTAAAAGAACTTAGTGGTGTGCTAGCAAAACCGTTAACATATTTATTTAACCAATCATTGTTAACGGGAGTAGTTCCAGAAGATTGTAAATTAGCTAATGTTGTGCTCATTCACAAGAAAGGTAGTAGGGAGGAGGCGGGCAACTATAGACCAGTAAGTCTTACTTCAGTAGTGGGGAAAATAATGGAAACCTTGTTAAAGAATAGGATTGTTGAACATCTAAAGTCGCTTGGATTTCAAGATCAGAGACAGCATGGGTTTACTTCAGGGAGATCATGCCAAACTAATCTTATTGATTTTTTTGATTGGGTGACTAAAATAATAAATCAGGGTGATGCAGTAGACATTGCTTACCAAGATTTCAGTAAGGCTTTTGACACTGTTGCACATAGAAGGCTTATCAATAAACTGAAATATTTGAGTTTGGATTTCAATATTGTTGAATGGATTAGACAATGAGTGACAGGCAACAGAGGGTTGTAGTCAATGGGGTATATTCGATGCAAGGTCTTGTTACTAGTGGGGTACCTCAGGGATCTGTACTTGGACCCATTCTCTTTAATATTTTTATTAGCGATATTGCAGAAGGTCTTGTTGGCAAAGTATGTATTTTTGCTTATGATACAAAGATTTGCAGCGGGGTTGATATTCATGGAGGGATAAGCCAAATGGCAAATGATTTAGCTAAACTAGAAAAATGGTCAGAGCAGTGGCAACTGACATTTAATGTAGACAAGTGCAAGATTATGCACCTTGGGCGTAAAAACCCAAAAGCAGAATATAGACTATTTGGTACAGTCCTAACCTCAACATCTGAGGAAAGGGATTTAGGAGTAATAATTTCAGAGGACTTGAAGGTAGGTAGGCAATGCAATAGAGCAGCAGGAAATGCTAGCAGAATGCTTGGTTGCATAGGGAGAGGTATTAGCAGTAGGAAGAGGGAAGTGCTCATGCCATTGTGCAGAGCACTGGTGAGACCTCACTTGGAGTACTGTACGCAGTACTGGAGACCGTATCTCCAGAAGGATATTGATACTTTGGAGAGAGTTCAGAGAAGGGCTACTAAACTGGTTCATGGGTTGAAGGATAAAACTTACCAGGAAAGGTTAAAGCATCTTAACATGTATAGCTTGGAGGAAAGACGTAATAGGGGGGATATGATAGAAACATTTAAATACATAAAGGGAATCAACACAGTAAAGGAAGAGAGTATATTTAAAAGAAGAAAAACTACCACAACTAGAGGACATAGTCTTAAATTAGAGGGGCAACGATTTAAAAGTAATATCAGGAAGTATTACTTTACTGAGAGGGTAGTGGATGTATGGAATAGCCTTCCAGCAGAAGTGGTAGAGGTAAACTACCAATCTCCCATGACTTTCTTTCTCCCCTGATGCTTCCCCTGTCTTTCTCTGATCTTTCAATTTTTTATGTTCCCCCATGTTCCTTTTCTGTTCCCCTGTGTTTTTTCTATCCCTCCATGTTTCTCTCTTTTTCCCCCATGCCTTTCTTTCTCCTCTGATGCTCCCCACGTCTTTCTCTGAACCTTTAATACTTTTTTCCTTTTCTGCCCCTCTCTTTCACTTTTCCTCTAGTCTCCCTCACATAGGGTCACATGGAGTCATGTGATCACATCCAACACATGACCTGCCCCCCATTGTGAACCAACATCAGTGCGGATGCGCTGAAATTCTTGAGTCCTCCAAACCTCCTCCATTATTATGCGGTTGCTGTGTCCGGGCAGAAGGAGGAGACATAGCGTACCCTCATTCTCTGTAACTGCAGTTTGCGGGGGCACTCTGAGTGTCCCCTGCAGGTCTGCGTCCCAGGCCGGTGCCTATCTTGCCTATAGGTAGCGTCGGCTCTGTTGGTATGTGTGTGTAAGATGTGTGAATGAGAATGCGAATTCTAATGTGAACGGTTATAAAGGACCACAGTGCAGAAGGAATGAATGCGTAAGCAAACATATATAATGAACACTTATGAGAATGCTGATATGCACAACTAGAAATAATGAAACTATATTAGTAGCAGGCAGACAGTGAGACAGAAACAATATGTCAGCACAGTAGTATCATAAGGATCAAAGGACATGCATAAGATTTATAGGGAAGTTGTTTATTCCCGTACATTAACCCAGAATAAAAGGGGAGCCTTTGTTATATGTGAGGTTTTTTATTTTGGGGTTTAATTTAAGTTTCCTACCCAGGCAATACAATATGTTCACCCATTGCACATGAATTTATGTTAAGTGCTGTTTATATATCACAGTGTTATTTTAGTGTATAAATATACTTTACTGTACTGTAAGATGTCCTTTCGACTGCACTATGTAAGTGCTACATCTGTTATTAATTTGGCCCTCTAGGCTACAACCATTATGTCACGTATTTCAATAATAATTTTCCACTGAAAATGAGTATTCTCTAAAACAATTCAAAAGCACTGAGACCCAGTAGGTTGTTATTTTATATTTGGCTGTCACTTTAAAAGAGAGTTGCAGTTCTAGTGCTTCCCCATGTAACACAGCTATATGTAATGGTACTTTGACTGCTATCTGTGTGCCTCTTAGCTGACAGCCAGCCGGATACAACCTGTCTAGAAGGAAGAATATAACGCAGTCTGGCACTTAGTGTATTGCATTACTCCAAGCCTTTCACACACTGACACAAGAAGGTAGCAAAAGGGAATTCTCAGTGGGACTCAACAGTGTCACAGAAAGGGGAAAGGGACTCTGTGTACTTGATGGGTTGGAAAAAATGTATGTGACCCCTGTTTCCTGCAGTGTTTGTGATGTAGACAGCTGTTTGCCTTTTGCTGTCTATTGCAGGTGATCTATTATAGTAGATAGCTGAAAAGAAGAGTCTAAGCACAAGGTCAGTCATAAAATGAACTTCTTCACTGTCAGAGAAGGAAATAATAAATATAAGTGCCTATTAGTGGGATTTGACCTCTGCACGCCTGCAGTTGTCTATGCCATTCCATGGCTCTGATCTATATGTTTTAAACATTGTATACATTCAATGATTTAGGGATTAATGCTGTAGATGGTGAGCTTTAGTTATCTGGCTGTTGACAACACTTAGTTTACTTTGTATGGCACTGGAATTCACTCAGATTTAGGAAAGCAGTGCTTTGCAAATGTACTTATATGCAAACAGTTTACATCACTTGAGTTGACATCAACAGGGGATTTGATCAAAAGTGGAACTCAGGAGGAACTTGCCCTTAAGGTCTGCCATGTCCCTCAGCAATTGCTGCTACTCAAATAACCTCACAATAGCCTTGCCACTGGAAATGGTGCCTCGTGGCTCCTAATTCAAACTTACGTTTGGCCATGTGGATATTAGTGCATACCAGGGATAGGTAAAGTGTCTAAACAAGGAAGCTATTGTGTGTGGCCAGGTCTGTGAAGGTTTATAGAACATCATCAAATTATCCATCACATAGTCCAATAGATGTCCACCATGAACAAAGTTGGTGCCTACCCTTGGTGAATACATACATTTTTACATTCCTCCCTACACTTGGTGATGGATTTATTTACACCGATTAGCCATAACATTATGTCTATTGCCTAATATTTTGTAGGTCTCTTGCTGACACCAAAACAGTCCTGGCCCATTGAGGCATGGACTCTACTAGACCTCTGAAGGTGTGCTGTGGTATCTGGCACCAAGATGTTAGCAGCAAATCTTTTGAGTCTTGTAAGTTGCAAGGTGGCGCCTTCATGGGTAGGACTTGTTTGTCCAGCACATCAAACAAATGCTCGATTGGATTGAGATCTTGGAAATTTTGAGTCCAAGTCAACACCTTGAACTCGTTGTTGTGTTCCTGAAACCATTCCTGAACCATTTTTGCTTTGTGGCAGGGTGCATTTAACTGCAAAAAGAGGCCAATACTATCAGGGATTACTGTTTCCATGAAAGGGTGTACAGGATCTGCAACAATGTTTAGCTAGGGGGTACTTGTCAAAGTAACAAACCCATAAATGACAGGACCCAAAGCATCACGCTGCTTCTGCCGGCTTGCCACCTGTGAGTGTGCATAATGTTATGGTTGGTGTACATATACACACTCAGTGTGATTTAATTAATGACAAAATTGGGAGTAGGAGCCACGTCTCAGAACAGATGATGCTGAAGTAGCATACCCTATAATTTGGTATCTACTCGAGAGGGGCTCACTGTGGGCAATGCTCCACTGCTTGAGATAGACTGCAATCACAGAACTAGATTTTGGCCTATCAAAGGTCATGTCAGTATGTTACCGCTGGTTTCCCTCTGCTGTGTGGTGAAAAAAACGGTAGTGGGAGTCACTTATTTATAGGAAGTTACCTAATCAGGAAGGACATTTTTAAAACTTGCCCCATTACAGAGGAGTTGTAATCCTTCAGCATATTAGACCGGTGCCACCAATCATGTCCCAAAAATGAATAATGAAAACAAAAAACTAATGAAAGCCAAATGAACTAATGCGAAATTAATTAAATGAATTCGTCCTTCGGTCATTCTTTCATTAGGATGCCGACAGCCACTCTTTCGACTTAAGGTATTGTATGTAATGCTAGTAGCATTAAAAAATCAAGAATTCAGTCAAAATAGAGTTGAAATTGAGTTACATATACAACTTAAACCGAAATTGAGACAAAAATTAGTCAAAATTAAGCCAAAGTAACCTAACTTTCAAATTCCACAGGTCAGACTCATCAGTTAGTATTAATTTCAGATTATTTTTTATTCTGCATGCCATTTTGCTATGTGGAATAAAAATGAATGAATGAATACTGACAGTCTGATGAATCTGATCTGTGGAATTCATCCATGCAGCAATTCGGCTTAATTTAGTCTAAATTTCAGATAAAAATGTATATGTAACTATTATGTGTCTATTTACTAAAATTCGACTTTAGGGGTCAACTTTTATTTTGAGACTAAGTCAAATTCGGCACTGAAATTTGACTTAGAAAAAAAAAATCAGTTTAACTTGTCTCAAAAATAGCTTTGATCATTTCACCTTCCATTACTTAAAACGGGGAAAATTCGAACCTGTTTTTTTCTGAGTCAAACTCCGGTGTCAAAATGAAAGTCTAACTCTAAAGTAAATTTTAGTGAATAGACAAAATGTCAACTCAATTTCTAATTTAGTTGTATATGTAACTAACCAACTCAATGTTTACTAATTTCCACCCACTTTTGACTAAATTTAGACTTTAGTTGTATATGTATCTAATAGAGTACATTTTTGACTCAATTTCGACTCATTTAGACAAAATTTCAACTCAATTTTGACTTTAGTTGTTGTAAATATAAGTATACTAGTATATTGTTGGGAAATTTGAATGAAAGAGCCAAATTTCTTCCCACCTTATACTATCGAGCTTAGGTGAAAGTTTCGTTAGTTTTCGGATGACATTTGGTCATAATGCAGCTCTTTCATCCAAATTCTAATACTATTGAACATAGGTGAATTTTTCATTTGTACGAATGACAACAACAAAATGAAAATGCCAACAAATTTCGTTCAAAACAAATGCAGCAATAAAAAAAAAAAATTCAGATGAAACTGAAAAAAATGTGTCCAAAAGGACGAAAATGTGTGTTCCATACCTTCCAGTTTTGGAACCTGCAGTCACAAGACAGCAGTGGGTTTGGTCTTAGAGAATGAGTGACATGTCACTGCTCGTCTGCAATTGTGATATCACACAGTGTGACGCATGGTAATACAATGTGCCATACACTGCAGTGGTGTATCAGTGACCGCTGGATGTAGTATGACTCATTAACAATGGGAAAGCTAGGAGGCATGGATTTCTCAAAATACAAAGTATTCACATTAATCAATCACATTATGGAATCTAGATAGGGATAAAAGCTATGTCTGAACTTCAAATAGCCTTGAAAAGCCAGTTAAAAGATAGAATATTTTTTAACTCATCTATAATATAACATTTTTCCAGCAGCTAAATGCATCATACTACATTCCTATGGACAACTCTGTTTGAGTAATATTAGAAAGTGTCTAAATGAGTGCATTATTGTTTGTCAATAGTTTTGTCAATATTGAATATATGACCAGTAAAATGGGTGAATGTGTCGGTTGATGCGGAATAATTAGCCGGTTAGTAAACAAAATTCATATTATTATTCTGTATTAATTATTATTCTAATAATTAATATGGTTTTCCCAATTTTGTTGGCTAGAAACTAGTTATCACTTTTTTGAACTAGTACCTCCATAATATTATTTTTTTTTCAAAGCATGCACATTTGTAAAAAAAAAAAATCTGCTAATTTATTTATTTAAAAAAAATCTAAAATGATACAGCAATTTAATGTAAATAAATACATAATGTTCTGTGTGTATTTTTTAATTTTTGGTATAAAAAACTGGTCAGAAATCTGAGCTTAAAATAAATAACTACGTCACATTTAACATAACATTTATCTGGTACATCGAATATTTTAATTTTATTCATGTTGAGCAAATAGATGGATTAAATAGATGGCTTTCTTAAAATGTTAAATGGCTGAAACCCTTCACTTAAATACAGATTTAATTATTCTTGTTGTTCACATTTTATTATAGATAAATTGAATGCTAAGAGCATATTTTTATCTCTCTTTTCGATCTTTATTTCTCCTATGATTCAGAACTGTATAGTGCACAGAATAACAAGCCTCTATGACAGCAAAAGGATTTAGTAATCAAATTAATACAGTTGACCATTATCAGTGCAATTCCATTGACTCAGCTAACTTTTTATAGACTTTATGATTCAGAACCAATGCAGTGAAACCCATTAGTATTTTGTTAATCCACATATCAAGTAGAGCGTGTAGAGTCACAAGACCTGCAGGCATTACACAAAACAAATGTGCTTCAGTTTTATTGGGATGGTAACACCATTAATAGCATAGGATATTGCTATCCATCCTTCTCCCTCCCTGTCCTTCTGACCTTTACTTTAACAACATATACAAAGTTGTTCCGCAAGTTGACAATACATTTAGGGGAGCCTGGAGTGCTGTTACTTGCAGGATTTTCTATCAGACTTTTGTACATGAATGGATTGAAGATTAGTGTGATACACTGTAAACACCTTTCAATGAGTTCATTCCTAAAAGCATATAATAAAATAAAAATAAATACATAATTGTAGTATTATTTATTATTTTACAACCATGATTTGGCCAGAATAGACATATTAAATGATCATGTAACTATCTAATTCATCACCCCAGTTATTTATCAAAATTGCTTCAGGCGCAAATGTGTACCTTGTGTCACTTTGGGTATTTATCTGCCCAACTTTGTTGAGTTTACAAGCTCGATTGGATTAGGCCTTTAGATGCATGGGTATCTGTAGTCATAAAACAAATTATACATTTTAATTCAAATGAAATAGAGTCAGGAGGAATCACCAGGGTGACCAAATGGTAATGACTTGATAATAGGCCTAAGCTGATATTACATTATAGTGCAGGACACACAGCCTATATGGGATTGCAAATGGACTATCAGTAGACTTCAGAAGATATCTATGGCACCCTTGAGTACTGTACAACTTATGTGAACTATCAGTATGAATTGGCAATGTTGGCATCATTATATATAGCTACTTGAGTGTAACTGAGGTAAATAAAAAAAAAACAGATTTCTTTTTTAAATAAGATATGATCTGTTGTTTTTCTAGTAATGAAACCTTGGGCAGGTTTACAGTTACATGGTCAGTATTTAGTATGTGCTAACCTTAAACATAGACTTGCATTAAACAGGGTTTAAAGAGGCACTAAATCAAATAAAACATTATAATCAGGCACAAAGCCAATTGTAAATGATTAAAATACCTTTCGAACAGAACTGCTTTTTTTCAGTTATTAAGTGCACCATTAATCTGTGACTTTGATAGTATACTAATTAAGACCAATACTCAGGTGCATGTCTTGCATCTATTATTTTTATATAACATAACAACAGTGTAGGCATTGCTTTAACAACATATATACATATTGTATGTTATTATTCCGTTATATTATTCCATAAGTAGAGCATTTTGTCTTGCGGTTTGTTTGTTTTTTACAGCAAGCTTGCTACTACTGCTATATAATTTCATTCACACAAACAATCTGCTGAGCTAGGTCTACAAATGCTCTTTGTAATATTATTTTTCTATTTTTATATGTGCCAACAAGACAAAAACAAATCTGCTGATGCACATATCTACATTGCATCTATAACCTAGACTATTGGTGTACAGTGTGCAGCCCACTCTGACATAATTACCACATTTTTTCAATAGCCCTGTAAAATGTGTAAATGTATGTGAATATAGTTGTTTTAAACAGTTTTTAGACAGCTTTTTGTATTACTCTGACTATAACAGCCTATTCTGTACCATTACTGTACTGGATTTCTGTATATGTGACCCACCTCAGAAAATGCTAGAATGAAAATGGAGCCAACTGAGCACCTCACACCTTCTAGTAAAATGGACAATTGCTTCCACCTTGTTGGCATGTTATATTGTGCATTATAATTGGTTATGCATTCACGCAAAAATATTTACAAAATAAATTAAGCGTAATCATTTTCTTGTGAGCAGATTTAAGAATAAAATAATATCCATTTCTATTTATATTTTTATTATTATTTCACTTACCATTTAAAACACAATTACTATATTATATGTTGTACAAAATGGATGGAAATAGTCCTCATAATCAATTTCTTTCTCGCTTTTCATAATTAAAATGTTGCATTCTTTAACCAGGACAGTCCTTTTTTCGGGATTACAATTCTGCAGTCCATATTTTTAATTTTCCAGATGTGAAAGATGAAATTACCCTGGAAGCCATTTTGTATCTCGGAAGCCATTTTGTCCTACCGATTCCATTTTGTATGCCTTCTTCCATGTTTGTCCTCTGTGATACCCAAAGAGAGGGAGAGGTTAATGTGGAAATGAAAGGGTGTATAAATGTGATATTGCTCTTAGTGTTGAAAGATTACATAAGTAACCAAGCTTGCTTAAACTTTAGTTGAACAGTACAGAATAAGGCAAGGGTACAACCGCAATGGTCAGATGGTTTTATCTGGAATTTTCCAGTTACTTTAGCTGATAAACAATATGGTTTTATAAAGATAATACGTAGTACTGCAACAAATTGTAACCAATCATATGTTTTAATTTGCTGAGAATTATGAAATTATGCTGTACTGTTTTACTATAAACTTGTGTGTAATTAGGGTGTGGCAGAGCAGTCTGTGCAAAGACGCTACACTACGGATATACGTTTGTATTAAACTTCATCACTTATTCAACTCAGAATATGGTCTCGTTTCTTTGACTCTTCATTTCATTGTGGAGTAACCTAGGAGAAAGTGACCTTTCACACATTTTTGGAACAACAGAGAATAAATACTGCTCATGTGCAAAGGTCTGCACAGTAGCGCTATCAGTTGGAATAAGCGGACACTAAACCTTCCAAACCCCTGGCATCAGCTGGGATGCTTGATCTTGTGTTATTGTTTGATCATTTGCCATTGATGGATACATGGTAGTTGTAGAAGCAGACCACTGATCTAGGTAATACTAATCATATTTATAATATACTTTACAAAGGCAAAGTGACAAAATAAGTAAATACTATCATTATGCGTAAAAAAATTTCAAGAGTATTATACTATGTTTTATTCTATTGCTTATCATTCTTATCTGGAGAGTTGTGTGAACATTTTTTTTTATAATTTCGCATTTATATGCACATCAAAAACATAGACAAGCTATAAGCAACAAAGAATAATTTTTATACTGAATTGAAAGGCCTGACACAAACAATACAAACAAAAAAGATTTAATGAAAACAGAACATTGCAGAAACACACATTTTTTTTTCTGGTATCACTTCCTTCACATATTTATCTTTGCTTAAACTAGGTGCTGACAGCATTATATAATGATGAACATCCTGTCAAAGCAAACAAAAGCTGCCTGCATTATTACTGCTACAATGTATGAAAAAAATGCTCACAATATTGGATGACTGGCCAATAATAAACAATGCCATTGAAAGTCATAAATCACATATGATATACTGCTGGAGTGCAGAGCACAATAGTAAATAATAAGGTTTGGAGTGGAGGGTAAAATATATTAAGCATAGGGTGACTGTACCAGACAAATGGTTCTTTAATGCATTGGTGTTTGTTTAACCCCTTTTTCACTAAAAGAGATAGCATATGTATTAAATAGTCTAAGCAATACATAGATATACTAAAAGAGCCATTTTAACCTGTTTTTGCATGTGTACATATAGTAATGCAGCCTCCTTTTCTAATTATTAGGGTACAACTGTATGCTTAGAATTATGTTCAATATTGGGGGGATCAATGATGGATAGCACAGTGCGCACACCAGTATTTTGTGATGCACAGAGTGACTTGTCGCCATGCCTTGCCAGGGGAGGGTTCACATATTTTGGTCTGAGGGGCAAGAATCATTTAATGGTTAATAGTTCAACTTTACCAGCCTGCCCTTTCTCATAAGATAGAATAGAGTTGTCACTGACGGTGACAGTAGAAGATGTCATCTGTTATGTCTACAGTTCTGGTATGGGACTGAGGAGTACTTGGAGAGTACACCTTTAGGAGAATATTGTTCCTTTCTTTCCTATATTATGTGTTTTGTATGGTGCATACTATTAGATATAGACATATATAGATAGGTAAGGCAGAAATACCAACAGATACAGTAGAGAAATTGGCAGACAGACAAAACCATTTGATAGAAAGACAGATGGTGCAGTAGTTGGGTCCCAATTAGGATTGCTAGCCGGCTTGTATTTTACCAGTAGGTCAGTAAAAAAAGTAGGTCAAAATGGCTGGCTATTTTTTGAAGAAAATGTGGCAACCCTAGCCCCAAAGTGTTTTTACCTAGCCTCTGATGGTTATTTTTTAGATATGCGTATGAGGGAAAAGGAAGATGGAGATACAAAGGAAATCTTGTAACACAGTGTTCATGTGTTGAAGGTCACAATATGGAGTCTATCTGACCTCAGGGTAACCTATGGGTCCCAGCCACAGCTTCATCTGAGGAGGATGTTGGGTGCATCGGGTTGGGAGAAGTGATGCAGAGATGGTTCATTAAGGAGAGTGTCCTGTGGTTGCAATTGCCTCACTACTCCCATTGCCAACCAAGCCATGTAACTCCCCATATCTCTGAATGTCTCAAAAATTAGTCTGAAGATGCTTATTTTAGAGAGACACCCAAACGTCTTCATAGATGGATTTATCACTCCAGGATGATGTATGCAAAATGTGCTTCTTCAAGGTAAGTATTGCAATTTGTTTATTTTTATTTTCTTTAATTCAGAGTGGTCCTTTAATATTCAGCACCAATAATGTTTTTAAAGTCAGACATGAGTTTTACATATATTAACAGGTTAACTATTCCCTTATTGTGCAATAGATATACTGGATTATATTCAATTTACAAACCTTTCCATGGAAGATATTAAAACAAAATCAATCTGGCCTTGTTTAGCCACAATTGGTGATTACATCAAACACCATGTTTGGTGCATTATGCAGTATTATCTGATTACAGAGCTAATAAGAATTAAAGGTGGTATTTATCAAACTGAAGCAATTCTGGTGTAATGAGATAGCAAGGTAAATCCATAGACCTCAATGCAAGGACTTCCATTGAACAAGGAGTGAACATTCAGTTTGTCCCTTAATTGCACCATCTTTTCATTGATAATCAGATGGTGACAAGTGATTATAAAGAGGCTAAGACTGATTTCAGACCTCAGTAAAACAACATAAAGCACACTCAAAAAGGGAGCACTGGTATAGGAAACCTAGATTAAATACATGTAAACGTGTAATGCTTTTCTCTACGTTTTGATTATTTTATTTATGGTACATTTTATAAAATTGCAGACCTTAAAGGCAGTCAGTCACATAAGCATTGTTCATAAGGTCAGTGTAGAAAATAAAAAAAAAATCCAAAATTATCTATACATCCTATTAGCAGAAGTACAAGTAATGCACAAATTAAGAGAAAAAAAAGAGGTTGTAAAATAGGTTAGGGGTATCTCTTGGTTATGACATCACCTCCTGGCATGATATATAAATGATTTATTCCAAACTGAAAGCCATTCATTTCCATGTCATACCACAAGTTATCATAAACAAGAGACATCCTGTTGAAAAAACTAAAGGGATCATTGAACTCCAATAAAACCGGTTACAAACTCTTAAAGCTATTGTTGTTGTTTTTTTGTTTTTATCTTTTTACTTTATTCCAAATTAAATACAGATTACAAAAATGTATACATCATACAACAGAAACTATTGGACTCTACATGTTACAAAATATTCCAACCAATATCTTAAAAAATAATTATCTGTTTTATTATCTGTGTCTTCTGGGACATATACCTATCCTGTTTCTCTTTATTCATATTTAGGCTTTACAATTTACAGAATATTCCATCCCGAATCTTTTGAAATTTCTGGTATACATTGTTAAGGAACATCCTGAAAAGGAAACTTCCGTTCCCCTCATAGTTCCTTCTGCATTCAGTCATAGGTATCATCAACATCCACACACATTCACACATCCAGTGTATTTGGGAGGGAAACAAGGGTGCGGGGAGCATGGGAACTCTATAAAATTTAGTTTGATTTCTACATATAAGCATCTGTGGCCGGTCAGGGGTCTTCCTACTGTTATCTAAATAGATAGCCAGAAAAACAATTTATAAGGTAGCATTACAAGAAGTTAAAATCAAAATAATGTTTAGATGGTAAATGACCCCTGTATGTTTGAATATATTTCAGGCAACTATATCAGAGACCTGTTGGAGATATGGTTTCCTTCCAGGTACCTTCCAACATAAATGGTGGGACTGTTCCTCCCCAGGCCTAACAAAAAACAAGCTACAAGATCTCTTAGGAAAACTGGTGGAGTACAGGGCTCCAATGTCACCACAAGCCTTCCTGTTATATACTGAAAACACAAAAACCTTAGCGGTTAACATCATAACAGGAGTTATATCCGACAAGATATTGGGAAATGATGTGAGGTCAGTAGGTTATGCAGCTCCTAAACCCCCCCTCCCGCCCCCTGAGAACTGTCGTGGTACGAATGCTGGTTGGATGATGTTTTGTTCTGCTTGGCTGAATGATAGGAGTATGAATGATGTTCCCTATAATAGATATGCAGAGCTCGAATCTAGTAATTCAAACCAATGGATCCCCCGTCCCACAGTGGAGACCTTACCCCTGTGGGGGTATTCTGGAGGGGTGGACAGGGAGACTGGGGGACCGACTATGATATGTGTCATCCTATGTCATTTGGATATAATCTCTTAAGGGCTATTTATAATACGAGCTCTAATGAGAATGTAATATATGTGATTTGATTGTTTGTCTTTTTTATATGATATTTGAGAAAATAATAAAGATTATATATAAAAAAAAATAAAAAATAAACATCATAACATGAGTTAAGATAAACCTAGCAAGGTATTAAAGGAAAGAAACACCATAGAATATCAATACCAGATGGAGAGGGGATATAGTGGAACACATGCATCTTTCAGTAAATATGAGAAAACCGGGAAGAGTTGGATTGAGTACTACGGATCTATTTAAATCTATAATTTTCATTGTCTATTTAAAAAGACCTTTCTAAGATTATGATTAAGTACTCCAAAATGGGTGAGTTCTAACACTAAATATGTTTGCTTATGTGGAGCTTATATAGAGCTCTTCAATTATATTACTTACCAGAAATATTTCTGCAATTTATAGTTTTATCTGGACACCATTTATGGAGCACCTGTGATGTGGAGGGGTACAAAACATCAAACAAAAACATGAATGTTTTGAAAATGTTGCGCCCTTTGTGACAATGGCTATTTAAAATTTTTGGTGTGTTGGTTTGTGTTTAGCTGTAATTTTCCTCTTTCTCATGTAATGTATCCACACATATTATATACTGTGTTTATCACCATAAAAAGACTTTCTTTAGATACCATTATTTTCATCATATAATATTATTTACTATAAAAAAAATCATAAGAATTTAGAAAGACACCTTTTCATTTTTTTACAAACAAAATATTTTACACATTTACAAACGCAAATAAAAAAAAAACGTGCTATATTGAGTCTAATATTTGTCTTGAGTTTAGAAATATTTAATGTTTACAGTTTTTCTGTTGTTTTTTGCAAACAAATCCCCCCCCCCCCTTTTCATAGGGAAAGTGACAGATTTTCCTTGATATGTCCATTGTTTCAAAGGGGTTAAAATGTTGTTCCCTGTCTCTTAAACCCCCTTCCACATCCAACCCTTATCCCCATACCACTCTCCCCTTTTGACCTCTACCACACTATGTTTCTTTATTTTGTGTGAACTTGTAAGAAACACAGGAATAAATGTAAAACTCTGCCCCAACCCAAATCAAAGGAATGTCTTGCCCTCCTAATGTACTTACCACTGTGGATTCACTACATGATCCTAAAAATAAACACTTCTTTTTCCGCTCACCATCCAACTTGTTATGGGACAACCTGAGGACCAAGGTCTGGTAGATTCAGGTAGATTCCTGTCGGCCACCTCAACAGAAAACAGAAAACTACAGAATCTCAAATTTCCTAGAGGACAGCACCCCCACCCTTTTTGGATAGATACAACATTTCTCTATATCTGAGCAGCATTAGCTACACAGAAACATCACTGTCTGCAAAGATTTATGTAGCATTGAGTCCCTCCCCCTACATGAAATATCCTCTATGTATTTGTCATAGTGCAACCATATATTAATTTAAAGACTCGTGTTTCTGTTTTTATTACACAGAGATGAGAGATGTCTCCGCTACACCTCTGGTGGCACTGCCCCCAAATAAATTAAGTAACTTGTACCCAAATTCTCAGATTCACACCCATTAACTGCTATTTTTTTCTCAAACACCATGCTACCACCCCATATCTCAATGTAACAAAACTAATCACACATTCAACACTTGCTTTCCGCTGCCAAAGCATTGATCCCACTACGCTGAGGAAACCTATCCCACATTTTCAGAGAAAGACTCCTCATGGTGGAACAGACACTTGTCATGGAAGAATTGGTAATGACCATAGATGACAAACTCAAGTGCTATAGAGACACTTGGTTCACTGGCTAGAATGTGCTTAAAGCCCCAAAATGGGCTCTTTTACACCCTGTTGGTAACCCTGAATTCACTCCTATTTTTATTCTCTCTCTATCCCTCCCCTTCACCCTTGCCTTACCTTCCCCCACATCAGTTTCTGAAATTTATTTATACAGATATGTGGATGGGGTGTCTGCTATTTCTGGATAAATCTATCTTAAGTTATGCCTCTCCAACCTGTCCCCTATCTTTATTTAACCCTCTCCAACTTATACGCCAGCCTTCACCCTATTTTTATTATCTCTTTAGAACCTGCACTCCAGCCTGCCCTTTTTTATTCAACTTTCTCCAACTTGTCCTCTAACCTTCCCTCTATCTTTATTTAACCCTCCCCAACCTGTATTCCAGCCTACTCTCTTTCTTTTTTAACCCTCTCCAACCTGTACTAGCCCCCCCTCTATCTTTATTTAACCCTCCCTTACTAATGCCTCAGCCTTCAATCTACCTTTATTTAACTGTTCAGTCCAGAACAATAGCTTTATCCAAACACCCCTATACAAACTCTTAAAATATAAAGGGGGATAAATACAGATCGGTTCGAGATGTGTAAGAGATATATGGTTAGCACGGATTAAGGATGACTAAACCAGAGGTGTGGGAAAGTTAAGTATATATGAGATAATAAATGGTAAATAGTGAAGGCAGAGGGGAGGTGGATGAGAAATCAATACACACCTTATGGTCCGCCCGAGAGCATGCTGGACTCAAAAAAACAATATATGAATAGGAGTTAGGTCCCAATGAGGAAAGCCTGGCCAGGTCTTTCAGGTAGGTGACGCCAAATAGAAGGGACGTGTCTCGGACACCTCTCCAGCCTGCACGTTTGGTGTCCAGCCCTCATACTCCTCCAACTCCTATTCATATATTGTTTTTTTGAATCCAGCATGCTCTCGGGCAGACCATAATGATAAGGTGTGTATTGATTTCTCATCCACATCCCCTCTGCCTTTACCATTTACTTTTTAGTCTATTCTACATGGTATTTGTGGTTATTTGTACGCATACTGTCTCAGGTAGTTTAATTGTACTCCAGGTATTCTATATTAATTCCTTGTTTTGTGTACATTTTATTATATTATCCCTTTTGTCTATGTTTTATTTGTCTTATTTATTGATGTATTAAACTTACTACTTTTTTTTTTTACCATATTCAGGTGTGTATCTCATTCCTTTTTACTGTACATTTATTGTGATATAGCGCTGTCTATCTGCATATTTATGTATTTTCTCTTCCCCTCTTTTGCAGTGGTGTTCCACTGTGATTTTTAAGACCAGCAGCTATCTATTTACCCATTATTATTATTGCTGTCCTGATTACATCTGAATATTTCATCTGGTTAATTTCCTGTATTTATACATTTGCTATTATTGGGGTTTGTATATATTTTTCAGTACATTGTATTCACTATTTGTAGGCGCTCCGTAGCTTTCTCCTTTTGTAAATGGTAAATAGTAATGAGGTATAGGACTCAGGTGGGTGTGGAGAGTAAATCCCCATGATTTTACAAAAAACAGGAGCAGTGGTTTTATCTTTGTGGACATTTTATTTATTCAGGGTCTCGGCCGGGGGTCTAGGACTCTTCTTCGCCGCATCTTCATCGCTGACAGCTGAACTGTCAGCTCTTACAAATGTAAAAGTAAAAAGAAAATACCCCCCTAATACATTTTTCCCCCCCAAAGTGCCCCCCCAACCCAATAATAAAATGAACCCCAAAACCCAATACTAAAATTAACCCCCGAACCCTAATACTAACCCCCGGCCCCTAATACTGACCCCCCAAACCCTAATACTAACCCCTGAACCCTAATACTAACCCCCTAAACCCTAATACTAACCCCCGATGAGCTGTCTTGTGGTGCAGAGACGGCGGTGAAGCAGCTGTGCTGATGCAGCTGCGATGAAGTGTCCCATCCCCCTCGGCCGGGTTGATGTGGATCACGTTTGCAATAATGGTCCTGAGAACTGTAATTCACAGCTGACATCTACCGTTTCATCTTAGGTAACAGAAAGAGGGGTGACTATACTCTAATATAACTAGGCTAACTGCATACGGATGGAAACTAAACAGTGCAATGTCTGTCTAACTACATACTGATGGGAGCTATGCTGTACCTTGTCTGTGTTTGGCTATCTATATATTTAGTCAAGCAAATGCTAAACTTATACTCCCAAGATTTTTTGGTGATTATTTTGCCTGTACAATCTGCAGTAGTGCATTTGATATCATGGCCAGTCTGTCTGCACAATAATGCCCCCTGTATGATGGCTGTTTATGGCTCTGCTCAGGCTGACACTATATGGGGGCAGGTATCATATGATTTCTAGGGCTGCTTTTTACTCTCAGTCTGACCCTGGCTACAGCACAACAACCATTGTGTGTGGGCATTGCAGACACTGTAAATATGAAGCTCAATGTAAAATGATTGATTAGTTGCTTTATGTAGGTCAAGATTCAGTTATTTCTCATTAGGGATAATGCAGTAAGTAAAAAAAAACACCTGATTAATGAGCAAAAGAGAGACAATTTAAACAAATGATTGATTACCAGCAACTATTATATATATATAATTTAATACACATTTCTGTAGCATATAAAAGCTGTGTTATCATCTCCTTGTCAGAATGGAGACCTTATATTCAATAAATTTCTGTCCTATAAGAAACAATGCTAAACACCAGCATTATGTACACTGAATTGCAAGGTATAAACACATTATGATATTTATTCTCTGCCAAATGAGTAAGCTTTTACCATTAATTATAAAGTTTTAGTGAAACATACACATATAGTGGGGTAGATTCTGTGCCCCCCACTAAATACCTCACCCAAGACATTTAGACTACCACACGTTAGTTTATTTTGTTATTGAATTTAACTGCAACGTGTACTGCAAAAAAAACATGCGTTAAAGCTGTTAAAGGGTATATTCTATAAGCCGAAAGTCTATAATCCGAAGGTCGTTCGGTTTATAGGCTTTCGGTTTATAGAAAACATGTAATTCTATGCTATTCTATAAGCCAAAAGTTTATAAACAGAAGGTCTTCGGTTTATAGACTTTCGGTTTTTAGAATAGCATAGAATTACATGTATTCTTTAAACTGAAAGTCTATAAACCGAACAACCTTCTGTCTATAGACTTTCGGCTTATAGAATACATGTAATACTATTGGCGTTCTATAAACCGAACTAGAGTCCCCATTCATACGAATAGGTCAATTGACCTATTCGTATGAATGGGGACTCTATTTCGGTTTATAGAATAGCAATAGCATAGCATTACATGCATTCCATAAACCGAAAGTCGTTCATTATGTCCGTTTATGGAATGTATATGTAATGCTATTGGTATTCTATAAACTCTATTTCGGTTTATAGAATGCCAATAGCATGAATGGACGAATGGACGAATGATTTTAGTTTATTAACCATTCGTTCATTCGTCTTTCGTTAGTTTAGCATTTTCGTTATTAGCTTTTCGGACGAATGGATGAAAATGCTATTTTCGGATGAAAATGCATTCGTCTGAAAACGAATGCACATGTCTAATGCTTAGCAGAGTCCCTTAATCAGGATGCTTGTACTCTCCCACGTATGTGCTAACCAGAGTTCCTTCCTCGTGTAGGTAACATTTGGTGTGAAATGGCAATAGCTTGGAAAACTCTAGGTTTACTGCAAAAAAAGTAACTGGCCAAAGGTCCCAGGAGTCCACATTTTACATATTTGGCAGTGCCTCAACCTGATAAATAGTGGCATACATTTTGTATTGATCTGGGACAAGAAAGACCTGGATAATTTGTCAGTTAAAATGTGGTATAACAATGCAAAGAAACTGAGCACCTAGGTCATGGGAAATATTGATCATTTTATCCTCACCTAAAAAATCCAATTGCAAAACCAGTCAGTGGATTGGTTGGCTACCTAGTAACAGAGAGGAAACTGCATCAAAATGAAAGGATAAATAGCCATTAGGTCATTGCCAATCTATGACATTGGCACATCTGTTTCATACGTGCCGATAGCTTCCACCAAAGTCCTGCAACATGATGGGGTGGGGCCTAAAAGTGACTCCTTGAGTATGTGCTCCAGCCTTCCCCGGTATAGATACCCTGGAGAGTGGTGCTTACGTGTTTGCGTTTATACACAGTTTAAATGAAACGCTGCCTGTGCACAGTGCAAGGAACTGTACATCGGCACGATTAATGCTGGGACTGACCCGAACTTGATGGGACAGGTATAGGACTTTTGGCATCTATGTTGACTGTCTAAAATATTCCCTGATCAACAGGAATGACTCATCAGAAAAAAAACTATTCCAAGAATTGGGAAAGGTTACATGCACTATTCTCTGGCTCTTTCACAGAGCTCATTGCTGATCTCTGTAAACCAGGGAAAAAATCTACCGCAATTCAATGCAAATCACTGGCCATCTACCTCATTGACCCTCAAAAAACGCAAATGTTTTACTCCCCCTTTAAAACAAGAGAGGCAATACAAAACCATTTCTATTTCAAAAACACAGATAATGCCTGTACTATCCCATACTCTGCAGTATGAGATGGAATATGACAGTACTGATTCTCTACAATTGCAGTTTATTTAACATGCCAGCTCTCATAAAAGTGAGATGCGACTTAGGTAAAAGATACCAGAATGGGTGAATATATAGGAAAGTTAAAATACTTTATCTCCACTTTGTGTACCAGCATACACAGCATAAAAATGAAGCATGGAAATGAATGGTACAAGGACAAACCTTTGTACCACTTAAAAGTGGCTTACTGTAAGCAATCACGCTATAATATCTCACTTATTGCTGTAGTACATGTGTGGCATGCTTTTTTACACATGTTCATGTACAGACAGAACTCTAATTATTTCTTTGATGCTCTTAAACTTTCCCAAGAGACTCATGGAAGAGTAAATTGGATGTACGCTCTGATAAGCTTCTTACTGCAAATTCAAGGTCATTTGGTTTTATGTTGCATGAAACAAATTCTGTACTCTGCAATGTGCTATTTTTTTTTGTTTGAATCTAACCATATTTTACATTAGGTTTATGTAACCCCTAATTTAGTACAAAAATATACTTGTATTTGGGGTGTGTTGGGCAAGATTGATTATATAGTGATTAATAGACATGTGCAAAACTAAAATTTTCGTTTCGTTTTCGTCCATTCGGACGAAAATGTTATTTATTTAGTCTAAAACGAATTTCGTTCATTAGTGCATTCGTTTCAGACGAAATTCGTTCATTATTTTCGTTTCGTTTTGTTTTATTCGTTCGTTTTATAGAATACAATGTAATACTATTGGCTTTCTATAAACCGAACGAGAGCCCCATTCATAAGAAATTCTTATGAATGGGGCTCTCGTTCGGTTCATAGAAAGGCAATAGTATTACTTGTATTCTATAAGCCGAAAGTCTATAAACCGAACGACTTTCGGTTTATAGACTTTCGGCTTATGGAATACATGTAATCCTATTGCTATTCTATAAACCGAACGACTTTCGGTTTATAGAATAGCCATAGGTTTACATGTATTACATAAGCCGAAAGTCTATAAACCGAAAGTCGTTCGGTTTATAGGCTGTCGGCATTTAACTAATAAGAGACAGAGTCTCCATTCATAAAATTATGAATGGAGACTTTGTCTCCGTCTAGTAAAATGCCGACAGCCTATAAACCGAACGTCTATTAAGACCCTGATTGGGTCTCTGCCATAGTGTTCCTGTACCTTGTGATCAGTGGCCAGGAACAAATCGTGACGTTTTGGTGCTTACGTCATTTGGGACGCAAGCACCATGCGTCACAAAGGGGTTAAAACTCTCCACTTTTTTCAATTTATTTTTTAATACTAAATTCAAATCATTTCATGCTATTGGCAATTCTATAAACCGAAATAGAGTCGGTTTATGGAATACCAATAGCAAAATAGTCATTACAAAATGCCTCGCTACCCACCAGGGAGAATCGGGCAGCTGGGGGATGTCTGCACGAATCGTGCAGACAACCTCCATGCTGCCCGACACTTCCGTCTATTATGTATAGTGCATACATCCCCCGGCTGCCCCCACTAGCCACCAGGGAGCAAGAAACAGGTGAGGGGGGGACAGAATAACAAGGGGGGGGCAGAGAGAAACAAGGGGAGGGAAGGGGGGAAGAGACAGACACAAGGGGAGCGAGGGGGGAGCCAAAAGGAGGGTGAGAGAGAGACAACACTAAGGGGGGGAGAGCGACAAATCTGGGGGCAAGTGAAAGAGAGAGGCAGCATTGTCACATAAAAGGAAATAAAAACAAGATTTTTTTTATATCATAATTTTTTATTAAAAAAGCAATTTACATGTGAATATATACTAGACATGTGCATTCGTTTTCGGACGAATGCATTTTCGTCCGAAATTAGCATTTTCGTCCATTCGCCCTAAAAACGAAGAACAAAAATGCTAAGCTAACGAAAGCCAAATGAACGAATGGTTAATAAACGAAAATCATTCATTCATTCGTCCATTCGTAGTACTATTGCATTCTATAAGCCGAAATAGAGTCGTTTTATAGAATACAATAGCATTTAACTATACGGAGACAGAGTCTCCATTCATAAAATTATGAATGGAGACTTTGTCTCCGTATAGTTAAATGCCCACAGCCTATAAACTGAACGTTCGGTTTATAGGCTGTGGGCATTTAACTATACAGAGACAGAGTCTCCATTCATATGAATGGAGACTTTGTCTCCGTATAGTTAAAAGCCGACAGCCTATAAACCGAACATTCGGTTTATAGGCTGTGGGCATTTAACTATACGGAGACAGAGTCTCCATTTATAAAATTATAAATGTAGACTTTGTCTCCGTATAGTTAAAAGCCGGCATTTAGTTATACGGAGACAGAGTCTCCATTCATAAAATTATGAATGGAGACTTTGTCTCCGTATAGTTAAAAGCCGGCATTTAACTATACGGAGACAGAGTCTCCATTCATAAAATTATGAATGGAGACTTTGTCTCCGTGTAGTAAAATGCCCACAGCCTATAAACCGAACTTTCGGTTTATAGGCTGTCGGCTTATGGAATACATGTATTCCTATTGCTATTCTATAAACATAACTTTCGGTTTATAGAATAGCCATAGGATTACATGTATTACATAAGCCGAAAGTCTATAAACCGATCGTTCAAAAGCCGGCATTTAACTATATGGAGACAAAGTCTCCATTCATAATTTTATTGTGTATAGTTAAATGCCGACTTTCGGCTTATGTAATACATGTAATCCTATGGCTATTCTATAAACCGAAAGTTGTTCGGTTTATAGAATAGCAATAGCATTACATTTATTCTATAAACCGAACGTCGTTCGTTTTAAAGACTTTAGGCTTATAGAATACTATTGGCTTTCTATAAACCGAACTAGAGTCGAGTCCCCATTCATAAGAAATTCTTATGAATGAGGAGGGACTCTAGTTAGGTTTATAGAATGCCAATAGTATTCTATAAGCCGAAAGTCTTTTAAACGAACGACGTTCGGTTTATAGAATACATGTAATGCTATTGCTGTTCTATAAGCCGAAAGTCTTTCGGCTTATAGAACAGCAATAGCATTACATGTATTCTATAAACCGAACGTCGTTTGTTTTAAAGACTTTCGGCTTATAGAATACATGCTGCTATTGGCTTTCTATAAACCGAAAGAGTCCCCATTCATACGAATAGGTCAATTGACCTATTCGTATGAATGGGAACTCAATTTCAGTTTATAGGAAGCCAATAGCATTACATGCATTCCATAAACCGAAAGTCATTCATGTCGGTTTATGGAATGTAGTACAATGCTATTGGTATTGTATAAACCGACTCTATTTCGGTTTAGAATGCCAATAGCACGAATGGACGAATGGACGAATGAACGAATGATTTTCGTTTATTAACCATTCGTTCATTCGGATTTTGTTAGTTAACATTTTCGTTATTCGTTTTTCGGACGAATGGACGAAAATGCTATTTTCGTCCGAAAATGCATTCGTCCGCAAAAACGAATGCACATGTCTAGTGATTAAACAGAAACCTATGCATGTCCTCATGGGGGCAAAAGTTATATTGATTAAGGTGCACGACCCATAACCTCATGGGTTGAACAATTGAATTTATTTAGTGACCATGCCATTGCTCTGGCCTGTGGATACTATGAGGCCAATTTTTTTTTCTATAATAAAACTATATACCACAGTGTATTTGCACAAACAGCAACATTAACAGGACCTTATGCAGTAACCAATCACATTGCAGTCACCCATGATGTAGACAAAATCAATGTATATAGAAGTTGTAATGGAACGGCTACCCAATGCGGGTAGCACTCTGCCTGTTGTAGTAGCTCTCAGGGGGGAGGTGATTTTCTACAACAGGCAGAGAGCTACTACAACAGGCAGAGTGCTAGAATTATAGCTCAGAATTTACCCAGCAAGTCTTCCCTGGAACCTTGCTTTTTGTACCCAAATAGCAGACAGGACCGTTAGCAGTTAGGTACCACAAGAATGAACCTTTATTTGTGAAAAAGAACAGACTTAACATCAACTAGGAAGGGGGCACATGAGAAACTAATTACTTAGCATAAAATAAACATGCTACATTTATATATAGACATCCAGACCACAAGAAGCAATAGATTGCTCACAGGAAAGTAAACATTATTGATTATATAAGTACACATTTCAACGCTAACATGGGATCACATTGCACACACTATTTGGAATAGCTTTGCCTGGGCACCTTGTGTTGAATTATTTGCTGCACTGAATGAGTGCCTCAGGTCCCTGCCAAAGTGTGTAAAGGGCAAAGGCCCTGGGTACTGACAGGCTATTAGGGCTTTGGGAACAGGGGAAAACATGGTGCCCCATAGAGGTAGTCATTAGTAAATCCAGGGGACAAGTAACAACCAGAAGCAAGAGGACCAGTGATGTATCCTTTGGATGCTACAACCATTTCCAGTGCCAGGGGAGTCTAGAGCATGGAGGCTCCTTTGGGGAGGGGTAGTTCTTTATCCTATGAGGGTCCATAGTCAGCAGGGAGGTGTTTGGCCCTCAGGGCCCTACAAGAATCCCAGCCATGCAGGTTGTCATGATTCACTTTGTGAGAGAAGTTATTCTGACACTGCTAGCTAGCCACACCTCTAGGAGGAGGGATCAGGGATGGAGCTCCCTTTCCCTGACCAGCTTCTCCATGTGAGACAGTCACACAGGCAACAACGGATCAGCGGTGTTCTGCCTATGCAGACACCGCCGGAAACGTACTCCTCCCTGCAAATTAAATTAACTAAGCAGGGAGGAGGACCAGTAGTACAACTCTTTTTTTTTGTATTAACGTGCGTGTTCCAATGTGTGTGGGTATGTCAATGTGTGTGTATTTCTCTCTGTGTAATTGTGTGTATTTCTCTCTGTGTGAATCAATGTGTATGTGTTACTGTCTGCAAGTGTGACTGTTTGTCTAAGTATGTAAGGGTGTCTGTAAGTGTGTAAATTTATGTGTGTATTTCTGTGTATGTATATGGTTGTCTCTGTAAGTGTATGTATGTGTGTGTGTATAATGATGACTAAGTATGTGCCTGTGTAAGTGTGTGTGTGTGACAGTGTATATAAGGGTGTCTCTTTAAGTGTATTTGTGTGTGTGTGTGTAATGATTACTAAGTGTGTTTCTGTGTAAGTGGTTGTGTGTTAAGTGTGACTGTGTGCATTTATGCGTGAGTGTGCCGCCCCCCCCCCCCCCGATAGTTTATCAATTAATATGTCAGCAGATGCAGACCCCGGCTTTTAGTCACATATTAATTGATAAACTATGGTGGTGGGGGGATTTTTTTCAGTAAGGGGGCCTGAAATTTTTGATGGCGGCCCTGATAGCAACCATTTTATCACATTTTCCTTTTATTATTTTAGTAAAAGGATCAAGAGGCAATACAGTAAATAACCTAACATTAAATTTGTTAGTCCCTTCTAAGATCGGTAAGGCACTCCTTGGAAGTGTTATTGACTATTGTAGGTTCACCGGCAAAAGACTTGATAATTAACAGAGTAAATAGGCAAATGTCTTAATATTATCATCTATTTAAATGTAGAATAATTAGTGGGGGGGTTTTGGTTACTTTTATCACTACACGGGGATACAGTAAACAATTAAAAATGTAATACTTTTTCACTTGTGTGTAAATAAGTAGTAAGATTTCTGCCAATAGGGCAATTAGGTAAGGTATTAATAAAGACTAATCTTGATGTTTTTTCTTTACAGGAAGATTTGGACAGAGTGGGGGACTGGGCAAGAAAGTGGCAAATGAGGTTCAATATAGACAATTGTAAAGTTATGCATTATGGGAAAAATAATAACAAAGCAACATATACGTTAATTGGTATTTCCCTGGGAAAAACTACCAACGGAAAGGATTTAGGAATCATTGTAGATAACAAACTTGGCAACAGTGCCCAATGCCAGTCAGCAGCTGCAAGGGCCAATAAGATATTGGCATGTATAAAACAAGGTATAGATTCATGGGAGGAGGACATCATCTTGCCTCTTTACAAATCAATGGCAAGACCTCACTTTGAATATGCAGTACAATTCTGGGCCCCAGTCCTTAAAAATGATATTAAGGAACTAGAAAAAGTGCAAAGGAGAGCACAAAATTAATAAGGGGATTAGAGGATCTTAGTTATGAAGAGAGACTTAAAAAATTGCATTTATTTACTTTAGAAAAAAGGCGTCTTAGAGGGGATATGATAACGTTATATAAATATGTGCACATAGTTGCCAACATTGGCCATGTTTCCAGGGACACGTAAGTGTTCCACATTCTGCAGACATGTAAAGTGCAGCCCGGCAGTATGTAGGATAGATATAGGCACAGACACATTCCAATTAATTAATCAGGGTGGAGATCTCACAGGACCTACCATGATTAATTAATTGGATTGTGTCTGTGTGTTTATCCATCCTACATACTGCAGGGCAGCACTTTGCATACTCTGTCTGCAGCATGTGGAACACATAACTGTCCCTGGAAACATGGGCAATGCTGGCAACTATGTGTGCAGGGCCAATATAAGGAGATCTCCAGGGACCTGTTCATTAACAGAAATGTATAAAGAACAAGAGGTCACCCCCTGAGATTGGAAGAGCAAAGATTTCATAGACAGCAAAGGAAGAGATTCTTTACGGTAAGGACAATAAAGTTATGGAAGTCACTGCCAAGAGAGGTAGTGCTATCAACCACAATGGATGCATTTAAAAACGGTCTGGATGTTTATTTTTAGAAAAGCAGAACATACAGGGGTATTAATAATAGAATAAGCATTAATAGTAGAGCTTATTGATCCAAGGAGAAATCTGATTGCCATTTTGGAGTCAAGAAGGAATTTTTCCCCCTAGGGGGCAAAATTCGAAATAACTTCCTTAGGGGTTTTGCCTTCTTTTGGATCAAAACGCTGGAATGATAGGTAGATGGGTTGAACTTGATGGACTTGTGTCTTTTTTCAACCTAAATTACTATGTTACTATGTAATAGCCACCAGTATATCACATTTTAAAAATCTAATTATCTTAAGTAAAAGGATCAAGAGGCAAAACAGTGAATAACCCAAAAATAAAATTGTTAGTCACCTATAAGATTATTAAGACACTTTCTTGATATTTCATTGGCTACTGGTAGACGTCTTGATAATCAGTAGGGCAATAAACATTTCACTTGTCCTTCTAGATTTTAAGACTTTTACTTCTGCCTGAAGTTCAGATTGAACTTAGAATGTATTCCCCCCCACCCCCCCCCCCACCCGAAGCTACAAAATTGTTGTTGTGTTAATGTAAACTCTATGGATGGAAGTTTTTTTCTTTTTCCATCTAAGTGTTTGTTATATGTATGTAGTAATTGTGTAAACAACCACTGAAGGACAGAAAAAAGGGCCAATACCTTGTTTGAAAATTATTAAGTTTGCTTCAATCAATATACAAGGCATATATATCCCAAAAAAGCATTGGTCCTTTAATGATTACTTAGCGAAAGAGAGAATAAAATCAGATGGTATAGGGAGCAATATCCCCCGGTAATTGATGCCTTACGAGAAAAGGAGAAGAAATGCAGAGTAGACATTTTTGTTCTCGAGACCACTACAAGTTCAGATTACATATAAAGATATTGATCCAGAGGGCAGATTCATGATCTTGGTGTGTGTGACTGATGGAAAATTATATACTCTGATAAATCTATATCTCCCCAACACCTCACCAGTGGGTTTGTTGAAGACTATAATGGAGAGGGTAGAAAAAGTAAAGATGAGAATTCTGATCATAGCAGGGGACCTAAATTGTGTATTGGATATGCAATTAGATAATTAGATCAAATCACAACTCCAAAAAAATGATAACATAACTATGAAAAGCTCCAAAACACTGAACAATCTGTTAAAGAGATCTATTCGGTATGATATATGGTGGGTAAAAAACCCAATGCTGAGATATTATACTTTCTTTTCCTGGCCACAGAGGGCTCATTCAAGAACCTATTTTTTCTTAGAGGGCTTAAAAGTTGTACGAAAAACAAAAAAAAAGCAGAGATTAGACCCTTCATCTGGTCTGATCATGATATTGTTTTTTTCAGAACTGGAAACAGATAGAAAAAGCTGTACAAATACAACGTGGAGATTAGATGATCAAATTCTGAAGAGTAAAGAAAATGTAGAGTATCTGGTTAATTCTTTCAATAAAGCAGCGGAAGATGGACAGTTTCCCTCAGAGATTTTGAAAGCCAACGTGCTCCCCATAATAAAACCAGAGAAGGATCCCTGTGATGTCAAGAGCTACAGACCCATCTCACTAATACTGATGTTAAGTTTTTTGGTTCTGTTCTGGTGGAGAGACTGAAAGTTGTTCTTCCAGACATGATCCATCAAGATCAAACTGGCTTTATTGCCAGTAGAATGGCGAATAATAATATCAGAAGGGTGATAGACTATGATTGACCAGATAAGGAGGGGAGGCCCCTGCTAACCCTGGATGCAAAGAAAGCCTTCAATAGGGTCAGCTGAGACTTCATGGATGAAGCACTAAGGGCATTTGGTGAGGTTGGATGGATGCACACCCCAATTATGGCATTGTAGGGATCACTGTTGGCAAGAATGGTTGCCCAAATATGTGTGCAAATTGGTTCCCATTAAAAAACTGGAACAAGACAGGGTTGTCCCCTGTCTTCAGTTCTATATGTAATAACTATTGAAATATTAGCAATCAATTTGAGACATTGTGATACGTTTTTTGGATACCCCGCACCAAGAGGAGATCTAAAGATTTAACTGTATGCGGACAACATCCTGCTTGGTATATCTAGCCCATTAGATTCTCTTCCACATGTAATGCAGTGGCAACTGACATTTAATGTGGACAAGTGCAAGATTATGCATCTTGGGTGTAAAAACCCAAAGGCAGAATATAGACTATTTGGTACAGTCCTAAACTCAACATCTGAGGAAAGGTATTTAGGAGTAATAATTTGAGAGGACTTGAAGGTATTTAGGCAATGCAATAGAGCAGCAGGAAATGCTAGCAGAATGCTTGGTTGCATAGGGAGAGGTATTAGCAGTAGGAAGAGGGAAGTGCTCATGCCATTGTACAGAGCACTGGTGAGACCTCACTTGGAGTATTGTACGCAGTACTGGAGACCGTATCTCCAGAAGGATATTGATACTTTGGAGAGAGTTCAGAGAAGGGCTACTAAACTGGTTCATGGGTTGAAGGATAAAACTTACCAGGTAAGGTTAAAGCATCTTAACATGTATAGCTTGGAGGAAAGACGTAACAGGGGGGATATGATAGAAACATTTAAATACATAAAGGGAATCAACACAGTAAAGGAAGAGAGTATATTTAAAAGAAGAAAAACTACCACAACTAGAGGACATAGTCTTAAATTAGAGGGGCAACGATTTAAAAGTAATATCAGGAAGTATTACTTTACTGAGAGGGTGGTGGATGTATGAAATAGCCTTCCAGCAGAAGTGGTAGAGGTAAACACAGTCAAGGATTTTAAGCATGCGTGGGATAGACACAAGGCTATCCTAGCTATAAGACCGGGAAAAAATTGGGCAGACTAGATGGACCGAATGGTTCTTATCTGCCGACACATTCTATGTTTCTATGTTTCTATGTAATGCAGATAAATGAAGAATATAGTCAAGTGTCCAACTATAGGTTAAATGTCGTAAAATATATTGCCCAATATTATAATGTTAAAAATAAAGATAAAAAACTTGTTTATAAGTAAGAAACAATAATGGAGGCCAATTGCATGTCTCTCCTAAAACAAACAAATCAAGATTTAAAAACATGGCACACATGGCAAGAGATATCTTGGTGGGGCCGAGTTCTTATGTATATGTGTACATATATTTATGTATATATGTTATATACCTTATTTGTGTGTCCATGTGCAAATAATTTCTATGCTGTTTAGTAGTCATGTCAACAAAAATCACACACACACATAAATATATATGTATATATATATATATATATATATATATATATATATATATATACGTAATCCAAAGAAGGTGCACTCAGCTAATGGGAAGCAAATGAATTCAGCTCATGCCCGGGTGCAGTGTGGCTCCAAGTATATACCAGTCCAAAAAAACAGAATAAAATACATGCACTCACGGGTCTTTTCAATTAAGGAAATAGTGGTCCTTATAGTCGATAACCAAGTAGTAGTATTTCAAATACATAATGACATGTGGTCGACGTTTCGGTCCGAATCTCGGACCTTTATCAAGACTTATATATATATAAGTAACATATAAATAATTCCTATGCTGTTTAGTAATGATGTAAAAAAACAACAACCTAGCAACAATAAATGTATGGCTTAAGTGCATGGTTAAATAAAGGTCCCTTTATTATAATAATCTCTGGGATATTGTATCTCTGGGATATAAAAACTCTAGGTATGGCAGGAAAGGTAGGTGTGATGGAGTGGACACAGCTACCTCCTTCAGATGTTGCTCTCTTCCTATCCGTGGCTCTCGTTTATAAGTGAATGTAATATAAAAATATATACATTGTGTTAGGAGAATTGAAAGCAAATGCATAGATTAATAGAAAATATATTTATATGTGTGTGTGGTGTCTCCTGTTTATGACATCATCTTTTGGCCCAGTAAGCAGAGAAACCTGTAGAAATATGAAGGAGATGAATTGTGTGACACATGGGGTCATAGAGGGGGAATGCTCTGTTCAGACACATGGGGAGAAGAAGCAAGGGGGATGTAGGTTTTAAATGAAAGGTAAACATGCATGGGAAGATGAAAGGCAGTGGCATAAGGAGCGAGGTAGGTAGATAAGGACAAATATGGCAGAAGGGAGGTTTGGACTGAAGTTGTATGATGGAAGCAAGATGAAGAAGATATCAGGAGCAGGGAGAGAAGTTGAAGTAGAGAGGAGGATAAAGAAGGTGGAGGCTCCTAAATTACAAAACAGGCATGAACCTTAGAGCAGTGATTGTATATTGGTAGGTGCCTGCATCGTTCCATTTTAAAAAGAAAAAATTATGGGCTATAGCCCCCGATATTTTGGAAACTTAGCAACTCCTCTGCTTGCTTGACATTACTTTGATAGACATCTACATGTGTTGTAATGAGAGAGTGAACTTTTTTATATTTGACTCTCTTGGTCCAGAATGAGAAATGGAAGTAATCCTTCTATAGAAATGGATACTACTAAAATTTGCACTTTACAACTTTCCATTCTTCTCACGTGAAGAAATCCATTCCTTGTTCATATTTCCTTAGGGTTTTATGCAATACCACACTCGAGTAAAATGTGGCCTTACATATTAAGGATTTGGAATAATGTTCCAAGACTAAAATATCCATGAACAACTTCAGTGGTATGAACAATATAACAGCTTCAGGGAGTTTTATCAAATGGCGCAATCGCTGCTTGTTATTTACAACATATAACCCCTGACACTTTGCAGCACGACAGTAGGACTTCTCCAACACTAATCAGGCGGAGGCTTTTGAGCGCCTGATCATTTTTACATTGGCTGCAATGGTGTACTAAGCACCATCACAACCCCAAAGTGCCTGTGTGGCACAGGCGGTGCAGACTCCCAAACTTTGTCTGGAGTCTGCTTTTTACAGAGGCGTACATGCCGATGGTGCCACTATTTGGCTGTATCAGAGTGTGTGCCATATTTATACATAACCCCCAATGTAGCATGCATGCAAACAAAAAAGATACTATATAACTATATACTATATAACATGGTTATGGGTAAGTGCTTTAGTGTATTATATTTATATTGTTTAAATATATTGCTCTTAAACCTTAACACACCAAGGGGGTACGCATTTCCAATCAACAAAATATGTGAATATGAAACTTGACCCTGCATGATAAGCCAACTTGAATGAAATAAATCAAAAATATATGTGAAAATTAATATTGTAACAAAAGGTATAATCTGTGGAAAATGGAATACCTGAAAATGATTCCATCCCTTTAAACATAGAGTTGAATAATGCAGATGACAAGAAAGAGAGCAGTTAAAATACAAAAAAAGTTTGTTTTTATGAAGAAAATATTAATATAAATATTAAACAATTTTTCCACTAATCTGTAGCAACTAAAGAGAAGAGCACATTTTCTGTTGCTATGCCCGTGCCATTTACACTCTGTAATTTAAGCCTGGTTTCTGCATTGTGCTGTGGTTAGCTTCTACCATTTTCAAAGTTTTAGGGAACTTGCCAGCAAGTTATATTGCTCACTCACTTGTTTATAACTATCTACTAAGTTTTACAAAGTGACATATTACTTCCCACTGTGCCAGATTGTTTTCTTACTTTGCTCGGTATTATATAACTTTTACAGTTTTCCCACTGTGCCAAATTATTCTTACTTCACTTTGTGCAACTTCGCAAATAGAACTCACTGGAAAAGTGTGATCCACTCTGCAGTCAGCATCCTTCTTCTCCCTGTCCATTTTACTATAGCCGTACTTTATTTATGCTCTTTATTAAACTAAAGGGAAATACAGCAGCAACTTAGGATAGACTCACATAAAAAAAATATACTAATTGCCGGGTGCACAATCCATACTTATAATATACACAATTCATTCAAGTAACATACCCAGATATCTATAAGGAAATTGTAGCCTATGTAGTGTGATGGATTAAAGTACTGGGGGAGGGGGATTTAAATCAGTTATGATCACTGAATTCAAAGCACAGGACTTTATTCGTGAAAGAGGGGAAAGACAGGGGAATTTAAGATTTTAGGCCAAAGTATCCACATTGCAAAAATTCACAAATTTTGCTTTACTTCAAATTCGGCTACTTTGTCCTTAAAGGGACTGTCTAGTGCCCAAAATTCATCTTCCAAACATTAATGCATATTAATGTGTTTTCAAAGTACTTTAAAATGAATGTTTTAAATTTTGCATTGCTTAAAATATAAATTACTTACAGATGAAATTGTGAAATTACAGCAGTTTACAAGAAACCAAGACTGCCCACACTAACTGAGTAACAGTTATTTCCTTTTTGTTTTTATTTTTCTGCAGAAACCAATGAGAATAATTTCATTCAAAATAATGGAATTTCCTGACTCTTTAGTGCAGTGTGTTGCACTGTTATAAGATCCTACTGTATACAAGAGCAAGATCACTCAGAGTCCATACAATATAATCAATTTGAGGAGCACAGGAAGTGACTAAATGAAACAAAACGTTATAGCCTCAGTGTCTATATAATCAGTGCTGCCGCACCTGCAGTAAATATGCAGGGTAATCACTATGGAGGGCTTGAGTCAAATATTAAAAATTAGATTGCAAAGCATTTATTTATGGTCTTTTAATAAAGACCGTAAATAAAGTCTTCAACATGTACCAAAGTGAGTTTGGGGACTAGACTGTCCCTTTAAGTTTTGAAATTCCCTGCAATTCCCACTTTCATGAATAAAGCCCTTAGCTTCTTAGAATATCTCTATCAAGTGCATTCATTACTAGCCCTTGACTCAATTCAATGCAGATCCGACAATGTTTATATACCTCTGTATATTTAGGTTTGTCTTTATGTTTGTGTTCTAACTCTTGCTTTATACGGATCACCTTCTAGTGGTGGAAATGGATAAGTTTGCTTCTGACAGAAATTCTTAGCCTTGTCAAAAAGGTAATTATATTAATAGCATTTGGCTATAGCAATAGCTAAACCTTGTACCGGTAAAAAAAACTGTTGTACAAATAAAATGGTTTACATTGGTGTTACATGCCTGGACAAATGTACCACATTACATACCTGATACTGGACATATCTCGCAATGTCATGTTGAAATTACTGTGTATTGCTTTTAGTAGAATTTATTTAGTACATAAAAAGAAAAATAGTAAAAACAAATCGAATTATTTAGGTAAATCTTATTGTTTTGTTCTTTTACTATCAACGGTAGTACACTTGATGTGCATTTCTATAGTCTGGCAGCTTAAGAATATGTACTATTTATATATTCTAATATGCTGCTCATGGATAGATACAACATTATTTCAGATACGCAGATGTACAGCAATCAGACTCTTTGCAGCTTAAGAAATACTAACAAAAGCTCTCAGGTGGAAAATTGGCCATTATGTTCAGTGCAGTCAGATCATCTTGCTTAGCTAGTGCTTTTGTGTGCGCTTGTTTTTTTTTTTTTTTTTTGTGTGTGTGTCCTTTCAAATTCCATGAAATTCAGTAACAAAAGAAGAAAACGAGGCAAAAAGGAAGATAAAATGCTCATTCGCTGTCTAAAATAATATACAAACATTTTGTAATACAATGAAAATCTATTATGTGTACTTTGTGCCTCTATGGATATATATGTAGATATATATGTATATCGATATACATATATATGCACACATGCTAAAAAAAACCATTAACTACATAACTATTTAAAATAGTGCAAATATCTGATTGTGTGATTGCTAAACATCTGCAACAGATCGGCAGCAGGGAATTGCATCCTCGGTATCTGATGGTTTTGGATGCAGAGCAGGAATTGTAGAAAATCTTCATCCATTTTAATGCAAATAAACATTTTTATAAACATGGTTATTTTTGCCAATGCATTCAATTCTAATGGCTTGGGACTGGCTTACTGATCTCTGGATACAGGTATTTACATACACTGAGTACACATCTTGATCCTACGGCTTTTGTGGCTTGAATTGTTGGTCTCCTTTACTAAGGGCTTTATTTAAAGATGGAATTGCAATCTTAAGGGAGAGTGCCAGAGTTGTCCCATTCAGCTATACTTCAAATAACTCTGCGAGGGAGAGAGACACTATGCTAGGATGGCAGACTGGAGGTGGCAGCAGAGTGATTGGGAGAAGGCTAGTAACTTTAAATGTATTTGGGGAGCAGGGATGGCATGGTGGAATGGGATTTGGGGCCATGTGTAAGCAGCTACATTCATCATGATAGACATTTACTGGTATTAATGACAGGTAATTTAATCATGTTCTATGTATCTTCTTTTTCCTTGCACATGATAATGGGAGGAAGGAATAGTGCCAGAGAGGCAGTGGGTGTGACAAATGAGGGTTTAGGAGAGTTTAGTCTGACCTAGGTATCTTATAGCTAGGATAGCCTTGTGTCTATCCCACGCATGCTTAAAATCCTTGACTGTGTTTACCTCTACCACTTCTGCTGTAAGGCTATTCCATACATCCACTACCCTCTCAGTAAAGTAATACTTCCTGATATTACTTTTAAATCGTTGCCCCTCTAATTTAAGACTATGTCCTCTAGTTGTGGTAGTTTTTCTTCTTTTAAATATACTCTCTTCCTTTACTGTGTTGATTCCCTTTATGTATTTAAATGTTTCTATCATATCCCCCCTGTTACGACTTTTCTCCTGTAAGTCTACCCTGTTGCACCCCTGGTCTCTGTCCCAGAATGTAAGGATGTTATAGATAAGGAATAAGGAGTTATATTAATAAGGAGGGATAAGGATAGATATAACTTTTATTAACAATTTAGTAAATGAATAGGCTTAATCTTATTTTCGTGGGATTTACTTCAAAACAGCCCATGGTCTTTCTTTTCAATTACCTGCGACACAGGTAGCTCTGATTTTCCCCACAAAAATAGTGTAAATCCTCCAGAAATAAAATGATACAAAAATGAATTCAAAAAACACAAATAAAATGATAAAAACTGCCCTTGGTGCCTGGGGGATCCCCCCAAAACCATACTAAACATTAACTAGCCCCCAGACTTAGAGGGATCCTCTGCTAACATCGCTAAACAATTAATGCTCCCCAGGGGTTAGTGGACTCCCCCAGTAACCCACTGTATTAAATAAATGGCCCCCTCCATGGTCAGCACAATGCTCCTGTCCCTAATGAAATAAAAATTAATAGCCCTCTGAGGTCATGGGCTGCCCAAGGGCCATCAACCTCATGAATAAATGAATAGAAATATTACCAGAAACCCTACCTACCCCTCATCATCGCCCAGGTAGGGGAAGACAATTCTTTAAAATTGTTGACACCTATAAAAAAAAAAAAACCCTTTGTGAGCTAGGATCATGGACAGTCTGTGTAAATCACGGCCAACCCACCTGGCACACACAGGGTGCTCTGTGAATGAAAATATCTGTATTAACGTTTTTTTCCTGATGTCCAGCGATGATCTGTGATGTCCTTGTGTCCTCATATTCATAAAATAAATATTAATCCACATATAACAGAAACAAATTCCGCCTGCAAAAAAAAAATACGTGCAGCACATCTCTGTGCATCCTTCTTCATTGCTTAGTGTGGCTAAGCCCTGTGGGCCATCAATGTTTTAGCCGTCTTCAGGTCATTGCGGGGGGGGGGCGGTGGTTTCAACCACAAGGAGTAGGGCTAAATCCCCAAAACTGAATATGCTCACAAATTGTTTATTGAGGCAGAAATTGTCTATATTGAGTAGCCATATTTTGGAATATTCCAAAATCCGTCTACTTTGACAGACCTGGCCCAATTTTGGGTCAGATCAGTGTATATTGAATCCTATAGTGTTTAAGCTATATTCTAGTGTATGACAATGTTCTTCTTTCAGGTTATATGATGGTTACCAGGGTTCCAATAACTAGTTTGGTTATTGTGTATTAGCGCTTTACTATGTCATACAGATCAATCCACACATACAAATAATGGAAATTAAGTATGACTTTGGCTACTAATAATTTATTACACATGGTACCAGCATATTTACTTTGTTTTTTAAATACTAGTAATAAAATGCAATTTGATAATCAATCCAATCTTGAAAGTCAAGAATATTTTCTTTATTTACTATCCATGTGTTTGTCACCATTAACATTGCATGAATTGTTGAACATAATTCTGAATCAGTGTTAAAATTAATTCATTTAATTACACATTTGTGTCACTCCAATTATGCAAATGCTTTGCAATTATGTAGGGCAAGATGTTTGCTGTTATAAGAAACCCAGTTTATATAGATAAAGCTTACCACAAATCAGAGACTATGATTTGTAAAAGTAAATCATGTATAGATGTCATAAAATAAAAAAAATAGAGTACAAAGAAAAAAGAGTTGCAAAGTATTTTCCTCACAAGAAGTTTTATCCCTTGAAGATATATATGTATCATTTTGCACAGAAATTAAACTAGCAGAACACTGCAATACACTCGTAATATATTTCACAAATCAATAGACACCAATCATTCAGACTTCTGCTACAACTTATTCTGGCCTTGTAGTGTACAGTACTCCATATTGTATTTTCCATCTGTTGCCATGGAGACTGAAAAATGAACAAAAGGAAAACATAAAGGGCTTTATCCATGAAAGAGAAAAATGCTGAAATGGAGATTTTTCCAAATTGGCTACTTTGGCCTTAAGCTTGAAATTATCAATTCCCTGCAAATATCTTTTTCATGAATAACGCCCATAGTGTAGACTCTCTGTTCCATTGGTATATTGATTATTCACCTTTTATCTTCTCTACCTGACATATTTTGCAATACAACAATAAAAGGATAGCATTTTTTTCTCCATAATGAATTTAATTTCTGCATATGATTAGCTTTCCAATGATATAATACACAATGGAACTAAGTCACTAGCTATTTAATAGCCTTTACTCTTCTCTAAATGAAGTCTCCCATAAAAAAATAAATAAATAAATATTGCTCACTTATACCTGAACACAAAAACCATGAAATGGAGAAGTGGGAAGAGAAGTAATGTAAATCTTTTACATAGCTTGCCAGTTTTGCCGTTCTTCACTGTTAATGTTTCTTTCCATTGGTCTTGCTAAGGTAAATTTAGCAAAGGCAATGACTGCAAGATCTATTCACAAAGAGTAAACTGAGGTGAACTAACAACAGAATAACAAAAATCAGACATAAATTGCTAAAGAGTTGGAAAAAGTTTGGACAGACAGGCAAGTTGGAAAATGTTTACAACTCAGTTATTAATGCCTAATGTGCAGTGGCGTCCCGAGGGGGTGCTGGGAGTGCGGACCGCACTGGGCGACACCTCCAGCGGGGGTGACACCAGTGCTGCTTAACTTCTTTTTTTTCTTTCTGGCAGCCGCATCTGCTAGATGCGGCCGCTGGAAAAAAAAAAATCACAGCGACCGGATGTTGAACACATGGTAGGGTGGATTCATGGTTTCCAAACAAGTCATTAAGAAACCCCAACAGTCCAGGACAGAAGAGATATCACCATTATGTTTGGAAATCAGTGCATCCAATCATCTGGATGCCACATCATAATTCCAGAATTAGGCAACATTTTTCTTTGGTAATCACTGTATCCTCCAGCAGTAGTGTCCCGAGGGTGGGCGGGGGATGCGGACCGCACCGGGTGACACCTCCAGTGGGGGTTACGTCACATCCGGTGACTGTGTTTCCCTCCTCCGCGCAGGAGGTGTCCGGGGACACCGAGCAGCCATTCGGTAAGTGATGGGGAAGGGGGGAGGAGGGTGGTTGAAAACAAGCACTTTAATGCCACAATATTACAGGCATCTGACTGGCACAATATTACTGGGCTGTGACTGGCACAATATTATTGGGCTCTGAGTGGCACACTATTCCTGGTATCTGACTGGCACACTATTACTGGGCTCTGAGTGGCACACCATTACTGGGCTCTGACTGGCACATTATTACTCGGTTCTGACTGGCACACTATTCCTGGGCTCTGACTGGCACAATATTACTGGACTCTGACTGGCACAATATTCCTGGTATCTGAATGGCTCAATATTCCTGGGCTCTGACTGGCACACTATTACTGGGCTCTGACTGGCAGAATATTCCTGGGCTCTGACTGGCACAATATTCCTGGAGTCTGACTGGCACACTATTACTGGGCTCTGACTGGCACAATATTACTGGGCTCTGACTGGCACACTATTACTGGGCTCTGAGTGGCACACTATTACTGGGCTCTGAGTGGCACACTATTACTGGGCTCTGACTGGAACACTATTACTGGGTTCTGACTGCCACACTATTCCTGGGCTCTGACTGGCACAATATTACTGGGCTCTGACTGGCACAATATTACTAGGCTCTGACTGGCACAATATTACTGGGCTCTGACTGGCACAATATTCCTGGTATATGAAAGGCACAATATTACTGGGCTCTGACTGGCACACTATTACTGGGCTCTGACTGGCACAATATTCCTGGGCTCTGACTGGCACAATATTACTGGGCTCTGACTGGCACAATATTCCTGGTATCTGACTGGCACACTATTACTGGGCTCTGACTAGCACAATATTACAGGCATCTGACTGGAACACTAGTACTGGGCTCTACGTGGCACACTATTACTGGGTTCTGACTGGCACACTATTACTGGGCTCTGACTGGCACAATATTCCTGGTATCTGAATGGCACAATATTCCTTGGCTCTGACTGGCACAATATTATTGGGCTCTGACTGGCACACTATTACTGGGCTCTGACTGGCACAATATTACTGGTATCTGAATGACACAATATTCCTGGTATCTGACTGGCACAATATTACTGGGCTCTGAGTGGCACAATATTTTTGGGCTCTGACTGGCACATTATTACTGGTATCTAACTGGCACAATATTACTGGTATCTGACTGGCACAATATTACTGGTATCCGACTGGCACAACATTGCTGGGCTCCGAATGGCACAATATTCCTTTTATATGACTGGCACAATATTACTGATAACTGAATGGCACAATATTACTGGTATCTGATTGGCACAATATCACTGGGCTCTGAGTGGCACAATATTCCTGGTATCTATAATTATACAATTGTCACCTCGTGGAGCTCCTGTGTTTTGCATAATTAATGGCGGTCCCATGTGTGCATAATTATGGGGCGCTTGTGTGTGGCATATTTATCGGGCCCCATGTGTGGCATAATTAAGGGACTCTTTTGTGTGGCATAATAAAGGGACTCTTTTTTGTGGCATTATTATGGGGCACCTGTGTGTGTGTGTGGCATAATTATGGGCCACCTGTGTGTGTTGCATAATTAATTGGGCAGAGGTGAGGCATAAATAGTGGGGCTCTGGTGTGGCATAATTTATGGGGCTCTGGTGTGGCATAATTTATGGGGCTCTGGTGTGGCATAATTTATGGAGCTCCTGTGTGTGGCATAGTTATGGGGCTCCTGTGTGTGGCATAGTTAATAGGCCATCTAACTGGCATTACTAAGGAATATGTTTGACATTGTATTGGAGGAAATACAGGGTGGTGACACCATGAGTTTCCGCACCGGGTGACACCAACCCTAGTGACGCCCCTGCTAATGTGTGCAATTCAACTGAAGGTTCAACACAGTTCACTGTTTATTGAATATACCCCAGTGCTTATTAGAGGAAAACAGTGTAAACACCAGTTAACATGTCCATGTGTTTAAGTCCAGAACAAAAGATTCATCTGACCCTTTTTGATCGATAGCAAAGATCATTCCAGTGGTGAATAAAGTACCATAGCATCCCACATATAAACAACTTTTAATTCATATAAGCAGCAGTCCCCTCCATTAAGGTATATACACAGTTCTTCGGTAGAGATGGAGTCAACTACCATACATCATAAATCAACCCATATGCAGGCTCATCCAGGCTGATTCCAGTCATTTCTCTATACTTTTTGCTTTGCTCGTTTGTTTATTATTTATGCTGGTCCTTGGTATTCAGAGTGGCACCTCCCCTAGTTCCCACTTTCCTGAGCCCTATAAAAGGGGCTGATCAGAGCCCTGTAATGGCAGCTACCCTATCTTAGTGCCCTGTTCTGTGTTTACTTGTGTCTGTTTTTTTTACTGATACATTTCTGATTTATTTCTGCCCTTTGTCTGTACTCTTCTGTTTCTGCCTCAGTTTGCCTTTTGCCATTTCACTTTGCTTTGATTTCCTGTACCAGCTTGCAACATCCTGCTTTCCTGTTGAATTTGTAGTGTTTCTTGCCTGCTCCAGGATGTGTACAGGGTTTCTCCAGTTTCTGCATTTGGCATACTGGATACAGCAGCTGCTTCCAGAGGACCCTGGAATGAGGTCGCACCAACCTGGGAACTCAAGCTTTTGGGGGAAAGCGGTTACGCTGCATCAAGCTCTGTGTCTCCATATCCTGCACCATAATTCCTGTACTCTGGTGCTCAGGGTTCCATGCCACCTGGACCGTGCTTGGACATATACATCCCAACTACTGCTCATGATGAATTGGGACACTGGTGTTTGTGGAGGTCAAGTTTCAGCACTACCATGCATGCACGGTGGTGCTGTCATGCAAACAATGATATATGTGCACATGTACTTATTCAGCCAACATCCAATGCCAGGACACCAATGCATAAGGTATATAGTAATTTGCACAATAAGAAAAGAAATGTGAGAAGTAATGAGATATATAATATTACATCTTATTTATATGCGCTCAAACCTAATAGAGTTCATACATTATCCTTGAAAAATATGCTCAGAAAAAATATGTTTCACTATATGCATTTAAAAGATTTGTCCCTGGATTTTGGTTTTAAAAATTTGGTCTACTTTTCAGTTCGTTTGTAGCGAACAGACCCACAGTCTATTCAGTCACATGTCTGGAAGCATCCATGTCAGCCATTTATTTACATGTCATGAAATCAATATTCTACACAGATCAAATGACTGGGGTGATTACCAAACTGACTGCGTAACTCCCCTTTCACCAGTCCATATTAATACTTCACCTGCAAGGGTCAAAGCACGATGCATATCCCAAGTTAAATATAATACCCTTCATAGTAATATTATTCATCCCAATTAAGCATCTCACTCAGAAGGACGTGATAGGTCATCCTCAAATGCACGGCCTTAACAGCGCCACTCTAGGGAACTGCAGAAGGATCCACCATGTCCTCTGAGGCTACTTCACTCTGCTACGTGTTACCAATGCTCAAAGTGCTGTAGTAAATATGCTGTAGTAAAATGTACTCTTTGTGACATAATACAATAACATCTTCAAGTTTAAAACAATCACTAAATCAACCCTGCATTTTGCATTACAGTTGCAATATGAAATAAAAGCTAGAGTATCAGTTTAAAGCAACAAATTCATAAAATAGTTATAAGGCATTATGAAATAAAAGCTAGATTATCAGTTTAAAGCAACAAGTTCATAATATAGTTATAAGGAAATTAATAACTTTTATAGAGGTTTTATTTAAAGGGCAACTGTCACAAAAAAATGAAGCTATGTTTTACTGAAAGATTATTATAAAGTGTCAGAGTTTTAAATAGAAATGCTTTCCTGAAATAATACAATTAATGTATCTTATTGAGCCCTCTTTGCTTTTGTAACTCTGTCAGGGGGCTGACATGTTGTTTAGAATCTTTGGTCAGATGTGCCAGATCTTCCTTCATCTGACCCAAGATGTCAGCCCCCTGATAGTGCTATACAAACAACGTGGGGAAAGTAAGGTACTTTTTATTTTTATTCTTTCATTAAACCATTTCTATTTAAAATGTCTGCACTATAATGTGCACAGTTGCACTTTAAATAATCTGCCACAGGGATTTTAACAACAGCCCTCTAGAAACAGCTGTGATTTATCTGAATCCTAGCTTGCCATGGGAATAGGCACTTTGGGGCTTTTTAAAGAAGACAATATTTAAGTTCTTCTGACCTGCTTTATACCATTCACTGCTGTGATACTATATAATTGCCATTCCCTTGGAAAAATTTAGCTGCTTGCTTTAACACTTGTAACCGCAAAAAAAAGAAAAGCAGTTCCAATGCAGGGTAAAGTCTTTGTATTTCTGTAAGGAATAAAAGCATTTTAAAGAGATTTTAGATTGTATGCAGCGAAGTGATATATGTGCTGATGAAGGGGGAGAGTTGGGATAATAGCTCATTCAGGTAGAGGTCGCTAGAGATCTGTAATTAAAACGCATCAGCTGATTATATAAGACCAGTGTTTCTTATCTCCCAACACATTCTATGTTTCTATGTTTAGAAGGCAAAACATGGAACATGGGTAGGGAACAAGGGAAGAGTTGAAGTTGGATACATAGCATTTTTAATAATCACAGGATAAACTGATTTACTTACGCACCTTCCAGAATAGGGTCCGTTTGAACACCATCACGGGTAGTTAGATCGAATCTGGTACCGCCCCTATATCTGCTTTTATAAGTTTGATTAATCTGAAATGAATAGGGTTCAGCTAAACTTGACACGATGATGTTATTATATCCACTTAACAAACTGTATGTTTGACACGGAAAACTGAGTGTATAAAAAAAAAGGCAAAACATCAATGTATAAATAAAGTAAGTCCATGTAATCTCTAACTAATTAATATTCTTCCAGGCACATATACATTACATACATTCTTCATACTAACCAGCTGCTTTTTTACATGTCTCCCACTATGATGAATGCAGTTAAAGGAGAACTAAACTTTTTTTTTTCACTTGTGTTTCTAATGTAGAAGCACAAGTGAAACATTTAGTGCCCTTAGTAGGAGGACAAACAGGGTAGCTGGCAGCTTAGTTAAGTCAGCCATCGTCTTTCTCTGCGACAGCAGAGACAGAGATTATCATTTTACAAGCGGATCAACAGAACTGATGGGGGGACTTCAGTTGTTCCTCTTTGAAAATGAGCTTCTCTCCCTGCACTAGTAATAGATCAAACCCTCTGCTGAATACAGCCCCCGATCATGTGAGCCTCCTCGTTGGCTTCGGGATAACTCACCATTTTTAACCCTATGAGGTTCTCCTTTAAGGAGCTTTGACCCGTGGCTCTCAGCTGTTATTAAACCACATCTTTCAAAAATCTGTGTCTGTCTGGTGTCAGGCAGCATCAGAGGATGTCCAACTGCAGGCCCCCTCTCCCCTTACTGGGGTACTGGCTGTATCCCCATGATGGTATCACTGCTAGCTGGCAGGAGAATATGGGAAATGTGGTCATTTAGCAGTTTAAGATCCATAGTGTGACACCCCAATTTAGACTATATCCCTTTAAACAATTAGTAAATATGGCAAATATAAGCCCATATCATTGCAATTAAAAAAATAGAATCTGTTTTGAAATTAAACTCATACAAAAAAAATGATGAATTGCTTCCAGCCCTACATTATATTAAATACGACTCTACAAAGGCAATATATCAAACTTGCTGGTAAAAATGAATCTCATCTTTAATATCAGTGAATGGCAGGATCAAATGTGCACTGCTTCTTAAATGTGATGGCAGCTTAACTCTATACATGTCTAAGGAAAGCTCTATAAATCTAAAGAGGTGGGAGGTAAACATATCAATCATTGCAATAATAGCTCTGCACAAAGTATCCACTAAATAAATGTTGCTGTTGTTGCAAGATGTTATAATATACTGTGGTGAACCTAAAAAGGCACTATAACAATAAATAAATAAACTAACAGATTTCAATTTAGGTCATTTTTCAACACATGGAGCAAAAGCATATATTGGTTTGCGGAGTATTAAATTTCAGAGCACTGAGAGAACATATGAAACCATATATATGGTATTATAATAAATTACATTAGCATGTATTTATAAAGCGCCAACAATTTATATAGCGCTAGGTACAGAGCATAGCCACTTCACCAAACATGTATGTGACCATAGGCCGCATTGATTTTGCATTCACAAATTTTTTTTTTTTATATATATATTACACGTGCACACAGAGTCACACTCACACGTGCACACAGAGTCACACTTACACACACACACAGTCACACTTACATACACACACAGTCACACTTACACACACAGAGTCAGACTTACAAACACAGCGTCACACTTACAGTCACACACACAGAGTCACAATTAAACACAGTTGCACTTACATGCACACACACCGAGTCACACTTACACACACAGAGTCACACTTACACACACACAGAGTCAGACTTACATACACACAGTCACACTTACTCTCACACACACAGGCTCACACTTACACACACACAGTCACACTTACACACAAACACAGTCACACTTACACACACACAGAGTCAGACTTACACACACATCATCACACTTACACTCACACACAGAGTCACAATTAAACACAGTCGCACTTACATACACACACACACCAAGTCACACTTACACACACATACTCACACTTACACACACAGAGTCACACTTACACACACAGAGTCACACTTACATACACACAGTCACACTTACTCTTACACACAAAGAGTCACACTTACACACACACACTTAGATACACACAGTCTTAATGAGACATACTTACATACAGTCACACTTGCACAAACACACACTTACATACAGTCACACTTCCACACAGTACCTGGCCAACCACACAGTTTTTCTTTTTTTTAACGGTGCTTCAGACTGCTCCCCCGCATTTCATTGCATGATATACATGCTGGTGAAGCTTCTCCTCTCCCTCTGACCCTTGAGCTGACCTCACACGCAGGGTAGAGGAGGGGTATTGGGCACAAGTAGCTAAGTGTGGAGACCTTCATTCTCCAATGCTCCACACTCCTTCCTGTGTGACTAGCAGTCGGCGGTGCGGCTTCCGCTGCAGAGCTCATGCGGGCTGCACCCCCATGCCTGGTGGGCCACGTGAGATTATGAATAGAGCATAAGCCAATGATAACAAGATGGATGCCAGCAGCCTCCATTTTGTCTACATTTTTGGATTTTTGTTTTCTGTCTGTTCTTATTCTGTGTCTCTGAGGACAAAAGAAAGTATTCCACATTCCTAACTCTGTTATCTGAAACCAAATCTGTTGCTGATAAGAGTGGTTGAGATGTTCAAAGTACAGGCCGGACCAGAAAAGTGGGTCATTGTTAGTGGAAGGTTTATGACTCTAGCCACATTTCATTGTGACAGCTGTGTCTGCATTCATACAAGAGGAGAAGGGGGGCTGGAATTCAGCTTTCTTGCCCACCCACATTGACAGACTCAGGCACAGACTGTGAGACTATTTGGATCTTAGATTTGAAGAATCTAATAACAGTACAAAGATGACAACAAAACCTGCAAAAAGGCAATTAAAATGGCTAAATTGGAAAATGAGAAAAGGATTTCTAAGGAAAGTAAAACTAACCCCAAAGTTTTTAAGTATATAAATGGAAAAAAGCTAGAGGGAAAATGATGGGCCCAATGTTTAGTAATTGGGCCCAACATTTGGTAAGTGAGGACAGAGAGAAAGCAGACATCTTAAATACTTTTATTTCTTCTGTTTATACTAAGGAAGAAGTGATGGATGAGCCCCTGCTACCGGATAATCACCTCAAACATGGGATTGTCTGACACAGGAAAAAGTGCTTAAGCAATTAAACTCTGTTTAGATAGACAAGGCCCCAGGGCCAGATGGTATACACCCAAGGGTTCTTAGAGAGTTAAGCATAATTCTGGCCAGGCCACTATTTATGATCTTTAGGGATTCTTTCAGTTCAGGTATAATGCTAACAGACTGGCGAAAGGCGGATGTCATTACAATATTTAAAAAGGGATTAAAAAAATCTCTGCCAGGTAATTATAAGCCAGTGAGCTTAACATCTATAGTGGGGAAATTATTTGAAGGATTACTAAAGGTATACGCTCAAGAATACATCTTGAATCAGAATATATTTAGTAAAAGTCAACATGGTTTTGTGAAAGACAGGTCTTGTCAAACAAACTTAATAATATTATGAAGAAGTCAGTAAAAATATAGATCTAGGTGTGGCAGTTGATGTGATCTATTTGGACTTGCTAAAGCATTTGTTACAGTTCCACAAAAAAGGTTACTCTACAAATTGATAGAAATAGGTTTGGGGGCTATGTATGCATTTGGATTGAAAATTGGCTAAAAGATAGAATGCTGAGGGTTGTTGTAAATGGAAAATCCTCAAATTAGACCAGGGTATTGAGCGGAGTACCTTAGGTTCTGTTTTAGGTCATCTTCTTTTTAATTTGTTTATTAATGATCTTCTACATTGTGCTGAGAGCCATGTCTCAGTGTTTGCTGATGACACTAAATTAGGTAAGGTAATACAGACTAATCTTGATGTTTGTTTTTTACAGGAAGATTTAGACAGCGTGGGGGACTGTGCAATTAAGTGTCAAATGAGGTTCAATATAGACAAATGTGAAGTTATGCATTCTGGGAAAAATAATAACAAAGCAACATATACATTAAATGGTATTTCCCCTGGTAAAAACAACTAATGAAAAGAATTTAGGAATAATTGTAAACAACAGACTTGGCAACAGTGCTTAATGCCAGTCAGCAGCTGCAAGGGCCAATAAGATATTAAAATGTATAAAACGAGGTATAGATAGACATGGGAGGAGGATATCATCTTGCCTCTTTACAAATCAATAGTAAGACCTCACCTTGAATATGCAGTACAATTCTCGGCACCAGTCCTTAAAAATGATATTATGGAACTAAAAAAAGTACAAACGAGAGCTACAAAATTAATAAGGGGATTGGAGGATCTTAGTTATGAAGAGAGACTTAAAAAATTGCATTTAAATACGTTAGAAAAAAGGCATCTCAGAGGGGATATGATAACATTATATAAATATGTGCAGGGCCAATATAAAGAGTTCTCCAGTGACCTGTTCATTAGCAGAAATGTACAAAGAACAAGAGGTCACCCCTTGAGACTGGAAGAGCAAAGATTTCAAAGACAGCAAAGGAAGGGATTTTTTACGGTAAGGACAATAAAGTTATGGAACTCACTGCCAAGAGAGGTAGTGCTATCAACTACAATAGATGTTTTTAAAAATGGTCTGGATGTTTTGTTTTTTTAGAAAAGCAGAACATACAGGGTTATTAATAATAAAAGAACGATTAATAATAGAGCTTATTAATCCAATGAGAATTCGGATTGCCCTTTGGAGTCATGAAGGAATTTCCCCCTAGGAGGCACAATTCGATATAGCTTCTTTAGGGGTTTTTGCCTTCTTTTGGATCAAAAGCTGTAATGATATGTAGAAGGGTTGAACTTGATGGACTTGTGTCTTTTTCAACCTAAATTACTATGTACTATGTTATATATATTTGGGTAAATTAAACTTAATTCCCACAATTTATGGGATCTGTATGTTTTAGCCTGGTGTTTATCTGTCATCCTTTCTGCAGAAGGAAGCCAGAGAAATATCCTATAGCTATTACCAGGAATCATATTTTCTTATAGTCTAGCTATTCACCGAAATATGTAATATCTAATCTCAAGAAATTATCTAAGATTCTTATTCTTAAAGTCTAAGCTAGAAAGCAGGAACGGACTGAGAACCCTCAGAGCCCCCGGACTAAATAAATCAATGGCCCCCTTCCAGGCCCCACCCACGTCCCACATCCAGCCCCACCCATGCCCTGCCTCAAGCCACACCCATATCCCACCCCCAGTCACACCCTACACAATCTTTAGACACAAGGAACAAAAGTGCAATACCAAACACCCTCATACCCTCAGGCATTTACACACCCAGTGTCACATACATTTGCAGGCACATGCACACACACATGCATTATCAGATGTTGCCACACGTACACAAAGAGCAACATATGCAAAGTCAAATGCACATGCAGCCACACATTCACAAACAGTTACACATGCAATGTGATCCTTTTTTTTTTTTTTACCTCCCTCCCTCCCAATGCCTAGTGACTCTTTTTTCCTTCCTCCCTACAAATGCCTTGTTTCTCATTTTTTTTCTCCTCCCTCCCAATACAAGGTGTGTCTCTTTTTTCCCCTTTCCTCCCTACCTCCCTCCCTCCCTCCAAATGCCTGGTGTCCCTGAACTGTCAACACTTACACTGCTGCGATGAAGTGGCCGCGTTCATCTTCACCGCTGAAAGTTTACCATTTTTTTTACTGATGAGAGCAACTTTTGCATCTCATTTGGAAACCAAGGACCCAGAGTCTGGTTAAAGAATGGAGAGACACACACTGCAAGATGCTTGAAGTCCAGTGTGAAGTTTCCACAGTCTGTGTTGATTTGGGGAGCCATGTCATCTGCTGGTGTTGGTCCACTGTGCTTCATTAATTCCAGGGTCAATGCAGCCGTCTACCAGGAGATTTTGGAGCACTTCATGCTTCCTTCCGCAGACGAGCTTTATGGGGATGCTGACTTCATTTTCCAGCAGGACTTGGCACCTGCCCACACTGCCAAAAGCACCAAAGCCTGGTTCAATAACCGTGGGATTACTGTGCTATGGGGCATTGCCAAGAGAAAGATGAGAGACGTAAGACCGAACAATGCAGAAGAGCTGAAGGCCGCTATTGAAGCATCCTGGTCTTCCATAACACCTCAGCAGTGCCACAGGCTGATAGCTTCTATGCCACACCGCATTGAGGCAGTAATTGTTGCTAAAGGGGCCCAAACCAAGTACCGAGTCCATATGCATGCTTATACTTTTCAGAGGTCCGATATTGTTCTATGTACACTCCTTGTTTTATTTATTGCATGTAATATTCTAATTTAGTAAGATTGTGGATTTGGGGTTTTCATGAGCTATAAGCCATAATCATCCCACTTATAACAAATCACGGCTTGAACTATCTTGCTTTGCATGTAATGCGTCTATCTCATATATTAGTTTCCCCTTTTACGTTGCATTACTGAAATAAGTAAACTTTTGCACGATATTCAAATTTTTTGAGTATCACCTGTATATATCTCATTTTATGATCTATTGTGGTTAGGTATATCTCTACAGAAAGTACAGTTTGCTGCTTCTCAACACGCGTGACTTAGTAAATAGTAATGTTTTACATTAAGAAATGCATTTCATATGAAAATCTACTTTCCTGTTTCAGACACACACATTATTTTGTTGAATAAATACAGCCATAGGGGAATACAAGCTTTTCATGTAGGTAATATGTTGTTTTGATTCTGTAGCATCTTCTGTAGTCCTTCACAATTTCTTCTGTTACTTCTAAAATATATTGTGCCACAGGGATTTTGCCCATAAGGCATTAACACATACATTCTACTGCATGTAGCATTTAAAAGCTAATGTTATCAATGTCTCTGAAATCCAACTGAATGAAACGATGCATAAACAAATGCAGACCAGGCTAGGGAGAAAATGAAACAATGCAGCCAGGTGCATCAAACCCCCTGAACTGAACGGAGATGAATGGAAGAAAATTATCTATAGCCCAGCAGCTCACAAATAAATACATAAATGAGAATGTCATTTCTACATATATCATATAATATGGATCTGGGATGCAGGGGATACTAGACAGAGAGTGTTGCAGAATAAAGCCAGAAACCTTTGCAGATAACAATGGAAAAATGGTGGTTTAAAATGAATATACTGACTGTCATGTAACAACCTATGGCCTAATATAAGGAACAGCCCACATGGTCTTAAAGTCTGGAGCCTGGAAGCTAATCAAATACAATTTTATTTTATGATTGGGAATAAAAGATGGTCACTGTGCCCAAAAGATAAAAGCTAAATGGCAAACAATAAAAAAAATAAAAAATAAAACCACTGCTGCAAACTATAAAGGTGGTTCCCAGCACCCCCGCCCCAGATTGGTCACACACATTTTAATGAATGGCTGTGCTGTAAAACAGAACAAAAAAGGCAGAAGAAGCTGCTATAATGGCTAAATGATGAGAATTTGGAAAAAAAATTCTTTGTTTACAATATTGGTTTAAACAGTGCATTTAATCATGTTTAGCTATTCAATATAAATTATGTAGATAATTTACCTTTTTAGCAGTGCTTACTGCTTTTGAAAGGGCTACCATGTTCACTCTGCTTGGGTCAGGTGTCCAAGCTACATGTGTCCATGCCCCCCCCCTTCATTAGGTAGTTTTTTTTCTTTTTCTTTCTTCTTTTGTCTTTGTCGTGTTGTTTTTGAGTGCAGTCATTCTTTGACTAGATGTTATTATTATTTATTTTTTATTAGCATTGTAAGGTATTTTTACTCATTATGCTTTAGAGCACTTCCGGTGCAAGCAGTCTTTCTCCTTTTTCTTTGTTTCCAATGAAATGTGGCAATATTTCTACATTGTACACAATTTGGATAAGATGAGGGCAGGTATATACTTATACAGAACCATTTAAGCAGTAACCATCTCCCTCTCTCAGTTATGCTCATCCCTCCAATGGTGGGAGAGGAAATGAGCATCTCCTCTCCTACAGCAGATATATTTGTTGTCATAGACTTGAGTGGTCCTTTGAAGTATTTTCACAAGAAACACACTATACACTATATAAAATAAATGTATGTGTAGTGTAAAACAAACAACGCAATGACATTTCAATAAAACCTTTACTAAAAATAAAATATAAAAGGAAATAAAATTGTCCATTGACACACATAGACGCTCGGCTTTTTGGAGCGTATCGTAGCTTTATAAATATTCTCTCAGCACAGTTTTAAATTCTGTTTCTACGATGTTTATACATTTTATAAAACCTTTCATGAAAAACAGAGTTTGTGTCTGCATTTAAAGACCAATACACTTGACCTAAAATAGCTCAGTACAAAATACGGAGGGTGACAATAAGAATGGTGCAGAATATCTTTGGCCGGGTTTTAAATTGGCATAAAAAAATATGAAAGAAAGAAAAGACAGGTCATGGTTTAAATACAGTGCGGCTTGGCATGACCATTGTTGTTTTCTGGCTTTTGTGCAAAACAGTGATGAAAAAGACTACTCTTTCCATCTTGGCTTTGTGTTTTAGGTAGGAGTCCTAACAAAAATCCATCTATTGTACCTCGTGTGGAGCTATTGAAGTGACCAACAAAATAAGCTGTATTGATTTTACCCATTTTAAATGTTGGAGAACAACAGGTAATTTTGACATTATCTTGGCATTCAACCTTCTAAAAGTGCACAGTGCATTTCGAGCTATGTGAAAAGGTCATTTCAATAATGTTGTTACTACAGTAAATCAATTTTATGCAACAACAGCAGAGAACTCATTGCCAACAGTCTGCAAAATATAGACAGCTAGATGATTTTATTGATAGTTTTAATGTGTTACTTAGAGTAAAGAGATGGATGCAATTGGTAGCAACATTCGTATAAATAAAGGTTTAAATAAAGTGAAAATACTATTTTACAAAATATAAATACAGTAGTAAGGTATTAAGAGTTGTAGATGCTTGGAATAACCTACTAGTGCAGATAGTAAAGGTTAACAAACCTACATATAACACACAGACTTCTGGCTTGCTCTCAGTGTGTCTAAATACACACAGATGTAGTACTCCTTCACTGTGTTAAATCAAACATGACATAGGGATCTATAGTATATACAGTATATTATGTGACAGAGAAAGTTACATATAAAAGAAGGAACACGTACACTAAGCATAACAACATCACATAAAGCATTTGATTTCTGTAAATAAATATAATAAGGTTTCCTAACAGGCCGTGAGTCATTCATTGATTCATTTTCTCTAATTTGCTCCCCTGTCTCCTGAACATGTATATCCCCTGGTGATTATAAATTGACATGCACAGTAGTCATAACCTATTGTTTGTTTTTTTTTGTATGTCAACATCTTGCCATTCCTTAGACTTACTAAGGTCTAATAACTAAACAGTGAACTTCTGTGAACTGCAAGTGTTTTAATAGCAGAGATAGGATTTTTCCTACTGTGATATTACTGCCTAATCTTTGCAATTCACTTGTCGGTTCATGGCAGTTCACTGTTTAGTGAATAAATCCCACTGCCTATTCTTTGATGTTGTGTAATTTGTTGAAGTAATGTAAATAAGTGTAGACATTAATAATAGTAACAATGGTAGTAGTTTCAATATTGTACTTTTTTTCTGTTTAGTTCTCAGACACTGCTGACAGATGCAATTCTTCTGGTAGTACCCTATTTTTGTCATATCATCTTTTCACTTGACAGAAATCACCAAAATAAAACCCATTAGTAATGGCTAAATTGTACACATTACACAAAAGCTGTGTATTAGTGTGTGTCATAATATGGACACATATTAGATTGAATTTGTCTATAGCAATTTACTTTTTCTTTAGCTCAAACTTTTATTCAAAAGGTTCTCCTATTGCATAGTTGCCAACAGTCTCAAGTGAGCAGGAGATTCTAGAGACACATTTAAAACGCATTTTGACTAATTTAGGCATTTGCTTGCATTTTTGCTTAAACAATGTATATAAATCATGTTATGTATTTTTTTTATTCTCTACATTTACAGTAAAAAATTATGTTTAGGTGGCACAGTCCTTTTAACTCAATGAATGATCCGAAAACAAAATAAAAATGTTAGATCATCAGCTTTAACCCCTTCGTGACGTTAGGACGTACTATGCCATCCGGATTTTAAGTGCCTAAAAGTCGTTAGGACGGCATAGTACGTCCTGTGTTAAACAGCTCATCGCTGCTCCCATTGGTCAGCTGTTCTCGGATCCTGCTGCAGGCACTTGCAGCGGGATTCCAACTGTCAGATGAGGCCACTTTGAGTGGTCTCAGTCTGACAGGGGAAATTAAGCCAGTGCTCAAAGAGAACACCGGCTACATTTCTCTAAATCGAGCCGTGCCCGAACTTCCGGTTTCGGGCATGCCTCCGTGATGTCCTACCTGACGTCCGAAGGTCTCGCGATTTTTTTGGCAGGTACCCACAGGGTCTATTAAGACCCTGATCGGGTCTCTCCCATAGTGTTCCTGGCTACTGATGACCTTGTGATCGGTGGCCAGGAACAAATCGTGACGTTTTGGCACCATGTGTCACGAAGGGGTTAATATCCTTGAATTATAAGCTGAAATGTTATTACTATTTTTAAATTATGCTAAGAAGGATAACTAATAATTCCTTTCTACACAATTTAGAATTTTAATCTACCAGAGAAAGCATTTAACAATGTGATTGTATTAATACAGTACATTTGTGAGGTTGAACTACAAATGCAATCATGTAATTTCTCATTCCTTGACTGATAAAAATAATTTAAAGTATTTCCTTGGTTGCATTTGTTCTGAAGAAATGTTAAACCTTTTTATTGCACAAATTAAGCTGGATAAGCTGAACTGAGCACAGACAAGGTTTGCCCTTTGTTGTGAATCCCACTCAGCAACTTTTCCACAGGTAACTAGATGGTGGTTAGGTATAGCCAGATTTCCCTCCCAAAAATTAATATAGGATAAAAACAAACACAAGGCCAACAGACAGCCAGTAATGAGGGGCACAACACCAGTGAGAGAGATATGGGGGGTCAACATGGATGCAGCAAGCCTACATGTTTGCCAACACAGGTTTGCATGGCAAAGGAGCAAACATAATTTTAGTACAACTTGCTCAAGCCTAATATAGTAACTGGAAATCAAAATGGCCCTCTCCTCAGAGAGAGAGAGTAAACCTACCAGGGGATATGACTAATAGGCGGGATACGTTCTTATGTTTGCCTGCCATCAGTAAAGGGAATAACATGCTCTTATCCTATCAGGAGCTACATTCATATAAACAAGGAGGGCTATCTTTAACTAACTGCCGGGCTCATGAAGTGAGCTATTTAGCAGGGTTGATAACTCGAGGGCCCCAACGATACAGGAACACAGAGCTCAGAGAGTAGGTAGAGTAAGGGTAAACCTGTATCCAGAGTTGGGGCAGGCAGTGTAAAGGCAAAATTGTATAACAATCCAGAGTTGGGTTATGGTACAAGCGGGGGTCAAGAGCCAGGGAAATCAGTATACTCAATATGGATATCCACAAGTGGGTAACAAGGACTGAGCAGACTGACAACCAAGCATTAATTGTAATCATTGCTGGGTTATATAGGGCTGGAGGACCATTTAACCTAAAAAAGTGTACCTTACATTCTTGCTATTAATCCCAAAGAAGACAAAAACAACCCTATGCATGTATACAAACTAGTGACATCCAGTGTTCTCAGCAAATACGTTTTCTTTAATTCAAAAGCTCTCAGTTTGTTCAAAAATTCTTTGATGTCTCAATGATAGGACATGTCCTGAGTAACAAATGCTTGCAGTACTGTGTCAAGATTCCTAGGGACTTGAAAATATAATCTGTCCCTGCTACAGACAGGGTATTTATGGACTTTAGGTAGAGTGCAAAAACCATGTACTGTAGGATGCTCATGAGTAGAAATTCTGCCAATCATTTTTTTGTATCACCTGCTCATCAAGACCCCAATTAAATTTCCATTTTCATTACATGTGCATCATGTTTATTGGGATTACTTTGTAAAACACGATAATGAGCTGTGTCCAATAACTGACTCATAATCTCTTTTTCATAGTCAGTTTAAGCCCCCCCTATCGGCTGGCTTTAAAATGATGTCTCTGTTATTGTAAAGTTCATTTATTGTAAGTTTATCTTGTTAGGGCATATTGGAATGCCCACATGTCACTTATCCCATGTTAACCTCTCCACATCCCTTCTAACCATATTCACAGATGTTTACAAAGCAAGATTCAACATTGGAGGGAGGAAACAACTGCTTGTCTTGCATTGAGAAAGATTATATCCATCACCCAGCTGAGGAGACAGAGTCAATCTATGAGTTATGATTGCTTGACAAACTTGGTCATATGTTGGAGATACATTGATGATGTTTTAGTTATTTGTGATGGGTGTCAACAAGATTTGGAGGATTTTACACAATACATAAATAACAACAAATTTGGTTTGGATTTTGTCCCCTGCTTTTGGAAACTGCACCATGGACTTCCGTTAAATTGACACTGAAAATAATATTAGTTCAAGAGCTTTCTTTAAACCTACAGATGAAAATGGACTTGATATAGCTGCTATTACTCTCAATTGCAAAAAAGAATTCAAACAAGTAAATTTACCACAATCAAAAAAAAAATTAAGAAAGAAGTTTCAAAATAAAAATGATAACACTAAATAAACTGACTATGCTTTACACGATGTTAGTAGTATTAATAAAGAATATGTATTGGAGAATCATAATAAACAATAGACAGTGACTTTTTCACAATACAACAATCAATCTTTCAGGATAAAACAAATCATAAAAACAATTGGCCAGTCTTATTAGGGGAAAATGTGTTGGGCAGACACATCCCAGCTAACCCCCAGGAGGGGTTTTCTATAAAGCTAGAAATCTAAACAATATTCTGGCAGCAAGTGCTTTGAGGAAGGTGTCTACACGCAGTAACGATAAGATGACTAACAATGTTGGTTTCCAGGACTGTAATCATTGTTAAGCCCTCAGGAATAATCCTTTGAAAATCAAAATAATTTAGGAGTAATGTTACAGGAGAAGACTTTCCAATAACAGGTGATACTACGTATGCAGTCTATTTGATACAATGTCAGTGTATAGCCCAATATGTGGGAAAAAACATTTCTTCCACTAAAAAAAATAGTAGAACGTTGGGGTAATGTTCCAAAATGTTCAGCTAAACATTTGTTTCTTCTGCATTGTATAAAAGGTTTTGACCCAGAAAAGATGTTATTTGTGCGTTTTGAACAAATAAGGGTGAAATGGAAAGGGGGAAGCTTATACAAAAATTAGCACAGAGATAAGGTTTCTGGATTTACCATTTACAAACCCTGTAACCTCAGGGCATGAATGCCGTTTTTGACAGAGCTTGCTATTTTTTATCTATGTCTAAAAAATAATTGTTATAAAGAAAGTTTCATTTCTGATTCTTTGTTAGGCCTCTTGGGGTTAATAAATGTAAATAGTTTTATTAATGTATAACTGTTAGAGTTATAAGGGCTCCAGGAGAGGATGGACTTTGAGCCTTGGGACTATTATACAACATGTTTTTTTATGAATGTTTACAAAAATGCAAATGATATGTCTTATTTTAATAAAGGTTATACATGTTTTAAAATTGCACCATCTGAGTCCAACAACTTTAGTTACTTCAGCTTCCGCTGTCTCTACTACATATTTGTCTTCTTTGGGAACAAAAGAGAACTCGTGGGTAGCATACAAATGTTTAGGAAAGTGTTGTTCCTTTTTTTTAGGTGCTTCTATTTATATTTGCATAAAATTTCCCAACCTTAGTATCAGGGCCGATCCTAGTGTCACGAGCGCCTGGGTGCAGGATTTTTTTGGGCGCCCCCATGTTGGGGCGTGGCTATCTTATTAACTCCTCCCCTTTACAAATGTGTTCATGAAATATAAATTAAAATACCAAACGGTTATTATAAATTATTTTTAAAAAGAGAGAAGTAGAGACTCAGTGGGAGAAAATGGTTAATCATTATTATTCATACTGAATGTGCTAATCAAGTGTGAAAATAAAAACAATACTATCATCTCATATTATATTTATTTTCACATTTGATTATCACATTCAATATGAATAACCATGATTAAACACATGCTCTCTCAGATATGCAACAGTATAATTATTATGTCCTATTAATTAAATGGATGGAGAAGGCACCGCATGGCAACCTCCCATCACATTAATATTGAGGTATCCATTAAGTCAGTCCAGGACTGTAAATCTGGGTTCACCCACCACCTTGGCATTAAAGGAAAGTAAAAATACTACGTTTAAATATAATAACATTCATATACCTGGGTCTAGGTGGCTCAATCGGTGTCTGACTGGGTTTGTTTATTTTTGTAGTTTGTGTCAACTCTCCAGCAATATATTTAGGGGTGGGGGAGGCAAGAGGTAGAGTGACCACGCACAGTTACACACATACACACAGTGACTCAGAGATACACACACTCACATATACACAATCACTTCAAGGCACACACTCACATATACCCAGTCACTTCCAGACACATTTATATACTCTTTTATATATCTTTATTTAGATTTATTAGGTTGTAAACTTATCTTCTAAATATTACATTGTGTCAATGTGAAATTCTACAATCTGTTAAGCATTTTTTATAAATGACACTCCCAGACACACACTCACATATGCGCAGTCACTTTGAGAAACACACTCACACAGTAACTCCCCGACACACTCACATATACACGGTCACTCCCCGACACATAGTCACTCACAGACATTGACTCACGGCTATACAGTCACTCACAGGTACACACAAATAAATAGTGGAATATCAAAATGCAGCTTCCCTGTAACAGGGCAGATCCTTATGCATACTGGTATTTTGCAAGTGTAGCAATCAAATGTTTTTCTGTACGACCCACAGAGATCTCTGCCAGCTTTTGTTAAGCTTGTCTCTCTGTCCCACTATGGTTTCACTTTGAGCACAGGGTTGTCACGTGACACCGGGCACTATGGTACTAAAAAGAAAATGCACTGTGAGGGTTGCGGAGAGGATAGCCGGCAAGGGGGAGGGAGGCACAGTAGTTACGTCACTGCAAATCCACATAGATAAATAGATACATGCATCTATCTGTATATCTCTAATATATGTAATAAACACTTTTTTCAAAGACACAAATACACAGTGTCTCACTTATACACACAGACACACTTAACAGACTCTTACACACACTGACACACTTACACACACAGACACTTATATGTGAGGAAATTCCCATGATTTCAGCTATGGAGCATACAAGATTTGGTGTAGGTTGCATAGACCATTTACCAGACTTTGAGAAGAAGGTTGATCAGCAGTCTCATAATATCCCTTGCTCCTTTGTATCTGTCATTAACATGACTTTCTGACAAATAAATGTGTCATCACACACAGACACGCTTATACAAACACAGAGACACTCTTATAAACACACACAAGAACACCTTTACATACAGACACCCTTACACACACACACCACACACACCCTTACACAAATAGACACCCTTACACGCACCATTACACACACATATACACACCCATACACACACATAGACACCATTACACACATAGACACCCATACACACACATAGACACCCATACACACACATAGACACCCATACACATAGACACCATTACACACACATATACACACCCATACACACACATAGACACCATTACACACATAGACACCCATACACACACATAGACACCCATACACACACATAGACACCCATACACATAGACACCATTACACACATAGACACCATTACACACACATAGACACCCATACACACACATAGACACCATTACACACACATAGACACCATTACACACACATAGACACCATTACACACACATAGACACCATTACACACACATAGACACCATTACACACATAGACACCATTACACACATAGACACCCATACACACACATAGACACCCATACACACACATAGACACCCATACACACCATTACACACATAGACAACCATACACACACATAGACACCATTACACACATAGACACCCATACACACATACACACACACATAGACACCTATACACACCCATAGACACACATAGACACCATTACACACATAGGCACCCATACACACACATAGACACCCATACACACACATAGACACCCATACACATAGACACCATTACACACATAGAAACCCATACACACACATAGACACCCATACACACACATAGACACCATTACACACATAGACACCCATACACACACATAGACACCCATACACACACATAGACACCATTACACACACATAGACACCATTACACACACATAGACACCATTACACACATAGACACCATTACACACATTGACACCCATACACACACATAGACACACATAGACACCCATACACACCATTACACACATAGACACCATTACACACACATAGACACCCATACACACACATAGACACCATTACACACATAGACACCCATACACACACACATAGACACCTATACACACACATAGACACCCATACACACACATAGACACCCATACACAAACATAGACACCCATACACACACATAGACACCCATACACACACATAGACACCCATACACAAACATAGACACCCATACACACACATAGACACCCATACACAAACATAGACACCCATACACACACATAGACACCATTACACACACATAGACACCATTACACACACATAGACACCATTACACACACATAGACACCATTACACACATAGACACCCATACACACACATAGACACCCATACACACCATTACACACATAGACACCATTACACACATAGACACCCATACACACACATAGACACCATTACACACATAGACACCCATACACACACACATAGATACCTATACACACACACATAGACACCTATACACACACATAGACACCATACACACACATAGACACCCATACACAAACATAGACACCCATACACACCCATAGACACCCATACACACACATAGACACCCATACACAAACATAGACACCCATACACACACATAGACACCCATACACACACATAGACACCCATACACACACATAGACACCCATACACACACACATAGACACCCATACACACACACATAGACACCCATACACACACACATAGACACCTATACACACACATAGACACCCATACACACACATAGAGACCCATACACAAACATAGACACCCATACACACACATAGAGACCCATACACAAACATAGACACCCATACACACACATAGACACCCATACACAGACAGATTTATTTTCTTTTTTTTTTAACCCCCCCAACAAAAAAAAAGCTTGTTATAATGTTTGTCCCCCTCCCTGCTCATTTAACTTTCAGTTACAGGGAGGGGGGTGGTTAGACTGTGTGGGCTTCCAATCCTTGCAGCTATCTGAGCACCGGCAGGATGTCAGCTGACATCCGGGGTGCTCTGACAGTGTGATTGCCTGAGGGGGCGGAGCTAAGTCAACAGAGGGGGCGGGACTAAGTCAACGGAGGTGCGGTTACCGGAGCCAATCATATTCTGGCCGCACCTCCATGTTTGGCAGCATGATTGGTAGGTTACTTATGTCCTCCTCCGTTACAATGGAGGGGGATCACGAGGCAGGAAAAAGGCGCCCGGCATGAGAGCTCGTGCTGCTGTCAATTATATTGATAGCAGCGCCTGCTCTGCATGCCAGCCCCAGACAAGGCGCCCCCATATTTTTAAGTTAAACGGCGCCTGGGCGCGGTGCACCCCGTGCACCCGCCCAGGATCGGCCCTGCTTAGTATGTCCTTAATACATGGCCATTGAAGTGATTTTGTGTTTACGTTTTATTAATTTACTTCAAACAGAGTCTTCAAATAGTGCAAAATTTCCAAATGCAGTATATTTATTGTCTACATAACCCAATGTTTTAGATATGAGAAAAAATGAGGGCAAATACCTACAGCAGTTCAACTTAATTTGTAGCTTCACATTCTTGTGAAGCTGAGAATGAAATAAAGGAACACTGTTTCCACCTCTGAGATTTTGAGCAATTAGGCCAGAGGGATATTTCCAACCATATGTAATCTTGTTTCTCTAAGTGCCATACTTATTGGCTTTAGTGTCATTCTTGCTTAAAGCATTAAAGGGGATAGTCTAAAAAATGGTAACAATGGAACCATTGAAAACCACTGGTTCTGCATCACCCAAAAATGTTTTTGTCCTGGACAGAGCAAATCCCATATCTCGGAGAAGTATCTTTGAGACATGTAGTCTTAACAACTTCATGTGTCCGATCTAACTTCATCTTTGAATGTGCGGGTCTGTGTATGATCTCATTAAATATCGTTTGCAGTGTACACAGAGTCTGCTGTAAATGCACCTTCTAGTCGGTACTCAAGCGCTTCCATTTGTTGCTGGAGCAAAAACACAGTTTTGTCTTGATTGTATATTCTTGTGTTCAAAGTGTCTATTGCCTAGTTTTTGCCATCCTCTTTCAAGTAGACAACTCTGTCTATTTCGCAGAGATTCTGCTTGATTTTGAGCAATTTGGTATGTACTGGTTTATTAGCCTTTTCAATAATATTTACTATGTCCTTCTATGTATGTAGGTTTTCAAAGATGTTTGCCAGTCCATTACTGATGTTCTGTGAGGAATGTCCATGTATTGTTTTTCCTCTGAAACTGCACTTTTGGACTTTTTGGACTCACTGGTGAAGACCCCCCTCTTCTGCCTCTAAGTTCTTGTTCCCAAACATTCTTTCATGGATGCATTGGTTAATTTTTTCTGCACTCAGAAGGTCTAGGTAAGTTCCCAGTCCTATTGTGCTTGCTCATAATTTGTGTATTTTGAGTAAAAAAAAAAAGCTCTCACCTATTAGGGCCATGTTAGATGCCAGTCAAGGCACGCCCCAAGCAAAATAAATTAACAAAATACCATATAGAGAACATATGATTGTGTAAGCAATGCCGGTGGAAGTATTTCTTGCTACACAGGCACAAGTGCTTTTTGGTTCCCCACACTAAAATCCCATGACTCCCCCCACGAGCACCCTCTCCCCATATTCCTTAGCTATCCTCTCTCTCCCAATATCTCTTTCCCTAACCCCATATCTCTTTCCCTCTTCCCCATCTCTGTTCTCCCCCCTCATCTGTTTTCTCCCCCTCTTCTGTTCTCTCCCTCTCTCCCATCTGTTCTCACCCCCTCCTCTCCCCATCTCTGTTCTCTCCCCCATTTCTGTTCTCTTCCCCTCTTCCTCCATTCTCTCCCCCTCCTACCCCATCTATGTTATCTCCCCCTCTTCCTCTGTTCCCCCATTTCTTTTTTCTCCCCCTCCCTGTTCTCTCCCATTCCACCACATCTCTGTTCTCCCCTGCCCTGTTCTCTCCCCTTCCACCCCATCTCTGTTCTCTCCCTCCTCCCCAAGTTCTCTCCCCAGCCAGTGTCTCTACAGGCATTTGTTGTGGCCCTGGCGCTCTCCCCACTGGTGCCACCCCCCTGCGGCACCCTAAGGCCGCTGCCTAGGCACTGGCCCTGTGTGTAAGATACAGTGTGCATATAATATAATTAAACATATTGTGAGACTTTTTTTTTTGCATTAGCATATTACTGTAGTGAAAGACTGGAAGAGGGAAGGAATATTAATTAGTATGATCTGTTTGAAAGTACAATATATAAAAAATAAAGAACACCAATTTCTGAAAGTGCAATTTCTGTTTTCTTTGCTTGTTTTGTATACAAATATAACTAAGATCAGTAAATGAAACAATTGTAATTTAGAATAGAAGATGGTGTGGATGATTAATTGCCATCCAGTCCAGATATAAGCAGAATTAGCATGAATAGACTACAATGATGAATTGCTGTAATTACTTACAATTCAGTCCACAAGTAGATAGGAAAGAAAGGAATGGAATAAATGAAGATCAGTGATGGGTGCTAATCACAAACCTTAGACAAGGTAGAATAATAGTGGGCTTGAATATTTTTTTAATCCATAGAAAAGCCAAATTAATATAAGTAATTAAATAATACATACTTGTATACTTCATAATTCTCTTTTTCCAGTCTGTCTTAAAAAGTCTGTCAAATAAAATGTGTGCAGACAAATACTTTCTGCACACAAATTATAATTATATTCATAAAAAAACACCATCTTATGCAAAAATATACAGTAACGTAATCATGGCTACATGTATTGTTATCTATACACATAAATACATGGACAAGGACTGGCTGTAAGGCTGAACCATTGATTCTTGTAACGCATGATTAAATAAATCACCACTTGATGTTACTGTTTAACCCTTTCAGGACCAGGTATTTTCCTGGGCCAAGGACCAGAGCGATTTTTCAATTTTTGATATGTGGTTGTTGAAACATCATTTTCTTCTCTCTAATAATAATAGCTGTAATAAGATACACAAATAGTGCAACACTAACCTACTTATCCCAACTAATGAACTAACTAATAAAAAAGAAAAATATTGACCCCCTTTAACAAAAAAGCCAAAAATAAAACTCTGAAGAGTGCGATTTCAGATCCATAAGAATCACGGAACAGGCATGCAGGGGTTAAATTGAATTAAATAAATGTATTACAATGACATTTTTTTTATTTTAAAAAATCTTTAAAATCGCAAAAATAAAAACAAACAAACAAACAAAATGAGGGCCATAAAGAGGAAGGAAACTTATCAAGGGTTACTTTTTTTTTTTACAGGAAATGTTCTTTATTTATTTATTTTTCACTTGCAGGTCACTCTCTGTGCTTCACTATGAGTACGTGAAGTAGAGGGAGTGAATTAGAGGCAAAGTCAATGTGTGAGCATATTGACTTTGCCATCTAATTTGCTTGTTATCACGGTGATCGAGTGATCACCGATATCACATTCCCAGAAATCCACCAATCAGGTCCAGGAGCTTTGCCTCGGGTGCGAGGAATAGTCCTGGACTCATTTCAGATTGGCTGGCGGTGATGACTTGTCATAAGGTCGCAAAAGGGTTAAAGACCCGTAAGTGTGTTTATCTTTTGAGTTTTATATATATACATACACACACACACAGTCTTTGGATCCACTGCACTCAAGGAACTCTTGAATTTAGCACCCCAGTGCCCTAGACTATTTTATACACAATTGTTAATATTAATTATAACTATATACTTCATATTATATACAGTATGTCACCTATAGGTGACACATTGGGGTGCTAAACAAGAAAATAGGTGATCAACTGCACCCAACGAACAAGCGTTCATTGAGTGCAGTGGATACAAGGACTGTATATATATATATATATATATATATATATATATATATATATTTATTTATTTGATGTATGTATGTACAAAAGATCAGAATCATCTCTAAAAAATATAGGTAATGGTAAAGTTACATTTACAGACCTTTTCAATTGCAACTTATTTTGTGGTCAGGCTGGGAATTTAAATAAACCTGCTACAAGTCCAAAGATCTCTATTGTAGTAATTACGTGATATACAGTAACTGGAGTAAAATTAACTGTGCTCTCATAAAGGCTTTATGATTCTTGACTGCAATGTAAGAAAAAGCGAATAGTGAACCTTCTTTAGCAATGTGATACTGAATTTATAATGTAATTATCTTTTGGTCATAGACATGCATTAAAAGGCAGGAATAAGGAATGATTGCATTCATTCCAGGGTCATCTTTTCAAGTTCCATTCACACTGCAGTCTATTTGATAAAAATAAAGTACTTGACCTGCTAATTGTTCGTTCTCAATCTTATTAAATAGGGAGTGAGGTGAATAATTGCAGATCTCTGTGGCTGCACCCGGCTCCTGCTTATCGAGATATACACTTCAACAGGGCAGAGGATAAAGATTTCTATAAATAATCAGACTGTTGACTGAAATCCAGCTGGTAAGATCTTCAGTTCCAATTTGGAGCAGTTGCATTTGCGAGTAATTAAGTTTATTTAAAGGGTGATAATTACAGGTTTAAAGTATTGAACAAAACAGATTGGTCTTTAGTTGTTTTGTTTTCATCCATGCATTACAAATATTTAAGTGGATCTGTTCAGAAACTTTCCATGCACCATTATATATGTAACACTTTAAACAATGCTTTACCTGCTGTTAATAATAATGTGTTCTGATTGGTTGCTGGTAACAGCTTTCCTTTTTGAATAGAAATAGTCTCTGAGGTGGGTTGTAATGCAATTCCAAGATGGCCACCTTCATATTAAAAGCAGACTTCCCATGATACGTTTTGTCTCGTACACAGTGATTGGTAGAGAGCATACAAATTAACTTTGTACTACATTACATAAACAGAGACAGAGTGATGACATGCGGTAGAGAGCTTTACCTGCAAGATTACAATCTAAAGGAAGTAGGGGACAGCAGACACAAGGTAAGTTAAAATGTCAGAGAGGGAGGTGATGGTAATAACAGACTTTTTGAAGATTGAGAATGAGGAAGAGAGCTGGATGATCTGCATAAGGGGGCAGCTTGGGTAAAGCCTTGCAGGTGCTTATTGGAAGAGGGGACAAGGATAGAGGCCTTAGTCAACTTGAGAAAAGTAATGGTCATGCAAAGTAGTGTATGTATGGAAGTAGGCAATATAGTGAGGGGATGAGCAATGGAGGGTCTTGTAGGTTGAAGATAGACTTGAAAATTTGATCATAGAGCAGATTATAAGCTAGTGGAGGACTTTGCAGAGCATGATAGTCTCTTGTCAAGATGGTCACTTAATAACAATCAAAATCTCAATTTATAAACATTATTATTGATGACATCACAATTATGAATACAGACACTAATAATCCCTTCATAGATTATAGTGAATCAATATCCCTTCCTGATTATCACATATTGATTCAGCTATGTAGAATAGAAAACACAATATGACTAGTTAACTAAACATAACACCATTCATTATTCATTACTTTTATACTTTTTCACAAGAACATTAATTGTGGAAGGTGAGCCATTACAAAATATGGGTTAAGGGTTATGGTCTTACGGTTTGAATGCTTTTTAAGAGTTATTTTTGAGAATACACATACTTTCCTTTCCCCTAATTAGTTTTGAAGACCTGCTCTGCACTTTCTCTGGTTGCATAATGTCTTTTTTTTTTAAAGGCTCCCAGAATTGAACCACATATTCAAAGTGAGGTCTTACCATGGACCTATAAAAAGGCAGAATAATATCTTCCTTCCTGAGTCAATAACTCTTTTAATACACCCCAATATCTTATTGGCCTTTGCAGCTGCAAGCTGACACTGTGCACTACTGCTAAGTCTATTGTCTACAACTACTCCCAAATCTTTTTCATTAGTAGATTTCCCCAAGGAAACACCATTTAAAATATATGTTGCATTTTTATTATTGTAACCAAAATTCATATTTTACAATTGTCTACATTGAATTGCATTTGCCATTTTTCTGCCCAATTACCCAATTTGTCAAAATTCTCTTGCAGCAAAAATACATCAAATTCAGACTGTATTACCTTACTTAATTTTGTGTCATCGGCAAACACAGAGACATTGCACCCTATGCCCCCTGGGAGATCATTAATAAACAAATTAAAAATAAGAGGACCAGGAACAGAACCCTGAGGTAGACATGTGCAAAACTAAAAAAAAAATGTTTCATTCGGACGAAAATGTCATTTATTTCTTCTAAAATGAATTTCGTTCATTACTGCATTCGTTTCAGACGAAATTCATTCATTATTTTCGTTTTGTTTCATTCGTTCGTACGAATCAATTGGCCTACACATTCCATAAACCGAAAGTCTATAAACCGAATGTCGTTCAGTTTATAGACTTTCGGCTGATGGAATACATGTAATGCTATTGGCTTTGTATAAACCGAACTAGAGTCCCCATTCATAAGAAATTCTTATGAATGGGGACTCTAGTTCGGTTTATAGAAAGCCAATAGTTAATTAGGCAAGTGATTGGTAACTGGTTTCATCTGCCTCCACTTTTCAGTACACTATCTTGCCTGGATCTTCACATGGGAATTTAACCTTTACAGGGAGTGCAGAATTATTAGGCAAGTTGTATTTTTGAGGATTAATTTTATTATTGAACAACAACCATGTTCTCAATGAACTCAAAAAACTCATTAATATCAAAGCTGAATATTTTTGGAAGTAGTTTTTAGTTTGTTTTTAGTTTTAGCTATTTTAGGGGGATATCTGTGTGTGCAGGTGACTATTACTGTGCATAATTATTAGGCAACTTAACAAAAAACAAATATATACCCATTTCAATTATTTATTTTTACCAGTGAAACCAATATAACATCTCAACATTCACAAATATACATTTCTGACATTCAAAAACAAAACAAAAACAAATCAGTGACCAATATAGCCACCTTTCTTTGCAAGGACACTCAAAAGCCTGCCATCCATGGATTCTGTCAGTGTTTTGATCTGTTCACCATCAACATTGCGTGCAGCAGCAACCACAGCCTCCCAGACACTGTTCAGAGAGGTGTACTGTTTTCCCTCCTTGTAAATCTCACATTTGATGATGGACCACATGTTCTCAATGGGGTTCAGATCAGGTGAACAAGAAGGCCATGTCATTAGATTTTCTTCTTTTATACCCTTTCTTGCCAGCCACGCTGTGGAGTACTTGGACGCGTGTGATGGAGCATTGTCCTGCATGAAAATCATGTTTTTCTTGAAGGATGCAGACTTCTTCCTGTACCACTGCTTGAAGAAGGTGTCTTCCAGGAACTGGCAGTAGGACTGGGAGTTGAGCTTGACTCCATCCTCAACCTGAAAAGGCCCCACAAGCTCATCTTTGATGATACCAGCCCAAACCAGTACTCCACCTCCACCTTGCTGGCATCTGAGTCGGACTGGAGCTCTCTGCCCTTTACCAATCCAGCCACGGGCCCATCCATCTGGCCCATCAAGACTCACTCTCATTTCATCAGTCCATAAAACCTTAGAAAAATCAGTCTTGAGATATTTCTTGGCCCAGTCTTGACGTTTCAGCTTGTGTGTCTTGTTCAGTGGTGGTCGTCTTTCAGCCTTTCTTACCTTGGCCATGTCTCTGAGTATTGCACACCTTGTGCTTTTGGGCACTCCAGTGATGTTGCAGCTCTGAAATATGGCCAAACTGGTGGCAAGTGGTATCGTGGCAGCTGCACGCTTGACTTTTCTCAGTTCATGGGCAGTTATTTTGCGCCTTGGTTTTTCCACACGCTTCTTGCGACCCTGTTGACTATTTTGAATGAAATGCTTGATTGTTCCATGATCACGCTTCAGAAGCTTTGCAATTTTAAGAGTGCTGCATCCCTCTGCAAGATATCTCACTATTTTTGACTTTTCTGAGCCTGTCAATTCCTTCTTTTGACCCATTTTGCCAAAGGAAAGGAAGTTACCTAATAATTATGCACACCTGATATAGGGTGTTGATGTCATTAGACCACACCCCTTCTCATTACAGAGATGCACATCGCCTAATATGCTTAATTGGTAGTAGGCTTTCGAGCCTATACAGCTTGGAGTAAGACAACATGCATAAAGAGGATAATGTGGTCAAAATACTCATTTGCCTAATAATTCTGCACTCCCTGTAGAAGGTAGAATTTTCTAAAGCAGGTCTTATATATCTGCCATCTATAATTACACCACATTTTCTCTCACTATGTATAGTGAGAGAAAATCACTGTGCCAATTTTAATAAGTGTTTTAGAATATGATATTACTTTTGCCCAATATTCAGGTGCTGCTATTATTACCCAAAACGAACTGAACCTGCAGCCCTAAAGATTAAATGAATGCTACAAATGGTACCTTGTTTTTTCTTTTATTTTAAATATTGGAGCATTTTCAACCACCATTCTATCAAAAAATACTTACTTTCAGAGTGCAAAGCTTTTAGCAGGCTTTTAACTAACTAATTGAGTTAAATGATATATTGCCCTTTAGGTGCCTTTTATATGCCCTATGATTTAGTTAAAAGCATTACACATTGAAAGTGTTTTTCGTTTTTTTTTTTTTTTTTTAAATAAGTTGCTGAAAATCTTATAACATCTTAAACAAAAATAAAGAATACTGGCACAAAATTAAAAATGTATTTGTGTATGAAAATGTCCTTTCCTTTAGTTTCTGACTCACTACCGGAATGTGTTTTCTTGCATTTGCTTCTCCCACTATCTTCCTCTTCATTTACTTTTCTGGGTTGTTATTTTTCACATAACATTTTATTAGATACATCTACCTACTCGCCATCTCCCTACACACTGCTGCCAATATGTGTTTTAGTAAAAGAATTAAGAATTACTTTATTTAGAAAAGTCGTATTTGCATCGAGGTTCAGGAATTCAATTTAATTACTTTATTTTTCATCTTTTTAAGAATTACTTTCTCTTTGCTTTGAATCATTGCATGTGTTCCTTATGACTACATTTTTTCCCCAAAATACATGGTTTTAACTTCCTGTTCTCTCTCTTTTCTCTTTTAGCTTCTTCTCTACTCCATGGTTTCTGTCTGCCTTAGTCTCTTTCAGGGATACTACCATCATTTTTTCCCCCTCAAAATTCTATCCAAACTTTTTCTTTTTCAATAAAATGGGTTTCCTCTTTCATTAACCCCTTATGACGCAAGCACCAAAACGTCACGATTGGTTCATGGCCACCGCGGTAGCCAGGAACACTCTCGCAGAGACCCGACCAGGGTCTTAACAGACCCTGTGAGTCCCTGCAAAAAAACGCGAGACCTCCGGATTTGGAGAAATGTAGCCGGTGCTCGCTTTGAGCACCGGCTTCATTTCCCCTGTCAGACTGAGGCACTCAAAGTGGCCTCAGATGACAGGTGGGATCCCGCTGCAAGCGCCTGCAGCGGGATCTGAAAACAGCTCATCGAGGGGAGCCGCGATGAGCTGTTTAATACAGGACGTACTATGCAGTCCTAACGACTTTAAGGCACTTAAAGTCAGGACGGCATAGTACGTCCTAACGTCGGGAAGTGGTTAAACTAGGTGATATGAAAAACAATAAGCTTGACCACAGAACACTACATTGGAAATCAACAGTTACAATTATTTATAATTTATTTTCCGAATATAGTTATTGTTGCATGTGCTTATTTTCCTTCCTTCAGTAATTTTTTTATTAGATAAAATACTGTTTTGTTTTTTAAGGTTTCATTCCCTTCTCACAGTGGATAATGAGGGACAGACGGGACATCAATGGGCCCCTTTAAATATTTATGTGGATGACATGCTACCATATAAATGAAATCCATTGACAGTTTTGTTTTATTTATTATCAGTAGTGGAAGCATGGGTTGTGATGGCTTATAATGGTTAGAAAATGTTTGTTTGTTTTAAATTGTGTTTTGCATCGAATAAACTAATTTATTTTGTAGATGAAAGAATAGCATGATATGTGTGCTCAGGAAAAAGGTTGTCCCAGTAAATAAATTAACATTGCTAAGGTCAAATTTTGATGAATATTTGGAAAAATGCTTCTATGAGTTTTTGGTGTAAATCTTCTCTATTTAGAACCACTTTACTGTTGCTGAAGACAACGAGATATAGGGCTATCATTCAGGTGTTGAACCCAACAAACACCCTCCTGTGTCCAGATATACTGCCACTTTTTTTAATATACTAAAAGCAACTAGACTAGATCAGTATCAATCATATACATTTGAAATGAAAAGACTTGTATTGATTTAAACTAAAATTAAATTGAGAATTGAAAAGGATATATGGGAAGGTTGGGATTATTTAATATGCATAGGATTGTGCAAACATTTGGAACTTAATGCAGACTGCCTAACAGGCTTTGAATTGGTTTCTATACTACAGAGTGGATCCTGCTTGTATTATGGGCAAATGATATTCTATTTATTTATGAGTTTGGTTATCTGCTGTTAATTTATCTACACCTCAATAATGTGTGCTTCTCCATATCTGTAAATGTAAGGGCCTACTCAATAAAGAGAGAATTCCAGGCTTCTCAGGTTATATTGTTTTTTTTTTTTTATGCAGCTCATTTTCTTTAATGCAGCTCATTAAATTGCGTGGTCTATCCAGTATGCGCCAACATCTGACCAAGAAATGGTGCCTCCGATGTCAGAGTCATTTGGCACAGCTGAGACACATTGTGAACTGAGTTATGATATACCCAGTATGTTCTGGAGTGGCTCTGAATATGTCTGCAATTCGGACATCAAAGCCAATTCCACACTAAATACAAAGGCATTTTAACTCTATTGGGTAATAACTTTTATTTTGTATTTTTTGCATTATTATATATTTTCTAATATATTTTGTATTATTTTTTTCTAAAATATATTCCTATTAGACATAGATATAATTTTATTTTCTAAAACTGCGATTTTTGTACTGACAAAAATAAAGCTTTTAAGTAATCCAGAAATGAAGAGACTTTAAAATGCCTAGAAGATATGAATAATGAGCATTAAATGTGACAAAAAATGTATAGATGTAATTGTAATATACTTTTATTCAATTGCTTCCCCCCCCCCATATGATGCCCCCATCATTGTCTGCTGCATGAGGACTGAAAAAAACATGAAGTCAGCACAACATGAGTACATGGAAGAAAGGAGGAGGTGGGAGGTCCTTTCCCTCGTTGCTACAGACGCTTACTAGTCTGTAGACGCGAGTGTCATAGGTAAAGTGTCCAGCGTGTGACGTCATCACACGCAACACCGGGAAGTCGCGTGTAAGAGGGAACTATAAATATGGAGAAGAGATAAGAGAAAATACACTTGAAAAAGCCTAAGGAGCAAGGCGAAACGCATTGTGTGTGGGAGGAGGACATCTGTGGGACACTTTCCATTTGGACTTGCATTTTATGAACTTCTCTACTGAAGATTGCAGGAATATGTGAGTTTTCTCATATAAGGAATTTTTGTTGACACTATATATAATTTATTTGTAAATACTACACTATGTTAGAATTTTTTTCTGTTTCCCTTTGTATAAAACACAGAGTTGATTGCCTCATATACTAAGGTAATCACAGGGTAAAGTGTTTGTGGAAGTAGCGCACTTTTTTACATTTTCTTAGTAAAAAGTGATATTTTGTATTACTGAATCGGGCCCAATGTGTTACCAATGTAAAAACTAAAGGTGAATTAAACGTCTGCAGAAATAGTGTTTCAGGCAGAAAGGTCATATGTTATGCAATAATCTATGTTGAGCTGCAAGGTGGAAAAGGAAACTTGGAGTGTACAGTGAACTATTGGTTTCATTAAAAATAAGTCTACAACCTAAAAATGACTCACTGTTAATGTGTTTTTTTTTACATGTCTTTGTAAGTAATGCAAGTGTTCAGTTTACTTCTACACTCTTATCATTTCCCCTCATTTTTATAATTTATTTTTACAATCTGTATCCCTAAAAAGTCAATTAAAAATTATTTTTAAAAAAAAATGTAACATGCAAACAATATATTTATATTAAAATCACTGTAAAGATTACATTTTAGTAGACTTTTCAATAATATATAATAGTTTGAACAGAGAGACACCATTTCATGAAAAAAAAAGACTGAACTATGATCAAGCGTGGTAACACGCGAAACGCGTAAGGTGGTCTTCCCTTATATTCCGTGGAAGACGACTTTTTATCCTGTTTGTCTATGGAATTAATAAAGCACTTTTTTGGATTAATTACCTTTGGAGAGTGGAGTGCACACTCTTTTTTCTGCTTCTGAAGTATGCATATCCCTAAAGGGAATGTTCCATAAAAAGATCTGCTCTGTGCACAGCTGTGACTGATTACCAGATTATTCAAGGCCATTAGAGATTTTTCTGCATGTCTCTTCATACATAGAACTTCTCAAAGGAGAGATTTACATATATATATATTTTTTTCATTCCATTTCAAAACAAGATAAAACCAATTACCTCTCAAAAATGACATGCATTTACATTTACCTTCAATAACACTAATTTAGGCCAACAATACAAAAGCTAGCTGCATATTCATAACTGTACACCCAAGCAATTAAATACATATAGCATCTCAACAAGGCAGGTTAATGGTCCACTCAAAAGAATACAATATTACTTGCACCCTCTCAACCAACCTTTCAGAATTGCTACCATTTTTGTGCTATTAATCTAAATAGATTGTACCTTAACTTCTCCTTAGCTTCTGATTCTATGCACACAGATGTATGTTCAGACATTTTTGAGGGACACATATAATGTTAACATGCTATCTTGCAGAATTTATAATTCAGATTTATCCAAAGGGAAACCAATTAAATCATCTGGGTAGTTACTAGGGAATCCTGATTTTATTTCTACATTTAGCAGAGAAACATGTTAATCTAATGTACAAAAAAAAACTGGATGACCTGCTAACCCTAGCTGTATAAATAGTGGTCAAAAATAAAATAGCATTTAAGTGCTTTGTATAGGCTTTGCAGGTAGAGTTAGCGTTTGGGATATATTGTTGGTTATGAATAAAAAAAAATGGTGCTGCATTCCTTCAGTCAGGTTTTTGCTCTTGCACCTGTATGGTATCTATAAAAATGTGTCAGAATAGGTTTTATCCATACCCAAAAAGGGACACAACTATAACTTTTTGTTCTTTTTAGCAACTTTTTATTCCCTGTATGTGGCTGTTTGTTTATTCCCACTTTGTGACTTTATGTTCAGTGCAGATCATGGCAGATTAGGACCGGCAGAGAATAAAGTGATCTAAAATAGGCCCAGTTTTGCGACATACGCAAGCTTGCAGAAACATCTTAAACAGTAGATCACTTTTTAATGTTGGCGAAACTGGCGCAAATTATTTAATACATGGGGTAGGCAATAATTATGGTGAAATTGCACTATGTTTCTGATGGAAACACCAACATAACTCCTTTTGATTTTTGAAGACTCAGTGGGGGCTAATAACCAGTTTAGCTACACATTGTGCAAAGAAAAACCTGGTAAGCTAAGAAGGCGGAGCTCACTAGGATTGTTCCTGCCAAATGCGTGGAACTGGGTGGGATGGCCAATAGCAGCTCAAAACTTGATGTTTATGAGTACATTTAACATGTTTAGTATACATGATTACCTTTAATACGCAAGAAACTAAATGTAGCTCACTTTCAAGTTGGCAAGCACCTTTAAATGCTTCCTTGAAGGAAGTGAGGGTTAAACAAAGCATGTCTTATTAGATACACGCAGGTTTACTAATTGCTGTGTCTCAAATGTCAGCAAGCTCATAGCCAGTCAGAGCAGGGGCTCACCCTGCTCTGATAGCCGAATGTGAGGATCTCGCGCTGCCGGTCAGAGGATAAACTGGCTTATACTATCATACTAGGGACAACTAACTTTTCACTTGTGCTTCTATTTTAGAAGCACAAGTGAAAAAATGTTTAGTGTCCCTTTAAGTATAAAAGGGTTGATATTAGACATGTGCATTCGTTTTCGGACGAATGCATTTTCGGACGAAAATAGCATTTTCGTCCATTCGTCCGAAAAACGAATAACGAAAATTTTAACTAACAAAATCCGAATGAACGAATGGTTAATAAACGAAAATCATTCGTTCATTCGTCCATTCGTCCATTCGTGCTATTGGCATTCTAAACCGAAATAGAGTCGGTTTACAATACCAATAGCATTGTACTACATTCCATAAACCGACATGAATGACTTTCGGTTTATGGAATGCATGTAATGCTATTAGCTTCCTATAAACCGAAATTGAGTTCCCATTCATACGAATAGGTCAATTGACCTATTCGTATGAATGGGGACTCTTTCGGTTTATAGAAAGCCAATAGCAGCATGTATTCTATAAGCCGAAAGTCTTTAAAACAAACGACGTTCGGTTTATAGAATACATGTAATGCTATTGCTGTTCTATAAGCCGAAAGACATTCGGCTTATAGAACAGCAATAGCATTACATGCATTCTATAAACCGAACGTCGTTCGTTTTAAAGACTTTCGGCTTATAGAATACTATTGGCATTCTATAAACCTAACTAGAGTCCCTCCTCATTCATAAGAATTTCTTATGAATGGGGACTCGACTCTAGTTCGGTTTATAGAAAGCCAATAGTATTCTATAAGCCGAAAGTATTTAAAACGAACGACGTTCGGTTTATAGAATACATGTAATGCTATTGCTAAACTATAAACCGAACGACTTTCGGTTTATAGAATAGCCATAGGATTACATGTAGTACATAAGCCGAAAGTCTATAAACCGAAAGTCGTTCGGTTTATAGGCTGTCGGCATTTAACTATACAGAGACAGAGTCTCCATTCATAAAATTATGAATGGAGACTTTGTCTCCGTGTAGTAAAATGCCGAAAGTCTATAAACCGAACGATCGGTTTATAGACTTTCGGCTTATGTAATACATGTAATCCTATGGCTATTCTATAAACCGAAAGTTCGGTTTATAGACTAGCAATAGGAATACATGTATTCCATAAGCCGACAGCCTATAAACCGAACGTTCGGTTTATAGGCTGTGGGCATTTTACTACACGGAGACAAAGTCTCCATTCATAATTTTATGAATGGAGACTCTGTCTCCGTATAGTTAAATGCCGGCTTTTAACTATACGGAGACAAAGTCTCCATTTATAATTTTATGAATGGAGACTCTGTCTCCGTATAGTTAAATGCCCACAGCCTATAAACCGAACGTTCGGTTTATAGGCTGTGGGCATTTAACTATACGGAGACAAAGTCTCCATTCATAATTTTATGAATGGAGACTCTGTCTCCGTATAGTTAAATGCTATTGTATTCTATAAACTGACTCTATTTCGGCTTATAGAATGCAATAGTACTACGAATGGACGAATGAACGAATGATTTTCCTTTATTAACCATTCGTTCATTCGGCTTTAGTTAGCTTAGCATTTTCGTTCTTCGTTTTTCGGGCGAATGGACGAAAATGCAATTTTCGGACGAAAATGCATTCGTCCGAAAACGAATGCACGTGTCTAGTATATATTCACATGTAAATTGCTTTTTAAATAAAAAATTATGATATCAAAAAATCTTGTTTTTATTTCCTTTTATGTGACAATGCTGCCTCTCTCTTTCCCTTGCCCCCAGATTTGTCGCTCTCCCCCCCTTAGTGTTGTCTCTCTCTCACCCTCCCTTTGGCTCCCCCCTCGCTCCCCTTGTGTCTGTCTCTTCCCCCCTTCCCTCCCCTTGTTTCTCTCTGCCCCCCCCCCCCTTGTTATTCTGTCCCCCCCTCACCTGTTTCTTGCTCCCTGGTGGCTAGTGGGGGCAGCCGGGGGATGTATGCACTATACATAATAGACGGAAGTGTTGGGCAGCATGGAGGTTGTCTGCACGATTCGTGCAGACATCCCCCAGCTGCCCGATTCTCCCTGGTGGCTAGCGAGGGAGCGGAGGATGTCTGCGCGATGAGCGAGACCTCTCCTGCTGCCGCCCGGCATGACCGCCGGGACTTCTATGATGAAGCTGGGTACTTCCGGCTTCCTCATAAAAGTCCTGGCTGTCGTTCCGGGCGGCAGCAGGGGAGGTCTCGCTCATCGCGCAGACATCCACCGCTGCCTCGCTAGCCACCAGGGAGAATCGGGCAGCTGGGGGATGTCTGCACGAATCGTGCAGACAACCTCCATGCTGCCCGACACTTCCGTCTATTATGTATAGTGCATACATCCCCGGCTGCCCCCACTAGCCACCAGGGAGCAAGAAACAGGTGAGGGGGGGACAGAATAACAAGGGGGGGGGGGCAGAGAGAAACAAGGGGAGGGAAGGGGGGAAGAGACAGACACAAGGGGAGCGAGGGGGGAGCCAAAGGGAGGGTGAGAGAGAGACAACACTAAGGGGGGGGGAGCGACAAATCTGGGGGAAAGGGAAAGAGAGAGGCAGCTTTGTCACATAAAAGGAAATAAAAACAAGATTTTTTTTATATCATAATTTTTTACTAAGAAAGCAATTTACATGTGAATATATACTAGACATGTGCATTCGTTTTCGGACGAATGCATTTTCGTCCGAAAATTGCATTTTCGTCCATTCGCCCGAAAAACGAAGAACGAAAATGCTAAGCTAACTAAAGCCGAATGAACGAATGGTTAATAAAGGAAAATCATTCGTTCATTCGTCCATTCGTAGTACTATTGCATTCTATAAGCCGAAATAGAGTCGGTTTATAGAATACAATAGCATTTAACTATACGGAGACAGAGTCTCCATTCATAAATTTATGAATGGAGACAAACGTATAGTTAAAAGCCGACAGCCTATAAACCGAACGTTCGGTTTATAGGCTGTGGGCATTTAACTATACGGAGACAGAGTCTCCATTCATAAAATTATAAATGGAGACTTTGTCTCCGTATAGTTAAAAGCCGGTGTTCTGACAAATTTCTGGAGCAAATTCTCCTGCGCAATCGCAGGAGAATTTGCTCACTGCGCATGCGCATAAAGTTACAGCTGATAACTCAGCTGTAACTTTGTGACCACCGTGCATGAGACAGCTGCGCAACCCACCTCCCGCCCCCCTCACACCCGCCGCACACCCCTTCTTACCAGATCATCGACCACAGCGATACACAGCGCATGCGCACGCCTATCCAGCCGTTTGGGAATGCGCGCGTCCGTTGTTGTGTTCTTAAGGTGGTAAGTAACACGGGGCGTCGGGACATAAGGGGGCAAGCATCCTGGTGAGGGCTGCCTCATCTTGATGGGATTTGTGATCCTCCTGCTGTATTATTGATGCAGCAGGAGGATCACAAATCCCATCAAGATGAGGCAGCCCTCACCAGGATGCTTGCCCCCTTATGTCCCGACGCCCCATGTTACTTACCACCTTAAGAACACAACAACGGACGCGCACATTCCCAAACGGCTGGATAGGCGTGCGCATGCGCTGTGTATCGCTGTGGTCGATGATCTGGTAAGAAGGGGTGTGCAGGGGGTGTGAGGGGGCGGGAGGTGGGTTGCGCAGCTGGCGCATGCGCGGTGGTCACAAAGTTACAGCTGAGTTATCAGCTGTAACTTTATGCGCATGCGCAGTGAGCAAATTCTCCTGCGATTGCGCAGGAGAATTTGCTCCAGAAATTTGTCAGAACACCGGCATTTAACTATACGGAGACAGAGTCTCCATTCATAAAATTATAAATGGAGACTTTGTCTCCGTATAGTTAAAAGCCGGCATTTAACTATACGGAGACAGAGTCTCCATTCATAAAATTATGAATGGAGACTTTGTCTCCGTGTAGTAAAATGCCCACAGCCTATAAACCGAACGTTCGGTTTATAGGCTGTCGGCTTATGGAATACATGTATTCCTATTGCTATTCTATAAACCGAACGTTCGGTTTATAGAATAGCCATAGGATTACATGTATTATATAAGCCGAAAGTCTATAAACGGAACGTTCGGTTTATAGGCTTTCGGCATTTTACTACACGGAGACAAAGTCTCCATTCATAATTTTATGAATGGAGACTCTGTCTCTGTATAGTTAAATGCCGACAGCCTATAAACCGAACGACTTTCGGTTTATAGACTTTCGGCTTATGCAATACATGTAATCCTATGGCTATTCTATAAACCGAAAGTCGTTCGGTTTATATAATAGCAATAGGAATACATGTATTCCATAAGCCGACAGCCTATAAACCGAACGTTCGGTTTATAGGCTGTCGGCATTTTACTACACGGAGACAGAGTCTCCATTCATAAAATTATGAATGGAGACTTTGTCTCCGTGTAGTAAAATGCCCACAGCCTATAAACCGAACGTTCGGTTTATAGGCTGTCGGCATTTTACTACACGGAGACAAAGTCTCCATTCATAATTTTATGAATGGAGACTCTGTCTCTTATTAGTTAAATGCCGACAGCCTATAAACCGAACGACTTTCGGTTTATAGACTTTCGGCTTATGTAATACATGTAAACCTATGGCTATTCTATAAACCGAAAGTCGTTCGGTTTATAGAATAGCAATAGGAATACATGTATTCCATAAGCCGACAGCCTATAAACCGAACGTTCGGTTTATAGGCTGTCAGCATTTTACTTCACGGAGACAGAGTCTCCATTCATAAAATTATGAATGGAGACTTTGTCTCCGTGTAGTAAAATGCCCACAGCCTATAAACCGAAAGTTCGGTTTATAGGCTGTCGGCATTTTACTACACGGAGACAAAGTCTCCAATTTTAATTTTATGAATGGAGACTCTGTCTCTTATTAGTTAAATGCCGACAGCCTATAAACCGAACGACTTTCGGTTTATAGACTTTCGGCTTATGTAATACATGTAAACCTATGGCTATTCTATAAACCGAAAGTCGTTCGGTTTATAGAATAGCAATAGGATTACATGTATTCCATAAGCCGAAAGTCTATAAACCGAAAGTCGTTCGGTTTATAGACTTTCGGCTTATAGAATACAATTAATACTATTGCCTTTCTATGAACCGAACGAGAGCCCCATTCATAAGAATTTCTTATGAATGGGGCTCTCGTTCGGTTTATAGAAAGCCAATAGTATTACATTGTATTCTATAAAACGAACGAAAAAAATTAACGAAACGAAAATAATGAACGAATTTCGTCTGAAACGAATGCACTAATGAACGAAATTCGTTTTAGACGAAATAAATAACATTTTCGTCCGAATGGACGAAAACTAAACGAAAATTTTAGTTTTGCACATGTCTAGTTGATATGCATATCTTAGTATGTGTTATATATTAGTTTTTATATTACATAGCATTTCACAATTGTTTTAAAGTAAATGAAACAAAATAAGAATTTATTATCAGAACACAGTTTGGTTGGCTGGTTGTTCTATATAGGTTAACATTTTTGGTTTCTATACTCTTCACAAATTAAATTTTTTATATTTAAAGTTTTACAATTTATTAAAATTATTAAAACATATAAAATGTGTTTTTTTAATGTTTAGGTATAACTTGATGTATATATATATTTCTTTATATTGGTTATTTTGATGATTGATAAGGACACCTAAAGATGTATGTATTTGTCTAAAATCTATCAGTTCTTGAAAGAAAAACAGTGACTTGTGTATATACTCGAGAGATTGTTGCTACAATCTATTTTTTGGATAACTGCTATTTACATGTAATTTCTTTCTCATGGGAATAAAACCATTTCATGAAACATCACTTTAAATAAGCAGAAGTAATGAGTCTCATTGTGTTGTCTTGTAACAGCAATCAAGCAGCATTCAAAAACAATAAGATAAGATCAGCCACTTGCTTCTCTTTAATTGATTTGTCATTAGAGCTTTTTCTTGTGACTTATAAAAGTTGGCACCTGGAATGAGTGGAAAATCAATTCATGGGGACAATGTAAATGTCAGAGCAGAAGAAGAGCATTGTTACCTTCCAAATAATGAGGTGTTAACAATTTTAATAACCTTGTAACGAAGACAGGACCAAAGTAGCAAATGTCATTAAATGAAGTTATTTCACTTGCATAATCTGGTTGTCACTACTAGGAATGTTTTTTTTTTTGGGTGATTCTTAAACACAACACCTTTTGATTTATGTCACTGTTACAAAAGAGCAGTAATGAACACCAAGAGATGCACCAGCCAACTGCAAATGCTTAACACTAAAGGTTCTATTTATTAAAGAGAGAATTGCTGGGGACACAGATTGCAGTCTATAAGTCAGAATTAGTCGCCTAGCCATGGCCACTAGTAATATACAGGAGCCAGTAAGAGTGGCATGTCTATTTTATTTGTGTTTGTTCTAAATGCCCTGCAATTCTCTCTTTATTGAGTAGACCCTTGTCTTTAGATTTTTTTTTTGCGCCAAGATAGAGAGAAGGAAAGTACAAATCTAGTGCACTTAGCTCTCCAGAATTTACTGTTTATTAAGCAATTTTAACTGTTACCTGAGTTGAGTCCCCATTGAGTTCAACAAGTTAAACTACAAACATTTCTGAGAAGCAGAGCTTCCAATCCAATGGCAATAGCTTCCCCCAATTGAATTCTGGGATTTATTAGTGTAAAACACCAGTGAATTATCAAAATAGGCTAGTAGTGATTATTCCATGTACAGGTCCAGTGAAGGGATCAAACTAAACAACCTGCAAGGTATCGGAGGTTCAGGCACCAGCAATTACCATAGGATCGCTTGAAATACTGAATATAAAATAGATTTATTTACACACCATTGCGGCAAAGCAGTGTGCATCACCCCCTGATGCAAACAGACATAATAACGTGTATATTAAGAAATTATCTCATTTTCAAGTATAGTTATTGTTTCAAAAAATCCAGCAGTTGGTGCATTAGTCCACTGAGCCATCTCAACTTTTACATTAGTTGTTTGTTTATTTTTACAGATGCCCATAGAAAAGAAAGTTACAAATGTTTGATCCTTATGATCAATGAATATATTTTGTGCACCCTGAATAGATAATAATACATACCTTTTAATTAGAAGCAACCCAAAACAGATTAATATTACGTGTAATGCGAATGTACTGATTAAAATACGTATTCCACATATTGTTAATTCACAATGCAGTGTTTAGAGCCAACCAGTGAAACTCATATAAAGCATTATGGTGGCAGGTCAAAAAATTGCTACTGTGAGAAAAAGCAAGAACAAAGGCTGTGGTGGCTGAGGCGTTCTTACAACATTCCGCCATGCTCATTAGTGACTCAAAGCCACATATGTATTTTCTTTTGGCAAATAGCCTTTTCAGTAGATAGAGAGATTGTATGCATCATTTTAATGATTTAAATAATTATTTACAACAGTTTCAAGTCATGAGCTGTATCAGCTCTAAACATTCTAGTATGTTTCTAGCAGCATGATATTTTGTTGGTGTATGTACAGGTTTTGATGACTCTATCAAAGAATATTAGTGTTTATTGCAGATCTACTCTATATTCTGTTGCCATTAAATATTGACATAAACATTTTGAGCATTTCTGTGCCACACTCTTTTTTGGTGTTTTGTGTAACATATGTCCACTTTTTACTCCTAAACGTAAATTTCCATTGGGTTCTCAAAGGTTACCTTTATTCTTTTTGTTCAATACTCACAATATATACACAATACAATACACAATATAATCACAGCTTCTTTCGGATCAACAGCTATAAACATGGAATAACAAAAAGGGTTGAACTTGATGGACGCAAGTCTTTTTTCAACCTAATCTACTATGTAACTATGTAACCGGGTAATACGAAAAATAAATAACAATGATTTGTTTAGCACCACAAGAGATAAAGGCAAATATAAGCCAGATAATTAAAGTACTAGCCATCGATCATGGTTGTAAGTGGCATTGTGAACAAGGTGTTAATCACCCCCAAGCTAAAACTAGACTGTAGGCATATAGGAAGAACATAGTTACAGCTACTGAAGAGAGAACTAGCTTGCTGCACTTTCATCTGAACGACCATGTCAGGGGTGGAAGGAGATTGGGTTTATTAGCTAATAAGATAAAAGGTCCTAAATCAGAGCATGCCTCCTTAGCTTTGCAGCCTATCGGGGAGGAGGGGCATGTCTCAGTGCATTAGCTAATGGCGGTACAGTAAAAGTACCAAGTTATGTGGAACACTGAGGCAGGAGCATGTGTTAATGTAGTATGCCAGAGGACGCCTACCACCCCTTATGAATTAATTTGGGGGGTGTACCCACCTCACGATAACCAATCATGGTGTAATAAGAGCACAAAGTGATTATCCAAGCAAGAATCAGACACTGAAGAATTTAAGTATAACCAGCACTGGTAATAGTGTAACAGGGTCAGCTGGCAGTGTATGCTAAAAGATAACAGAATGTACCAATAGTGTACATGCTCAGAGGATCCCAAGAAAAGCAACCCAGAGAATCAATGGATCGGAATTCAGGTAAGGGTAGAATAAATACAAAAAGCCTCCAGGAACAGTACTTAGAAACATAGAAACATAGAAACATAGAATGTGTCGGCAGATAAGAACCATTCGGTCCATCTAGTCTGCCCAATTTTTTTTGGAGTACTTTTATTAGTCCCCCGTTCCTGGTCTTATAGCTAGGATAGCCTTGTGTCTATCCCATGCATGCTTAAAATCCTTGACTGTGTTTACCTCTACCACTTCTGCTGGAAGGCTATTCCATACATCCACTACCCTCTCAGTAAAGTAATACTTCCTGATATTACTTTTAAATCATTGCCCCTCTAATTTAAGACTATGTCCTCTAGTTGTGGTAGTTTTTCTTCATTTAAATATACTCTCTTCCTTTACTGTTTTGATTCCCTTTATGTATTTAAATGTTTCTATCATATCCCCCCTGTTAAGTCTTTCCTCCAAGCTATACATGTTACTTAAAGATGCTATCCCCCTTGCATGTGTATTATGGCTCCCTTTATTGACCTCCCAGTGAATATCATGTCCCACATAATATGATTAACCAGATTATGATGACATATACATCATACAAGTGTAGCCAGGTGCATATAATACCCCATATAAAACTTGTATTATCAGTAAGATAATAACACACTTGTGATTACATTGCTGTCTAGCCTGTTAGCAACTAAAAATATTAAATAAAATGTAAACATAATCATAATAATTAGATGGACATTGGGCAGACTAGATGGACATTGGGCAGAGTAGATGGACATTGGGCAGACTAGATGGACCAAATGGTTCTTATCTGCCGACACATTCTATGTTTCTGTGTTTCTATAATGTATAAATATTCACTGACAATCCAGATGCCATGAGGCAGTATTCCAGAAATCCATAAAAGAGAAAAGGGTATGTATATAGCCAGACCACATGTATGTATGGTAAGTAATACAATATAAACCCCATGTACTTATAGGAGATGACACATAAATAATATGAGAAGACAGGTGGCCACTGCTGTGGGAATGAATACATAGCAATGGATATTTTCTGCAGTGTAAACTATTACATAATACGTAAGATTAATGATAAACCCCTTGTAATGTTTACCCCTTTACTGCATAAGGACACTCTTTGCCATCCTAATATACAGGGCTCCAACACCCTTAGAACAACTTAGAATGTCCAATGTTTAACAACTCACTGCAGCCCCCCACAATGCTGCAGTGGGATCACATGTGTCAGATGAGGCCACTTTAAGTGGCCTTAGTCTGACAGGGAAAATATAATTGAGAGTTACATTATATACACCACAAAATTATCGCAGGCATAAAGGGGATGGAAAACCAGAAGGCTTGCTTTTCCAACATAAATTCTAAATGTACAGTGCTATCACTGCAAGGGATTATGGGTAGGGTTATATGTAAATAAGGTTAGCAATGCTTACCTTTTTCTGCAAACTAGATTTTACAAGATCTTCCGACAGGAACCTACAGGGTCTGTAAAGGCCTTGATCAGGTCTCTGCCTCTGTGTCCCTGTCTCCCAACCGGGGTCAGGAACACAAAATCACCATTTTGATGCTCATGTCCATAAGGACAAAAGTGCCATCGGGTGGCCAGAGGGTAATGACCTCTGGACACCAGATTAACATGAATACTCTGGACATTACTACCACACAGAATAATGGTAGCACAAAGAACAATGGTAGCAAACAGAATAATGGTAGAACACAGAAGAATGGTAGCACAAAACATTCAAGAAGAAATAGCTTGATTAAAAGTGATGTGTTTTATCATGCATGAACTGAACAAGTGCTCACAACATTCATCAAATCATCTGCCTAAATGACTCAGTGATATCTTTCGTCAGAGTCACTTAAGACACATAGTTAAAGAAAAATATTTCTGTAATCAAACAACATTTGGATTATGGCATATATTAACCAATTGCATCATTATATTTAAGGCTGCGGTAAATGTTTGTAGTTGTATAATGTTTGTACCAGTAGCAGCTTAATATTGTGTTGGGGGAGCAATGCTGAACTTATTATGGTCCCCTCTCAAAACACTTTGGCACTTTAAATAACGTGGGCTAGATTTCCCACAATGCCCAGCTTGCTGAACATCATAGTTAATGTAGCAAACACAGCAAGACATCATGTGGTCAACATATTCAAACCGTGTAGCCTACACTTTCCATGATACTTAGTAAGCTATAAACGGTTCAGTATCCAAGGAAGTATAGCCCAGGTAGCTGAAGTGCTATTATTAACCATACAACCCTCCCATTGTGTGCACTACATTTTTGGCACTCTGGTGCTCCTATCTTACCAGGGTGCTCTGACTATATACATCTGTGGACAACCTGGTAAGGGTTACTGGCAAGAGATAACATACCCTGCTCTTTGCTCCAAAACCCCAACCTTGACCATTTTCTTTAAAGTTTGTGACCAAGTATTATGCTAATGATGTGTCCTAAGATCAACTGAAATGAATGGAAATGATTAAAATACACGTGTGGACTACATTTGTGTTTTTCTATAATTAGAGCCGTTCTGTAACCTCAATAAAAACTTATCAAGTTCCTCAGGGAAAAAAATCAATCAATCAATCAAGTAAAACCCTCTCATTACAGTTTAGAACCATTATAAACCACTTTATGCCACATAAATCAAATATATAGAGTGAATACAATTTTACAGAGATATGTGTTAAAATTCACATTCAGGCATAAAAGCCAAATGGAACAGATCCCCTAAATTTGTTTACATAATATCCCACATTTTTGTCCAGTTTGGCTACTCTGACCATTCAGAAACCAAATCCTTGCAGGCATTTGGATCAGAACAGTACAATATGCACTGATTGACCCCGAATACACTACCTCAATTACAAATTGAAAGCTGGTAATGATTTAGGATGGTTTAAATATGAAAAAAATTAAGCTTAATCATACAGATCATGTAGATCTCTATTGGATCCCACCCCGAATATTTAAGACCTTAGAAATTTCAAGTCCTATAGTAAGTGCCATAATGAAAAGTATTTAGACAATAAGGAACACATTTGGAAAGTCCTTTGTAAGTGTATCAACTCCAATTAAAATGCTACAAATTTATGCCCCCGACCTGGACCTGCGGGGTTGGGTGAGAAATGACATAAACGTACTAGGGGATTTAATGGAAAATGGGAAATTATAACCTTTCTTTAATTTACAACTCAAGTATGCCCTCCCCTCTCGAGACATATTTGTATACATAAGAATTAAGAGTTTCTTGGATCGCAACATAGTGACGTCTAATACCCCTCTGGACGCGTTTATATTAAGTCATTATAAAACTAATATAATCTCAAGAATTATGAAAATTGTACAAGACACTGGGAACAACACTAAACCACTTTTAAAATGGGAAAATGATATGCGTAAAATATATGATTTAGACACTTGGTGCTCAGTATAGAATAAAATTAAAAGTGCTGTTCACTGTCTGAATATTCAAGAGAATACATTTAAAATACTTCATCGTTGGTATCTAGTACCGTCATGCTTATGTCATTTCTCAGGGGACCCAGCCAGTCTATGTTGGCGATGTAATTACTTTAGAGGAGACTTGTATCATGTCTGGTGGAGCTGCCCGGTTCTCTCCGATATGAAAAACATGGTTACCAATATGCTCTGTGCAGTATTTGGAAGGCAATTTACTTTAGAGATACAACAGCTTTCATTCAATCTTGATTTAAAATGTATAAACCAACAAGATAATATACTAATAATACATATTACATCTGTGGTTAAAGTTTGTTTGTCGAGACATTGGAGGAAATCTACAATACCGGTATTATCGGAGATCAGAGATCAAATAACATATCAAGTGGATATGGAAAAACTACATTTTATAAGGATTAATGATTTACTGAAACACCAGGAAATAAGGGCAAAATGGTATAGATATTGTGACCTGAACATGTAAATGAACACCTGACCATAAAAAAATGGGGCCTGACCACTGGATTCGAAACTCTCAGTGACACAGAATGAATGAGCAAATGATAGTATGTCTGAGAATGAATGAATGAATGAATAATAGGGGAAAAAACATTGAACTAAAACCAAATGGGAGATTACAAATATAGCTATTGGAGTGATGAAGGTGGGAGTAAAAAGGAAATATTTCTCTTGCCTTCCTTTTTGCAATTTGTAACCTAAAGATAAACAATGAGGAATATTATAAATATATTGTTTTCTCTTCCGATATCTTCCTCACTAGGAATGTTGACTGCCATACCAGCGATTTTTAAACTTTTGATATAATCCAATGATGTGTTACTAATACGAAAAAGTGTTTACTCCCCACCCCTTTTTAAATATGTTCTTTTCACGTGCCGATGTAGAACAATAACAAAGAACACTAGAATATTACAATGTATTACTTTGTATGTATGAATGTATAATTATTTAAAAAAATTAAAAAGTGTCTCTCCCATACAGATTACTATATATCAAAATTCTATTTAATTGGGGGAAATTGTAACAGATCAAATGTATGTAGGTTTTCCAATTAAAATATTTGTAGATGTCCATGTACATTGACTTGAAGGGTTTAAAAATAAACGATCAATATCATTACATTGTCCACTCTGGAGACGAGGTGAGAATGAAAAAATAAGCACAGAAATATGAGATTTGCATATCCCTGAGAATATGCACTTATTCAGTGGTTTACGAGAATGTGTGCCTGTACATTCACAGTTAGATGTTTATTAGAATCTATGTGAACATAGACTGTGCTAACCTGATTCACAACAAGATACACAACAGGATTCAAATGTGATAGGATAGTCACTAAAGATTAGTGAACAGAAATGTAAATGGGCTTCACTAAACATGCAGATGACAGATTCACCTGTCATTCACATTTCTTATCACATTTGCGTCGTTTCAATGCACTTTCAATTCTCCAGTCTGTGGTTAAGTTATAATATCAGAGTTAGAAGAGCCTAATATTGAAGAACTGGTTTTCATCAAAAAAAAAAAAAAAAAAAATAACACAACTGAACCACCTTAAAATAGGAGAACTGGTTTAATCAATAGCAAAAGACTGAGTAAGTGATTTCGTTAAGACAATTAAGACAGCAAGTAGCCTTAATAAAGCACAGTTGAAAGTGTGTGCGTCGTTTGGAGCGACAGCGTAGGTGCTTAGAATTGGCAGGAATGCATCACATCACTCAGTGAATGAAACCGCACTCCAAGTATACAGAGATTTGCTTTACCTGTATTGTAGCACTATTCAGTGTTAGAATGCACTCATTAAAAATCAATCATTCTCAAATGCAGGCTTTCTAAGGCTTTCTTCCCCATTCACATCGACTTGCATTGGTTATCCACGGATTCTTGTTACTTTGGATCTGAGAATCTGTACTGTATCAACACCATAGAGTTCATGCTACATGATTGTTTATATGAGTAAAAAGCTAAATGCATGTTGTCCAAATAGATAAATTGGGCTGAGATTTTGCAACATTTAATGTAAAATGTGCTGAGCTGACCTATTATGAATGTAACTTAAGCCATTTTCTACTGACCAGTGTTAATTTAGTCATATTTTTTTCCAACTGCATGTTTTCAGTGAGTATAACTAAATAATAACTACATGAAAAATAAGTTATTAGGACTAAAACTACGATTAAAAGCATTGCAATTTTCATCAACTGACTAAAATGTGGCTAAATGTTTAGGGAGGGACTATTGCATTTACCTATTAGGTCTTATGGTTCTGGTTCCCATGGATCTGTACAAAAAGCCCACTCTCCTAACTTTATCTGCAGCTGGATTGGCTGAGGCCCTGTGCCTATCTGAAGGAACCATGGTCTGCAAACTGCAGAGGAAGAGGATAATCCTCAACCTGATTCCCCTGGCACTGTCACGTGAGCGTTTCCCTTCCCAACTCCCTAGCAAGTTAACTTAACACTGTGCAATTTCAGTTTGTAAGATTTCTCAGACCTGTTCCCTCCCTCACTGCTGGAGATTTAGTCGACGAAAACTAGACTAAAACTTAAACAATTCAGATGACTAAAAATACGGCTACATTAACGTTTTAGACTAAAACAAAATCAAAATTTGCCGTCATAATTAACATGCCGACTACAGATAACTGTAACATGCAGTTTGTAGAAGTCATATGTGACCAGATGGAAATTAATTAACTCATCAAGAAGAAGACCCCATAGTACCACATTAATCCGTTCATATAACATACAAACACTCCAAGGCAGCAAGCAAAACGTATGTGACTGATAAAATAAATTGGCATGGTGGCAACAATAATTAAAATTGTCTCAACAAATATGCTGGATTAACATATTCTCATATACATTTCAAGGAGTGCATTGCAATGTTTATATTTTCAATATATGTCAGCCATAGGAATTGCGGTGTTTGATAAATATTGTATCAAGTATCGAATAATAAACTAACCTTCCCATTTTAGAGTACGTGTTTAACACTAATGATCTACAACAGTGCATTTGTTCCTCCAGGGCATTCATACAATACCTTGTGAATGAAAGCATGGGCCCTATGAACTGTACAGGAAGATACTTACATTTTCATACTATTTAGCATTTAGATGATATCATGATTTTTCCCATGTCAGACTGGTTCATGCGCGTTACATTTTTTTTTCGCATAAAGAGAAAATGAAATGAAAGGTCACTAATATTTCCACACATTGGTAGATATTGTGATTTTGTATAACATTGTATAATGACATGGAATTGAGAATTTCATTATCCAGCCAATCACGATCACCAAACAAGGTTATGTATGTCAATGTTTTTTTTTAAATCTCATGGTTTAATATAACTCTAAGCTTTTGTTGTCCAGCTTTTTTTCTTTTTAGAATTAATCTGTTGTTTTTAATTATGAAAGAAGATGGACTTGCAAAAACGTTTTTGGGTTATAGGTCAGTAGTAGACCTCACCGAATCAGTAAAATGTGGGATTTGCATTATTTACTCTGTTAAAGCACCCCAAGAACTTGATTTATGAATTAGGCATGTTATTCAACAGGACTTGGAGAACTTCCAATTAAAAGTCTAACAAGCTCCTTTATGGACTACTTCTTGTATACTTGATATTACAACTTCCTTAAAGAGATACATATTACATGAATATTATTGTATTAAGTCCTCAAAAAAAAAATTGCTTGTAGGTATCTATGAGTAGGCATTTCTGTCTGCCCTCCTGTGGGCTTTGGTCTTATACAAGAAAACAAACCTTTATGATGAAACTTATGCATGCACAGTAATAATAATTAGCTGAATGTATATGTAATAAACACAGTGAATGCCTACATTCCATGAACATAGAAAGTTTGTGACCCCTCACTATACCTGTGTTCTGCAAAGCTGGTGAGCCTGGTTCAAAGACCACACAGTGCAAATGCATGAAGCAAAATTGTCCCAGGCAATACCAGTAAATGTTTAAGCATTATAATCGAGTGCTCCTGTTCATTGTTCATTCTACTATGAATTTTTTTTCTATGGAGGCTAATAAAATACACTTTGTACTTCAAACAGACTCCCATCTCTGGATTTTCTGCTGTCCTCCTTGCTGTCCTCCTTGGCATTTGAAAGGAGGTTTTTTTGATGCAGGCCGCTATACCTTAAGCCTATGTAAACAGATTTTGATTCTGTTCATTAAAACCTCCGATACTTAACTAATATAGTTTTCTCCTCTATTTCTCTTTTTTGGTTCATCATCTGCTTCTCATTTTCTTGGAATGGTGTGTCTCTGAGTCCTGAGCTACTGTTTATTGGGAATATCTTATTCAAGTGATGTTCAATAATGAAGAACCTGAACTCCATGACTCTGGTTCTATAAGACTACTCACTTGCGGTGGTTTACTGGGTGTAATTTTGGATCATAACTGCCCTATATTGTCCATTTATAGTGTAGCATTATATTTCCTCTATTTTGTCTATTTATGCACATTTATTTTTGCTGATCTGGATTCCGATAATTCATTAAAAAACATTTGTGCACTTTCACTACAAATACATTTGCTCACTTCTGGTGTTTATTTAAAGGGGTATATTCACTGTAGGTTGCAGCAATTTTTTAAAAATATGTTATGGTTTGCAGCATCTTGTAATCACATTAATTTGTCACACTACAGACAATGATAGATTTAACCTGTTTGGTTTCCTTTGTGCTCCTTTTTCTTCCTAAATTATATTTTAAGAAAAATGTATAAAAAAACATTTCTTATTCAGATAACAAGCTCCACACACTTGGGTTGATTTCTATTTTATCCATAACCCTTTTGTTTTACTGGTTTTATATACACATAAATAAAACTGAAGCTTAATGATCCTTATGAAATTGGAGGTTTGCCAATCACAAACTGTGAAACACATCTATCTAATTAAATGTTTTCCATTATATCAACATGTTTTATTCTATCTCCATCAGTATCGTAATCTATACTTCCATTTGCCCCATGCAGGTTGTTTTGTAAAAGATAAAAAGTTACAGACATTCCAGGATGGTAATTTTCAAAAGATGGGATTCTACCAATGAAAACTTACAAACTCACTGTAATGAATGACACAATCTGGCAATTTGATTGCAAACTTGTTACTACATTATTATACTTTTTTCATAACTTCTATATAACTTGCTCACCAGGTGTTTTTTTTTTTTGAATGATTTTCCTTGTGTGCTAAACTTTGAGGCTATTTATTATTTCATCTTTATTTCCTGGTGCCTGACCCAGAAAACACATATTTATATGGTTACCATGTGGGTTTTTTTCTGCAAAAGTTAATAACAATATATCTTACACATACAGAGCTATGTATTTTATTTGTTATGTATTTTTTTGTCTATTGTGACCATAAACAAGTAGCATTTATTATAAGAACATTTGGTATGTTTCCAACAGTTCCTGAATCTGCAGTTAGTAAAAAGATTTGGTTAACTTGTTTTCAGTTTGAAGATATTTGAGATACTACAAAAAAAATGATCTGATATGAAATGCAAAACCTTAGAAGGAACTCATGAATTGTGCAAATGGGTATCCACTGTGCAGAGATCCACGTCTGTGCCTCCCCTGAAGAGATGTCTACAACAAGGTCGCCTCTCGAACAGATATGAATTTTTGTACCAAAATCTCAGTGTCAGTTTATTCTGAACATCAAAGAACACAGATGCACAAAACTCTCTGCAGTGTACCACTGCTTTTTGAATATGGACAACTCAGTACTTCAGTGATCTTCACTTTTATCTGTAGCACATCATAAAGCAACAAGGGGCTGACTCAAAGCTGGGCATTAAAACATAGCAGGATGTCTATAACTTTCTTGTACATGTGAGATGTCCAGTATATCATCTGTGGTGCTTAGGTTTAAAAAAAATAAAAATAAAAACATTTACAGGGACATTGCAATAAACTTTTATTTTAAACAGACAGATGACTATTAACTTTCAGAGTAAAAGATTATCAGATAGATCACTGATCAAGGATAATAAAAGCCAACATTTTCAATTTCTCTTTTACATAAGGTGTATCTGTGTGCATGTGCTTAACCATTCAGTTAAATGTGTAACTCTGTGTAACTCCATTCTGGACTGGGACCCCAGGACATACTTGAAAACGAGAGAAATCTCAATGTATTCTTCCTGGTAAAACACTTTCTAAATAAATAAAAATAATTTTCTTCCATTTCTGCCCTGATGCCTCAAATACAATTATTGACATGGTTTTCAATAGACAGATCCAAAAGCTAGATTGTGCTGGCCTCCCACAACACATTTTACTTTTCCTATCTCTGTTTATTTCTCCCTGACAAAGTTATACTTTTATTAATATATATATATATATTTTTGTCTTGCTCTAGACATTTTAAGTATTCTTGATGCTCAAAACCAATATTAAAAAGTATATTAAAAAAATATTAGTTTTCTGTGGCCCGTAGGGTATATTTCCAGGGGGTCTGAATATTGTGACAATATACTGTAAATACATTTATTATTTATAGCCCAGTGCATATCTCAATAAAGAGTCATTTGTTCCCAAAAGCTAAATAATTTACATTCAGCTATTTCTGATGGTGTTTTTTTAGTTGAGGGCAATTGCAGATGCACTTTGTGTATTGTTTGAATGAACTGTCCCCTCAAGTACAGGAATAAGTAGCAGTTTATAGTGTTTTGTTTAATGCATAGTGTTTTATGTGTACACAAAGAGGTATAAGCTTGCCATAATTCCATAATACTCACACTTGCTCTGTCTTAAAGAAAACAAAAACCTTACTGCAGCTAAACAAACGGGTAAAAAAAGACAGGAAAGTTAAGTGTAGCAAGACAAACATACCATGAAGCAAACAGGACTGAAGGCTAAATACAGAAGGACTAAAGCACCAGTAAAAACAAAGCATGAACCAAATAAACAAATGGGAAACACAGGGAAATTAGATGCAGGAATACGGTGACTTAGTTTCAACTGTTAAAAAAGTAATGATAGTGCTTTCTTACCATGTGACTAATTGGGAAATAAAGAAGTGAACTCCATTGGTATAGACGTACCACAGCTGGGAAGGCTTTATATGCCTGCCTCTTCTCACTTTGAAAAAAAAAAAGACTAAAAAAAAGACTAAGAAATTCATAAGAATTTCTTATGAATGGGGCTCTCGTTCGGTTTATAGAAAGACAATACCACTACAGGTTTTCTATAAGCCGAAAGTCTATAAACCGAAGGTCGTTCGGTTTATAGACTTTCGGTTTATAGAATACATAGAATTACATGTAATTCTATGTATTCTATAAACCGAAAGTTTATAGAATGAAACGAATGCAGTAATGAACGAAATTCGTTTTAGACTAAATAAATTACATTTTCGTCCGAATGGACGAAAATAAAACGAAAATGTTAGTTTTGCACATGTCTAATAATAATACAAATCAAGAAATTAAAACAAATTCTGCAGGATAGGAGTAGAGGGCAGCCTAGTAGGAAAGATTGTAAAGATACAACAGTACAAAACTGCCAGAGTGCACACTCACAAAACCGAATATAGTATATGAACCATAATAGATGCTGTGCGATAGAGTTGAGCGGACACCTGGATGTTCGGGTTCGGCGGGTTCGGCCGAACTTCGGAAAAAGTCAGGGTTTGGGGTCGAACTTGACTCCGAACTTGACCCCAAACCCGAACCCCATTGAAGTCAATGGGGACCTGAACTTTTGGCCACTAAAATGCCTCTAAAAAAGTCCTGGAAAGGGCTAGAGGGCTGCAAAAGGAAGTAAAATGGGGGTGAGTGTCCCCATTCATACGAATAGGTCAAATGACCTATTCTTATGAATGGTGACTCTATTTCGGTTGATAGAATAGCAATAGCATTACATGTATTCCATAAACTGAAAGTCTATAAACCGAATGTTGTTTGGTTTATAGACTTTCAGCTTATGGAATATATGTAATGCTGTTGGCTTTCTATAAACCGAAATAGAGTCCCCATTCATAAGAAATTCTTATGAATAGGGACTCTATTTCGGGTTATAAAAAGCTAATAGCATTACATGTAGGCTTCTGGAATACATGTAATACTAACATGGTGCTGATCCTGCTATTTACTAAAAAAAGTTTGTAGGGCAGATAAGCATTTCATGATGAACAAGTCTGGTAAATAGTTCCATACAAGTCCACCTGCTGCTAAGCGGAGGGGCTTGGTAGGTTGCGTGTCATTACCACTGACCATGCACATTAACATGGTGACTCATACTGGCAGCACTACTGCGCAGACCAATGTTCAGTGTTCATTCTCAGGTGTCCTGCACTCGAGAATGAAAATTGGGACAGCTGGATGGTGGTCCATAATTGGAAGTGTCTCACATATATTTTGTAAAGTTTATTAACTGGTAAATGTTACAGTTAGGATTAAATCTAATAGCTGAAGAAATTAAACTGAACAAAATAAAATGTACTTAAACATAAAATTATTTAAACACAATTCCCATACAAGAGGCAACAATATAAGATACAATCACATTAAAAATCAGCATTTGTGTAGATGTCAACATCAGCTGAAGAAGGCTTGAAAAGTGCCCAGTGTGGTGTTGTAGCCCCTCTTTTATTCAAAATATCTAGCCAGGTCTACTATTTGCAGCAAGGAAGGAGGCTGGTACCATCTCTATATATGTATTCCCCCAATGTACTAACACTCAGCCTGTTGTTAGTCAATGCCTGGGTGCAAATCACGTCTTCATCCAGCCAAATCCAAAAATAGTGGGAATGCAATAATTGTGGGGCAGATCTCTACCCAAAACATTGCTATGCTAATTTTTTTTATTTTTTATTTTTTATTTTTTATTTTATTTAGGTTTATGTTAACCTTAATATTATTATGTATAAAGTAAGAAAGTTAAGTTGCAAAGTCTTTTCCTATATTAGAATATCAATTTTCTTTAATTATTTCAATCTGTCTATTGTATATTTTTTACCTTTATAAGATAACTTTTTCTCTCCACAATATGTATATTTCACGAACTGGGAATACAAGCTACATGCCATATTCATGAAGCATAACCAATAATTTATAAAGAGATGATTATCAAGCAGAGATTGTGATGAAAAACTGAGAAAAACTGAAAGTCTCAAGACCATTTTTGGAAATAGAAATTCCATGATGCTTAATCAGTCATAAGACTGACTAAGCATCATAAGATATGAAGTTCCCTGCAGTGCCAAGGTTAGACATCAGTGTTCTAGATCTTTGTATTGAGAATGCAAATGCAAAATATGAATATTGCAAGTCATTTAATTACACTCTAGCTCATTGGAATATACTTTAAATGGTGCCTTAAATAGGATGTACAAATGGGGACAACACAGTACAGTTGAAACAGATTGAGTTATTTTGATATGCCTGAAATAATTGGTCCTCAGCTATCTTTTATTTGACCCTATTTGCTATGGGCATTTTAATTGCCCAGACAGTTGAGCCTCTGAGATTTGAGAGATTAGTCTTATATTAAGTAGCAGCAGAACTGAGTGGCTAGAAACAATGAAGCCGATTGGCTGGAAACAATGAAGTAACAAAGATCAATGGGTAAGAGAGATAGGAGAATCAGTCAGTCCACTATCAGCGCACAGGCAAGCAACAAAGAAGCAGATTTGATTATAGGGTAGGTGAGAGAACCATAATAATCTGGCAATGTTCTACAGGAAATCACGTTTATAGACTGTTAGTCAGCCATCTGAAAAGACACAGATGAAGACAATAAGATCAATTAGTAAGGCTTGTAGATTCAAGTTTACCAGAACTGAGGCTCAGCTATGAAAATAGGCAGGTGGACTTGTATGGAAATAAGACAGGAAAGAGAAGGTCTATGCAACTGAATATACATTTTGGTCTGTCACTAGAACACCATATTAAATATGCAGATTTGGGGTTGTGCTGCCCATTATTTTGTGTGAATAGATATATGAGGCATGACCAGCCTCCCGGGCGTAGCACCCCACCCACCCGCAGGTGCTCCATATGTTGTGTCCAGACAGATTTGTGTAAATTGTAGAAATTGTAGTGTAAGCTAGATTAGCTGAGAGACTGAGGTCCATGCAGGTAATATATAGAGTTAGTGTCCAATGAAGTTTGGAGTACTTTGACACAATGGTGGGCTAAGCCTTATTTGGCCATAATATGTGACTAAATCTGCAACATTTTGACATATGCAAATTAAATATACAAATTTGTCATTGTGCTGCACATTATTTTGTTTTCATATGCAATTGAAGGGACTGTATGACTGCTGGGAGAGGGAAAGGGGGAGTGGTTAGCGTTTGGGGATCTGGATTAGCTGGTTACATTAGTGCTCGAACGGATAATTGAAAAAAAGTTAGCTGAGCTGTCAGTTGCCCTCCCTCCCTCCTTATTGTTATTGCTTAAATGTTTTGTTTTATTGTTTTGTTCTATTTTACTGTAGCAGCTTGGTGGAATCTTGGTGGATTGTGATGTTTTCAGATCAAGGATTATTTACATGCTTAGCAGGGATGGGCATTGGAACACGCCCATGTTTCCCATGGCTGGCCTATAGTTATTTTGTATAGGTTGGTGTTCTTGTGTTAATATGGAATGTCCTTTTGTTAATTAGATTGGTTCAAATATTATATTTATATTTATATTGTGTTTTCTGGCTAGAAATGGTTTTAAACGTGTTAATAAAATTGTGGCCTTCATAATATACAAGATTTTTTTGGCGTCAGAAGATGAAGGGATTGCCTTGACTTGACATTATAGGTCTCCAGTCTTCATTATATCTCCTTATGTATGAATGAGCGCAATAAATATTATAGGACAGACATCTAGCATCACCATCACTCTTAGCTGTTCTTCATTACTCATAATTCATTTCAAACTTTATGGACAAGTAAATTGCTTTATGCTCAATAAATATCACAATCAATATGAACTGAAAAAGAAGATGGCTCGTTATTTGTGTGCTTTATTTATTTCATTATTTAGAGTAGAAGAATCCTTGATTCCTTTATTATGCATGCATCTGCCAGACTGAAGAGTAAAATGTGACAACCTCCCACAGACTGATCTTTTGAGATCCAATTATATAATGGCTTTGAAATGTATGGGATTGTAGGACATTCTGGCACAAAACAAATCACTATGCTCAGAACATTTTATGTCTTCAATAATGTGATAATAACATGTCACCACAGCTTTTTGCTACAAATAGGTCATTTTACATGTACATCAAGGGAATCATGTGTGAGTCACAAATGCATTGCAGGTTTGATTTAAAAAAAAAAAAATGTTCAAGTATCAATCTGGAGCCCTCCAGCTACAATTGCTTGAACAATACAGTATACTCTGTCCAGAAAATAAATTAAAGGGACTCTTTTAACCTAAAAATTACTTATTCTGTGAATGCAGAAAATAACAGAATTATGAAAAATGACCTATATGTTGTGTTAGCAGAATTGAAAGCAAATGCAAAAATAACATGCGTCTGTGGGGTCTCCTGCTTATGACATCACCTGTGGCCTGATATGTGAACCATAAGTGAATCAGTTTTCAATGGGATAAGTGGACACCACAGATAAATTTAAAACATATTCTATTATTTTATGGATTTGCTGCAATTTTGTGAATTTTGCTTTCTATGAGAGGATGTGATGATGCTGTGGTGTTATGTATTTTTAGTGGCGCTCAGTATTTTAATCAGAACTACAAGCAAACCCACCTCCCAGAATTCTCTCAGATTGCTCCACCAGCCTTTTGGTGACAGGGGATTATGTGACATGTAGTCCACCATCAACTAGAGAAACAAAAACGACATTTTGATAATACAATACTTTGTCTTACTTGTGTATGTGATAATGGGGTTTGAACTCTACCAGCCATCTCTACTGCTGACTTCCTTGATTGTGTTTTCTTCAATGCTGAAAGGAAAGTGGCACGTACTGAAAAATGCCACTGGAATTTAACCTAACTTTCCAGGAGGATGAGAACCACGACCAGGGTGATTAACAAGCGTATTCACATTTTATGTGTTTTTATAACATGCTACTCCTTTTCTGAGTCTGAGTTTTAGACAATGTTGGATATATTGCACTGTTGTTACTTTTCATTCATTTTTGAGCACATTGCACCTACTATCAACATATATCTGTTTTTGGTGCCTTTCTGAAGAAATTGTTTTGTGGGACTTAAGAGTTTCCCTGAGGTCCAACCATATACAAGCTCTTCAAATCTGGGTAGTTTTTGCCTTTTCTCCTTTGTATTAATTTTTGCTATATTCTTGTCTTTTTTTTTCTCAGTCATTTTATTGCTTACTAACTTTGCTTCCGGTTTTGTCCTCTGCTATGCATACTGAAGTAGTACTAATTATGTCCACCTTTACATTTAGACCCTCCATACCCTCTATAATTTTCTTCTGTACTTAGTCCTGTATTAAGTGTGAGGCAAACAAGGTAAGTGCCTAGGGTGGCACTTGCTTTGTCTGTCTCTGGGGGGCAGCACAAAAAAAGCTGCCAATTTAAGGGGAAAAAAAGCAAGCAAGCAGCACGGGGAGCCCAACAGGCAGCATAGACAAACTTCCATGCTGCCTGTTCGGCTCCCCGTGCGGTGTGATGGGGGAAGCATGGGCGTCCGCAGGGAGGGCAAGTGCTTGCCCCCCCCCTAGATTTTTGTAATTCCCATTTAAAAAAAAAGTTCCCCCCGCTGCCCATATAACTGTCTCACATAGAGACAGTCATGCGGGCAGCAACCGGCAGTCTGCATCATCTGGATGTGGCTGCTGGAAATTTTTTTTGAAAAAAAATAAATAATTGACACTGAATATGACCTTCATATCCAGTGGCTGAATTTCCCTCCTCTGTGCAGGAGGGAAGACTGCACAGAGGAGGCGACCAGGACATGGAGCAGCCAGGATGTGAGTACTGGGAAAGGGGGAGGATGGTGGTATATAACGAGCACAATAATGCTGGCATACTAATGGCAAAAGAACACTGGCATATTAAATGGCAAAATAATACTGGCCTATTAAATAGCAAAATAAAACTGGCATGTTAAATGACAAAATAATACTGGCATATTAAATGGCAAAATAATTCTGGCATGTTAAATGCCAAAATAATACTGGCATGTTAAATGGCCAAATAATACAGGCATGTTAAATGACCAAATAATACAGGCATGTTAAATGTCAAAATAATACTGACATATTAAATGGCAAAATAATACTGGCATATTTTTGGGCAAAGTGACTGTGGCTTAATAATTGCAAAATAATACTAGCATATTATTGTGCAAATTGGTTGTGGCTTATTAATGGCAAAATAATATGGGCCTTTTATTGGGCAAATTGGTTGTGGCTTATTAATGGCAAAATAATACGGGCCTATTATTGGGCAAAATAATACTAGCATATTATTGGGCAAATTGACTGTGGATTAATAATTGAAAAATAATATTGGCATACTACTGGGTAAATTGGCTGTGGCCTATTAATGGCAAAATAATACTTGCATATTATTGGGCAAATTGGTAGTGGCTTCTTAATGATAAAATAATATTGGCATATCATTGGGCAATTAATACTGGCATATTATTGGGGAAATTGGCTGTGGCTTAAAAATGGAAAATAATACTTTAATGGACAGACGTTGGCATGTTTTAATAGGCAAACTGACTGTTGTATATGTTAATGACAAAGTGACTGTGGCATGTTAATTGGTACTTGACAGTGGCTTATTTTAATTGGCAAAGTGATTCTGTGGCATGTTCTGTGGAGCAAAATAACATGTACTATGGGAGAAAGTGACATTATGGCTTGTTCTGCAGAGGCAGTTCTAGGGGACACAATGACATTATGCTATGTTCTGTGGGGAAAATTGACACTGTGGCATGCCAAATCAGGTAGGTGCAATATGAGTGCAAACTAAGTGCTGTGGGTGCAATATAGGTGCATGGCAAGGGCTGTGGGTAGTGTATGGTGTTGTAAAGGCCTGTCTTAGAAACATAGAAACATAGAATGTGTCGGCAGATAAGAACCATTCGGCCCACCTAGTCTGCCCAATTCTTCTAAATACTTTTATTAGTCCCCAGTTCCCGGTCTTATAACTAGGATAGCCTTGTGCCTATCCAACGCATGCTTAAACTCCTTCACTGTGTTTACCTCTACTACTTTTGCTGGAAGGCTATTCCATACATCCACTACCCTCTCAGTAAAGTAATACTTCCTGATATTACTTTTAAATTGTTGCCCCTCTAATTTTAGACTATGTCCTCTAATTGTGGTAGTTTTTCTTCTTTTAAATATACTCTCTACTTTTACTGTGTTGATTCCCTTTATGTATTTAAATGTTTCTATCATGTCCACCCTGTTACATCTTTACTCCAGGCTATACATGTTAAGATTGTTTAACCTTTCCTGGTAAGATTTTTCCTGGTAAGTTTTAACCTTTCCTGGTAAGATCTTAAGGAATTAATATAATTATCTTTTAGGGTGTCATTGGCAGGTGTATGTCAGTAAGGGGTGGGATCTTGTGATTATAGGCTATGGCATAATTTGTTATATTTAATAAAGCTGTGAACATGTTTATTTTCCCAACATATGGTATCTGTCATTATTGCAGAGTTTATGGGAACATTATCCCGAATATTGACTAGTCAGGAGCTATTCACTAAAAGGTGACCTGCAAAAATCAGTCATTAAGATCTAATTTGGAAAAATGTTTTTATTATATTATTATGCTTGATTTGTGCAGCCACCTGTAAATGACAGAATACATTGTGATTTTTATAAGAACTCTACAACCCTCCTTTTAAGAGAAAACAGTGGATCATACAAGCTATAGAAAGCAGGAGTATTATTTTATAGATATTTTTTTTCTATGATATTGAAATGTCTCCTTGGTATAAAAATAAACTTTGTCAAAATGACAGCTTAATGGCGCATAAATATCTTAGCTCTATATATCTGCTGACTTTGCTATGAAAATAATTCTTTGCTCTGCTTAAAACAGAAAAAGTCATCTTAGGTTATGGATGTAAATGTATTTCTTTTTCACTTTTGCTATTTAATTCTTAGTGCTATTAGTCAGCTAATGGGAAGAGACAGCCGTTTTTATAATATAAGCTGCTACAAACAAGATAGGAGAAATGTATGGCTACTCCATGTGGACAGTTGATTATATTTTATAATTGAGTATATATAGACAAATAGCACAACCAAATGAAAAAATAAAAGCATGGATACAAATTAACATTACAGTCTGAGAAGAGCAATTTAAGATGAGCATAGGTATTGTATGAAGATGGGTTACCTTTATTTAACCCCTTCAAGACCAGGTATTTTCTGGGCTGAGGACCAGATCGATTTTTCAATTTTTAATATGTGTTCTTTGAAACGTAATTTTCCTCGTTCATTTAACACACCCATACAAATTACATGCTGTTTTTTAAAGGACAGTTAGAGCTTTCTTTTGATACCCTATACATAAAAATAATCTATGATTTAGACACACATAAAATGTGAAGATTTTGGGGGAAAATTGTTTTTCCCAATTATTTTCCCAATAATAATCTACATAACTAGTACAGCACTAACCCACTTATCCTAACTAATTGACTAACTAATTAAAAAATAAAAAATATAGGTTCCCAAACACCCCCAACAAAAACCCCCAGAAAAAAACCTCTTACCAGTGCCAGATGTCAGAGCCATAAAAATCACAGAACAGGCATGCAGGGGTTAACTGTCATTAAATTAATATATTACAATAAAACTAATTTATAAAAAAAAAAAATGCAAAAAAAAAAAATGTTTGTAAAAAAAAATAAAAAAATGAGGGCCATAAAGTAAGAAGGTAACTGATCACAGTTTCAAACTGTGATCAGCAAGGAAAGAGTTAACTTTTTTACAGGAACTGTTTAATTTGTTTATGTTTTACTTACAGGTTACTCTCTGTGCTTCACTATGTTTGTGAAGCACAGGGAATTCGAGGCAAAGTCAATGTGATCATTGCGGTCACATGCCCGGAAACCCGCCAATCGGGTCCAGGAGCTTTGCCTCAGGTGCTCATGAAAAATGGGGGCAAAAACAAAAGTGTTGCATTTATAATTTTGTTCAGTGTATACATTGTTTTATGAGCATAAGGTGGGCTTTCTTTAGATACCATTATGGAATAGCCTTTCAGTGGAAGTGGTAGAAGTAAACACAGTGAAGGAGTTTAAGCATGCGTGGGATAGGCACAAGGCTATCCTAGATATAAAATAGAGCCGGGGACTAATACAAGTATTTAGAAAATTGGGAAAACTAGGTGGGCTGAATGGTTCTTATCTGCCGACACATTCTGTGGTTCAATGCTTCTAAGACAGGCCTTTAGACAGCACCATACACTACCCACAGCACTTGCCATGCACCTATATTGCACCCACAGCACTTGGTTTGCACTCATATTACACCTACACGATTTGGCATGCCACCGTGTCAATTTTCCCCACAGAACATAGCATAATGTCATTGTGTCCCCTAGAACTGCCTCCGACATATGCTATTATTTTCATTGTATCATTTACCACAACAAAATCATAATATTTAATGAAATATAATAATAATAATAATAATAATAATAATAAACACACTTTTTCTAACTTTCACCTGGAAAATATTTGACACAATTACAAATGGTAAAAAGACCTGAGTTTAGAAATGAACCATGTTTACCTGTTTTTCTGTTGTTTTTGTAAGTTATAGGGCAGGGGCGTCCAAGTTTTTTTTTGCAGTGGGCCACTTCACTAGAAATGTATGTGTGCGTGGGCCGCATGAATTTTTTATTGAGAAAAAAAAGTACACACACATATACATTTATATATATATTAGACATGTGCAAAACTAAAATTTTCGTTTCGTTTTCGTCCATTCGGACGAAAATGTTATTTATTTAATCTAAAACGAATTTCGTTCATTACTGCATTCGTTTCAGACAAAATTCGTTCATTATTTTCATTTCATTTAATTTTATTCGTTCGTTTTATAGAATACGTGTAATACTATTGGCTTTCTATAAACCGAACGAGAGCCCTATTCATAAGAAATTCTTATGAATGGGGCTCTCGTTCGGTTCATAGAAAGGCAATAGTACAACATGTTTTCTATAAGCCGAAAGTCTAGAAACCGAACGTTCGGTTTATAGACTTTCGGCTTATGGAATACATGTAATCCTATTGCTATTCTATAAACCGAACGTTCGGTTTATAGAATAGCAATAGGATTACATGTATTCGTATTCTATAATCGTTCGGTTTATAGGCTGTCGGCATTTCACTACACGGAGACAGAGTCTCCATTCATAAAATTATGAATGGAGACTTTGTCTCCGTGTCGTAAAATGCCGACAGCCTATAAACCGAACGTTCGGTTTATAGGCTGTTGGCATTTAACTGTACGGAGACAGAGTCTCCATTCATTATGAATGGAGACTTTGTCTCCGTGTAGTGAAATGATATTGTATTCTATAAACCGACTCTATTTCGGCTTATAGAATGCAATAGTACTACGAATGGACGAATGAACAAATGATTTTCGTTTATTAACCATTCGTTCATTCGGCTTTCGTTAGCTTAGCATTTTCGTTATTCGTTTTTCGGACGAATGGACGAAAATGCTATTTTCGGACGAAAATGCATTCGTCCGAAAACGAATGCACATGTCTAATATATATATATATATATATATATATATATATATATATATATATATATATATATATACATATACATAAATATGTATCCATGTGTGTAGTGAGTGTATCACAGACTCAACAACAAAACAACTCATGGTGACTTGCAGTATGTGAGTGTATCACAGACTCCACAGCAAAACAACACATACAAACACAGCCACACATGAATAAACACACAGTCAAATAGACAGACACAGTTACATACACAGATTTCGGTGATACTTAGCTGCATACATACACACACAGACAGACACACACACACACACACATAAATACATATTTAAGGATATTATAATACTCTTTTTCCTCTTTAAGTAATTGTAATAAATAAACTGAAGTTTTAATTATTGTTTTTCTTCATTTCTATTTTTTTTTTTCATTTCTCAGTCCTTTGTGGATACATTATTGTTTTATTTTTGATTATTTTAAATAGCTGCAATTTATAATTAGAAGAGATGCTGGTTCACGATATAGTATTGCTGATTTAAATCAATGTAAGTTACACTTACATTTACACAGTCACACTTCCAAACACACAGACAGTCACACACACACACACTTGCACTCACACACAGAGAAAGTCACACTTGCACTCACACAGAAAGAGAGAGTCACACTTGTACTCACACACAGAGAGTCACACTTGCACTCACACACAGAGCATCACACTTACACACACAGAGCATCACACTTACACACACAGAGCATCACACTTACATACAGCAATACTTTTTTTTTGTCTGCTCCGGATGGGGCTGCTTATCCACGCTTGTAGTGATGTGGGGTTTTTTTCTCCTTCCCTCTGACCCGTGTGCATGACGCCACGCACAGGGCAGAGGAGGGATTATGCGACCTACATGATCTGCAGTGTTCTTTCGGGGAACGCTGCATCTAGCTTACATATGTGGTTGGTGAAGCGGTTACCGCTTCAACTTTCCTGCGGGCCGCACCTCCGTTTCCCGCGGGCCGCATGTTGGATGCCTTGGTTTTAGGGCAATAACTGAAAGTATTGATTTTTTTGGTATCCTAACCACAGTGACCTTTTGACCCAAATCCTAAGCCCAAATCTAACCTCTCCTCCCTTATGCTAACCCTAACCCTAATGTTAACACTAACCACAACCCTTATGCTAACCTTAAACATAGAACTAAGGCTAATTTAGCATTTTTTTGTATTGAAATGTTGCTGACTGTCTCTAAAAGCAGAGTGACAGAAGTTATAGCTCATTACTTCCAAAGCTCTTGCTCACAAGTCATGACTTGAAAAACGCCATTCTGGTGAAAATGTTGGTGCTTCTGATGGATTAGTGGGGGCAGCTGGAGGATGTCTGCTCACATCGCGGAGACATCGTCTGAGGCTACCCGACCCTTCTGGGTCTTCTGTGACTGACCTCTGTCATAGGAGTCCCAGCGGAGATGCCGGGGAGCAGAGGAGGATGTCAGATCGCATCGCACAGACATACTCCACTGCTGCCCGGCACTTCTGATGTAACTTTGATTCAAATATTTTTATTGAAGATTTTTCAAAAAACAATGTACACATGTATACAATAAGATACAATAATAATAATAATAATAATAATATTAATTAATACAGAAAATATATCAGATAATAATAGAACAGGGGATAAACTCTGTAAGTACAATCATCCAGTAGGATGTGAGTAACAACATATCAGTTTATATACACTATATTATTATATACAATCAAATATATACAACATATTAGCAATCATCTTCCGGTCAGGAACAAACCATGAAATAAGATTATAATTGATTCTGATGTTTTTTCTTCCCATAAAAGACACTCTTGTGTCAAAATTTCAGTTTTGGTGTTGGTAAGCGGAATGCTAATTCGCAACATCTATTTTCAAATATGTATTGTATGACCTCATTTATGTGTGGTGATTTAATATCTTCCCAGTGTCGGGTGATAATTGTTAATGCAGAAATTAGAATTTGGCCTAGTATAATTTTATTAAAATTTGGTAAATTTACGGTAATTTGCTTTACAAGACAAAGCTCTGGTGTCAGATTATCAATTGAAGACTTCCGGGGGCGGAGCTACCGGTGATGGTCTCATCTCCACATATCTCCCGAGGGGTCTAGGACACTTCTGCACAGCATCTTCATCGCTGACAGTTCAGCGCGGCAGTTAGAACGCTGAACTGTCAGCAATGAAGAATAACGCGGCAATTTGATCGCGGCCGTAACCCCCCCTAATAAATGATTCCTCCCCCCAAAGGGCCCCCCCAAACCCCAATACTAAAATTAACAGCAATACTAAAATTAACCCCAATACTAAAATTAACCCCCGAACCCTAATACTAACCCCCAACCCCTAATACTAACCCCCTAAACCCTAATACTAACCCTCTAACGCCTAATACTAACCCCCGAACTCTAATACTAACCCCCGAACCCTAATACTAAAATTAACCCCCTAAACCCTAATACTAAAATTAACCCCCTAAACCCTAATTCTAACCCCCTAAACCCTAATTCTAACCACCCTAACTAAAATAAACTGAAGCAGCTGTGCGGAAGCAGCAGCGATGAAGTGTCCCATCCCCCTCCCGAGTACAACAGAGATAAAAAAAATAAAGTACATCTAAAACTGAAGCAGAAAGTAAAAATCTTGGAAAATTGAATCATAGAAACATAGAAACATAGAATGTGTCGGCAGATAAGAACCATTCGGTCCATCTAGTCTGCCCAATTTTTTTTGAGTACTTTTATTAGTCCCTCGTTCCCGGTCTTATAGCTAGGATAGCCTTGTGTCTATCCCACGCATGCTTAAAATCCTTGACTGTGTTTACCTCTACCACTTCTGCTGGCAGGCTGTTCCATACATCCACTACCCGCTCAGTAAATTAATACTTCCTGATATTTCTTTTAAATCGTTGCCCCTCTAATTTAAGACTATGTCCTCTAGTTGTGGTAGTTTTTCTTCTTTTAAATATACTCTCTTCCTTTACTGTGTTGATTCCCTTTATGTATTTAAATGTTTCTATCATATCCCCCCTGTTACGTCTTTCCTACAAGCTATACATGTTAAGATGCTTTAACCTTTCCTGGTAATTGTTATCCTTCAACCCATGAACCAGTTTAGTAGCCCTTCTCTGAACTTTCTCCAAAGTATCAATATCCTTCTGGATATACGGTCTCCAGTACTGCGTACAATACTCCAAGTGAGGTCTCACCAGTGCTCTGTACAATGGCATGAGCACTTCCCTCTTCCTACTGCTAACACCTCTCCCTATGCAACCAAGCATTCTGCTAGCATTTCCTGCTGCTCTATTGCATTGCCTACCTACCATCAAGTCCTCTGAAATTATTACTCCTAAATCCCTTTCCTCAGATGTTGAGGTTAGGACTGTACCAAATAGTCTATATTCTGCTTTTGGGTTTTTACGCCCAAGGTGCATAATCTTTCACTTGTCCACA